>OX645062.1:2500000-3750000 GCA_951905685.1 Eumerus sabulonum
TTATAAATGATCTCTTGTCTGTTACTTCTAATCCAATTCACTCCTTCGCTGACGACAGTACCCTCAGCTTCTCATATTCGTTCACCAGTTTACGACCCTGCACTTCGGTTGTAGATAATGAGCGGCAGCGTATGTTAAGCTCATTAAATTCCGATATCGACAGCATCATCCAATGGGGTAAAAACAATAGAGTGGAATTTAATGCTTCCAAAACACAATGCTGTCTCTTGTCGTTAAAGCGTATAACTAACCCGCAGCCATTATCCATGAATGGCACTTGCTTCTCAGAAACTGAAAAGCTTTCCATCCTGGGTATGAGTGTTGCTCACAATCTTAATTGGAGCGACCATATATTCAGTGTCGCCAAGAATGCTGCGAAATGCCTAGGCTTCTTATAAAGATGCGAGAAATATTTCTCACCCTTAGATCTGGCTACAATCTATAAGGCGTTCATTCGCCCCAAATTAGAGTTTAACGCTCATGTCTGGTCCGGTGCTTCCAAGACCTCATTGCACCTACTAGACAGAATACAAAAACGAGCCATAAAACTGATGTGACTCCAGCATTACCAAAACATTAGACTCGCTGGAACAGAGCAGGAATGTTACCTGCCTCTCCCTGTTTTATTGTTACTTACTTACTTACTCTGATGAAATAGCCAGTTGCATTCCGCCCCTTCAACATTTCTCCCGCAATACACGTCTCTCTAGGAATGCTCACCAATATACCCTGAAGCCCGCTTTCGGACGTACTGTCAAATATAGAGAATCTTTCACTAACCGAACCACACGAATCTGGAACTCTCTGCCGGATTCGGTTTTCCCCCCTCAATGCAACATGCAAACATTTAAGATCAATGTCCATCGGCATGTCCTCTATTCCTCTTCCTTTCTACCTTCTGCTTGCACTGTGTCGCCGACATAATAAGGTTATTAGACCTTGAGTGCGTGCAAATTATTTAAAAAAAAAAAAAAAAAAAGCACAAAGAAAAGATTACACGCTGAATTTTGCTCCCGAAGCATCCAACTGCCTCCTCATTCATTTTTGAGAGGGTCCAAGCCTTTGCGCCATAAAAGAGGACCGGGATAATTAAGGTTTGGTAGGGGGTCACTTTGGTCTTTCGAGAGAGGACTCTACTTTTCAATTGCTTCTTGAGCCCAAAGAAATAGGAGTTGCCAAGTTGCGCTAGTGTTGTTGCCGCTTGTCACTAGTGAGCCAAGGTAGACGAAATCCTAGTTTCAGGCGCTCCCACAACACGCAGAGAAGATCTTATAGCTGATGTTAAGAAGGCTTATTCCCGTATAATTGGCGCGATTATACTGAGGTTCCACTCATCGGGCATGCTTTCTTCCGACCATATTCTAAAGATGAGAGTTGGTGCATGCTCCCTATCAACTCATCTTCAGCTGTTTTAAACAGCTCTGCAGACAATCAATCTGCGCCTGCAGCTTTATTAGACTTTAGTTTAGATATCGCTATCTTAACTTCGGTGGACGAAATTCTCTTTCACATTCGTCTGGCGGTCTAATGCGACTGCAGCTTTCCGACATCAAATTTTGGCGATCTTACTCGACTAAGCAATGTTCGCGATATCCGCATCCGTACTTTGGTAGCAACAAGATTGGCTCAATCGATTTGGTTGTTTAAGTAGAAGGACGGCATTATCATGCAACAATCCCTTTAGAATTTCCTAGAAGCCAGATGCGGATCGTACAACTGTTTCTTTTTTTTTTTAATTTAATCAATTTTTTTAGAGACGTGACATCCTCGTATAACACTGCTACCAAATTGTCTCGTCAAATGACCAATTTAAAATCAACAAGCTTCTGTGTCACCCAAAGCAAACAAATAAATTCCCAAATAAAGGTCGGAAACAGCTAATAGATTGTCCTTCACAAAATCAAAAGGGCCACAAACACCAATTAATCTTCATAAACATTCTAAGCACCTCATTTAACCCCGTCCGAAATGCAAATAGCCTCACAGCCACCTAACTGAGCATCACGTCCAAAAATAAGTTGCGCAATCGCCAGATAAGCCCTCGGTGCCATCATCGACCAATCTCATTCACTCCCATTCATGTACACTAATTAATGCAAATTTCTTGAATCATGATTAATTAACTATGGTAATGCCTAGCCTGAGCTTGAGTCGGAGCTTAGGTTTGGTTGTTTGGACCGTGGTTTTAGTGAATTTTGTCGACAAAATAGTTTACATATGTTAGGTCGAGGCTCGTGGATGCAGAGTGACGAGGACGATTGGTGCTTAATTAAATTAAACTGTTTGTCTACATGCAATATTTTATTTCCCATTTAATACCAAGGCTTGAGATGGAGTTAAATAGTGTAAATTGATTTGATAAACATCTACGGTTGAGACCGTCAGAGGAATGCCCCGTTTGGGTCGGTGATTTCAGAAGAGGTTTAGGATTATGTAAACGATGGCATTTCCGTGATGAGAGCGGTTTCGACATTTCTCGGGTCGTTGTAACTTACTTTGACTTACATAGGCCGCACAATGTCATGATCGCGGTAGATAGTAGTCAAAAAAAGCTAGCGACAATTGCAATGTGAAATCGAACCATCTAATTGTGTTACACCTGCCTTATACTGTGGCCCTGTGATTGATTGCTCAATGAGCAATTTCATTTCCATTCCATTCAAAGATCAGTGAAATTCATGAGCTGACATTGTTCAATCATTCACGATCGATCAGCGTGTCCGGAGGCACGATGTTTAATTCATTTGACGTTAAAAATTGTTGCATATAATAGTATGCAGGAAGCAACTGTTGACGGATCGTGTCGGAGATCACAATCCAATGTTCATGAAACATTCGACATCCGGTCTTTATTTAGACTTCCGTTCCAGTAGCATCGCCAAGAGTCTTAGTTTACGTCAGATATTTTGTTTACTAAGCTCCGACCTACTGCTAAACCTTGTTGTATTTCCAACTTTATTACTTAACCGAGAGTTAAGCTAGAGTATGCTAAAGGTACAACAATTCATTTGATTGATGAATATAACGTTCTTCATTTGCTGTCACCTCTAAAGCCTGAAAGGCATTTTGATGTAAACAGATTGACTAAGAAAAAATTGGCAAATCAGACTGTCAACTGATTATTCATAATCTTCCTTCACTGTCTTTACAACTTACCTTGCAGCCTTCGGATTTTAACGCTAGATCCGTTTTCTTCATCATTTACAGAAAAAGCCTTAAAATATTCGAGTGCCTATTATTCGAAACTGACGACCTAATTATGAGGAAAAACGAAAAACATGTGATACTATGCCTTTTGGAAGTTGCTCGACGAGGAGCAAAATTCGGTAAGTCTACCCTAGCCCTTGTCGCAAGAACGAACTTCTTACGATTTTTTCCTCTTTATTTATAGGTATGCTCGCACCTATGTTGGTCCAGATGGAGCGACAAATTGATCGTGAAATAGCCGCTGACAACAAAGCCAACGGCATTGGTTGCGGCACACAGACAGAGAGCATCAGATGTGATACGAATAACATGGCGACCGAAACAGAAATGTTTGATTCCGACTCCGAGGAGGATGAAGATGACCAAGGACCCACACTTGTTTATGGGCCACAACCCCAAATTGTCACCAATGACTTGAAGAGCCTTGATGAGATGGTAAGTCAATCAATCAATCCATATTCCTCTGTCCTCGATCGATCAAATTAAATATACTCACGTTCTCTCTTAGAACTTAATGTTCCATACGATTGCCATTCACGCTATTGGCAGTGTGAACTAATCGCTCATTTATCACTTAAGACAAATCATTGTAGAAACTTTTTACGACTTCTCCGTAACGATCATAAAACTTCTGCCACTCCTTCACATTCTCCACTACTTTATGTCGTTCTTTACACTACGGCATGCTGTAATATATGTACATACGACAGGGAAAACAGATACGATTTTCCATTTAAGCAAACAAGTGCTTGGGCTAAGCTATTTGCTGTCTGATCGGCTTTTTGTTCTATTAGATGCTTGGTAAACCTCGAAGAAGTAAACGTCATGTTGGTTGGAAAATTGACAAATAAGTTGTTTACTAGCTGGCTAGGCTTGTACTGACGGTTGTCGAAGGCCTGCTGTGGCGTCTGGAGTGATATGCAAATGCAAATCACTGGCATCTGCAGGTGACCGGTAGACCTCGATGGTGTAAATACAGTCGATAGCTGTCGATTTACATTTAAGTAAATTGGCCGTTGGTAGTTTTCTCTTCTTTGGTGACAGTTAGACATTCATTGTCAATTAATATTTATTCGATGACAGCAGTGTGAATGGCGATCGTGAAAAGCACTGTCCCAACACACTCTGATGGAGCAACTAATCATTGCAAGTGTCATAGGCTTTTAAAACGTCATATATTTTGTATTCCGTGGTCGTTCACTGGACGTCAGAACAAAATGTTAACTTTGAATGCCTTATAGTTTTTAGACCACATCGGTGCGTGCCTGGCAAATGCTCGTCGAGCACGGCGATTTTGTTGAAGCAGGATTATTTTCTATTTATCTTCAAATTTGTTACTGGCTCCTCTGAAATTTGAACTTCTTTCACCTTCTTCTGGTTCATTGTCCTCCGCTCGGCAAGTGCATATGGATTCTATGGTCTGCGAATAAGAACTTATCTATTACAATAAACCTTTTTGCCTTTTATTCGCTATGTTGGAAACTCTGTCTATTCCAACAATTTGTTTATTTTCATTTTGTAGTCCGCTAAAATCGTTGAGCGGTCCTCAAATTCTTCTTCTTATCGTGCGCTACAGTTCGAGGTGAACCTGGGCCTCAACCGAGCTGCCCTTCCAACTAGCACGATATTTTGCTAACCTTTTCCATTGCCCCACAGTTGGCTGAGATCCCCTTCCACTTGTGTGCGCCTTCTAAGGTGCGGCCGTCCTCTATTTCTTCGTTCCTCGGGGTTGAATTCAAAGACTCTCCGGGCTGGAGCTCTACGCTTTACATGACCTAGCCATCTTAGGCGTTGAATCCGTAGACTTCTGACAAGACTCATGTCATGTACAGCCCGTAAAGCTCGTGGTTCTCCATCTCCCGCCTGCGTTTATATGTAGGTCCGAAAACCACACTCGGAATCTTTCTCCCGAAATGGCCAAGGACGACTCAATACTCGTAAACGCCTCATTGACATCTCGCCGTGTTCTTCCGATTATGTCAATGTCATCCGCGTATACGAGGAGTTGTGAGGATTTGAAATGAATCGTGCCTCTTGTGTCGGCCAGTGATTTTCATTTCTAATACGATGTTGAAGAAATCACACGACAACACACCGCCCAGCCTAAATCCTTTTTTGACCTCAAAACTATCGGTCAGGTCTTCACCAATTCGGATGAAGCAGCGAGCATTCTCCAAAGTCATACTGCATCGTCAGACAAGTTTAGCAAGGATGTCAATGGTCGTATGCGGCTGCGAAGTCGACTTGAAATTCATTGGTTTTTTCCAGGACCTTCCTGGCCCAAAGCCACATTGATAAGGACCTATCAACTGATTTATAACAGGTATAGGCATTCACACAAAACGGCAGAGAAGATTTTGTAGGCGATGCGCAGATAAAGGGGCTCCTTTCTTGCGGATCGGACAAATTATGCTGAGATTTCAATCCTCGGGCATGCTTTGCTCTGACTATCTCTCGGTCATCTCCAGCTGCTTTGAGGAGCCAGCAGACAATCCGTCTGCGCCAGCAGCTTTATTCGGCTTGAGTTTTGATGTGACGATCTTTACTTCGTCGAGGTCAGGGGGACGGAATTCTCTGCGATCTTCGGTATAAAACTATCGAGCATTATGCCTGCAGTAACACCTCTCCAAATCCTCAACGGCGCGCTTCTCGTGCTCTTTCCTCTTTCTCCTGAGAAGTTTATGCTCCTCCCTTCTTTTTAACTCGTAGAGCTCCCGAGCTGCTTTTTTTCTTCTATGCAGCGAGGCTTTATATGCCTCCTGCTTGGCTGTGTGGATCCTCCTGCACTCGTCATCGAACCAGGTGTTTTTTCGTGGTAGAGCCTTTAACTCCAAAACTTTAGATGCAGTGCTTTTCAGGGTTTGTTTACAAAGGTTCCACTTTTGTTCTATTGACTGCCTGGAGGCTTGAGGTGTATGAGAGCTTAAGGTAGACGCGATCGGTAAAGGCGCAAACGGTTTCTGGCCATAGTAGCTTTCATAACTTTGTATTCTTACACTACTCCGCTGCGTTCGTGATATCCGTTGGAGCATCTTGGTTACTACAAGACTGTGGTCAAGTGGATCGTCTCATCGTCTAACGTCGATCACGATGTGATCTTTCGGGTTAGTGAAGGATTGATCTGGCGACCGCCAGATACCTTTGTGTATATCGAGTTGCGGGAAGTACGTACTGTGTAGGCTGTGTTTGCCGATGACTCGTTCAAAGATGCTTTCTTTACACAGCTTAGCATTGGAGTCTCCTAGTACAATTTTGATGCATTAGCTGGGAAATTGGGCATGCGTTATGTCTAAGAGATCGTAGAACTCAGCATTGGTGGAGTCATCCTTGTCTTCCGTAGGGGCGTGGACGTTTCGATACGGATTGTTTTGAGGCGTTCGCTCACATGCCGAAAGCTTAGGATTTTTTGCCTTAGTCCACCTCGAAAAACCAATCCGCATCTAAACAATCGTTGTCCTCTCTCCCTATAGCAGTCGCCGTAGTAGATGTCGCAGTATTTCATCCCCTTTATACCTGGTTCATTCCATTGCATTTCATGAATGGCGGTTAAGTCCGCTTTATAGCTGTCTGGGGGGTCCGCAAGTTGTTTGGCTGCACGTGGTCTGTTTAGGGACCTAACATTCCACGTACAGAGCCGAAAATCATCGTCCTTTTTTCGATTTTTGCTAGGGTCGTCAACATTAATTCTGAGCAATAGTGGTGTCTTCCCCACATAGCCCAACTTTGATTAATACCGTTTTGTGGCGCAAGATACTCGCCATTCGCCCTCTTCCGTTAGTAATTTCCATGATCAGGAAATTTCCAGGTGGTACCACGCGGAAGTGGAAGTAGGACCTGCCTAACAGAGCTGCAAAGTGTTTGGCTGCTGAGGCTCTTATTGGCAGATGCTACTCCTACGAGGCCTTTGGTAGTCTTTTACCATCTAGTCCTCAAATTAACTGATCGTAAATGGGCTTTCGATTTGGACGCTTTCTTTCTTGTTATCCGCTGTGATCCTCAAATCAACTGATGATAAGTAACTGCCATGGATAAGTTAAGCTGGTGTCAAATGGTAATACTCATAGGTCAAAAACTGCCGCCGATCGCCGTTTTAGACCGCTGTCGCCATACATCGATCCTCGGAAACAAAAACCTCCACAGGTCGTAACATAAGTTTTCTTCCCAACTCGCCACTATTTATAAACAAAAATCAAATTGTGACTAAACCACAACACAATGACGCAAAATGTAGATCAATGTTCGCATGATCAAACAGTAGACATTGTTTTATTACTGTCTATACCACCCTAGAGCTGCTCGCATCTTGGGCTCGGGTCTTTCGTTGTTGCGGCACTGTATCGCGAGTCACGTTTTCCTAGTTTCCCGAATAGGTTTCACCGATTTGTTTTTGTTGTCGGACTCCCACCCATAGGCGTTATATGTCGATCGTCAACGATTTACTTAAAATGTAAACAAAGGGGAGAATGGTAACAACAGCAGGTAGGGAGTACGACGATGACGAGAATGATGAACGCCAAGCGAGAGTATTAATTAGAGACTATCAGTTGCCTGGTTTTTTGCTCTTTTGTTATAATGCAAATCATGCAAAGCTTAGGGCGAAGTTTTCCGCTGCCTGGTTTGGGTTTATAGGAGATTTTTCGGGCGCAAGCGCGCTTTTCGTGTTTCTGCTTTTCTTAAGTGGTGAGAAATGAGGCAGAAAAACAGTAGAAAGTTCGCGTCAAGGAAATTGAGTTGGATTGGGATGTGATCAAGATCACGACTGTGTGCGACTTGGATTGATCTTGAGTTGCTGCTTAGAGCGGTGGAAGATAAATAAAAAAGAAAAAAGCATAAACACATCAAGAAACTAAGGCAAGTGGAGTATATTGCTGCTGTGAGAAATGGCCTGGAGTTGATGCGCGAAAAATTGTGATCGATACTGGTGTTGATGGCGTCCGGGAGCGGGTACGAAGGCTCATAATATGAGGAATGGTTTCTTTTTCTCTTTTTACTTTGACTTTTGTATATTTTATCATCGCCTGAACGTATATGTACATCAGAACTGTGTCAATGAAAATGGTGTCGAGTTCGGTCATCTTCGATTTTTTTTTCCATCCCATTCTGGAAATATCGTATTCTCATTAAGTTTCTGTGAACAACCCCTCTGAAATCTCTTAAATTCATTTATTCCTCTCGGCATTCTCACGTTCTGAAAATCCATTTCAACCCGGATAAGTTTCAAACAGCCATCAATCTCCCTGAATCGTATTCGCAACATTGTTTTGAGTCCAAAAAAGCGATTTGTCTTCCTGCCGCCTTTGGTCAAGACACAACCACCATTAAAACGTCCGCCCGCTTCATTGTTTATTTACCTACAAGACCGTAAAGCTCTCTTTTTCCACCACCTCAATTGAGTTGTAAAATTTAAATCAATAAAATAAAACTTATTACATAAACCTCCTACTCTTCCTTTTCATAATTATAATTAACTTTTACGACCGGTCATCAATCGTTGCCAACCTGCCTATGGGAACTGAGTGATCTCGAACTGATCTCAAGCCGATCATCACAACCAGACAATTAAGTATCATTTCTTGTTCGCTCATCCCCCCGGGGACGTACTTGTAGAGTTTATTTCTCTCCCGAAACCTGATCATTTTGCAGTGATCGCTCCGCATTGATCGTCGATCTTCCTCGCGGATGTGCGAATTCATTTCAATTTCATTTTGAACTTGCCCAAAGTCGAAAACCGCTAAACCCGAATCATTGCTTTGATTGCACATGATCACTTGAATCGCGATCACCTGTTTCTTCCTCCTGAAACACTAATTGTTAGCAATTTACCGACGCAAAATAGCATCTGGCAGGAAGCTCATAAGGCAAAACGACGTTTGATCTTGAGTGTAACGCGGTGGTTTGGTTAATTAAAGGATATCACTTGCCGGTTCAATTGGCAATGGCGTTATTTATTGTTGGCGTTAATCCTTTTAATGGCTGAAGTGTACTAGCATCCCCACGCTCTTACGATCAAACAATGACATTAATTGTGTGAATTTATATACATAGTTGCCTTGGACATTCATGTGTTTTGCTGTTTTATTTGTGTGATGAAATAGCGGTAAGTGGTGGTAATTAAATTGTTCGGGCGAGAGTGTCTTGCGTCTGACTCGGTAATTTATCAGTCTTAAGTTGTCATTAATACTTGCAGAGATGTGTTGTACATGTGGAGAGTGCGCACTGTGCTTATTGGAACGCGTTGTGAGATCGTCGAGTTGTGCGAGATGAGACAAACCTGCGGTTAAATCACGTTGGCGCCTGACTTGGTTAATCGTAAGAGGATAGGGTTAATTGGATGTAATTTTACATAGAATCGTACATGACGTGAAGGGAAATGCGTTCGTTGTTTAGATAGAATTAAGTAATAGTTGTTTGTGCGCGGTGCAGTTATGCGAGTTGGGGGGTTCAGTGATTTATCGATTGTTCAACGATACTATGCGCTTTAGGACGGTTTTTTGTACCAAAATTAGCCATTGACATCGTGTCGAGCTTAGTCTCCTGGACGTCTATACAATTTGGTGTCAAGTGCCTTCATGGAAGCCCACCCAAAATCTTATTCTGTTTACTCAACCCACTAAATAAAAGGTAATCGCTACGCAATGAAGGAGTCCATCCATCTATGTAATAAATCATGCAGCAACAGTTCAAAAGAAGCCGTCTTCAGCCACCCAATCCGTGATGCGTTGCATCACATTGCTTCTAATCCATTCGTGCACTGTGCATAAATTACTAAAGCAGACGATTCGGGTTCTTGGAAAAAATTCCCACCAGAGAATACGAATGGAAAACATTCAGGATGTTACCCGATAAGCACATTCAGCTACCCCGTACACGCCAAACAGCTACTCGTTCAAATTTCAACTCACATCGTCACTTCGCGCAATATTTATTCGCGCTAACTTCTTTCCAAATACACCATTTGTCTAAGGTCTCAGCTCATTTGCTTACACTCTGTCGCTGCAATGTCGACAAGAGTCCACGGCAACGATCACAGTCTGAATGATCGCGGCAGGAGGACAATCACAGATATAAGAGCTTCGACTAAACGTTACATCGTGTACAAAATGATTTGGATATTATGTGGACCTTTTGACTCGTCGGGCTCTTCTGTTCATGCCACAACCGATTGCGACTACAACGAATGTCTAGTGCCTAATGATGAAGGCCTCCTACTGTTGCTACTGTTGCTTTGTGGAGTGTAACTTTAGGAGAATCTATGATCCGACTTTGTCGTATAATTTGTGATCTTTGACTTTATGCACTGGAATTGCGATGGATGACATGATCTGTGTTTGCACCATGAACGCGCGATGTGCTCGATGACTTCGAATGAGCGGTAGAGTTGCCGCGTGTTGACGGATGAGTTTGGATCAACATATCATCTTTGTCTTTCGTCTGTTGCTTATGCAAATTTGTGAATGAAACCTGTTTAAATGATTAGTGGTCGTATTGGGGATCGATCAATTAGTATAGAAGCTTTTCTACGACCTGGTCAAACTGGTTCTACGATTTGCGGTAAAAAAAAAATGGATTTTTATTACGTGACACCATTGCGGCTGATAGTATAATTTTTTTTGAAGTAGAAAATCTTGATTTTGTTTAAGTCAGAAGCGCGATGTTAGACAAATTTTGGGAGATATTCGTATTTTTATAGTTTGGCACTATTTTTACGACTGACCCAGTGAGATAATGTACATATATAGCTGTATGAGCAGGAGCATAAAACATTCTGTCACCACATGAGCCAAAGGGCATAAGGTTGCTTTATGCATTCCATACTGACTTAATGGAATGCATAAAGCAACACAATCATGATGCTAGTCTAAAAATTATAGAAGCAAGTTAGCTGACCATTTACGTCCCAGGTTGCCAGCCGACAAATTCTCTCAAGACCTGTCACTACCTAAGGTGTTGCACTTGCTTATGTCGTGCTTGACTTAAGTCAAGGCACGATCTCAGCCATTCTCAGCATGCGAAACTTCGTCATAATAGGTATACCGACTACTATATACTGAATTTTTCATTCTAAGTAACTGCTTCTATAGGTATAAATAAATCTTCCCGCAAAACTATGTCATAAATGTATTATAAAAGAACTTAGGTACCAACATTCAACCCTTGGGTACGTCGTATTTCTGCAATTATGCGACCATTAAGTACATCAAAACAACACTCCCACCAGCTCATCATCGTTTGCCATTGTACAAGTATCAACACCAACTTGAACTCTCACGTCACACAGTGAGAGTGATCCACCATCAAAATCGGCTTCAAGTCTCCCCCGAGCTACGACAAAACACCGACAACATTGAAGTGCGGCGATTCCTTGCATGCATACATTCAGTCAATCACTCTGCAGCTGCAGCATGCAGAACCGCACGGCAACCGTCAAGATCGAAAACCCAAAACCAAGACGCAGCTTGAACGCTTGAGTTATGGACATGCGCGCCACACCGTGAGAAGTAACAGAGTTTATCGCCACAATTATTCAGCATAATTTATAGTTATTTGATGGGAAATTCCCTTATACACCATAGATACTCGTAACAACAACCGATTCCGGCTACCGCACGGTATCACTACATCCATTCGTATGCACTTCGGCTACATGTCAGATGTCAGATGATATGTGATCTAAACAAATCTGTGCACGAGTTTCTGTTTTTGGCGGCCTTTTAGTATCTTTCTTGTTTAGGTAGCCATGGTAGCCTCGGATGATGATTTCTCGCCCAAAATTGGTAACATTGCCTCGAGCGGCGGGATCTCACGATTTTTCTCCTTGCGACTTGAAGTTTCTCATCCCACCCGTCGGGCACTGCGCTTGCGCACGGCCCGACTACCACGAAGAGTCGGAGATGCATGATGCTCGGCCATAATCGATTTAAATTATGCACTTAGAGTCATGCGGAGTTTAGAATCGAATATCAATAAATATCCGGAGTTCCTATGACTTAATTTGGCGGAGGAGGAAACCGATATGGGTAAGGTAGGATGTTGCGATCGAACGACGGTAATTACAATGCTTCACGGTTTGATGATGTTTATGGCTACGGGTGTGGATTGGGTCAAGGACTAGATTTCTTCCCAGGCTATCGACTATAAGACAGGTCTTCCCCCGGGAAACGATAATACTACACGTGCGAATATTCGTCTATCATTTTTGTATTTACGCTGCACGTCAGCGACAAAGGAATGTTACGCAATTCCATTCGAGTCACGATTTCTTCCTCGGAGACATCTCTTTGTTCTGCACGTATATACGTATCTGGGGGCTTGTTGGACAGATCTCTAATATTGCTGAGTTATGTAACAAAATCGCACTCGTAGCTTTGCCCCAAAATGATCTTATTGGTTATGCGGGAAAAGCTTATGACGACAGTGAAGGCTTCAATCTCGATGACTGATAAGGATGTTATGTGGCGAATGTGTTCCACTTTGTGATCGTAATTGACGTTGGGAACTTGTATCTAAATCGCAGATGCTAGTCACGTTGTGAAATTACGCTAATAGACGTCGGTGTGATACTAGATGGTACGACCGAACGATTTGTTGACGCAGTGGATTCCAAAATGGTAACAGGTTGATGGTGACTTTTAAGACAAGAAAAAGCCTTTCCACTAGCCACTATGGAAACGGGCAATATCACTTGGGGCTTAAAAAAAAAAAAATTGCAGGACACCCCAAGCCAAGGAAGTGAAGATTAACAATGATTGTCAAGCATATGTTTATTCGAGGAGCAGCGAATGCTCCTAATAGCAAAAATGTGTCCAAGGCTGTCACGCGCACGTCACGTCACGTCATATAATCGGATCATTTTGATCATTTGATCGTGCCTAACCTCCAATTTATTTCTCAAGACAATGCTTTTCACGGCTTCATCTATAATTCGTCCGACATCACTTCGTCTTAACCCCCTTTTCATTTGCAGTCAATTGCCAGTGATTTAGTTCCGCTGAATTCCACAAATGCCATCACGATCATAAATCCTTCCTTCCAGCAACATTTTACTGCGCAAGGGGCATTTACAGAAAAGTGAAAATGTGATAATAACGATAATCATCACCAAGCGTCACCGAACGTTACAGCGAACTATCGATCGAGCACCATTGGCCATCACACAGAACATCATAGAGTGCATCAACGATCATCACCGGCATCGACGCTCAGCTGCCTGATAGCTAGAGGAAGGAGTAGAAAATCGCAGCGTCATATTTTCAAGTGGAAAATGCCTGTCTCACGCCGAAAGTAGATATTTCACCGTGTCCTCTGCAATAAACATCCATTTATTAGCGGTCCATAAAATATGTGAATTTGAGGACGTGCGGTAAGATGTCGACCGGGACAGGTCAAGTCAAAAATCTAATTTCGCTTACTACTACGAATTAATGATCTGTTTGCAGCTGAACGGATTGAGATTGTTTGATGCTGATACTCTGCTTTTGGTAGTACGAAGATGGAGAGAAACGGCGAAATGAGACAAGTGACGGAAGCATGCCATGTTTGGTAAATCAATCAGCGTGCAGCAATGTTGATGGGTTGTCGCTGCATCGTGTGCAATAACGATAATCGTAAAACGCTATTGTTGGAAAGTAAAAGTGATCGAGAGAAGAGTATGGTCTTCCTTGATGGTTGAACGTCGATTCACATAAAACCTACGTGGAACACACGGTGCTCTTCGAGCGTGTATAGAGAGATTAAAATGTTGTAATTAGCTCGATTAAGCTCGAATGACGTCCCGAGCATAAATTCTGAAACGATGTCAAATCACGATCTCAACTGTTGTCAGTTTGCAGTTCTCGTACTCTCGTTAATTGCTCGTAGAGCACCACCTCAAACCGAACTAACGACAGAGGATTTGAATTTTAATGAATGAAACTTTCTACCAAATGTCGTGCAGACATCGTGCGTCCATTATGCACGTATTCGTGTTCGATTAAGAGATATTCCCAGAATCGGTCTGACGTTTCCCGCGTCAGAGATGTCAGAGGTGTCATCGAATTTGTTAAATCCATCGCAGTCGTTTTGGCCGCTATCACAGACTGTGATCAGAACAATCACTTCGAAAAAAAAACGGAGCCCACAAAACGACAGTGATGATCAATTCCTTCATCGATCGGTAGTGCAACACATGCCGTCATTGCGTACACAGTGCCACCTGATCGGAATCGTGGTTTGCTGTTTTGATTAATGGCACGTCGATGGATACCATACGTCCACCGGTCGGCATATAGCATACAAATGGCACTGGTGTGGGTAATTGGTGGATACACGCTCGTAGGATAATTTGTAGAATGCAAACAATGGGGCAAGAGTCACTCGCATGCTGTTGGAAAGGAAGTTCAGTCACAAGAGATCGTCGTTGATTAATGGCCTTCAGTGTCGGAGCCACACTGCTGGGCGAGAGGTCAAATCGCTACGACCATCGAATGCGGTGCGCTTCTTAGTTCATGCGGCGGCAATCGGCAATGATGATAGATCGACGAATAATTGATGCTGTTTACTCCATTCGGCTATTGCTGCTGTTTGCTGTTTGGCCATCAGCCTTAACTAATTTTCTATTGGAATCAGGAAATGCAAGATTTGTTAGGTCAATATGTTAGGAATGGTGCTTTCCTGATCGCCGACTGTGATCAGATTTAATTGAATAGATCGCTGCAAAGTGTTTTTCACTACATATCTCCGCTGATCGATGGTAGATGGCTCGAAAACTGAAACTGAAAGTGCAGACTTAAGTGAATACAAGCTATATCAATTAGATATTAATTTGTGCGATATGGTTGGCTTTGTGTTTGGCAGGTTTGATGCAATCGCTATTGCGTTTGACTTGTGGGAGTGGAGAATCGATCGGTGCCTGCGAGCGTCCGGTAACATTTTATTTTTCCTGATTTTTTGCTCGTACCACGGGTGGTTATGATTAATTTGACTTGACGTTTCGGTAGAGGAGATTACTGAAAATGGCCGTAATTTGTTTGTTGAAAACGACTAATGATGTCTTAATGGACGTGGCACGGAGCCTTTGGCGGCTGATCGACCGGTCAAAGGAACTTCCGTGTGCGATATTTGCTCGTAATGATCGATGGTTTTTGGCACAGTATTGTTTGCGTGAGAAACAGCTAAAACGTTTAGGGGCCATGCACATGCTTTGCAAATAGCACGGTGCGACGTAATGTGCTAATTAGATGGCGGTTAACATGATCTACAAATGTCCAATTACTTTGGACCACGATCTCTATGTTTTCGCATTTGACTTTTCGTTAACCGTTTGTTTTGTTCGTATTTTTCGTTTCAGGTACGAGATCTTGTCGAGAAATGTACATGTCCGTCACAATTCCCCATGGTACGGGTATCGGAGGGTAAATACCGGATTGGAGACACTAAAGTGCTGATATTTGTTCGGGTACGTATCTATTTAATTTAGTCACTTATTGTAGACATTGGGTGATGCTAAAAGAGCATGATGGTGCTCGGTGAACTGAAGGTGGCTGAAGGAGATTGTGTTAAATGAATATGCTTTGTGTGTTCTGACTTGGGAGTATTATTTTTTCTTCGTGCTGGTGTCACATGATGTTGACTTGGACACGAGCTTAATGGAGTGACAGGGAACGAGCATTTGTGGCTAAGCTCTTTGACTTGAGATCAATTTGCACATGCAGCAGCAGGGAGCTTAGGCTGTCATCTCATATGCAGTTTTGTGGATTGAACAAAAAACAAAAAGGAAAACTCAAGGAAAGCTAGACCTGGCCAGTTGTATTAAGATGTTATATATATATATGTATGTATGTACATGACCCTGTCTATCAAAATTCTGTGATCGATGATGGTCGCTGGCGTGGGACTTGGAACCATACAAAAATGTTACAGATCAGTGGTAACAATTTCGCTGTACACAACAACTCTAACATAAATCTTGGCTCAAGGCTATGAATAAGGAGATCTTTTAGACAAGCAGGAAGCATAAAGAACGAGAGCCGTCCATGACCTCAGAAAATAAAAGAATCGAAAGAGCATGGGGATTAAACAGTCAAGAAACTTTTATTTTCACTAACTCTCTCTGACCTTTGAGGGCATGGGCTCGGACATACAGGGTAAAGTTGTTGATCGCTCTCAACCTGGCGAGATGCCAGCAACGATCCCTGTTTAAATGCCCGGGTCAAGTTGACATACGGCTTCCTCGCGGCGCCCTCTGGATAGCCTCTTCAACAACCGTTGGAAGGTGAAGAAACGTATGCAGCGACAAAACCCCGACCAGAATGGCGGTTGTGCGGCGAGCTAACAATCCGCCCACGTAAAAAAAAAAAGAAAAGTTATGAATGAGCAAGATGCCTCGGGTACACGGACGGATACTCGACGACGACAACGCACGAGAAAGGAACACGATTTGCGAGTATGCTTCTGGAATATCAGAACCCTGTACACTCCCGGAGCTGCTCATAAACAAGAAGGAATCCTCACACAGTACAAGGCGGATATTACTGCGGTCCAGGAAATACGCTGGATAGGAAACGGTATGATTAGGAAGAAAAATTGCGACATTTAGTACAGCTGTCACAAAAGGTTGCACTTACTGGGATGCGGATTTGTCGTGGGAAAGCGGTTAAGGTCGAAGGTCATCGACTTTAAACCGATAAGTGATCGCCTGGCTGTGATCCGCATCAGAGGCAGATTTTATAACATCAGCCTTATATGTGCACACGCCCCTACCGACGAGGCTGAAGACCCTATCAAGGAGGACTTCTATGACCTCCTGGACAACGGCTACGGAGCTTGTCCGGAGTACGCTGTAAAAATCGTGCTCGGGGACTTCAATGCCAAAATCGGTAAGGAGAACACCCTTGGCGGTGTGATCGGAAAGCACAGCCTCCACGATACAACAACAGATAAAGGCTTCCGACTCGCTGACTTTGCGACAGCTCGTAATGCGGTGATAAAAAGCACAAGATTCCCTCGCAAGCGAATCCACACAGCAACCTGGCGATCTCCGGACGGTCGAACCGCCAACCGAATCGACCATGTGCTCATTGACGCAAGGCACTCGTCAAACATCCTGGATGTGCGAACATTCAGAGGGGCAAATGTCGACTCTGACAACTTCCTCGTAGCAGCAAGATTCAGAGCTCGACTGTCCAATGTCAGAAAGCTCCACCAGCCCATCAGGAGGAGGTTCGACATTGGGCACCTGAGCACACCGGAGGTTGCGAGAGTCTACAGGGAGCAGCTGAGCGAAAGACTCTACGGTATGCTTACGTCGAACACAAATGCCAATAATATGTGGCTGCATTGCCGCTCGGCCATTCAGGAAGTAGCCGAAACCACCTTAGGATACCTACCACCCCCGACAAGAAACCCGTGGTATGATGGCGAGTGTGAGCGGAAAAAGGCAGCAACCGACAAGGCGTACCAAAAGGCGCTGCAGAGAAAAACCAGGGCAGCGCAAGAAGAGTACCGAGCCAGAAGAAGGGAGGAGAAAAAACTACTGCGACAAAAGAAAGGAATCTTCGCAGCCTCCCAGCTCAAGGATATCGAGGAGTCTGGGAATAAACATCAAATACGAGCCTTTTACAAGAAAGCCAAAGGCCTTGCAGGAGGCTTCAAAAAGGGCACCCTGGCTCTTCGAAACTGCGAGGGTAATCTTGTCACCGACCCGCAGGGAATAGTGGATGTATTTAAGCAGCACTTCCAGCAGCTGCTTAACGAGCATGACCATGAGAGAGTGGTAGGGACCGAGGAAATCCCAACTCCAGCCGCTGAAGTAGTCCTTCCACCCAGCATCGAAGAAGTCGGCACAGCTATTCAGAAGCTGAAGAACAACAAGGCCGCAGGCTCAGATGGCTTGCCATCAGAGGTCTTCAAGGCTGGCGGCGATGTCCTGGTAGGAAGCATGCACCAGATCATCTGCAGAATTTGGGAAGATGAAAGCATGCCCGACGACTGGAATACCAGTTCTATTTGCCCCATTCACAAAAAAGGGGCTATCCTACCTCTTGCTCAATGTCGCATACAAGATCCTGTCCAGCGTATTGTGTGAACGTGTGAAGCCATTTGCACCGCACTAATCGGCAGCTACCAGTGCGGCTTCCGGCCCGGCAAATCGTCTATAGACTAAATTTTCACACTTCGACAAATCCTGGAAAAGACCAACGAGTTTCGAATCGATACACACCATCTTTTCATCGATTTCAAAGCTGCATACGACAGCATTCATCGTGAAGAACTGTTTGGTGCGATGGTCGAATTCGGGATCCCCGTAAAACTGATCCAGTTGTGTCGCGCTACGCTAAAAAACACGCGATGCACCGCGCTACTCGGTTCAAGGACCTCGGAGCCATTCGAAACATGCACCGGATTTCGGCAAGGAGATACGCTGTCATGTGACTTTTTCAACCTGGTGCTGGAGCAGATAGTGCGACGGGCAGGCGTCAACAGGGAAGGCACTATTTTTTACAAGTCCATCCAGCTGCTAGGATACGCGGATGATATCGACATCATCGAGTGTTCTCGCCGTGACATTGTGGAAGCATTCACGGCGATTGAAGAACAGGCGAAACGAGTTGGTCTTAAGGTCAATGAGGACAAAACGAAGTACATGCTGTCAAGCAAAAACCAATCCGTCGCTCACCACCTGGGACAAAATATAACAATTGACAACTACAATCCCGAGGTAGTTAAGGAGTTTGTCTACCTCGGGGCATACGTAAATTCCACAAATGACACCACGGTGGAGATCCGGCATAGAATCGCCCTTGGCAACCGCTTCTACTTCGGCTTGTCCAAACAACTGGGGTCACTCGAAAGACCAAAGTCATGCTTTACAAAACGCTCATTCTGCCAGTCTTGCTGTACGAAGCCGAAAGCTGGACGATAAGCAGGACAGCGGAGCTGATTTTGGGTTCTTTCGAAAGAAAAATTCTGCGCCGGATATTTGGTCCTGTCTGTGAGGAAGGTGAATGGAGAAGAAGACACAACCGCGAACTCTACGAGCTGTACCAAGATGTGGATGTAGTCCGGAAGGCAAGGATCCGTCGACTACACTGGCTCGGCCACATCGAGCGCATGGACATCAACGCTCCAGCTAAGAGGGTCTTCGACTCCGAGCCTCCTGGTTCGAGAAGAAGAGGAAGACCGAACCTCCGGTATAAAGACCAAGTAATCGCGGATGTAAGACATCTTGGTCTTGACAACTGGAAGCAGCGTGCTCGGGACCGTCAAGGATGGAAGGCAGCTATAGCTCAGGCTCGGATCCTCCATGGATCGCTGGCCTGATAAGTAAGTAAGTCTCTGACCCTGCTTCAACCAAATTACGCCAACGATCATTCCAATCTCCAAAGCCATTTTCACGACCCACAATTTGTGGAATTCATCGAATACTAGAGTTACACGCTAAATACCTTCATCAATGACTCTCGCTCACCAAGCGAATTCCATTGCCAACTGCTGCCATACGCGATCAATTCACTATGAACGATCCCAGCTGCAGAAAACTACAATTTATTAAATAGCGGGCGTGTACCAGTATTTCGCGCACACAGACACGTCGATCGGTGCGGCAGTCAATCCAAATCGCCTGTCCTTGGCATAGTCCATAGCCCACAGTTCGAGCCTATCTCCAACACAAATCTTTCAAATTTCAATCTGTTATCTGTCCCATACCATCAGGAGACCAAGAGAGGCCGATTTTGTTTTTCTTGCTTATTAATTACACATGGCAACTGTCAACGTTGAACAACGAATTGAGGTCACCTTTTGTTCGATGGGGACGTCAACGTAGCACGAAATGCGTTGAGATGTTTTCACGTATCGCTTTTGTTCGGTGTACGGCGAGTGGGGGTGTCACGTATTAGAATTATGAGCAGTTGATTTATTGGCTAGGATGGAGAATGGATTCAAAATGCTTTAACATGTCACGGTGTCACTATTGTCCTGTTCCTAGTCAAACTTATGATAGAAAGGATTGTGGTTTAGAGCGACCTTATAACGTTCATTGTCACGTCATTTTGATCAATTTGCCATTTACAGCTGGAGCTTGGTTTCACTTTTCCGAACCTCTACCGCAGGCAAGACTCACTGTCATACTCGGCATTCCGGACAGCATTCCGAAAACATCAAATTGCTAAGAAAAAAAAAAAAACAACAACTAAAGCCTCTCGGGCAACTGTGCCTGTGCGACATAGCAATATAAATTATGTTCGATTAGATGGTTTAATTGACGCTAAGTACGCGGTGATTTATTGCTTTTTTTATTAGATACTCGGGGGTCTGGGGTCTGCGATGCAACCGCATACACATGACATAGGTAACCATTAACGGGTCAGATGGCATTGGGAGATAGGAATGTTTGAACAACAATGGAGCTATAAATTGATTTTGTTTGAAGAGAACTCCATTCATCTTTCGCGGAAAGACAGTTTAGGAAATTTGTCCCTTAAGCTTCGAGCTGTGTTTACAATGCTTTGTACTTATTCTAGAGAAAACATCTATCAAGTGGCGGATGTCCTCAATATTATTGATCCAAACAGGCATGTGGTAGAAAACCTTTTTACGCTTCTAACTATGCCACCCATAGAGCACGATCGGAAAATTAACTCACAAACCACGACCGTTCCGTCAGGCCTTACCCAGGCATCCGACAGCTCATAATGCCACACAACGCCATTCGTACGACACTACTCCATTGGCCATCTATCTGGTCGCAAATCAATTCGCCAAAAAAGAAATCTCTTAACTGCAAGCGCCTTATGGCCAAGTCTCGAATCGCCATTCAGTCAGTCCCACATCAACATCAACATCACCATCATCGTCGTCATCGTTGTCGTGGTTGTTGTCATCGCAATTGTACTTATCGTCGTCGTCGTGCCATAGTCAAGCTTCGACTCCTAACAAATGTCCGCTCCAGGCAACTCGCATATAAATAACCCGCAACGCAATTGGTCGTCATCACCGTCATCGTCACAGTTCGCCAGTCTGGTCAAGAGTGGAAAAGGAGCACGCATGTCGACCGGACAAATCTCTATCTTTTGCTGTCATGGCTCATGTTGCACCACGGATATGCCCCTCAGGCGTCTAAATTGGGTGATCGGTGTCATTTAACCACCGCTGCTGTTGCAACGGACGGCATTCCATTAGAAGGAGAGACGCGCACACATATGTATGTGTACATATTTGTTGCTGTTGTTCGATCATTTGTTGCTGCAAGCAAACAACTTTCACTCACCATCCTGGCCTTGCCTACCACCCTCACAGCAGATGTCAAAACACTTAACTGATAAATGAGATCAATGTGGCGCCGCAAACTCACTACGATCGATGAGAAAATCGAATTTACCATCGGGACAAGCAAGAAATACTGAAATAGAAGCTCTACCTGCCGCGAGCTGTGTCGCTTTCGGTTTCGGTTTCACAAGTTATCTCGTGGGTTGTTGCTTGCTTGATCTGATGACGAAAAAGCAACATGACCGACAAATCGAATTTGACATAATTTGTATCGGAATGGTACTCGTAGTGTGGTACCTATGTACATATGACGCGGTTAATTATTTGAATACGTGACAGATGTCATTATTGATTCTGTCGTCGTTGGGTTTTACGACATCGACATCAATGTCTTGTTGGCGATCATGGTCGCCGCAGTGGATGTCTCAATTCGATCGTATTGGTGATGATTTGTTGCTCAAGCAGTTGATCGCTGATTGATGCAGCTTAGCTTAATCCTTTTTGTGCAGCGCCCACTTTTCCCCTCGATCTCTTTGTTGTCGTTGCGTTTGGAGTGTCATTTAATTGCGGCTGCGATCGGTTATGATAAGTTGCGTAAGTTATGCGTAAAAAACGATTATTACGATTCAAATTGGATATATAGTACATATCCCCACGTCACTTAGGGGCGATTATGCTTTAACTATCATGCGTAGTTAGTAATTTGCAACTCGCGGCAACTCGCTAAAATTACCATCAATTAACCAGGTGATAAGTGGTCCATAAACTGTGCCAGACTACATGTACATATGTACGTATTTCAGAAACCGCAAGTGAACATAGGTACATGTAGTCATACCCGCGAGGAAACCCCCGGCGCCAGCCAGTTGGGGATACAAATTAATTATACAATATGTGGTCTCGTTAAACTCTTGCATTTGCAGGTGAATTTTATATTACCTACAAGTATCTAAGCGTTGTGTACTGTCTCTTTGCAGATTTTACGATCACACGTGATGGTCAGAGTCGGCGGTGGTTGGGATACGTTGTCGCACTATTTGGATAAACACGATCCATGTCGCTGCAAGGCACAGCATCGGTCATCGGTTGCAGCCAGGTTAATACCGAGAACTAGTACGGGAACCAATGGCATTGAGCTGCACAAGGCACAGGTGATATTCGAGAGGTACGTTGAAATAATTATTATTTTATCTTTCACTTCAATTTATTCTTTCGGTCAATAGTTGAACACCCCATATGCACCTTACTTACTTTGATGGCGCTACAGTTCGGGGTGAACCAGGGCCTCAACCAACAAGCCTCTCCAGCCGGCCCGATCTTCGGCCAGCCGCTTCCAGTGCCGCACGCCCAGTTGGTTCAGGTCCCCTTCCACCTGTGCGCGCCACCTTAAATGCGGTCGTCCTCTACTGCGTCGTCCCTCGGGGTTGGAGTCGAAGACTCTCCGGGCCGGAGCGTTGATGTCCATTCGCTCTACATGGCCTAGCCATCTTAGACGTTGGATCCGAAGACGTCTAACCAGGCCGATGTCGCCGTACAGCCCGTACAATTCTTGGTTGAATCTCCTCCTCCATTCTCCGTTTACACAAACGGGACCAAAGATTGCACACAGAATTTTCCTCTCGAAACGTCCAAGAGCCTCTTCATCCGCTTTTGACAACGTCCAAGCCTCAGCGCCGTAGAGGAGGACCGGGATGATTAAGGTTTTGTAGAGGGAAACCTTAGTTTTTCGAGAGAGGGCTCTACTACTCAATTTTCACTTGAGCCCGAAGAAGCAGCGATTGGCAAGAGTTATTCTGCGTTTTATCTCAGCGCTGGTAGACAAAGTCCTTGACTACTTCAAAAATATAGCTGCCGAAGGTGACGTTCTGACCAAGACGTCGGTGTTGTGCGTCTTTCTTGGATGACAGCATATATTTGGTCTTGTCCCCATTTACCCTTAGACCCACTTTCGCCGCTTCTGCTTCAATGCTTGTGAACGCCTCATTGACGTCTCACTTTGTTCGTCCAATAACGTCAATGTCATCTGCGTAGGCAAGTAATTGTGTGGACTTGAAGTAGATCGTACCTCTTGTATTGGCCGCAGAGTCCCGCACGATCTTTTCAAGAATAACGTTGAAGAAATCACATGACAGTGCGTCACCCTGTCTAAAGCCTTTTTTAACATCAAAGGGGTCGGTTAGTTCACCTCCGACCTTAATGGAGCAGCGAGGCTTCTCCATAGTCATCCTGCATAGTCTGACGAGTTTGGCAGGAATGTTAAAACATGACATGGCTCTGTATAGCTCGTCTCTATAAACACTGTCATACGCGGCTTTAAAGTCGACGAAAAGATGGTGCGTGTCGACCTGGAATTCTTCTCCAAGATCTGCCGTAGTGTAAATATTTGGTCTATCGTGGATTTTCCTGGCCTGAAACCACACTGGTAGGAACCTATCAGATTGTCCACGAATGGTTTCAGTTACTTACACAGTACGGCAGAGAGGATCTTGTACGCGATGTTCAGGAGGCTTATCCCTCTGTAATTGGCGCAGTCATAGGGATCTCCTTTCTTATGGACCGGGCAAACGATACTAAGATTCCATTCATCGGGCATGCGTTCTTCCGACCATATCTTGCAGATGAGTTGGTGCATGTTCTTAACCAGCTCATCGCCAGCTACTTTAAACAGCTCCGCGGGGAGTCCGTCTGCTCCAGCAGCTTTATAAGACTTAAGTTTCGATATCGCTATCTAAACATCGTCTAGGTCGGGTGGACGGGATTCTCCTTCGTCTTCGTCCATTGTGAATGGTTCGCTCTGCCTGACGGCGGCAATTTGACTATCATCGCCGTTATACAGTCTGCAGAAGTGGTCCTTCCACAATCTCAGCATCGACTGTGACTCCACTACTAGTTGTCCGTGCTCATCCCTGCAGGCTTCTGCTCTGGCTTATATAGCACCTGTTTGGTCCTTAATCTAGTAGTTCAGTTAAATGTGTGTTTAATCATTCAAGTTCTATGTCGATTAGTTAATTTTAATTTTTTTCCATATAAAATTGAACATCCCACTTTTCAGATAGCTTCCATCGACAGGTAGGTGTATCGACAGAACATTTGGCCACGTGATTTTTAGCGACTGTTTGGCCGACTATTTTCTACCATTAAGAACATTTTATAGAAACCGAAACAAATTGTAGTCAAACGGGCTATACGGTGGATGCATCCAAACTTCTCAACCGAATTCCGTCAATTTGTCAACGCGTTTTAGCAGCATTTTACTGATGGCAATTCGGTCAATCAAATTTGTTTGCGTTAATTGCCACATGAAGCCCATCAAGCTCCTAGTGCTTCTGCTATCTGCTGACATTTTACAAGCCGCTCCTGCTCTATCAGTTGCAAATGTTCACATATTTGTTCAGTAATTAGCTGGCCAGAACAAAGTGTATCTTTGACACCGAAATTTCCGGAATGGCATTCATTTGTAGCACTCTCACCGTACACTTCATACATTTTTCGGCATGTTTATCTTTTTTAAGTAAAATAACTTAACAGCGCATTTCTTCGGATTTTCTTTTTATGCAAATGACGAATTACAAATCTGTGTACACGCTACAGTTCGAGGTGAACCTGGGTTCGATCTCTTGCTAGCTGTTTCCAGTCTCACAACCCCAGTTGGTGAAGGTTCCTTTTCACATGTGTGCGTTGCCTTAAATGCGGCCGACCTCTGCAACGTCGTCCTTCAGGGTTGTATTCGTCGACTCTTCGGACCGGAGCTGGGCTGTCCATTCACTCTACATGGCCTGGCCATCTTAGACGTGGATCCGTAGACGTTGTACTAGGCCGATGTCGCTTTACAGTCCGTACAGTTCGTGGTTAAATCTTTTCCTCCACTCTCTGTCAACACAAACAGGATCGAAGATTGTACGCGGAACTTTTCTCTGGAATCGACCAAGGGCCTCTACATCCTATTTTTGAAAAGTTCCAAGCCTCTGCACCGTAGAGGAGGACTGGGATGATTAAGGTTTTATAGAAGCTCACCTTAGTTTTTCAATTGGCTGTTGAGCTCGAAAAAACAGCGGTTGGCAAGAGTTATCTTGCGTCTAATCTCAACGCTGGTGTAATTGCCGATTGTTACCAGTGAGCCAAGGTAGACGAAATCCTTGACTACATCAAAGTTATAGCTGTGGCGTTCTAGCCAAGACGTCTTTCTTTGACAACAGCATATAGTATTTGGTTTTGCCCTCGTTTATCTTCAGCCGCTTTTGCTTCAATGCTCACAAAAGCTTCATTGACATCTCGCTGCGTTCTCCCAATCACGTTAATGTCATCAGTGTATGCGAGCAATTGTGTAGACTTGATATAGATTGTGCCTCTTGTATTGGCCAGTGAATCCCGCACGATCTTTTCGAGGATGATGTTAAAAAATTCACATGACAATGCATCGCTCTGTCTACATCCCTTTTTGACATCGAAGGTCTCGGTTAACTCCTTTCCGACCTTTATGGAGCAGCGAGAATTCTCCATTGTCATCCTGCACAACCTGACGAGTCTGGCAGGGATGTCAAAACATAGCATGGATCTATATACATATGTAGTTCGTCCCTATAGACACTGTCATATGCGCCCTTAGAATCGACGAAAAGGTGGTGTGTGTCGATCTGAAATTCACGAGTCTTCTCCAAGATCTGCCGCAGTGTGAATATTCGGTATATCGTGGATTTTCCTGGCCTGAAGCCACATTGACAAGCACCTATCAAATTGTCCACGAATGGTTTCACGCGTTTACACAGCACAAAGAGAAGATCTTATACGCGATGTTAAGGAGACTTATTCCCCTATAGTTGGCGCAGTTTTTGGGGTCTCCTTTCTTTTAGACAGAGCAAACCATGCTCAGATTCCATTCGTCGGGCTTTCCTCTGGTGCATGTTCCCAACGAACTCATCTCCAGCTGCCTTAAATAGCTTAATAGGCATAGGCAGCAGCTTTATTAGACTTCAGTTTTGATATCACTATCTTAACCTCGTCTAAGTTGTATGGACGAAAGTCTATCTCATCAGCGACAGTCCGCAGAAATAGTCTTTCCACATTCTCATCATCGACTGTGATTCAAATACGAGGTGTCCGCGGTTACTCCTGCAGGCTTCCGCTCTGGCTTTATGGTCTTGACATGTTCGTTTTGCTCTTTGGTAAAACTTTCGAACGCCATTATTGCGATAACATCTCTCCTTCTCCTCGATCGCGCGCTACTCATGCTCTTTCTTTTTCTTTCTGAAAAGCGCATGCTCCGATGCAACGTGGCCATGTATGCATTCTGTTTTTCTACATGTACCTGTCTGCACTCGTCATCACTACAAGGATTTCCCCTAGGTGGTAGTTGGAAACATAATACATCAGGGGCAGCAACCCTGATGGTGCTTCTACAATGTCTCCATTGTTGTTCTATGGCTTGTGCAGTTTGCATCGGTTCTTGGGAGAGTTGGAGGGAGACACGATCGGCGAAGTTCCTGGCGGTCTCTTGAGATTGCGGCTTCTCGACGTCAAATTTTGATGGTGCTACTCGACTCCGCAGTTTTCGCGATATCCGTATACATATGACCCTTGGCTGCAACAAGGCAATGATCAGAGTCCACATTAGCTCCTCGGAAAGTTTGGACATACACGATGCTGAAGGAACGTCTGGCATCGATCGCAATATGATCGATTTGATTAACAGATTAACAGATAATGAGATGTGGGAATCGTGTGCTAGCTACTAGGAGATTATGCCCCGTCACAAAGTATATTAGCCTGAACCCATTTTCGGACGTGGTGTCGTTTAGGCTGTGCTTTCCTGCGACTCGTTCAGAAATATTCTCCTTACCCAGCTTCGCGTTGAAATCTCCTAGAACAATCTTGGTGTCATAGCTGGGACGTTGAGAGTATGTTCTATTTAGGAGGTCATAAAAGTAATTTTATGCATATCAAGCTGATGTTCCCGAAGATAGCTGATGTTCGCTCAAATGCTGGAAGCTTACGACTTTTTGCCTAAGTCCACCTCGAACAACAAATCCGCATCCAAATAGGCGTTGTTTGTTCTCTTTGTAGCACTTTCCGTCACAGTTTTTCATCCTCTTTTTACCCGGTCCATCCCACTGCACTTCTTAAAGTGCAGTAATGTCTGCGTTTTCTAACAGTTCGGCCGCACCCGGTCTGTTAAGGGACCTAACATTCCAGATGCAGAACGGACACTCCTATCCTTTTATAGGTTTGCGGCGGTCGTCAACATGTAGTCCGTCCGTCAAATCCGAGGCTTGTAGTTGCCTCTGAGTTTTTAGATTTTTTTACGGTCACGGCTTACTAGGCCGTATCCCAACTGACTGAACCTGTAATTTCCATGGCAAATCTCCAGATGGGACCACGAGGAGATGGAGATGGGACTTACTAACAGTGCCGTGAGGTGTTCGTCTGCGGTAGCTCTGCTCGCTTTTTAGTAGGTCAGTCGGATAGATACTACCCCTACGAAGCCTTTGTTAGTCATTTGCCATCAAACGTAGTTTAGTGTTACTTAATACATATATAGACCCCCACCATCTAGGAACAAAAAGATGTTGAGGTTTTTTGAATCCCAAAGTTTTTGTCAACACACTGACCATTACCCGTACATGAAAGGAGGAGATGATGTGAAAAGTGCAATTTTTATTTTAAGAGGATAAGCTAAAGTGTGTCCCCAAATACACGTTAGTCTATTTGGGTAATAAGGTGTTGCCTTCAACAAGGAAAAAATTGGAAACATTTGATAGTTCATTAAAAATCGGAATTTAGGTTTCATTTCATGGCAAAAAGATGGGCGTATATGCCAGAAATTCGTGAAGGTAATTTACCCAGAACTGAACCTTTGTCATCAGTCAGAATTTCTACTTGCGTATTAACACCCCTATAAAGTGGAAGCTATTATGTAGCAATTACCAAAAAGCTATCCTGTTATAAAGCTCCCTAATTACTAAACCACGACAAATCTCTCTCCGTTAACTAATCAATTGGTTAGTAAGACATACTAGCCACCACTCGAGACTTGATATTGGTCTGCGAACTAAAATATTGCAAACAGGTTGTTACCTACTCGACAGCACGATAAGTAGCACACTCATAACCACTCAATTAGATTCGCATTTCAACTGCCCAAGCAATTACAATCAAGCAGCACAACCGTCAAAAGCATCTGTCAAGACTTCAAATCTGCGAACTCTACGACAGCTTAACCTTCACCATCGCACTCAATACATTGCGCAATTTACAATCTTGCATTTCAGAAAATCAACTGACCGCCACGAGTAAGTTTTCAATTCGCCATTAACACCAAGCGGAAGGAGGCTTGTCTATCGTTACAGCCCTCCAAGTTCGTTGGAGATAAATCCCTCAGGCGTATACATACCTTATTAAATCTAATTAATTGCCTAGGCGACAGGAGGAGAGCTTTTCTTTGTCGCCCGGCAACCGACAGAACACTCATTTGAAGAAATTTAAAACCGGTTCCCGAGAAGGACTTACTTTGCCTTGCTGTCGAAGGTACATATCTGTCTTATTGGCGTTCTGTTTCACCATATACGGACAACATTGCCCGTGCGTCAGTTGTAACATCGATCCGCGCTTTTCATTTGCAAACCATTGATTTATGATCGTGCATTGATTGATAAATGCCTCCGCAACGCGCGAGGCATTAGATCATAATTTATTTGCGACTCGCTGCTAAGATGGAACGCAAGTGAAATAATAATAATTAGCAATTCCAATTGAGTTATGAAATTGCCTATAATCTCGGTGACAGCCTGTTGTACAGTGCCGGTGTGCACCTTGGCAGGGCGGTAATAGAGGTCCAGACGCAACATGCTGATGGCTACGAGACGACAAATGCTAATGAAGCGCAAATACAAATTGTCAAGTCGATCGCCGATTGTCACGTACTTGGTGGAACGTCTTGGCTGTGCTACAAAGTGTTGAGTACGTGCTTGGGTCGGGTGTTTGTTTACTAGGAAATATGTTGCAGGAAAACTCCTGTACATGCCTCCGAGGATCGTAGTCTTGTTACGGACGGAAGTCTAAGCGTTTGAGTTTGTGTAACCTGAGAAAAGGAGCATAGCACTTAGGACCTTCACCCATTTATCCACTTTTCATGCATTGCTCAATGATCTGTAGCAAATTCAAGTTACGAACAACACCCTGGTACAATATCCATTGACGTTTATACCTTTTGACGAGCGTTAGGAATCGACTTTATGACTCTATTCGCCGTCACAGGAAGCTGCTGAAACTTAATCCATTTTCCATGCGCTTGTTCTTTCAGATCACCGCCTTCGGCAAGAAAGGCAATCTCGGCCTTCAACAACTCGGCGAATCTGTCGCCACCGACAAATGGTGTCAGCAGCTTGTCACCCGGTTCGGCCGGTAAAACACGCAGCCGTAGCCCTACACCGCAGAGGAAATATCTGAATCAATTGAATCACCTCAATACCGAGAATGTAAGTGCAATTTCGACATAAGAAAAATGGATTTAGAACTTGACATCGATATTTTCAGGAGAAACTCCATCCACCGTCACAGATCGCCACACCGACTCTAGCACGTCGATCAATGTCACCGAGTCCACGACGCTTAATTGATATGAGAAAGAAGCAAACGTCCCTGGACTCGAATAGTGGACCAAAATCCCTACCAGTTAATTGCTCTGAGACTTCCACGACCAATCATGTGCAATTTGAGAATTTAAGTACAACCCAAGCTGAGGGCATAAGCCCACCGAACAGCAATGGAACTCTGAGTAATGAGACCTCGTGTAGTACCAAATTCGAAAACATAAGCGACAATGGCAGTGAGATCAGTGACGAGGGCTATCGTAGCTTGGGCGTGATCCAGTCAAATGCCAACAAACGCGAATCTCTCCACAGTCAAACGTCCATCGATGACGCGGAAACGAATGGTATGTGAAGCAATTTCGTTCTTTTATAATGAATAATCGCTGAATTTGCTTTCTATTTTATTTAGGGCGTCAGGATCAGACTTCAAGTGACTCACAACTATCACCGGTGGAAGACTGCACGCAATCGACTAAAACGCCAGAGATTCTCGAAAACGACATGGCTATCGACCCGCACACATCTCTAACCGATCAGCCCGATTCAATCGTGACAATTACCCCCTCGATCGAGGATGAAGTCAACAAATTCGAACAGTCCGGTGTCTTTATCACCGAGAACGAAATTACAGTTGACATTGCCAATGCAACTGGTCTTCGCAAGACCGGGTTTTCGACCAAAATTTACGGAGAAGACGACGCCAAACCGTCTGTCGCCACAATCACAAAGAGCAAAAGTCAAATTCGCTCGCCACTACCTCAGAGGCGACGCAGCCTAGACAACATTAGTTGCAACGGCAGCATGAATGACGTACGTCAATCGCCGGACCTCAACTCACGAACTGGTCTGCCAGTCTTCAATCGAAAACGACCAGTCTACCGTTCAGTTCGTAAGCCCAGTGAATTGACTAGCGAAGCGTGTAAGACGCCAGGCAAAGATGTCACAAACACTTGGAGTGGTCGCGTTCCGCCAACTGGCAAAAAACGTCCTACAATCACTGCGGATACCTTTACGCCCAATTCGTCGTTCGAACGAAATTCTCGTACTCGCTCGTCACAAATTCTGTATGACAGTAATGGACGCCGGGTTAAAGGTGGCGCATCACTAACCACATCGCCAGTCAAAAATCACGCTTCATCGCCACTCGCTCAGCAGCTCCTCGAAGCTGCCAGCAGTGCCAAAAACGACGCACAAATCCTCGAGAAAATGAAAGCTCTCCTCTCTAGATATTCGACCAGTAATCTCGGCACCTCCGCTAAACCCTCCAACTCGAATTCCAGGAAACCCGTCTACGACGATTTCACCACAGCCTGGGTGAATAGTAATGGACATTTGGAGCGGTCGAGCAGTTGCTCGCCGCCGACAAAGGGTCCATCGAAACGAAGCTCGGCTGCTTCCTCGACCGAAAGCACACATAGCCGTGACATGTCCGTCATTGTGTCGCCTCGACGTGACCGCGGACTTTCCCGTATCCCCATGCCTACTCGGCAAAATACCGAGCTCTACTGAGATGCACTAAAACCCAAGGCGCAATCGAATGTTAAAGCTTTTTTTTCTTACACACGATAGTATAGTAGATTTTATACAAATTAGAAAAGACAAAACAAAAAAAGGAAAAGATTTTTAACCAAAAAACAAAAACACGAAAAAAACTAGCAACGCGATCCTCGACCGTCTCCTTATTGTCCTCGAACAGAGTGTATTTTTGTACGACTCCGCGCAAGGGGTTCTAGGGTCTAGAGTAGAGTTGTTTGTTTAATTCCATTGGTGCTGTATGTATATCTGAGTTAGACAATTTGTTTTCTGTTTTTTCTTTTTTTGGTACACGTACTCGTGTTTACATATATATACGACATACTTTACTGTTTTATGGATACATACATATATATTTTAGGTTAGATTCGGTAAACATAATCTCAAGCTTCTTGTAATCCCTTCTCTCTTTCTCTCTCTATGTACATATACATATGTATGTATACACTCGTTTTAAGCAGCAAACACAATGTCACAGATTCTGACCAGTTTATACACATACACATATACACTATGCTAGATGCTTAGGTTATTAAAACAAACGATACAAAGTTGAATAAGTTCCCGAGATGTATCGCATCGCAACGCAATAAAATTGTTAACGGTCTTGTAGTACTTTGTTTCCGTTTCGTTTTTTAATCAATTTTTTTTTCGTATTTTGGTAGAATGAGAAAACATATTGAAATGTATTTTGAATGCATATAAAAACACTTATTAAACAATAACTATTATGCCACACGAAAGAAAATCAAATAAAAAGCAATCAAAACTGAAATGACCGTTGGATTTTCGTTTTCGTTTTTATTCAAATAATAACCGACACAAATCGGAGTCAAAAATGGTTTGCATGTGAGACGAACTATTATCTATTTGTAGGGCATTGAGCGAAATATACAACGGATTGAGCGAGTCCGAGCCCGATGGAACTATTGTCATGTTGTTTACGTAAGTTGCTACATGTGACATACATACATATGTATATGGATCTGTCAAATCTGACATTGCTGTCGTAAAGCACTAAGAAAGTTTCGTCATACGAGTATTATTTGTGTCGCTTACAGATACCGATACCAGAAATGACTGCAATACCCACATCCGGCGTAAGTACGACGTTGGAAAGCTACAATCGCAAGAGACTGCCAGAAACCTTGCCGATCGTGTCTCCTCCAAGCTCTCTCAAAATCCACCCACAGCAGCACAAACAATACAGCAGGAATGGGCGCGTTACCAGAGCGCCGTCAGCGACGCTGCCTCAGAGGTGCTGGGTTTCAACCGCCACCACCTAGAAACCCCTGGTTCGATGATCAATGCGAACAAGCCCATGCAGCAAAACAAGAGGCATACATATAAAGCCATGCTGCAACGACGGACGAGAGCTGCTCGCGAAATCTATGAGCAGAAGAGAAGAGAGGAACACACGCTTCTCAGAAGAAAGAAGAGAGAGCACAGAAAGCGTGTGATCGAGGAGATGGAGAGATGCCTCCGCAGGAATGACGCCCGTCAGTTTTACAATAAGGTAAAACGAACATGCCATGGCTACAAAGCCAGAGCAGCGGCCTACAGGGATGAAAATGGAGAACTGGTAGTAGAGTCGCAGTCGATGCTGAGGATTTGGAAAGACCACTTCTGCAGACTGGATAACGGCGATGATAGACAAGATACCGCTGTCAGGCAGAACGAGCCATTCGTAATGAACGACAATGAAACAGAATTCAGTCCACCCGACCTAGACGAAGTCAAAATAGCGATATCAAGACTTAAGTCTCTCTAGGAATGCTCACCAATATACTCTGAAGCCCGCTTTCGGACATACTGTCATATATAGAGAATCTTTCATTAACCGAACCACACGAATCTGGAACTCCCTGCCGGATTCGGTTTTCCCCTCTCAATGCAACATGCAAGCATTTAAGACCAATGTCCATCGGCATCTCCTCTATTCCTCTTCCTCTCTACCTTCTGCCCGCACTGTGTCGCCGACATAATAAGGTTATTAGACCTTGAGTGCGCGCAAATTTAAAAAAAAAAGTCTAATAAAGCCGCGGGCGCAGACGGCCTGTCTGCTGAGCTTCTTAAAGCGGCTGGATATGAACTGGTAAGGTGCATGCACCATTTCATTTGCAAGGTATGGTCGGAGGAAAGCATGTCCGACGAATGGAATCTCAGCATCCTTTGCCCGGTCCATAAGAAAGGAGACCCCTATAACTGCGCCAACTATAGGGGAATAAGTCTCCTTAACATCGCATATAAAATCTTCTCTGCCGTATTGTGTGAACGCCTGAAACCTTCGGTGGATAACCTGATCGGCTCTTATCAGTGTGATTTCAAGCCAAGTAAATCCACAATAGACCAAACATTTACGCTACGGCAGATCTTGGAGAAGACCCAGGAATACCAAATCGACACTCACCACCTCTTCGTTGATTTCAAGGCTGCATATGATAGCGTGTATAGAGATGAGCTATACAAAGCCATGTCTAGTTTTAACATCCCTGCCAAACTCATCCGACTGTGCAGGATGACAATGGAGAATTCTCGCTGCTCCATTAAGGTCGGTAATGAGCAAACCGAGACCTTTGATGTTAAAAAAGGATTTAGGCAAGGTGACGCGCTGTCATGTAACTTTTTCAACATCGTGCTTGAAAAGATCGTGCAAGAGTCTCTGGTCAACACAAGAGGTACGATTTATTTCAAGTCTACGCAATTGCTTGCGTACGCCGACGACATTGACGAGATTTGACGAACACAGCGAGACGTCAATGAGGCCTTCGTAAGCAATGAGGTAGAAGCGGCTAAGATGGGTCTCAAGATTAATGAGAGTAAAACCAAATATGTATATGCGTTCATCTAAAAGAGACGGACCACACCGACGTATTGGCCAGAATGTCACCATGGGCGGATATAACTTTGAAGTGGTCAAGGAATTCGTCTACCTTGGCTCACTGATGACCAGCGACAACAACACCAGCGCTGAGGTAAAACGCAGAATCACTCTTGCCAACCGCTGTTTCTTTGGGCTCAAGAGGCAATTGAGAAGTAGAGCCCTCTCTCGGAAAATCACACTATGTAAGACCTTAATCATCCCAGTCCTCCTTTACGGCGTAGAGGCGTGGACCTTAACAAAGGCGGATGAAGATGCCCTTGGTCGTTTCGAGAGGAAAATTCTGCGCACTGTCTACGGTCCCGTTTGTTCAAACGGTGTATAAGATATAACGAAGAACTGCACGGTTTGTACAGCGACATCGGCCTGGTACGACGTCTACGGATACAGCGTCGATTCCTAACTCTTCTTCAGTAGGGCGGCGGACAAACTAATCAATCGATCGGTCAACGGTGGCGTCCACAGCCCCGTTTAGTGGGAGCCGCCTGGACAACAACCCTTTTGGAGCTGTTTGAACATATTCCGATACCCAGGACCAACAGGAGATCTCCAAAGATGAGCCCTACGTAGTGCCAACGATAGCGCTCACAACCTCAGCGATGTTACCGACACCAGATCCACACGGTCCCTCCGCCTGAAGACGAAAAAAAAGGCCTAGCCTCCCATTTGGGGCCTCGCTCCCTCACCACGTAAAATAATGGTTCAGAGACAACCAAAAGCCTCGGACATGGACGGATTTACTGTTAACGAAACCAGCAAACGAAAGAAGGACAATGAATTTCGGCTCTGCATGTAGAATATGAGGTCCCTTAACACACGTGCGGCCGATGAACTCGCGGAGGCCCTTGACTGCTACAAAGCAGACATTACCGCAATCCAGGAAGGGCGGTGGGAGGGGCCGGGCAAAAAGAGAATGAAAAACTGTGAGCTCTACTACTGCGATAGCTTACATGATTGAAGCCCCTTTCATTTTTTTTTCCGGAAAACGAGGAAAATACAGTATGGGTAGGTGTCTGTCTGCCAGTACAATAACCAATATTTGCGCCTGAGTGCTCCAACAGATAGCAGACTTCTACAATAAAAAACAAGAACGGGCGATTGCTACAGAGGGGGGAGGCAGCACTTATTTGGATGTGGATTTGTTTTTCGAGGCAGACTAAGGTAAAAAGTCTTAAGCTTTAAATATACAAATAAGCGGGTGTCTCATAATAATCCGCCAGAGTCATCGGAAAACACTGCCTATACGACAACATTTCCGGGGACAGACTCAGACTGGTGGATTTCGCCCTGGGGCGAAACCTTTCTATAGTAAGTACGCGGTTCCCACACCTTAACATCCATAAAGGGACCTGACGTCAACCAGATTGATCATATTGAGATCGACGTCAGACACTCTTCCAGTATTCTCGAGATGGATCATTTCCTTATTGTGGCTAAGGTAAGAACACGGATATCAAAAAATCAAAGGAGGTGAAGAGGAACACTAATGTTTAACGCCGGAAATCTACGATCGCAACGGCCCGCTAGGAACTCTGCCGGCCGACTCTCCCAAAAACTCCCTGAAAGCTCGACGCCACCTGCACTGGCTCGAATCAGAACCATTGGGACAACGCAGCAGAGGACACAAGCGGAGAAGAACCTCAACCAACTTGGTGTCTGCAACTGAGGACAGCTGGGAAGAGATCATGGTGGCTGGAGTCGCTTGTTGGTTGAGGCCCAAGACCGCACTGGGCTTTATTGCCACGAAGAAGAAGAAGACAATTTTTCAATGTCCCAAAGTTAGCAAAAGCTTTCAGTCGTTTATCAAAAACATTACAAATTCGTCTTCGTCGTCTATACCAGTATTTACCCACAACGACATTCCAGCTTTCAATTTGTTTCCGCCTGTATGAGAACGCGTCAATTCCACCAAATGGGACATATGTATTTACTTTCATACTCGTACAGTTGCAAGGGTTCTTAAAGACCTCGACATATCCGCTGGTCCAGGTTGCATTTCCCCAATAGTACGTAGGCTTTTCCACCTTTTTTACTCTTTTGGACTCTTTTCGAGGAGGTGGAAAACAGCATTTGTCCAGCCAATTACCTTCCCATGAACTAACGTCACTTCTCTCCAAGGACATAGAAACACTGATCAACTGTCAATTATTAAAATATCTTGAATCGCGGAAGCTCATTCATGACCGACAGTATGGTTTCCGTTGCAACAGATCCACTGGTAATTTGTTGGCATACCTTACCGAAGAGTGGCATCGCTCGCTTCATAAAGCAGGATAAAACAAAATAGTTGCACTGGATATTTCCAAAGCATTTAGCACGACACCCTTCTGTCTTCTTCAATGGATTCGAATCTACCTATCGAATCCTTCAGTTCAAGTTGTTTTGGACGGATTCAAGACTGACATCCACTTTTTAAATGCTGGTCTTTCCCAGGGCTCCGTTTTGTCTCCGACACTCTTTCTCATTTTTACAAACTACCTCTTGTCTGTCACTTCTAGTCCAATCCACGACAGTACCCTCATATTCGTTCACTACCTTACGACCCTGCTCTTCGACTTTAAATAGTGAGCAGCAGCGTATATTGAATAGAGTGCTGTGTTCTGCCGTCCAAGCATGCCATCGACTCGCGGCCATTATCTATGAATGGTACTTGCATCTAAGAAACCGAAAAGCTCTATGCGTCACTAGTAATCCTAGTTGAAACAACCACATGTTCATTGTCACAAACAATGCTGCGAAATACCTGGGCTTCTTAAACTAATTAAAGATATTTTTTTTCAAACTTGGTTCTGGCTATAGCCTATATTCTTCGCCCTAAATTAGAGTCTACCGCTCACGCCTGGTCTAAGACCTCATTGAACCTGCTAGACACCATACGAAATCGAGGGTTCAAACTGATAGGATTTTTTAGATTCTCCCAACGTATATCGTTACCTCCTCTTGAGTGCACGCTTACTTATTTACTTACTTCGATGGCGCTACAGTTCGGGGTGAACCAGGGCCTCAACCAATAAGCCTCTCCAGCCGGCCCGATCTTCGGCCAGCCGCTTCCAGTGCCGCACGCCCAGTTGGTTGAGGTCCCCTTCCACCTGTGCGCGCCACCTTAAATGCGGTCGTCCTCTGCTGCGTCGTCCCTCTGGGTTGGAGTCGAAGACTCTTCGGGCCGGAGCGTTGATGTCCATTCGCTCTACATGGCCTAGCCATCTTAGACGTTGGATCCGAAGACGTCTAACCAGGCCGATGTCGCTGTACAGCCCGTACAGTTCTTGGTTGAATCTCCTCCTCCATTCTCCGTTTACACAAACGGGACCAAAGATTGCACGCAGAATTTTCCTCTCGAAACGTCCAAGAGCCTCTTCATCCGCTTTTGACAACGTCCAAGCCTCAGCGCCGTAGAGGAGGACCGGGATGATTAAAGTTTTGTAGAGGGAAACCCTAGTTTTTCGAGAGAGGGCTCTACTACTTAATTGCCTCTTGAGCCCGAAGAAGCAGCGATTGGCAAGAGTTATGCTGCGTTTTATCTCAGCGCTGGTGTCGTTGTTGCTTGTCACTACCGAGCCAAGGTAGACGAAGTCCTTGACTACTTCAAAAATATAGCTGCCGAAGGTGATGTTCTGACCAAGACGTCGGTGTTGTGCGTCTTTCTTGGATGACAGCATATATTTGGTCTTGTCCCCATTTACCCTTAGACCCACTTTCGCCGCTTCTGCTTCAATGCTTGTGAACGCCTCATTGACGTCTCGCTTTGTTCGTCCAATAACGTCAATGTCATCTGCGTAGGCAAGCAATTGTGTGGACTTGAAGTAGATCGTACCTCTTGTATAGGCCGCAGAGTCCCGCACGATCTTTTCAAGAATAATGTTGAAGAAATCACATGACAGTGCGTCACCCTGTCTAAAATCTTTTTTAACATCAAAGGGGTCGGTTAGTTCACCTCCGACCTTAATGGAGTAGCGAGAGTTCTCCATAGTCATCTTGCATAGTCTGACGTGTTTGGCAGGAATGTTAAAACATTACATGGCTCTGTATAGCTCGTCTCTATAAACACTGTCATACGCGGCCTTAAGGTCGACGAAAAAATGGTGCGTATCGACCTGGAATTCATGGGTCTTCTCCAAGATCTGCCGTAGTGTAAATATTTGGTCTATCGTGGATTTTCCTTGCCTGAAACCACACTGGTAGGAACCTATCAGATTGTCCACGAACGGTTTATCCCTGCAGGCTTCTGCTCTGGCTTTATAGCCTTGGCATGTTCGTTTTACTTTCTGGTAAAATTTTCGAACGTCGTTCCTGCAGTAACATCTCTCCATCTCCTCGATCTCGCACTTCTCGTGCTACTTCTTTTTCCTTCTCAGAAGCGCATGCTCCTCCCTCCTTTTCTGTTCATAGAGCTCGCGGGCAGCTCTCGTCCGTCGATGCAATGTGGCCATGTATGCATTCTGTTTCTCTACATGGGCCTGTTTGCACTCATCATCCAACCAGGGGTTTCTCGACGGTGGTGGCTCGAAACCGAGTATATCTGAGGCGGCCTCTCTAATGGCTTTCTGACGCTTACCATATATAAAAAAAATACTGACTTATCAGGCCAGCAATCCTTAGAGAATCTGAGCCTAAGCTATAGCTGCCTTCCATCCTTGACGGTCCCGGGCACACTGTTTCTAGTTATCAAGACCAAGTTGTCTTACATCCGCCATTACTTGGTCTTAATACCGGAGGTTCAGTCTTCCTCTTCTTCTCGAACCAGGAGGCTCGGAGTCGAAGACGCTCTTAGCTGAAGCGTTTGTGCTCAATGTAGTCGACGGATCTTTACCTTCCATATCCACATATTTGTACAACTCGTAGAGTCCGCGGTTATGTCTTCTCCTCCATTCAACTTCCTCACAGACCGGGCCAAATATTTTTCCTTTCGGCAGAACCCAAAATCAGCTCCGCCGTCCTGCTTATCGACCAGCTTTCGGCTCCGTACAGCAAGACTGGCAGTGATGTCGTTTGTGGAGTTTACGTTTGCCCCGAGGTAGACAAAATCCTTGCCCACCTCGGAATGATAGCTGTCAATTGATATATTTTGTCCCAGGTGGTGAGCGACGGATCGGTTTTTGCTTGAGTCCTCGTTGATTTTAAGATGAACTTGTTTCGTCTGTGAAAGCTTCCACAACATCACGCTGAGACCGCGCGATGATGTCAACATCAGCCGCGTATCATAGCAGCTCGACAGATTCGTAGATGATAGTGTCTTCACTGTTGACACCTGCCCGTCGCACTATCTGCTCCGGCATCAAATCGAAGAAGAGACACGACAGCACATTTTCTTGCCGTAGTCCGGTACATGTTTCATACAGTTCAGAGGTCCTAGAACCGAACTGCACGGCGCATCGGGCATTTCTTAGCGTGACGCGACGCAGCCGGAGCAGTTTTTCTGGGATCCCGAATTCGGCCATCGCATCAAAAAATTCTTTGCTATTAATGCTGTCGTACGCAGTTATAAAATCGATAAAGAGAGGGTGTGTATCGATTTGCAACTCTCTGGTCTTTTCAAGGAATTGTCGAAGTGTGGATATTCGGTCTATAGTCGATTTGCCGGATCGGAAGCCGCACTGGTAGCTGCCGATTAGTGAGGTGCAAAATAGCTGTAGTCGTTCACACAGTACGCTGGACAGGATCTTGTAGGCGACATTGAGCAGGGACATACTTCCATAATTCTTGCGAGATGTAGGATCGCTTTTTTTGTGGATGGGGTAAATAGAGTTGATATTCCAGTGAGCTGGAATATGCTCCCTACCAGAACATCGCCGCCAACCTTGAAGAGTTCTGATGGCAAGCCATCTAAGCCCGCGCCCTTGTTGTTCTTCAGCTTTTGAATAGCTGTACCGACTTCTTCGATGCTAGGTGGGAGTACTAATTCAGCGGCTGGAGCTACCACATTCTCTTAGTCATGCTCGTTAAGCAGCTGCTAGAAATGCTGCTTAAACAAATCCACTGCGGATCGGTTACAAGGTTACCCTCGAAATTTCGAAAAGCCTGGGTGCCCTATGCTGGTACCTAGACTCCTTGATATCCTTGAGCTGGGAGGCGGCGAAGATTCTTTTCTTTAGTCGCAGCAGTTTTTTCTCCTCCCTTCTTGTGGCTCGGTACTCCTCTCGAGCTGCCCTGCTTTTCCGCTGCAGCGCCTTTTGGTAAGCCTCGTCGGTTGCTGTCTTTTTCTACTCACACACTCCATCATACTACAAGTTTCTTGTCGGGGGTGGTGGGTAGCCTAAGGTGTTCTCGGCTACTTCCTGAATGGCTCTGAGCGCCAATGCAGCCACATATTGTTGACATATGTGCTCAACGTAGGCAGAGCGGAGAGCCTTTCGCTCATTTGCTCAAGCGTCCACTGTCGTACCTTCCCATGGCGGGCTGGTGCAGTTTTCTGACATTGGACAGTCGAGCTCTGAATCTGGCTGCTATGAGGAAAAGGTCAGAGTCGACGTTTGCCCCCCCGAATGTCCGCACATTCAGGATGTTTGACGAGTGTCTTGCGTCAATGAGCACATGGTCGATTTGATTGGCGGTTCGATCATCCGGAGATCAACAGCTTGCTATGTGGATTCGCTTTCGGGGAAATCTTGTCTGCACTGCTTATCACCGCATTACGAACTGTCGCAAAGTGGGTAAGCCGGAAGCCGTTATCCGTTGTTGTATCGTGGAGGCTGTACTTTCCGATCATTCCGCCAAGGGTTTTCTCCTTACCGATTTTGGCATAGGCGTTGTCTAAGAGATCATAGAAAACCTCTTTAATGGGATCTTCAGCCTCTTCGGTGAGGCTGTATACATTTGTTCACCCCCTCAACGATTGTGATATACAGAGGCTATTTAGAGGTAGCCGCGAGAAGGCTGTATGTCACTTTCACCCGCGCATTGAAACAAGGATCGTCGCTGGCATCTCAACGGGGTTAGAGAAACCAATAACTCTACCCTGTATGTCCGAGCCCATGCCCTCTCATAGGTAGGTAGGTAGGTAGGTAAGACCGTAGCCTTCCCAGAGATGGGAAGAACACACATAGGCCAGGGAGGCCCGTTGTGTAGCTACGAGGGGGCTTAGCCCCCTATTCGTGGAACCATTTTGTGTTTCTTAAGAAATTAAGAAGATCAGATATCCCTACTTGCTGAACTTCGGTCAGATCGTTAAGGAGGTATGATCCTAGGTATCGTTTCCTGATTGTGCAGAATGCCGGACAGGCGCAGAGGAGGTGATGGATGGATTCGACCTCTTCCTCGTCTAGACAGCTCCTACAAAAATCATTCGGAGTGATACCTAGTTTTTGCGCGTGACTGCCAATAAGGCAGTGTCTTGTGATGACACCTATGACTTTATAGATGTTAGTTCTATTTAGGGAGATAATACTCCTAGTCCGTTGACTATCGAGCCGGGGCCAGATTTGCCTGGTGATGAGGCAGGTGTGTCCCTGAGTCCATCTCCGGTTCGTCTCGGCCCTGGCGAGGGTAGTGAGATTGTGTTTAATGGTTGCGAAGGGTATACCCTCACAAACCACAGTTGATTGTAGCGTCGTTCCTTTTTTGGCGAGTGTGTCGGCTCTTTCATTTCCAGTGATGTCGCTGTGTCCCAGTACCCATATAAGTTGTATGTTGAACTGTTCAGCCATCTCGTTAAGAGATAGGCGACAGTCGAGGCTAGTTTTTGATGTGTGCACATAGGACTCCAGCGACTTTAAGGCTGCTTGGCTATCCGTGAGAATGCGGATATCCGTGGTGGATATCACGTTCCACTTCAGCCAGGACAGAGCCTCTTTTATTGCCAACAGTTCCGCCTGGAAAACGCTGCAGTGATTAGATAGTTTTAGAGCTTTGTTTAGCTTAAGTTGTTTGCAGAATACTCCACTACCCACCCCGTCGTTGGTTTTAGACCCGTCAGTATAAAAGTCTACGCAGTTTCTGCGAGGTTGAGTCTGACGAGTCCAGTTTTGTCTGTCCGGGTAGAACGTTGTAAAGTTTTTTTCCAAGACTGTGGTGGGTTCTGTGAGGTCTAGGTTTTCTGCCATGGTTGACCTGTTAATCAGGATCGAGGAGTGGCCAATGACGTAGCTCTTCCAGTTCGAGTTGGCTTTAAGTCTAATGGCCGTTTGTGTGGCAATTTGCTTGCCGAAAATATCGAGTGGTGTAAGGTCGAGTATCATCTTTGGTTTTAGACCCGTCAGTATAAAAGTCTACGCAGTTTCTGCGAGGTTGAGTCTGGCGAGTCCAGTTTTGTCTGTCCGGGTAGAACGTTGTAAAGTTTTTTTCCAAGACTGTGGTGGGTTTTGTGAGGTCTAGGTTTTCTGCCATGGTTGACCTGTTAATCAGGATCGAGGAGTGGCCAATGACGTAGCTCTTCCAGTTCGAGTTGGCTTTAAGTCTAATGGCCGTTTGTGTGGCAATTGGCTTGCCGAAAATATCGAGTGGTGTAAGGTCGAGTATCATGTTAAGTGCAGCCGTTGGGGTGGACCTGAGGGCCCCGGTAATGCATAAACACTCCAGCCTTTGTACCTTCTCGAATTGTTTGAGGTATGTTGTCTTGTCCAGTGCTGTCCACCAGACAGTCGCTCCATACATTAATATGGGTCTAACGACCGTGGTGTAGAGCCATAGGGTAATCTTGGGATTGAACCCCCATTTTTTCCCTATGGCTTTCTTGCATGTAAAGAGAGCTATTGTTGCTTTTTTAGCTCCTTTGATTGTGTTGCTTTTCCAGGTTAATTTCCTGTCCAGTATGATGCCAAGGAATTTGGCACTGGAGGAGTAGTTTAATCTGGTACCAAGCAAAGTGATAGGGCAGTATTCCGGGATTTTATGCTTTTTGGTGAATAGCACGAGCTCCGTTTTCTGGGGATTAACCCTGAGCCCTTTGCTATGCGCCCATTTGCAAAGAATTGAGAATGCCGTTTGCATACGGTCATTCAGTGTTGATAGGTATTTACCTGAGATTGAAATGGCAACGTCATCAGCGTAGGCAATAACGTCCAGGCCTTCTTCCTCCAGTTTGATTAGTAGTTCATTTATAACTACATTCCAGAGAAGAGGTGAGAGAACCCCTCCTTGCGGGGTTCCCCTGGTACCCACTCTGGTGATTGCCTGGCTTCGAGTGAATCTTGCGTGTTGATAGTAGCTCGCTGATCCACTCTATGAGAGCCTTCTCCACCTTTAGCTTTTCTAACCCTTCTGTTATTGCTTCCGGAGTGACGTTGTTAAAGGCGCCCTCTATGTCTAGGAAGGCTGTTATAGTGTATTCTTTGAGATGGATTGATCTTTCGATTTTCCTCACTAGGGTGTGCAAGGCTGTTTCGATAGATCTACCCTAAACGTAGGCATGCTGTGCCTTAGAAATTAGGAGCGGATCCAAGTTATGGCGTATATATAGGTCTACCATCCTTTCCAAGGTTTTTAGTGCAAAGGATGATAGACATATAGGCCTTAGATCCTGGGGGGAAGTGTGAGAGTTTCTGCCGGCCTTAGGAATGAAAAGCACCTTTGCGCACTTCCACTTGTCTGGAATGTGACTCCAAGCTAGGCATCCTTTGAAGATTATCTCTAGCCATGGTATAGTCCATTCCATGGTTTGTGTTAGTTCGATAGGGTAAATTCCATCCGGACCTGGCGATTTAAAGGGCTTGAAACTTTTAAGCGCCCATATTATTTTCTCTCTGGAGATGATGTGTTCGAAATTTCCCATTATTGCGGATGAAAAGTAGGTTCCTCGCGGTTGCGATGAGTCCTGCGATTCATGGCATCCTGGGAAGTGCGTATTGAGAAGAAGGTTTGAAGTATCTTCTTCAGATGTTGTCCAGACTCCGTTTGCTTTGAGGTAGCTTGGGAATTGTGGATCTTTCGAGAGTATTTTCCTCAATCTGTAGGCGTCTGAAATTTTTTCCATATTGTTACAGAAAAGTTTCCAGGATAGCCTTTGTTCTTTCTTCAGAGTTTGCTTGTAAGTTCTGAGTGAAGCTTTTTATAGGCTCCAGTCACTATCGTTTCTAGTACTCTTTGCTTTGTTAAAGAGTTTCCGACAGTTTTTACGGAGCTTGCTTTGGTATGCCCTCTCATAAGGAAACACTGCCTGGTGATTAATTTAATTTTCGTTGCAAGATGGATTAGACTGAAAGAATTGACGGCCAATGCCCGTACAATCTTTGCTACTGAAGCCGCCCATTCATTGAATGCCGCACTGAACGCAACCACTTAACAGCTGACTGAGCAAGAGTGACCGCTGTAGTGTTCAGTTGACATATCTGTCAAAAACTGTCAGTTGCTTCATAAAAGGTTGGATCATATAGAGAATTTTTCGATTGTATTCGTTGAATTAACAATTTTTCCATTAGTTTTCCTTACAAAATTCAAATGTCAGCTACTCGAAGGGATATTGCTCCGTTCCTGCAACGTGTGCGTCAATTTTTACTTGGCGTAAGTCTTTAGATTTCTTGATTTTCCAATGTTTTTGTTATGTAAGCAAGGCTTTCCTCCCGATACATTTGCAGCGGCCGCACACGAATGCTCTTCGTTTTGAGGATGGAATAGCACATCGTACTCAGCCACCCCCAAATCTTCCGGAGGGTCCGGCTCATGTAATGTCTGCAAACTACTACTATAAACGCGATCCAAGACGTCTAGTGACTCCGCCGATCGATTAGGCCCAACAGAAATTGATACCGGATAAGCAGGCATCCACTAAAACCAAGTTACCAACTCCGGGAAAGGTTTACCAATGGGATTAGGGGGAAACTTTTTGAAATTAAAACAAATTTGAGTGAATGTACGACGATTGGTTTTATTGTCTCGGTCGTAAGCCCATTTGCCAGCCAGTTTTTGACTTGAGAACGACACTGATCGTAGGATCGACGGGCGCTCCATAGGGCAACAGCTCGTAGTGTCGCAGGATTTTTGTAATGATTGCCTTCATCTCGAGCATGGCAAATCGCTGACCGATGCAGTTGCGTGGACCAGCGCTGAATGGTACGAACGAGAAAGGATTCTCGTGCATGTGTCGTTCGGGGAGGAATTTCTCTGGCTCGGGGAAAACATTCGGATCGTTCATGAGAGTGATTAATCCCAGGAGGATACTTGTGTTTTTCGGAATGAACTTGTCATCTGTAATGTATCAAAATGCAACTAGGGATTGATTAAGTGGTATTCATCCCACTTACTGATGGCACAGTCTTCAACAGTTTGTCGGCCAATGAAAGGAACCGGAGGATACATCCGCAGGCCTTCCTTAATGACCCTCTCTGTGTACTTGAGCTCGACTAGATCGCGGTGTTTGATTTCTTTATCCGGATCGGGTCCGATGACTTCGTGTATCTCTTGCACAATTTTGTGCTGAACGTCGGGATTGCGTGAGATGCAATAGAGAGTAAATCCAATTCCAGATTTTGTAGTGTCATGTCCCTCGAACATGAATGTATCGACTTCCTCACGAATGTCGGCTTTAGAGAGTGGTTCACCATCGACTGTGGTCAGAAGTAGAACGTCGAGGAATGCCATTCGTTGCTTTATGCCGAACTCTTTAAAACAAAATGAGATTTAGTGAGACTCTTTCTTAGTCTGCTGGGTCATACGCACCGTTTTCCTTTGGTTCCAGTGTTGGTTGGATTTTTTCCAAATGCTCTTTTCGCTTTTCGATAATATCGTCGGTGAACTGATGCATCTCTTTTACGATTTGATCGTATTCCTTCTTTTGCTGCGGCGCAAGCAGCCCGAATACGACATCATTGCGATAGAGAACGGACACAAAACGTCGGACGAACGTGTCTGTTAACCTAGAAACAAACCAGTTCCACTCTGAATTCTCCAAGCTATAGTGAACGCATCTTACTTTGTTAACATTCGAACGTATTTACAATTCTGGTCGGTCTGTGCGTTGATTGTTGTCCCCATTGCCGACTCGGAGATCACGTCCAACGTCGCCAGACTGATATAGTCATGGATATCGAAGGGTGTTTGTCCATCAGCATGTGGTTGTAGTTTTTTCGCTAGAATCGAACTTTGTCTATCGAAAATCTCGATGAATTGTTCCAGAATTTTGAAGTGGAACGTTGGAGTAATGATTTTCCTTCGCGTGAACCATTTCGGACCGTAGCTAACGAGTAGACCCTCTCCCAGCCACATGTGGAGCAGATGGTACATTTTGTTTTTCTTGATGATCGTTTGACTGCTGAGGATCTCTTGAATGTCCTTCAGGTCGGACGTGTAAATGGCAAGAATGTTAAAGATCCATGACCTGAATGTGGTACCATATAGTTGTGGCAGCTCCTTGGCCATAGTCAGGAGATCTGGGAGCATATAAATGTGAGTACAACTTACAAGGTTCGTGAAAACACCTACCATCCGGTTTCTTCCCGATATACAGCCATACTGTGCCGATTAGAGGCAACGAAAGGGGACCGGGAATTTGTTTCATCTTTGAGGTACGTCTCCATTTCGCTATTGTGTCGAAGAGGCAAAGAATCATAAGGGCAATTCCAAATATAAGGAACATCTTCGCTTCTGAGAAAGACAGCGGAAGTCAAGGATTAGCAGAGGCGATTGCTTTCAGACAATGACAATGCGAAGGTTTTGAATTTAAGTGAGGTCGAGATAACGAGTAATAAGAGCTTTTTGCGAGATTCTTGTTTTACAACAAGAAGTTATTAATGGTCCATGAGCCTTCTGTCTGTATTCTCATGCAGTTGCTTGTCCAGCTCCTTACTCTCAGCCACAAATCTGGGGTAAACAATCATAAGCCGCCTCTGGAATCTACGCCCAGGCCTATGCGGATGACGTCGCCATTCTTTCTGTCGGCTCATGTTTGGCGACTGTCCGTCGCAAAGCACAGGCGGCGCTAAATGTGATCGATGATTGGTGTACCAGAAATGGGCTGTCAGTCAATCCTCTTAAGACCGATGTCGTTCTCTTTACGAGAAGGAGGAAAAATACTGACATGACTCAGCTGGTACTAAAAGGCACTTCCAACCCGATATCCAAGGAGGCTAAGTATCTAGGAGTCATCTTAGGTAGTAAGCTTCTCTGGTTAAAACATGTTGAGTCAAAAACCACCAAAGCGCTGTCAGCTTTCTGGCAATGCAAAGGAGGTTTTGGCAAAACATGGGGCTTATCGCCGGCAAAGGTCCTTTGGATCTACACGGTAATGATAAGACCTATAATCTCATATGCATCGGTTGTCTGGTGGAACAGACTAAATCGCAAACACGTCGTAGCCTCTTTCACCAAACTTCAAAGAACGGTTTGTCTCAGCTGCACGGGGGCTTTCCCCAGCACGCCGGGCGCTGCTCTAGATGTTATGATGAACCTTCCACCTCTTGATATATTTATCAGAGGGTGTGCTCTGAAAGCCATGTCTCGTCTGAAGAGAAATGGCTTTTGGTACAACTCGCATAGGGATAACGGTGTGCTTGCGCAAGAATTGTCCTGCGACCCCTGTCTCATGGACATGCCTTCTGACGCACTGACGCCCGTTATCCTATTGCGTCGTAATTTCACACTCGAGTTTCCATGGCGTCAGGATTGGCTATGGCTGGATACTGAACCTGGAAAGGATAGTCTTCGCATTTTCACGGATGGCTCCAGATCTGGGCGGGGGTCCGGTGCTGGGGTCTTCTTTGAGCGCGAAAACATTCGACTGCACTTCTCCTTGGGAAAATATGCGTCTGTCTTCCAATCAGAGATATACGCAATCCTAATGGCCATGCACTATGTTGTGAAGCACAGGTGGAAGGGGGAAAGCATATGCGTATGTAGTGACAGCCAAGCTGCACTAAAAGCTGTGTGTAACCCCTTAACTAGCTCCAAATTAGTGCTTGAACTCAAGTCCTTCTTGAACAGAGTCGGCAGACTAAATTCATTTAGGTTTGTATGGGTTCCAGGCCACTCTGGGATCCCAGGAAATGAGACCTCTGATGAACTCGCTAGAATGGGTTCAGAGGAGAGCTTCTCAGGACCTGAACCCGCTCTAGGTCTACCTGCGTCCACGGTAAATTCCTACATTAACGATTGTGTATTTAACACACACAACCGTAGATGGAGAGATTGCCCGGGTTGCAGGATGACAAAGCGCGTATGCCCTGATGTCTGCAAAAAATCTGCAGCATTCCTCCTGTCTTTAAGGAGAATCGACTGCAGAAGGCTTGTGGGAGTTATCACGGGCCATTACACTTTTGCCAAGCATCTCTACGTGCTCGGCATCAGTGAGACGCCTACCTGTACTGCATGTGGCGAAGAGGAGGATGATACTGCAGAGCATTTCCTCTGTTATTGTCCCGCCTTTGCTCGCATACGGTGGCGCACCCTTGGAGCCGACGTGGTGTGTGCCGAATCCCTTAGCTCTACATCACTAAAGCTCCTTCAAATTTTTCTCCGGAAAACGGAGAAAATACAGTAATGTAAGGTGTCTGTCTGGAGTACAATGGACCGGTGATTGCGTCTGAGTGCTCCAGCGGATAGCAGAAGCCTTCAACAAACAAAAAAAAAAAAAAATCATAAGCCGAGTGACCAGCCTTAATCGACGTCGTTCCCAGTCCCTTCTAGTGTAGTCCCTAGAGCCCTTTAGAGACGCTCAACTAAGATGCTTTCTATCGAAGCATATCGGCTCAAGATAGGCTAGGTGTTAGGCTAGCAACACCTTGGGACACATGTCCCAAATGACACGTTTAGCAAAGCGTTATCCATTGATGAATCAACAACTGGCTTATGTTTGTTTCATTAGTTAGAATTAACGAACTGTTGCCAGATGATGCCTAACCTTTTAGTACATAGAAATGCCGAATTATCGCCTTGAAAACTGTATACGATTAGCTGGTTATAATCAAAACATAACTTATGACTAACAAGCCAAATCGTCCTTCCTGAACCTAAACGAAGAAGTTTCACTTTTTTTGCTCTCAAATTAGCACCACAGGAATCGTGACTTCAACGATGGCCATGATCTTAATCTTCAGTTGCTTGAAGATACGCTATGCTCAATAGCTGCTGGCTAAGAGGTTTTCGAAAATATTGTGATAAACTTTAAACGATAATTGGTGTTTTGTGGTTGTTGTTGTTTTATCCGATAATCTCAGCTGCTTTCGGGCACGTTTACTGGCAATGGCTATTGAGGCGGTTAAGGCGTCACTTAATCGACGACTATGCCTACGTGCACTAGGTATGTGTAATAAAATGGTTTCTTAAATATTTCTGGGTAACAGTGGGTTCAGTAGCAATACAGACGCTGTTCCGAATAGGATGACCCTTTAAATGAGTGGACTGAATGGACTATGTGTAAATGAAGAAGGTTTTAAGCATAGTCTTCAAGGATATTAAGCGATCATTTGAAGAATTTAAGTTCTAAGATCACCGAAGCCTAGACTACTGCAATGTTGTTTAAATACTTGGGCAAGTTCGTAAAAATAAGTAAATAATCCCCTTGCATTTTGTATAAGGTCCACCTCCGATAACGGACACAGGCTGATTGATCTTGCTACGGGGCGAAATCTCCTTCTAGCCAGTACGCGCTTCCCGCACCTCGACATACACAAAGGCACCTGGCGGTCTTTTGATCAATCGACTACCAACCAGATTGATCACATCGCGATCGACGTCAGACACTCCTCCACTATTCTTGATGTTCGAACTTTCCGAGGGGCTAACATCGACTCGGGGAGGGAGGGTGCGAGCAAACAGAGCAAAGAAGTTGATCGCGTTTAACATGGCGAACGCCAGCTTCTATCTCTGTCCCTGCTCAATCCAAGTTGACACACAGCCTCCGCGTGGCCCCCCCTGGATAGCTACCCTGGCACCCGCCAGGTAGTGAACCAATGTGTGCAGCGACCCAACCCTTGTTCCTGGGGAAAGAGGAACCTGGCCCTCCAGGTTGGGGGTTGTGCTTAGGGGTAACATCCCTATCACGTAAAAACCCACTTGTTCCGAAACGACAACAAGCCTCGGATACGGACGGATACAAAGCTGACGACCCCTGCAAACGACTAACGGACTTGAGAGTCTGCACCTGGAATGTGAGGTCCCTTAACAGACCGGGTGCAGGCGATCAATTGGAGCAAACCCTCAACTGCTATAAAGCAGATATAACCGCACTCCAAGAAGTGCGATGGGATGGACCAGGCAAAAAACGGATGAAAAACTGCGACATATACTACGGGAACTGCTACAAGGAGAACAAACAGCGCCTATTCGGGTGCGGATTCGTTATTAGAGGAAGACTCCGAAAAAAAGTCTTAAGCTTCCGAGATGTAAGCGAACGCCTCATAATAATCCGCATCAAAGCTAAATTGGGAAACATTAGCTTAATATGCGCTCACGCCCCAACGGAAGAAAAGGACGATCGACTCAAAGAAGAATTATACGATCTCCTAGACAGAACATATGCCCAATGTCCCAGCTACGACACAAAAATAGTCCTAGGAGATTTTTTAATGCAAAACTGGGCAAGGAGGACATATTTGAGTCGATCATAGGAAAGCATAGCCTCCATAACACCACATCCGACAACGGATTAAGGCTAATCGATTTCCATCTCAACATCCACAAGGGTACCTGGCGGTCTTGTGATCAATCGACCACGAACCAGATTGATCATATTGCGATCGACGCCAGACACTCCTCCTGTATTCTCGACGTACGAACCTTCCGAGGGGCCAACATCGACTCGGACCACTACCTTGTTGTAGCCAAGGTACGAATGAGGATATCAAGAATGCTTAGGAGTCGAGTAGGACTACGTAAGTTTGACGATGGAAAGCTACAATCGCAAGAGACTGCCAGAATCTTTGCCGATCGTGTCTCCTCAAAGCTCTCTCAAAATCCGCCCAGAGCAGCACAAACAATAGAGCAGGAATGGGCTCATTGCCAGAGCGCCGTCAGAGATGCTGCCTCAGAGGTGCTGGGTTTCAAACAGCCACCACCTAGAAATCCCTGGTTCGATGAACAATGCGAACAAGCCCATGCAGCAAAACAAGAGGCATATAAGGCCATGCTGCAACGACGGACGAGAGCTGCTCGTGAAATCTATGAGCAGAAGAGAAGAGAGGAACACACGCTTTTCAGAAGAAAGAAGAGAGAGCACGGAAAGCGTGAGATCGAGGAGATGGAGAGATGCTTCCGCAGGAATGACGCCCGCAAGTTTTACAACAAGGTAAAACGAACATGCCAAGGCTACAAAGCCAGAGTGGCGGCCTGCAGGGATGAAAATGGAGAACTGGTAGTAGAGTCGCAGTCGATGCTGAGGATTTGGAAAGACCACTTCTGCAGACTGTATAACGGCGATGATAGACAAGATACCGCTGTCAGGCAGAACGAGCCATTCGCAATGGACCACGAAGTAACAGAATTCAGTCCACCCGACCTAAACGAAGTCAAAATAGCGATATCAAGACTTAAGTCTAATAAAGCCGCTGGCGCAGACGGCCTGTCTGCTGAGCTTTTTAAGGCGGCTGGAGATGAGCTGGTAAGGTGCATGCACCATCTCATCTGCAAGGTATGGTCGGAGGAAAGCATGCCCGACGAATGGAATCTCAGCATCGTTTCCGCGGTCCATAAGAAAGGAGACCCCTATAACTGCGCCTACTATAGGGGAATAAGTCTCCTTAACATCGCGTATAAGATCTTCTCTGCCGTATTGTGTGAACGCCTGAAACCGTTTGCGGATAACCTGATCGGCTCTTATCAGTGTGGTTTCAGACCAGGTAAATCCACAATAGACCAAATATTTACACTACGGCAGATCTTGGAGAAGATCCAGGAATACCAAATCGACACTCACCACCTCTTCGTCGATTTCAAGGCGTGTATAGAGATGAGCTATACAAAGCCATGTCTAGTTTTAACATCCCTGCCAAACTCGTCCGACTGTGCAGGATGACAACGGAGAATTCTCGCTGCTCCATTAAGGTCGGTAATGAGCAAACCGAGACCTTTGATGTTAAAAAAGGATTTAGGCAGGGCGACGCGCTGTCGTGCAACTTTTTCAACGTCGTGCTTGAAAAGATTGTGCAAGAGTCACTGGCCAACACAAGAGGTACGATCTATTTCAAGTCTACGCAATTGCTTGCGTACGCCGACGATGTTGACGTGATTGGACGAAAACAGCAAGACGTCAATGAGGCTTTTGTGAGCATTGAGGTAGAAGCGGCTAAGATGGGTCTCAAGGTTAATGAGGGTAAAACCAAATATCTGCTTTCATCTAAATGAGACGGACAACACCGACGTATTGGCCAGAACGTCACCATGGGCGGATATAACTTTGAAGTGGTCAAGGAATTCGTCTACCTTGGCTCACTGATGACCAGCGACAACAACATCAGCGCTGAGATAAAACGCAGAATCACTCTTGCCAACCGCTGTTTCTTTGGGCTCAAGAGGCAATTGAGAAGTAGAGCCCCCTCTCGGAAAACTAAGGTGACACTATATAAGACCTTAATCATCCCAGTCCTCCTTTACGGCGCAGAGGCTTGGACCTTAACAAAAGCGGATGAAGATGCCCTTGGTCGTTTCGAGAGGAAAGCTCTGCGTACTATCTACGGTCCCGTTTGTTCAAACGGTGTATGGAGGAGAAGATATAACGAAGAACTGTACGAGTTGTACAGCGACATCGTCCTGGTACGACGTCTACGGATACAGCGTCTAAGGAGCGCGTGGAAAATACAGCTCCGACCCGAAGAGTCTTCGAATCCACTCCGGAAGGAAGGCGCGGCAGAGGACGGCCGCATCATCGGTGGCTCACGCAGGTGGAAGGGGACCTTAACCAACTGGGCGTGCGGCGCTGGAAACAGCTGGCCAAAGACTATGCCAGCTGGAGACGCTTGTTGGTTGAGGCCCAGGTTCACCACGGACAGTAGCGCCACCTAAGTAGGTAAGTTTGTAGCCTAGTCAGGTGTGGAAACCTTTATAAATGACCTCCAACCGTCCAGCCCTTGCCGACACCGAATCTTCTAAACCGGAAATATCACGCGTCACACCGTACAATTTGTACGAATCAATTTCTCAGCGACCTGGTGCCATGGGTGAGAGTGTTAACACATTTAAAAGGCAGTTAATTGCACCCAACTGCAATATTCATTAACGAGTGACGTAAAGCAAAATATGCAAACACAAGTCATTCAATTATGGTTTACACGATCAAAAGAAGGTTGCTTTCAGTATTACAACTCATTGAATGAAGCAGGTTTAAGGATAGATAGATAAGACAACTGTCACTGGAATCTTTTATTTATTTGAAGAGTATCCGACCATCTATTCAAGCTCACAATAGTCCACTGTCCAACTCACTTCATCCGATTAACTGCGATCGATTGAAATGTGCCCGTCTAAATATGATGCAAAATAAAACAATACTAATCGTTTGGAGATCTTATCGCGACCGCTATTTTTATCAATTTTATTAGTTCCAGGTCCCGTCGTATTTCGTTCAACTTCGAGTGATAACTAAATCACCAAAGCGCGATTGAATCGCATTAAGCTTCGAATAAAGCATCTGTGTTATCATCGGTGTCTACAGCTTTCAATGGATACAGACATTCCGATCGTGAGCTGCATCCCCTCCAGAACGACTACATGACGTTTATGAGCAATTGAATTTAAATTGCACTTATGGGTATTTTTGCTGTTGTTGTTGTGCCGTCCCTACCCCTCGGCTTAATGGTTCTAGACGAGTTCTCCGTCCGGAGAAGAACGCGGTAGCGGAATGTAAACAATCGAATTTGAATGATTAAGTTTTTTGTTTACAAACAGCGATCATGGCTGTGCTGGTAGAGACTCACTCATACTCGTAGTATCTTGTGTAGATCGTTCGAATTATTTCAGTCAGGTGCTAGCGAGTCGTGGGCGGCAGAGGGATCACACAAGTTGAGGAAGATCTAGGTACGGATTTGGATAATTTTTTTTTGATTTTTGGGAAATTTGAAAAATATCTCACGTGGAGTGTGTGCCGCGATCGAGCTACATACTAATGAGGGCGAACTAGACAAAAGATAGATTTTTGTGAGGCGAAACAAGAAGTTATTAAGCGGTTAAGCGCGACGTATAATAATTGCGTGTTGGGACAGAACGTGACTGTATTCAATTGAATTGGTTTTGTTGTGAAGCTGTTAATCGAAACACGATACTATTCAATGGATTATGGGCTCAAGTGGGAGTAGAATGACCAGCTGCTCTTTAAGGAAACCACCTGCAATATACTGAAACTAGCATGTGTACAAACACAAACGTAAGTGCTAGTTTACGTGAGAAACTAGTTAATTATCGTCAGATATCGACAATTACGCTGGCATCGATCATCCGATAGAACAACCACCGCGTGTGCCATTTGTTATCCGGCATCAAGGGGTATGTACGTAACCATTACCATTAACGCGGGCTTTGACTAACGTACGTGCCAGATGGTGACGTTCTGTCTGTGCTAGTTGATTCTCTGTTCAGCGTTATGATGACGATTCCTTTTTTTTAATTGGTTCAAGCTTCTCAACTGCCTGCTCAAAGCTCTACATACATAGTTCAACCTTCTTAGACAGTGGATCCGTAGACTTTTGGCCAAGTCCATGTAGATCTCGTCCCATCAGAGGATTACTTGCGTGATGTTGAAAAAGTCAACTTGTCTAAATCCTTATTTTGCATCGAAGGTCTCGGTTTAATTCCTTACCGACCTTAATTGAGCAGCGGGAATATTCCATTGTGATCCTGCAAAACCTGACGAGTTTGGCAGGCTATAACATGGCTCTATTTAGCTCGTCTCTATAGACACTCTCAAATGGGTCTTTTCCAAGATCTGCCGCATTGTGAATATTTGGTCTATCGTACATTTTCCTGGACTGAAGCCAGATCGTCCACGAATGGTTTCAGGCATTCACACAGCACGGAAGAGTAGATCTTATACGCGATTTTAAGGAGACTTATTCCCCTATAGTTGGCGTAATTATAGAGCTATCCTTTCTTATTGCTCGGGCAAACGACGCTGAGATTCCATTCCAACCATATTTTACAGACGAGCTGGGGCATGTTCCCAACCAACTCATTTCCAGCTGTTGTAAAAGCTCAACAAGCAGGCCATCTGCAACAGCAGCTATTTAAAACTTCAGTTTCAATATCGCTATCTGAACCTCGTCTAAGTCGGCTGGACGGAATTCTGTCTCGTCTTCGTCCATTGTGAATGGTGCGTTCTTGGCCGCTATATCTTCTTTCTTTTGGTGGCGTTACATCCCATGAAGGACCAGAACCAAGCTTCTCTCAATCACCCATGTTGCGTGTGATTTATTTTTTCAGACAGGTGAAAGGGAGCTACAGTTTATTGCCGATTTCGAACGGCGCGCGTGAATCGAGAAGCTATTTCATGGCAAGTATACTACGGGGGGTTTTGTCAGTACCCCGCCGAGGAGGGACGCCGCGAAATAAACATTCGATGGCGTTGGTGTTATCGGGATCCGAACTCGCTCATCGTGCGTCAGAGTCCAACACACTAACTACTGCGCCACGGCGCCCTCGTATCGGGCCTTATCAAAACTTAAACAGCAATACGATATCTTCTGCCAATAGCCGACGTCTGTTTACCTCAAACAGCTCTTGAGACTACTGATAAGATTAACACTGCCATTGTGAGCAGTCATATAATCAGATATGTACTATGTACTACACTAGCATATTTGTAAAACCACCTCTAGGAAGACATCAAAACAACTACATGGTTAGATAGACTGACTTATGGATTAAAATGTAGTCAAGTCATTGTAATCTAGATATAAAATAACAGAAAACTGCAAAATCATTCTGAAGGTATACGGAGTGGTGTTACGGGTATAGAGCTCGATTGGTATTAGAGCCAGTATTAGTATGGATAGAAGCCCGATTGGAGGCGGTAGTTGCGAGTTGTGGTATGAGCGTATAAACACAGACGAGTTTTTGTAGCAGGTCTAGGTGTTAGCCATTGGTAAAAAATTAAAATTAAAAAATTAATTAGTAAACTGCTATCAAGTGAAGTGTAAACATTATCTATATAAAGTTCGGGGTAAGCTTGTTGGGTAAGAAGACGTTAGAGTAATGTGCAATCGGATTATCTGAATCATCACATTTTCTTTTTATCAGTTCAAATATCTTGTGTTATTTCGAATTGCGTCTTAATATGCCATGCTGTTCGTGCAGCCAACAATTATTGTAACCAGAATTTAGACAAATTATTTATGACGGCATATGTGGAATACTTACTTACTTAACGGGCGCTACAGTTCGAGGTGAACCTGGGCTTCAACCAACATGCCTCTCCACCTAGCAAGATCTTTCGCTAGTCTTTTCCAATGCCGCACGCCCAGTTGGTTGAGGTCCCTTTCCACCTGTGCGTGCCACCTCAGGTGCGGCCGTCCTCTATTTCTTCGTCCCTCGGGGTTGGATTCAAGGACTCTACGGGCTGGAGCTGTGGTGTCCATTCGCTCTACATGGCCTAGCCATCTTAGGCGTTGGATCCGTAGACGCCTGACCAGACTCATGTCGCTGTACAACCCGTACAGTTCGCGATTGAATCTTCTCCTCCAACCCTCCTCTGTGTTTATGGGACCGAAAATCGAACGCAGAATCTTTCTCTCGAAACGACCAAGGATTTCCTCATCCGCTTTAGATAAAGTCCATGTTTCTGCGCCGTATAACAGGACCGGGATATGTAATTAAGGTCTTATATTAGGTAAACTTGCTCGTACGAGAGAGGGCTCTACTTCTCAGTTGCCTCTTGAGCCCAAAGAAGCAGCGGTTGGCAAGAGTAATTCTGCGCTTGATTTCGAAACTGGTGTCGTTGTTCCAAGTCACCGCGGAGCCGAGGTATATGAAGTCCTTAACTACCTCGAACTTATATCTGCCAATATGCACGTTCTGTCCAAGACGTCGGTGGTAAATGTCCTTTTTCGATGACAGCAGATATTTAGTCTTGCCTTCATTAAGTGCCAAACCAATTATTGCCGCCTCCATCTCAATACTCGCAAACGCCTCATTGACATCTCGCTGCGATCTACCTATTATGTCAATGTCGTCGGCGTATGCAAGGAGTTGCGAGGATTTGAAATAGATTGTGCCTCTTGTATTGGCCAGTGATTTTTGCACAATCATTTCTAATACGATGCTAAAAAAATCACACGACAACGCATCGCCCTGTCTAAATCCTTTCTTGACTTCGAAACTATCGGTCAGTTCTGCACCGATTCGGATGGAGCAGCGAGCATTTTCCAGGGTCATCCTGCATAGTCTGATGAGCTTAGCAGGGATGTCAAAAGTAAACATGGCATTATATAGTTCGTCTCTAATTACGCTGTCGTATGCGGCCTTGAAGTCGACGAATAGATGGTGTGTATCGACTTGAAATTCATTGGTTTTCTCCATGATCTGCCGTAGTGTGAAGATTTGATCGATGGTGGACTTCCCTGGCCTTAAGCCACACTGATAAGGACCTATCAGCTTGTTTACGAATGGCTTCAGGCGTTCACACAAAACGGCAGCGAAGATCTTGTATGCGACATTAAGGAGACTTATTCCTCTATAGTTGGCGCAGTCCAAGGGATCTCCTTTTTTGTGGATCGGGCAAACAATGCTGAGACTCCATTCCTCGGGCATGCTTTCTTCTGACCATATCTTACAGATGAGCCAGTGCATGCTCCTAACCAGCTCACCGCCAGCCGCTTTGAAGAGTTCAGCAGACAGTCCATCTGCGCCAGCAGCTTTATTCGACTTGAGTTTCGACATGGCAATCTCAACTTCGTCGAGGTCAGGGAGACGGAATTCTCTGCGATCTTCGTCGTTAAAAAATGGATCATTCTGCCTGACGGCGGTATGTTGGCTGTCATCGCCGTTATACAGTCTGCAGAAGTGGTTTTTCCAAATTCTCAGCATCGACTGTGATTCTACTACTAGGTGTCCGTTCTCATCCTTACAGGCCTCCGTTCGGGCTTTGTAGCCTTGAGACATTCGCTTTATCCGCTGATAAAATCTTCGAACGTCGTGCCTGCAATAGCACCTCCCAAGTTTTCAATCGCCCGCTTCTCGTGCTCTTTCTTTTTTCTCTTGAGAAGCTTATGTTCCTCCCTTCTCTTAAGCTCGTAGAGCTCACGAGCCGCTCTTGTTTTTTTGTGTGAGGCTTTGTATGCCTCCTGCTTTTCCGCATGAATCCTTCTACACTCGTCATCGAACCAGGTGTTTCGTCGTGGTGGAGCTTTAAGGCCCAGCACTTCCGTTGCTGTGCTCTTCAGGGCTTGTTTGCACAGGCTCCATTGTTGCTCTACTGACTGAGTGGAGGATTGAGGTGTATCGGAGAGCTTAAGGGAGACGCGGTTGGCAAAAGCACTGGCGATCTCCGGCGATAGTAGCTTTCCGACGTCATATCTTGGTGTTCTAACTCTACTCCGCGGTCTTCGTGTTATGCGCTGACGTATCTTGGCTACTACAAGATAGTGGTCTGAATCGATGTTCGCTCCTCGGAAAGTGCGAACATCAAGAATAGTGGAGGAGTGTCTGACGTCAATTGCGATGTGGTCAATCTGGTTGGTGACTGATTGATCTGGCGACCGCCAGGTGCCTTTGTGTATATCGAGGTGGGAAAATCGTGTGCTGGCTACAAGAAGATTTCGCCCTGTGGCAAGGTCGATCAGCCTATGTCCGTTATCGGATGTGGTGTCATGTAGGCTGTGTTTGCCGATGACCCGCTCAAAGATGCTTTCTTTACCCAGCTTAGCGTTAAAATCTCCTAGTATGATTTTGGTATCATAGCTGGGATATTTGGTATATGTTCTGTCTAGGAGATCAAAGAAATCATCTTTGATTGAGTCATCCTTGTCTTCCGTGGGGGCATGGACGCATATGAGGCTGATGTTACAGAAATTTGCCTTTATGCGGATCGTTATGAGGCGTTCACTCACATACTGGAAGCTTAGGACTTTATGTCTTAGTCCACCTTTAACAACAAATCCGCATCCAAATAGTCTCTTTCCTCTCTCCCTATAACAGTCACCGTAGTAAATGTCGCAGTTTTTCATCCGCTTTTTACCCGGTCCATTCCATCGCATTTCCTGGATGGCGGTTATGTCCGCTTTATAGCGGTCTAGGGCGTCCGCAAGTTGTTCGGCCGCACGTGGTCTGTTTAGGGACCTAACATTCCACGTACAGAACCGAAGGTCCTTGTTTGTTTTTTGTTTTCTTATAGGGTAGTCAACATAGATCTGTTCGGTTTTATTATCCGAGGCTGTTTTTTGTTTCTGAGCAATTAGTGGTTTTACGGTTATGGTTCGCTAGACCATAGCCCAACCGACACTAATCCTGTTTGGTGGCGCAGGATACTCGCCATTCGGCCTCTTCCGTCAGTAATTTCCCTTATAAAGAAATTTCCAGATGGCACCACGAGGAGGTGGAATACATATTTTTAATTTCAGCTGGCAATTTGACTACTCAAGTATCTTCAGTAACTCATACCAATACGGCCGAGAATATCTCAAGTGACGGATAAAAACATTTTACAAAACTTACTGACTTTGGTGGCGTTACAGTTCGGTGTGAACCTGGGCCTCAACCAAAAAAGCTTCTCCAGCTGGCGCGATCGTTTGCCAGCTGCTTCCGGCGCTGCACGCGCAATCCACCCTCGGGGTTGGACTCGAAGACTCTTCGGGCCGGAGCTATGTTGTCCATTCGCTCTACATGGCCTAGCCATCTTAGGCGTCGGATCCGAAGACGACGTATTAGGCCCATGTCGCTGTACAGCCCGTCGTACAGTTCATCGTTGTGCATTCTCCTCCACTCTCCGTTTATACAAATAGGACCATAGATTGAACGCAGAACTTTCCTCTCGAAACGACCAAGGGCCTCCTCATCCGCTTTCGTTAAATTCGTGGCCTCTACGCCATAGACGGTCTAATGAGGACCGGGATGATTAAGGCTTTATATAGCGCAACCTTGGTTTTTCGAGAGAGGGCTCTACTTCTCAATTGCCTCTTGAGCCCAAAGAAGCAGCGGTTAGCAAGAGTAATCCTGCGTTTGATCTCAGCACTGGTGTTGTTGTCGCTGTGTTGTCACTAGTGAGCCAAAATAGACGAAATTCTTAACCACTTTGAATTTGTAGCTGGCCGAGACGTCGACAGCATATAGTTCGTTTTAACCTCGTTAACCAAAATACCCAGTTTAGCTGCTCCTGTTTCAATGATTTCGAACGCATCATTGACGCCTCGCTGTGTTCGCCCAATTACGTCAATATCATCCGCGTACAGTTGGAAAGACTTGAAATAGATCATACCTCTTGTGTTGGCCAGTGAGTCTTATATCATCTTTTCAAATACGATGTTGACAGTGCGTCACCTTGTCTAAGTCCTTTTTTAACATCAAAAGTCTCGGTTAATTCGCTATCGACCTTAATGGAACAGGGAGAATTCATCATTATCATCCTGCACAATCGGACGAGTTTGGCAGGGATGTTAAAACTAGATATGGCTCCATATAGCTCGTCTCTGTTCACACTGTCATACGTGGATTTGAAATCGACAAAAAACGATGCTGAGATTGCATTCGTCGGGCATGCTTTCCTCCGATCATAACCATCCATCCAAATAGACGTTGTTTGTTCTCCTTCTAGCTATTCCCGTAGTAGATGTTACAGTTTTTCATCCGTCTTTTGCATGGTCCATCCCAACGCAATTCTTGATTATATCTGCCTAATAGCAGCTGAGGGTTTGCCTGAACTCGATCTATTAAGGGACCTCACATTCCAGGTGCAGACTCGCAGTCACTTAGGCGTTTACTTGGGTTGTCAGCTTTGTATCCGTCCGTATCCAAGGCTTGTTGTTGCTTCGAAACATTTTTTTTTTCTGTGATAGGGATGCTATCCCTAAGCCCGACCCCCAACCCCGTGGAGGGCCAGGATCGTCTTTCTCCGGGAACAAGGGGTCGTGTTGCTGCACACATTAGTTCAGCTATCCAGAGGAGGTTACGCGGAGGCTCTGTGTTAACATGTACTGGGCAGGGACAGAGATCGAAGTTGGCGTTTGCTATGTTAAACGCGATCAGCTTCTTTGCTCTGTTAGCTCGCTCCCACTACAAAACCAACTCAATTTTCTTGCAAATCTTATCAGCTATTAAGTGAGTAACAACAACAATATGTGTCAAATAGAACTGACCCGGAGCCGATGTCATTATTGGTTCTTGAGATATGAGAGATAGAAGAAATAAGGATTCTCAAACATACGTACGCAACCATATGCAAAACTCTTTTTGAAAGCTATGGGTTTGAACTTCAGTGGCCTCGAAATATGGATATGGTACGCTATATTTGTCTTCTAATATCTACACATCACTTGGTTGTTAGAATGCTTGCCATTCATCACCATGGAACGACTTAAGACTGCACTGGAGTTATTCAAGTTATTCTAAACTAAAAAGAAAACATGTTTCGCGTATTTCGTGAACATCTTCGTCGCCAAAATCGCGCAAATAAAACAACCGTAGGTCGTTTGGTAGGTGAGTTCGACAGGTTCCTTGAAGAATTCACCAAAATCTGACATATGTATGTAGTACCAAAACTTACTACTTACTTTGGTGGCGCTACAGTCCGTGGTGAAACTGGGTCTCAACCAACAAGCGTCTCCAGCTGGCACGGTCTTTGGCCAGCTGTTTCCAGCGCCGCACGCCCAGTTGGTTAAGGTCCCCTTCCACCTGCGTGAGCCACCGATGATGCGGCCGTCCTCTGCCGCGCCTTCCTTCCGGAGTGGATTCGAAGACTCTTCGGGTCGGAGAATACATTCCACGCGCTCTACATGACCTAGCCACCTTAGACGCTGTATCCGTAGACGTCGTACCAGGACGATGTCGCTGTACAACTCGTACAGTTCTTCGTTATATCTTCTCCTCCATACACCGTTTGAACAAACGGGACCGTAGATAGTACGCAGAACTTTCCTCTCGAAACGACCAAGGGCATCTTCATCCGCTTTTGTTAAGGTCCAAACCTCTGCGAGGTAAAGGAGGACTGGGATGATTAAGGTCTTATATAGTGTCACCTTAGTTTTCCGAGAGGGGGCTCTACTTCTCAATTGCCTCTTGAGCCCAAAGAAACAGCGGTTGGCAAGAGTGATTCTGCGTTTTATCTCAGCGCTGATGTTGTTGTCGCTGGTCATCAGTGAGCCAAGGTAGACGAATTCCTTGACCACTTCAAAGTTATATCCGCCCATGGTGACGTTCTGGGGCCAATACGTCGGTGTTGTCCGTCTCATTTAGATGAAAGCAGATATTTGGTTTTACCCTCATTAACCTTGAGACCCATCTTAGCCGCTTCTACCTCAATGCCTACAAAGGCCTCATTGACGTCTCGCTGTGTCCGTCCAATCACGTCAATGTCGTCGGCGTACGCAAGCAATTGCGTAGACTTGAAATAAATCGTACCTCTTGTGTTGGCCAGTGACTCTTGCACGATCTTTTCAAGCACGATGTTGAAAAAGTTGCATGACAGCGCGTCACCTTGCCTAAATCCTTTTTTAACATCAAAGGTCTCGGTGTGCTCATTACCGACCTTAATGGGGCAGCGAGAATTCTCCATCCGGCACAGTCGGACGAGTTTGGCAGGCATGTTAAGACTAGACATGGCCTTGTATAGCTCATCTCTATACACGCTGTCATATGCAGCCTTGAAATCGACGAGGAGTTGGTGAGTGTCGATTTGGTATTCCTGGGTCTTCTCCAAGATCTGCCGTAGCGTAAATATTTGGTCTATTGTGGATTTACCTGGCCTGAAACCGCACTGATAAGAGCCGATCAGGTTATCCACAAACGGTTTCAGGCGTTCACACAATACGGCAGAGAAAATCTTATATGCGATGTTAAGGAGACTTATTCCCCTTTAGTTGGCGCAGTTATAGGGGTCTCCTTTCTTATGGACCGGGCAAACGATGCTCTTCTCTTCTGCTCATAGATTTCGCGAGCAGCTCTCGTCCGTCGTTGCAGCATGGCTTTATATGCCTCTTGTTTTGCTGCATGGGCTTGTTCGCATTGTTCATCGAACCAGGGGTTTCTAGGTGGTGGCGGTTTGAAACCCAGCACCTCTGAGGCAGCGTCTCTGACGGCGCTCTGGCAATGCGCCCATTCCTGCTCTTTTGTTTGTCCTGCTGTGGGCGGATTTTGAGAGAGCTTGGAGGAGACACGATCGGTAAAGATTCATGTAGTAGTAGTAGTCATGTAGTCCTAGCGTAATATGTGAAAGATGTCTCGAAAGAATCAAAAGCGAGCCGATCGCTTGAATTGGGCTTTTCAGGAAAAAGTTTGTTGCGAATTATGAATAGGGAACAGTGTGTTAATCATTACACCAAGGGTCCGGGTCCCAATTTTCTCTCTAGCAAGGTAACATATAGTTGGAAATTTCCCATTTGTATGTATAGTAGTGAAACACACTTAAAATTGCATCAATGAAAATACACCTTTAGATGTGTTACAGTAGCACACTTATTATTTACAATGCACTGCCGGCACTGATGGTCCCAGAGGATTTTGGTTAGCCGTTGTCCCTTCTTTTCTGAAATCCTTGAACCCACGAGAGAATGTGCGTCAAACGATTCTGAACAAAAATTGACAAGTACAGTTATCTGGGGGGCGCCGTGGCGCAGTGGTTAGTGGGTTAGACCCTGACGCACGATGATCGAGTTCGGATCCCGATAACATCAACGCCATCGAATGTTTTGTGTGAAATATAAATCACACACGACATGGGTGATCGAGAGAAGCTTGGCTCTGGTCCTTCATGGGCTCTAACGCCACCAAAAGAAGAAGAAGTTATCTGGGGGTGGTTGTGGTGCTGTGGTAAACATTGCCGATTGCCGAGCGGAAGGTCTGTAGTTCAAAGTCTGTCGACAGGTGATGAAGGCATAACACTCACATTATATTGGTCACTTAAAGTTATACGTTGTGCGTGCAGTTCTTATATAACAGCATAATGGCATAGAACATTTGCTGAGAACTACAACCTCGATTTCCTCTCGAATCCCATATAGGGCAACCGACCCTGGAGAGTAATGAACGAACATTTACGACCCAAACCATCTGCACTCCGCCCAGATTGTGTGACAAGCATAGGTTAGGTTAGGTTAACGTGGTAGGCACAAGCCACACGTAGGCCGAAGTCGGCCCATTGTGTTACCACCTGGATCAAGTTACCCTGATCCGCTACCCGAGAACCAACCGGTGCTTCTAATGAAGCGATGGAGTTGAGCTATTTTTTAGTCTGCTAGCTGACTTAGATTGTCAAAGAAGGGCGCGACGAGGTAGATCCTTCTGTGGTTCGCATGTGGGGACATGAGCAGAGGAGGTGGTGTATTGATTCCTCCTCCTCCCCGTGCATGCAGCCGCGACAGAAGTCATTGGAAGGTAGCCCTAGTCTGGCGGCGTGTTTCCCAATGATGCAGGGACCTGTAATGACACCCACTAGGGTACTTAAGGTTGCCCGTTTGGTTGCCACTAGGCCCCGGGTTCGTCCTAGGTTTAACCAAGCCCACAATTGTTTGGTGATAAAGCCAATATTGCTCTCATTCCATTGGAGGTTGGTCTCCTCTATGGGTTGAAGTTTTATCATGTGCTTTACCGTACTTATTGGTGTTTCTAGATACCCGAGGGTAGGTAGGCTGAGTCTGCTTGACCCTAACCTTGCGAGTTTGTCGGCCGCGCAGTTTCCTGGAATATCCCTATGCCCAGGAACCCACAGTATTTTAATGTTGAACTGTTCAGCCATCTCATCTAGAGATAGGCGACAGTTAAGGAATGTCTTTGATTTGGGGGTAACGTGTGGGCCAGGGACTTTATCGCAGATTGGCTGTCCGTGCAAATGATAATATCCTAAGTGGATATTACATTGATCCTGAGCCATGCAAGGGCCTCCGTTATCGCTGTTATTCTGCCTGATACACACTGCAGTAATTTGGGAGTCTGAAGGATAGGTTGAGGTTAAGTTCCTTGGAGAAGACCCCACTACCTTCACCGGACTCCATTTTAGAGCAATCGGTATAGAGGGAGATCGAGTCCTTTGGTATGACTTTCCCTTCAGCCCGTTCCTCCCTGGATGGAAAGACAACTTCGAAGTTCCTAGTGAACACATTCTTCGGGATGATGTAGTCAGTGTCCATGGGTACTTTGAGTTGGTTTAGAATAGTTGTATGGCCTTTTTGAGATGTGGGCCATTTTCTTATGCTCCTCATCCTAAGGGCCGCGCAGTCAGCAATTTGTTTGCTGAAAAGGTTCAATGGTGGAAGATGTAATAGAATATTTAAGGCCTCCGAGGGAGTTGATCTGATCGCTCCGTTTATGTATAAGCTGGCCGATTTTTGTACGTTTCCCAAAAGGCTTCGATTGACAGCCTTGTCCAGAGCAGACGCCATACAGGAGGATGGGCCTTATGACGGCTGTGTAGAGCCAGTGCATAATGCCTGATTGGAGACCCCACTTCCTGCCCACCACTTTCTTGCAGCTGCAGAGGACAAGCATAATAAGTTTATGATTCTTAAACCTGCGCGAATTACAAAAAAAAAAAAAAAAAAACGAAAACGGCAACAACCGGAAACTTCATGAAAATCGAAATCGAAATCTGACAATTAGCATTACGCCGTTGACAGCTGACATCATCGCAATCTCCGCTCCAAGAGAGCTTTCGAACTTCGACAGCGAAATTCGAACTTAACCGTCGGTTTGTGTCTCCGCAACACTGCCCTCCTCCTAGACTTGTTCGTCCTCGAACAAGCGATTGGATCCTTCTCCGTAGTATGGCGCTAACCTCTCTACGTGGACAATCTTATACTCCGCCCGTCTGTTTCCCATCTGCTGTATTCGGTATACCACGTCATTGAGCTTCTTGATGACCTCATATGGTCCGTCCCAGGCTGATTGCAATTTGGGGCACAAGCCTTTTTTTCGTTGGGGTTGTACAGCAATACCAATTGTCCTGTCCCGAATCCAGAAGAGTTCGCCCTTAAGTCGTACCTCGCCTTCATTTTATCGCTGACCAAGTTCAGTCGCTCCCGGATGAACTGATGGATGGAGTTCAGCTGTTCCTTCTTTTCGGTTACGAAGTCCTCCCTGCCGCTAGTTGTCGGTAGTACCACGCCGAACTTCAAGTCCGATGGAAGTCGAAGATCAGATCCCAAAATGGCTTCGGCTGGTGTTGTTGCCGTTGAATTGTGCTGTGCCGAACAGTATACCATTAAGAAAAGGGGAAGATGTTCATCCCAGTCCCTCTGATCTCCAACGACGACTTTTCTCAAGTATTCCTCCATCGTCCGGGTGAACCTTTCGACCATGCCATCAGATTGTGTGTGTAATGGTGTTGTCCGTGTCTTTCTGATACCTAGCATGTCGCAGAGTTCTTTGAACACCGACGACTCTAAGTTCCTTCCTTGGTCTGAGTGCAGTTCCAGCGGTACTCCGTAACGCGCTGCCCAGTTGTTCACGAATGCATCCGAAATGGTTTTGGCTTCCTGGTTCGGGATGCAAAACACCTCAGGCCACTTGCTGAAGTAATCAATCACCACCAGCGCTTATTTGTTTCCAGCGTTGCTCGTTGGGAACGGGCCTGCGATGTCCATGGCGATACGTTCGAACGGTGCTCCAACATTGTACTGCTGCATATTTCCTCGAGTTTTCCTAACTGGACCCTTTGCCTTCACACAGACTCATGGCATCCTACCCAGTAGAAACGTCTCTTGATTTTTTCTACAGTCTTGTTAACACCAAGGTGACCCCCACTTGGTCCCTCGTGGTATTCTCGGATGACCTCGTCGATTTATCCCTTTGGAATTACCAGCAAATCGTTTACAATGTTCCCGTCCTCACTTTCCCAACTGCGGTAGAGGCAACCCTTCTTCAGTTTCAAACTCTGCCATTGAGCCTTTCACGATTGGGCTTTCACTTGATATTTCTTTGTAGTCGATGATGACTGCCAGATCGGCATCTTCTCGCTGCTTCCTTCCGACCTTCTCGACAGTCCAGGAATCTTCTGGCAGCACATGGAAACGACGGATGTCGGTGACCTGTTCCTTGGTTTCGGCACGTGAACAATGTTTGCATTCAACATCGCAAGGTCGCCTCGATAATACATCCGCATTTCCATGACTGCTTCCCTTCCGGTGTTCGATACTGAAGTCATAGCTCTGGATTCTCTCTATCCATCTAGCAAGCTGGCCTTCCGGGTTTTTGAACTGCAGCAACCACCTCAACGCTGCGTGGTCCGTCCTAAGATGATAGGACGCTGCGTTGGCCATAGAGATATTTGTGGAAATGCTTGACACAGTCAACCACGGCTAAAAGCTCCCTCCTTGTTACACAGTAGTTCCTCTCCGGCTTCGATAGGATCCTACTGTAGTAAGCGATGACCCGTTCTTGCCCGTCAATCGTTTGAGAGAGTACTCCGCCGATTCCATGTCCGCTCGCATCGGTGTCCAAAATAAACTTTTCTCCCGGGACAGGATATGCAACGATCTGCGCACTGCAGAGCAATTCCTTCAGGTGAATGAACGCTTCCTCCTGCGGCTTCTCCCACTTGAATGGCCGATTCTTTTTGGTGAGCTCGTGCAAACTGCTGGCAACGCTTGCAAATCCTGGGACGAATCGCCTGTAATATGTGCAAAGTCCCAGGAATGACCTTAGGTCATGAAGATTTTTCGGCCGTGGCCATTCCTCTACCGCCGAGATTTCGTCTTCATCTGTATGGACTCCTTCTGCAATCACCACATGTCCCAAGTACTTCACCTCGTTTTGGAAGAGCGAACATTTCTTCGGGCTCAATTTCATCCCGGCTGCCTGAATACGTTCCAGTACCTCTTCAAGCTTCTTAAGGTGATCGTCGAAATCCTTGCCCATGACAATTAGGTCATCCAGATAGACAAGGCAAGTCCTCCAGTGAAGTCCTCTTAGCACCCGGTTCATAAGTCACTCGAATGTGGCTGGCGCATTGCAAAGACCGAAGGGCATCACAGAGAACTGCCACAACTCTCCCCCGGCAGTGAACGCGGTCTTTTCCTTGTCTTTCTGGTCAAGCTCTATTTGCCAGTATCCGCTTTGCAGGTCCAGCGTTGAGAACCACTTTGCACTAGATAGTGTGTCCAAGGTGTCGTCGATTCTCGGTAAAGGATAGCTGTCCTTCTTCGTGACGTCGTTCAGCTTCCTATAGTCCACGCAGAATCGGGTACTTCCATCCTTCTTCTTAACTAGCACTACTGGCGAACTCCATGGGCTTGCAGATGGTTCGATCACGCCCTCCTTTTCCATCTCGCCGATTAGTTTGATCACCTCTCCTTCTTTCGCCAAAGGTACCCTTCTCGGTGGTTGCCGGATCGGTCAAGAGTCCCCTGTGTCTATTCTGTGCTTCACAATTGATGTTCTTCCACAGTTCTTACCCTCTGCAAAAACTGTCCAATACTTACGAAGCAGGGAGAGTGCTTTACTTTTTTGCTTCTCCACTAGATGTTGCGTCTACTCTCTGGCCATTGTTTTCAAGAACGGTTTGTTTTTCTGGATTTCCCGGTGTTTCTGATCTTCGCAGTTCATAATAGCGGCAGCTTCTTGGCATTGAGCGATTGTTGTTCCTTTTTGTATTGTCTTAGGTGTACTGGCAGGATTCAGGACTCGTACCGGAACCAGTTGGTCTAGTCGGGGTTCCACGAGAGCCCTTCCAACAATGATATCGCTGGGTCGATTTCGTTTGTCGGGTTCGACCACCCACATTCGGCTCGTCCCCGCATCCTCTTCTATCTTTGCCCAAACCACAGCTTCTGCATTCGGGGGAATTGTTTGACGCGCTGTACGACTATTCTCCTGACCTTGTTACCCTGTCCATTATCCATTGTTAATGCGAGCTCCAAGTTGCCATACTTCATCACTTTTTGGTTGAGGTCCAATGTGAAGTCGTGAGGAATCCGTCTTTAGTTTCTCTACCACATTAACTGGAACATCCGCGTAGGCAAGATGGGATAGCCTCTCGATGTCGGCAGCATACTGTTGGATGGTCTCGTTGACATCATTGCAATCTCCGCTTCAAGAGAGCTTTCGAAATTCGAGCTTTCGAACTTGTTGCGGAGACACAAACCGACGGTTAAGTTCAAATTTCGCTGTCGAAGTTCGAAAGCTCTCTTGGAGCGGAGATTGCGATGATGTCAATTGTCAACGGCGTAATGCTAATTGTCAGAGCATTCTAGAGATTTCCGAAGGGGAACTTCCGACGGCGAACATTCGAGAAGGTGGACCAACAGATATATAAGCGCAACCGCTCGCCCTCGCCCTTTGGATAATAAAGAAAAGTGGTGAAGCTGCACAGATAATTGATCTGTGGTAAAGGAAGGTGTTAAAGCTCGAGAAAAAAGACAACCGCACTCTTTAACGTCTAAAAGAAGAGTGAGCAAGATTTATTAAAAGCATAGGAAATACAAAGGTTATAAGTGGGTTAGTGCTGCCAACTTTAATATTTAAATTCAATTCAAGAATACTTTATTCAACAGAAGGAAAAGTGTGTGTGTTTTAATTCGGATAAAAAGGACAATTGTAGTTTATCGCAATCCAGTGGTACGAAGCCTATTCGGTGTGGGATTGAATATTTCGTAACAATATAATAAATAAAAGGTTTACACATGGGCAATCGGAGTTTCTTCTTCTTGTGCATTATTCAAAACAATTTCATTGACATCGTACTGTCTTGTAACACTTTACGACTCTGTAAAGTAGTCTTTGACCATTGAATAGAAAAAAAGATGTTCGGTCTTGGAAAACAAAATCTATTGCACAAAGCTAGGTGAGCTGACAGGCGAATGGAAAAAAACTACAAAATTAAGAACCCAAAGAACTTAGTTCAGGTCTAAACATTGTATTAATTTTTTTTATTTTTTTTTAGAAACTCGCGCAGGTTCAAGAGTTTTTATATTTTCTTATAATGTGTCATATACACACAACCTGAACGGAGTGCAGTGGTTTGGGTCGTTGATGTTCGTTAACTCTCAGGGGTGGTTGTCCTAGATAGGACGAGAGCCGATCGAATTCCGCGTTTTTGGTTGTAGTCCGTACTAATTCGTTCAAGCACTTTTTAGTATTGCATACGCACAGGATGAATTTAAATTGACCATATACTGTGAGTGCTATATCTGCAGCATACTTTTGTCCATATAGGAATTACTTTTTTCTTGGCTATGAAGGGAATTGAACTATAGACCTTCCGCTCGGCGGTCGATGATGTTAACCACTGCACCACGGCCACCCCCGTGTATTGTATTCATAAAGACTAAAATGGACGTCATATATAGAATGAATAAATAATGGACATTCGTTCGAAAGAGTCACGCCGTAAATGGGAGGATGGACTTGGATAAGATCGAACAGAACAGCGACGCTCCCACTTCGGATTTGCCAATGCCTGTTCATAATTACAATATATATCTCCGCTCCTTCTAACCGTGTACCTAAGGCTTGCATCTTATCCCAAATGCCCCTGGCACATGGACTTTCGACTAACTGAAGTTCCATCTCACTTCTATGATAAATATTATTTTTATTTTTTTTTTTATTTTTTATTACAGACTAAACAACAATGTTCTTGGAGTTGCTACTTCTCTTCCTCACCTTAGTAATCGTCTTCGATTATCTAAGCAAATGGAAGCGCAGTGAAATCATATCGTATTTACCAGGTCCTCACCCCGTTCCGTTCTTTGGGAATATTTTGGGGCTCCTCGGCAGAAGTTCCAAAGGTAGATGCCTGTTTCACAATGCTACTACACGGCGACGCGACAGCGCAACTACAAACGCTGCCGTTTGCTGTGGTTGTAAAGTCGTTCAGTCAATACACAATGGAGCTACTTTCATCGGCGTTTTTTTTTTGACAGCGCGGTTACTTCTGTGAGTGAAATTGGAGGTGAATTCTATAGAGTGAAGTTGGCATCAGTAAAAAATTCGAAAATTGAAACTGAATTCAGTTCATAAATGGATCAAAATAATTTGAAAAAAACATTATTGCTAACATGTGCGGCTGCTTTAGCCTATAAAAAGTTAAAAGCGAAAACAAAAGTCAGAAGAAGGTGGTGGGTTGGACCAAGTCATCAAACGTATACCTCCAATGTCGAATTCGAAATGGCACAACGGCGTGTAGTTGCGACAGTTTTTCAAATGTTCGAAATTACAGCGCTGCGACACGACTACATACGTGCCTATGTGACTTACTCCATATAATTCCATTGAATGAATATGGATTTGACAGCTACGGCGTTTGTAGTTGCGCTGTCGCGTCGCCGTGTAGTAGCATTGTGAAACAGGCAAGATATGTTGCACATCTGCCATCCAAACTGGGACTTTAAAGTTATGTGATTTCAGACTCCTATAACTACCTTTTTGATAACAAAAAGAAATTTGGACGCATGTATCGCATTTGGCTTCTAAATCACCTCACTGTATTCTGCAGTGACGCCGAAGTCGTCGAAGCTATTCTTAGTAGCCCCAAGCACATTACGAAGAACTCTTTATACGACATATTCATAAGGTGGTTGGGCACAGGGCTCCTAATAAGCACCGGCGAGAAATGGCACTCAAGACGAAAGGTCATTACGCCTTCATTCCATTTTAAGATTTTAGAGCAATTCGTAGAGGTATTTGATCGACAAAGCCAGGAACTGGTAGCGCAGATCAAGGACAGAGCTGATGGGAAGTCGGTTTTGGACATCTACCCCTACATCTGTCGTATGGCTCTAGATATTATTGCTGGTAACTATGTGTATAAAACACTTTTTATCATTTATAAATACACGTTTTGCTTCAGAGACTTCGATGGGAACGAAAATCAATGCGCAGTGTGATCCCAACTTGGCTTACACTAAAGGTGTTTCCGAGTAAGGTTTTTCAAATCCAATCCAAATACATATATTTAATATCATAACAATGTACCTATCCTTAGGATCTTAGCAATATTCTCAGATCGATTAGTGAATGGATTGCAGCGAAACGACTTAGCTTTCCGCCTTATCTCACCTCTCAGGTTCAGAGAGCAAGAGAGAATTACTAAAAAACTCCACGATTTTACAACCAGAGTGATAGAGGAACGACGGTCGGTCCTCGAGAAGCAACAAGCCAATAGCGACGGGAATGAAGTAAATGATATTGGTAGCAAGAAAAAAATGGCCCTGCTCGATGTGCTCCTACAGTCGACAATAGACGGAAAACCTCTCTCCAATGCGGATATCCGGGAAGAGGTCGACACCTTCATGTTCGAGGGCCACGACACCACAACAAGTGGAATGTCCTTCACGCTTTACCTTCTCTCTCGATATCCCGCTGTCCAACAGAAAGTTTTCGAAGAGATTCGCGAGGTGATTGGAGATGATAAAATGCGACCGGTGACCCTTCACGATTTAAATAACTTGAGGTACTTGGAGTGTGTCATCAAGGAGAGCCTGCGATTTTATCCACCTGTTCCGGTTATTGGACGCCAATTTAACGAGGAAGTTGTTCTGAGTAAGCAGAGTACATCCAAGACAAATTTGATGTCATCATTGAATTTTCCTTTTAGATGGCAAAAGACTCCCGGCTGGAACTAACCTCACCATTGGGATTTTTATCATGCTTCGAGATCCTAAATATTTCGCAAACCCAGATGAATTCATTCCAGAACGACATGATGCCGAGAATACCGCTGAGAAGTTGAATCCATACGCATACATTCCTTTCAGTGCAGGACCACGTAACTGCATTGGACAGAAATTTGCAATTCTCGAAATGAAGAGTACCGTCTCTAAGATGCTGAGGCACTTTGAGTTGTTGCCACTTGGACCAGACGTTAAGCCGTTCTTGAGTATAGTTATGAGATCGTTGAATGGAGTTAATATAGGACTGAGGCCCAGGGTTTATGGAGCTAAATGAGAATATTTTTTTTCGTCAACTTAAAATATTACAATTAAATGTACGAGAAGTGTATCTCAAAGGATAAAGCTTGTTGTTTCAGTTGGGTAGCGTATTTCGGGAGTCCTTATTTGGTCTGCGAAATACAGGAGAAATAGAAAGAGCATAATAATAGAGGCTCAACTAGAGCTACCATTCGGGGTGAAAATAGGCTTCGACCGACAAGTTCTTTCTAATTTTCTAAACAGAGAACTGCTCTGTCCAGCTTTTAGAGTCCAGGGCAATTGGGCTGCCGTCGTTTCCCTTTATGAGGCAGTTACCAAACGTTCCCTAGGCTTAACAAGGGAAAAGGTAAGAGTTCAGTTAAATAGAGAGAGTAGGTGATCGCCAGTGTTAAATAATTTTGGATGTGGAAGACATATACCTCGGCTCCGCAGTGACTTGGAACAACGACACCAGTTTCGAAATCAAGCGCAGAATTACTCTTGCCAGCCGCTGCTTCTTTGGGCTCAAGAGGCAACTGAGAAGTAGAGCCCTCTCTCGTACGACCAAGTTGACCTTATAAAAGACCTTAATTATCCCGGTCCTGTTCTACGGCGCAGAAACATGGACTTTATCTAAAGCGGATGAGCAAATCCTTGGTCGTTGCGAGAGAAAGATTCTGCGTTCGATTTTCGGTCCCATAAACCCAGAGGAGGGTTGGAGGAGAAGATTCAATGACGAACTGTACGGGTTGTACAGCGACATGAGTCTGGTCAGGCATCTACGGATCCAACGCCTAAGATGGCTAGGCCATGTAGAGCGAATGGACACCACAGCTCCAGCCCGTAGAGTCATTGAATCCAACCCGGAGGGACGAAGAAATAGAGGACGGCCGCACCTAAGGTGGCGCGCACAGGTGGAAAGGGACCTCAACCAACTGGGCGTGCGGCATTGGAAAAGACTAGCGAAAGATCGTGCTAGGTGGAGAGGCATGTTGGTTGAGGCCCAGGTTCACCCCGAACTGTAGCTCCCGTTAAGTAAGTAAGTATGAAAGACAAGTGAGTAAGTATGGTGAGAACCCCTTAGAAATCCTCCGAAAATTACGACTTCTACGATTTATTAGACAGAACCTATGCCCAAAGTTATAGTACTAGGAGATTTTAATACGAGGCAAGTAGGTCAGTCAACCTCCAACCAGATTGATCATGTTGCGAACGAATACAGACACTCCTCCGAACCTTCAGAGGAGCCAATGTTGACTCGGATCATTGCCTTGTTGCAGCCAAAGTACGTATGCAGATACCACGAACACTGCGGAGTCGAGGAGGACCAGCAAAATTTGACGTCGGGAAGCTGCAATCGCAAGAGATCGCCAGGACCTTCGCCGATCATGTTTCCCTCAAGCTCTCTCAAGAGCCGGTGCAAACTGCACAAACCATAGAACAGCAATGGAGACGTTGTCAAAGCGCCATCAGGGGTACGTCTGATGAATTAGGTTTCCGGCCACCACCTAGGACAACCCCTTAGTTTGATGACGAGTGCAGATAAGTACATGCAGAAAAACATAATGCATACATGGCCACGTTATATGGACGAACGAGAGCTGCTCGTGAGCTCTATGAGCGGAAAAGAAGGGAGGAACATGAGCTTTTCAGAGGAAAAAAAGAAAGAGCTCGGGAGACGCGCGATCAAGCAGAAGGTAATACTTTATCGCAGAAACGTCGTTCGAAAGTTTTACCCAAGAGTGAAACGAACATGCCAACGTTATAAAGCCAGAGCGAAGATTATCAAGATATCGCTGTCAGGCAGCACGCACCATTCACACTGGACGAAGGTGAGGGAGAATTCCGTCCACCCGACTTAGACGAGGTTAAGATAGCGATATCAAAACTGAAGTCCAATGCTGCTGGCGCAGACAGCCTGCCTGCAGACCAATTTAAATCAGCTAGCTTATCTGTAAGATATGGTCGGAAGAAAGCATGCCCGAGGAATAGAATCTCAGTATCGTTTGCTCGGTTCATAAAAAAGAGACCCAACTACGCCAATTATAGGGGAATAAGTCTCCTTAACATTGCGTATAAGATATTTACACTGCGGCAAATCTTGGAAAAGAGGGCATGGGCTCTGACATACAGGGTAAAGTTGTTGATTGCTCTCAACCTGGCGAGATGCCAGCAACGATCCCTGTTTAAATGCCCGGGTCAAGTTGACATACGGCCTCCTCGCGGCGCCCTCTGGATAGCCTCTTCAACAACCGATGGGAGGTGAACAAACGTATGCAGCGAAAACAACCCTGACCAGAATGGCGGTTGTGCGGCGGGCTAACAATCCGCCCACGTAAAAAAAAACCTAAAGTTATGAATGAGCAAGATGCCTCGGATACACGGACGGATACTCGACGACGACAACGCACGAAAAAGGAACACGATTTGCGAGTATGCTCCTGGAATGTTAGAACCCTGTACACTCCCGGAGCTGCTCATAAACTAGAAGGAATCCTCACGCAGTACAAGACGGATATTACTGCGGTCCAGGAAATACGCTGGATAGGAAACGGTATGATTAGGAAGAAAAATTGCGACATTTATTACAGCTGTCACAAAAGGTTGCACTTACTGGGATGCGGATTTGTCCTGGGAAAGCGGTTAAGGTCGAAGTTCGTCGACTTTAAACTTATAAGTGATCGCCTGGCTGTGATCCGCATCAGAGGCAGATTTTATAATATCAGCCTTATATGTGCACACGCCCCTACCGACGAGGCTGAAGACCCTATCAAGGAGGACTTCTATGACCTCGTGGACAACGCCTACGGAGCTTGTCCGGAGTACGATTTAAAAATCGTGCTCGGGAACTTCAACGCCGAAATCGGTAAGGAAAACACCCTTGGCGGAGTGATCGGAAAGCACAGCCTCCACGATACAACAACAGATAACGGCTTCCGACTCGCTGACTTTGCGACAGCTCGTAATGCGGTGATAAGTAGCACAAGATTCCTTCGCAAGCGAATCCACACAGCAACCTGGCGATCTCCGGACGGTCGAACCGCCAACCAAATCGACCATGTGCTCATTGACGCAAGCCACTCGTCAAACATCCTGGATGTGCGAACATTCAGAGGGGCAAATGTTGACTCTGACCACTTCCTCGTAGCAGCAAGATTCGACTGTCCAATGTCAGAAAGCTGCACCAGCCCATCAGGAGGAGGTTCGACATTGGGCGCCTGAGCACACCGGAGGTTGTCAGAGTCTACAGGGAGCAGCTGAGCGAAAGATTACGGTATGCTTACGTCGAACACAAATGCCAATGATATGTGGCTGCATTGCCGCTCAGCCCTTCAGGAAGTAGCCGAAACCACCTTAGGATACCTACCAAACCCGACAAGAAACCCGTGGTATGATGGCGAGTGTGAGCAGATAAAGGCAGCAACCAACGAGGCGTACCAAAAGGCTCTGCAGAGACAAACCAGGGCAGCGCAAGAAGAGTACCGAGCCAGAAGAAGGGAGGAGAAAAAACTACTGCGACAAAAGAAAAGAATCTTCGCAGCCTCCCAGCTCAAGGATATCGAGGAGTCTAGGGATAAACATAAAATACGAGCCTTTTAAAAGAGAGCCAAAGGCCTTGCAGGAGGCTTCAAAAAGGGCACCCTGGCTCTTCGAAACTGCGAGGGTAATCTTGTCACCGACCCGCAGGGAATAGTGGATGTATTTAAGCAGCACTTCCAGCAGCTGCTTAACGAGCATGACCAAGAGAGAGTGGTAGGGACCGAGGAAATCCCAACTCCAGCCGCTGAAGTAGTCCTCCCACCCAGCATAGAAGAAGTCGGCACAGCTATTCAGAAGCTGAAGAACAACAAGGCCGCAGGATCAGATGGCTTGCCATCAGAGCTCTTCAAGGCTGGCGGCGATGTTCTGGTAGGGAGCATGCACCAGATCATCTGCAGAATTTGGGAAGATGAGAGCATGCCCGACGACTGGAATACCAGCTCTATATGGCCCATCCACAAAAAAGGCGATCCTACCTCTTGCAAGAACTATAGAGGTATATCCCTGCTCAATGTCGCATACAAGATCCTGTCCAGCGTATTGTGTGAACGTCTAAAACCATATAACACATGACAGCTACAATTTCGAGGTAGTTAAGGAGTTTGTCTACCTCGGGGCAAAAGTAAATTCTACAAATGACACCACAGTGGAGATCCGGCATAGAATCGCCCTTTGCAACCGCTGCTACTTCGGCTTGTCCAAACAACTGGGGTCAAAACTCCTCACTCGAAAGACCAAAGTCATGCTTTACAAAACGCTCATTCTGCCAGTCTTGCTGTACGGAGCCGAAAGCTGGACGGTAAGCAGGACAGCGGAGCTGATTTTGGGTTCTTTCGAAAGAAAAATTCTGCGCCGGATATTTGGTCCTGTCTGTGAGGAAGTTGAATGGAGAAGAAGACACAACCGCGAACTCTACGAGCTTTACCAAGATGTGGATGTAGTCCGGAAGGCAAGGATCCGTCGACTACACTGGCTCGGCCACATCGAGCGCATGGACATCAACGCTGCAGCTAAGAGGATCTTCGACTCCGAGCCTCCTGGTTCGAGAAGAAGAGGAAGACCGAACCTCCGGTATAAAGACCAGGTAATCGCGGATGTAAGACATCTTGGTCTTGACAACTGGAAGCAGCGTGCCCGGGACCGTCAAGGATGGAAGGCAGCTATAGCTCAGGCTCAGATCCTCCATGGATCGCAGGCCTGATAAGTAAGTAAGTAACGTTCCGATTCGAGGTCGCGTCCACATGGAGCTTTTCTGCGCGTGCCTGTTTCTTGACATTTCGCTTCACATTTCAGTTTCGTTAGCCTATGGTGATGTTTGAAAAGTAAGAATGGTATCCAAACGTACACTTCCAAGTCAGAAACAGGAGTGAAGCGACATCGCAAAACAAAGAAAAGGAGATAAGGAAATGGCAAGAAAGTCGGAGTCTAGACGAGGGCTATCTGGTGAGGGCTTAAATAAGTGTAAAAGAGAGGGTAAGTGAAACAGAAATACAATGGCACACTCACGCGCGGGTAGCTACTTCGTGGGTTTTTTGCCATTTCCTTATCTCCTTTTCTTTGTTTTGCGATGTCGCTTCACTCTTGTTTCTGACTTGGTAGTGTACGTTTGGATACCATCCCTACTTTTCAAACGTCACCACAGGCAACGAAATTGAAATGTGAAGCGAAATGTCAAGAAACGGGCACACGCAGAAAAACTCCGTGTGGACGCGTCCTCAAATTGGAACGTAGGTTCAAAAGAAAAAGGCGCAAAAAGAAAGCCCTCGTGTAGACTCCGACCATGCACTTCACATTTCTAAGTGTGGATTTGCAAGAAAGCGGAAGATAGCGTAGTTATTTTGAGTGAACTTAGTGGTTTTAAGTGGACAAAGGAATTGACATGTGAGCTCATAAGCATTTATGAGACGCGTACAATTTTTAGGGTTCCGTACCCAAAGGTAAAACGGAACCCTATTACTAAGACTTCGCTATCCGTCCGTCCGTCCGTCTGTCACCAGGCTGTATCTCATGAACCGTGATAGTTAGACAATTGAAATTTTCACAGAATGATGTATTTCTGTTGCCGCTACCACGACAAATACTAAAAACAGAACAAAATTAATTATACATATACATAATTAACAAACAACCAATAATAAATTGTTTCGAAAGGTTTTCGTTGTCATCTTTCGGTCAGTTCCCATTTGTGAGCGGCTCGTAGTCATCCATTTTGGGAAACCAAACTCAAAGAAAGCGGATAGCCCGAGGGTACGATCAGCGCTTGACACGCGAACGAGTGGAGTCCAACCCGCAGAAGGTCAGCATTTTTGTTTTTTTTTTTTTTTTGTTCCTAGTAGCACATGAGGGAGAGTGGGCGAAGAACTCGGGGAGAAATCTTCGGCGAAGTACTCGGAGAGTGATCTTCGGGGAAGAACTCCGGTACGGTTTTAAGCAGTTCCCGGTACGCGGCCGTACCGTGTGTCCTATTGCCTACGTTGGTCGCGGATATCACGTTCATTGTATAAGGTATTGAAATCACAAATTTGCGTGTCGCGATTGGTGATGCGGGCTAAGTCGTCGGTCAGAGGAGTTTCGGTACGACTGTTCGAATACTCAAGCTGCGGTTTGTTTATTTTTTTGAACAATGAATTCCTTTTTTTTTATTTTACATATATTTATTTTAATTATTTCGACTTTTTTTATTGACATACGGTGTAGGGTAGTTTTTTAAGGATTAATTGTAAACCTAGATAAAGTTAGGTTAAGGAAATTAAATTTGTGACATATTGAATTGGAAACGATGACGGTGTTTTTTTTTTCTTTTGCGTGGGATATTTCGCGAGTCCCGTAGCAAATTCGCGATTCTTGCTGCGGGTAAGTCGGCGTGAGGGCAATCGCGTGGCGCCATTGCTCCCGACCAGTCCTCGCAGCTGGCCTAGCATCCCTTTCGCACGACGTCGCGGCAGGTGGAGAGGAGCAAGTGAGCAAGAGGAGCAAGCGATCTTGCACACATACGAACCGATACGTACATACGTGCATACGCATCACATACGTGCATACACTCACACATCTCTACGCTATGTATAAGTATACATACATACATACATACATACATACATACATATGTACTTTACGAAGTAGAGTTGGGTAGTTCCGGACATGTATAGTTCACGGAACTATGTCCTCTCTCGGACACATGTCCTCTCGCTCCGCAAATTGAACGAAAAGAGTTCCATAGTTCCATTCAACCCTTATTCATCAAGCACATATGTACAAAACGAAAAAAAAAAAAAACATAAATGCAACGAACATGCTTCTCATACGGTATGACTTATACCCTGTGGTTTTTAAGAAACCCAAAAGTATGGAGATGTGGCGATAAAGCTCGAACAGTTGGTGTACACTGTACAGCACACTTGAACTGAAATGAAGAAAAGAAATGAAAGAATATAATGCCCGCACCGCATTTCGTGAACGAATGTCATACATGTGTATGTATGCATTCAGGTCCGGACATGGACATGGTTTGCTAGTTCCATATCGGTGCGAGTATACATTTAGTATTTTAAAACGGGTAGAGATTAAAGTGCATCAGGGATAAACAATGAGATGCCAAACTTTCGTACGTCTGCCCGTTGATCCCCGCATGGGTTGGTTTTTTTTGTTTTTATTACACCGATACTATGCGTGTTATTCTCCGTTTAAAAACGACGCTATTGACTAACACAATGATAGTCTTAAGACGTCGATGTGTAGAGTCAAGACGTGGCAAAATGGTCGCAACAAGGCAAAATGACATAGTCAAGACGCCGTCAAACCGCAACGCGTTTGTAGGGGCTAGTTGTCAAAATGCCTGTCAAAGCCAAAAGATTGGTATCTCATTCTTTATCCCTGAAGTGCATACTGAGATGGAATAATTATCTTATAACCCCATTTAGATAATGTTTCAAATATATTGAATGGTCTTTCCAACAAAGTTGTTGGTCCAATGTAACACCTAAGTATTTAAAACTGTCCACGTGTTCAATCAAGAAGCAATTTTCAAACATTCTTGATTGTTGAATACTATATCTTCAAGAACAAATCGATTACACAATGGTGCATGATAATATAAGGGAAGGTCTCTGAAAACTCTACCATTGATATTAAATATCATGTACTTCGTTTTGTTGCTAATTATTAGTTTATGATAATTAAACCATCTCCTTAACATATCTAGGTCACAGTTAACATCTGCAAAACTATCAATTAAGTTAGTGTTTGAGTGGAAAAGAGATGTTTCATCAGCAAAGGCAGTTATTTTGCCTTTAAAAGGTTGTAAGAAAAACGAATTAACATAAATTAGAAAAAGGATTGGGCCCAATACTGCTCCTTGGGGAACACCCATATTTAAGAAGTCTATAGAACTGTAAACATTCCTAATTTTCACAACTTGATAACGGTTGAATAAATAAGAAGAAAACCATTTATAAATGGAGCCTCTGAAACCCGCTTTGTAAAGTTTATCGAGTAGCAAAGTATGATTAACCATATCAAAGACCTTACTGATATCAACAAATAATGTTGATGGTGTTTGAGAAGTGTTTAGACTATTATATATTTCACCAGTTAATTTCAATAAAGCAGTTTCAGTCGATTTGCCACGTCTAAACCCAAATTGGCAATCACTCAAAAAATGAGTATTTTCTAAAAATTACAACATTCTAGATTTTAACTATCCGAAAAGTGAGAATAAAATGTCACTGATTATGTATTTCTGTATATACTTAGGCAGAATATAATAAATATATGTATAAATGGGGCTCCCGTACAACAGACATGCTTTTTTTGGAGTTTTTATACATAATAGTACGGAACCCTTCGTGCGCGAGTCCGACTCGCACTTGGCCGGTTTTTTATAATCCATGTCATGCCCATATTTCCTCATTATACCATATTTATTTCATATTCAAAAAACCTCCACCAAACGTCGACACTGAATGACGCATATCAAGTGAAAATGAAATGTCAAAATAGAAGCACAACACTGCGATATAGAGAGATGCAGAATGTAATAGCACTTGGGACTCGGAATGTCAGTTCAAAAGAAAATTACCGAGAGTTGCACGACCAAAAGATGCAGGGTGTAATACCTGACCATCAGATAGCCCTCGTGTAGACTCCGACTCTGTTTTCATATTCATAACGGTACTACCATGGGATATTATGGCTTTACTCCTGTGCAGTTTCTAAGTACAGAGTGTAATGCAAGCAAATGAATATTTGAATAAGGGTGTGCTATTTATGAGAACACCACTGTCCATAATTAGACTATCGAAACTATGCTCACCCGAATCGCCATAATATCCCCAATTATTGACGCGAGGCTTCCACCCATAAAACCATCGTTTTCGCTTCGCTTATCAGTCTTTCAAAAAGCGTCAACACCTGAAACCTAGGAAACAAACAATATTTGCTCGACAATCCAGTCGGTCAAGGCGCGTGTTCAGCGTAACTGGCCTTCAAATGTGGCAGTTGAGGCTCCTGCGACAATAGGTAAGTTCCCAAAAATCGTAATGCAATTAAAAACGCACTCGTCGGGTTTCAGATGTATGTATGTAATGTGCTCACTCGTTGGGAAAATCGCATTTTTACTGCAAGCACATCAGTAATCATGAAAAGCTTCCCTTTTCTCGTTCTCACTCTCTCTCTCTCACGCTCCCTGTCTTGAGATTCTAATTGAACTGGCAATTCCTTGTATTTTCAGTGCCCTCAGTACACGAAAGCAGTCCATCGAATTATCCAGGTGTTAACGTCGAGTAAGAGAAAGGAAAATCCCTACAGTTGTCGCGTAAAGGTCCAGGCTAATCCAGGATCCACTAATATCGAAGCAGAATAAAGTGAGTTGGCCTTGTAGTTCTTGAATTGATTTTCATATGACTCAGGTCATGCCTCCAGACGTTTAGATATGAGTACAGTGTGTGTGTTGTTGGTGTTATTTTTTTCTTTAGTGTTCTTGTTCTATGTACATACGTATGTACGTCTAAACGAATTCGAAAGTGCATGTGCGGGCGTTTGAGGGGGATTTTATTTATTTCGAATTGTGTAATCTAGGGTATAGCCGCAGCGTAGAGCAATTTATGGCGCGATAGGATCGTCCCTATACGGGTATTTATAGAGCGAATCAAAGCTTTTTAAATTTGTAAACAATTGCGACTTTTCGACAGCTGATTAGAAAGCTCGTGGGAGTCGTATGGGCACTTGTTTGCTTGTGATACTTCCAGGGATGTCAATCCTGTTTAGTCTGAAGTGTTTTCGTGAATAACTTGTTTATGGAAATGGATTTTATGGGATTTTAATACGAGGAATAATCAGATTTGATTAGTAACTGATACGCTGATTAGCATGTTAAATTACGGTAATTCACAAAATGACTAGGCTATAGGCTTATAATTCGCAGCTAATGGTTACTTAGGGAACTATGGGAAATATTATGACGAAAATGAGCTTCATTGAAAATAGATTTTCAATTTAAAATCATCCGCTATGTCGTTGAGTTTCAGGAGCGTATGAGCTTAGTTTAGGTGCGATTGGCGGTACACAGGCAGTTACGTTACAGAGATGAGCATACGAGTACATGGCGACATAAAGCCTGGTCGACGTTGACGATTCATGCCTGTTTCACAATGCTACTACACGGCGACGCGACAGCGCAACTACAAACGCTGCCGTTTGCTGTGGTTGTAAAGTCGTTCAGTCAATACACAATGGAGCTACTTTCATCGGCGTTTTTTTTGACAGCGCGGTTACTTCTGTGAGTGAAGTTGGAGGTGAATTCTATAGAGTGAAGTTGGCATCAGTAAAAAATTCGAAGATTGAAACTGAATTTAGTTCATAAATGGATCAAAATAATTTGAAAAAAACATTATTGCTAACATGTGCGGCTGCTTTAGCCTATAAAAAGTTAAAAGCGAAAACAAAAGTCAGAAGAAGGTGGTGGGTTGGACCAAGTTATCAAACGTATTCCTCCAATGTCGAATTCGAAATGGCACAACGGCGTGTAGTTGCGACAGTTTTCCAAATTTTCGAAATTACAACGCTGCGACACGACTACATATGTGCATATGTGACTTACTCCATATAATTCCATTGAATGAGTATGGATTTGACAGCTACGGCGTTTGTAGTTGCGCTGTCGCGTCGCCGTGTAGTAGCATTGTGAAACAGGCATCAGTTGGGATACAGCGGTCTTCGGGCGCCGTGGCGCAGTGGTTAGTGTGTTAGACTCTGACGCACGATGAGCAATCCCATCGAATGTTTATTTCGCTGCTTCCCTCCTCGGCGGGGTACTGGCGCAAAACCCCCCGTAGTATTGTTGCCATAAAAAAGCTTATCCACTCAAGCCGTTCGGAATGGCCAATAAACTGTAGGTCCCTATAAGATCACACACAACATGGGTGATTGAGAGAAGCTCGGATCGGGCCCTTCACGGGCTGTAACGCCACCAAAGCAAGCGAGCAAAGGTTTTCAGGTGCCTCTACCATTTTACGTGTTCCTCTAGTCTCTTCTAGTGTTTGAATGTTAAATTGGAAAATCTGCGCCGAAATGTACGCTGTACTCAAATCAGTAACGTCACGAATACTCCACGATTAATAGAACTGACAGTTGCCGTCATTTGCAATAGTGCGATACATTTTGACCCCGATTTGTCCTTTCACATGGCGTTGAATTTTTAATAACCCCAACCTGTCAGCTGTCACTTACTTACTTAGGTGACGTTACAGCAGGGAATTTGAATGAGATGGCAATCCGAAGGGCCTTGACAGGCATTTTGTCAGGTTGCACCTACAAACGCCTTGCGGTTTGACGGCGTCTTGACTATGTCATTCAGCCTTGTTCCGACGTCTTGACTCTATACATCGACGTCTTGAGGCTAACCCAATGATAAGTCATAAGCGTCGTTTTTAAACGAGAATAACACGTGAAGCCAATGTCACTGTACAGTCCGTATAGTTCGTCGTTGTATATTTACCTCCACTCCCCGTTTATACAAACGGACCATAAATTGAACGCAGAATTCTTCTTTCGAAACAACCAAAGGCCCCCACATCCGCTTTCGTTAAAGTTCAAGCCTCTGCGCTATAGAGGAGGACCGGCATGATTCAGGTTTTGTATAACGCAACTTTGGTCTTTCGAGATAGGGTTCTACTTTTCAATTGCCTATTGAGGCCAAAGAAGCAGCGATTGGCCAGAGTAATTCTGTGTTTGATCTCAGCGTTGGTGTCGTTGTCGCTGATCACTAATGAGCCAATGTAGAGGAAGTTCTTAACCACTTCGAATTTGTAGTTGCCAATTGTAGCGTTCTGGCAGAGACGTTGGTGTTGTGCGGTTGACAGTATTTTTTTTTTTAAATATAGGGCTAGTGCTATCAATAGCAATGCGTTACTGCGACCTTTGCAGATCTATTGTGCCTGCTAGCCGATTTAGCCGAGTAGCCTCTCCACCTCCACAATGAAGTTGAGAATGCTTCTCGTAGGAGCCAGGGTGATCCCCTCAGGAGTCATAACTTCACTGAGAAGGATACGCTTCCTAAGATGGCAGAGAGCAGCACACTCACACAGTATGTGTTCTGCCGTCTCTTCGTCCTCAAGACAGAGCCGACACTCAGTTTCAGACGAGAGGCTAATTTTGTTTAAATGATATCTCAGACCGCAGTGTCCCGTTAGATAGCTGACTAGTCTTCTGATATCCATCCTATTGAGTTTGAGTATGTCAATAGGGTGCTTGTTCCGGGGTCGTATAAGTCGTTTAGATTGACGGAGTCCCCGAACGCTGTTCCAAAAGAACAGGTGTTGTAATTTTTCCCACTTGTCTAGGAAGTAATTTATCTTAGACGCGGGAATGCTGCAGAATGGTTCCGGGCCTATATACTTGTCACTGGAGCCCTTCCTGGCAAGTTGGTCGGCAATTTCATTGCCCTTGATACCTTTATGGCCTGGCACCCACCAAAGTTTAACATTGTTTCTTTTGGCGAGGTCTTGTAGGGCGTCATGGCATTCCTTGACGGTTTTTGAGTTCGTGCTGTACGAACCGAGCACTTTAAGCGCTGCTTGGCTATCAGAGAGTATGTTGATGGTTACTCCTCTGATGCCAGTCTCAAGATTTAGATTTACCCATGTTAGGATGGCATGCAGCTCTGCTTGGAAGATGCTGGGACTTATTCCCAGTGCCTTCGAGATTTTGCGTTTTGGTCCAAAGATGCCGGCGCCAACGCCGGAAGCCATCTTGGAGCCATCCGTGTACCACCTAAGGCCTTTGACAATTTGCGCGCACTCAAGGTCTAATAACCTTATTATGTCGGCGACACTGTGCGGGCAGAAGGTAGAGAGGAAGAGGAATAGAGGAGATGCCGATGGACATTGATCTTAAATGCTCGCATGTTGCATTGAGGGGGGAAAACCGAATCCGGCAGTGAGTTCCACATTCGTGTGGTTCGGTTAATGAAAGATTCTCTATATTGGACAGTACGTCCGAAAGCGGGCTTCAGAGTATATTGGTGAGCATTACTAGAGAGACGTGTATTGCGGCTATTTCATCAGAGCATTTTTGGTGGTAGTAACGATAAAACAGGGAGAGGCAGGTAACATTCCTGCGGTGTTCCAGCCAGTCTAATGTTTTGGTAATGCTGGAGTCACCTATACGTTTTATGGCTCGTTTTTGTATTCTGTCTAGTAGGTGCAGTGAGGTCTTGGAAGCACCGGACCAGACATGAGCGTTAAACTCTAATTTGGGGCGAATGAACGCCTTATAGATTGTAGCCAGATCTAAGGGTGAGAAATATTTCTTGCATCTGTATAAGAAGCCTAGGCATTTCGCAGCATTCTTGGCAACACTGAATATATGGTCGCTCCAATTAAGATTGTGAGCAACACTCATACCCAGGATGGAAAGCTTTTCAGTTTCTGAGAAGCAAGTGCCATTCATAGATAATGGCTGCGGGTTAGTTATACGCTTTAACGACAAGAGACAGCATTGTGTTTTGGAAGCATTAAATTCCACTCTATTGTTTTTACCCCATTGGATGATGCTGTCGATATCGGAATTTAATGAGCTTAACATACGCTGCCGCTCATTATCTACAACCGAAGTGCAGGGTCGTAAACTGGTGAACGAATATGAGAAGCTGAGGGTACTGTCGTCAGCGAAGGAGTGAATTGGATTAGAAGTAACAGACAAGAGATCATTTATAAAAATAAGAAAGAGTGTCGGAGACAAAACGGAGCCCTGGGGAACACCGGCATTTACAAAGTGAGTATCAGACTTGAATCCGTCCAAAACAACTTGAATTGAACGATTCGAAAGGTAGCTTCTAATCCATTGAAAGAGAGACTCATCGATCCCAAAAGCACGCATTTTCGACAAAAGGGCTTCATGCCAAACCCTGTCAAATGCTTTCGAAATATCCAGTGCAACAATTTTGCTTTCACCTGCTTGGTGAAGCGAGTGATTCCACTTTTCAGCGAGATATGCCATCATATCACCAGTGGATCTGTTGCTGCGGAAACCGTATTGGCGGTCATTGAGGAGTTTCCGTGATTCAAGATATTTCATAAGGTGACGGTTAATCAGCGTTTCCATGACCTTGGAAAGAAGGGACCTTAGTGCAATGGGTCGGTAGTTGGAGGGAGAAGATGATTTGCCTTTTTTGGGTATAGGCTGGACAAATGCTGTGTTTCACCTACTCGGAAAGAGCCCAGAGGTGTAGGAAAGGTGAAAAAGCTTACGCAGTGGTTTTGCCAGCGTAGAAGAACACCTCTTCAGAACTATTGGGGCAATACCATTTGGACCAGCGGATTTGTGTATGTCGAGGTCTTTAAGAACCCTTGCGACTGTACGAGTGCGGAAGTGGATTAGTCCCATGGTGGAATTGACGCACTCTAGTACAGGCGGAGACAAAATACAAGCTGGCAGCTGAGAACTGGTTGCGAAATGGGCAGCAAGTTAGCTTTGTCTAAGGGGGTGACAGCTGGAATGTCATTGTGGATGAGCGTCGGTATAGACGACTTAGTTTAGTTTTTTACGTTTTACCTTTTTTAACAAACGACCAGAAACTTTTGCTACCTTTGGGTCATTGAAGGATTTTACGCCTTCATTTTTGGTCGGATTGGAATTAAATCCGTCGAATGTGGGAGTTGCAGTCATTTCTGGCTCGTATGTACTTTTTTCGGTTTTCCTCAGAACTGTTTGCCTTGTAGGCCAGAAAACTTAGCTCCCTGAGCCTAATAGCCTCTATGCAGCTCGAGTCAAACCACGTATTATCCTTAGGCCTGGTGCTTTTAATCTTATTGGGAATAAAATTTGCCATGCCGATTCGGATAATGTTTACGATAATATCAGTTGCGGCGTCCACGTCGTTGTCGAGGAAGCACAACGACCAGTTAAAGATCCGAAAGAAGTTGTTAAGGCCGCACCAGTTGGCTTTCTCGTAAAGCCATAGTGTTCTCTTAGGAGCTTTTTCTTTAACTGGATAGTGGGAGTTCGAGAATTTTGCTGATATCATGCAGTGGTCAGACAAGCCTAGGGGTTCCAATACATCGATCGTGTATTTGTTAGGCTGAGAGGTAAGAAACAGGTCCAGTGTGTTGGCGGTATGACCAGCAACATCGGGGATACGTGATGGCTCATTGTTCTTTTTGAATTTTTGCGCTTGTGACTCGTGACTGCGCGCGACGACTGCCTATGGCAAACTCCGATTAATTTACGATTGCTTGACCTAGAAACTCGGAGTTGCTACAATTATTTTTAAGTCAATTCCTGGCTCTTGCAGCCTCAAATACAGCTTTATTGAATGGTGGGTTGCCCGTCATCGTACCCATAAAAAGAAGGTCAGTGATGCTAAATCCCATGGATCTTTTAGGCCTAAATTGGGCAGTTTTGCTTATTCACTGCCCAATTCAACGTAACATGGCACCGCATCACTTAAGATGCTGTCATCGGTCATCAGTGAACGATAGATGGTCAGTTGACGTTTACTTTCTTGCGCCGTTCCTCCTCCTCTTATTATACCCCCTACCGTCGGCCGTGACAAAGATGTTAGTAAGCTATCCTTGGGTTCAGCACTTTAGTCGTAGAATGCCTTGCTTTCGAAACAATCATTTATAAATCTGACCGTATGACAAATAAGCAAAAGCCAAAAATAATTAAAATATTTCTGTGAATGTTCCGAGTAAATATGATTTAATCGATTTTCCCGCCGTCAATAGTCAACTCAAAAACAAATTCACTCAACACACCAGAGGTTTCGAACAAAGGCTCCTAAACAAGATCATTGAAAAACCAACAAGCTTCCTAGCCAAGCGCAAGTGTCTATTCATCTAATGCAAACCAACAATGTTTTACATGGTCGTGCTACTACTTGGACTGATCTGGCTGTTAGACTACCTGTGCAAATATTCGAGAAATGATATGATGCGACACATACCGACGATCAAGGGATTACCCCTGCTGGGATCGATTTTAGAGCTATCGTCATTCAATGCGCATAGTAAGTGTTTTGAAGGCATACTCAACGAAATTATTGTTCAAAAAAAAAAAAAATCTCATTTAGATATGTGTTTTTGGTGGTTTCAGATTTGGCCGAAAAGTTTACGGAATACCGAATGGCCTATGGTAAAGCATACAAGTGTTGGATTGGACCATATTTCGTTCTGACTACATCAGACCCGCAGCATGCACAGACGATACTCAGCAGTTCAGAGCAAACTCGTAAACATAAGTTATACTTATTGTTGGGTGAATGGCTGGGACGTGGCTTGTTGCTAAGCAACGGGCCCAAGTGGAAGACAAGACGGAAGATTATAACCCCGACGTTTCATTTCAAGATTCTCGAGCAGTATATGGAGGTTTTTAACGAGCAAAGTTTAGTATTGGCGGAGAAGTTAAAGCCCTACGCGAATGGTCAATCTACGATTGACATCTATCCGATACTTTGTCTAACGACGCTTGACATCATAGCCGAGACGGCGATGGGCACCAAAATAGGTGCACAGGACAACGAGAATACACGATATGTTGAGGCCGTCAGAGAGTAAGATTATCTATCTATCCATCGATCACTAAAATATTTTCTGTTATCTGGTTGTAGCGTTACGGATATTCTGGCGATGCGGTTTATGCAGCCACTTTTCGCGTATAAGAGGATTTTTAAGTTTTTCAAACCAAAGATCTACAATAAGCAATTGGAAGGAGTACTCTACATGCATCTCTTCACCAACCGAATCATAGAAAAACGTCGTAAAGTTTTGAGTGATTTCAACTCGTCCGACGAGAGTACTGATGACGACTCTGATTGTTTTGTCAAGAAACGTATGACATTCCTTGATTTGCTATTACAATCAACTACCTCCGATGGGAAGTCATTGAGTAATGATGACATTCGCGAAGAAGTCAACACGTTCTTGTTTAAAGGACACGACACTACCGCCACGGCAATATCGTTTACGCTCCGTGCGATTGCGAGTAACCCAAGCATTCAGGAGGAGTTATTCAACGAAATTACTCGTCACCTTGGAGACGATGTGCAAGGGCAAGTCACTTACGAGCAGATTCAAAAGATGGGATATTTAAGTTGTATTGTTAAGGAATCGCTCAGATTGTATCCACCTATACCTGCAATCGGACGATACATAAAGGAGGAACTTCGGCTATGTAAGTAATCATCTGATCTGTCTGATCTTGTTTCATTTTGGTTTGATCATACTCTTGCAGATAATGGTACGATTCCGGCTAGAACAAATGTGAACATAATCTTGTGGGAACTGCTTAGAGATCCTGATGTCTTTTCCGAACCGCTCGCCTTTAAGCCCGAGCGTCATTCGCATAACGATTCAAGTGTTCCAAATTTTAACTATATCCCATTTAGTGCAGGTCCCAGGAACTGTATTGGACAGAAGTTTGCACTGCTCGAGATCAAATGTGTGATTGCAAAGATAGTACAGCACTATGAACTGCTTCCGTTGGGCAAAGATGTTGAGCCGTCGATCAAAATTATTTTAAGATCAAAAACAGGCGTAAATTTGGGCCTTAAACCAAGGTCATATAGTCGATAGAGTTCTTATCCTTGTCAAGTAAATAATAAAGTAGTTGGTGTGTGTAAAGTTTCACGAAGAGGAAGTCTTGATTTTTGTGCCAAAAGAATAGCGTAGACTGAGCAAAAATAAAAAAAAAAATTATAAATCGGTGACGTTAGTAAGTCTTTGCACGTTAGAGGAAAAGTGAAGTCGGGAAAGGACAAAAAGTCGGAACGGTGGAACATGTTACTATACAATGAACATATGAAATGGTATGTATGGACGTTTTGGTTTTTCGAACTAAAGAGATTTTACCAAAAGGATCCTCGTGATGAATAAAGTAAAATGGGCCCACAACAGTGACAGCTGGATTTACAATAAAATCATTCTGTTAATGTTGTTCTTGGCCTCCGTGATCCTTTAAATGTAATGCATGTGAACTAGACGATAGATGACGAAGCCGTATCTGGTTTACTCACCTGTCTTAGTGAATTACTTACTTAGGTGGCGCTACAGTCCATGGTGAACCTGGGCCTCGACCAACAAGCGTCTCCAGCCGGCACGGTCTTTGGCCAGCTGTTTCCAGTGCCGCACGCCCAGTTGGTTGAGGTCCCTTTCCACCTGCGTGCACCACTGCTGAGGCGGCCGTCCTCTGCCGCGCCTTCCTTCCGGAGTGGATTCGAAGACTTTTCGGGTCGGAGCTGTATCTTCCATGCGCTCTACATGGCCTAGCCACCTTAGACGCTGTATCCGTAGACGTCGTACCAGGCCGATGTCGCTGTACAACCCGTACATTTCTTCGTTATATCTTCTCCTCCATACACCGTTTGAACAAACGGGACCGTAGATAGTGCGCAGAATTTTCCTCTCGAAACGACCAAGGGCATCTTCATCCGCTTTTGTTAAGGTCCAAGCCTCTGCGCCGTAAAGGAGGACTGGGGTGATCAAGGTCTTATATAGTGTCACCTTGGTTTTCCGAGAGAGGGCTCTACTTCTCAATTGCCTCCTGAGCCCAAAGAAACAGCGGTTTGCAAGAGTGATTCTGCGTTTTATCTCAGCGCTGGTGATGTTGTCGCTGGTAATCAGTGAGCCAAGGTAGACGAATTCCTTGACCACTTCAAAGTTATATCCGCCCATGGTGACGTTCTGGCCAATACGTCGGTGTTGTCCGTCTCTTTTAGATGAGAGCAGATATTTGGTTTTACCCTCATTAACCTTGAGACCCATCTTAGCCGCTTCTACCTCAATGCTCACAAAAGCCTCATTGACGTCTTGCTGTTTTCGTCCAATTACGTCAATATCGTCGGCGTACGCATGCAATTGCGTAGACTTGAAATAGATCGTACCTCTTGTGTTGGCCAGTGACTCTTGCACAATCTTTTCAAGCACGATGTTGAAAAAGTTGCACGACAGCGCGTCGCCCTGCCTAAATCCTTTTTCATCATCAAAGGTCTCGGTATGCTCACTACCGACCTTAATTGAGCAACGAGAATTCTCCATTGTCATCCTGCACAGTCGGACGAGTTTGACAGGGATGTTAAAACTAGACATGGCTTTGTACAGCTCGTCTCTATATACGCTGTCATACGCGGCCTTGAAATCGACGAAGAGGTGGTGAGTGTCGATTTGGTATTCCTGGGTCTTCTCCAAGATCTGCCGTAGCGTAAATATTTGGTCTATTGTGGATTTACCTGGCCTGAAACCACACTGATAAGAGCCGATCAGGTTATCCACAAACGGTTTCAGGCGTTCACACAATACGGCAGAGAAGATCTTATATGCGATGTTAAGGAGACTTATTCCCCTATAGTTGGCGCAGTTATAGGGGTCTCCTTTCTTATGGACCGGGCAAAGGATGCTGAGATTCCATTCGTCGGGCATGCTTTCCTCCGACCATACCTTGCAAATGAGATGGTGCATGCACCTTACCAGCTCATCTCCAGCCGCCTTAAAAAGTTCAGCAGACAGGCCGTCTGCGCTAGCGGCTTTATTAGACTTAAGTCTTGATATCGCTATTTTGACTTCGTCTAGGTCGGGTGGACTGAATTCTGTTACTTCGTGGTCCATTGCGAATGGCTCGTTCTGCCTGACAGCGGTATCTTGTCTATCATCGCCGTTATACGGTCTGCAGAAGTGGTCTTTCCAAATCCTCAGCATCGACTGCGACTCTACTACCAGTTCTCCATTTTCATCCCTGCAGGCCGCCACTCTGGCTTTGTAGCCATGGCATGTTCGTTTTACCTTGTTGTAAAACTTACGGGCGTCATTCCTGCGGAAGCATCTCTCCATCTCCTCGATCTCACGCTTTCCGTGCTCTCTCTTCTTTCTTCTGAAAAGCGTGTGTTCCTCTCTTCTCTTCTGCTCATAGATTTCGCGAGCAGCTCTCGTCCGTCGTTGCAGCACGGCCTTATATGCCTCTTGTTTTGCTGCATGGGCTTGTTCGCATTGTTCATCGAACCAGGGGTTTCTAGGTGGTGGCTGTTTGAAACCCAGCACCTCTGAGGCAGCATCTCTGATGGCGCTCTGGCAATGAGCCCATTCCTGCTCTATTGTTTGTGCTGCTCTGGGCGGATTTTGAGAGAGCTTTGAGGAGACACGATCGGCAAAGATTCTGGCAGTCTCTTGCGATTGTAGCTTTCCAACGTCAAACTTACGTTGTCCTACTCGACTCCTAAGCATTCTTGATATCCTCATTCGTACCTTGGCTACAACAAGGTAGTGGTCCGAGTCGATGTTGGCCCCTCGGAAGGTTCGTACGTCGAGAATACAGGAGGAGTGTCTGGCGTCGATCACAATATGATCAATCTGGTTGGTGGTCGATTGATCACAAGACCGCCAGGTACCCTTGTCGATGTTGAGATGGGGGAATCGAGTGCTTGCTACAAGGAGGTTACGCCCCGCTAGGAAATCGATTAGCCTTAATCCGTTGTCGGATGTGGTGTTATGGAGGCTATGCTTTCCTATGATCGACTCAAATATGTCCTCCTTGCCCAGTTTTGCATTAAAATCTCCTAGGACTATTTTTGTGTCGTAGCTGGGACATTGGGCATATGTTCTGTCTAGGAGATCGTAGAATTCTTCTTTGAGTCGATCGTCCTTTTCTTCCGTTGGGGCGTGAGCGCATGTTAAGCTAATGTTTCCAAATTTAGCTTTGATGCGGATTGTTATGAGGCGTTCGCTTACATCTCGGAAGCTTAAGACTTTTTGTCGGAGTCTTCCTCTAATAACGAATCCGCACCCGAATAGGCGCTGTTTGTTCTCCTTGTAGCAGTTCCCGTAGTATATGTCGCAGTTTTTCATCCGTTTTTTGCCTGGTCCATCCCATCGCACTTCTTGGAGTGCGGTTATATCTGCTTTATAGCAGTTGAGGGTTTGCTCCAATTGATCGCCTGCACCCGGTCTGTTAAGGGACCTCACATTACAGGTGCAGACTCTCAAGTCCGTTAGTCGTTTGCAGGGGTCGTCAGCTTTGTATCCGTCCGTATCCGAGGCTTGTTGTCGTTTCGGAACAAGTGGGTTTTTACGTTTTTTTTTTTTTTTTTTTTTTAGAGACTCGCGCAGGTTCAAGTTTTTTTTTTTTTTTTTTTATATTCTCTTATGATGTGTTGACACACACAACCTGAACGGAGTACAGTGGTTGGGGTCGCGTTGATGTTCGTTCACTACTCTCAGGGGTGGTTGTCCTAGACCTAGATAGGACGAGAGCCGACCGAATTCCGCGTTGGTTATAGTCCGTAGTAATTCGTTCAAGCACCTTTAGTATTGCATACGCAGAGGATGAATTTCGTTTGACCATATACTGTGAGTGTTATGCCTGCAGCAGTACGTCTGGTCACTTTCCATTCTCAACAGCGTTGCATACTTTTTGGCGGTATAGAAACTACTTTTTCTTGGCTATGAAGCGAATTTGAACCATAAACCTTCCGCTCGGCGGTCGATGATGTTAACCACTGCACCACGGCCACCCCACGTGGTGGGGATAGGGATGTTACCCCTAAGCACAACCCCCAACCTGGAGGGCCAGGTTCCTCTTTCCCCAGGAACAAGGGTTGGGTCGCTGCACACATTGGTTCACTACCTGGCGGGTGCCAGGGAAGCTATCCAGGGGGGCCACGCGGAGGCTGTGTGTCAACTTGGATTGAACAGGGACAGAGATCGAAGCTGGCGTTTGCCATGTTAACGCGATCAACTTCTTTGCTCTGTTTGCTCGCTCCCTCCCTTAGTGAATTAGATCAATGTAATGGCACCGATCGCGATGGCTAAATAAGATCTACATTTTAATAAGACGTCGCGTTTCTTCTTCTTCGTGGCGCTGCAGACCGGTGCGGTATTGGGCCTCAACCAAGAAACGATTCCAGCCAGGATGATCTCTTGCCAGCCGCCTCCAGTTACGCACACCAAGTTGATTGAGATCCTTCTCCACTTGTGTGCGCCATTTGAGTCGAGGGCGACCTCTGATACGTTGTTCCAATGACTCCGATTCGAAGATTCTTCGGGCCAGAACTATTTTGTCCATACGCTCTACATGGCCTAGCCATCTTAAGTGTTATATCCGTAGACGCTTAAGCAGGCACATGCCGGCGTAAAGCCCGTACAGTTCGTGGTTGAATCTTCTCCTCCAGATGCCATAAACGCAAACAGAAAGAAAGATTGCACGCAGAAAAGACCAAGGGCTTCCTCATCCGCTTTCAACAGCGTCCATGCCTCTGCACCATAAAGCAGGACTGGGAAAATGAGGGTATTATATAAAGCCAGCTTGGTTTTTTGAGCCCAAGAAAACAGCGATTGGCAAGTGTTATTGTGCGTTTAATCTCAGTACTGATGTTGTTCGTATTTGTTACTACGGATCTAAGGTAGACGAAGTCCTTGACTACCTCGAAGCTCTTGCTGCCCATTGTAACGTTCTGTCCGAGATGTCGATGCTGTGCGTCCTTTTTTGATAACAGCATATACTGCGTTTTGCTCTCATTTACCGCCAGACCCATTTTGGCCGCCTCCGCTTCAGTGCCAGAAAACGCCTCATTGACTGCCCGCCGCGCTCGGCCAATTACGTCAATGTGATCCGCGTTAGCTAGCAGGTGAACGGACTTTTTGAATATAGCTCGTCATATGCGGCCTTGAAATCGAGTGTCTTTGGTCTTTTCTAGGATCTGTCGCAGTGTGAAAACTTGGTCTATTGTGGACTTTCCTGGCCCGAGACCACACTGATAAGGACCTATCAGGGTGTTGACGAACGGTTTCAGGCGTTCACACAAAACAGCAGAGAGAATTTTGTATGCGATATTAAGGAGACTGATCCCTCTGTAATTGGCGCAGTCAAAGGGGTCTCTTTTCTTGTGGATCGGACAAACTACACTGGTATTCCACTCGTCGAGCATGCATTCCTCCGACCATATCTTACAGATAAGCCGGTGCATGCACCCTGCCAGATCATCCCCATCTGCTTTAAACAGTCCGTCCGCTTCAGCAGCATCTTGACCTCGTTAAAGTTGGGGGACGGAATTCTTGTCTATCGTCGTCCAAGTTGAATGGGACATTCTGGTATTTGAGTCCTCCACTGCAGTCTGCAGACACGATTATTCCACAGCTTCAGTATCGACTGCACCTCTACTACAAGTTGCCCATTCTCGTCCCGGCAGGATTCGGTCCGAAGTTTGTATCAACTCGACCGCACACTTCCCATGCCTCTTTTTTTTTTTTGGGAAGCCGGTTCTGATCTCTCCGTTTTTGATCTTAGAGCTCATGAACAGCTCTCGTCTTTCGATGCAGCATTGCCTTGTAGGCGTCTTGTTTAGCTGCATGGGCCTGCCTGCGCTCGTCAAAATACACGGGTTTTCCTGGGCAGTAGTGTCGTAAAACCCAACACATCAGTGGCAGCTTCTTTAATTGCTATTTGACAACGCCTCCATTCTTCTTCTACCGTTAGTGCAGGCGGCGTCGAACTTTCAAAGAGTTTTTTTGCGAGACTCGGTCGGCAAAGTCCCTAGCAGTCGGATGCGATTGTAGCTTTCCGACGTCAAACCTTGATGTTCTTTCCTGCCTCCGTTGTTTTTTTGATATCCGTGCTCTTACCTTGACCACAACAAGGAAGTGACCCGAGTCTATGTTGGCTCCTCGAAAGGTTCGGGTAGTGTCTGACGTCGATAGCAATGGCATCAATCTGGTTGACGTTTGATTAATCAGGGAACCGTCAGGTCTCTTTATAGATATTGAGGTGGGGAACCGCGTACTCACTACAGAGAGGTTCCGCCCCGAAGTGAAATCCACCAGTCTGAGTCCGTTTTTCGATGACCTCTCAAAGACTTCTTGAGAGCTGTACATTGTACTTCCTTTCCCAGCTGTACATTGAAGCCTTCTTATACGATATTGGTATCGCAGCTGGGGCATTTATCGTATATCCTTTCTGGGAGATCATAGAAGTCATCCTCATCCTGGTCCTCTATCGGTGCATATGCACAAATCAGGCTAATGTTGCCGAAATTAGCCTTGATGCGGATTACTATGAGGCGCATGCTTGAGAGCCTAGTACCTTCGACCGAAGATGGGGCCGACCTCCGTGAAAATCGCTTAACTCTTCTTCAGGACGGCGACGGATGAGCTAATCAATCCATCGGTCAACGGCGACGTGCACAGCTCCGGTTAGTGGTAGCCACCTGAACAACGCCCCTTTTGGAGCTGCTCGAATATATTTCGATGCCCAGATCCGAAAAAAGATCTCCTAGGTCGGGTTGAGACCCTGGAAAAGGGACGGCGGCGGATAAGCCCTACATAGTAGAACCGACAACGGCGCTCACAACCGCTGGGGCTACACTCAGACCAAGGAAGAAACTTGTTCAAAGAACTCTACGAAATGCTAGGAATCGGAAAAACACGGACAACACCATTACACTCACAATCTGATGGCATGGTAGAAAGGTTCAACCGAACGATGGAGGAATACTTAAGAAAAATCGTCGTCGGAGATCAGAAGGTTTGGGATGAACATCTTACCCATTTTCTAATGGCGTATCGATCGGAACAGCACAATTCAATGGCGATAACCCCAGCTGAAGCCATTTTTGGAACTGATCTCCGACTTCCATCGGATCTGATGTTCGGCTTGGTACTACCAACAACTAGCGGCAGGGTGAACTTGGTCAGTGATAAAATGAAGGCGAGATATGACTTAAGGGCGAACACTTCTGGATTCGAGCCAGGACAATTGATATCGCTGTACAACCAACAGCGAAAAAAATGCTTGTGTCCCAAATTGCAATCAGCCTGGGACGGGCCATATTAGGTCATCAAGAAACTCAATGACGTGGCATACCGAATACAGTAGAAGGGAAACAGACGGGCGAAGTGTAAGATTGTCCACTTGAAGAGGTTAGCGCCCTACTGCGGAGAAGGCTCAAATCGCTTGTTCGAGGACGAACAAGGGCAGTGTTGTGGATACGAACCGACGTTTGTGTTCGAATTTCGCTGTCAAAGTTTGAAATGCTCTGAGGCCGCTAAAGAGAAAATGATGGTAACTTTCAGCGGCATACTGCCAAATATCAACGCCAGACGACGGAGCATTCTAAAGACTTCTGACGTAAAAAAAGAGGAACGTCTAACGGCGAACATTCGAGAGATTGGATCGAGGGCTCTATAAGTGAGAACACTTGCCCTCGGGGGCACTCAGTATTCAGTATCAGTGATTTAGTATCTAATGATCAGTCGGTAATCCATTGTGAAAGTAATGAAGCCATCTAGTGAGTTAGTCGACAATTACCTAACAGTTGTAGAGACAAAGTGTGTAAAAAAGGTGTCTACAGGCAATAAAGCGTTAGGTAGGTAGGTAGGTAGGGTCGTAGCCTTCCCAGAGTTGAGAAGAATGCACATAGGCCAGGGAGGCCCGTTGTGCAGCTACGAGGGGGTTTTACCCCCCAATTCGTGGAACCATTTTGTGCTTCTTAAGAAGTTAAGAAGATCAAGTATCCCTACTTTCTGAACATCTGTCAGACCGTTAAGGAAGTAAGAAACCTAGGTAACGTTTCCTGAAATTGCAGAGAGCTGGACAGGCGCAGAGAAAGTGGTGAATGGATTCAACCACCTCCTCGTCCTGACAGCTTCTGCAGAAATCATTCGGAACTATTCCTAGTTTTTGTGCATGACTGCCAATGAGGCAGTGTCCTGTGATGACACCGATGACTTTGTAGATTTCAGTTCTTTTTAGGGAGATTATACTCCTTGTGCGGTGACTGTCAAGCCGAGGCCAGATTTGCCTGGTGATGACGCAGGTATGTCCCTGTGTCCATCTCAGGTTCGTCTCGGCCCTGGCGAGATTGGCCAGATTATGTTTAATTGTTGTATGGGGTACTCACTCACAAGCCACGATTGATCGTAGCGTCGTTCCTAGTTTGGCGAGTGTGTCGGCTTTTTCATTACCTGTAATGTCGCTGTGTCCTGGTACCCAGGTAAGCTGTATGTTGAACTGTTCTGCCATCTCGTTAAGAGATCTGCGACAGTCGAGACTAGATTTTGATGTGTACACATAGGACTCCAGCGACTTTAAGGCTGCTTGACTGTCTGTGAGAATGCGAATATCCGTGGTGGATATTACGTTCCACTTCAGGCAAGACAAAGCCTCTTTTATTGCCAACAGTTCCGCTTGGAAAACGCTGCAGTGATCTGGTAATTTTAGAGCTTTATGTAGCTTGAGTTGTTTGCAGAAAACTCCACTACCCACCCCGTCTTTGGTTTTAGACCTGTCAGTGTAGAAAACCACACAGTTTCTGCGCGGTTGAGTTTGGCGGGTCCAGTTCTTCCTGTACGGATAGATCATCGTAAAGTCTTTGTCCAAGACTATGGTGGGTTCTGTGTGGTCTAGGTTTTCTGTCATAGTTATCCTGTTTTGCAGGATGGAGGAGTGGCCAGTGACATAGCTCGCCCATTTCGAGTTGGCTTTTAGTCTTATGGCCGTGTGTGTGGCAATTTGCTTAACGAAAATATCGAGTGGTGTAAGGTCTAGTATCATGTTAAGCGCAGCCGTTGGTGTGGACCTGAGGGCCCCGGTAATGCACATATATGCCATCCTTTGTACCTTCTCGAGTTGTTTGTGGTATGTTGTCTTGTCTAGTGCAGTCCACCAGACTATCACTCCATACATTAGTATGGGTCTAACGACTGTGATGTAGAGCCATAGGGTAATCTATGGCCTAGGGCTTTCTTACATGTGTAGAGAGCTATTGTTGCTTTTTTTGTTCTTTCAATTGTGTTGCTCTTCCAAGTTAATTTCCTATCGAGTATAGTGCCAAGGAATTTGGCACTAGGGGAGTAGGCTAACCTGGTATCGAGCAGAGTGATAGGGCAGTTTTCCGGGAATTTGTGCTTTTTGGTAAAAAGCAAGAGCTCCGTTTTCTGTGGGTTAATCCTGAGCCCGTTACTATGCGCCCATTTGCACAGAAGTGAGAATGCCGTTTGCATGCGGTCATTCAGTGTAGATAGGTATTTACCTGAGATTGTGATGGCAACGTCATCGGCTTAGGCTACAACGTCCAGGCCTTCTTTCTCCAGTTTGATTAGTAGTTCGTTTACAACTACATTCCAGAGAAGAGGTGAGAGGACCCCACCTTGCGGGGTTCCCTTGGTAACTACTCTGGTAGTTACTAGGCTTATAAAAGGTTGTAATAAAGGTGAAGCGCCCAGATAATTGATCTGAGGTGGAATAGTAAAATGTGTATTGAATCAACAAGTAAACAGATGTAGTTTATCGCAATCGTGGTCGAACCCTATTTTGGACAATTTTCGTTATAATGCATGCCGCTTCTGCTTCAATGCTTTCGAACGCTTCAATGATGTCTCGCTGCATTCTCCCAATCACGTCAATGTCATCAGGGTATGCAAGCAATGGTACAGACTTGAAGTAGACCGTGCCTTTTATATTGGCCAATGAATCCCGCACGATCTTTTCAAGCATGACGTTGAAAAAATCACATGACAGTGCGTCGCTCTGTCTGAATCCTTTTTTGACATCGAAGGTCTCAGTCAACTCCTTACTGATCTTATTGGGGAAGCGACACACCTCAATTGTCATCCTGAACAACCTGACGGGTTTGGCAGGGATTTCAAAACATAGAATGGCTCTGTAAAGCTCGTCCCTATAGACACAGATGCGGCTTTAAAGTCGACTTGTATCTCGACCTTAAATTCATGGGTCTTTTCCAAGATTTGCTTACTTACTTATCAGGCCTGCGATCCATGGAGGATCTGAGCCTGAGCTATCGCTGCCTTTCATCCTTGACGGTCCCGGGCACGCTGCTTCCAGTTGTCAAGACCAAGATATCTTACATCCGCGATTACTTGGTCTTTATACCGGAGGTTCGGTCTTCCTCTTCTTCTCGAACCAGGAGGCTCGGAGTCGAAGACCCTCTTAGCTGGAGCGTTGATGTCCATGCGCTCGATGTGGCCGCGCCAGTGTAGTCGACGGATCCTTGCCTTCCGGACTACATCCACATCTTGGTACAGCTCGTAGAGTTCGCGGTTGTGTCTTCTTCTCCATTCACCTTCCTCACAGACAGGACCAAATATCCGGCGCAGAATTTTTCTTTCGAAAGAACCCAAAATCCTGCTTATCGTCCAGCTTTCGGCTCCGTACAGCAAGACTGGCAGAATGAGCGTTTTGTAAAGCATGACTTTGGTCTTTCGAGTGAGAAGTTTTGACCCCAGTTGTTTGGACAAGTCGAAGTAGCAGCGGTTGCCAAGGGCGATTCTATGCCGGATCTCCACTGTGGTGTCATTTGTGGAATTTACGTTTGCCCCGAGGTAGACAAACTCCTTAACTACCTCGAAATTGTAGCTGTCAATTGTTATGTTTTGTCCCAGGTGGTGAGCGACGGATTGGTTTTTGCTTGACAGCATGTATTTCGTTTTGTTCTCATTGATCTTAAGACCAATTCGTTTCGCCTGTTCTTCAATCGCCGTGAATGCTTCCACAATGCCACGGCGAGAGCACGCGATGATGTCGATATCATCCGCGTATCCTAGCAGCTGGATGGACTTGTAAAAGATAGTGCCTTCCCTGTTGACGCCTGCCCGTCGCACTATCTGCTCCAGCACCAGGTTGAAGAAGTCACATGACAGCGCATCTCCTTGCCGAAATCCGGTGTATGTTTCGAATGGTTCCGAGGTCCTAGAACCGAGTTGCACGGTGCATCGCGTGTTTTTTAGCGTGGCGCGACACAACTGGATCAGTTTTACCGGGATCCCGAATTCGGCCATCGCCCCAAACAGTTCTTCACGATGAATGCTGTCGTATGCGGCTTTGAAATCGATGAAAAGATGGTGTGTATCGATTCGAAACTCGTTGGTCTTTTCCAGGATTTGTCGAAGTGTGAAAATTTGGTCTATAGTTGATTTGCCGGGCCGGAAGTCGCACTGGTAGCTGCCGATTACTGCGGTGCAAAATGGTTTTAGTCGTTCACACAATACGCTGGACAGGATCTCGTATGCGACATTGAGCAGGGATATACCTCTATAGTTCCTGCAAGAGGTAGGATCGCCTTTTTTGTGGATGGGGCATATAGAGCTGGTATTCCAGTCGTCGGGCATGCTCTCATCTTCCCAAATTCTGCGGATGATCTGGTGCATGCTCCCTACCAGAACATCGTCGCCAGCCTTGAAGAGTTCTGATGGCAAGCCATCTGAGCCTGCGGCCTTGTTGTTGGCCGGAGTACAATGGACCAGTATTTGCGTCTAAGTGCTATAACAGATAGCAGAAGCCTCCGAAAAAAAAAAAAAAACGCCACCGGGTCTACTAGCCGATGTCACCGCTTAACCTATTCAGAGTTGAGTTTTTAGGGCATCCACACGAATTTTTTCGATGGAGGCATGTTTGGGTACGATTTTCTTTTGTTAAAATTTGTATTTCGAATCCAATGATCAAAGTGGCGAAAGCGGACCCTTAAACGAATGCCGCCTCCCAGGGCACTTCAAACTGTTTCTTCTCATCCGAAAAGATTTAAATACAACACCATAACTACCCGTCTCTCTTGCCTATGGAGAACCCAACGAGCGCCATTGTTATTGTTAGCTGATTGTCTCTTTTCTGCAATATCGCGCGTCCTCCACTCGGCGATATCTAATAGCACGAGTAGTAGCAGTACCCGAATCCGAATCGAGGTAGAATTTTCCTTTCAGTTTCATTTCGGCTGTGAGAAAATTTGATTTTCCAAACAATTTTGCCCCCGCAATAGAGTTCGGAAAGAAGAAAACGTAACGAGAAACAAGAACTCAAATAGTGTTGTGACGTTTAAGTTTTACAAACAGAAAAGTGGAAAAGTGAAAGAAAAAGTTTTATGAAAACGACCGCATTTTAAACTAATCTTTATCCATTTTCATTTGCATCCTTCTCTCTATAAGTTCATACATAGTATTCACGTGTTTCGTTCTTTTGTATTGGATTTTCTGAAAAGTGAAAAATCGAAAGAAAACGTTTGTAGAGAGAACACGAAGATAGTTCACTGTGTGGGTGTCAATTGTATTTTGTTTTTCTTTAATTAATTTAGTGTTTAGGCCATTGTAGGGTAGGATGAAAAGTTGATTATTTGTCCCTCCCTCCTGTTGTCTGGCATTATCACTGCCAACGCCAATAAGTGCTTTGGGTTCTGTATTTATTTATTTATTTCTTGCCTTATTTCCTATATAATTTTTTACCGTCACATTTTTAACACGATATACAATAGAGTTGAAGAAAAAAAATGTCAAAACTAACAGAACCAACGCCATCACACAATTTCACCATTTTTTAAGTTTTTAAGTTTGGTCGTTTGACAGTTGAGCGATTGACTGGCTACGTTCGGCCTTTTCGTGCACATTTTTTTTCATTTTTCGTTTCTCTTTCGCATTTCGTTTACGTTTACGTTTTTGTGTCGATGTTCGTCGCGCTGTCGACATTGTTTCCCGCTGTTCTTGTCGTTCACACGTTTACCCACTTTCCTTCTACCGATTACCGATAGTGCGTTCTCTCTCCGTGTGGTGTTTGGTTGTCATTTAATTTTTTTTTCTGTTTTTCTAATTTTTACAATTTTGCGCGGCCTATATTAACTTGCTGCTGAATTTTCTTCCTCAGTTCAGATTATTTTCAAAGTAAAATAGAAGCGGAATCAAGTAAACATCAGCAACGAGCCGCAGAAAAAGAAAAGTCAATTCGGTCGTTCAACGCCGCATGGGCAGTTTTTTTTTTTTTTTTTTTTTATTTCTTTTTTATATCGAATAATTGCTTGAAGGGCAGCATACAAAAACACACCAAAAAACAGAAAAAACAAAGGAAAATATAAAAATATTTTACGGAAATGTATGGTAATAATATGAATGGTTATGCGCCGTACGGTTACAACGGCTACAGACAGAGGTAAATTCATGAAAAACTTTTTTTTTTTGTTTTTTGCCATTTGATTTCATACAAAACTCTCGTATCGCTCTTGCTCTATCCTGCATTGGGTTCGCGGAGGAATATATGCATACATACACATGTATAGTACATATGTTTAGATATTTTCGACGCGAAAAATACAAACAAAAATCGTGTGAATATCGTAATATCCTGGGGAGTAGTGGGAGTGAAAGTACATATATAATAGATTGCCCCCCATGTCCGAGGGTTTTTTTATTTTTTTTTTGTGCTTCGTGCGGGGGACAAGCATCGAATCAATCAAGAATGAGCTCCGTTGAGTCTCAACGTTCTTTTTTATTTTTTACTTTTTTATATCATTATTCGTTAGCCGCGCATCTGAATGCAAAATATCGATTTTTGTTTGTTTTTTGTTGCGTTGCTTTGCTTTTACAATGAAAAAATAGATTATTGCTTCGTTGGTTTCTGGCCTGGTACTCGTATAGATGAGGGTAGCACGTCGCAGCTAGTTGAGATTAAGTGAATGGAACCCATTTTCGAGAGGCGGGAAGATTTTCTCTCGTTTTCCTGTTCTTCTTTTTTTAGTTTTATCGTTTGTTTCCATTGAACTGGTGAATTACGTCGGTTTCAAGGGAAATTTAATAATATCCTCACCTGGACTGGGATAATGAAGGTCTTATATAGTGTCACCTTGGTTTTCCGAGGAAACAGCGGTTGGCAAGAGTGATTCTGCGTTTTATCTCAGCGCTGGTGTTATTGTCGCTGGTCATCAGTGAGCCAAGGTAGACGAATTCCTTGACCACTTCAAAGTTATATCCGCCCATGGTGACGTTCTGGCCAATACGTCAGTGTTGTCCGTCTCTTTTAGATGAAAGCAGATATTTGGTTTTGCTCTCATTAACCTTGAGACCCATCTTAGCCGCTTCTACCTCAATGCTCACGAAAGCCTCATTGACGTCTTGCTGTTTTCGTCCAATTACGTGAATATCGTCGGCGTACGCAAGCAATTGCGTAGACTTGAAATAAATCGTACCTCTTGTGTTGGCCAGTGACTCTTGCACGATCTTTTCAAGCACGATGTTGAAAAAGTTGCATGACAGCGCGTCACCTTGCCTAAATCCTTTTTTAACATCAAAGGTCTCGGTATGCTCATTACCGACCTTAATGGAGCAGCGAGAATTCTCCATTGTCATCCTGCACAGTCGGACGAGTTTGGCAGGGATGTTAAAACTAGACATGGCTTTGTATAGCTCATCTCTATACACGCTGTCATGTGCAGCCTTGAAATCGACGAAGAGGTGGTGAGTGTCGATTTGGTATTCCTGGGTCTTCTCCAAGATCTGCCGTAGTGTAAATATTTGGTCTATTGTGGACTTACCTGGCCTGAAACCACACTGATAAGAGCCGATTAGGTTATCCACAAACGGTTTCAGGCGTTCACACAATACGGCAGAGAAGATCTTATATGCGATGTTAAGGAGACTTATTCCCCTATAGTTGGCGCAGTTATAGGGGTCTCCTTTCTTTCTAAAAAGCATATACATACATATGTACATTTCTTGACAAACTGTATGTGTTATCGACCTGGGGTGACACTACGGTATCCGTGGCACCGTGATCTGACGATGGATTTAGCTAAATCGACCCAAAATAAATCGAAAATGACAAATAAAATGTTTCGGTATCTCGCTTCGTTTTCGAGATGAAGTTTGAAGTTTTGAAATGATGTACATACGTACATACGCCAATATTTTACATGTTTTAAACCATAAAACAAAAAGCAAATACCGTATTCCCCGCCGAGCAGAAGGTCTATAGTTCAAATTCGCTTCATAGCCAAGAAAAAGTAATTCCTATACGGAACGCAGGTGTGAATGGAAAGTGACCAGACGTACTGCTGCAGGCATAACACTCACAGTATATGGTCAACTGAAATTCATCCTCTGCGTATGCAATATTAAAGTGCTCGAACGAATTATTACGGACTATAACCAACGCGGAATTTGGTCGGTTCTCGTCCTATCTAGGACAACCACCCCTGAGAGTAGTGAACGAACATCAACGACCCAAACCACTGCACTCCGTTCAGGTTGTGTGTTGTTACACATCATAAGAAAATATAAAAACTCTTGAACCTGCGCGAGTCTGATTTACCCGCCTAATTGAACGAAGAGAGCACCGTGGACGTGAGAGCACCGTGGCGCAGTGGGTAGTGTGTTGACCTCTGACGCCGATGACTCGTGATCAAATCCCGACACAGCCATGTCATCGAACGTGTTTTTCACGGTGTTTCTCCTCAGCGGAGTTCTGACAAAACCCCCTGTAGTAAAATTGTCATGAAAAGCTTCTTGAAATTCGCCGTTCGGAACCGGCAATAAAACTGTAGGTCCCTTTCACCTATGGAAAAATTAAATCACACACAACATGGGTGATTGAGAGAAGCTCGGCTCTGGTCCTTCATGGGCTGTAACGCCAACATACATACGTACATTATGGCTTTATTAGTAAGAACAAACAGTCTCATCAATTATGAAATACATCGTCGCTCAAGTGGCTGCCTCGGCTGGCTTCGTAGTAGCGCATTCTGTCACCCCAATTTTCCAAGACCTTGTTGATGGCCTTAAGTGCTTGCATCGTTTCCGGATTGTTGGCATAACATCAGTCCTTCACGGTCCCCCACAAAAAAAAAAAAGTCCTAAGGGGTCAACTCTCACTCTCTGTGGATGCATGGCAAGATGTGGCAATTTTGTTTGTTAACGTAGCCGCCGAGATGAAAATGCGCCTCGTCAGAAAAGACAATTTTTCGCCCAAAATCGTTGTCCAATTGAAGCTGTTCTAAGTCCCAAACTGCGAAGCGTATGGTCGCGCGCCTTCAATTGCTGAGTCAATTGGACTTTTTAAGCGAATAATTCGAGATCTTTGTGCAGAATTCTCCTCAAGCTAGTGCGTGAAATGTTGAGCTGTTGAGATCGATGGCGAGTTGATGTTCGTGAATTGAGTCTCACACTCTCGGCCATAGCAGCCACATTCTCATCTGTGCACACCGTACGACGACGGGGACCATGAGTGTCGTCCACTAGCATACCAATTTCATGAATTTTTTGCATAAACTTACGTACAGCAGTCGCGGTGGGTGCTTCATTTCGGGGAAAACTTCTATTCAAAAAACGCACTGTTTGGGTTACACAGCATACACTTTGGAAGTAAGTGTTCAATATGAGGAGGTATGATACTGACTTTCTGTCTAGATTTCGAGCGGGAAACAGCTGTCAGTGTCAAAATAACCTATGATTTAAAAAAAAAAAAAAGTCTGCCCTCGCAACTTGACCCCGAATCAGCTTTATTAGATAGCAGCGTACAATCCTTGCCCTATTGTATAGGACCTCATTGGGATAGAATTTCCGAGACAAATCCTTAGATATTGTTTCTCAAATATTCGAATCCTTTCCATCAAGCTAGCACTTACATTGAACCAAATGGGACATCCGTAGGCAACCATGGTCCTGATTGGGGCCACGTAGCAGATTCCCTTCACTCTGGAATTAAGATGGCTGCTATGAAACAGCCACCTTGTCATAGCGAAAACGCCACGAGCCCTTGCTAGTGCAGCATCCACATTTTTATCAAAATACAGATACTGGTGCAGCCAGATCCCAAGGTATTTGACTACACTTCTATTTGCCAGTGGACGCCCGTCCGATCCAAGGATTGAGAACCTTCGCCAGTTCTTTCTAGTGTCCTTAGAGGCCCTAGACAGAGGTGTTCTGAATAATATAGTCGCTGATTTCTGGAAGTTGATTCTTAACTGCCCTGAAACCGAATTGGTTATCCGGAATCAGGTTTTGATCCTCAGCCCATTTCGACGGGGCTTTGTGGATCACGTTCTCGACGACCTTGCTGATACTCGGAAGGAGACCTATCGACCAGAGATTTGCCGGGTTAGAGGTGTCTTTGCCTCTCTTAAGGGTTGGTTGGACCACCGCCATTTTCAAATGCACCGGATAATGTGAATTATTCAGTGACGGGTAGACATTCGTTCTCTGACGTTCTCGTAAGCTTGAGATCCTGAATGTCGTTCTGCTTTTTTTCTCCCGAAATACTTTATTTATCTGCGGGAACATATTCGCGTTGTTGGATTCTACAGCGCGAGTTGCGTTGTTCCAGTGCAGAGTTGCAGATATATTGTAATGTTCTTTAAGTTGTTGTTGGAGATTCCTTATCAGTGACTTACCGATGGCATGGGTTATGTTGGCTGTGGGGGCCGCTGTGGTTTGTTTCTTATTCGCATAGACCTACTACTTCAGAAAACTGGGTAAAATCGCACGATCTCGGTGGTCAGTTCATACCACCTCCACGTGAGATGACCATGCCCTCGATATATCCATATCATCTAATTTAGGTCAAAAGAAGTTGGTAATCATCGATATATACATAGCTCTCGCCGTTGACGATGATGGTCGTTCTCGAACAAATATGTATGGAGCGATGACGCCACCAGCCCAAAATCCACACAAAACAGTGATTTCTTCGGGATGAATTGAACCCTCTTGGATCTCATGTGGAATGGTATCGTTTTAAATTCGACAATTTTGTTTGTTAACGTGCCCATTCCGTGCCTAACCGCTGAAGATGGTTTTTCGATGAAAATTGGGGTCAGTTTGTAATTGCTCAAGAGCCCATTCAGCAAACACACGTCGCTGTCTATTGTCATTTACCTTCAGCTCCTGGGTCAGTTGAATTTTGTACGGTTGCAGGCCCAAGTCGCAAAGTTGTGATCTGCGATAGGTCGAGTGAGTTCTTGTAAGCCATGCAAATCGACTGCCTCGGATTCCTCTGCACACTCTCACAGATAGCGGCGCGATGTTTTCGGCAGATCTTGCGTTCCATCGACGTACGGGTGTGGGTTTATCATTAAGTGGACCAGTGAACTCAAATTTATCCACCACGCTGTGAATAGTTCTTTTGGTAAGACGATTATGGCGACCGTAAAATGGGCGAAGCGCGTGGTACGTTGCTCGAACAGAACATCCATTTTGGTAAAACAATTTTACTATCTGCACGTGTTGTTGAACGTTATGTCGGTCCATGGTGATTTGGCAAAACAGACTGAATAAACGACAACCAATTTGACAGACGTAGCTTCAACAATATGGCCGCTATCAACTGTCAAAGTTCGGAAGTTCCTATTGAAAGAAGACCCCTTATTTAAAAAAGTTTTTGTTTTCCTTTATGCCGTACATATGTATGTAGAGCCCGCCTTCTGTACTTTATTTGCTTAGCAGCTCTTGCATGTAAACACAAGCATGTTTTAAATGTTAATTTGTTTTCTCTCTGTTAACTCATTCCCCAGTGACTCTACATCGAGATTTTTATTTCTTTTTTGCGTGCAGTGAAAATAGTGAACGAAACAAGTGTCTGTGATTAGATCCCTGTGTTAGGTGGTGTGAACGTTAACAAAACCTAAAAAACAACACAAAAGATCGAAAGATCTCAGCATGTATCGGTAAATTACTTTGTGAATATATATTGAAACGTGACATCATCCGCCATCGAGTTCGTTACGATCAGTCATCAAAACACCATCTTGCATGAAACAACCCTTCCTACTATAGTCCATCCCAGGGGTTCCCAAAGTGTGCGCCGTAGAAAGTAAAGAAGGGCGCCGCGCCGTGAGTTAGGTAGATAGTTATATTAAAGATAAAATAAGCTTCACGCTGCTTGTAAACTGAATTTTTAAACATACCTCACTTTGCCTCTCTTCTGACACAACAGTCCAGCGAGACCGAGGTAAATAAAAAAAATGTCCAACCTGCGACCTGCACAATGCGTTTATTTCAAATCTCAATTTCTGTGCTTAAGAAAGCGTTTGTTGAACAAAGAAGTATAAACCGCAGAGGCATGTTGGTTGAGGCTCAGGTCCACCCCGAACTGTGGCGACCGTTAAGTAAGTAAGTATCTTTTTCAAATAGCTAAAGTAGGGCGCCGCCGCGGGCTGAAAAAGATTGGGAACCACTGCTCTATCCTCTTTCCTTAATATTGAGAGGAGATCCCCTAGCACTTCTGTGAATCTTCTTCTTCTTCTTAGTGGGCGCTAGAGTTCGGGGTGAACCTGGGCCTCAACCAACATGCCCCTCCATCTAGCACGGTCTTTCGCTAGCCTTTTCCATTGCCGCACACCCAGTTGGCTGAGGTCCCCTTCCACCTGTGTGCGCCATCTTAAGTGCGGCCGTCCTCTGCTTCTTCGTCCCTCGGGGTTGGATTCAAAGACTCTCCGGGCTGGAGCTGTGGTGTCCATTCGCTCTACATGGCCCAGCCATCTTAGGCGTTGAATCCGTAGGCGCCTGACTACGCTCATGTCGCTGTACAGCCCGTAAAGTTCGTGGTTGAATCTTCTCCTCCATCCCCCGTCTGCGTTTATAGGCCCAAAAATCACGCGCAAAATCTTTCTCTCGAACCGACCAAGGGCCTCCTCATCCGCTTTTGATAGTGTCCATACTTCTGCGCCGTACAACCGGGATGATAAGGGTCTTATATAGAGTCAACTTTGTCGTTCGGGAGAGGGCTGTATTACTCAGTTGCCTCCTGAGCCCAAAGAAACAGCGATTGGCAAGAGTGATTCTGCGTTTGATTTCGAAACTGATGTCATTGTTCCAGGTCACTGCGGAGCCAAGGTAGACGAAGTCCTTAACTACCTCGAACTTATATCTGCCTATACAAACGTTCTGGCCGAGATGTCGGTGTTGAGCGTCCTTTTTGATGACAGCATATATTTAGTTTTGCCCTCGTTTACCGCCAAACCAATTTTCGCCGCCTCCATCTCAATACTCGCAAACGCCTCATTGACATCTCGCTGTGATCTACCTATTATGTCAATATCGTCGGCGTATGCAAGGAGTTGCGAGGATTTGAAATAGATTGTGCCTCTTGTATTGGCCTGTGATTTTTGCACAATCATTTCCAATATGATGTTGAAGAAATCACACGACAGCGCATCGCCCTGCCTAAATCCTTTTTTGACATCAAAACTATCGGTAAGATGTTCACCGATTCGGATGGAGCAGCGAGCATTCTCCAAAGTCATCCTGCATGGTCTGACGAGTTCAGCAGGTATGTCAAAGGTAGACATAGCGTTGTATTACTTACTTATCAGGCCTGCGATCCATGGAGGATCTGAGCCTGAGCTATAGCTGCCTTCCATCCTTGACGGTCCCGGGCACGCTGCTTCCAGTTGTCAAGACCAAGATGTCTTACATCCGCGATTACTTGGTCTTTATACCGGAGGTTCGGTCTTCCTCTTCTTCTCGAACCAGGAGGCTCGGAGTCGAAGACCCTCTTAGCTGGAGCGTTGATGTCCATGCGCTCGATGTGGCCGAGCCAGTGTAGTCGACGGGTCCTTGCTTTCCGGACTACATCCACATCTTGGTACAGCTCGTAGAGTTCGCGGTTGTGTCTTCTTCTCCATTCACCTTCCTCACAGACAGGACCAATTATCCGGCGCAGAATTTTTCTTTCGAAAGAACCCAAAATCAGCTCCGCTGTCCTGCTTATCGTCCAGCTTTCGGCTCCGTACAGCAAGACTGGCAGAATGAGCGTTTTGTAAAGCATGACTTTGGTCTTTCGAGTGAGGAGTTTTGACCCCAGTTGTTTGGACAAGCCGAAGTAGCAGCGGTTGCCAAGGGCGATTATACGCCGGATCTCCACTGTGGTGTCATTTGTGGAATTTACGTTTGCCCCGAGGTAGACAAACTCCTTAACTACCTCGAAATTGTAGCTGTCAATTGTTATATTTTGTCCCAGGTGGTGAGCGACGGATTGGTTTTTGCTTGACAGCATGTTGTATAGCTCGTCTCTAATTACGCTGTCGTGTATGCGGCTTTGAAGTCGATAAATAGGTGGGGAGTGTCGACTTGAAATTCATTGGTTTTTTCCAGGATCTGCCGTAGTGTGAAGATTTGGTCGATGGTGGACTTCCCTGGCCTGAATCCGCACTGATAAGGACCTATCGGCTTATTTACAAAAGGCTTCAGGCGTTCACACAAAACGGCAGAGAAGATTTTGTAGGCGATGTTAAGGAGACTTTATTCGACTTGAGCTTCGATATGGCAAACTTAACTTCGTCGAGGTCAGGGGGACAGAATTCTCTGCGGTCTCCGTCGATTAGAAATGGATCATTCTGCCTGACAGCGGTATATTGACTAACATCGCCGTTATACATACTGCAGCAGTGGTTTTTCCATATTCTCAGCATCGACTGCGGTTCTACTACTAGGTGTCCGTTCTCATCCCTGCAGGCTTCCGTTCTGGCTTTATAACCTTGGCATGTTCGCTTTATCTGTTGATAAAACTTTCGAACGTCACGCCTGCTGTAACAACTCTCCAAATCCTCAATCGCGCGCTTCTCGTGCTCTTTCTTCTTTCTCCTGAGAAGCTTATGCTCTTCCCTTCTTTTTAACTCGTAGAGCTCACGAGCTGCTCCTGTTCTTTTATGCAGCGAGGCCTTATATGCATCCTGGTTCGCTGTATGAATCCTCCTGCACTCGTCATCGAACCAGGTGTTTCTTCGTGGTGGAGCCTTGAAACCCAAAACTTCGGATGCAGAGCTTTTCAGGGCTTGTTTGCAAAGGCTCAACTGCTGTTCTATTGATAGTGTGGAGGATTCAGGTGTATTGGAGAGCTTAAGGGGGGCGCGGTCGGTAAAAGCACGAGCGGTGTATAATTTATTAAGTTGCTCCTTGTTTGGCTCTTATTTGCGCTTATTGCGCTGCAGCATTAACATTTTAAATTTCTACATTTCACTTCGTCAGCCTGTGCCTTTTTTGCAGGGGCATCCTCGCTAGTAAGTGTACCTAGTCGTATGGGATGTAGGACACAGGCAGTAATGGGGTTGATGTTGGGTTTTTTCTTTTTCGCACTCCCGTGGAGGCAATATGGTTTAATAAATCAAATATGATCACAGGGAAGCTGGATAGCTTCTCTGCGTCTGTTGTATTGCTGTGGCTTATAAATGCATAAATCAAGTTCTTAGGTTCCCCTTTCAGACTTTACTGCAGTTTAGTGGTGAGTGGTGCGTTCTTCTCCGCATAATCATTTTTCTCGCTCATTTAGTCGTGCTTCTACATTTGAAAACGTTGAATGGTTGCTGCAAAGAGTCCTTGTCCAACTGCGTTTATTTCCTTTAATGGTATCCCTCATAGTCGTCGTCGTCGTCCTGTTTGGGTTTTCTGAATGCTGCTGAATAGAAATCTCATCGGGATTGATGAAGTACTTGGTAGTTAGTCAAACTTTTCTTTATCCTAAGCACGTTTAAGCATACATACATACTTGTTTGTATCCATTCACCACTTTTCATGCACCCCATATACGAAAGGGAAAGAGCCTCGCCAGACGATACACGTCTCGAACATGACCGACATCGAAATTGGTATACCGCCAAACTGCTGCCTTGCTATCGAATTTTCAAAGTGCTCCCCACTGCCAAAAAGTAAATGTGGCTGCTAACCACCCTCATCCAAATTTTTCACTCTGTTACTCTGACTTACTCGCATTAGTCACTTCTCCGCTTAATATCGTGCAAGTCACAAGATAGATAGATAGATTTGTGCTCGTCCATCGTACAAATAACTCGAGAGCATGCATCCAGTCAAGCGTGCAATCTGTAGGTTGGAATTTTGACCTATTTGGCGGGCATGCACTACTACTATCGCGATATAATGTAATCGAATAGTAGTAGCAGAAGCCATAGTAGTTTAGCACTCTCGTGTCATGGTATCCTGGTAGGTAGAGTTCGATTTTTTCCGCCCCTCTCTCTCTCTCTCACACTCTCTTCATATGTACATGGTTTATTTGCTTCCATGTTGGTCTTGTATTCGGGTGAAGTAAAACCATGTCACGGCCTTGACATACTCCTCTCGTAGTTCTCTGCACGTCTCGTGGCCCGCTTAGGTCTTTTTGTTTCTACCCGTCTTTCTCTCTTGTGTCGTTCTATCCCAGTCGCGTAGACAGCACATCACATAATGGACATGGCTCACATCCAGCCGGAGGAGAGAGAGATTGTGTTGCCAGAATTATTCGGTGTTTCATTCCCAACCCTTTTTTTTCGTAAGATCATCGTACTATAGTGTGGTTGAAGGTCCTGTTGGTTGGCTGGTGCCTGGATGGTGCCTAGTTGAATTCCTTTTAATCACTCGGATAAATTAAAATATGTACATCCACAAAGGTTTTATGGTAAGCGGCTTGCAACTGAAATAGCAAAAGAAAACGAACGACGAAAGTGGTTGAGAACGAGAGTGAAACCACTGAAAACTCGACCACAAGTCCATTTCATTCAACAAATAGGTCGGCCGATAGTCGGTCTTCATAGAAAAGGAATGACGAAGGTCGAGAGTAGGATGGAAACGCCTAAGATAAAACAAATCTGCTCCTCTGGGGGCTAAAGACATTTATCAGATTTCTTTTCGGTGGATTGGGATCGACATTTTTACTATCCGACACAATGGCGACAGTTTTTTCTTTCTTTCCGGGTGTGGATAGTATGACTCGTTTTGCGTACACTCAATGCGGCAAAAGTATTTTGGCTTTGAGGCAAGTGTCATGCAAGTGTATTGCTCCTGGTGGTGGCAGTGCTATCAATCCAGTTAATGAATTTATTAATTAAGACAACTCTAGTACGATAAGTGGATGCACGGAGCTATCATGAATGGTCATAGAGGGCACAACAGGCCTACTATTCATAGACACAACGATTTAAATGGTCTCTCCTTTTGTTTGGTCTGTAACACTTTGTGCAAAGTTCAAATCTTGCATGAATTTGAGAATGCGTGCATTCCTATTTGGGGTTTTTATCGAACAGACTTCTTGGGCGGAACATAGTCTATTGATTAACTATAACACCCACACAGCATCCCATCATATTGTAATCGATTCCAGACGAATTTTATACAACATCCCATTCAGTCGTAGACATTCATGCATAATTCGTCCATCGGCACTTACGGGGCTGCTGCTTACAATAGGATTTGGTTGTTTCCTTCCCCAATTCTATTGATTGGTCCAAGAGACTTGCATCATGCGGCGTCGTACAGTGTCTGAGAAAAGTTCATCTTCACTTTAAGCCAATCATTCCTATGCATGCAAATGGACCTTGACCGAATTAGAGTTGACTTTTTGCTCTTTGTACTTCATGGAGCTCTTTTTCCATTTTAATGTCCTCGTAATGTACGCAAAATATGAAACTTATTTTAAAGCCCGACAGTTGTCTGTCGTAAACCTGTGTCATGCATGTAGTCTTTCTGGCGCTCGTCGCTGTTATTTGGTTCCAAATCTAGTGCCAAGAGGGACAAAGAGGTTTTAAATACGTACATGAGTATTCGTATCTGTTTGTCGTCGATGAAATGTATTTTATTTCTATTCGGCATGGGGATGGTTATTTCTGTGGTTTATGATCATATACTTGAATTGAAGGAGCTTCACTGGAGACGTTTTGATTTCAATTCAATGGTCGTTAACACAACTTTATTTAAATAGTTTTCCTGACAATTTTCCATTGTCTTAGTAGGCGCCAGTGAACACACGTATCAGCTTATGTTAATCGATGGCATACGTGTTGCTCTCTCTTCTGATGTTTCCGCTCTGCGACACTTAGCATAATTGAATGACATGACATTCCCGGCCATCAGTTGATTGTTTTGCTCTCTTCCCTAGTCAGTTTTCAGTTCTTAGTGGCATGGCATTCATAGCTTACCCGTCGGCTTAAGGGTTTCTTTTTTCTCCGGTGCAGAAAGACCATTTAACACACAGGTAATGAAAGACTCAAATGCTTCATCACCCTAGAGAGCATAGACGATGAACGAAGGAGAGAGTTATTTAAGGCTGCTAAGACGAATCCTCTTTTCAGCACTTGCAGGCTTTTCCCGTGGCTATGAATCGACTTAAAACATTCGATTAGGGCAAAAGAGGTACAATGTCTTTACAAAACTGCTTTTGTTCTGGTATTTTGAGCTAACTAGTGCACTTCCAGCCCAATGTCCTCTACTAATATAACTTTCTCCACAAACTCGTTGGAACGCGGAGCCTAGAGGGAAAGTGTTTAGCGTTCTTCTTTGGTGGCGTTATAGCCCATGAAGGACCAGAGCCAAGCTTCTCTCAATCACCTATGTTGTGTGGGATTTATTTTTCACACAGGTGAAAGGGACCTAAAGTTGAATGCCGATTCCGAACGGCGTGAGTCGAGAGGTTTTTTCATGGCAAGTTTACTACGGGGGGTTTTGCCAGTACCCCGCCGAGGAGGAACGTCGCGTAATAAACATTCGATGTCGTTGGTGTTATCGAGATTCGAACTCGCTCATCGTGCGCCAGAGTCCAACACACTTGCCACTGCGCCACGGCGCCCCCAGCGTTAACACACTATTTAAACGGCCTTCTCAAGCAGTACCAGTGTTGTTATAGCGAGCACAAAGCAAAAGTCTACAAAGCCCTGTTTTAGATACGATCGTCCAAGCTTCGGAAAGGTGATATTCGGTCGGAAATAAGTCTGGTGAATACGGCGAATGGGGTACAACTTAATAACCCAACCCCACCAGCTTCAAGAACGTTGATTGTGCTGTATGTGGTCTTGCGTTATCACGCAGCTGTGTGTGACCATGCCTACTTGTCAGGGATGATGGTTTCCACCGTAATTTGTTGTGCATTAGATCGAGTTATGTAAAGTATGACTCATACAACTAACTCTTTCGTCCACTATTACTTTTGGGATGAAACTGCCTGACAGAACATCCTCTGGGCTGATTACTCGCCTGTATTCTCGATTTCTTCCGATCACCACACGGGATCCACTTCTCGACGCAGATGACGTTGCGATGCAAGAAAAAATCCAGGCGGCGCAACCTCCAAACATTAGCATGATCTCTAATGTTAGGATGTGTGTGACTGTGAGAAGACAGCATTTAATACTTTGAACATTACAGCAAGGCAAACAACAGTCGTAGTTGCATTTTATAAAATGTCTATCTCTTGGCATGTTTTCGAGCAAAAAATCTCCTTCGCCCAAGCTCATATGGTTATGACCACGTTGTGTCGCGGGACATGAATGCCTCGTGGGCACAAGAAGATTGAGATCGAGGAAAAGAAAAATGATGGCGAAAAAGATTACTAAATGTACATACATCTGTCAAAAGGTCATAAGGTAGCAAACGAATATGAGAAGCGGAGAATACAGTCGTCAGCGAAGTGACAGAAGAGGTAATTTATAAAAATAAGAAAGAGTATCAGAGACAAAACGGCGCCCTGTGGAACACCAGCGTTTATAACGTGGATGTCACTTTTGAATCCGTCCCAAACAACTTGAATAGAACGATTCGAAAGGTTAGCTTCTAATCCATTGAAGAAAAGACTCATCGACACACAGCACGCATTTTCGACAAAAGGGCTTCGTGCCAAACCCTTTCCACGAAGTCTCTCCAATGCTGGAGGTAGAAGAAGATTCGCCTTTTTTGGGACTGGACAAAATGAATGAATTTGTGTATGTCGAGGCCTTTGAGGACCCTTGCAACTGTACGAGTACGAACATGAATATGTCTCATATGAGGAATTGACGTACTTTAGTACATGCGGCTGCAAAGTGGGCAACAGGAAGGTTAGCTTTGTCTAAGGAGGTAACAGCTCAAAAATCGTTGTGGATGAATGATTTTTAATGTTTTTGCCAAATGCCGGAAACGTTTGCACCTTTGGTACATTGAAGAATCTTACTTACTTATTTACTTATCAGGCCAGCAATCCATGGAGAATCTGAGCCTGAGCTATAGCTGCCTTCCATCCTTGACGGTTCCGGGCACGCTGCGTCCAGCTTTCAAGACCAAGTTGTTTTACATTTTTATACCAAAGGTTCGGTCTTCCTCTTCTCGAACCAGGAGGCTTGGGACCCTCTTAGCTAGAGCGTCGGTGTTCATGCGCCCTATGTGGCCGAGCTAATGTAGCCGACGGATCCTTGACTTCCGGACTACATACATATATCCGTATCTTATACAGCTCGTAGAGTTCCCGGTTATGTCTTCTCCACCATTCGCCATCCTCACAGACAGAACAAAAAATCCGATGCAGAATTTTTCTTTCGAAAGACCCTAAAATCAGCTCCGCCGTCCAGCTTTCATAAAAGCATAACTTTGATTCTTCGAGTGAGGAATTTCGTCCCAAGTTGTTGGGACAAACCGAAGTAGCAGCGGTTGCCAAGGGCGATTCTATGCCGGATCTCCGGTATGGTGTCGTTTGAGGAATTTACATTTGCTCCGAAGTAGCAAACTCCTTAACTACCTCGAAATTGTAGCTGTCAACCGTTATATTTTGTTCCAGATGATGAGCGACAGATCGGTTGTTGCTTGACAGTGTGTATGTATCTTGTCTTATTCTCCTGTTGGCTTTGAGACCAACTCGTTTCGCCTGTTATATGTATACCTCTACAATTCTTGCAAGAGGTAGGTTGTGGATGGGGCAAATAGAGCTGATATTTCAGTCGTCGGGCATGCTTTCATCTTCCCAAATTCTACAGATGATCTGGTACATGCTCCCTACAAGAATATCGCCGCCAGCCTTGAATAGCTCTGATGGCAAGCCACGTGAGCCTGTGTCTTTGTTGTTTTTCAACTTTTGAATAGCTGTGCCGACTTCTTCGATGCTGGGGCGAGGACTACTTCAGCGCCGGGATTTGTGGTTTTCGTACTCCCTACCACATTCTCTTGGTCATGCTCGTTAAGCAGTTGCTGTAAGTGTTGCTTGAATACATCCAATATTCCCTGCGGGTCGGTGACAAGATTACCTTCGAAATTTTGAATAGCCTGGGTGCTTTGTTGAAGCCTTGAAGGAGGCTTTATTTTATGTTTATCCCTAGACTTCTCATCGATATTCTTAAGCTGAGAGGCTGCGAAGATTCTTTTCTTTAGTCGCAGCAATTTTTTCTGCTCCCTTCTGGCTTGCGGAGCCCTTTTTTTTTCGCTGCAGCACTTTTTGGTACGCGTCGTCGTTTTTCTGCTCTCACTCGCCATCATACCATGGGTTTCTTGTCGGGAGTTTTAGGTAGCCTAAGGTGGTCTCGACTACTTCCTGAATGGCTGAGCGGCAATTCAGCCACATATTCAGTTTTTGGTCGAAATTAAAATCTGACCTGCAGTCACTTCTGGCTCGTATATGCCTTTACCGGTTTTCCTCAGGATTTTTTGCCTTATATGTAGGTAGGTCCGGAAACTTACTTCCCCTAGAGCCTATTGACTTGTGTAAAATCACTTATTATCCCTTGGTCTGGGGATTTCTAGTCCTAGTAGGAATACAATTTGTCACGCCAATTTGTTGCTACACATGTTTTTCACTGTGCTTGCCGCATTTATTTTCTTTCTTAACTTAGAGTCGGAGTCTAGGTGTGAATACCATTTTCGAGTAGGTGGTTGACGATACCTACCACCCCCGACAAAAAACCCGTGGTATGATGGCGAGTGTGAGCAGAAAAAGGCAGCAACCGACGAGGCGTACCAAAAGGCGCTGCAGAGGAAAACCAGGGCAGCGCAAGAAGAGTACCGAGCCAGAAGAAGGAAGAAGCAAAAACTACTGCGACAAAAGAAAAGAATCTTCGCAGCCTCCCAGCTCAAGGATATCGAGGAGTCTAGGGATAAACATAAAACGCGAGCCTTTTACAAGAAAGCCAAAGGCCCTGCAGGAGGCTTCAAAAAGGGCACCCAGGCTCTTCGAAACTACGAGGGTAATCTTGTCACCGACCCGCAGGGAATAGTGGATGTATTTAAGCAGCATTTCCAGCAGCTGCTTAACTAGCATGACCAAGAGAGAGTGGTAGGGACCGAGGAAATGCCAACTCCAGCCGCTGAAGTAGTCCTCCCACCCAGCATCGAAGAAGTCGGAACAGCAATTCAGAAGCTGAAGAACAACAAGGCCGTAGGCTCAGATGGCTTGCCATCAGAACTCTTCAAGGCTGGCGGCGATGTTCTGGTAGGGAGCATGCACCAGATCATCTGCAGAATTTGGGAAGATGAAAGCATGCCCTACGACTGGAATACCAGCTCTATATGCCCCATCCACAAAAAAGGCGATCCTACCTCTTGCAAGAACTATAGAGGTATATCCCTGCTCAATGTCGCATACAAGATCCTGTCCAGCGTATTGTGTGCACTAATCGGCAGCTACAAGTGCGGCTTCCGGCCCGGCAAATCAACTATAGACCCAATTTTCACACTTCGACAAATCCTGGAAAAGACCAACGAGTTTCGAGTCGATACACACCATCTTTTCATCGATTTCAATGCCGCATACGACAGCATTCATCGTGAAGAACTGTTTGGTGCGATGGCCGAATTCGGGATCCCGGTAAAACTGATCCAGTTGTGTCACGCTACGCTAAAAAACACGCGATGCACCGTGCAACTCGGTTCTAGGGCTTCGGAACCATTCGAAACATGCACCGGATTTCGGCAAGGAGATGCGCTGTCATGTGACTTCTTCAACCTGGTGCTGGAGCAGATAGTGCGACGGGCAGGTGTCAACAGGGAAGGCACTATCTTTTACAAGTCCATCCAGCTGCTAGGATACGCGGATGATATCGACATCATCGCGTGTTCTCGCCGTGGCATTGTAGAAGCATTCACGGCGATTGAAGAACAGGCGAAACGAATAGGTCTTAAGATCAATGAGGACAAAACGAAATACATGCTGTCAAGCAAAAACCAATCCGTCGCTCACCACCTGGGACAAAATATAACAATTGACAGCTACAACTTCGAGGTAGTTAAGGAGTTTGTCTACCTCGGGGCAAACGTAAATTCCACAAATGACACCACAGTGGAGATCCGGCATAGAATCGCCCTTGGCAACCGCTGCTACTTCGGCTTGTCCAAACAACTGGGGTCAAAACTCCTCACTCGAAAGACTAAAGTCATGCTTTACAAAACGCTCATTCTGCCAGTCTTGCTGCACGGAGCCGAAAGCTGGACGATAAGCAGGACAGCGGAGCTGACTTTGGGTTCTTTCGAAAGAAAAATTCTGCGCCGGATATTTGGTCCTGTCTGTGAGGAAGGTGAATGGAGAAGAAGACACAACCGCGAACTCTACGAGCTGTACCAAGATGTGGATGTAGTCCGGAAGGCAAGGATCCATCGACTACACTGGCTCGGCCACATCGAGCGCATGGACATCAACGCTCCAGCTAAGAGGGTCTTCGACTCCGAGCCTCCTGGTTCGAGAAGAAGAGGAAGACCGAACCTCCGGTATAAAGACCAAGTAATCGCGGATGTAAGACATCTTGGTCTTGACAACTGGAAGCAGCGTGCCCGGGACCGTCAAGGATGGAGGGCAGCTATAGCTCAGGTTCAGATCTTCCATAGATCGCTGGCCTGATAAGTAAGTAAGTTGACGAAAAATTGTTTTGGTCCAGGCCGTCCAGGCCGTATTCCTTATTAAGATATACCTCTGCTTGGTTTTCGTAGCCTTAAGTTGACACAAGTATGTCATCTAATCCACTTTGAGTAGCCAGAAAGTCGGCGTGTGTGTTCTGATGCAAGTAGCACATCGCTCACTTGCCAATTTCCGTTGCGAAAAAATAAAGTACAGAAAAGCCGCCCGTAGAATTTCCCTCCGCATCTCTGCATTCGCTTCATCGCATTGCACATGATAATAAAAATTCAAACTATCTTACGTATGATTAAAACCTTCAGATACAAACTTGTTGTATTGCTTCTATTCATTTTCTTTTCTTTTATTTTGTAGCGGTGGCCGAATATGGGGGATGTCCCATTCACTGCCGTCCGGAATGGTTTGTAAATTTCCATTTTATTATTGCACTTAACCATAAACAGATTCTTGATTTATTTCCGTATTGTTTTCTTGTTTAAATCTTACCTTTTGGTTTGCATCTAGTCTGGTTCTAGTCTATTATTGAATTGAAAATCGAAGAATTGTTTATCTAGTTTCGTTTGGTTTTTGTAAATTAAATATTTTATGTATTCGTCTACTAGTTTACATTATGTTTTATCAAATGGGGCACACGCTTTTCCATATATACGTAGTACTATTGTATTTTCTGTTTTCCTTTTAGTGATAATGTAATCCCTTTTTGTATAATATGTTCCCGACACTGCTCACAGACACAGAATCATGCATACAGCATACAGCAGGCTATGTAGGTTTACATTTGAACAACAAAACTGAACACAACACATGCGAAAATGAAATGAACGTAGAGTGGGGAAAAATGAAACACACCACACAAAGGAGTCGATCTCAGTCGAGTTTAGCAGGGAATGGGAATGGAATAAGTTCGAAACGGAAATAAAAGCAAGGCAAGCGGTAGAAATGTTGACAGGGCGGGAGGGAATAAGGGTGTTGTGGCGCTCCACGTATTGTTGTCACACGTTTGGGTAAAAGGTGTTGATGGGTGTGCTGATGTTTTAAGTCAATTGCAATGGGCAAGCAACAAGCGCTGGAAGTGTAATTGTGTGCTCGGCAGCACTGACGCTCATGGAACATAACATTTCGAATTGATGAGGTGCTCATGGTTGGCCATTTAATTCCGGTCTAGTTAAAGTGAACGCCGAGTGAAATGGTAGGCAAGGACTGAGGGTGAACTATGATTATTTAAATGTCAGCGGGTTACAGTCGATATACAATGGTACCTTGGGCGACGATATATGTACCTATATTTGTTGACTACGATTTTTCTTATTAAGTTGAAACAATAGGACTTGTCAATCAATAAATTGTAGAATAGGGAGACGTATATTCATGATATTGGCACGAGGTACAATAGATGGTAGAAGATAGTAGAAAACGTTGAGTTTTCTTTACAAAAATTCAAATACACATGCTGGCACATATGTAAATGTATATGTTGCTAAAATAGCTTGCCTTTTTCAGCTTTCCTAAATTCACAAGACTATAGATGACCCTGCAGTCTTTCATTAAGCCCTTCCTAACTTCAAATTTTAATATTATTTAATATTAATTTATTTGTTTATTATTTAATAAAAATTTAATATTATTGCCTCAATAGTTCTGAAGAGGTGTTCTTCTACGCTGGCAAAACCACTGCGTAAGCTTTTTCACCTTTCCTACACCTCTGGGCTCTTTCCGAGTAGGTGGAAAACAGCATTTGTCCAGCCTATACCCAAAAAAGGCGAATCATTTTCTCCCTCCAACTACCGACCCATTGCACTAACGTCCCTTCTTTCCAAGATCATGGAAACGCTGATTAACCGTCAGCTTATGAAATATCTTGAATCACGGAAACTCCTCAATGACCGCCAATACGGTTTCCGCAGCAACAGATCCACTGATGATATGATGGCATATCTCGCTGAAAAGTGGAATCACTCGCTTCACCAAGCAGGTGAAAGCAAAATTGTTGCACTGGATATTTCGAAAGCATTTGACAGGGTTTGGCATGGAGCCCTTTTGTCGAAAAGGCGTGCTTTTCGGATCGATGAGTCTCACTTTCAATGGATTAGAAGCTACCTTTCGAATCGTTCAATTCAAGTTGTTTTGGACGGATTCAAGTCTGATACTCACTTTGTAAATGCCGGTGTTCCCCAGGGCTCCGTTTTGTCTCCGACACTCTTTCTTATTTTTATAAATGATCTCTTGTCTGTTAGTTCTAATCCAATTCACTCCTTCGCTGACGACAGTACCCTCAGCTTCTAATATTCGTTCACCAGTTTACGACCCTGCACTTCGGTTGTAGATAATGAGCGGCAGCGTATGTTAAGCTCATTAAATTCCGATATCGACAGCATCATCCAATGGGGTATAAACAATAGAGTGGAATTTAATGCTTCCAAAACACAATGCTGTCTCTTGTCGTTAAAGCGTATAACTAACCCGCAGCCATTATCCATGAATGGCACTTGCATCTCAGAAACTGAAAAGCTTTCCATCCTGGGTATGAGTGTTGCTCACAATCTTAATTGGAGCGACCATATATTCAGTGTCGCCAAGAATGCTGCGAAATGCCTAGGATACTTATACAGATGCATGAAATATTTCTCACCCTTAGATCTGGCTACAATCTATAAGGCGTTCATTCGCCCCAAATTAGAGTTTAACGCTTCCGGTGCTTCCAAGACCTCACTGCACCTACTAGACAGAATACAAAAACGAGCCATAAAACTGATAGGTGACTCCAGCTTTACCAAAACATTAGACTCGCTGGAACATCGCAGGAATGTTTCCTGCCTCTCCCTGTTTTATCGTTACTACCACCAAAAATGCTCTGATGAAATAGCCAGTTGCATTCCGCCCCTTCAACATTTCTCCCGCAATACACGTCTCTCTAGGAATGCTCACCAATATACTCTGAAGCCCGCTTTCGGACGTACTGTCAAATATAGAGAATCTTTCATTAACCGAACCACACGAATTTGGAACTCCCTGCCGGATTCGGTTTTCCCCCCTCAATGCAACATGCAAGCATTTAAGATCAATGTCCATCGGCATCTCCTCTATTCCTCTTGCTCTCTATCTTCTGCCCGCACTGTGTCGCCGACATAATAAGGATTAGATTGGATTGAGTGCGCGCAAATTATTAAAAAAAAAAATAATAAAACGAAGTGTATGTGGGATATCATCGACATTTTTTACTCGTTTGAAAGACCTAGCGATGCCATTATGTATGGAATATATCACCGTTCAAATGTTCTGGGGGACGCATATCTGGCATCACATTTTTCACAAATTTCGATCGATGACATGGGTTATGCTGGCTTTGAGAGCCGCATTTCGTTTGTGTCCATATCATCGAATTTAGGCCAAAAGAAATTCGTTATCATTTCGAACGCCGTTGGCGGTGATAGTCTGACCAACGTCGTTCTCAAAGAAATATGGAGCGATGACGCCACCAGGCCAAAATCCACACCAACAGTGACTTTTTCGGGATGCATTGGACGTTATTGGATCTCATGTGGATTGGTATCGTCCCGAACTCGACAATTTTGTTCGTTGACGTGCCCAGTTAACGGGTCAGTTTGTAATTTCTCTAGAGCCCATCCAGCAAACACACGTCGCTGTCTATGGTCATTTAAGTACCTTCAGCTCCTGGGTCAGTTGAATTTTGTACGGGTGCAGGCCTAAATCGCAAAGTTGTGGTCTGCGAAAAGTCGAGTTCTTGTGAGTGACGCAAAATTGACTGCCTCGGGTTCTCCTGCACACTCTCACGGACAGCAGCAATGTTTTCGGCAGATCTTTCGTTTTGTCGACGTACGGGTGTTGGCTTGTCGTTTACTGAACCCGCGGACTCAAATTTATCTACCCTACTGCGAATAGTCCTCTCGGTAGGAACGTGGAAAGTTGCACGAACAGAACACTAATTTTCTAAAAAAAATTGTTGAACGCTAGGTTCGTCCAGGGTGATTTGGCAAAACAGACTGAATAAACGACAGCCAATTTGACAGATCTAACTCCAACAAAGTGGCCTATTGAAAGACCCATTAAAGAGCAAAAAAGATACCCAAAGCTGAAACCTCAAACGGATCTCATTTCCATTTTCACTGCCAAAAAAGTAGGCAAAGGTAAACCATCCACAATTATTTCCTTTACAATTAGCCGGCCTTACGCCATGCACACTTGTTCGTTTATACATATGTACATATATAGGAAGACCAACAAGCAATTTATTCAAGCCCGTGCGGTAAGTGAAGTGATGGATATCCTTAGCTGAATCCCTTGGCTGTAGCATTTCATATCCACTTTTCATCTTCTTCTCATTCACTCGAGAGACGAGTGACGAGAGCCAGAGTAGATGATGAAGAAGGAAACATAGTATATACTCGTAGACAGGACAGAGAACTTGCCCTATTTTCAAACTATTTGCCACATTGCACTTCCCTTGATATTGTACTCCTATAGTATAATATGCAGGCTATTTCCTTCGTCGTTTGTAAGTGGAGCTTCATGAGGTATAGGGGCTAATTATCAGCGAGGAAGATGGTGGCTTTTGTTAGTTTAGGTGGACCGGTTTAAACGATGGTTAAAGTTATATCCCGAGACAAACGAGAGAGAGAGAGCTGGCGGAAGTGTAGCCATTGGGTAGAGCGATTGCTTGTGGACAGCAAATTAGTTAAAGGAAACTACGCATCACCTAACGGTATTGAGTTATTGATTTACTTGCCTTACGTTCTGCATCTTCTCTTTACTATATGTATGTCTTCCATAAAATTCAGTCAACTCTGTTCTGACCACGTTAACCACTAAATAAACTTTACAACGATTGGGTAGGACAGATTCACATTGGTTTTGTTGTCATATCACGTACAAAACTGATCGTGGGATTAATCGATTTTTTTTTTTTTAATTATCAGCTAACCTTCTGCCCTTTCCGCAACCATGCAGCCATCTCGCAGGTCACAACTTGCAGTTTGTCTAGACCCATTCTAGAGCGCGTCAATTCCATCATTGGACACATTTTCTTTCGTACTCGTTCAATTGCACTGGTTCTCGAAGACCTCGACATACACTAATCCACTGGTCGTTTTCACCTTTCCTACCCTTCTGGACTCTTGCTGAGTATATGGAAAACGCATTTGTGTAGCCTATTCCCCCCCGGTTTAGCCGGTCCCTCCAATGACCGGCTCATTGCACTAACGTCACTTTTCTCCAAGGTCAGGGAAACGCTGATCAAGCGTCAGTTATTGAAATACCTTGAATCGCGGAAACTTCTCAATGACCGACAGTATGGTTTCCGTAGCAACAGATCCACTGGTGATTTGATGTATCTCACCGAGAAGTGGAATCGCTCGCTTCACCAAGCAGGTGAAAGCGAGGTAGTTGCACTGGATATTTCAAAATATTTGACACAGGGTTTGGCACGAAGCTCTTTTACCGATGAGTCTCTTCTTCAATGGTTTAGAAACTACCTTTCGAATCCTTCAATTCAAATGCTTGTCTTCCTCAGGGCTCCGTTTTGTTTTCGACACTCTTTCTCATTTTTGCAAATGATCTCTTGTCTGTCACTTTTAATCCAATCCGCTTCTTCGCTGACGACATTACTCTCTGCTTCATATATTCGTGCACTACGTTACGATGCTGTTCTTTGGCTGGAATGCCTCAGCGCTGTCACTTGCGTCTTGGAAACCAAAAAGCTTCCCATCCTAGGCGTGTGTGTCACTAGCAATCTTAGTTGGAATGATCACATATCTGGTTCCGCCAATAATGCTGCGAATGCCAAGGCTTATACAGATGCAAGAAATATTTCTCACCCGTGGATCTGACTATAATCTAAAAGGCGTTCATTCGCCCTAAATACGGTGCATCTAAGACCTCGCTGCATCTGATAGACAGAATTCAAAATTGCCAGATAAAACAGGAGATCCCAGCATTACCAAATCAATAAATTCACTGGAACATCCCAGTAATGTCTCTTGCGTTTCCCTGTTTTATCGATACTTTCACAGAAAATCCTCTGAACAGATAGCCAATTGCATTCCACCCATTCACACATGCCTCTCTAGGAATGCCCAATAAACCCTGAAGCCCACTTTCGCACGTATGTGGTCAAATGTGGTTCTTTTACCGAACCACACGAATCCGACATTCCTTGTCGGATTCAGTCAACGTCCTACGTTATCTTCTCCAGACCTCGGTCCGCAATGTGTCGCCGACATTTTTTTTTTATTTTACATATAGGGCTAGTGCTATCAATAGCAATACGGCACTGCGACCTTTGCAGATCTATTGTGCCTGCTAGCCGATTTAGCCGAGTAGCCTCTCTACTTCTATAATGAAGTTGAGAATGCTTCTCAACTCCCCTCAGGAGTCATAACTTCACTGAGAAGGATACGCTTCCTAAGATGGCAGAGAGCAGCACACTCACACAGTATGTGTTCTGCCGTCTCTTCGTCCTCAAGACAGAGCCGACACTCAGTTTCAGAAGAGAGGCTAATTTTGTTTAAATGATATCTCAGACCGCAGTGTTCCGTTAGATAGCTGACTAGTCTTCTGATATCCATCCTATTGAGTTTGAGTATGTCAATAGGGTGCTTATTCAGGGGTCGTATAAGTCGTTTAGATTGACGGAGTCCCCGAACGCTGTTCCAAAAGGACAGGTGTTGTAATTTTTCCCACTTGTCTAGGAAGTAATTTATCTTAGACGCGGGAATGCCGCAGAATGGTTCCGGACCTATATACTTGTCACTGGAGCCCTTCCTGGCAAGTTGGTCGGCAATTTCATTGCCCTTGATACCTTTATGGCCTGGCACCCACCAAAGTTTAACATTGTTTCTTTTGGCGAGGTCTTGTAGGGCGTCATGGCATTCCTTGACGGTTTTTGAGTTCAAGTTGTACGAACCCAGCGCTTTAAGCGCTGCTTGGCTATCGGAGAGTATGTTGATGGTTATTCCTCTGATGCCAGTCTCGAGATTTAGACTGACGCATGTTAGGATGGCATGCAGCTCTGCCTGGAAGATGCTGAGACTTATTCCCAGTGCCTTCGAGATTTTGCGTTTTGGTCCAAAGATGCCAGCGCCAACGCCGGAAGCCATCTTGGAACCATCCGTGTACCACCTAAGGCCTTTGACATTTAGCAGGGGATCACTGTTTTCCCATGCTGAGCGGTTTGGGATCAGTATCTCAAATCTCTTGTCAGAGGTGAAGGTGTATGGCAGTGCGTCCGAGACTGTAGTAACCATATCCAGCTCGGGAAGGTGTTGTAATATGGACATGTGGCCTACGGGTCTACATGACATATTTGTTCCCGAGCAGAGGATTCTGATTGCACTGCGTAATGCCACCTTTTTGATAAAAAGGTGCAGTGGAGTGAGTCCAATGAGTGCTTCTTGGGCTGCCGTGGGGCAGGTTGGCATAGCGCCTGTGATGCCGAGACACCCTAGTCTCTGAAGGCGTTGAAGCTTAACAATTGCAGTTTTTTGCTCAACTTTTGACCACCATACGGTGGACCCGTAGGTGACGATAGGACTAACTATCGCGGTATATAGCCAGTTGACTACCTAAGGTTTAAGTCCCCAGGTTTTACCGTAGGTGCGTCGACAGGCCGACATGGCCTTAGTCGCTTTCATGAGTTTATTTCTCATATTGGAGTTCCAGTTGAGTCTACAGTCTAGGTCAATACCTAGATACTTTACTTCCTCTGAAAATTCTATGCGTGTGCCATTCAGTAATATTGAGCAGGGTTGTACCTTTCTCCTCTTTGTAAATGGGACTTATATCGTCTTATTTGGGTTAATAGATAAACCCTCTCTGCCACACCAGTCAGAGATAAATTGGAGCGCAAGCTGCATGCGCTCACAGGCAGTGATCTCGCACTTGCCCGTAACAATGACTACTAGGTCATCAGCATATCCGATGACCTCATAGCCCCGAGTAGTTAGCTTGCGTAGTAGATCGTCGATGACTATCGACCAAGGCAGTGGTGAGAGGACTCCCCCTTGTGGGCATCCTCTAACCGCCGATACTGTCACTGAGACCTCTCCGCATGTGACTGATATAATACGGCTATTTAGCGTCGCCCTGATCCAGTGATTAGTGGGATGGTCTACACCCCTGCAGGATAGTGCAGTGGTGATCGAATCATAGCCAGTATTATCGAAAGCTCCCTCTATATCGAGGAAGGTGCAGATTGCGATCTCCTTTTGTATGAAACTATTTTCAATGTGCGTCACCAAGTGGTGTAGTGCATTATCGGTAGATCGCTCTTTGCGATATGCATACTGGTTGGGATGCAGAGGTATCTGGTTTTCCAGGATACCTCTAATATGGAGCTCTATCAGTTTTTCCATTGTTTTTAAAAAGAACGAAGTCAAACTGATAGGGCGACAGGATTTAGGTTGCTCACTGGATTTCCCAATCTTGGGGATGAAGACAAGATTGACCTCTCTCCAGCTGTGGGGTATGTATCCAAGGTTGAAGCAAGACCTAAAAAGAACTATCAGTGATGGTAGAATTGTATTCAAGCCTTTCTGTAAGATTGCAGGAAAGACACCGTCTTTGCCTGGAGCCTTGTAGGGTTTGAATGAACCAATGAACCCATTTGACCCTGTCAGGGCTAAAGAGTCTACCAGAGAGGCTATTTGTTCTACTGTCAATGTTACCTATGACGTTTATTTGATCGTCAGAGGACATCGAGTAAGGAGTAGAACCAGGGAAGTGCATCTCGAGCAAAGTCTCCAGCGTTTCCCTGCGATTGACGGTAAAAGTGCCGTCTGGTTTGCGAAGCAGCCCGAGCCCATTTGTGTGCTCTCGAGATAGTGCTTTGTGGAGTCGGGCCGCATTTGGCAGCGAGTCCATGTGCTCGCAATGTCGCCGACGTAATCAAAGTTTTTGATATCGAAAGGTGGTCGGTCCCTATAGGCAGAAGACAATGTTTCTTTTATCCGTTCGCACATTTTCCTCATTTAAAAATAGTAAAGTGACCTGCCTCAGAGGTGCTAGGTTTCAAACAGCCACCACCTAGAAACCCCTGGTACGATGAACAATGCGAACAAGCCCATGCAGCAAAACAAGAGGCATATAAGGCCGTGCTGCAACGACGGACGAGAGCTGCTCGCGAAATCTATGAGCAGAAGAGAAGAGAGGAACACACGCTTTTCAGAAGAAAGAAGAGAAAGCACGGAAAGCGTGAGATCGAGGAGATGGAGAGATGCTTCCGCAGGAATGACGCCCGTAAATTTTACAACAAGGTAAAACGAACATGCCATGGCTACAAAGCCAGAGTGGCGGCCTGCAGGGATGAAAATGGAGAACTAGTAGTAGAGTCGCAGTCGATGCTGATGATTTGGAAAGACCACTTCTGCAGACTGTATAACGGCGATGATAGACAAGATACCGCTGTCAGGCAGAACGAGCCATTCGCAATGGACCACGAAGTAACAGAATTCGGTCCACCCGACCTAGACGAAGTCAAAATAGCGATATCAAGACTTAAGTCTAATAAAGCCGCTGGCGCAGACGGCCTGTCCGCTGAGCTTTTTAAGGCGGCTGGAGATGAGCTGGTAAGGTGCATGCACCATCTCATCTGCAAGGTATGGTCGGAGGAAAGCATGCCCGACGAATGGAATCGCAGCATCGTTTGCCCGGTCCATAAGAAAGGAGACCCCTATAACTGCGCCAACTATAGGGGAATAAGTCTCCTTAACATCGCATATAAGATCTTCTCTGTCGTATTGTGTGAACGCCTGAAACCGTTTGTGGATAACCTGATCGGCTCTTATCAGTGTGGTTTCAGGCCAGGTAAGTCCACAATAGACCAAATATTTACGCTACGGCAGATCTTGGAGAAGACCCAGGAATACCAAATCGACACTCACTCGTCGATTTCAAGGCCGCGTATGACAGCGTATATAGAGACGAGCTGTACAAAGCCATGTCTAGTTTTAACATCCCCGTCAAACTCGTCCGACTGTGCAATTGCTTGCGTACGCCGACGATATTGACGTAATTGGACGAAAACAGCAAGACGTCAATGAGGCTTTTGTGAGCATTGAGGTAGAAGCGGCTAAGATGGGTCTCAAGGTTAATGAGGGTAAAACCAAATATCTGCTCTCATCTAAAAGAGAAGGACAACACCGACGTATTGGCCAGAACGTCACCATGGGCGGATATAACTTTGAAGTGGTCAAGGAATTCGTCTACCTTGGCTCACTGATTACCAGCGACAACAACACCAGCGCTGAGATAAAACGCTGAATCACTCTTGCCAACCGCTGATTCTTCGGGCTCAAGAGGCAATTGAGAAGTAGAGCCCTCTCTCGGAAAACCAAGGTGACACTATATAAGACCTTGATCATCCCAGTCCTCCTTTACGGCGCAGAGGCTTGGACCTTAACAAAAGCGGATGAAGATGCCCTTGGTCGTTTCGAGAGGAAAATTCTGCGCACTATCTACGGTCCCGTTTGTTCAAACGGTGTATGGAGGAGAAGATATAACGAAGAACTGTACGGGTTGTACAGCGACATTGGCCTGGTACGACGTCTACGGATACAGCGTCTAAGGTGGCTAGGCCATGTAGAGCGCATGGAAGATACAGCTCCGACCCGAAAAGTCTTCGAATCCACTCCGGAAGGAAGGCGCGGTAGAGGACGGCCGCCTCAGCGGTGGTGCACGCAGGTGGAAAGGGACCTCAACCAACTGGGCGTGCGGCACTGGAAACAGCTGGCCAAAGACCGTGCCGGCTGGAGACGCTTGTTGGTTGAGGCCCAGGTTCACCACGGACTGTAGCGCCACCTAAGAAGAAGAAGAAAGTGACGAATAAAACTTCGTCTAAACAACAGCCAATACTGCTTATAGTGACCCGTTCATTCCTCACGCAGTCATAAAACATTTTTGTACATAACACTCGTACCTTTAACTATCAGACTATGTATGTACATATATTGAAAAGCAATAAATAACTGCGATATCGATTTTTAGCCTGACACTGCCCACGAAACACAACACACACATACGGACTCTACTGCGGAGTCGAAAAACAACACCCACCTCCTCCCTGTGAGTTTAAAGTACTTCTTTTGTGTTTCGATGATTATTAAAAGAAGGATATGCGTGCTTGTGCTGCCAATTGGACTTCTTCAACTCTTAACTCTCTCCCCAGTTTCCTTATTATTTCTTTTTTATTAAACATTTTTCCTTTTCTTCATTTATCGTATTTTGTGTTGTGCTGTGCGTTTTATATCGTATGCTCACACTGTAGCGTTGTTGTTGTTCAATAATCTTGCAAAATGTTGTTCTCCTACCGACATTTCTTTTTCTGTATTGCTTTTGATCGATTTCATTGATTGTGAGTTAGTTAAAAATGGGAATTTCAATTCAATTTTGAAAATAAAAAAATTCGACTTTTGGCCTATATATGAAAAGCAATCGCCGCCATAGTTGAAAAAATTCTTTCAAAAATAATTTCAGTCACGTTATGCGTTTTCACCGCAGGACACAGATTTTACATCCTCATATCCAACACCGTCATCGCTTAATTCACGCCGCATGTACGGCGATTTTTCAGCAAGCAATAGTGCTATGGGATCGGTGGGTAATATGGCAGCAATGAGTACGCATTCATTAAGTGGCGGTCCACCATTGAATAATGCCGGAACCAATTTAATAGTCAACTATTTGCCGCAAGATATGACGGATCGTGAATTGTACGCGTTGTTTAGGTCAATCGGTCCTATTAACACGTGCAGAATAATGAGAGACTTTAAGGTGAGTGGTTCGTCTACATTTCGTTCGATATATGGAGAAAGAAGAAATCCGATTGATGACAATAAAGTGATTAAAACCATCTGTATTGAATGATGATAATGATATTTGTGTTTTGTAGACTGGATACAGTTTCGGTTATGGTTTTGTCGACTTTGCATCGGAGGCCGATTCACAGAGGGCGATAAAGACATTGAATGGAGTTCAAGTTCGAAATAAGCGGCTTAAGGTAAGTGTTGATTCTATCTACTAATCTCAAAAAGGAGCTTTTACTAAACTAACATCAAGCACACATAACTTGTTGAAACTGTTCACCTCGAAACTCTATATACGTTTTGTCCCAAAATGCGATATCCCACTCGACGTTCGTCGTCTTCCTTATCGGATGACAGACAACATCAGATGAACAAAGTGAGAGCGACAACAATTGAGTTCCCATCTGTAGTGTGGTGTAGGGCGCAGTGGTTAATGTGTTGGACCCTGACGCACGATGAGCGAGTTCGGATCCGGATAACACCAACGCCATCGAATGTTTATTTCGCTGTGTCCCTCCTCGACGGGATACTGGCAAAACCCCCCGTAGTAACCTTGCCTTGAAAAAGCTTCTTGACAAACGCCGTTCGGAATCGGCATTAAACTGTAGGTCCCTTTCTTACTTACTTACTTATCGGGCCTGCGATCCATGGAGGATCTGAGCCTGAGCTATAGCTGCCTTCCATCCTTGACGGTCCCGGGCACGCTGCTTCCAGTTGTCAAGACCAAGAAGTCTTACATCCGCGATTACTTGGTTGATGTCCATGCGCTCGATGTGGCCGAGCCAGTGTAGTCGACGGATCCTTGCCTTCCGGACTACATCCACATCTTGGTACAGCTCGTAGAGTTCGCGGTTGTGTCTTCTTCTCCATTCACCTTCATCACAGACAGGACCAAATATCCGACGCAGAATTTTTCTTTGGAAAGAACCCAAAATCAGCTCCGCTGTCCTGCTTATCGTCCAGCTTTCGGCTCCGTACAGCAAGATTGGCAGAATGAGCGTTTTGTAAAGCATGACTTTGGTCTTTCGAGTGAGGAGCTTTGACCCAAGTTGTTTGGACAAGCCGAAGTAGCAGCGGTTGCCAAGGGCGATTCTACGCCGGATCTCCACTGTGGTGTCATTTGTGGAATTTACGTTTGCCCTGAGGTAGACAAACTCCTTAACTACCTCGAAATTGTAGCTGTCAATTGTTATGTTTTGTCCCAGGTGGTGAGCGACGGATTGGTTTTTGCTTGACAGCATGTATTTCGTTTTGTCCTCATTGATCTTAAGACCAACTCGTTTCGCCTGTTCCTCAATCGCCGTGAATGCTTCCACAATGCCACGGCGAGAACACGCGATGATGTCGATATCATCCGCGTATCCTAGCAGCTGGATGGACTTGTAAAAGATAGTGCCTTCCCTGTTGACGCCTGCCCGTCGCACTATCTGCTCCAGCACCTGGTTGAAGAAGTCACATGACAGCGCATCTCCTTGCCGAGATCCGGTGCATGTTTCGAATGGTTCCGAGGTCCTAGAACCGAGTTGCACGGTGCATCGCGTGTTTTTTAGCGTGGCGCGACACAACTGGATCAGTTTTACCGGGATCCCGAATTCGGCCATCGCCCCAAACAGTGCTTCACGATAAATGCTGTCGTATGCGGCTTTGAAATCGATGAAAAGATGGTGTGTATCGATTCGAAACTCGTTGGTCTTTTCCAGGATTTGTCGAAGTGTGAAAATTTGGTCTATAGTTGATTTGCCGGGCCCGAAGCCTGCAGATGATCTGGTGCATGCTCCCTACCAGAACATCGCCGCCAGCCTTGAAGAGCTCTGATGGCAAGCCATCTGAGCCTGCGGCCTTGTTCTTCAGCTTCTGAATAGCTGTGCCGACTTCTACGATGCTGGGTGGGAGGACTACTTCAGCGGCTGGAGTTGGGATTTCCACGGTCCCTACCACTCTCTCTTGGTCATGCTCGTTAAGCAGCTGCTGGAAGTGCTGCTTAAATACATCCACTATTCCCTGCGGGTCGGTGACAAGATTACCCTCGCAGTTTCGAAGAGCCAGGGTGCCCTTTTTGAAGCCTACTGCCAGGCCTTTGGCTTTCTTGTAAAAGGCTCGTATTTTATGTTTATCCCTAGACTCCTCGATATCCTTGAGCTGGGAGGCTGCAAAGATTCTTTTCTTTTGTCGCAGTAGTTTCTTCTCCTCCCTTCTTCTGGCTCGGTACTCCCCTCGAGCTGCCCTGCTTTTCCGCTGCAGCGCCTTTTGGTACGCCTCGTCGGTTGCTGCCTTTTTCTGCTCACACTCGCCATCATACCACGGGTTTCTTGTCGGGGGTGGTAGGTATCCTAAGGTGGTTTCGGCTACTTCCTGAATGGCTGAGCGGCAATGCAGCCACATATTATTGGCATTTGTGTTCGACGTAGGCATACCGTAGAGTCTTTCGCTCAGCTGCTGCGCTGTAGACTCTGGCAACCTCCGGTGTGCTCAGGCGCCCAATGTCGAACCTCCTCCTGATGGGTTGGTGCAGCTTTCTGACATTGGACAGTCGAGCTCTGAATCTTGCTGCTACGAGGAAGTGGTCAGAGTCGACATTTGCCCCTCGGAATGTTCGCACATCCAGGATGTTTGACGAGTGCCTTGCGTCAATGAGCACATGGTCGATTTGGTTGGCGGTTCGACCGTCCGGAGATCGCCAGGTTGCTGTGTGCATTCGCTTGCGAGGGAATCTTGTGCTACTTATCACCGCATTACGAGCTGCCGCAAAGTCAGCGAGTCGGAAGCCGTTATCTGTTGTTGTATCGTGGAGGCTGTGCTTTCCGATCACTCCGCCAAGGGTGTTTTCCTTACCGATTTTGGCGTTGAAGTCCCCGAGCACGATTTTTACATCGTACTCCGGACAAGCTCCGTAGGCGTTGTCCAGGAGGTCATAGAAGTCCTCCTTGATAGGGTCTTCAGCCTCGTCGGTAGGGGCGTGTGCACATATAAGGCTGATGTTATAAAATCTGCCTCTGATGCGGATCACAGCCTGGCGATCACTTATAGGTTTAAAGTCGATGACCGTCGACCTTTACCGCTCTCCCACGACAAATCCGCATCCCAGTAAGTGCAACCTTTTGTGACAGCTGTAATAAATGTCGCAATTTTTCTTCCTAATCATACCGTTTACTATCCAGCGTATTTCCTAGACCGCAGTACTGCGTGAGGATTCATTCTAGTTTATGAGCAGCTCTGGGAGTGTTTAGGGTTCTGACATTCCAGGAGCATACTCGCAAATCGTGTTCCTTTTTCGTGCGTCGTCGAGTATCCGTCCGTGTATCCGAGGCATCTTGCTCATTCATAACTTTAGGTTTTTTTTACGTGGGCGGATTGTTAGCCCGCCGCACAACCGCCATTCTGGTCGGGGTTTTTTTCGCTGCATACGTTTGTTCACCTCCCAACGGTTGTTGAAGAGGCTATCCAGAGGGCGCCGCGAGGAGGCCGTATGTCAACTTGACCCGGGCATTTAAACAGGGATCGTTGCTGGCATCTCGCCAGGTTGAGAGCAATCAACAACTTTACCCTGTATCCGAGCCCATGCCCTCCGTAGGTCCCTTTCACCTGTGTAAAAAAATAAATCGCACACAAACATGGGTGTTTGAGAGAAGCTTGGCTCTGGCCCTTCATGGGCTGTAACGCCACAAAAGAAAGAAAAGTGGTCCAACTACCAAAAATAAACGCATGATCGTGTTTGTCTTCTTTTTTCTTTCAATGATGAAGGGACACCTAATTAAAAAGAAACAACGGAATTCAAGACAATACTACCACGAGTCGAGTCGAGGAAATTGTACTTGACCTCAGCTCCTACAATATATTTCTTGTTTTGTTTATTATGAAAGAAATTCAAGTTCATTTCCACTTACTATTTCCCATTCTGTCTTATTTCGTTTACATACATATACGACTGGCTGGTCTATCAGTGCCACCAGTATGTACGTTTATACGTACATATGTACCGGATCCAATTTACCTTAAAAGTGGGGAGACAAAGATGTAAAAAAGAAATACTCGAGGACACAATGGTTGAGAGAAGAAGGACTTTATAAATAAAATGTGTACAAAACAGAGCATGATTGTTGTGGGCATTGACAGAATGCTTTTGGCCGACTACTACGCTATAAAGAATCCTTTGCAGACACTCCTTTACCACCGCCGACAAACCGAGCAACCAGCCGACCATATGCCAAGGCAAAGCGGCAGAGAGTGTATGGTAAACTCAAGTTACCTGCCAGCCTATCGTCTTTTTTTTTTTTTTTTTGTTTCCTCCACTTCCCAACCAGTTCCCTTTGCATTGTTGTACTCATTTGGTAATTAAGGCGTTATGTGTGGTTTTTTAAGTCCAACGCAAATGAACGATGACAATTAAAAGGAACGGTCATCGTCGTCTTTTTTCCTTATTGCATTTAGACAATTGGTTTTCACTTCTCTACGACACATCGTCTCTTTTGTACCGGCACTGATCCACATACGTATGTAAAAAACAAAAGGACGACATCAGAGTTGTAGTTTTCATCTTTTTCTATCTTGATTTTCTGTATCTTTTGTTTTGTTCTTTTTTTTTAGGTTTCATTGGCACGACCAGGCGGCGAACAAATCAAAGACACAAATCTGTATGTCACGAATCTTCCACGTACTATAACTGATGATCAGTTAGATGTCATATTCGGTAAATACGGCCAAATCGTACAAAAGAACATTTTACGAGACAAGCTGACCGGCAAGCCACGGGGTGTCGCTTTTGTAAGGTGAGTAATGCTTTGTATTTTCCAGGAATCCAATCTAAGGATGTCGATGACCACGTCACGGTACACACTTAGCGAAAATCTAGGACACCTGGGTTCTCCTTTTAGTATTGTAGACGAAAATAATTTCTTTTTTGTTATAATGAACTACAAAACCGTTCCATGAAAAGCAGGCTCTAGTCACACATGCTATAAACTCTACACTCTCTGTCAGCTCAAGATATTAACAGGATTTCAAAGAAGGGAGATAACGATCGAAGTGGTTTAGACTCGACAGAGCTATTGACAGTTGGCCATTCGTTAAACCATTTTCAGAGGCTGTCTTTATCACACTACCTCTCTCAACTAAATCTAAATCATTCCTATTTATTGGCGAAGGTGTCCCGAGCTATGTATACTTCATCCACTCATTGCAGGACCCCTGCTCGTCCTCTTTGCCCTTCAAAAAAGTATTTATTCGATAATTCCTCTTAATAAGCACCCTACGATCAGTTCATGCGAATAGGTCATTAAACGCGAAAAGCGTGCTAATGTTTGGCACATCATTTAAGTGGCGAAAACGTCGAATATTGAATCTTTTGCACGCTACTGACGCCAAATCCCCGTTTTTTTTTTTAAACTTTAGGAAAGCACAACACGAAGCTGGGAGAAGCTCCGCAGCGGTTGAGTTCCCAAGAACCAGCCCTACGCATTCGTTGCATTTATGTACCTTGTACTATTCAAAATTGCAGCTTAGTCGACTTTTACGCGGCTTAATGCTTGCAAATGTATTCGTCTCTTCCATTATCCTTTTGTGCAAAATATTGCAGTATTTTCAAAATACTTTGGAGGAGCTCAATTCCGGTAGTAATATTGAGTTTCGTCATTAATATTGAGCTCAATTTCGTTAATAGCATTTATTGAGCTAAATTTCGTGTATGTATGTACATATAACTCAATTTCGTTAATAATATTGAGCTCAGTTTCGTTAATATAGGGCTTAATTTCGTTAATAACATTTATTGAGCTCAATTTCGTTAATAACATTGAGCTCAATTTCGTTAGTAATATTGAGCTCAATTTCGTTAGTAATATTGAGCTCAATTTCGTTAGTAACATTGAGCTCAGTTTCGTTAATAACATTGAGCTCAAGTTCGTTAATATGGAACTCAATTTCGTTAGTAATATTGAGTTTAATTTCGTCATAAATATTGAGCAACATTTCTTGTATCTAGAACTTAATTTCATTAATAATATTGAGCTCAACTTTGCTAATAACATTGAGCTCAATTTCGTTAATAACATTGAGCTCAATTTCGTTAGTAATATTGAGCTCAATTTTGCTAATAACACTGAGGTCAATTTCGGTAATAATATTGCACTCAAGTTAGTTAATAATATTGAGCTCAGTTTCGTCAATAACATTGAGCTCAATTTCGTTAATATGGAACTCAATTTCGTTCGTAATATTGAGTTTAATTTCGTCATTAATATTGAGTTAAATTTCGTGTATCTAGAATTCAATTTCGTTAATAATATTGAGCTAAATTTTGCTAATAACATTGAGCTCAATTTCGTTAGTAATATTGAGCTCAATTTCGTTAGTAATATTGAGCTTAATTTCGTTAGTAACATTGAGCTCAGTTTCGTTAATATAGAACTCAATTTCGTTAGTAATATTGAGTTTAATTTCGTCATAAATATTGAGCAAAATTTCTTGTATCTAGAACTTAATTTCATTAATAATATTGAGCTCAATTTTGCTAATAACATTGAGGTCAATTTCGGTAGTAATATTGCACTCAATTTCGTTAATAACATTGAGCTCAGTTTTGTTAATAATATTGAGCTCAAGTTCGTTAATATTGAGCTCAATTTCGTTAATAATATTGAACTCAATATAAAGCCCAAGTTCGTGAATATAGAGCTCAATTTCCTCCTATAAGGCATGAGCGTGAACAGGAAAACTCAAGATTTGTATGTACATATGTTGGCGTTACAGTCCATGAAGAACCGGAGCCGAGCTTCTCTCAATCACCCATGTTGTGTGTGATTTCATTTTCCCATAGGTGAAAGGGACCTACAGTTTATTGTCGGTTTATTGTCCGAACGGCGAATTTCGAGAAACTTTTCATGACAATTTTACTACAGGGGGTTTTGTCAGAACCCCGCTGAGGAGAAACACCGTGAAAAACATGTTCGATGACATGGCTGTGTCGGGATTCGATCCCGTGTCATCGGCGCCAGAGGCCAACACACTACCCACTGCGCCACGGTGCTCTCATTTACTTTCAAAGTAAACTGAAAGAAACACAAGATTTAGACTGAGTTAAACCACATGTCTTTATTTCTGATGACAAATTGAAAACCTATACGACCACTAAAAGACTCATGCAGTAATTGAATTATTTCTTGAGCTGTATTAGCGCGACGGCACCCAATTGAACATCCATATTAAGATACCTCTTATTCGTTACTAAAACACCATTTGCCAACAACACTTAATTTATCACACTACTGAATCTTTTTTTTGTTTTTTTTTTTTTTAACGTAGGTTTAACAAACGCGAAGAAGCTCAAGAAGCAATCTCAGCCTTGAATAATGTCATACCAGAGGGTGGCACGCAACCGCTATCGGTACGCATAGCCGAAGAGCATGGCAAAGCGAAAGCACATAGCTTCTTGACCGCCACACCGGGAGCCGTCAACATGAATGTCGGTACCTACAACACAATGGTGCATAGAGGTAGACAAAAAACACGTTTCCAAAAAGTACATCCATATCAGAATCCAAATTTTTTCTAAAACTACTTTAAATACATTTGAGAGCAAAAAAAAAAAAAAAAAACCAAAAACCAACCAGAAAACTATATATGAAAAATGCAAATTTTCTTTGAAGAACTAAACAAAATCGAAAAATAGTTTTTTTAACAAGTCTATCATGAGCACTGAGTATGATAGACGAGATACGAATTTTTGTTTTTTAATTACGAACGCGGTTATAGCGGTTTAGTTTGACGTAGGGATTTCAGTCAATTTGATTTTTTATTTACTTTTTCGTTTTTAGTTGACCAAACTTTTTTTTTTTATTTTTTTGGTGACATTCTCATCTGCGAATCTTTTTTTTTTTTTTTTTAAATATTCATTTAACTAATTAATTATTAGACTAGTAGGTAGAGACAGGTCTTAAAAAATACGTTCCCTGTTAGTCGCTTTTTTTTTGTCAAACATTTTTTACGCGTCCTTACGAGGAAGAACAAAAACAAAATGCTTTGCTCAAAATAGCAAAATGCATTGAAGGAAATCCCAAGGAGTTAATTATAAGCTCGAGATAAAAACTAAATAAGTATTGAATTAACAGTTTTAATTATTATCACCATTTTTTTTTTTTCATATCGTTTTTGTGTGTGTAGTTCGTAAAATATAATTATTCCACAGTAGAGGTGTAGTTACTTCATAAATTCGACGGGAACTCGATTGCGAAATAGGACAAGGATATACCCAGAAATATATTCGATTGTGTCAAGAATTTAGTTTTTTTTTTCCTTTAATACGTTTGGGTATTTTTTTTTTTTTTTTTTTGGGTTCAATTAGAGATGACGAAACGATTAGTTTGCCCGTAGGGTCCCCCTTCTTGGAAAAAAATCTATAAAAAGAAACAATTAACTTATTTCATAAAAGTATATATTATATTACTAATATCACGCAACTACTAATTGTTACAACGTTAATATATGAATCTATATGTTCTTAAACATTTATAAAAATACGTGGAATTACAAATAAAGTTTCATAATATGTGGAATATTTTTTTTTTTGCTTTTTTTTGTTTTTTTTTTCTATAGATTGAAATTGTAACCAATGGATATAATGGATAAATGTAATCCTATGGTAATGTTTGTAAATGAAAAGTGTTTTTTTTTTAGTGGTGTGTTGATTGAGAATTGGGCTTAAGGTTAATTGATTCAAAGTGTTTGGCTGAAAATATTCAGTCTGATGGTAGGAAGGTGATCGATGGGTTGGTTCCATTTTTACGGGCATTTAAAATTGTCTGTAGTTATTTTTTGGCCAATGTTTGATTCCCTTTCTTCTTCCGTTTTGCCCAATTTAAGTCCAGGCGTTTCCCTTTTTTTTTTTTTTTTTATTTAAAATAAAGTCTACATTAAGGGGGGAAGTACCTGCAAAGGCCGAAAAAAAAGGACTTTTTCGTGATTTATTTTCAGGAAAATGAAAACGGCGCAAATAAAAATTATATTATATATATTTCGAGTAATGTTTAAAGATGAAAAAAAAAAAACAAGTTTTACATTATGAAAAAGATGAACTTCATTCACTTGTAGTGGCTCCTGTATGTCGCGTCGCCGCAGACATCGAAATCTGCGTAAACTCTCCCGACCACAATTTTCATCTAAAATCGTAAAACTAAATGTTATTTCACTCAAGAGGGTTTTTTATCCTAGATGAACAAGGATCTTTGGGAAATTCGAACATTAACCATAAAAATGAGGGTCTCACAAAAAATGTTGGCTTTTTTGCGACAATTTTCGATTATTTTTGCGTTAAAAATGGTCTAAAAATAATTTTTCCTCCATGTCCGTAGTTCATCTAGAGTAGTTTTTTATGCCCTTTAAGAAAATAGCTAGATTATCAAAATCGGTTTACAACTTTTTTCGTAATCGTTTACGCAAATTTGAAAAACATGGTTTCGAGAAAACGCCGTTTAAAGCTTGCGGTTGAGGGAAAAGGAACTTACCGAAGTTGGACGCTAATCGGCTCCACCACGCTCATAGAGTAAACCCTCAGCTTCCTAGAAATATTCATTTTCCGCGAGTTGTGCCGCTCTACGAGCACTGCGGGCCTCCTTCGTGCTGTCTCTGTGCCGTCGGTCTGCGCGCGCCATTCTAACTTCGTCCATCTGGTCGGCTAACATCTTGCACTGATGCCCAATGATGCAGTCCAACAATCTCATAAGCATCAAAATCGAACTGTAGCCTCCATTGAACAATCCGGCAGCGATGTACGCAGCAATGTCAATGATTTTTTTTCCCGGAATTAAGATGCTTTGGAGCCATGCGCCACACCGTGGCGTTAAATGACTCGTTCGCGTTCTGCGTATTTCCGCCCAGGCACCTAGTCAGGAGACCGTCCCTTGAGAGATCATTATAAATGGGACGAACACTGGATTCTACGTCGGGTGGAATAAGACGTGGCGATTGCTTGAAGGACTTCAAACTTTTGGTGGCCTCTGCCCTACGCCACGCGCACCATGTGTTTTCGCCTTTTGGGCAGTTTCTATGTCTGGGCTTTTGGTTTGTCGAACAGTAGTGATCCAGTGTCGACATTATAGCCTTTCTCATATCCTTGACCGAATTTTCATTATTCCTTATTGCCAAGGGGTAATAATTCGTTAATTTTTTGATAACACCCTCTGTCAACCGTCCCTTGCCTCCGAGTTTCTCCGTCATTTTAACATTTCGCAGTCGCGTGCCCATTCTTTTTTGGACATGGCCCACACACTCGCTTTTCGTTACCGGAAAATCGTCACCGTAAGGATTGTTTTTCAAGATGCTCGCGAAATTCTTCGAGTCTCCGTCGCCGATATAATCCAAATCATTCAAATTCCAGCTCGGCGCGAACCACTTTCAAGTGGCATAACTTCCACAATTTTCAAGATAGGTTTTTGAAATTTCGCAATGATTTTCTTAGAACATATATGTACCTATCGATTAAGACAATAAAAAAAAAATCGATTTTTCAAAACGTCTTGAGGTACTTCCCCCCTTAAGTTGGTATCCGATCCAACAAATGTATTTCATAATTGTATTTGGATATGCTTTTTGCCTTTCCAAGACAAAAGAACTTTCCATTACTAGTAATTGCTATGGGGTTTGTACGAAGAAACTTCTGTTTTTCGTCTCATCAAATATCTCTTGGTCTGCCTTCGCAAGACAAAAGCACTTCACATCACTAGTAAATGCTATGGTGATGTTTGTACTTTCTTTGGACAGAGATGCTTCTATTTTTCATCTTGAATATCTTAAGAACATGAACACATACATGACATTTCATGACGCAGTTTTTTGCCGATGGTATCGCATCCCACAGTCGATATTCGAAAAAGCTTTCTGCCGTCCTAAAAACAAAATTCGTAAGATATGTTACTCATAATCCAACCATCGAACACGTCGTACTTCGTTGATTTTTTTTCTATCGTCGCCCAACACCTTCAACTCCGGGTCGAATATTTTTTTTTATTTTTTTTTTTCTAGGAAAAGTACATACCAAATATTGTCTAATGTTCTCTCAGTTCGTGACTCAACAAACCTTATGGCGAATATTTCACTTGCCAATTATACCATTTTTTGTTATTTATTTTTTTTTTTAATTCTTCACTTCTTCGAAGTATCGAATGTGTATATATTACAACACTTAACGCCTAAGGTTTGTCGAAAGGAGAACAACAAAAAAATAAAAATAGAAAAAAATAAAAGACAAGCCAAGTAAGAGAACTGTACAATAAATCAACCAGAAAACAATAAAGTATGCCTGGATGAAGGTGAGATTTTTTTTTATTTTTTTTTCTAAATAATTGTGTATAAGACAAAAAATCTTATAACAACGCTTTCCTGTTATTTTTTTTTAAGGCATCAAATCCCAAAAAAAAAGTAATAAGCAAATGTCGTTTTTTAACATTTTATTTTTTGTTTTTTTTTTTAACTTTTTGTTTTTTATTTTTATTGCACTGATTTCGTGCGTATTCCAATGAACTCGAGGACGTTTTTTCTTGTTTTTTTTTTTTTTTTTCTATCCATGGATATGGTACTTGTATTATTTTCCATTTATCCTAACGTAACAGACATTTGTTGTGAACATTTTCGTTGATATTATATTTTCAACATCATTTGAAAACTATCCAAACCTAATTGACTAACACAAAGTTTGTATTTTTCTCTTTCTTTCTCTTTTTTGTAAACGATTATGGACGAAAAACAAAAAAAGGCTTTACACATTCGGGACTCATCGATGGACTGTATAGGAATAAATCCTATCACTATCCCTATTTATAATTTGCATAAGCTCATGTAAATAGTAAGATTATTAAATATAAGATTATTAATATAATTAATTTAATCTTCAAGGACAAAACAGATTAATTTGTGTTAATTCCCCTCCTTCCATGTCGTTGTGAATTTATTATCCTTATTTCATATTTATTTATTTATTTGATTGTAACTAATAAGCAGGAATAAAGCAAAATGGGTGTGAGTTATAGGAAAACAACTCTAAACAAAATATGTTAATTATTAGCGTAACGATGGATCTCGTGTAAATTTTGTACCTAAACAAAAATAAATAAAAAATACATTTGTTGTTGAAACTTTACGACTGAATTCTGATATTCGAATACATGACAAATAAATGTATTTAGCTGTACGTTGTGTTTTCTATTTGATTTAATTGATTGATTAGCACAACGAGTGAAAAAAATAAGCTTTACTTTATTGTTTTTTTTATTTTTAATTTCTTTTGATTTATGCTTTAACTATCATCCTCCCTGAATTCATTTTTATATAAACTAATGAATTGTTATAAATATATATAAAGAAATTTGTTAATTAAATAATAAACAGACTTCCATAGCGCTTAATAACTTAATTAATATTATTCTAAGAATGAAATCAATAAAAACGATAAGAGAACAATAATAATAAAATATATTAAAAACAATACGGAGAAATATTAAAAGGAAAAAGACAAAATATAACACATTTAAACAAATCACTATTTAAATAAACATTAACTGCCCGAAAAAGGATTTACAACTATTAGAAATTTAGAATAGGATTTTCACAAAAAAAATATGAAAAAAAAAAAACAATTTATGAAGAGAAATTAAGTGTTTAATTGACGACGACGATAAAAAACAAAAAAGAAACGAAATCAATTAGTTTTATATTTACAAAAATAAATTAAAAAAAAAGAAAAAAACAAAATGTCAAAATAACCTTCTATTGGTTGAGATAACTGGTTTTGATCGTGGATTAAACGTGTGACCTTATAAGAACATGTTTTTCTGTTTAAGGTTTCATTATACATATAACCTTTCTTGGAGTCCTTTTCCTTATATCTCCCTACTCTGTAATGTTATCAATATACAGTATCGGACAAAACATTTGCAACTCGAACAGAAACAGGGAAATTTCATAAAATTCACTAAATTTTTATACGAAAACATACAATGTCTTCACATATTTTTAAAGCTCAATATTTAAGGAAAACAAAGCCATATAATTCACAAAAATCCAATATACAATTTGTCAAGGAAATGTTTGCAAAACGTAGAAATGAAAAGCAAATAATGTTAAAAGCATATATTTGCTAAGTAAAATAAGATTTTTTTTAAAACCTTCTTCATAATTCCATTTTCGTATTAACTGGTTACCGTAATATACAAAAAGAAAAAACGCAATCAACCAAACACTTGAGAAATTCAACAAAAACAGATCAATATCAGTTTATTTACTGTCAAACAATTCTTTGCAAAATGCTGTTTGCCGACCAAATTAATTAAAATTACAAGCAAAAGAACCAATTTTCTTATTTTTAATACTTGGTATGACCATCATTAGCTTTAATGACAGCCCGTAATCTACCCTGCATTGATTGAATGAGCTTCTGAAGGTCATATTCATCGGGATTCTTAAGCCATTCTTCGTTGATAAACTTAATTAAATCATTTTTCGATTTCGGACTTCTTTTTGCCACCTTCTTTTTTAAATGGGCCCACAAATTCTCAATAGGGTTCAGATCGGGGCTTTTACGCAGGGGTGTCAATTGCTTTTTGGCAATTATAAAGCAACCACTCCCTGCACAAATATGATTTATGCTTTGGATCGTCGTCCTGGTACAATTTAAAAAGTAATTTGTTTTCGTTTTCTATGTCCACAAAGCCGAACTTCTGAACACTTCTTTTTAAATTTTGTCATTATATCATCATTCATTTTTAACTCACCAACACCTTTGCTTGAGAAGCAGCCCCATATCATCACTGACAATTTCCCGAATCTTACTGTTGGAATGATATTCTTGTTGTCGAGGGCTGTAAGCGGTTTTCGCCATACTCTCGGCGGTCCTGCATGGTAGTACAGCTTTATACTAGACTCGTCACAAAACACAACATCGTTCCAATACTCTACCGGAAGACAAATAAGCTTTGTTGCAAAATTGACGCTTCTGCAAATATTCAACGGTGAGAGTAATGGTTTTTTTCTAGCAACTCATGATGTGTACTTGTGCTTGAGTATAGTTTTTCTAACTGTCTCATGAGACACTTGAACTCCGTAACCGTTTCTTAAGTCCGTGGCTAATATTCTGATGCTGGTATGAGGGTTTTTTTTTTCAATACGTCTTATCATTTTTCTTTCGTCCCTGCTTGTTAGTTTTTTTTTTTGGCCTGCCTGTTGACTGGTTCAGATCTAGTCTGCCTTCTTTTTCAGCACGGCTTATAACGTTGTACACAGTTCTTAATTTTATACAAAACATTTCAGCCAATTCCCTAGCGGATTTTCCTTTGTGGTAGTTATGATACACCAATTGTATTACATCATCACTTAACCGTTTGCCTGGTATATTCAAGATTACTTTTTTTAAATTTTCTGGACACTATGAAATCGTTAATTACTAACAAACTGACACACAACTCCAAAACGCTATGAAATTACAGCTAATGTGTATTATTAACAAAAACTTCTCGAACTCTATGCACTTTTGCAAAGAATTATTTGACAGTGAAAAAACAGCATTGGATATGTTTTGTTAAATTTCTGTTGGTTTTTGGGTTACATTTGCCTTTTTTTTATCCTAAATTAGGATTGAGAGCACGTTTCAAAAATTTTGCGATCGACATGTTTTCGCGACAAGACATGCAGCATGTATATCAAGTGGACTCTCGTGATCGACCAACACGACATACGAGTTCGAATCGAAGAGAAAATTTTATATAAACGCTAGCAGAATCTCGTGATCGACCAACACGACATACGAGCTCGGATCGAAGAGAAAATTTTATATAAACGCTAGCAGACTCTCGTGATCGACCAACACGACTTACGAGCTCGGATCAAAGAGAAAATTTTATATAAACGCTAGCAGACTCTCGTGATCGACCAACACGACATACGAGCTCGGATCGAAGAGAAAATTTTATATAAACGCTAGCAGACTCTCGTGATCGACCAACACGACATACGAGCTCGGATCGAAGAGAAAATTTTATATAAACGCTAGTGGACTCTCGTGATCGACCAACACGACATACGAGTTCGAATCGAAGAGAAAATTTTATATAAACGCTAGCAGACTCTCGTGATCGACCAACACGACTTACGAGCTCGGATCGAAGAGAAAATTTTATATAAACGCTAGCAGACTCTCGTGATCGACCAACACGACATCCGAGCTCGGATCGAAGAGAAAATTTTATCTACAATTTCTTTGCGTTGGACTCTACGGAACTTCAAAATTTTTGAAACGTGCTCTCAATCCTCTCGTGATCGACCAACACGACATACGAGCTCGGATCGAAGAGAAAATTTTATATAAACGCTAGCAGACTCTCGTGATCGACCAACACAACATACGAGCTCGGATCGAAGAGAAAGTGTATCTACAATTTCTTTGCGTTGAACTCTACGGAACTTCAAAATTTTTGAAACGTGCTCTCAATCCTAATTTAGGATATGGTCGTCAGAGTCGGGACGAGACTCTGCGCGGCTTTTTTTTTTTTTTTTTTTTTTCTACATTACGGCAAAGAGTTTATATGAAAATGGATTAGTTATAAAAAAAATAGCTCATTTGCTGTCTTCTTAGTCTTCTTAGTAAATATATGCTTTTAAATCAGTTATTTTCTATATTTACGTTTTGCAAACATTTTCTTGACAAACTGTATATTTCTTAAGTTACGATAAATTATGATAGGGAACTTAAAATTTTCTCGCGACAAAATATTTTTTTTTTTTACATTTTAAAAGCATTTTATTAATATTTTTTCAAACAACTTATTCTAGGTAAAACGCTTAAACCTATCTTAAATATCTTATCTATTTAACGTAGCATACTGGACCTGAACGGGCACTCTAAGCTATACAGTATATTTTTAATTTTGTCTTTCGACGTCTATTCTATTTGTTGTGGAATTCGTTTATTAGTTTATTAGTATTAAGGCTAAGAAAAATTAGTTAAAAACTTAGCATATTATTAGTGAGTATAACCTTAAAACTAACTAAAACTACACTACATAGTAATCCTAATCTAGCCTATCCTATTTTATCTGTATGTATATACATATGTATATATATGTAACGGGTGCGGCACGGAAACCGAACGTATTTCTAAACGCTATTGTGCCTAAAATAAAAGAGTGGGGGAAACGAGACTTCGGCTTCTGGTAGTCTGGTCCGTCCATTTTGGTTTACTAACAGTTGCCAGTTATGGCTGAATGGAACTCGATATACCGCGTTTTTGCGGTAGAATGGTTTTTCAAGAGTCAGGAATCTTACATGTCCGCCATTCGCGCTTTTCGCAAACATTTCGCTATCGCGTAAACCAGTACCCAGTGAAAAAACTGTCCGTCTTTGGGTAAAAAACTTTCGGGAGAAAGGTAATGTGTCCAAAACGGTTCGGACACCGCAAAACATTTGTGTTTCGTGTTGCTTTCAAAATAGACCGCAAAGATCGGCGCAGAAGCACTCTTTGAGTTTAAATTTAAGTGATCGAACCGTACGACGCATTCTGCAGGATGATTTACACTTTCACCCATACAAAATGATGTTGACTCAAAAATTGTTGGCCACCGATTCGATTTCCCAGCTCGGTTACAATTTTGTAAACGCATACTCGAAAAATCGCAAATGAAGAACTCCCTCTTAATCGCATTCTCTTTACCGACGTAGCTCATTTTTATTTACACGGCGATGCAAATGACCAAAATATGCGTTACTGGAGCGACTAGAATCCGAGAATAATACACGAAAAGCCTTTTCATTCTCCGAAGTTGGCTTAGTGGATGGAAGTGGCCTCTAACGGTCTCATCGGTCCTTTCTTCTTCGAGCAGACAGTTAACGGAAACAGGTATCGCGAGATGTTGGAAGAGCATAAATCAGCGCCTCGCGAAAACGTAAATTGTCGTCCACTTGGTTTCAACACCTGTCATACTACCGGGGAAACCATGGAACTGTTGCGTAAACATTTTGGTAACCGCATAATTTCGCGAGGCGCTGATTTATGCTAGCCGCCGCCTTCACCCGATTTATCGTGTTGCGATTACTTTCTCTGGGGATATCTGAAGTCTAAGGTATACAGCAACAAGCCGAGAAACCTGGAGCAACTCAGAGGCAATATTGAACGGGAAACTGCCGCATTTCTACCGAAATGTTAAAAAAAGTTCCTGAACATTTCAGAAAACGCGCAGAGGATGACATGAAAAATAAGGGTGGTCATTTATGCGATATTATTTTTAAGACATGAATCTGTGGTAAAATACATATGATTAGGCCAAATAAAAATTGATGAAATGCTGCATCTTTTCGTGCAAAAAAAAAAATTCCCTACGTAAATTTGTTCTTGAGCTAGAGTGTTTAGAAATACGTTCGGTTTCCGTGCCGCACCCGGTACATGCATAGACATGTACAACGGGACATCCATAGGCGATCATGGCCCTGATTAAAGCCATCTAACAGATTATTTTGACTTTCTTATCAAGTTGGCTGCTATGAAACAGCATTCTTAACAGAGTGAAAGCTCCCCGAGCCCTGGCCAAAGCAACATCTATATGTTTATTAAAATACAGATATTGATCCAACCAGATACCGAGGTATCTGACTACATTTTGGTTCGCCAGTGGACGCCCATCCGGACCAGTGATGGAGAATTTTCGCCAGTTTTTCCTGATATCCCTAGAGGCCCCAGACAATGGCGTTCTAAACAAAATAGTTTCCGATTTTTGGAAGTTGATTTTCAGTTTCCAGTCATTACAAAACGTTTGAATTTTTTCGAAGTCACGTTGCAAGAGAGTAACTATGACGTCAATCGTTGGACCTGTTCTATACGCGACTAGGTCGTCTGCGTATGCTATCGAGTGACGAAGCGAAGCTATCAGACCACTGACGTAAATGTTGAAAAGGATCGGTGAGTTCACCGTGCCTTGTAAACCATTTTTGATATCAAATGTTTGAGAAGAAGTCACGTTGGCAATTTTTACAACGAACTTTCTTCCCATTAACATATAGATCATATACAGCAGTGGTTTACTTATGTCTACCTGGTTAAGCGTGTAGTAAAGTCCCTCTAACCATACGGTGTCGAAGGCTTTTTCCAAGTCAACCAGGCAGGCACCTGTGCATTGGTTACGATAAATTATGATAAGGAACTTAAAATTTTCTCGCGGCAAAACAATTGCAACTGAAGTGATTGCAATGCTGAACAGTATATTTACCGTTAATCGCAGTCGTTTTCCATTATTTCTGAGTTGCGTCATATTGAGCACATGTCAGAGGTTCGTTGACTGAAGGCTCACGTACGGGAATATTTTTAAACAGAGCAGGCTTCGAGTGATCTTGAAAAAGGGTAATAATGGCACCTAATACATTCGGTGATGCATTAAGACAGCGTATTGTGGATGATTTCAGAAAAGGAAATATTAATAAAATACAATATAAATAAATCGTCGGTTTCCCAAATTATAGGTCGATATAAGAAACCAAAGAAGTAGCTGTTGTGCATCGCAGCGGTCGACCACGTAAAACATGCTCCCGAATGGACGCTTTGTTGGCCCGAACAGTTAAAATCGATCCCTTCATATCTGCGCCGAAATTGGTTCAAGATTTCCAGCAAACAGTAAGTGCTAGAACAGCATCTCGTCGGTCGACCAGTGATTTCGATCCGAAACCAGAAAAAAACGAATTCAATTTGCAAATGAACATTTATTGTGGGACATTCAGAGGTGGAGCTCAGTCCTTTTTAGTGATGAGTCAAGATTCAATATCGTGGGTAGCGATGGAATTTCGTAAGTTAGAAGACCACTTGGCAAGCGATATCAAACTCGCTATTGCTTAAGGGGGGAAGTACCTGTAAAGGCCGAAAAAAAGGACTTTTTCGCGATTTATTTTCAGGAAAATTAAAACGGCGCAAATAAAAATTGTATTACATATATTTAGAGTAATGTTTAAAGATGAAAAAAACATGTTTTACATTATGAAAAAGAAGAACTTCATTCACTTGTGGTGGCTCCTGTATGTCGCGTCGCCGCAGACATCGAAATCTGCGTGAATTCTCCCGACCACAATTTTCATCTAAAATCGTAAAACTAAATGCTATTTCACTCAAGAGGTTTTTTTTATCCTAGATGAACTAGGATCTTTGGGAAATTCAAACATTAACCATAAAAATGAGGGTCTCACAAAAAATGTTGAGTCGTTTTTTATACCCTTTAAGAAAATAGCTAGATTATCAAAATCGGCTTACAACTTTTTCGTAATCGTTTACGCAAATTTGAAAAACATGGTCTCGAGAAAACGCCGTTTAAAGTTTGCGGTTGAGGGAAAAGGAACTTACCGAAGTTGGACGCTAATCGGCTCCACCAGGCTCATAGAGTAAACCCTCAGCTTCCTTGAAATATTCATTTTCCGCGAGTTGTGCCGCTCTACGAGCACTGCGGGCCTCCTTCGTGCTGTCTCTATGCCGTCGGTCTGCGCGCGCCATTCTAAATTCGTCCATCTGGTCGGCTAACATCTTGCACTGATGCCCAATGATGCAGTCCAAAAATCTCATAAGCATCAAAATCGAACTGTAGCCTCCATTGAACAATCCGGCAGCGATGGACGCAGCAATGTCAATGATTTTTTTCCCGGAATTAAGATGCTTTGGAGCCATGCGCCACACCGTGGCGTTAAATGACTCGTTCGCGTTCTGCGTATTTCCGCCCAGGCACCTAGTCAGGAGACCGTCCCTCGAGAGATCATTATAAATGGGACGAACGCTGGATTCTACGTCGGGTGGAATAAGACGTGGCGGGTGCTTGGACTTCAAACTTTTGGTGGCCTCTGCCCTACGCCACGCGCACCATGTGTTTTCGCCTTTTGGGCAGTTTCTATGTCTGGGCTTTTGGTTTGTCGAACAGTAGTGATCCAGTGTCGACATTATAGCCTTTCTCATATCCTTGACCGAATTTGCATTATTCCTTATTGCCAAGGGGTAATAATTCGTTAATTTTTTGATAACACCCTCTGTCAACCGTCCCTTGCCTCCGAGTTTCTCCGTCTTTAACATTTCGCAGTCGCGTGCCCATTCTTTTTTGGACATGGCCCACACACTCGCTTTTCGTTACCGGAAAATTGTCACCGTAAGGATTGTTTTTCTTGATGCTCGCGAAATTCTTCGAGTCTCCGTCGCCGATATAATTCAAATCATTCACTCCGGCTCGGCGCGAACCACTTTCAAGTGGCATAACTTCCACAATTTTCAAGATAGGTTTTTGAAATTTCGCAATGATTTTCTTAGAACATATACCTATCGATTAAGACAATCAAAAAAAAAAAATCGATTTTTCGAAACGTCTTGAGGTACTTCCCCCCTTAAGAACTTTTAAACATGGTGGAGGTAATGTGATGGTGTGGGGTTGTTTTTCTACTGCTGGTTTGGGGCCATTGTGTCGCATAAATGGTATAATGGACACACACGCATATAAAAACATCTTAAACGATGTTGGGCTACCATATGCGGAATGGAAAATGCCGTTGCTTTGGGTCTTCCAGCAGGATAATGACCCAAAACACACATCAAAGCTTGTCAAATCGTGGCTCAGTGATCGAAACATCACTGTTATGGACTGGCCTGATTTAAACCCAATTGAGAATCTTTGGAAAATTTTGAAATAAAGAATAAATCGGATTGATGTTCGAAATGCGTGCGATTTTTTTTTTTCAAAAATAGAGAAAGCCTGGAATAAAATTTTAAGTTCCTTATCATAATTTGTCGTAACTTAAGAAATGTATATTGGCTTTTTGTGAATTATATGTTTTTGTTTTCCTTAGATATTGAGCTTTAAAGATATGTGAAGACATTGTATGATTTCGTATAAAAATTTAGTGAATTTTATGAAATTTCCCTGTTTCTGTTCGAGTTGCAAATGTTTTGTCCGATACTGTAGCACGGTTTCTTTGCTGACTTCGTTTTTCTACGTTTAACGAATATTTTTTTTTCAATGTCTGCCTGCCCAGTTTGAAAGTATATTTCTTTCTTCTGCCACAAATCTTACACCGTGCGAACAAGATTTTAGCATCTACTGGATATTGAATCGTCGACAAGAAAGAAAGAAAATAAAGAAAAATCCTCTTTTGTCTTTTAAATGATATTTCCTTAATCAAATACAGTAAAACCCCTTTAGTTCGGATTGGTTGGGGGAAAGGTTAGTCCGAATAAACGAATTTTCCGAATTAATGAGAGATTTTTATTTATGCTCTAGAACGCGTTCCTATTGACGAGAAAAGCAAGAGCATTAAACGAACAATTGTTTTATTAACACAAAGGATTGCAAATAATACATCAAATTTATTATAATTCACTTTTGTAACTTACTTACTTAATTTGATGGCGCTACAGCTCGGGGTGTACCAGGACCTCAACCAACAAGCCCCTCCAGCTAGCACGATCTTTCGCTAGTCTTTTCCATTGCCGCACACCCAGTTGGATGAGGTCCCCTTCCACCTGTGTGCGCTATCTTAACGGCGGCCGTCCTCTGCTTCTTCGTCCCTCGGGGTTGGATTCAAAGACTCTCCGGGCTGGAGCTGTGGTGTCCATTCGCTCTACATGGCCCAGCCATCTTAGGCGTTGAATCCGTAGACGCCTGACTAGGCTCATGTCGCTGTACAGCCCGTAAAGTTCGTGGTTGAATCTTCTCCTCCATCCACCGTCTGCGTTTATAGGCCCAAAAATCACGCGCAAAATCTTTCTCTCGAACCGACCAAGGGCCTCCTCATCCGCTTTAGATAGTGTCCATACTTCTGCGCCGTACAACAGGACCGGGATGATAAGGGTCTTATATAGAGTCAACTTTGTCGTTCGGGAGAGGGCTCTATTACTCAGTTGCCTCCTGAGCCCAAAGAAACAGCGATTGGCAAGATTTGCGTATGCAAGGAGTTGCGAGGATTTGAAATAGATTGTGCTTCTTGTATTGGCCAGTGATTTTTGCATAATCATTTCCAATATGATGTTGAAGAAATCACACGACAGCGCATCGCCCTGCCTAAATCCTTTTTAGACATCAAAACTATCGGTAAGGTGTTCACCGATTCGGATGGAGCAGCGAGCATTCTCCAAAGTCATCCTGCATAGTCTGACGAGTTTAGCAGGTATGTCAAAGGTAGACATAGCGTTGTATAGCTCGTCTCTAATTACGCTGTCGTATGCGGCTTTGAAGTCGACAAATAGGTGGTGAGTTTCGACTTGAAATTCATTGGTTTTTTCCAGTATCTGCCGTAGTGTGATGGTGGACTTCCCTGGCCTGAATCCGCACTGATAAGGACCTATCAGCTTATTTACAAAAGGCTTCAGGCGTTCACACAAAACGGCAGAGAAGATTTTGTAGGCGATGTTAAGGAGACTTATTCCTCTATAGTTGGCGCAATCAGAGGGGTCTCCTTTCTTGTGGATCGGGCACACGATGCTGAGACTCCATTCCTCGGGCATGCTTTCCTCTAACCATATCTTACGGATGAGCTGGTGTATGCTCCCAACCAGGTCATCCCCAGCTGCCTTGAAGAGCTCAGCAGACAGTCCGTCTGCGCCAGCAGCTAGCTTTGAAATCGGGTTCTCCAAGGGTTTGTGCAAAACGTATGGCAGCAGTTTGAATTTCAATTCCACGAATAGGAACACCACTGGATCTCTGCGAACGATACCAAGTGTAAACGGCACTGTCAATTTTTTTAAAGTTTGGCTCTCTCAGTCTAATTATATTTTTATTCGATTTTGTCTCAGATTCAGGAAAGATTTTTAATTTATCTTTGTGTCGTAAAATGGAGATTTAGTTATGTTAAACTTGTCTAAAATGTTCTTGTAATCCATTCCACTTATTACACATTCAAGAATTTCTAATTTTTGTTTCAAGTTTAATGATTTGTATAAACCTCTACTTGTTGATGGTTTAGCTGACATTTTAACGTGAATTATAATTAATTGTTTATTTATGTAGAAATACGTATCAAATTTGTGCTTAAGGACTACGATTTAAGGTACCCTTACACGATCAATCGAATGATATCAAATACTTACGTGTGTTTGTGAAAATGCGTCTGTGTGCGTCACACACATTCGTTGGTAACCGATTGACAAAAAATCAAAACATTTTTGACATTGCATGACCATTATCATGCTGATTGACGTGTGTAAGGGTTTTTTTTTTTTTTTTTTTTTTTATATATAGGGCTAGTGCTATCAATAGCAATGCGGCACTGCGACCTTTGCAGATCTATTGTGCCTGCTAGCCGATTTAGCCGAGTAGCCTCTCCACCTCCACAATGAAGTTGAGAATGCTTCTCGTAGGAGCCAGGGTGATCCCCTCAGGAATCATAACTTCACTGAGAAGGATACGCTTCCTAAGATGGCAGAGAGCAGCACACTCACACAGTATGTGTTCTGCCGTCTCTTCGTCCTCAAGACAGAGCCGACACTCAGTTTCAGACGAGAGGCTAATTTTGTTTAAATGATATCTCAGACCGCAGTGTTCCGTTAGATAGCTGACTAGTCTTCTGATATCCATCCTATTGAGTTTGAGTATGTCAATAGGGTGCTTGTTCAGGGGTCGTATAAGTCGTTTAGATTGACGGAGTCCCCGAACGCTGTTCCAAAAGGACAGGTGTTGTAATTTTTCCCACTTGTCTAGGAAGTAATTTATCTTAGACGCGGGAATGCCGCAGAATGGTTCCGGACCTATATACTTGTCACTGGAGCCCTTTCTGGCAAGTTGGTCGGCAATTTCATTGCCCTTGATACCTTTATGGCCTGGCACCCACCAAAGTTTAACATTGTTTCTTTTGGCGAGGTCTTGTAGGGCGTCATGGCATTCCTTGACGGTTTTTGAGTTCGTGCTGTACGAACCCAGCGCTTTAAGCGCTGCTTGGCTATCGGAGAGTATGTTGATGGTTACTCCTCTGATGCCAGTCTCAAGATTTAGATTTACGCATGTTAGGATGGCATGCAGCTCTGCTTGGAAGATGCTGGGACTTATTCCCAGTGCCTTCGAGATTTTGCGTTTTGGTCCAAAGATGCCGGCGCCAGCGCCGGAAGCCATCTTGGAGCCATCCGTGTACCACCTAAGGCCTTTGACATTTAGCAGGGGATCACTGTTTTCCCATGCTGAGCGGTTTGGGATCAGTATCTCAAATCTCTTGTCAAAGGTGAAGGGGTGTGGCAGTGCGTCCGAGACTGTAGTAATCATATCCAGCTCGGGAAGGTGTTGTAATATGGACATGTGGCCTGCGGGTCTACATGGCATATTTGTTCTCGAGCAGAGGATTCTGATTGCACTGCGTAATGCCACCTTTTTGATAAAAAGGTGCAGTGGAGTGAGTCCAATGAGTGCTTCTTGGGCTGCCGTGGGGCAGGTTGGCATAGCGCCTGTGATGCCGAGACACGCTAGTCTTTGAAGGCGTTGAAGCTTAACAATTGTAGTTTTTTGCTCAACTTTTGGCCACCATACGGTGGACCCGTAGGTGACGATAGGTCTAACTATCGCGGTATATAGCCAGTGGACTACCTTAGGTTTGAGTCCCCAGGTTTTACCGTAGGTGCGTCGACAGGCCCACATGGCCTTAGTCGCTTTCATGAGTTTATTTCTCATATTGGAGTTCCAGTTGAGTCTACGGTCTAGGTCAATACCTAGATACTTTACTTCCTCTGAAAATCCTATGCGTGTGCCATTTAGTAAGATTGAGCAGGGTTGTACCTTTCTTCTCTTTGTAAATGAGACTAAGATCGTCTTATTTGGGTTAATAGATAAACCGTCTCTGCCACACCAGTCAGATATAAATTGGAGCGCAAACTGCATGCGCTCACAGGCAGTGATCTCGCACTTGCCCGTAACAATGACTACTAGGTCATCAGCATATCCGATGACCTCATAGCCCCGAGTGTTTAGCTTGCGTAGTAGATCGTCGATGACTATCGACCAAAGCAGTGGTGAGAGGACTCCCCCTTGTGGGCATCCTCTAACCGCCGATACTGTCACTGAGACCTCTCCGCATGTGGCTGATATAATACGGCTATTTAGCATCGCCCTGATCCAGTGATTAGTGGGATGGTCTACACCCCTGCAGGGTAGTGCAGTGGTGATCGAATCATAGCCAGTATTATCGAAAGCTCCCTCTGTATCAAGGAAGGCGCAGATTGCGATCTCCTTTTGTATGAAACTATTTTCAATGTGCGTCACCAAGTGGTGTAGTGCATTATCGGTAGATCGATCTTTGCGATATGCATACTGGTTGGGATGCAGAGGTATCTGGTTTTCCAGGATACCTCTAATATGGAGTTCTATCAGTTTCTCCATTGTTTTTAAAAAGAACGAAGTCAAACTGATAGGGCGATAGGATTTAGGTTGCGGCCAGTTGGCAACGGTGAGGTTGTTACTTATTAGAAATTCAAAAAGTGACTCACCTCGTTTATTGGTATTGCTGCTGCCCCATTTCATATGGTGCGCGTTGGCGTCGCATCCAATTACCAGGTGGTGTTTCTTCTTGTTGCAATACCTAACCGGATCCTGGACTTCTGTGGGAGGGATTTGTTGACCGTCTCCAGGAAAGTAAGCGGAGGCGCATACAACCTCCCTTACTCCTCCATCGGTGGAGGGGACTTCCACAATGACGGCTGCCAGGTCCCTTGTGATGAATTCTGGAATGGGGAGAAAATTTAGGTTAGTGCCGATCACACATGCGGCCCTAGGAGAAAAATCTTCTGTGGCGTAAATTAATTTACGCGACCTGTTTTGCGGGCCCATAATCTTACCTTTATGGACCCATGGTTCTTGGATTAGCCCAATGCTGATCCTGTCGCGGTACAGTCGCAGGCTAAAGGTGCGTGTAAGGGTTTGATTGACCAAATAAGCTTATTGTGTGTCGTGCAGATGTGGTGTCGCGAGCGTGGAATGTATGTCTGTCGTGAGCGGAACATTTAAGAAAGATGCAGATATTTTTAAATCACCTCAAAGATTTTCATGAGTGAATTGATTCCTTTTTTTAACCACTGTTTCATCCAAATTCGGTTCTTTTTCTTGCCATTCTATTCTTCTTTACACAAAGTGCCAGAACAACGTACGCCAATACAGTTGTCCGAATCACTCATCGCACGTCCGTAGACGACCGAAATTCACTAAATTTCACTAGAAATTTGCTTTAATCGATTGAGCTGTGTAAGGGGTAGAGTCAATCCACATAGACACGATGCATGATGTCGACTGATTGATCGTGTAAGGGCCACTTTACATTTGTCGCCAACTTAAACTATACTGGTATTTTCCCAAACAATTTCTGAATGTGGATTACCGGGATTCCGCTAATACAACATTTTTTTTTTATGGTTTTACCCGACTTTTAAATGTGAATTGCCGGGACTTGCCCAATAGACATTTTGATGATTTGTTCCAACTTTTTCGGCTGCATGGACGAGGAGGAGGAGGAATCAATACATCACCTCCTCTGCTCATGCCCCTCTTTTGCGAATCGCAGGAGGATCCACCTCGGCGCGCCCTTCTATGATAATTTAAGTGAGCTAGCAGACCATAAAATAGCTCCACTCCATCGCTTCATCAGAAGCACCGGTTGGTTCTCTGGTAACGGATCTGGGTAACACGATCCATGTGGTATCACAATGGGCCGACTTCGGCCTATGTGTGGCTTATGCCGACCACAATAACCTAACCTAACGTCCAACTTTTTCATATTTGAGATCTATTTGCTACCTGTACGTGTTCAGTCATTGCGTTATTTAATTTTTGCTAATTTAATTTAATTTTTACATAAAAAATAGAAACCCGACTCTGATTTATTCAGAAAAAATCTCTTTTATTCGGAATATTTGTTTTCCGAATAAATGTGTTTTCCGAATTAAAGAATTCCGAAATAAAAGGGTTTTCCTGAACTCATATTCTCGACATAGTGCGAGAATCTATCCCGATCAGTGACCAACTCTCAATCCAATTCGTGATATATTCTATTCCAAAGAGATGACAATTTTACTCGATAGATATTCCATTTATTTAACCCTAACCTCCTTAATACGATTTTCTTAACGAGAAACAGAGCTCATTTAACCAAAAAACGTGTTTCAAGTTCCTCTCTTAATTCTTTTTTGAATTTAAACCTATAAGCAATAAAGTTAATAAAGAACAACATTTTAGAAAATATTTCTTAAACAAGTACCTTCCGATTTCATAACCGAAAAACAAAAAATAAAACAACCTGCAACCGTATTTATAGTATATACATATTTTTAGTATGATTACATTTATTGAACTATTGTATTAACCTGAAGAACGTAAAAATATATTAAAAGCAAACAATCGTTGAAACAAACTCTGTTGATATATTATACTAAACAAGAAAAAAAAAACATAATTCAATTACATATACATACATATATTAAACTTGACAGCGAACAAGGATAATAATCAAGTGGATAAAGAAACCAATACAACTATTAAATAAGTAGGTAAATCAATTATGTAAAATATTAAAGCAATTCCAAGGAAGTGATTAATTTTGTTGTAAGTTACTTTTGTATATTTTCTTTTTTAAAAATTACAAATTCTCGTTAAATAGAAAACAAAACAAGGTTTTGTGATAAAACAAAAGACCCAAGTGCGCATAGTCGAGTTGGTACATTTTCAATTACAGTAGAAACTCGATTAACCGGACTAATTGTTGTCGTTAGGCATTCGGATAATCGAAAATCCGGATAATCGAATGTATGAAGCAAAGCGGGTTTTGTGCATGTGGTACATACATAATGTTATGTGTTTATTAAAAACATACATACTAAAATACAATCAGCCTTATTGTGAACAAAATTTCCCCCGAACTTTTTCTCTCATGGGGAAACCCGGTATTGTGAACAATGTTCGAAAGGAAAAGGGAAAAGTTCTCCCTATTGCGAATAAGTTTCCGATGGAAATTCTAACTACATTTCCCTCGAACTTTTTCCCTGTCATTTTTCTAGGGAAATCAGAGAAAAAAGGAAGGAAAACCAAGAAAATGTATAAGTATCTTTGAATTTTGGCAAAAATAATTATATATGTACATTTATAGGTCGAATGCAACAAATAAAAGACAAAGTGAAGCAATAGTAAGTTGGATGGAGAAATATCCAAATATTGCCAACGGCTTCACTAGACGCAAACCTGCGGAATATGTATGGCACTTAAGCCAGGTCTTATATAAGGCACAGATTTATTTACGAGAAAAACATTTAAGCTGAAGAATCCCTTTGTGTTATAGAAACAATGTTTATTCCTTGGAGGGGAATTTAGTGACACGTATGTCCCATCTACACATCCTAATACACCAGGAATACCAAACTTTTAGAAAAAAACTCAGTTTTGTAGTTCTTGTCTGTTCATGTGTCGTATTCATTTTTATCCATATTGGACACAGCTTATCTTCGAATATTCTTAGCACCTCACTAAGTACTAATGAAAACGACGACTGAGCTAAGCCTATATCGTACTCTTTTCCAACTCCTTTTTGGTAACCTCCTTCCGCAAAAAAACGCAAGCACGACGTCAACTTTTCTATAGTTGAGATTGCGAACACCTTTTTTGATGGGGCCAAGGATTCCCTTATAATATCCAATAGAAATTTAAAAACGGGTTTGTTTACCCTAAAGTACTGCTGGAATCTAACAAAATACCATAAACTTTTAAACACATTTTGCAAAAATTAAATAATTTACATGGTTGATGGTAATTCCAAAGGATTCGATTTATCTCTTAATTTTCTTTGTATTGAAAATAACTCACTATTTTGTGTTTCTTCTACCTCTGCCATTAACACCATAACACAAGACCTAAACATTTTTGTTAATAGTTCCTTGCTTTTCTATGAATATACACTGATTTCTAACAAATGACAGCCGTTAAAGTTTTCGAATTGAATTTCGAATTCAGTTTGGGGAAAAAAATTCCGATGGAAATTGACAATAGGAGGAACTTTTTCCCTGGAAGGGAAAAAATGGGGAAACAAAAAGTTCCCTCGGAATTCATGATAAGGCTGAATATGTACATACATATTCATTCAGCTTATGAAATATCTTGAATCACGAAAACTCCTCAATGACCGCCAATACGGTTTCCGCAGCAACAGATCCACTGGTGATGTGATGGCATATCTCGCTGAAAAGTGGAATCACTCGTTTCACCAAGCAGGTGAAAGCAAAATTGTTGCACTGGATATTTCGAAAGCATTTGACAGGGTTTGGCATGAAGCCGTTTTGTCGAAAATGCGTGCTTTTGGGATCGATGAGTCTCTCTTTCAATGGATTAGAAGCTTCCTTCCGAATCGTTCAATACAAGTTGTTTTGAACGGATTCACGTCTGATACTCACTTTGTAAATGCCGGTGTTCCCCAGGGCTCCGTTTTGTCTCCGACACTCTTTCTTATTTTTATAAATGATCTCTTGTCTGTTACTTCTAATCCAATTCACTCCTTCGCTGACGACAGTACCCTCAGCTTCTCATATTCGTTCACCAGTTTACGACCCTGCACTTCGGTTGTAGATAATGAGCGGCAGCGTATGTTAAGCTCATTAAATTCCGATATCGACAGCATTATCCAATGGGGTAAAAACAATAGAGTGGAATTTAATGCATCCAAAACACAATGCTGTCTCTTGTCGTTAAAGCTTATAACTAACCCGCAGCCATTATCCATGAATGGCACTTGCTTCTCAGAAACTGAAAAGCTTTCCATCCGGGGTATGAGTGTTGCTCACAATCTTAATTGGAGCGACCATTTATTCAGTGTCGCCAAGAATGCTGCGAAATGCCTAGGATTCTTATACAGATGCAAGAAATATTTCTCACCTTTAGATCTGGCTACAATCTATAAGGCGTTCATTCGCCCCAAATTAGAGTATAGCGCTCATGTCTAGTCCGGAACTCCGCAGGAATGTTACCTGCCCCTCCCTGTTTTATCGTTACTTCCACCAAAAATGCTCTGATGAAATAGCCAGTTACATTCCGTCCCTTCAACATTTCTCCCGCAATACACGTCTCTCTAGGAATGCTCACCAATATACTCTGAAGTCCGCTTTCGGACGTACTGTCAAATATAGAGAATCTTTCATTAACCGAACCACACGAATCTGGAACTCCCTGCCGGATTCGGTTTTCCCCCCTCAATGCAACATGCAAGCATTTAAGATCAATGTCCATCGGCATCTCCTCTATTCCTCTTGCTCTCTATCTTCTGCCCGCACTGTGTCGCCGACATAATAAGGATTAGACCTTGAGTGCGCGCAAAATATTTAAAAAAAAAATATTTGGTAATTTGCGTTTTGTAACCAAGAAATAAAATAAAGGGTCCGCCAAATAACTTTAAATGCCATTAAAAAAAACTGCTGAATATTTTCTCAAATTTCTTTTTTTATTTGAAAGTATTTGAAAGAGGACGCCGTGGCGCAGTGGTTAGTGTGTTGGGCTCTGACGCACGATGAGCGAGTTCGAATCTCGATAACACCAACGCCATCGAATGTTTATTTCGCGGCGTCCATCCTCGGCGGGGTACTGGCAAAACCCTCCGTAGTATAAGTTGCCTGGAAAAAGCTTCTCGACTCACGCCGCCGTTCGGAATCGGCATTAAACGTTAGGCCCCTTTCACCTGTGGGAAAAATAAATCACACACACCATGGGTGATTGAAGAGAAGCTTGGCTCTGGTCCTTCATGGGCTGTAACGCCACCAAAAGAAAGAACATCACATTACGAATACTTTTATCCATCAGAGTACAAATTGGTCGCGGTTGGTAGTCCGGATAATCGCGAATCCGTATAACTGAGGGCCGGATAATCGAGTTTCTACTGCATGTATATTGTTATATTAAAAATAAACAATAAAACAAAAACCATTACATATTGATCCTTGTATAAAACATATTTACATATAGACAACAAATATTTATATATTTAGACGAGAAAAAAAAAACCACACTCACTGTGAAAGTTTATCCTTTTACTAAGCAAAAGAGAATAAATTAAAAAGGGACAAAACCCAAAACAAAAAAGCATGTGACCTAGAATGAGAACCTTGTACTTATTGTATTATTGTGTTTCAATTTTTTTCTATAAGAATTATATATAAATGTATATTTGAAAAATATATTTAAAAGAAATGAGAAAAAAGCCGAAATGAATAAATTAACATATAAAGTAACAAAATTACATTTTTGTTTAAAACGTCTATGGCCACGCAGTGAGCGACTTCTTCTTCTTCTTCTTAGTGGGCGCTACAGTTCGGGGTGAACCTGGGCCTCTACCAACATGCCCCTCCAGCTAGCACGATCTTTCGCTAGCCTTTTCCATTGCCGCACACCCAGTTGGCTGAGGTCCCCTTTCACCTGTGTGCGCCATCTTAAGTGCGGCCGTCCTCTGCTTCTTCGTCCCTCGGGGTTGGATTCAAAGACTCTCCGGGCTGGAGCTGTGGTGTCCATTCGCTCTACATGGCCCAGCCATCTTAGGCGTTGAATCCGTAGACGCCTGACTAGGCTCATGTCGCTGTACAGTCCGTAAAGTTCGTGGTTGAATCTTCTCCTCCATCCCCCGTCTGCGTTTATAGGCCTAAAAATCACGCGCAAAATCTTTCTCTCTAACCGACCAAGGGCCTCCTCATTAACCTTTGATAGTGTCCATGCTTCTGCGCCGTACAACAGGACCGGGATGATAAGGGTCCTATATAGAGTCAACTTTGTCGTTCGGGAGAGGGCTCTATTACTCAGTTGCCTCCTGAGCCCAAAGAAACAGCGATTGGCAAGAGTGATTCTGCGTTTGATTTCGTAACTGATGTCGTTGTTCCAGGTCACTGCGGAGCCAAGGTAGACGAAGTCCTTAACTACCTCGAACTTATAACTGCCTATACAAACGTTCTGGCCAAGACGTCGGTGGTGAGCGTCCTTTTTTGAGACAGAATTGTTTAGTTTTACCCTCAATTTTCGCCGCCTCCGCCTTAATACTCGTAAACGCCTCATTGACATCTCGCTGTGATCTACCTATTATGTCAATATCGTCGGCGTATGCAAGGAGTTGCGAGGATTTGAAATAGATTGTGCCTCTTGTATTGGCCAGTGATTTTTGCACAATCATTTCCAGTATGATGTTGAAGAAATCACACGACAGCGCATCGCCCTGCCTAAATCCTTTTTTGACATCAAAACTATCGGTAAGGTGTTCACCGATTCGGGTGGAGCAGCGAGCATTCTCCAAAGTCATCCTGCATAGTCTGACGAGTTTAACAGGTATGTCAAAGGTAGACATAGCGTTGTATAGCTCGTCTCTAATTACGCTGTCGTATGCGGCTTTTAAGTCGACAAATAGGTTATGAGTGTCGACTTGAAATTCATTGGTTTTTTCCAGGATCTGCCGTACTGTGAAGATTTGGTCGATGGTGGACTTCCCTGGCCTGAATCCGCACTGATAAGGACCTATCAGCTTATTTACAAAAGGCTTCAGGCGTTCACACATAACGGCAGAGAAGGTTTTGTAGGCCATGCTAAGGAGACTTATTCCTCTATAGTTGGCGCAATCAGAGGGGTCTCCTTTCTTGTGGATCCGGCATACGATGCTGATACTCCATTCCTCGGGCATGCTTTCCTCTAACCATATCTTACGGATGAGCTGGTGCATGCTCCCAACCAGGTCATCCCCATCTGCCTTGAAGAGCTCAGCAGACAGTCCGTCTGCGCCAGCAGCTTTATTCGACTTGAGCTTCGATATGGCAATCTTAACTTCGTCGAGGTCAGGGGGACAAAATTCTCTGCGGTCTCCGTCGATTAGAAATGGATCATTCTGCCTGACAGCGGTATATTGACTAACATCGCCGTTATACAGTCTGCAGAAGTGGTTTTTCCATACTCTCAGCATCGACTGCGGTTCTATTACTAGATGTCCGTTCTCATCCCTGCAGGCCTCCGTTCTGGCTTTATAACCTTGGCATGTTCGCTTTATTTGTTAATAAAACTTTCGAACGTCACGCCTGCAGTAACACCTCTCCAAATCCTCAATCGCGCGCTTCTCGTGCTCTTTCTTCTAAGAAGCTAATGCTCCTCCCTTCTTTTTAACTCGTAGAGCTCACGAGCTGCTCTTGTTCTTTTATGCAGCGAGGCCTTATATGCATCCTGCTTCGCTGTATGAATCCTCCTGCACTCGTCATCGAACCAGGTGTTTCTTCGTGGTGGAGCCTTGAAACCCAAAACTTCGGATGCAGAGCTTTTCAGGGCTTGTTTGCCCCGTAGCAAGATCAATCAGCCTGTGTCCGTTAACGGAGGTGGTGTCGTATAGGCTATGTTTGCCGTTGACTCGTTCAAAGATGCTTTCTTTACCCAGCTTAGCATTGAAGTCTCCCAGTACATAGCTGGGACATTGGGCATACGTTCTGTCTAGGAGATCGTAGAACTCATCTTTGGCTGAGTCATCCTTGTCTTCCGTGGGGGCGTGGACGCAGATCAGGCTGATGTTAAAAAATTTAGCCTTGATACGGATTGTTATGAGGCGTTCGCTCACATGCCGAAAGCTTAGGACTTTTGCCTTAGTCCGCCTCGAACAACAAATCCGCATCCAAACAATCATTGCCCTCTCTCCCTATAGCAGTCGCCGTAGTAAATATCGCAGTTTTTCATCCGCTTTATACCCGGTCCATATCATCGCATTTCCTGGATGGCGGTGATGTCCGCTTTATAGCGGTCTAGGGCGTCCGCAAGTTGTTCGGCTGTACGTGGCCTGTTTAGGGACCTAACATTTCCCGTACAAAGCCGAAGATCATTGTCCTTTTTTCGTTTTTTGCAAGGGTCGACTGAGCGACAAAAAAAAAAATTGGAACATATCGAATTGTATGGCGGTGGCCACGTGGGACCTGAGCGACGAGCGATTTCGCCAAGCGACGTCGCTCTGAAATCAAATCTGTTTTAATTTTTGCGATTGTCGCTGAGCGACGAATTCAAAAATGGGAAAAAACAGCACGGAAATTTTGATTTCTGCTGTTCAAAGTTGTCCAGTCTTACGGCATGATAGTTTAAAAGACTATAGGAACAAACAAATTACCGAAAAGCAGTGGGAGAAGTTGCAAGTTTGTATCCGCTCAGTAAATGGCCACTCGTCCCTCACTGCGTGGCCGCAGCCTGATTGATCAGCCGAATTTTTTTGGGCAAGCTAGTTGAGGTTCTGACTCAGACTCGCTAAGTCATGGGCGAGAACGCCTTAAGAAATTGCCTTTTCGGTAAACTCCAGGGGTGGAATCGGCTGAGGTGATTTGTTACAAGTGACAGTCACTGTGATTGTCACATTTTTTTGACTAATTTGTGGTGACAGCTATTTAGCTATCACTTTCATATGTTCTGTGCAGGGATAAAGAATGAGATACTAATCTTTTGGCTTTGACAGGCATTTTGACAACTAGCCCCTACAAACGCGTTGCGGTTTGACGGCGTCTTGACTATGTCATTCTGCCTTGTTCCGACGTCTTGACTCTAAGTCAAAAGCATAGTTTTTAAAGCGGCCTCTAGACGCTCAATATTATTGTGCGAAATATTGCACAATTTTATTGGCTTGCTGCCCCAGACGGTTAAATATTTTTGACAATAATTTAGTTGACCGGTCATATTTGTATTAAAAGTCAAAAGCGTTTTGATTTTCCGCAATATATCGCACAATCTTGCAATATTATCTACAGACGAACAATAATATTGTGCAATATTAAATATTGCACAATATTATTAGGCGTCTAGGGGCCGCATTAATTACAAAAGCAACAACCAACCCCTGCGGGGATCAACGGGCAGACGTACGAAAGTTTGGTGTCTCATTCTTTATCCCTGGTTCTGTGCGTTTGATATGGCTTTGTCTGTGCCTTTGTGTGTTTTATAAAGAGAAGAAAATATGTATGTTTCCGTGCTTGGAACAATTTGAAGCGAAGATGGTCTAAAACCATTTTGCACCGCACTTATCGGCAGCTACCAGTGCGGCTTCCGGCCCGGCAAATCAACTATAGACCAAATGTTCACACTTCGACAAATCCTGGAAAAGACCAACGAGTTTCGAATCGATACAACTCATCTTTTCATCGATTTCAAAGCCGCATACGACAGCATTCATCGTGAAGAACTGTTTGGGGCGATGGCCGAATGCGGGATCCCGGTAAAACTGATCCAGTTGTGTCGCGCCACGCTAAAAAACACGCGATGCACCGTGCAACTCGGTTCTAGGACCTCGGAACCATTCGAAACATTCACCGGATTTCGGCAGGGAGATGCGCTGTCATGTGACTTCTTCAACCTGGTGCTGGAGCAGATAGTGCGACGGGCAGGCGTCAACAGGGAAGGCAGTATCTTTTACAAGTCCATCCAGCTGCCAGGATACGCGGATGATATCGACATCATCCTGTGTTCTCGCCGTGGCATTGTGGAAGCATTCACGGCGATTGAGGAACAGGCGAAACGAGTTGGTCTTAAGATCAATGAGGACAAAACGAAATACATGCTGTCAAGCAAAAACCAATCCGTCGCTCACCACCTGGGACAAAATATAACAATTGACAGCTACAATTTCGAGGTAGTTAAGGAGTTTGTCTACCTCGGGGAAAACGTAAATTCCACAAATGACACCACAGTGGAGATCCGGCATAGAATCGCCCTTGGCAAGCGCTGCTACTTCGGCTTGTCCAAACGACTGGGGTCAAAACTCCTCACTCGAAAGACCAAAGTCATGCTTTACAAAACGCTCATTCTGCCAGTCTTGCTGTACGGAGCCGAAAGCTGGACGATAAGCAGGACAGCGGAGCTGATTTTGGGTTCTTTCGAAAGAAAAATTCTGCGCCGGATATTTGGTCCTGTCTGTGTGGAAGTTGAATGGACAAGAAGACACAACCGCGAAACTCTACGAGCTGTACCAAGATGTGGATGTAGTCCGGAAGGCAAGGATCCGTCGACTGCACTGGCTCGGCCACATCGAGCGCATGGACATCAACGCTCCAGCTAAGAGGGTCTTCGACTCCGAGCCTCCTGGTTCGAGAAGAAGAGGAAGACCGAACCTCCGGTATAAAGACCAAGTAATCGCGGATGTAAGACATCTTGGTCTTGACAACTGGAAGCAGCGTGCCCGGGACCGTCAAGGATGGAAGGCAGCTATAGCTCAGGCTCAGATCCTCCATGGATCGCTGGCCTGACAAGTAAGTAAGTAAGTAATAGCATTTCTAATATGTACGTTATTTACTTTTCCCAGTATTTGTGCAAAACAATCGGTGACAATGGCCCTGATTTTAATTTCAACATTTCTTTTTAACTTTCTAACAGCTGTCTTAAGGCAGCCCTACACGGCGAACATATTCGCCGATTTCGTTCGTGAATTTGTTGTGAACGTCGCGAGTAAACATAAATAAATAACCATAAGCGCAACCACTTGTGCTTATTTATCGTACATGTTTATACTCTGAAGAATCAGCACGAAATGAATGTTCTCCAAATGTGTTCGCCGTGTAGAGAGTTAGGCTACGCGCACAGTGATGCGAGAATGCGATGCGATGCGAGAAGCGGTTGCTTGCGAAAAAACTGTTCACATGTATTCTTATGTACGAGCGCACAGTGAAGCGATTTTCGATGCGATTCTCGCAAGATTCTCGCAAGCTTCTCGCACACAAACTCTTCTGATCACTTTTTCAAGCGATTCTGTGCGAGTAGTATCCATTGTTGCTGTTGTTCTGATGCAATTTCATTTGTTTAAATGAAAAATTGGTCCAGTTTCCTAATACAAATGGTTCAATTTGTCCAAAATGTGGTCAAATATTTTGAACGACATTCTTGTGCATCCCAAGAATTTTCTTTCATCGTTCCTTAACTGTGGATATGTAACGGGTTTTCCAATAGGAAATTGATAACTTTGAAATCAATTTGTGAACGCACCCTTTCACTGATCACCGGACTGTCATTGCTAGTTTATTCAGTAAAGTCAACATTTTCATCATAGTAAAGTGCATGAACGGGCAAAGTCTCCAAATTATAAAAATTCTGTACCGAAATTCGGAGTCGGTGACCGCAACTTACAGAGCGCTAACTCCAATTTTCGGTCGTTATTCTCGCCCTACTAGACAGGCAAGTCTACAGACAGAACAAGTCTAGTGCAAAAATTAGAGTCTATACATTCGTTGTGTGATATTGCCGTGTCAACGAGACAACAGGTTGGTCGAAAATATCGCTGGTGTTCGGGCGTCCGTAGCAAACAATTCAAATCAATCAATTGCACAACTTTCTCAAGAACTAACGCGTATTTTGCGTAAGGATCTTGGTTTCCACCCATACAGGATCAAGCTTACTCAAGAATTGAAGCCGATGAACCATTTGAAGCGACGTACGTTATCCGATTGGGCTCTGGAGAAGATGCGCCAAGATGATGAATTTCAACGCAAAATCATCTTCAGTGACGAAGCTCATTTTTGGCTCGATGGGTTCGTCAATAAGCAAAATATGCGTTATTGGTCGGCTGAAAATCCATATGTGCTTCATGAGTCACTACTTCGTCCACAAAAAAAAAGCTGTTTGGTGCGGTTTGCATGCCGGCGCGGCGGCGTTATTGGGCCATATTTTTTCGTCGACGATAAGGATCGTCACTTACTGTGAATAGCCAGCGTTATCGCGCCATGATTGCCGATTATTTTTGGCTCGAATTGGAAGATATGGACTCGGACGGCATGTGGTTTCAACAGGATGGTGCTACACAGCACACGTTACAATCGATTTATTGAAGAGTTAATTTGATGAGCGCGTTATCTCAAGAAAGAGGCCAGTCGAATGACCGCCTCGTTCGTGCGATTTAACGCGTCTAGACTATTTTCTTTGGGGCTGCGTTAAGTCATTGGTTTATGCTAACAAGCCGACGACGTAGGAAGAGCTCAGAGCCAATGTGTGGCCCAGTCATCGAAAATTGGGTCCAACAAATCGACCAATGCAAACGTGCCCGCGGTGGCCATATGAACGGAGTCGAGTTCCATTCATAAACGTTTTGATTAAACTACAAGCTGATAGCAAAGTTTTTGAAATATCTCAAATGGTTTGCGTTTTATTTAAAAAAAAGTTGTCAAGTCCTTATTGGAAAACCCGATAAATATAAACTTTCATTTAAAAATTCTTCGCCTGATGATGAATACATCGCAACAGAAGAGTACAGAGCAGCTTTCACTGTGCGCACCATATCGCATCTCGCATCGCATCTCGTATCGCTTCTCGTATCGCTTCCCGAATCGCATCTCGCATCACTGTGCGCGCAGCCTAACGCAAACGAACGGATTCGGCGAACATGTTCGCCGTGTTGCAAGTGTTGCTCCTTTTCTAAACTTTTTTGTGATAATCTTACCCGATACCAAAAGATGATGGTAGTCACATATGACTGTCACCAAAGTGGTACTCAACAACAAAACGTGTTCGTCGAAGTCTTCGACTGTCTCGAATTTATGGGCCTGCCATTGCCTTAAGGTAGCAGGTTCCTTTCTGCTAAATACAGCATCCTCCTTCCTAAAGACAGCTTCCTCTTTTTCAAAACAGCATCCTCTTTGCTCCTAAATACGGCATCCCCCGTCCTAAAGACAGCATTCTTCTTTCCCAAAGACAGGATCCTCCTTCCTTAAAGAGACAGAATCCTTCCTTCTTAAAGAAAGCATCCTCCTTTCATTAAGACAGCATCCTCCTTTGTAAAGACAACAACCTCCATTCCTAAAGACAGCATCCTCGTTTCCTAAAGACAGCATTCTCCTTCCTAAAGACAGCATCCTCCTTTCCTAAAAACAGCATCCTCCTTCCTAAAGACAGCATCCTCCTTTCTAAAGACAGTATACTTCTTTCCTAAAGACACGATCCTCCTTTTTTCTAAAGACAGCATCCTCCTCTCTAAAGACAGCATTCTCCTTTCCTGAAGAAAGTGTCCTCCTTTCCTAAGAACATCATCCTCCTTTTCTAAATACAGCATCTTCCTTGCCTAAAGACAGCATCCTCCTTTCCTAACGACAGGATCCTACTTTCCTAAATACAGCATTCTCATTCTTAAAACAAGATCCTCCTTACCTAAAGAAATCATCCTCGCTTCCTAAAGACAGCGTCCTCCTTTCTAAAGACCGCAACCTCCAAAGGCACCATCCTCGTTTGCTAAAGACAGCATCCTTCTTTCCTAAAGACAGCATCCTCCTTTCATAACACGGGATCATCCTTTCCTAAAAACAGCGTCTTCATTTCCTAACGATAGCACCCTCCTTTCCTAAAGACAGCATCCTCCTTTCTTTAAGGCAGCATCCTTTCCTACAGACATTATGGTCCCTTTTTAAAGGCAGTGGCGCTGTTTTTAATAGACAGCATTGTTGCCCTTCGGAACCGGCAATAAATTGTAGGTCCCTTTCACCTTTGGGAAAATGGAATCACACACAACATGGGTGATTGAGAGAAGCTCGGCTCAGGTCCTTCATGGATTGTAACGCCAATATACATACATACATTGTTGCCCTTTTGGTCGGCAACATAGCTGCTTTTGGTCATTCACGATTACCTTTTTCCTGTACAGATGGATATTATCACCTTCCTTGTGTCTAGAGTGATAAAACTAAAACACTTCCTGAAACAAACAACACAAAAGCGAATAATGGGCTGGCGTCTGCCAAATTCTAGGCAATGACCGACACTTGGCGACGAACAGTATAAGCAGCTTTTCAGATGGCCCATTTAACCCGAAATCTTTTTAGTTGGCCCAACGTCAACCATGTACTCGTAACAAACGTCTTACAAGCATCCTACATACATACATGCATACGAGGTGTTGCTATGCAATCGATTATTCAATGTCTGCCGAATAGAATCGTTGACCACGACGACAAGCAGCAGTAGACACAGAGAGAGCCGTGCTCGAAGGAATGGCGAACTACTTGTACATATGTATGTATATAAGGCGGCACACGGCGTCAAGTTTAATTACCAGAGTGATGTGCTCATTACTAATGTATTGACGCCCATGACGATCGGTAATTATTTTCATTTGCCATTTCTTGCGCCAGACGCATTCGTTTGCCATCAAAACGAATTCCAAAGATCAAAAGAACGACGGGCGAGATTCGTTGAGTACAACCGATAATAGCCGGGGAATTTATTGCGTCCGACCAAATGCAATCCAATGGATTAATAAGAAATATTTTATCGAAGGAAAGCAAACAGTATGATGGACAGGAGAGGGATGATGTCTATGAATCGGTAGGAGCATAAATTCGGAGGAGTGTAATATGACAAATTGTCTAAATATCCGGTGAACATTTAGCACTTGTCGGGTTTATGGTCAGCTCAGAAATAGATTTTCAAGGATTTAATGTCAAGGAACAAAATAAGAAGAAGATGCCATACCGTGTAGAATGATTTCTGATTTGCCTTGCTTTCTAAAGACGTCAAGACTCTTCATCCTTAAACGATTGCACCTTTAGAAATGAACGTGAATGGCTTGAAGGGAATGGAGCGAATGGAGGGCCCGCTTGGTTCATACTATCGCAACTTAGACGGTTTTTGAGATCATTCATATACTAGACTACATTTACGTCACTGCTAGGAACCATCAGTCAAACTTTACCTCACGTTGCCGTTATCATTCAAATTTGTTTTTTTCAAACGTTGCGACCTTTAAACCCTAGCTATACGAGTACAGGTAAATCCACAATAGACCAAATATTAACGCTACGGCAGATCTTGGAGAAGACCCAGGAATACCAAATCGACACTCACCACCTCTTCGTCGATTTCAAGGCTATACAAAGATGAGCTATACAAAGCCATGTCTAGTTTTAACATCCCTGCCAAACTCGTCCGACTGTGTAGGATGACAATGGAGAATTCTCGCTGCTCCATTAAGGTCGGTAATGAGCAAACCGAGACCTTTGATGTTAAAAAAGGATTTAGGCAAGGTGACGCGCTGTCATGCAACTTTTTCAACATCGTGCTTGAAAAGATCGTGCATGAAAAGATCGTGCAAGAGTCACTGGCCAACACAAGAGGTACGATTTATTTCAAGTCTACGGCAATTGCTTGTGTATGCCGACGACATTGACGTGATTGGACGGACACAGCGAGACGTCAATGAGGCCTTTGTAAGCATTGAGGTAGAAGCGGCTAAGATGGGTCTCAATGTTAATGAGGGTAAAACCAAATATCTGCTTTCATCCAAAAGAGACGGACAACACCGACGTATTGGCCAGAACGTCACCATGGGCGGATATAACTTTAAAGTGGTCAAGGAATTCGTCTACCTTGGCTCACTGATGACCAGCGACAACAACACCAGCGCTGAGATAAAACGCAGAATCACTCTTGCCAACCGCTATTTCTTTGGGCTCAAGAGGCAATTGAAAAGTAGAGCCCTCTCTCGGAAAACCAAGGTGACACTATATAAGACCTTAATCATCCCAGTCCTCCTTGACGGCGCAGAGGCTTGGACCTTAACAAAAGCGGATGAAGATGCCCTTGGTCGTTTCGAGAGGAAAATTCTGCGTACTATCTACGGTCCCGTTTGTTCAAACGGTGTATGGAGGAGAAGATATTACGAAGAACTGTACGGGTTGTACAGCGACATCAGCCTAGTACGACGTCTACGGATACAGCGTCTAAGGTGGCTAGGCCATGTAGAGCGCATGGAAAATACAGCTCCGACCCGAAGAGTCTTCGAATCCACTCCGGAAGGAAGGCGTGGCAGAGGACGGCCGCATCATCGGTGGCGCACACAGGTGGAGGGGGACCTTAACCAACTGGGCGTGCGGCGCTGGAAACAGTGGGCCAAAGACCGTGCCAGTTGGAAACGCTTGTTGGTTGAGGCCTAGGTTCACCACGGACTGTAGCGCCACCTAAGTAAGTAAGTATACGAGTACTAGTAACGGTGAACTTAATCAGGGGTAATGTTGACTTTACATATAGTGGTATATGCGTCCGTCCCAGAGCCATAACAAGAAAATCAAATTGTAATTACCCATATTACGAGTACGTGTACGTACTAAGTATGAACCTGGTAGGTTCAAACTGAACTAGACTTACGAGTACGCAGAAGCACTAATTTCGCTAACGACAAGATGGAAATCGCAGAAAACAATTAGATTTACTTTTATTACAATTCAGTGATACTCCAGTTGAATATATTGCATAAACATGTGTAGGTCCTTGAAGAGCACGACCTTGACAAACTACCGATTCATACAGTAGTCAGCAACTATGTCCATATGGCGCGAAGGCAGTAACCATACTTTTTAACCACCTAATTCTAGGACTTCCTACCTTCTAATTTAGAAGGTATGGACATTCGCACTGAGTGAATACTTCCAGAGAGGAAACCAATAATTTCATACTTCTACAGAATAGTTCGGAGATACCTGTGGGGTTTGCCGGTTTGACCTCAGGAAGTACCGGCAGGCCTCCTTGGCTTTTTTTTATTATTATTAAGGGGCTAGTGCTAACATATGCGGCACTGCTACCTTTGTAGATCTATCGTGCCTGCTAGCCGATCAGACGAGGAGCTTCTCCACTTGTTTAATAAAGTTGAGAATGTCTCTAGTAGGAGCTGAGGTGATCCCCTCAGAAGTCATGATTTTACTGCGAAGGATACGCTTCTTAAGATAACAAAGGTCAGCGCACTTACATAGTATGTGCCCTGCAGTTTCTTCGTCCTCAAGACACAATCGACACTCAGTTTTATTGGGATGATATCTCAGACCACAGTATCCCGTAAGGTAGCTGATATCTATATCTACGCCATTAAGTTTAAGGATATTAATAGAATGTTTGTTCAGGGGCCGTATGAATCTTTTCAATTAGCGAAGTCCTTGAACGCTGTTCCATAAGGACTGGTGTTGCGATTTTTTTCACTTGTCTAAGAAGAAGTTAATCTTAGACTTGGGAACGCCGCAGAAAGGTTAGGCACCTATGTACCTTTCGCTGGAACCTTTTCTAGCGAGTTAATCGGCGATTTCATTGCCCTTAATACCTTTGTGCCCTGGTACCCACAGGAGAACTTATTTCTTTTGGCTAGATCTTGTAGGGCATCATGGCATTCCTTAACGAATTTTGAGTTTGTGCTATACGAGCTCAGCGCTTTGAGCGCTGTTTATCTATCAGAGAGTATATTGATGTATCTCCTCTTATGCCAGTCTCTAAGTTTAGAATGGCATATAATTCCGCTTTGAAGATACTAGGACTCATTCCTAGAGCCTTCGAGATTTTCCAATTTGGTCTATAGATGCCGGCGTCAACGCCAGAAACCATCTTGGAGCCATCAGTCTACCACCCAAGGCCTTTGACGTTGAGCAAGGGATCGCTAGTTTCCCGAGCTGTGCGGTTTAGGATCAACATCTCAAGTCTCTTGTCAAAAGTGAGAGTGTGTGATAATGCGTCCGAGATCATGGTAGTCATATCCAACTCAGGAAGATGTTGCAGGATGGACATGTGACCCATTGGTCTACACGATAGGCCTGTTTCCGAGCGAAGAATTCTGATTGTACTGCGTAATGGAGCCTTTTTAATAAAAAGGTGCAGTGGAGTAAGTCCGATCAGTGCTTCTTGGGCTGCCTGTAATGCCGAGGCACCCTAGTCTCTGAGGGCGTTGAAGTTTAACGATTATCGTTTTTTGTTAAACTTTTGTCCACTATACTGCAGACGCATATGTGATGATAAGTCTTACTACCTCGGTATATAACTAGTGGATTACCTTAAGTTTTAATCCCCAGGTTTTACCGTAAGTGCGTCGACAGGCCTTCTGTGCCTTAGTCGCCTTTGTGAGTTTGTTTTTGATGTTAGAGTTTCAATTAAGTTAGGGACCAAGGTAGATACTTAACATCTTCTTTGTTTGATGAAATAAAAAAAAAATAAGTACTGAATGGGACTAAGATTGCCTCCCGGTTGGGGATCACTTCGTCACTGAGGGCAATAAAATGCTAGTGTTTTTGCATTTGTGTGCTCCAGTTGTTTTTTGGTCTGCCTTTTTGAAGGATTCGAAGGAGGCATTTTACGGTCACAGTAATTAGCGGAGTTTTCCGACCACTTCATCCATCCTACGCTAACACGATGATTGATGTCGTCATCAGAAGTTGCTTCGCTATTGATCATGAATCCCCGACATTTATACTTTTTGTAATTGGAAAGCAATTTTCCATTCAAGTAAATGTCTAGAATAATCCGGCATGGATCAGAATACAGGCAGAACAGTTACGCTGTCTTTTTTGCACCAATACGGCACCCGATTCCCTCCATAACATCCACTCATACATCAAGTTCTTGTTGCAGGGACCTTTGATGGCTCCATCGTCAGAAAAGAATAACTGCTGCTTTTTAGGGTACGTCACTTGCTTCAAGTAGATAATCAAGGACTGTAATAAACAGCAATGGACTGAGGATGCTTCCCTGGTGTACACCGACGTTGATTGGAAACACTCGGTGACTCCTGCGGAATATCTTACTCTTGTCTTCGTGCACTCATAACATGCCCATGATGATGCACACATAGGTTTCTTTCAAAAAATTTTTCAAAAGTCAACCGACACCACAAGCAAGTCCTAGAATCACGATGTTTCTCCATTTTTTCCATTATTATCCAAAGTATTGCTTACTTACTTACTTAACGGGCGCTACAGTTCGGGGTGAACCTGGGCCTCAACCAACATGCCTCTCCACCTAGCACGATCTTTCGCTAGTCTTTTCCAATGCCGCACGCCCAGTTGGTTGAGGTCCCCTTCCACCTGTGCGCGCCACCTTAGGTGCGGCCGTCCTCTATTTCTTCGTCCCTCGGGGTTGGATTCAAAGACTCTACGGGCTGGAGCTGTGGTGTCCATTCGCTCTACATGGCCTAGCCATCTTAGGCGTTGGATCCGTAGACGCCTGACCAGACTCATGTCGCTGTACAACCCGTACAGTTCGTGATTGAATCTTCTCCTCCAACCCTCCTCTGTGTTTATGGGACCGAAAATCGAACGCAGAATCTTTCTCTCGAAACGACCAAGGATTTCCTCATCCGCTTTAGATAAAGTCCATGTTTCTGCGCCGTATAACAGGACCGGGATAATTAAGGTCTTATATAAGGTCAACTTGGTCGTACGAGAGAGGGCTCTACTTCTCAGTTGCCTCTTGAGCCCAAAGAAGCAGCGGTTGGCAAGAGTAATTCTGCGCTTGATTTCGAAACTGGTGTCGTTGTTCCAAGTCACCGCGGAGCCGAGGTATATGAAGTCCTTAACTACCTCGAACTTATATCTGCCAATATGCACGTTCTGTCCAAGACGTCGGTGGTAAATGTCCTTTTTCGATGACAGCAGATATTTAGTCTTGCCCTCATTAACTGCCAAACCAATTTTTGCCGCCTCCATCTCAATACTCGCAAACGCCTCACTGACATCTCGCTGCGATCTACCTATTATGTCAATGTCGTCGGCGTATGCAAGGAGTTGCGAGGATTTGAAGTAGATTGTGTGGATGGTGAAGGACTAGCAAAGGCCTCGTAGGGGTAGCATCTGCCGACGGATGCTGGCCCGACAAAAAGCGAGTAAGAGCCTCTGCAGCCGAACATCTTGCAGCTCTGCTAGTCAGGTCCTACTTCCACCTCCTCGTGGTGCCATCTGGAAATTTCCTTAAAAGGGAAATTACTGACGGAAGAGGCCGAATGGCGAGTATCCTGCGCCACCAAACAGGATTAGTGTCGGTTGGGCTATGGTCTAGCGAACCATAACCGTAAAACCACTAATTGCTCAGAAACACAAAACAGCCTCGGATAATAAAACGGAACGGATCCAAAGTATTGCATCTGTTGTTCATTTATCCAAGACAAACCCGCACTGGTCATCAGATTATTCGTATTATTTTCCTCAGTCGGCCATCTAATACCCGTTCAACGATTTTCTTCGTGAGTGACATCAGTTTGACAGAAAGGTAGCTATCGCAGTTTCGCGTATCACCCTTTCCTTTGATCAAAAAAAGAAAGAAAAAAACTTTCCCTTCATTGTATAGGTGTTGAACTTGAACTTTTCGAGAACTCAGAGGGTATCTCCGTCTGGTCGAACCGCCTTTCTTTTTTTTGGAGTGGTCTCAATTCTAACTTCTTCGACAGTACTTTGTCATAGTTAGGAGGGGCTCTGTGGAGAATCTTGTCGTCTTCCACAAGAAGCTGGCCTTGAGCACTGTTAATGAACCTTGGAGAACGAATCTCCAGAGCATTTATCTTCTCTGGGTGGATATTTTGAGGATAGTTGCTCCCTTATTCAAGTTGTTTTGTCAAAGCACGTGGGCGATATTTCTTCCAACTCTCGATAGAGGCCTTCCATAATTTTTGCTTTTAATTGGGCACACTTCTTCGCAACACCTTTGCAACATCTGTCTACTACCACGTTTCTTTTACGTGTTGGCAGGGGCCATTCGGCAGGGGCATTTGGCTCTCTACAAGCAAGATCGCTGTAGGAAATCCCACATATCATATGTTTGTTATGCTGGTAATAAAAGCATCGCCGTTTCCTTTGTCCAGCTTGCACCAATTGATTTTCTCAGCCACCTTTGTTTGCTGAATTATTTTCTTCCTCGTCTCCATACAAATTTCCGTCAGGAGGAGACGGTGTTGCTGGCCGATCGCCTCACTCTTGCAGATCACTTTGGTAGTCAATTTGAGTTTCATTTGCGACACTGCTGTAAGTGATCAGGTGCCTCCTTTATATGACGAACATTGTATCTAGCACTATAAGACCATATGACTTGCACGTGCTTAGAATATCTTCGCCAGGAGAATTCCTGGCGCCGTACTCTAGTCTTCCATAACAGTTTTCGAGCCTCAAAAACTATTGTTTGTTGAAGATAAAGCATCCATTGCCTTAGGAATATAATGAGGTTTCTTGATTCTTCGACGAACACGTATCCCTGAACATGGATATCGATTAGCGACAGCTGCAGTCAACCACAAAGCCAATAGACCCATGAACGATCAGCAAATGGTACGATTTTCTTAAAAAGTGATTATCTCAATCACCCACGTTGTGTGTAAATTATTTTTCACACAGGTGAAAGGGACCTATAGTTGACTTAAATCCGAACGGCGTAGGTCGAGAAGCTTTTACATGGCTAGTAGGAGGAGGGACGCCGCGAAATAAACAAACGATGGCGTTGGTGTTATCATGATCCGAACTTGCTCATCGTGCGTCATAGTCCGACAGGTTACCCACTGCGTCACGGCACAGTTAACACAACTTAAATAAAGAGATCCAAGTCAGTAATCTCGTTACACGTGCTGCTGTTGCCCTCGATGAGATAACAAGAGACTGAGGGTACATAGCATCCACCCCTGTACCTTATCAGACAGTTCAATTCAATAAAAATAGAAACTAATATTTTCCCATTCAAAGCGAAAGCTATAAACAGGCTTCCATCTATGAGAACCGATTAGTGTGAAATCAGATCATTACCGGAGAGATGTTTTTATTTGGTGTTATTATAGTCACGGTAATCCTGTTCCGCCTGCCGTCATTAAAAGCATTCATACGGAAATACAAGCTAGGTGCTCGGATTCCTGGACCACCAGCTTTGCCGCTTATCGGGAATGCATTGTTATTCATTGGGAAGGAAGCGCACGAGTACGACCAGCTGTTACTTTCACTTGCTGCGGAATACGGTGATGTGTATCGCGTCTGGCTCGGAACTGAACTCAATGTGTTTTTCGCTGACGTCAAAGATGCTGCTGTCACTTTAACTGATCCTCAATTCAACAATAAGGCCAGTCAGTACGAGTATTTGAAATCATGGCTAAATCAAGGCCTGCTGATAAGTAAAGGTAACCCTAACTCCTGTGTCGTATTGGCACATTCATTTAATCATTTCCTCTCTTCCTGTAAAGATGAAAAATGGTTTCGACGACGAAAGATCATCACGCCGGCCTTTCATTTCCAAGTTCTAGAACAGTTTGTCAGTATTTTCGATAAATATAGCCGTCAGTTGGTAGATGTGATAGAACTGCATTCAAGCGAGTCGGTGGATTTATATTCGATGATTACACTATCAACTCTTGATATCATTTGCGGTAAGCGCCAGTCATCAGATTTAGATTATAGGATTAGGTAAACACTTTTGAGTATCTGGTTATTAATTTAAGTTCTTAACGGCTGATAAGATACCTACGACTACACCTGCCGTAGATTGCTCTATGCAATTTCTCCCTTTCTGTATCAGTAAAACGTAAAAATACAAAAGTGTAAAGTACATAATTCACAAACTCCGCGCCTCGCTTATCGCGTTGCTGATAACGCTGATAAGATACCTACGATTACACCTGCCGTACATTGCTCTATACAATTTCTCCCTTTCTGTATCAGTGAAACGTAAAAATACAAAAGTGTAAAGTACATAATTAACAAACTCCGCGCCTCGCTTATCGCGTTGCTGATAACACCTTGTTTTCATTGCTAAAAATATGCGAGAAAAAAGAAACACAAACACGAATTTAAAAACTGAAACAAATTGGGTCCAAGTTATCTACGTTGTAGACACCCATTTCGTAAATTGTCAACGTCAAATTTCTCTATTTGATTTTGTGACGCTATGGTCTTGCAAACCGTAACCGGAAAACGCCACAATTGCCCAGAAACAACCACAAGCCTCGGATAAAACGGATCGGATTAATATTGACGACCCTTGCAAAAAAAGGAAACAAGGATAATGAGCTTCAGCCCTGTATGTAGAATGTTAGGTCCATATGCAAACCACAGTCGAATAACTTACGGACGACCTAGACCGCTATAAAGCGGATATAACCGCCATCTAGGAAATGCGATGGAATGGACCGGGTATACAGCGAATGAAAAACTGCGATATTTACTACGGCGACTGCTATAGGGAAAGAGGATAACGATTTTCCGGATGCGGATTTGTTGTTCGAGGTGGACTAAGGCAAAAAGTCCTAAGCTTTCGGCACTTGAGGGAACGCCTCATAACAATCCGTATCAGGGCTACATTTTTTAACATCAGCCTGATCTGCCTCCACGCCGACACGGAAGACAAGGGTGACTCCACCACAAATGAGTTATACGATGTCCCGGCTATGACACAGCCATGCTGATTGATCTGGCCCGGGTCGAAATCTCCTTCTAACTAGTACGCACTTCCCGCACCTCGTTATACACAAGGGCACCGTGCGGCCGCCAGATCAGTCAATAACTAACCTGATTGATCACATCGCGATCGACTCGGCCCACTATCTTGTAGTAGCCAAGATGCGCTTACGGATATCACTAACGCAGCGGAGTAGAGTAAAAATACAAAGTTATGACGTCAGAAAGTTACTATCGCCAGAAACCGCTCGTGCTAAGCTTTCTCATACACCTCAACCCTCCACGCAGTCAATAGAATAACACTGAATCCTTTGCAAACAAGCTCTGAAAAGCTTTAAGGTCTTCAGGAGGAGGAGCATTAGCTTCTCAGGAGAAAAAAGAAAGAGCACGAGGAGCGCGCTATTGATTACTTGGAGAGGTGTTACTGCAAGCAATGCCGTTTGAAAGTTTTACCAACGGATAAACGGAAGCCTGTAGGGATGATAACGGGTAGAATCGCAGTCGATGCTGAGGATATGGAAAAACCACTTCTGCAGACTGGTTAACGGCGATGTTAGTCAATATACCGCTGTCAGGCAGAATGATACATTTCCTAACGACGAAGATCGCAGAGAATTCCGCCCTCCTGACCTTAACGAAGTTAGGATTGCCATATCGAAACTCAAGGCGAATAAAGCTGCTGGCGCAGATGGACTATCTGCTGAGCTCTTCAAAGCAACTGGAGTTGACCTGGTTAGGAGCATGCCCCAGCTCATATGTAAGACATAGTCAGAGGAAAGCATGTCCGAGGAGTGGAGTCTCAGTATAGCTTGCCCCATCCACAAGAAAGAAAACCCCTTTGACTGCGCCAACTTCTTCTTCTTTGGTGGCGTTACAGCCGATGAAGGACCGCAGCCAAGCTTCCCTTCAATCACCCATGTTGTGGGTGAATCTATTTTTCACACAGGTGAAAGGGACCTACAGTTTAATGCCGATTCCGAACGGCGTGAGTCGAGAGGCTTTTTCTAAGGAAATTTTACTACGGGGGGTTTTGCCAGTACCCCGCCGAGGAGGGACGGCGCGAAATAAACATCCAATGGCGTTGGTGTTATCGGGATCCGAACTCGCTCATCGTGCTTCAGAGTCCAGCACACTAACTACTGCGCCACGGCGCCCACTGCGCCAAATACAGAGGAATAAGTCCCCTACAAAATCTTCTCTGCCGTTTTGTGTGAACGCCTGAAGCCTTTTGTAAATAAGCTGATAGGTTCTTATCAGTGCGGATTCAGGCCAGGGAAGTCCACCATCGACCAAATCTTTACACTACGGCAGATCCTGGAAAAAAACAATGAATTTCATGTGAGTGTCGACTTCAAAGCCGCATACGACAGCGTAATTAGAGACGAGCTATACAATGCCATGTCTACCTTTGACAGACTATGCACAATGACGAATAGGTGCAGAACTGACCGATGTCAAAAAAGGATTTAGGCAGGGCGATGCACTGTCGTGTGATTTATTCTATATCGTATTAGAAATGATCGTGCATAACTCACTGGCCAACACAAACGACACAAGTTATTTCAAATCGTCACAACTCCTCGCATATGCGGATGACATTGACATAATCGGAAGAACACAGCGAGATGTCAATGAGGCGTATACGAGTATTAAGGCGGCGGCGGCGAAAATTGAGGGTAAAACTAAGCAATGCTGTCTCAAAAAAGGACGCTCACCACCGACGTCTTGGCCAGAGCGTTTGTATAGACAGATATAAGTTTGGGGTAGAGATTGTGGATTGGTTTAACGTGGGCTCCTATCTTTCGGTCTTATCCCACGGTGGGCCTACCCACAATCGGGACCAAGGCTGCATTGGTCTTTGTCCCAGGGTACGAATACCCTGGTACAATTGGTGAACATGCTTGGGGAGATGTTCACCGCCCTGATGGAAGCCGAGGTCTACCTAACACCTCTTGCATCTGACTTATTAGACCGAAGTCTCGTCAGATACCATGCGTTCCCGCGATGTTGGGATAACCACAGCCACCACGATGCTCCCACAAGGGGGCCTACCTCAACTGACAGGACCGGATCGAATTTCGGCTAATAAGTGTGCATTGTTTGCTACTTTCACCAACTTTGTTTTGACTCGCCGTTAGTCAATTTTTCATCATTGGCACTACGTGCCTCTTTTATTGCATTTTGTTCTTAGTTCAAAGTCACACACTCACTCACCTAGTTCATTCCGGGGACTTCCTGTCCCTGTGGTACCAATTATTTTTGAAGTGCTTTGGTTTTCACTCCGCAACTAAACCAAGTCACTTTCAGTTAAGCTTCCCCAAAAACTCAAGTCTGACAACTTACCTACCGTTCATCTGATTTTCACACGCTCGACTGGATATTTTTGAATGGGCCTTCAGCCAGGCCCATTTCCACCATGCACCACCAGATTCTAGGAACCACTTGGGTTCCTTGTATCACCATGCACCACCAGATTAAGAAAACCCGAGGGAATTCTTTTAGATATCTAGGGATCAAGTCCCTTTTCTCCCACTATGAATCAGGCAACATATGCACCTGACCCATCCTCCAGATTTTAGTCGCTTTTACGACCGGCATGCCTTACCACGGACATATTCTAACCCCTAGTCGGCAGGGGTAAGTTTGAGGTAGTTAAGAACTTCGTCGACCTTGGCTCTGCAGTGAACAACGACATCAGTGCCGAAATCAAACACATAATCATCACTCCTGCCAATCTCTGTTTCTTTGGGCTCAGGAGGCAATCGAGTAATACAGCCCTCTGCCAAATGACAAAGTTGATTCTATACAAGACCCGTTTCGAGAGAAGGATTTCGTGTGTGATTTTCGGACCTATAAACGCAGACGGGGGATGGAGGAAAATATTCAACCATGAGCTTTACGGGCTACACAGTGACATGAGTCCAATCAATTATACGAATTCAATCCCTAAGATGGCTAGGCCATGTAGAGTGAATGGACGCCATATCTCAAGCCCGGAGAGTCTTTGAATCCAACCCAAAGGGACGAAGAAACAGAGGACGGCCGCACATAATATGGCGCACACAGGTGGAAGAGGACCTCAGTCAACTGGGTGTGCGGCAATGGAAAAGGCTAGCAAAAGATCGTGCAAGTTGGAGGGGCATGTTGGTTGAGGCCCAGGTTCACCCCGAACTGTACCGCCTGAAAAGTAGAAGAAGTATACAAAGTCCTTATCCAGATTTTATTAATTCATAGCAACATTCTATATAACCAAGACGTTGGTGTCGTTTGTCCTCCGGCGGTCTTTGATACATATGTATATTCTCCAGTTCTAAAGTCACACTGTCATGCGAACGTATCAGTGACGTTATGGTACGATAATTTTGTCTAAGCCCCCTAGGCGACGTTACATGATCTTTAAACACGTATGATATGCAACTTAAAACCAATCGAGAATGTGAGCTCTCACCGAGTTAGGCTCAAAAGTATGGCATAAGACGTTTATTGACTGGTCTGTTATGCTCGGAAGCCCTTAATCACGAACTTGTCTACAGCCTCTTGAGTCGTTACAGGTATTTGGTGATAGCACGTCTTGAGCTTGAAATGTGTGCAAATTGAAAGCTTTACAAGAAAGGGCCTTGAGCTGGTTGAGCAGGAAAACCTGTAGACGGTTCGAAGGTCCTAGAACCGAACTGCACGGTGCATTGCGTAGTTTTTAGCGTGGCGCGACATAGCCGGATCAGTTTCACTGGATCCCGAATTTGGCCAACGCATAAAACATTTTTTTGCAATGAATGCAAAGGTGGTATTTATCGATCTGAAACTCACTGGTCTTTTCCAGTATTTGTCGGAGTGCGAAGATTTGATCTATAGTCGATTTGCCGGACCGGAAGCCGCACTGGTACGTGCCAATTAGTGCGGTGCAAAAGGGCTTTAGTCGTTCACAGAGTACTATGGGCAGGATCTTCTATGCGACATTGACCTCTATAGTTCTTGCAAGAGATGGGATCGCCTTTTTTGTGGATGGGGCACATTTTTTTAATTATTAAAGCACACAATTACGTAAATGATAATTATCTACACTTTAATTCACATGCTTAGTGAAGCGTACTTTGATGATCATACTATCCGACAAATGACTGCTGACAAATCTGGCAAGCAGTAGCGATTCATTGATTTTGTTTTCTAAAATACATATACCTATGTACATATGTACATATGAATAGTCGGTGCCAGACACCTATGAAGAATTAATTCAACCCTCGTTCCACCAAACAGAAATGAGACAAGTTCTGTACAAACAGTGCAGCATATTACCTTAGCGCCACTTTAGAGCAGTCAGCTGGTGCGAAATCAACTCATGCAAAATAAACTATTTACGCCAGAACCAGTTTGCGGTCATTTGGTCAGACGCACGTACTTTATTTAAGGTGACTGAAGGAATTTTTAAGTCCATAGATTCATAGATGCGTACGACGAAAAACAATTGACTTAAAACGTACTTTGATAATAAAGTAATACAATTGAATGCAAACTAGTGTGTCTCAGACATCCAGTGAGTCTGTAACAACAAGATCAAAAAGAAGCAACTAAACAAACCTGATTCGAAGTGTGAAACATGATTCGAATTCGTTACGTTTCGCGGCTGCATTCTCTGAACAAGCGAGAGATACATTATCGGCATAGATTATTCGGTACATCATCGCGTCGGACTTAGTGAAGTTAGTAATAAAAGAAAAACTTATCACCGCCGTTTTTAGTCTGTTTACGATTCTCGAACATAATGTTGTTGATAGTTCTACTGATCGTTATTACATTAGCTTTTTGGTTTCTGTGGACACCAAGTCGATTCTGTAAACTAGGCGACCAGATTCCAGGACCTAAAAAGTGGCCCATCTTGGGTAACGCGTTGTTGTTCATCGGCGTCCCGGTAGAGGAGAATTTGAAGATTATCGGGAGGGCATTCGATGAATATGGAGATACGTTTCGCATATGGTTGTGTAACGAATTGAATGTGTTGTTTCGCAATGTAAATGATGTTGAAGTGATCCTGAGTCGAATGGAGTTCATGCAGAAAGGCGATGGGTATGACTTCATGGTGCCATGGTTAAACGAGGGTTTGCTGATAAGCAAAGGTGAAGTGCTTGCTCCTACATGGAATAGAGATCGAATTCAGTGGTTACATTGTTTAAATGATGGTTTGTATTTTAGGAAGAAAGTGGCACAATCGAAGGAAGATCATAACGCCGGGTTTTCACTTTGGAATTCTCGACGAATACGTAACCATTTTCGAGAAGCAGGGCCGAATCCTTTGTGACAAATTGAAAAACTTTGTTGAAACGGAGTCATTTCATCTGTCTGCACTGGTGAACGTCTACACCATGGATGTGATAAGCGGTAGGTTATTTTTAGGGTTTCATACCTAAAGGGTAAAACGGGACCCTATTACTAAGACTTCACCGTCCGTCCGTCCGTCTGTCACTAGGCTGTATCTCATGAACCGTTATAGTTAGACATTTGAAATTTTCACAGATGATGTATTTCTGTTGCCGCTATAACAACGAATAGTAAAATGTTGTATGAGGCTCCCATACAACAGACATGATTTTCATCGAAAAAATCCCCTTGGTCACATACTGACCTAAGGTTAGTCGACAATATCCCACAACCAGTAGCAAACTTCTGAGCTTTGATCCCTATTGTGTCTTTGATGTATTAATCCTAGCTGCAACCCTTTTTTCTATAATTACGAACAACTAATAATAAATACCCTTTAATACCCACTGCTAAGTTGATCCTTGCTGCAAACCCTTTCGTACAATTGGCATTCCCCCCTTTTCCATCCTGATAGGTTAATATACCAAATGTTGCAACAAATTCAATTGTTGTGGAATTAATTTTCGGTCATATCCCACAACAAATAACACACTTCCAAGTTTTGATCTCTATTGTGTCCTGGATATATTAATCCTAGCTGCAAACCTTTTTCCCATAATTATTGTTATTCACCTCCTTGCTGTCAAATAAGATAATTTCACCTCCTTGCTGTCAAATAAGATAATTGAATTGAATTCAATGGACACTTTGATGATCAACTATTTCATCATGGAGATTTTTGATTATCAAAGTAATACGCCTAAAACCTGCCTGCTACCAAGATCTGCCATCATGCAAAAAATAATTTTAAACGGATTAGCCGTTTTAATGTGCTGACTGATGAGGTAACATACATACAACGTCTCGCACCCTTCTTGCGCGAGTTTGACTCGCACTTGGCCTGGTTTTTTTTTTTTTTTTATAATTCGCGCAAGTTCAAGAGTCATACTCTTATTATGCTTTGTCACACAACCAGAGCGGAGTACAGATGGTTTGGGTCGTAGATGTTCGTTCACTACTCTCCAGGGGTGGTCGTTCTAAATAGGATTTGAGAGGTACTCGACTGGTAGTAGTTCCCAGCAAATGTTCCATGCCATTATGGTGTTATATTAGAACTGTACGCACAAAGTATGAATTGGAGGTGACCGTATGCCGTGAGTGTTGAGCTTTCATCAATATTTTGATCACTTCCCATTCACAACGACTGTGATGTACAATATTTTCGTATTTCTTGGCTCTGGACAGAGTTGGAACTATAGATCTTTCGCTCGACAGTCGGTGATGTTTACTACTGCACCACGGAATGTTTACATGATCATTCGCATGCGACGAGACGATGTTGTAAGCCTTGCCCCGATTAATAAGTAAGTGTCGTTATATGACACTTAATGTCTATCTGTAATCGCAATCAGATCGAACAAGTTAATTACATACAATGTATGATTTAAATGAGTAACGTTCTGCAGCAGTGGCTACGATCGTAGGAGTAGTTTATTCCATATTTGATCTTCTGTCAGTTCAGTTTACATTGTGAGTTTAACGAGTCATGATGATTCTGATCCTATTCGCGTGCATCGCGGTGTCACTTGCGTACATTTTTGTGCGACTGAAGTATGGACGATATTGGAAGCTGGGAAATAATATCGCAGGACCAAAAAATTGGCCAATACTGGGCAATGCTCAACATTTTATTGGGATTCCTATAGAGGATAATATGAGACGTCTCGATCAGTTCTTTGCTGAGTATGGTGATTTGTTTCGTATCTGGATCGGCAACGAATTAGATATTTGTTTTCGAAACGTTAAAGACGTAGAAGTCATTTTGAGTGATGCTAAGGTGTTTTTAAGAAAAGGTGATCCATATTACGTTATGGCCAAATGGCTGAACGAAGGATTGCTCTTGAGCACAGGTATTGGCTGATTTGAATTCGAAATCGAACGTTTGATGAATGCGTTTGATGAACGTTTATTAAAATGCAGGCAAAAAATGGTACAACAGGAGAAAAATCATCACACCAGCGTTTCATTTCAAAATTTTAGAGGATTACATTCAGCTATTTGAGAAACAGAGTAAGATATTATGCGGATTGCTAAACAAATTAGTGGACGCGAAATCGTTTGAACTACACGAGTGCGTGAGCCGATACACGTTGGATGTGATCTCGGGTACGTTGTTGAAATTATTTTCTATTTACTGGCACAATAAATTTATTTAAAGTGTGTAATAAAGACATAATGACTAAGACTATTCGCAGCCGATAAGAAAGTTTAATTTGCAATCCACTTTTTTATTACTTTGATTAGATACTATTTGACTAGGCATTTTCCTTATCGCTTTTTATTCCCCGTCCTTATTTCTACGCTCTAACCTTTAACCTTAAAGGTTGATTGCTGAATTGTTCATATTCCGCTAAGTTCGATTTACATATTACTATTTAGCCCACGCGATAGTAATAACAAGTTCAATAACCTTGTTGCTTGTACATCTATCAGTCATCAACTGAAAACTAATAATACTTTGGAAATTGATAATTTTCTTTTTTTCCAGAAACTGCGATGGGGGTGTCTGTAAATGCTCAGACCAACACAGATTCGGAATACGTGCGAGCGGTTAAAACGTAAGACAATTCAAGGTGTCTTAGGAATGCTTCTACACGAAGAAAAAAAATCTTTTTTTCCTAGAATTTCCACTGTCCTCCACAAGCGTATGTTCGACATCATGTATCGCTTTGACATTACGTATAGGTTTACCAACTTGGCTAAACAAGAGAAAGAAGCTCTTAAGGTTCTTCACGGTTTTACAGAAAAGATCATCATCCAGCGAAGAGAGGAACTCGTCCGGGATGGAGAGAAGGGAACTCAACAAGAAGAAACCAATGATGTAGGAGCCAAACGCAAAATGGCATTTCTCGATATCTTACTTAGGTCCAATATTGATGGGAAACCTCTATCTAACATGGATATTCGGGAAGAAGTTGACACTTTTATGTTTGAGGGCCACGACACTACATCGTCCGCCATAACATTCCTTTTCTACAATCTTGCCAAGTACCCAGAAACACAACAGAAATGTTTCCAAGAAATCTACGATATACTCGGCATGGATATGGATAAAAAGATCACATATGAAGACCTTAATAGATTACATTATATAGAGTTGTGTGTCAAGGAGACTTTGCGACTGTTCCCCTCAGTGCCGCTTTTAGGGCGTAAGGTCACACAGGACTGTGAAATTAGTAAATTTCTATTTGGTCTGTCAAAACGACACAGCAAATGATTGTTCTTTTTTTTTCCAGATGGGAAAATTATTCCAGCGGGCACGAATATAGGTATATCGCCTCTCCACCTGGGACGCATGGAACAGATCTTTCCAAATGCTGAACAGTTTATTCCGGAGCGATTTGATGTAATCACGAGCGCTGAAAAAATGAATCCATATGCATACATCCCCTTCTCAGCTGGGCCTCGAAATTGTATTGGCCAGAAATTCGCCATGCTCGAGATCAAGAGCGTTACGGCTCATATTTTGAGGAATTTTGAAGTTGAGTATGTCGGCACGGCCTCCGGACAGCCTGTTCTTGTCGGAGAGCTTATACTTCGCACGCGGTATCCACTTATGTTCAGACTCAAACAGAGGAAATACAAATAGAAAGGAGCACGTCTTTTATTACAATAGATATTGCATGTTGTTATTGTTGTTTTAAATAATAAATCTGTGTTGAACCATACATTTATCCTCTAATTGTTAGCTTCACACATCGTAAACGGATTGATGATGCACTTTGTTGCTCGTTTTAATCCGAGTTAATGTCTGATAATGAGCATGGGCGTGATTCAAACCTTATTAAGTGTGGCAATTAAAATATTGTGATTCGGAAAAAGGCACGCGATGAGAAAGGAACGCCATTTAAACTAATTTGTATCTAATAGACTCAAATTGCTTTTGTAGTAATTGATGCATTATACGGTTCATTAAATTGCTTCAGGATATGGATATTACAAACACAACAGATCTAAGTACCTAATATACATAATCAAATGCAGCTTTAACTGAGCTACTGTGCTTCATCTTCACTCTTTATCAGACTCAAACAGAAGCAGAAATAAACAATTTAGGGCTTTTTTACTACATTGCAATAACGCTCATTCAGGAGAAAGTAACTTATTACCGAATTACCCTACCACATATCCTATCATATATGAATATTTTTGACAAAAAAATTAGACTCATATGGCTTGGGAGACTAAAGAATTTAAAGTGGAATCATCAGCTGGCCTTGGTTTATATGGTCTAAGCCGTAATGTTGCAAGGGCACTAGAAATGTGTTCCAAATCATTCAATTTGAGCAATCAAAATGCTTACCAATATCAAGACATTTCGCGAGCTCAAGATATGTGAACAATTAGGAGTGCAAGGTCTATCCAAGTAAATGAAGGTTGAAGCATATCCGACTAACACACAGTTCTACATAGAGTTTCTCCCGAAGGAACAACAACTACGATCCCTTTTGTGTTCAAAAAAGAAAAATGATGTGGCCTGAGCGCCGTAGCGCAGCCATGTCCATCGAATGTGTTTTTTTACGGTGCTTCTCCCCAGTGGGGTTCGGACAAAACCCCCTTTAGTATAATTGTAGTGAAAAGCTGCTTGAAATTCGTCGTTCGGAATCGCCAATAAACTGTGGGTCCCTTTCATCGAGGAGTCTAGGGATAAACATAAAATACGAGCCTTTTACAAGAAAGCCAAAGGCCTTGCAGGAGGCTTCAAAAAGGGCACCCTGGCTCTTCGAAACTACGAGGGTAATCTTGTCACCGACCCGCAGGGAATAGTGGATGTATTTAGGCAGCACTTCAAGCAGCTGCTTAACGAGCGTGACCAAGAGAGAGTGGCAGCGACCGAGGAAATCCCAACTCCAGCCGCTGAAGTAGTCCTCCCACCCAGCATTGAAGAAGTCGGCACAGCTATTCAGAAGCTGAAGAACAACAAGGCCGCAGGCTCAGATGGCTTGTCATCAGAGCTCTTCAAGGCTGGTGGCGATGTTCTGGTAGGGAGCATGCACCAGATCATCTGCAGAATTTGGGAAGACGAAAGACCAACGAGTTTCGAATCGATACACACCATCTTTTCATCGATTTCAAAGCCGCATACGACAGCATTCATCGTGAAGAACTGTTTGGGGCGATGGCCGAATTCGGGATCTTGGTAAAGCTGATCCAGCTGTGTCGCGCCACGCTAAAAAACACGCGATGCACCGTGCAACTCGGTTCTAGGACCTCGGAACCAATCGAAACATGCACCGGATTTCGGCAAGGAGATGCGCTGTCATGTGACTTCTTCAACCTGGTGCTGGAGCAGATAGTGCGACGGGCAGGCGTCAACAGGGAAGGCACTATCTTTTACAAGTCCACCCAGCTGCTAGGATACGCGGATGATATCGACATCATTGCGTGTTCGCGCCGTGGCATTGTGGAAGCATTCACGGCAATTGAAGAACAGACGAAACGAGTTGGTCTTAAGATCAATGAGGACAAAACGAAATACATGCTGTCAAGCAAAAACCAATCCGTCGCTCACCACATGGGACAAAATATAACAATTGACAGCTACAATTTCGAGGTAGTTAGGGAGTTTGTTTACCTCGGGGCAAACGTAAATTCCACAAATGACACCACAGTGGAGATCCGGCACAGAATCGCCCTTGGCAGCCGCTGCTACTTCGGCTTGTCCAAACAACTGGGATCAAAACTCCTCACTCGAAAGACCAAAGTCATGCTTTACAAAACGCTTATTCTGCCAGTCTTGCTGTACGGAGCCGAAAGCTGGACGATAAGCAGGAGAGCGGAGCTGATTTTGGGTTCTTTCGAAAGAAAAATTCTGCGCCGGATATTTGGTCCTGTCTGTGAGGAAGGTGAATGGAGAAGAAGACACAACCGCGAACTCTACGAGCTGTACCAAGATGTGGATGTAGTCCGGAAGGCAAGGATCCGTCGACTACACTGGCTCGGCCACATCGAGCGCATGGACATCAACGCTCCAGCTAAGAGGGTCTTCGACTCCGAGCCTCCTGGTTCGAGAAGAAGAGGAAGACCGAACCTCCGGTATAAAGACCAAGTAATCGCGGATGTAAGACATCTTCGTCTTGACAACTGGAAGCAGCGTGCCCGGGACCGTCAAGGATGGAAGGCAGCTATAGCTCAGGCTCAGATCTTCCATGGATCACAGGCCTGATAAGTAAGTAGGTAAGTAAGTGAAGCATATCCGACTAACACACAGTTCTACATAGAGTTTCTCCCGAAGGAACAAAAACTACGATCCCTTCTGTGTTCAAAAAAGAAAAATCGGCCAAGTGCGAGTCGGACTCGCGCACGAAGGGTTCCGTACCATCTGTATATATAAATATGAAAGAAACTATGTATGTTACCTCATCAAATGACAGATCTTGGTTGCAGGCAGGATTGGATGAAAATCATGTCTGTTGTATGGGAGCCCCCCTTAAATGTTAATTTTGTCGTGTTTGTTTGTCGTGGTAGCGGCAACAGAAATACATCATCTGTGAAAATTTCAACTGTCTAGCTATCACGGTTCATGAGATACAGCCTGGTGACAGACGGACGGACGGACAGCGAAGTCTTAGTAATAGGGTTCCGTTTTACCTTTGGGTACGGAACCCTAAAAATGATGTGGCGTGAGCGCCGAAGCGCAGTGGGTAGTGTGTGACCGACAACAGTCATGTCCATCGAATGTGTTTTCACGGTGCTTCTCCTCAGTGGGGTTCTGACGAAACCCCCTTTAGTATAATTGTCGTGAAAAGCTTCTTGAAATTCGTCGTTCAGAATCGCCAATAAACTGTAGGTCCCTTTCACCTGTGTAGAAAAATCACACACAACATGGGTGTTTGAGAGAAGCTCGGCTTTGGTCCTTCAAGGACAAACATACTTACATACGTGCATCAAAGTCAAACACGCTCCATTTTGTTTTTTTTTTTAATAAGGGACTAGTGCTAACAAATAGCATGAGACACTGCGACTTTTATAGATCGACTGTGCCTACTAGCCTCTCCCCTTCCTTAATAAAGTTGAGAATATATCTCCTAGGAGCTAAGATGATCCCCTCAGGAGTAATAATTTTGCTGAGAAGGATACATTTAATAAGATGGCAAAGGGCGGCACACTCACATAGTATGTGCCCTGCAGTTTCTTCGTCGTCAAGACAGAGTCGACACTCAGTGTCCCGTAGTCTTCTGATATCTACTCTACTAAGTTTGAGTATATATGTTTGAGTATGTATCCGATGACCTCGTAACTGAGATTGGTTAGCTTGCGGAGTAGGTCGTCGATAACTATCGACCAGAAAAGGGGTGAAAGGATTCCTTGTATATACCCCTTAGCCGCCGATACTGTCACTGGGACCTCTCCGGATGTGGCCGATACATTACGGCTATTTATCATTGCCCTAAGCCAGACATTATTGGAATGGTCAACACCTCTGCAGAATAGTGTAGTGGTGACCGAGTCATGGCCAGTATTGTCAAAAGTCCCTCAATATCGAGGAAGGCGCATATCGCGATCTCCTTGCGTGTGAAACTATTTTCAACACGCGCCACTAAGAGATGTGGCGCATTCTCAGTGGATCGTTCTTCGCGATATGCACATTGATTAGGATGCAGCAGTATCTGATTCTCTAGAGTACGCCTAATATGGAGCTCTATCAGTTAGGGTAGCTATAGGAATTGGGTTGTTCACTTAGTTTTCCATTCTTGGGGATGAAGACAAGGTTGACCTCTCTCTAGATTTGAGGGATGTAGCCCGTGCCGGATTTAGGTTAGGGCAGCCGGGGCTACAGGGGCCCCCACATCATCGAAGTAGAACTATAATATTATCGGTCCCAAATATGAACATGAACGTCTATATGAATCTGAGATTTCAAAGACTCATTTGAAATCAGTAATGAGTTTAGCGCAACGGGGAAAAGTCACAGGACGTATCGATCAAGCAAGCAATATTGGCAACATATATTTTGAATTATAGTTACTACATACTACTGTAACAGCGTTTAAAGTGTTTGTACTTGTCATTACTGGACATTATTATTGCATTATATCATTGCTTCAAATGTCATGTAGCAAACCAAACTGTCTTCTTTCTCTTTCCTGTTTTGCCTGTCAAGTGTGCTGGACGTGACTGCTTGAATTGAATACTTAAACTTAATCTAAATAAATCTGTGAAATCAAACGTTATATTTAAAGGTCTTTTAATTTTAACAACTGGCGACGAGGTATAGAAACGAGCTGCACGAGTATGGATGCCGAAATTCTTGAAAGCATTTTAAATAGGCTTCAAGTTTCTAACCAAGCATTCTTAAAATCGATGTTGGAGCAAAAACCAGTCAAACAGACATTTGTGTCTTCTTTCAAAAGCTTTGATAAATCAAAAGAAAATTGGACGACATATCTTCTTCAATTAAATCAACATTTCATCGCAAACAACGTGCTTGAGGATGACACCAAGCGTGCATGCTTGCTAAGCTGGATTGGTGGCGAATATCTGGGATTGCTCCAAAAATTATATGGAGAAAGAGTTCATTCAATCAATTAATTGAAAAAACTTTCTAATCATTTTGAAAAAAAGCCACACATGCTCGCTTCTAGATTCAAGTTCTACAGAACGCGCGTTCCACAGCGCTACAAAAAGAAAATCCAACACTGGATGAAGTTCTACAAATCGCACAACTCTTCGAAGAAACAATGAAAACCTGCAGCGAGCTTAAGGGAGAAGACAAGATTTAAGGAGAAGCATATGCCTTAAATGTCGTCCAGCAGGCAACTAATCAACCAAGGTAAGTGTCCGAATTACAATAGTACCAGAGTCAGGAGTATAACAGGAGAAAGCAAAAAATCGTGCCCGGGATGCAACATCGCTCATCAACGGTTTCAGTGTTTTCACTATAAAAACAAGTCGGTATGCAAGAAGTGCAATAGAGCTAAAGTCCCGGATTCAAATAAATCGTTGCGAACATCTCAACCGTATGGCCAAAAACAAGACACTTCAAAATGGCATAGTAAGAAGTATGAGAACGTAAATCTGATCAAACGCTTTGAAACTGTAAGTACTGTTGAATTATTTGATTCAGAAGTGTCACACATCGAAATTAATCATAGCAATGTCGCAGCAGACAGGCTATTCATAGATATAAGCGTTAATAAGAAAGTGTTGAAATTCCAAATCGACACAGACGCGTCCTGTTCCCTTATCGGTCTCGAAGGATATAAGTTATTGAATGAACCGACTTGTACACCCACATCAAAAATCTTAAGAGCCTATGGGGGGAGTATTTTGCCATTGAAAGGCACAATAACCGTCGACGTAGAGATAGGCGCGCACAAGGAAAGCTTTAGCTTGATAGTTGTTGATAATCAACACGCATCAAATATCCTTGGAATGGATTGGTTCCAAAAGATGAAGTTCAATATACAGATGCCTATGAAAGGCAGAGATGTCAGTGAGCGTAACACTTTTAGTCCTCAATGTTTTAAGGTCGACCAAAAATCTCTTAAATTAGAACTCGATGCTTTAGGAAATGAATTCCAATCCGTATTTTCATCAGACCTTGGATATTGTTCCACATATAAAGCACATATCGTATTAAAAGCAAATACTCGTCCGAAATTTCACAAACCATACAATCTGCCCTTCGCTCTTTATGAAGACGTACGCTCTGAAATTAATCGTTTGGTATCCCAAAACGTAAAAAAACCATACGGAAAAATACGACTTTGTGCTGACTTTAAAGTCACTGTGAATCCTCAAATTGAAATCGATCGATGCCCAATTCCTCGAATCGAAGAACTTCTTCATAAGATGAGGGGTGGGCAACTGTTTACTAAAATCGATTTAAGTGACGCGTACCTGCAGATCGAACTCACAGAACCTTCCAAAAAACTGATGGTGATCAACACACCCTTTGGTCTTTTTCAATACGAAAGAATGCCATTTGGAGTAGCTAGCGCACCTGGCATTTTCCAAAAGATAATGGAAAGGGTTGTAGCTGATATACCTGGCTGTGCAGTATACCTCGACGACATTATAATTAGTGGGAAAACTAACGAAGAGCACCGAAATAACGTGAAAATACTTTTGGAAAGACTCTCCACACATAACTTAAAATGTCGAAGGGAAAAGTGTCGCTTCGCGCAAGAAAAATTAGAGTACGTGGGTCACGAAATCGACGCAAGAGGAATCACAACATCCGAAAAAAGCGAATTCAAGCCATTAAATTAATGCCGAACCCGAAAAACCTAGCAGAATTAGAATCATTCATCGGGAAAATCAATTATTATCCATAACAAATTCATACATAATTTTTCTTCTATGGCCTCAGCTTTAAATCAACTGAGGAGACTTAATAGAGATTTCAAATGGGGAACAAGACAAAATGTGGCTTTTCATACTTTAAAGAACGACATAATTAAAGCTGTGCAACTAGTTCACTTCGACGAAAAGCTTCCTATTATTTTAGCAACCGACGCATCAAAAACTGGAATCGGAGCTGCACTCTCACATCGGTACCCAGATGGTTCGGAGAAACCCATTTCTTTTGCATCAAAAACCCTCAATGAGAGCCAGGCAAAATACTCACAAATAGAAAGAGAAGCATTATCAATAATCTTCGGTGTCACTAAGTATCATCAGTACCTCTATGGCAGAAAATTTGAACTTCTCACTGATCATCAGGCACTCGTTACTCTCTTTCATCCATCAAAAAAGTTACCTGTTATGACACTTCACCGGCTACAGCGCTGGGCAATTATTCTTCAAGCGTACACTTATTCCATCCACTACCGGTATACAAAACATCATGGGAATGCCGATGCCTTATCTCGACTGCCGATGGGAAATGATATCGAATTCGATAAAAAAGAGGAAGAAATACTGACAGTTGACCAGATCTATGAGTCAATTATCGCAGAGTTCCCTATTAGTCGCGAAGTAATCGCGGCGCATACCAAGAGAGACAAAACTCTCAGTCTAATTTGTCATTTTGTTGAAAGCGGATGGCCGCATACGCCGCCCAAAACAGAGGTAAATTTATTTCCATACCTTAATCGCAAATATGCTTTTTCGCTTCAGAGAGGGGTCTTGCTACTGCAAACGGACCACACCCGTGTAGTTATACCCAAATCCCTACAGGACAAGGTATTACAAATGCTCCATGAGGGTCATTGGGGACAAACGCGTATGAAGCAGCTCGCACGCCGCTGTGTTTGGTTCCCCAACATCGATCAAGCAATCAAGAATACTTCGGGAGTGTGTGCATCCTGCAGTCTTAATGCAAGTCTACCCAAACAACAATATTCATCCTGGCCTGAACCAACCGAACCATGGGAGAGAATCCACATAGACTTTGGCGGTCCATTTAATTCTCACATGTGGCTAATTGTTGTGGATTCCTTTTCCAACTTTCCATTTATATTTGAACTGTCATCAACAACGTCAGCATCCACCATTTTTGCATTGCAAAAGATATTTGCAATCGAGGGACTACCAATAAAGTGCCAAACGTCTGGATGTCATTGTTTCTTCTTCTTCTTTGGTGGCGTTACAGCCCATGAAGGACCAGAGCCAAGCTTCTCTCAATCACCCATGTTGTGTGTGATTTATTTTTCGCACAGGTGAAAGGGACCTACAGTTTAATGCCAATTCCGAACGGCGTGGGTCGAGAAGCTTTTTCATGGCAAGTATACTACGGGGCAAGTATACTACGGGGTACTGGTACCCCGCCGAGGAGGGACGCCGCGAAATAAACATTTGATGGCGTTGGTGTTATCGGGATCCGAACTCGCTCATCGTGCGCCAGAGTCCAACACACTAACCACTGCGCCACGGCGCCCTCATTGTTTACCTGCTATTTTATTGCCTTCGGGCTCTCAAGCACCTTGCAAGCGATTTTGATCTCGAATATGAAAGCAAAGCCAGATAAGATAGCCGCCTCTTAAGCGCATATAAACCCGACAGTTACAGTAGGTTTTTTAGTTTTCGTCTGGCAGTTAGTTCAAGATGTTCGAAGTGATCGTTCTAACAACACTTTTGGCCGGTCTTGCCGCGTATTTATATCAGAAGTACGCCCGTACTCTACACCTCGCGAAAGCGTTTGTTGGCCCGCCATCCTTGCCGATTATTGGGCATGGCCACTTGCTGATCGGGAAAGCACCCGAGGAATATTTGAAGTTCATCCAAGAGTGTATAGATAAATACGGGGAGGTTTCGAAACTCTGGTTTGGACCCGATTTCAATATTCTTACGAATGACATGAAGGATGTCGAGATCATTTTGGGAACGACAAAATTCAATGACAAGGCCGGGGAGTACAAAGCCATGGAACCGTGGCTGAACGAGGGTTTGCTTGTTAGTCGAGGTTAGAATGAATTATCGATTGTCTATTAGGGTTAGTCCTGAATCGCTGGTTTGTTTAGGTAAGAAATGGTTTCAGCGGAGGAAGATCATCACCCCGGCGTTTCACTTCAAGATTCTCGAGGAGTATATCAACATATTTAACAAGCAAGGTGCGAAATTGGTGGACAATTTAAGTACGCAGTTGAACAAGGATTCATTCGATTTGTACTTCTATGTAAACCTATGTACTTTGGACACAATTTGTGGTAAGTGTTCGCGGAATGACTAAAAATAATACATTTCGGCCATAGCAGTTATTTATCTAATCAGCAGCAAGTATTCTGATTTCTTTAATCCAAATCAATCATGAGCGTGTGTGTAACGTTAGCCTGCAACTGTAAATATTGTAGATAATAAATTGTGAGATAATATAGCCGGCACTTCGCGTGCCTTAAATTGAAACTATTTTTGGACTAATAACCCCGGTACTCTATTCCTTTTATTTCAGAAACTGCGATGGGAGTGTCAGCCAACGCGCAGATAAACACCGAATCAGAATACGTTAGAGCTGTCAAGACGTGAGTATAACTGAGTATTGCATCAACATTTCTCAAAACACCAACTGGTTTTTTAAACAGAATCTCAACAGTGCTACACAAACGAATGTTTGACGTTATCCATCGCTTCGACTTCACTTACCAATTTACCAGATTAGCCAGAGAGGAAAAGAGGGCACTCAAAGTCCTCCATGGATTTACGGAGCAAATCATCGCTCAACGGCGAGAAGAACTTCTTCGAAAAGCAGGCAAGGTAGCACAAGAGGATATAAACGATGTCGGTACCAAGCGCAAGATCGCCTTCCTCGACATATTACTCCAATCGGAAATCGATGGAAAACCTCTATCCGATCTCGATATTCGAGAAGAAGTTGATACCTTTATGTTCGAAGGTCACGACACCACATCGTCTGCCATTAACTTTCTCTTTTTCAATCTTGCCAAGTACCCAGAAGCCCAGCAGAAATGTTTCGAAGAAATCAATGAACTCATCGGCATGGACATGAGCAAACCGATCACCTATGAGAACCTGAGTAGCCTGCACTATACAGAGCTCTGTATCAAGGAGACCTTAAGACTCTTCCCCTCAGTACCGTTACTTGGGCGAAAGGTCACACAAGAATGTGAATTAAGTAAGTTATTGTTCATATTTCAGGAAGACTAACATCGATTATCGTGCTCGTCCCGTTTCAGACGGAAAGATCCTTCCAGCCGGAACAAATATAGGAATCTGTCCTCTACACCTTGGTCGCTCGGAGAAGATATTTCCCAATGCTGAAGAGTTCATTCCAGAACGCTTTGACGTCGTCACAAATACCGAGAAAATTAACCCTTACTCGTATATCCCCTTCTCGGCAGGACCTCGCAACTGTATCGGTCAAAAGTTTGCCATGCTCGAGATCAAGAGCGTCGCCGTAAATGTTTTGAGAAACTTTGAAGTCGAATACGTTGGCACTGCGTCCGGTGAGCCAATTCTCGTTGCAGAGCTGATTCTACGTACTCGTGACCCCCTGATGTTTAGACTGAAGCCTAGAGTCTACTAAGGCCATTATATCATGTACAGAGTGATAAAATAAAGTGATTCACTCTTGCTTGTCGCATTGTACACTGACCTCATTCTTCGTGTCCCTTAATTATCTTAAGGCTGACGAAAAATACAAAATTCAGAATTTCGTGTATTTTTGTGAACGACTTGTTAAAATACTTTTGAGCGGATGTTTCAATTATCGTTGCTTGTTGGACGGATTCCATTTGCGGTACCGACCTCATTAGGGATGTTACTATAATTGTAGTTCGTCGTGACGTTTGCAAGAACTGCCATACGGGAACATATCTACACTGAGAGGGTGACACGACTGTTACCAGAGTACCTTTCGAGCTTGGTCCCATTTTTAATGTATTTCACAGAAGTCTCAGCATAAGTTTCATTACTATTCCAACCTCTAAATGAAATACAAGGAATAACATCTTTATTTTATACTTGTGGCGGCGATTAAAAAATCGTAGCAGGAAGAGCGAACGCAATTTTTCAGACGAGAGCCAATCGTGAACTCTAGGAAAGAAAAAGACGGGAGAAGCACGCGTTTTTCAAAAAGAAATAGAAAGAGCACGAGAGGCGCAAGGTCGAAGGATGTATGTATGTATGTTGGCGTTACAGTCCATGAAGAACCTGAGCCGAGCTTCTCTCAATCACCCATGTTGTGTGTGATTTCATTTTCACATAGGTGGAAGGGACCTACAGTTTTATTGCCGGTTCCGAACGGCGAATTTCGAGAAGCTTTTCATGACAATTTTACTACAGGGGGTTTTGTCAGAACCCCGCTGAGGAGAAACACCGGGAAAAACACGTTCGATGACATGGCTGTGTCGGGATTCGATCCCGAGTCATCGGCGTCAGAGGCCAACACACTACCCACTGCGCCACGGTGCTCTCAAGGTCGAAGGATGGCGAGATGTTATCAAAGGAATGATGCTCGAAAGTTTTACTAAAAAATAAAACGAACATGCCAAGATTATCAAGCCACCGCATAAGCATGCCGGGATGAAAGCGGACATCTCTTCCTCGACTTTAAAGCTGTGGGGGTGGCCGTGGTGCAGTGGTGAACATCATCGACTGCCGAGCGGAAGGTCTATAGTTCAAATTCGTTCCATAGCCAAGAAAAAGTAATTCCTATACGGACAAAAAGTATGCAACACAGTTGTGAATGGAGAGTGACCAGACGTACTGCTGAAGGCATAACACTCACAGTATATGGTCAACTGAAATTCATCCTTTGCGTATGCAATACCATCATTTTTAACCCTACGACAGCCCAGAACGACACCGGCCCCTGCGGCTCACTGTCTGACCACCTGGTCCGGCTGAGCATGAGCGGTGCATCCAGCGGAGGCGACACCAATGATGGCGCGGCACGGGAAACCGCAAAGGTGGAACGCGCCCCTGAATTGGGACGTACTGCTGAATGCACTGCTAAGTGCCCAAAAAGTAGAGGTAAGAGGCGTGCCCGAAAATTGTGCAAAGAGGCTGACAAAGCCGAAGGCACAATGGTCGAGGCTAAACCTCTGGGGGAACCAGTTAAGAGAGTTAGGTCGACGGAGGTATCTCGTACCGAAATTGATCCGACCCTCCTTCTACGTGCTCGGCATCAGTGAGACGCCTACCTGTACTGCTTGTGGCGAAGAGGAGGATGATACTGCAGAGCATTTCCTCTGTGATTGTCCCGCCATTGCTCGCATACGGTGGCGCACCATTGGAGCCGACGTGGTGTGTGCCGAATCCCTTAGCTCTATATCTCCGGCAAACGGAGAAAAATGTAAGGTGTCTGTCTGGAGTTCAATGGACCAGTGATTGCGCCTGAGTGCTCCAGCGGATAGCAGAAGCTTTCAACCAAAAAAAAAAAATGCAATACCAAAGTGCTCGAACGAATTACTACGGACTATAACCAACGCGGAATTTGGTCGGCTCTCGTCCTATCTGGGTCTAGGACAACCACCCCTGAGAGTAGTGAACGAGCATCAACGACCCAAACCACTGCACTCCGTCCAGGTTGTGTGTGTAACAACACATCATAAGGGAATATAAAAAAACAAACTCTTGAACCTGCGCGAGTTTCTAAAAAATATGGCAATATTTATAGGGACGAGCTATACAGAGCCATGTCGCGTTTTGACATCCCTGCCTAACTCAGGTTGTACAGGATGACAATAGAGAATTTTCGCTGGTCCATCAGGGTTGGCGCTGAATCAACCGAGACCGAAAAAGGATTCAGCAGGGCGACGCAATGTCATGTGACTTCTTTAACATCATTCTAGAAGAAATTGTGCGGAGCTTACTGGCCAATACAAGAGGCACAATCTATTTCAAATTTGCACTATCGCTTGCATATGCTGATGATATTGACTTAATTGGGAGAGCAAAGCAAGACGTCAGGGAAGCTTTTGTAAGCATTGAAGCAGAAGCGGCTTAAGTGAGTCTGAAGGTAAACGAGGGCAAAATCAAATATACATATGCTGTCATTAAAAAACATTCATTCATTCATTCAAAAACATTCAACACCGACGTCTTAGCCAGAATGTCGCTATTGGCAGTTATGGTTAAGGAGTTCGTCTAGCTTGGCTCATTAGTGACCAGCGACAATAGTACCAGCACTGAAACTAGTCACAGAATAACTCTTGGCAACCGCTGCTTCTTTGGGCTCAAGAGGAGTCCTCCCTCGAAAGACCAAGGTGACCCTCTACAAAACCTTAATTATCGCGGTCCTCCTTTATGGCGTAGAGGCTTGAACCCCTTCAAAAATGGATGAGGAGGCACTTGCACGCTTCAAGAAGAATATTTTGCGTGTAGTCTTCGCTCTACTTTGTTTTAACGTAGAGGGGGGCACCGTGATGCAGTGATTAGTGTGTTGGACTCTGATGCGCAATGAGCGAGTTCGGATCCCGATAACATCAACGCCATCGAATGTTTATTTCGCGGCGTCCCACCTCGGCGAGGTACAGGGAAAAGCCCCCGTAGTGAAATGAAAAAGCTTCTTGATTCACGCCATTCGGAATGAGCATTAAGCCGTAGGTCCTTTAAATCTGTGTCAAAAATAAATCACATACAACATGGGCGATTGAGAGAAGTTTGGCTCTGGTCCTTCAGGGGTACATTTAGAAAGTTCCTTCTCTGGATGGGGTACGAAGTAGCCTTGTTGTTGTGGCTTCATGGACTGTAACGCCATCAAAGAAGAAGGGGAGGAAAAGGGACCTCAACTGGGTGTGCAGCACTGGAAACAGCTGGCCAGAAATCGTGCCGATTTAAGAGGGCTGTTGCGCCACCTAAGTAAGTGAGTAGGTTATATGTATGTTTAGGTATATGTAGATAACTGTGTGAGAGGAAAAAAAAGATTTTTAAATCGCAGTCACAGTTAAATGAGAATGCCATGGTATGACCTAAGTAGCTGCATAATATTGGCGCGACGAAATGATCCCGCAACAGATTCCAGTCATCAAATACTCAAAACAGGGTTGGAGAACCCTAGCTACTGGTACGGTTTTTCTAATTTGGTACAATAATTTCAACAGACAAGATAGAGAAACAGATACATATCTGCCCAATTATGTATTAAAAACAGGATCGGCCTTGATGTATAAAAAATCTAAACATTCAACTGCTAATAATGCGATCCATTCAATTGTAATTAACCCACGCAACAACATTAATGCTTTTAGCCTAAAAATAACTTGCCCAACACTAATCTCTACGCTCTCTTCCTTCGAATAATCAAACCAAATCAATATGGTGCCCCACATTCCCCTAAAATCCATTTGGTCATGTCCTCGCTCATAGTCGAAAGTTCAATATTGCACGGGATGATGGAACGGCCCACTACAGTTTACTTACGCAGACAGGAAATTCCTTGGCTATGACTCAACTTATGTACACACCTCGGTTCGGCAAGAAGGTCGCATCTCGCTCACCGGCCACGGCTCATTCGTCATCTATAACCTTGCATTCTCCATTCTATTCTTAGGCTGTTCGCGATGATTTTAAGATAAATTACTAAGGGCCCTATACACGCTTACAAACAATCGTGAAGTGACGGAAGTGGCCAGAACTCCTCTCGGACGCGAACTTGTTGTTTTGATCGGGCTTCCAAAAAATCCCACTCGACCTTGATTCAAAACAGATTGGGATTTTATATAATTTATTGCTCGCGACGCCATTGCTATGCTCGTTGTTCACGTGTCGCTCGCTTTGTTGTGTGCGTGGATTATTTTTAATTTATTTTCACTTCAAGCACGCCCTGTCGCAGCTTATTGGTGTTGTTATTGTTTCGAGGATCGCTTTATGCCGAAAATGGAATTGAGCGGAACTACCGTACGATCGGACGATGTTGTGGTTTGTTTACCCCGATCGTTGATGTTTGATTTGTGGCCAGAAAATCAGAAGATCGTTGATGACGCGAATGCATGGTTATGAATAGAGTGGATGAATGGTTTCTCGGTGAGCTGGTATTTTCAAAAATAGGTACATTTAGAAAGTTCCTTCTCTGGATGGGGCACGAAGTAGCTTTGTTGTTGTGACTCATGAGTTTTGTTTTGGTGGGGTTTGTTTACGCTGAAAATATTTGAAATGGGGAATTTCCGAAATTGCTTTCCATTTCTTGTTGGGGCTAGTGTTTCACAAGTGAAACGCCGAAAAATATAGGAAAATGTCAGAATACAACTCAGTTCTGTTCTAGAGGTCTAACTGATAACAGTGTTCCGATCGACTAGCTTGGACTCGCTTGGTAATGAAACACTATCTCGAGCCACCATGTTTCGCAAGTTTTTCAAATTAAATTGTGCCCGCACTTCACTATTTTTTGTTTGTTGAAGGCTTCTGCTATCCGCTGGAGCACAGACGCAATCACTGGTCCATTGTACTCCAGACAGACACCTTACATTACTGTATTTTCTCCGTTTTCCGGAGAAAAATTTGAAGGAGCTTCAGTGATGTAGAGCTAAGGGATTCGGCACACACCACGTCGGCTCCAAGGGTGCGCCACCGTATGCGAGCAAAGGCGGGACAATAACAGAGGAAATGCTCTGCAGTATCATCCTCCTCTTCGCCACATGCAGTACAGGTAGGCGTCTTACTGATGCCGAGCACGTAGAGATGCTTGGCGAAAGTGTAATGGCCCGTGATAACTCCCACAAGCCTTCTGCAGTCGATTCTCCTTAAAGACAGAAGGAATGCTGCAGAGTTTTTGCAGACATCAGGGCATACGCGCTTAGTCATCCTGCAACCCGGGCAATCCCTCCATCTACGGTTGTGTGTGTTAAATACACAATCGTTAATGTAGGAATTTACCGTGGACGAAGATAGACCTAGAGCGGGTTCAGGTCCTGAGAAGCTCTCCTCTGAACCCATTCTAGCGAGTTCGTCAGAGGTCTCATTTCCTGAGATCCCAGAGTGGCCATACAAGCCTTAATGAATTTAGTCTGCCGACACACAGCTTTTAGTGCAGCTTGGCTGTCACTACATACGCATATGCTTTCCCCCTTCCACCTGTGCTTCACAACATAGTGCATGGCCATTAGGATTGCGTATATCTCTGATTGGAAGACAGACGCATATTTTCCTAAGGAGAAGTGCAGTCGGATGTTTTCGCGCTCAAAGAAGACCCCAGCACCGGACCCCCGCCCAGATCTGGAGCCATCCGTGAAAATGCGAAGACTATCCTTTCCAGGTTCAGTATCCAGCCATAGCCAATCCTGACGCCATGGAAACTCGACTGTGAAATTACGACGCAATAGGATAACGGGCGTCAGAAGGCATGTCCATGAGACAGGGGTCGCAGGACAATTCTTGCGCAAGCACACCGTTATTCCTATGCGAGTTGTACCAAAAGCCATTTCTCTTCAGACGAGACATGGCTTTCAGAGCACACCCTCTGATAAATATATCAAGAGGTGGAAGGTTCATCATAACATCTAGAGCAGCGCCCGGCGTGCTGGGGAAAGCCCCCGTGCAGCTGAGACAAACCGTTCTTTAAAGTTTGGTGAAAGAGGCTGCGACGTGCGACCTTTGCCGGCGATTAGCCCCGTGTTTTGCCAAAACCTCCTTTGCATTGCCAGAAAGCTGACAGCGCTTTGGTGGTTTTTGACTCAATATGTTTTGACCAGAGAAGCTTACTATCTAAGATGACTCCTAGATACTTAGCCTCCTTGGATATCGGGATGGAAGTGCCTTTTAGTGCCAGCCATGTCATGTCAGTATTTTTCCTCCTTCTCGTAAAGAGAACGACATCGGTCTTAAGACGATTGACTGACAGCCCATTTCTGGTACACCAATCATCGATCACATTTAGCGCCGCCTGTGCTTTGCGATGGACAGTCGCCAAACATGAGCCGACAGAAAGAATGGCGACGTCATCCGCATAGGCCTGGGCGTAGATTCCAGAGGCATTGAGAGCATCAAGCAGGGAATCGACCACCATGCACCATAACAGCGGAGACAGGACGCCACCTTGAGGGCGGCCCCTGTTTACGCCAGATTTGACACACTGGTCGAGGCCTGCATCAGCGGTCAATGTCCTGTGCATGAGCATTGCTTTGATCCAAAGGACCAGTGCTTTATCTACGAAACTGCAACTGAAACGATGAAAATAACTCGGCGTAGCTGGTATATTGCGTCGCGCGTGGTTACGACTGAAGCTATTGAATTTGCTGTGGCATCCTTCGATGGCTTCAAATCGCCGGGCACCGACGGGATGTATCCTGTTATGCTGCAAAAAGGTATAAGGCAGCTGCTTCCTACTCTGAAAAGAATTTTCACTGCTAGTCTAGCACTTGCTCACATACCCATTCCTTGGCGCACAGTGAAAGTGGTCTCCATTCCCAAAATAGGAAAAGAGGACTACTCACTTGCCAAGAGCTTCAGACCAATTAGTCTAACATCCTTCCTGCTGAAAAGCATGGAGAGACTGGTAGAGTTGCACGTGCGAAAAGTTGCCCTTCGAATGCACCCTCTTTCGGAGATGCAACATGCTTACCAGCGCGGAAAATCTTGCGAGACTGCGCTTCAGAACCTAGTTGGGCGTATTGAATGCGCGCTCGAAAGGAAAGAGTACGCGCTGGGCATTTTCATCGACATTGAGGGAGCTTTTGATAACGCAACTTTTGACAGCATGTGTAACGCTGCCAGACATCATGGCACTTCACTATAGGACAATATCATTATACGAGGTGTGGCAGTTAAGTTCCGGGAATTTGTAATTAAACAACAACCAAATTAAGCTTGTCACAAAGTAGCCCCCTCTAACGCTATACAACGACTCCAACATTACTCCGACGATCTAAAGTACCCTTGATAATTCTCCGAAGTTAACTCGTTCAGAGCCACAGCCTCTTCGACCTTCTTTACACTGCCTTGATGAGTTCCCTTGAGGTTTGACTTCATCTTGGGAAATAAAAAAAAGTCGCAGGGAGCAATTTTTTCCCCAAAGACTCTTGCAGAATCATTGAGGAATGGGCCGGCGCATTTTCATAGCGTAAGATTTAGCACTTTTTGGCGAGTTCGGACAGCATACGTAAAACTCGTAGCCTTTTCAGGACGCTAGCATAGACCAGTCACTGCCTGGTCACGAGAGGTGACGGAAAGATCGTCTTCTACTGATTCACGGCCCTCCTTGAACGGCACACGTGTTTTCAACACTTGTTTCCATACACCACCTACAATTTTGGAAGGATTATTGGGGATTTTTCACTATAAATTGACTCACGACATTGAGTTATTCATTTTTACGACGCCACTAAACAAGTTTTTCTTTTTCTCGAAAAGTCCGTATAACACACAAGCAAAACATGCTGTCCACTTCAGCCTTGGATGGGAACTGAAAGAAGGGGTTCCCAACGCAGTGTTGCCAGTTTCCGAGCTATGACTGAATTCCCGGGTTTTAATTGCTACACCTCGTAAGACATACCGTCAGATTGAAGCATACGTTTGAGCAATAGTTCCACATTCAATATTGCATGATCATTTGGCCGTCCAGAAAATTTATTCGTGTTACTGCATAATGTGACAATGACTCAAAAGACACTCGTGTCTATCGGTGTAAAGGAATGTTAAAAACTTAAATGGCGATACTTCGACAGGCGACGACTTTCGACCGATCATCTTATTGAGGATTACAACGCTCTGTCGGCGAACGCATTGCTTGACTGCCGAATGACATCCTTCCGAATTTTATTTCTTTCATGAACTATATAGTGCACGTTTTAAGGCTTAGACGTTTTCGTATTTTTTATCGCCAACCTTGCTTTCCAAAAAGCCCAATATGGAGAAGTCCGTCGGCTTAAGATCGCATGAGGACAAAGGCCAATCTGTCAAAGCCTAAATTGTCTGCACCCGTCTGGAAAAAGCAGCGGTTTTTGTTTATCTTTGTTTGCCCACAACTTTTTGATAAACTCCGGCGTACATTTTTTCGATCGGTAACGCCGACCCAAACCATCACGGATACTGGTTTTTAACCCGCAATTGATCCAAACTCATAGCAGAGCGAACAAACTATTTTTCAAGAGCCTTCGATCTTTGGAGCTGTAACTGTAAGGTCTTGCATGATGGTGAGAGTGTCCAAGTGATTTTGACTTTTGTCGTGACTGCCCTATAAGCGGTCCCCTATTGATTTACGTTAACTTAGTTGCTTGTATTCCTACAATTTTGTAACATATTCTCAAGTTAGGAAGACGTTCCTCTCTACATAGCATAGTTAGTTTGATGGTCCTTCCGGTAAGCATTCATTAAATCCAAGTTACTCTGTTGGTCGTAACTTTGGGGTCGCAACTAAACTTGTTTGGTTGAGCTACGCTAAACGAATACTTACTTACTTACTTATCAGGCCTGCGATCCATGGAGGATCTGAGCCTGAGCTATAGCTGCCTTCCATCCTTGACGGTCCCGGGCACGCTGCTTCCAGTTGTCAAGACCAAGATGTCTTACATCCGCAATTACTTGGTCTTTATACCGGAGCTTCGGTCTTCCTTTTTTTCTCGAACCAGGAGGCTCGGAGTCGAAGACCCTCTTAGCTGGAGCGTTGGTGTCCATGCGCTCGATGTGGCCGAGCCAGTGTAGCCGACGGATCCTTGCCTTCCGGACTACATCCACCTCTTGGTACAGCTCGTAGAGTTCGCGGTTGTGTCTTCTTCTCCATTCACCTTCCTCACAGACAGGACCAAATATCCGGCGCAGAATTTTTCTTTGGAAAGAACCCAAAATCAGCTCCGCTGTTCTGCTTATCGTCCAGCTTTCGGCTCCGTACAGCAGGACTGGCAGAATGAGCGTTTTGTAAAGCATGACTTTGGTCTTTCGAGTGAGGAGTTTTGACCCCAGTTGTTTGGACAAGCCGAAGTAGCAGCGGTTGCCAAGGGCGATTCTATGCCGGATCTCCACTGTGGTGTCATTTGTGGACGTTTGCCTCGAGGCAAACTTGACAGCATGTATTCCGTTTGTTCCTCATTGATCTTAAGACCAACTCGTTTCGCCGGTTCTTCAATCGCCGTGAATGCTTCCACAATGCCGCGGCGAAAACACGCGATGATGTCGATATCATCCGCGTATCCTAGCAGCTGGATGGACTTGTAAAGGATAGTGCCTTCCCTGTTGACGCCTGCCCGTCGCACTATCTGCTCCAGCACCAGGTTGAAGAAGTCACATGACAGCGCATCTCGTTGCCGAAATCCGGTGCATGTTTTGAATGGTTCCGAGGTCCTAGAACCGAGTTGCACGGTGCATCGCGTGTTTTTTAGCGTGGCGCGACACAACTGGATCAGTTTTACCGGGATCCCGAATTCGGCCATCGCCCCAAACAGTTCTTCACGATGAATGCTGTCGTATGCGGCTTTGAAATCGATGAAAAGATGGTGTGTATCGATTCGAAACTCGTTGGTCTTTTCCAGGATTTGTCGAAGTGTGAAAATTTGGTCTATAGTTGATTTGCCGGGCCGGAAGCCGCACTGGTAGCTGCCGATTAGTGCGGTGCAAAATGGTTTTAGACGTTCACACAATACGCTGGACAGGATCTTGTATGCGACATTGAGCAGGGATATACCTCTATAGTTCTTGCAAGAGGTAGGATCGCCTTTTTTGTGGATGGGGTATATAGAGCTGGTATTCCAGTCGTCGGGCATGCTTTCATCTTCCCAAATTCCGCAGATGATCTGGTGCATGCTCCCTACCAGAACATCGCCGCCAGCCGTGAAGAGCTCTGACGGCAAGCCATCTGAGCCTGCGGCCTTGTTGTTCTTCAGCTTCTGAATAGCTGTGCCGACTTCTTCGATGCTGGGTGGGAGGACTACTTCAGCGGCTGGAGTTGGGATTTCCTCGGTCCCTACCACTCTCTCTTGGTCATGCTCGTTAAGCAGCTGCTGAAAGTGCTGCTTAAATACATCCTCTATTCCCTGCGGGTCGGTGACAAGATTACCCTCGCAGTTTGAAGAGCCAGGGTGCCCTAACGAATACACAGGTCCATTATTGACACGGCAGAGGAATAAGGATTTCTACTAATATGAAGGATGGGCACAACTGACTGTCCAAGTACAAGGACAGTCGGACTTTACTCGTGGAATAAGTCGTCCAGTTAGGTAAGTCCAGATCAAGGTTTCTAATGAGAATACGGATATCTTTTGGTCGTCTGCACTTTATTGTTTTATTGAACAAAGGAAATAGCTCGACGTCGGCTCCTTTGACAACTTGTAGACGCGAGTATTGCTGGTAGAATTAATTTTATGTCTAGTTTCGGACGAATTTTGATGTGACAGATTAATTTGCCAGAATGACGTAAACTACCGATTCAACTAGATTATATAAATCTTACTTAGGAGGCTACCTGCAGTGCATAAAAGTTCGGTTATTAGACTATTACCACGTTTATGATGGGATTTATTGATCATTTTGAAAGAATTAGAGCGGCGTAAGCTTTTATTCACTCATGCAACTCAAGAAGAGCAGGTCGTCACAGAATATGTGATCCACTGGTGATATGATGGCATATCTCGCTGAAAAGTGGAATCACTCGCTTCACCAAGCAGGTGAAAGCAAAATTGCTGCACTGGATATTTCAAAAGCATTTGACAGGGTTTGGCATGAAGCCCTTTTGTCGAAAATGCGTGCTTTCGGGATCGATGAGTCTCTCTTTCAATGGATTAGAAGCTACCTTTCGATTCGTTCAATTCTAGTTGTTTTGGACGGATTCAAGTCTGATACTCACTTTGTAAATGCCGGTGTTCCCCAGGGCTCCGTTTTGTCTCCGACACTCTTTCTTATTTTTATAAATGATCTCTTGTCTGTTACTTCTAATCCAATTCACTCCTTCGCTGACGACAGTACCCTCAGCTTCTCATATTCGTTCACCAGTTTACGACCCTGCACTTCGGTTGTAGATAATGAGCGGCAGCGTATGTTAAGCTCATTAAATTCCGATATCGACAGCATCATCCAATGGGGTATAAACAATAGAGTGGAATTTAATGCTTCCAAAACACAATGCTGTCTCTTGTCGTTAAAGCGTATAACTAACCCGCAAACTAACCCGAAACTGAAAAGCTTTCCATCCTGGGTATAAGTGTTGCTCACAATCTTAATTGGAGCGACCATATATTCAGTGTCGCCAAGAATGCTGCGAAATGCCTAGGATTCTTATACAGATGCAAGAAATATTCCTCACCCTTAGATCTGGCTACAATCTATAAGGCGTTCATTCGCCCCACATTAGAGTTAAACGCTCATGTCTGGTCCGGTGCCTCCGAGACCTCACTGCACCTACTAGACAGAATACAAAAACGAGCCATAAAACTGATAGGTGACTCCAGCATTACCAAAACATTAGACTCGCTGGAACACCGCAGGAATGTTACCTGCCTCTCCCTGTTTTATTGTTACTACCACCAAAAATGCTCTGATGAAATAGCCAGTTGCATTCCGCCCCTTCAACATTTCTCCCGCAATACACGTCTCTCTAGGAATGCTCATCAATATACTCTGAAGCCCGCTTTCGGACGTACTGTCAAATATAGAGAATCTTTCATTAACCGAACCACACGAATCTGGAACTCCCTGCCGGATTCGGTTTTCCCCCTTCAATGCAACATGCAAGCATTTAAGATCAATGTCCATCGGCATCTCCTCTATTCCTCTTCCTCTCTACCTTCTGCCCGCACTGTGTCGCCGACATAATAAGGTTATTAGACCTTGAGTGTGCGCATGTTAAAAAAAAAAAAAAAACTAAGGAACTCTAATTCATCCTTTTATTAGAAAATCAAACGAAATCAATAAGATCCATGGATAGAAATATTGAAAACCACATTCACTCAGGCGTATGCGTACTATACAAACCAAACAACAAAGAACTGCCCCAACAGCCACAACGGACAGCCGGCGTCACGCTTATTACTTTATTACATCCATATTTCTCCGCCGCCTGAGTTGTTCCTCTTCTGCCATTCAAATTACTATGAATAAAGTCTTAATTTATTACGTAGTTTGGAACAGATTATCGGCCAAAGAGCGCACAAGTGAAGTGATGCGTCCGCGACAGCGTCCTACCCAAAAAGCTTTTCTACTTTGCTTACTCAAAAGAAACTAAATAAATAACAAGAGAAAACTCATAAAAACATGTGACGTACAAGCCTGAACTGTGCTTATTTTAAAACACCATGACACAAGTCTCCAAGGTCGTGGCAATGTTTGAAATACTCATCGTTCGATGAGCGAACATCACTCGATGGTCTTAAATCAAAATGAAAACGTTTCAGATACTTCCTGTTGTAGTTGTGGATTCTTCTATCATGCCTCACCGTCCTTACAGGCATGAAAACAAAAAACCTAGTGGCCAAAAAGCGCTTGACGAATTTTTAATTAATGGAATTTGAAAATAACTACAAAATGATGCAGAAAGCGCCGCAGAATACCACATGAATGGATTTCAAGTCGACAGAAAACAGCCGGAAGAGGGTTGACGTGATTCAGATTTTTCGAAATTACTGATGAAATGCAATTGCAGTTTTGCTGCGAATATGGTTACGAAAATAAACAAAAATTTGTCTCGATCGATGGCTGTTTTGGAATTTCCCATTGAAAATCATACTTCCGGTGGAATTTCCAACCGTCTTGGACGAAACTGTGATAACTAAGTCTGTAGCTAGAATTTATCATCAAAACAGGATATTCACGACAATGCCAAAAATAGCTCTAAAAAAAAAAAAAGCAAAAACAAACTCCACACACAAATGTCATTCACATCCGTCTAACAAAATACCCTTATTGGGATCTCTCTCATCACCCCAACCGTGACACTTGAAAATCCATATAATCAAAACACGATCTAAACATAAGGAAGCACATATGTAGCTATCTCCTGCGTCACGATCACTTAAATTCAGTCACTACCATTTTCATGTCACCCATTCAGTCCACTCCACACCACTTCGAATTTGCCAATCCTGCTGTCGCACATGCCAATAAGATCAATAACCAAGCCCAATCCCGCTCTTCAACACTTCAACCGCCACCACCACTACAATCGCGCACAATCCATCAGCTTTAGCTTTCCACCCAATCGCTCAAGTTCATTCAGGAAAATATAATATATTTAAAGATCGGGGAGAAAATTCTGAACACATCCACCAGCACAACCGCCGAGCGATATAAAAGCCCCATACCATGAGCAACACAGCTCACTTCTATTCAATCAGCTCAACGGTAAGCAAGCCCAGCGCCAAGTAGACATCATCGTCATCTTCTTTTCCGCCTTTTCTTTCGTTCCGTTGATTTTAAATAGTTCGTCTTTCCATTCGTATCAGATCAACAGTCGCGCATCGCACAGTGAAACGCGGAAAAGTGCCACAAAGAGACATACTTCGACGCAGAGATTTTGCAGAGGAGACGAATAAGAGTACAAAGTGCGCGAATAAATAATCCCATACGTGACGTAAAGGAAAGTGAAGAAGATTCAATTTAAAAACAAACGGCTGTTGCTTAACGGTGATTAGTAAGCGGATCATTATATTCGACTCAAACGTGATCGAAAGCAGAATAAAGAGGAAACCATCACCATTAGCATCCCATCGCGGAGGCTGACCTCTCGCGTAATCAAAATTCGCATAGTCTTTAAAAGCACATTTAGAGTGCAAATAAGCCAGTATATAATTGAAAAAAGAAAAAGATTGTATAAAAAGGATAGTGAATAACGCGAATAGTTAAAACAAACCTACAACAAAAAAATGGCGGACGTTTCTCACGAACTCGGCGCTCTGCGCTTCGTTGTGGTAAGTTCAACTTTTTTTTTCGTACAGGAATAAATAGAAAACTGAGAGCATTATTTAAAACAAAAAACCACTTTCTAAGACGTAAGAAAATAACGATTAGCAAAGAAACAATCTTTCACAACAACCCTATTGGCAACAATCACAAGTGTTTACTTTGCACAAGTTAGGGAAAACTGTTTAACACTAATAGAGACCGCCATCTGAACATCACAAAACTTTGCCAACTTTATGTCAAACCAAGTTGGTTTGACTGACACCCGTTCGATGTTATTTGCGATGGAAATCAAAGTCAATATGCGTCGACTACGGATTTGTGACGTCACAAATAGTTTTCTATTATTCAGTGAAACCTAATAACAATTCATGCCTCCTTGTTCCAAAAAACAAGAATATATTATTAGCACGTGCGAAACAAAGTGCGAACTTAATTGCCAAGATTATTTTTAGCAACTATTTTCGACACATATTCTTTTAATGACTACAACAAACAAGAGGATGTTGGAAAATGTTGGAACAAACAAATGTGAAGGTCAAAACATGTATGCGACGTTCACATTTTATTAATTTGTTTAGAGCAAATTAGTATTTTCACGCCAGATTCTTGTAGTAAAACTAAAACAACAATAGAACCAAGAGTTCCCATATGTCCCCTATTTTCATTTAAAACTTACTGTTTTCGAATAACAACAGTCAAGCTCAAATAACAACATTCAAGCTCGAATAACTACTTCTAAGATAAAAAAAAAACCTACAATGTGTATAAACGATTTAAATCCATATCAGAAGTAATATTGCAATTGAAGAAAGTGTTTAAGGTATAAAAGCAACATCACTGTAACTAGCATATCGAATAACAACAACATCTCCATATACTGGTTGTTAATCATGACGACCTATCAACAATAAACCCGTAGTCTTTAATTTACCAGCACCATAACCAACAGCCATATACATAGATATGATGACGAATAATAACAACATACATATTTATTCGAATAACAACGACCATAACCAAAATCGTTTCTAGATTTCTTATTTTATCAAATTTCCTCGTAACAACTGGTGCTGGTTTTCTTCAAAATAAATTTTTCAATAAGAACTAAAGTTGATAGAGAGTGTTTGAAAATATTATTCTCCACAAAGAGTGAACAAAATTTCTAAGAACAACACTCATATTTGAATAACAACGACACTGCAATCAATGTTGTGTTTAGCATTACTTTTTTACTATCATCTGCCAATACAAATTTCTTATTTTATAACCCAAAACCTAAAAAAAAATATCACTTCTGATGGTAGTTTTTTAGGGTTCCGTACCCAAAGGTAAAACGGAACCCTATTACTAAGACTTCGCTGTCCGTCCGTCCGTCCGTCTGTCACCAGGCTGTATCTCATGAACCGTGATAGCTAGGCAGTTGAATCATTTTCACAGATGATGTATTTCTGTTGCCGCTACCACGACAAATACTAAAAACAGAAGAAAATGAATATTTAAGGGGGGCTCCCATACAACAGACATGATTTTCACCCAAAAAATCCTGCCTGCAACCAAGATCTGTCATTTGATGAGGTAACATACATAGTCTCTTTCATATTTATATATACAGATGGTACGGAACCCTTCGTGCGCGAGCCCGACTCGCACTTGGCCGGTTTTTTTTCGAAATTCGTAATATGTAATTAGAAATTGGTTTTGCAACACGATGTATGACAACATACACCCCCTAGTAACAACAAACTATAATATTCAGGCGCTACGGCCACCAATATCTCATTACTACCTGTTCTTTGAATAACAATGGTATTTAAAAAAAAACCGCGATTTAAAAAAATTAGTTTCACAGCGAATTGTGACACAATACTCTACCATTTCTAGCTATGTATGATCTAAGAACAACAATACAAGTATTTACTGTTCAATGTTCCATCGGGTACCTACTGAAAATACGACATCTCCCCCCGCATACCATCAGCTAAACGAAAGTTACAAAGCATGCAAGTGGCATCGAACCGTCACTTCACTCTGGTATTTCAATCTGTTGCAAATAAATCAAAACTAAGCACACAACCGCAAAAATCCACGAAACATAGAAAGAATCTCACATAAATAGTACAAAATGAAATCTAAATCGTTTCATCCATTTGGCAACGAATAACAACAGTATCTCATTTTAACGTGAACCTTTATAATGACGAACAAGTGCGGATGTGAGTCGTTCGCTATGAATGCGAGCAAAATTCTTGGCAATGACCATCGCATCGATCGTCGTCCGACGCTCAAAGATCTAATAGAAAAAATCAAAAAACGAAAAACGTGCCAAAAGCTAAAAAAAAAATAAAAATACACAACCATCCCGTCTTCATTTATTCAAACAAACAACAAATGATTCGAATGACTTAAGTGACTCGAGTGCTCCATTCGTCATTCTCGAGATTTTCACTTCTCCTTTGTCAAAACGTTGCAAACACCGATTTCTTGTTCATTTTTTCGATTCTTCTCCATTAATTTTTTGTAAAACAGAAGCTGACAGTGTCCCAGTCGGTCGTGAACGGCCTGAGTCACCTCGGGCAATTACTCCCAAAGTCCCAATTGGCGGAGAAATTATTTTCTTATTGTATCTTTCATCTTTTTGCATTATTAGTTTTTTTTATTTGCTTGTATCTTGTCTTTTTGACATGATGAGTAGGTGGTTTATTTCAGAAAGTACCCTTGAAATATATGTACATGCCCTCCACCAATGGCATCCGTATTCATGTCAAAGTAGTTTTATTTCTACAATAAACCTGTGAGATACTTTTCATTTTGCGATTCTCTTTCATTATTTTCTCGTCTTGGTTACACATTGCACATCATTCAGAACCACCTATGTGATAGACTGGCACATGCCACCAAGCCCGATGAACTCGAATAAAAGTAGCGTGCGAAAAACGTCATGGACAAAAAGTGTGCCAGCCGCATCACCGTAGCAAGAGCTCTGTGTCAAGGGGTCTTTGCTTGCGACCTTGGAAGTTGAGTGAGGTTTCTCATCTAGTATTAGACAGTTGTACGAAAGTGCAGAATTTGTATTGTGTGCGAAACACATAAATAGACAGACACTGTTGGTAGGTCAAGCACTCAGTTGCCGACAACAATGACCGGAATGACAGAACTAGATCGAGAGGCGAACTGGTAATGACCGAAGTGGCATAAACAAGTGTCCCGGTAAAAAAAAACATGCACCGAAGTACAATGATTGCCGGAGAACAATCGGTGGCATATGATGTTAATACGATCAAGATGCGCCAATGGTTTTTATTAAAGCATTTTCTCTCCGTATGGTCGGGTATTAGCTATACCAGGTGCTTGTGAGAAAGCTGGATAAAAAAAGTAAAAACGAAAAACTCTCGATAAAGAAATGACTAATTGCAACGTACAACGTTGATGCACAACACCTTAATCGACCTACATATGAGGCAGGTTAGTAAATGGCTCGACAAACGGGTGTATTTGGTGTAAATGCCAGCTGTCAGAATCGACTATAGTCGATATAAACCTCCTTCTTAATGCTACAACTCTAATGAGTCACTATCGAATAGTGCCAAGGTGACCATTTCACTTCCATATAAGACGTCGGTCATTTTACATACAAGATTAAGCATCCTATTTCAACTGGTCATTTTGATAAATATAATAAATAATACATTGTTCCCATTCAAAGTATAACACTCTGTCCGACATTCGGAAAATAGAGTGCGTTTCTGCCATAATAGGAGGTTCGCCTGAATTTTCATTTGCCGAAAAACAGCTGATCGGGCAGTCAAGACATATTATATTAAATCAAGAATTGTTGGATCAAACTGAAGGCATATGCACGGTATTGTTCGATTACTTGCTGCTATTTTAAAGGTAATGTCACTATGCCTCTCTCATAGAATCCATCGTCCCTATTCGCGAAAAAAAAAACTGAAATTTTTTCACACACCTCTCTTGAGGCAGATTTTTCACCAGCAATGTTGTGCACTATGGAACAGATTCTTACAACTTGGTGCAAAATCCTGCGGATGTAGAGAGCCATTGTCCGCCCTATCCTCACCTATGGCTCTCTGTCACTTTTGACAATGAATTTGACCTCGCTTCCTACGGACTACACATACATTCCCCCTACTTCAAAAGTGTGGTGAACTCTCACTTTCTTTCCGGAAAGGAATAAAAATCGTGCAATCCAGTCGAATTTTTTTAATATAATTCGCTCAAGTTCAAGAGTGCCATACTCTTATTATGTTTGTCACACAACCTGGGCAAAGTGAAGATGGCTTGGATCGTAAATGTTTGTTTACTACTCTACAGGGGTGGTTGTCCTAGATAGGATTCGAGAGGAACTCGACTGAATGTTCATATTGGTTTGAGTTCTCAGCAAATGTTTTATGTCATTATGGTGTCATATTAGAAATGCAAGCACAGTATGAATTTGAAATGACAATATACTGTGAGTTGTATGCCTTCATCAGTATTTTGATCACTTCCCATTCATAACAGCTGTGTTGTACAATTTTTCCGTGTAAGAATTGTATTTCTTGGCTATGAACAGACTTTGAACTACAGACCTTCCACTCGACAATCGGTGATGTTTACCACTGCATCACGGCATAAATTGTAACTTCTGATTTTCATTGATGACCCCAAGCTGGACCACGGTGTAGGACCGGGAATATTCTCAACACAAGTGATGAGATATTCACTTGTCACTCCGCCTCCCGAATCACTCGAACATCTTTCAAGCTGAGGTGCTAGCGATGCGGGAAGCGTGCAAAATACTCAGTACAGTCCACCCCAATTACACGCCCACCGCTATTTGTGGGACAGCCAAACCGCTGTTAAAGTTCTTTCGTCTGCTACCACCTTCGCTAAACTGGTGGATCAATGGAAGAAAGAAATTAAACGTGCTGGCGACTGGACTGATATCGCGCTCCTTTCGGTTCCAGTACACAACATAGAGAGGAATGAAGAGAAAGAGCCGATAAGTTAGCCAAGCTCGGACCCAGCTCAAATTCCTCTACTTAAACTGTGGGCCTGTCGCTGAACCTTCTCATAGACAACATCCTGCAACACTTTTTTCAATATAATAGTAGATGGGCTAAATCAACTAGATACAGAACATCAAGAAAAACCTGACCCTCCTATTCAAAAAACAAAACAAACGACCTACTCAGAAGACACCGCTATAACATACATATGTATTTATGTAGCTAGAACCGTGGCAGTCAGCACGCGCCATTGGTCAAAATAGGCATCCGGTCTAACACCCACTGTCGTAGTTGTCACAACATACACGAAGAGGAAATCCTGCAGCAATATCTCTCCAAATGCCCAGCATTGGCAAGTCGCAGGTTATGCGCCTTTGGTAAATACTTCCCCGACGACCTCTCAGAGGTAGCCAACCTCAACTTGGTCAACACAACCATTTTTAAATCTCCCGAAGCTTTTGTCGGATTACTGGCTTTAACACGCGCAGCACCCATACATTGAGCATACATATCTTCTCTCTTCTTTTGAAGAGAGAAGGCTGTATGAAGGGGAGTTCTAAGATCTCCTTTCGACATACCATTCCTAAATGGCACAGCAGTCGGAAGTGCCAGGACATTTTTAGTACAGTATTAAACGCCCCCCCCCCCCCCCCCCCCTAACATTCCTTGTACAGATTTATTAAATCCTCTAAAACTACTCACTATGTGCTTGGCTGTCTCTATCAGTCAAGACACAAGATTCCAGCAAACGCCAAGTTAAGTTGCCCGTAACCTCCCATTCATTCTTCATCTTTAGAAACTGTAACAGATGTTAATTCTGTTCCCCATTCATTCCTTTATGAATGAACTACGTTACATTTTGATTAGCCTCAATGTGATCTTATTCAAAACGCAATACAATCTCTCGATTTTTCGATGGCCTACTGTGTAGATTTCTTCGAAATGCTAATTTATGACTTATTCATCTTCACTTCACTTTCTCCCAAAATGATGGCGTCGCATCGCCCGGCTAGTGGGAATGAGAATGATTTCTCTACTCACTTGACATTGTATAGTAAAATGCGAAAAATTAAAAATTCTTGAAAGAAAATTCCCCACGAATGCATCATCAACATCGGCATTATGATCGTGATCATGATCGCAACGATCGCATGCAGGCCGCATTCGTTCGTACACGAGAATGTATCGTGCTCTTGGCGGATGAAATAGAGTCATTGGGGCGAATGGACAGATATGTACATATGCATGTGCTCGTATTTTGCTTTGAGAATGTTTAAAAGTTTAATGAAAATTCCTTGCGAGTGTTTCATGTAGGAAATGAATTGCAGGATGTTCTCGATATTTTTTTTGTTTACTTTTTGACGATTATAATGGAAGCGGAAGCTACTTGTGCAGTCAAGTAATCTATCAAACTTGAGGTTGTAGTTCGATGACATGATCGAAATGTAACAGATAATCGCGTTGCACGATCAATTGACCACACGATCACTGGATAAAATGGAAAGTTCCTTCTTTTCTCTGAAAAATAAGAAGCGACCTGTGACGATTTTACCAAGGATACTCTATTCGCACCACAGACAACTGATATAGGATTAATATTGGCTGATCGCTAAGTCCCTTATTCCACGGCGCTTTTTTAGTACAGCTTGAAAAGTGTGATTTCCTTTTGGACTGACATTCCGAGCAGCAAGAGTTATTCCATGGACCTTTTTTTCATTGTCCCTTATTCCACGGCGCTTTTTTAGTACAGCTTGAAAAGTGTGATTTCCTTTTGGACTGACATTCCGAGCAGCAAGAGTTATTCCATGGACCTTTTTTTCATTGTCCCTTATTCCACGGCGCTTTTTTAGTACAGCTTGAAAAGTGTGATTTCCTTTTGGACTGACATTCCGAGCAGCAAGAGCTATTCCATGGACCTTTTTTTCATTGTCCCTTATTCCACGGCGCTTTTTTAGTACAGCTTGAAAAGTGTGATTTCCTTTTGGACTGACATTCCGAGCAGCAAGAGTTATTCCATGGACCTTTTTTTCATTGTCCCTTATTCCACGGCGCTTTTTTAGTACAGCTTGAAAAGTGTGATTTCCTTTTGGACTGACATTCCGAGCAGCAAGACTTATTCCATGGACCTTTTTTTAATTTCGCAGCAGTGTGCGTCTTTTTGACATTTCGTTTCACATATCATTATCGTCAGCCTGTGGTGAAATTTGAAAAGTAAGAATGGTATCCATACGTACACTTTCAAATCTGAAACAGGAGTGAAGCGACATCGCAAAACAAAGAAAAGGAGATAAGGAAATGTCAAAGAGACGCACGAAGTAGCTACCCGCGCGTGACTGTGCCAATGTATTTCTGTTTCACTGACCATCTCTTGCGCACTTATTTCAAGCTGTACTAAAAAACGCCGTGTAATAAGGGACTAAGGGACAATGGAGCGACTTTCATCGGCGTTTTTTTTTGACAGCAGGGTACTTCTGTGAGTGAAGTTGGTGGTGAATTCTATAGAGTGAAGTTGGCATCAGTAAAAAATTCGAAGATTGAAACTGAATTTAGTTCATAAATGGATCAAAATAATTTGAAAAAAAAAACATTAATGCTAACATGTGCGGCTGCTTTAGCCTATAAAAAGTTAAAAGCGAAAACAAAAGTCAGAAGAAGGTGGTGGGCTAGGCCAAGTTATCAAACGTATTCCTCCAATGTCGAATTCGAAATGGCAAAACGCCGTGTAGTTGCGACAGTTTTTCAATTTTTCCAAATTACAGCGCTGCGACACGACTACATACGTGCCTATGTGACTTACTCCATATAATTCCATTGAATGAATATGGATTTGACAGCTACGGCGTTTGAAGTTGCGCTGTCGCCGCGCCGTGTAGTAGCATTGTGACACAGGCAAGAGTCGACTCGACTCGATCCAACTAGCAGAGCTGGATCGAGTTGAAAAAATGCATGTCAACCTGGGTCGAGGAGTCGAACTGACATTTTGTCTCTGTACGTGTGAGATATCTTTTTTGCTTTTCTTTCTTTTCGCTTGCTGGTTGGCACAACGCAGGACTAACACAATCAAAGTAAAAGGTCCGTATATACATACTATCTGTCACTTCAACTACGTTTGAACTCTTCGATCTTTCGACTACGTAGCGGAAAAACCTGGGTCGAAATTTCAACTCAGTTTCGACTCGATCTTTCGACTACGCATGTAAACGGGGTATTGCTAAGGGATTTTAGATTTTAATAGTAAACAAGAAGGTCGATCGACCCCAAACAAAACAATTTTTTTTTTTTGTTTTTTTTTTTTATACATGGGGCTAGTGCTACTATTAGCAATACGGCACTGCGACCTTTGCAGATCTATTGTGCCTGCTAGCCGATTAGCAGAGTTGCCTCTCCACCTCTATAATGAAGTTGAGAATGCTTCTCGTAGGAGCCTGGATGATCCCCTCAGGAGTCATAACTTCGCTGAGAAGGATACGCTTCCTAAGATGGCAGAGAGCAGCACACTCACATAGTATGTGTTCTGCCCTCCCATCGTCCTCTAGACAGAGCCGTCACTCAGTTTCAGACGAGAGACTAATTTTGTTTAAATGATATCTCGGACCGCAGTGTCCCGTTAGATAGCTGACTAGTCTTCTGATATCCCCTCTATTGAGTTTGAGTATGTCAATAGGGTGTTTGTTCAGGGGTCGTATAAGTCGTTTAGATTGACGGAGTCCCCGAACACTGTTCCAGAAGGACAGGACAGATTTTTCCCACTTGTCTAAGAAGTAATTTATCTTTGACCCGGGAATGCCACAGAAAGGTTCCGGACCTATGTATTTGTCGCTGGAACCTTTTCTGGCAAGTTGGTCGGCAATTTCATTGCCCTTGATACCTTTATGTCCTGGCACCCACCAAAGTTTAACAGTGTTTCTTTTGGCGAGGTCTTGTAGGGCATCATGGCATTCCTTGACGGTTTTTGTGTTCGTGCTGTTCGAACCCAGTGCTTTAAGCGCTGCTTGGCTATCAGAGAGTATGCTGATAGTTACTCCTCTGATGCCAGTCTCGAGATTTAGATTGACGCATGTTAGGATGGCATGCAACTCTGCTTGGAAGATGCTGGGGCTTGTTCCCAGGGCCTTCGAGATCTTGCGTTTTGGTCCAAAGATGCCGGCGCCAGCGCCAGAAGCCATCTTGGAGCCATCCGTGTACCACCTTTTGACATTTAGCAGGGGATCACTGTTTTCCCATGCTGAGCGGTTTGGGATCAGTATTTCAAATCTCTTGTCAAAGGTGAAGGTGTGTGGCAATGCGTCCGAGACTGTAGTAATCAAATCCAGCTCGGGAAAATGTTTTAATATGGACATGTGGCCTGCAGGTCTACATGGCATATTTGTTCCCAAGCAGAGGATTCTGATTGCACTGCGTAATGCCACCTTTTTGATAAAATGGTGCAGTGGAGCGAGTCCAATGAGTGCTTCTTGTGCTGCTGTAAACAAAACAATCTGGCTGTCATCCAAAGAGCATCGTTTTCGTTATCATATTACAATCAATCACTTTTCGTTTTCACACATTTTTAGAAATTGATGGCCAAAACAATTGGAACATCAACTGATAAACAATTACTACTCCTGCAATGGTGGACATCCAGTCCAATCAAGTCGCATATACCTAATGTAGATACCCTACGACACAATGCTCTGGCACACTCTGGCATTTCTCTCCTAGATTTAGTGCTCTAGTTTCATATACATACATACATACATACTTCCGACTCTGAAAATACCTAAACGATTGTTTTACTGTCCCACAACCCAACATTGTTTTCGAAGCCCGACCTTCTACGAGTATCAGGTTATTATCGTATAGTCATACAGGCGGTCACTTAACCAATTCACTAAAATCCCATTTGTTCTCAAACAACATTGTAACATATAACGGTAATGTAGTGAAACATTTCAACCATGTGTTTCATTTCGAAAAAAAAGAAAACGGAAAACAAATTTTCAGCACAACATCGAAATTAATTGCTCGCCCAACGCAAAAACATTTCCGCTTTCAAGAGCTATGCCGCTCGCTTGTGCCCAGACAATCTGACTAGACGTACAGTGGTGTTCTCATAAATAGCACACCTTTATTCAAATGTGTATTTGCTTCCAATGCAATCCCGAGAGCACCGTGGCGCAGTGGGTAGTGTGTTAGCCTCTGACGCCGATGACACGGCGACACAGCCATGTCATCGAACGTATTTTTCACGGTATTTCTCCTCAGCGGGGTTCTGACAAAACCCTCTGTAGTAAAATTGTCATGAAAAGCTTCTCGAAATTCGCCGTTCGGAACCGGCAATAAACTGTCCCTTTCACCTATGGGAAAAATGAAATTCCACACAACATGGGTGATTGAGAGAAGCTCGTTGAAGGCTTCTGCTATCCGCTGGAGCACTCAGACGTAATCACTGGTCCATTGTACTCCAGACAGACACCTCACATTACTGTATTTTCTCCGTTTTCCGGAGAAAAATTTGAAGGAGCTTCAGTGATGTAGAGCTAAAGGATTCGGCACACACCACGTCGGCTCCAAGGGTGCGCCACCGTATGCGAGCAAAGGCGGGACAATCACAGAGGAAATGCTCTGGAGTATCATCCTCCTTTTCGCCACATGCAGCACAGGTAGGCGTCTCACTGATGCCGAGCACGTAGAGATGCTTGGCAAAAGTGTAATGGCCCGTGATAACTCCCACAAGCCTTCTGCAGTCGATTCTCCTTAAAGACAGGAGGAATGCTGCAGATTTTTTGCAGACATCAGGTCATACGCGCCCAGTCATCATGCAACCCGGACAATCCCTCCATCTACGGTTGTGTGTGTTAAATACACAATCGTTAATGTAGGAATTTACCGTGGACACAGGTAGACCTAGAGCGGGTTCAGGTCCTGAGAAGCTCTCCTCTGAACCCATTCTAGCGAGTTCATCGGATGTCTCATTTCCTGGGATCCCAGAGTGGCCTGGAATCCATACAAGCCTTAATGAATTTAGTCTGCCTACTCTGTTCAAGAAGGACTTGAGTTCAAGCACTAATTTGGAGCTAGTTAAGGGGTTACACACAGCTTTTAGTGCAGCTTGGCTGTCACTACATACGCATATGCTTTCCCCCTTCCAACTGTGCTTCACAACATAGTGCATGGCCATTAGGATTGCGTATATCTCTGATTGGAAGACAGACGCATATATTCCTAAGGAGAAGTGCAGTCGGATTTTTTCGCGCTCAAAGAAGACCCCAGCACCGGACCCCCGCCCAGATCTGGAGCCATCCGTGAAAATGCGAAGACTATCCTTTCCAGGTTCATTATCCAGCCATAGCCAATCCTGACGCCATGGAAACTCGACTGTGAAATTACGACGCAGTAGGATAACGGGCGTCAGTGCGTCAGAAGGCATGTCCATGAGACAGGGGTCGCAGGACAATTCTTGCGCAAGCATAGCCATAATTAAACTAATTTCTTACACAAATAGGAGTATTTAAAATGGGCAGAGGAAAACGTTGCACGGAGGAAATGAGGCAAATAATCGCTACCATGATACAGGATGGAAAGACTATTTCAGACGTTGCAAGGACATTAAGGTGCTCTATGAAGCTTGTTCAAAATGCAATGAAGGCCATACGGTGCCGCCAATCTTCCGAAAATCCCGTAAGAAGTAACTGACAGAATTATCCACAGAGTCAGTAGCCTTTTCATAACTTCCCGGGAGATAAAGCAACAACTACCTGACCAACACAATGTCCAAATATCAGCCGTCACTGTAAGTCGCCGGTTAATTGAATTCCAGCTTCATGCCTGTTTCACAATGCTACTACACGGCGCGGCGACAGCGCAACTACAAACGCCGTAGCTGTCGAATCCATATTCATTCATTGGAATCATATGGAGTAAGTCACGTAGTTCCTATGTGACTTACTCCCTATAATTCCATTGAATGGATTGGAATGGAATATGGATTTGACAGCTACGGCGTTTGTAGTTGCGCTGTCGCCGCGCCGTGTAGTAGCATTGTGAAACAGTCATCATGGAAGAATCGCCAGAAAAAAAACATCTTGTCTTCAAAAAAAAAGAAAAAAAAAACCGAGACGCTCACAAGACAAACCCCTGTCCTTTAGGGAAAATATCTTGTGCAGCGACGAAAATAAGTTCAACAGGTTGGGATCAGCTGAAAAAAAGGATGTGCGAAGGCCAACGAAGCGAGAGTACCATCCCAGATACACCATTAAGAGTGTCAAGGATGGCCGCGGGAGCTTAATGGTGTGGGCGGCGATGCCATGGCATGGCGTTGGACCAATTGTGAAAATAAATGGCATTATGAATCAACACCAGTATAAGCTAATCCTGGAGAACCAAATGGAGCCATATACCGACGACTCTATTCCTGTATCATGGACTTTTATGCATGACAATTATCCAAAGCATACTTCGCGGATAGTGAAGAATTGACTATCGGAGCGACAAATTTCCCTGCTTGGTTGGCCGGCCCAAAGTCCCGATCTGAATCCTATTGAGAATCTTTGGAATGAGGTTGACTCCCTTGTTAAAGACTGCAGCTCAAAAAATCTAGAAGATTTTAGACAACATATAAAGGCTGCTTGGAAAGCTATACCTGCCCAGAAATGTAAGCGCTTAGTAGGGGGTTTCCAAGAACGCTGTCAAGAGTGATAAGGAACAAGGAATATATTATACATTCGTTTTTTTTTTAAATTATTTATTAATTTTTTTAAGTATTCCGTTGACTGTGCTATTTAAATGAACAACTACTTTTCTATTTTTTCCCATTTTGATTTATTCTTTTTGAATTGATTTAAAGGAAAACGCACATCAGTTATAAAACAAAAAAAGCTGAACCTCTTTTTACACTTTTGGCACAACATAATGTATGAGAACCTACGGGTGTGCTATTTATCTGAACACCACTGTACAACATTCGCGTTTAAGGTCAAATCAACCAAACTAATTGCGCCAAAATTCAAGTAAGGCGCATCGAAAAAAAAATCGTAATTCTCGAAAACGAAGCTCTTTACGTCGGCACGTGTGCGCTCGTAATTTCGAATTAATTAGCCGCAAAGTGACACAACATTCTTGCTAGTGATTTTCAAATTAATTATTATTTTGAACGCGGGACGGACGCAAATACTCGGAACTTGGCTGCAATATGGGACATGATGGCTAGGCTTAATGACCGTAGAGCCGGGGAACGTTTTCTTCTTTTTTGTTGGGTTTTTACTGTTCCACAAATGAATCATGATTTTTAGACTTTTTGCACCTTGTTCGAGGTTTTCGAGTGCCGTCCGTCAGTGAGATAAGAACAGACCTTCCATCTTGTGGTCTGCAAAGAGGTTTCTTTGCAATCACTTTGGCGCCCCTTTAATGCTTCTGTCTGTCTTTCTGATCAGACGGATCCTCAAGACGAATTCAATCTTCATCTGCTACACATTTTCTTCTAGTGCTTTTCATAAGCACTTTAAAATATTGTCACTTCAGATCCCGCGGTGTGATTCTTATTCCACGAAGTCGCTTTTTTCACAATCTTTTGATTTTCGATCAACTAAGGGGTGGCACGTAAAAATTCATTTTGATAGTAATTGCAGATTTTTACCAAAAAATTTTGAACTTTTTAATGATTCGTAAAGTATGTAGTACGGGGTTATATAAAAGAAATAATATCGGGAAAGTTTGCGGACACATACATAGGTCCTAGTTTGTCGAAAATGTTGGTGACCGTTTTGCAAAAATGCGACTAAATTTCGTGCATACACTCCTAAGTTACTTACTTACTTATCAGGCCTGCGATCCATGAAGGATCTGAGCCTGAGCTATAGCTGCCTTCCATCCTTGACGGTCCCGGGCACGCTGCTTCTAGTTGTCAAGACCAAGATGTCTTACATCCGCGATTACTTGGTCTTTATACCGGAGGTTCGGTCTTCCTCTTCTTCTCGAACCAGGAGGCTCGGAGTCGAAAACAGTCTTAGCTGGAGCGTTGATGTCCATGCGCTCGATGTGGCCGAGCCAGTGTAGTCGACGGATCCTTGCCTTCCGGACTACATCCACATCTTGGTACAGCTCGTAGAGTTCGCGGTTGTGTGTTCTTCTCCATTCACCTTCCTCACAGACAGGACCAAATATCCGGCGCAGAATTTTTCTTTCGAAAGAACCCAAAATCAGCTCCGCTGTCCAGCTTTCGGCTCCGAACAGCAAGACTGCCAGAATGAGCGTTTTGTAAAGCATGACTTTGGTCTTTCGAGTGAGGAGTTTTGACCCCAGTTGTTTGGACAAGCCGAAGTAGCAGCGGTTGCCAAGGGCGATTCTATGCCGGATCTCCACTGTGGTGTCATTTGTGGAATTTACGTTTGCCCCGAGGTAGACAAACTCCTTAACTACCTCGAAATTGTATCTGTCATGTGTTATATGGTTTTAGACGTTCACACAATACGCTGGACAGGATCTTGTATGCGACATTGAGCAGGGATATACCTCTATAGTTCTTGAAAGAAATTCACCGAAATTCATGCTCTGCATATGCAATACTAAAAAGTGCTTGAACGAATTACTACAGACTATAACCACCGCGGAATTTGGTCGGCTCTCGTCCTATCTAGGTCTAGGACAACCACCCCTGAGAGTAGTGAACGAACATCAACGACCCAAACCACTGCACTCCGTTCAGGTTGTGTGTGTAACAACACATCATAAGGGAATATAAAAAAACAAACTCTTGAACCGCGCGAGTTTCTAAAAAAAAAAAAAAAAAAAAAAAAGAGGCAGGATCGCCTTTTTTATGGATGGGGCATATAGAGCTGGTATTCCAGTCGTCGGGCATGCTTTCATCTTCCCAAATTCTGCAGATGATCTGGTGCATGCTCCCTACCAGAACATCGCCGCCAGCCTTGAAGAGCTCTGATGGCAAGCCATATGAGCCTGCGGCCTTGTTGATCTTCAGCTTCTGAATAGCTGTGCCGACTTCTTCGATGCTGGGTGGGAGGACTATTTCAGCGGCTGGAGTTGGGATTTCCTCGATCCCTACCACTCTCTCTTGGTCACGCTCGTTAAGCAGCTGCTGAAAGTGCTGCTTATATTCATCCACTATTCCCGGTGGGTAGGTTACAAGATTACCCTCGCAGTTTCGAAGAGCCAGGATGCCCTTTTTGAAGCCTCCTGCAAGGCCTTTGGCTTTCTTGTAAAAGGCTGGGAGGCTGCGAAGATTCTTTTCTTTTGTCGCAGTAGTTTTTTCTCCTCCCTTCTTCTGGCTCGGTACTCTTCTTGCGCTGCCCTGGTTTTCCTCTGCAGCGCCTTTTGGTACGCCTCGTCGGTTGCTGCCTTTTTCTGCTCACACTCGCCATCATACCACGGGTTTCTTGTCGGGGGTGGTAGGTATCCTAATGTGGTTTCGGCTACTTCCTGAATGGCTGAGCGGCAATGCAGCCACATATTATTGGCATTTGTGTTCGACGTAGGCATACCGTAGAGTCTTTCGCTCAGCTGCTCCCTGTAGACTCTGGCAACCTCCGGTGTGCTCAGGCGCCCAATGTCGAACCTCCTCCTGATGGGCTAGTGCAGCTTTCTGACATTGGACAGTCGAGCTCTGAATCTTGCTGCTACGAGGAAGTGGTCAGAGTCGATATTTGCCCCTCTGAATGTTCGCACATCCAGGATGTTTGACGAGTGCCTTGCGTCAATGAGCACATGGTCGGTTTGGTTGGCGGTTCGGTCGTCCGGAGATCGCCAGATTGCTGTGTGGATTCGCTTGCGAGGGAATCTTGTGCTACTTATCACTACATTACGAGCTGTCGCAAAGTCAGCGAGTCGGAAGCAGTTATCTGTTGTTGTATCGTGGAGGCTGTGCTTTCCGATCACTCCGCCAAGGGTGTTTTCCTTACCGATTTTGGCGTTGAAGTCCCCGAGCACGATTTTTACATCGTACTCCGGACAAGCTCCGTAGGCGTTGTCCAGGAGGTCATAGAAGTCCTCCCTGATAGGGTCTTCAGCCTCGTCGGTAGGGGCGTGTGCACATATAAGGCTGATGTTATAAAATCTGCCTCTGATGCGGATCACAGCCATGCGATCACTTATAGGTTTAAAGTCGATGGCCTTCGACCTTAACCGCTTTCCTACGACAAACCTGCATCTCAGTAAGTGCAACCTTTTGTGACGGCTGTAATAAATGTCGCAATTTTTCTTCCTTATCATACCGTTTCCTATCCAGCGTATTTCCTGGACCGCAGTAATATCCGCCTTGTACTGCGTGAGGATTCCTTCTAGTTTTTGAGCAGCTCCGGGAGTGTACAGGGTTCTGACATTCCAGGAACATACTCGCAAATCGTGTTCCTTTTTCGTGCGTTGTCGTCGTCGAGTATCCGTCCGTGTATCCGAGGCACCTTGCTCATTCATAACTTTAAGTTTTTTTACGTGGGCGGATTGTTAGCCCGCCGCACAACCGCCATTCTGGTCGGGGTCTTTTTTTCCATGCATACGTTTGTTCACCTCCCAACGGTTGTTGAAGAGGCTATCCAGAGGGCGCCGCGAGGAGGCCGTATGTCAACCGGCCGGGCATTTAAACAGGGATCATTGCTGGCATTTCGCCAGGTTGAGAGCGATCAACAACTTTACCCTGTATGTCCGAGCCCATGCCCTCATGGGCTCACTATTCAAATTATTCAGCTGACTTTCATCTTATAATCGAAAAAAAAAGCTCCTTAAGGCACTAGAGGAAACTTTTGAACATTTCAACAGTTGACCTGGCATTTTTGAAAGGTTCGAAACGCTATATTTCGAAATAGAGATACGATTATGTTTTCCCATGAATATTTGTTTCCTTTGCGATATTTATGAGCCTTTGAATTCCATTCCGCTCTTCGTTATCCATAAATAGACTCATGTGAACTAACTGCAATAACCCTTGACCACCGCCACCATGGCAAGAACAGCGATTTGCCTCGCAAATACATTTGGCAGGCACGAGTACGATGAGTCAGATTCTCAGACAGCCTTTACGCGCCTCTTGCCAAGATGTACGATTACTTAACTTAAATTTATTTATTCATTTTCACGGGTAATTAGGCTATAAGCACTTGGTACACCCATCCCATTCAAATCGGTTTCACAGAGAGATCTCAATGAACACACACTCAGAGGCTGAGAACAGCTGAAAGGATTTATTGATTCTATTTTTATAGGGATTTCTAATGGCAAGCATTATTGGTCGGACGCCAAACAAACAATGATGACGGAAGATGGATCGACTGATAGGATAATAACCATAACTCATTTCTTGTTCGACCCACTTGTTACTTCATGAATAAGCGAAGGTAGGGAGGAAGAGGAATAGAGGAGATGCCGATGGACATTGATCTTAAATGCTTGCATGTTGCATTGAGGGGGGAAAACCGAATCCGGCAGGGAGTTCCAGATTCGTGTGGTTCGGTTAATGAAAGATTCTCAATATTTGCCAGTACGTCCGAAAGCGGGCTTCAGAGTATATTGGTGAGCATTCCTAGAGAGACGTGTATTGCGGGAGAAATGTTGAAGGGACGGAATGCAACTGGCTATTTCATCAGAGAATTAAGTAACGATAAAACAGGGAGAGGCAGGTAACATTCCTGCGGTGTTCCAGCGAGTCTAATGTTTTGGTAATGCCGGAGTCACCTATCAGTTTTATGGCTCGTTTTTGTATTCTGTCTAGTAGGTGCAGTGAGGTCTTTGAAGCACCGGACCAGACATGAGCGCTAAACTCTAATTTGGGGCGAATGAACGCCTTATAGATTGCAGTCAGATCTAAGGGTGAGAAATATTTCTTGCATCTGTATAAGAATCCTAGGCATTTCGCAGCATTCTTGGCAACACTGAATATATGGTCGCTCCAATTAAGATTAAGAGCAACACTCATACCCAGGATGGAAAGCTTTTCAGTTTCTGAGATGCAAGTGCCATTCATGGATAATGCTACGTGTTCAGGAGCGTTTTCCTGAATTAAAGTACCAAGCGCATAAACTTGATATTTTATATTACCATGTGAAGCAAGCACTTGAACTTGTTCACGTCGGAGATGATATTAGCGTTTTCTTGTATTATAGTATCAAGCACGTAAACTTGATATATTATATTATTAAGTGAAGCAAGCACTTGAACTTGTTCACGTCGGAGTTTTTATGGGTAAAGGAATGAAACGATCAGTGTCAGATTAACTGAATAACTGATATATTTTTGTAATTGGCTTACATCTTTTATACTTAAATTTAGCTTACTCTAACAATGATAAAAAACTAAATTACTGTCAGCATAATGGTAACAATTACATATATTGATTGCTTAAAACTAAATTGCTGCCGGCAATGCACCGTCAGCATAATGGGTCATTGGCACCCAATTCAGAATCACGCATCGGCATATACACATTTGTTTTGGAATACGTGCTGCGTCAGCGCAAGGGTTGGTGTTGACGTCGTGCGGTGAATTACCTTGACACACAATTGTTGTATGCGCTGCGTCATAGGTAATTCAACTGAACATTCTCCCCCGCGTTGAATGACCATTCAATACTCTAAGCGATGGTAACTACAAATTCTGAATTTGTTGGTGTTTGATGAGGTGCTGGCCGTACTGGTTCCGTAATATCTGGTGATCTTGCTAATTTGTGCCTCCAAATTACGTAGACGGCTAACATAATGGATAATATTAGAGCCGAATATCCAGTTGCAAAGTGGTGATGACTGCGGACTTGAAGTTTGTGTGGTAGGTCAAGAACTTCTTGTTCTTTGATTATTTTTTGTAGGTCCGTTAGATTTTTCAGTTGAATATCGTATTGTGTGGTATTGAATTTGTGAAACAATGCTATATGTTGGTCTGGCGCTAAAATGTCTGATACGCTTCCGAAGCTGGTGTAGGAAGTTTGAAGGTTAGTAGAGAATGTGTTATGACCTTGAATTGTAATGGAATTGTGTCTTAAGATGCATCCTGACTGCAACGTAACTATTCCGGATCCCTCCAAGAGTAACTGTTCGTTCTGGTTTCCACAAATTGCTGTAAGTCGAGATGGCTTATTTGTGAAATACAGCCATTTGTTTTTGTGTTCTAGTTGAATCCAAGTAGAGTTTCTTCCAGATTTGGTCAGTGTACATGTAGCCCTTGTTTCATTATTGAAAAGACCCATATCGCAGGAACAAATTTCTGCTCCGTCGTTATATCTTGATTGTATATTGAGACATAGATATTGTTCTTCCCTTAATTTGATACATCCTTCTAAAGTAGTTGACTGTATCGGAAAGTAATGGTCTCTATGTGCATTCAAAGCCAGTATTGGGGCGCAGGGAGTGATGGTTAACATGGTGTTGTTTATGAAATGTGGTATAGGTGTGATTCTAAATAAATTGTATTGTTCGTGATCTACTAACGGGAGTGTGACCCAAAACACGACTCGATTATCTGCTACTCCTCCCTTCACTGTCATCAGCTTATATAGTTGTAGGAAATCTTCTTCATCTACGGGCATCTCTAGAAATGTTGGTAGGTGCGCCTTAATGGTTGTAAGTTCTTTCTTCAGTTGAGTTGTTGACAACAGTAGCGAACTAATTTTGCCGTGGTGGGTGTCCGTGAGTACGTCAATGAGAGCTGATTGCATCCTTTGTATATTAAGTATCATGATGATTATTTGGGATGACAGTGATGAGGCGATCTGAGATATTTTGGATTGGTAGTCTTCTTCATCGTTGTCACGTATTCTTGCTCGTATTTCAGTCAGTTGGTTGTTGATTTGATCGAATCTATTATTTATAATAGTTTGGTCTTGTTTTACAATGTTGATTGTTGAATCAACGACTGAGGTTTGATTTCGAAGCAAGTTTAATAGGTGATTTTCATTGGTGTTTACTTGGTCTATGGTGTCGGACATTTGTTCAGCATATTCGGTATCCAATACTCCAAATAAAGAGTTAGCAAGTTTTCCAACTATGTTAAAAGCTCCTCTTTTAATTCGTTTGTTAGGTAAAAGAGTGTTTTCCGACTGTAGTTCGGTTATAATATGCTGAACTTGATTTAAGGTGCTTATACAAAAGCTCCTTTTTTGAATTTCTCGACATAAATGATTAAGGGTCAATGTTCCGTTGGATAATGCATTGTATTCTCCTATTAACGGATTCAAATTATAATGGATGATGAAGTTCCATTCGCTTGTTGCTATTTTTGTTGAACCAATTCCTTCAAAGTAGATGCCCAAATTGGATTCAAATTTGCTGATCTCGATGTTTTTACTAAATACTGTTGGCAAGATGAGAAGAATTGTTAGTAATGAGGCAATTCCCTCGGTACCAGATATTCGCCGTCTTTTTGTCGTTGTTGTGGTTACTTGGTCTGGTACTTGAGACTGATGTGTTGATTCTTGGGCCTCATTCCCCGTAGTGATGTCATTCTTTGTTTCATGCTCAATTGGGAGTGGCGCTAATCTGTGGATCGGACGTTTCCAGATACCTGATGCTGTTCGAACATCAACTACTCGTACGGCACCATCAGTACCCTTATAAGTCTTGGTAATTCTGCCGAGTGGCCATTGAAGGGCTGGAACATTATCTTCCTTTATGATGACCATGTCTCCCACATTGATATTCTTAGAACATTCCTTCCATTTATGGCGATACTGGAGTTCGTTTAAGTATTCTTGTGACCAGCGTTTCCAAAATTCATGCTTGAGATGTGAGACCAAGTTCCATCTTGTCAGATGAGTGTGTTTTGCAGGAACTGTGTTTGCGTCGATTTGTGCAGTAAGGGGTTCACCGATGAGAAAGTGTCCAGGTGTTAGCGCCGCTAGATCGTTCGGGTCACTTGAAAGTGGTGTTAGTGGTCTCGAATTTAGGATAGCTTCGATTCCAATTAATACCGTTTCTAATTCTTCGTACGTCAACGAGGCTGTTGAAACACTTTTTCTTAATAAGTGTTTTGCTGACTTAACGGCTGCTTCCCAAAGACCTCCAAAATGGGGAGCCCTGGGGGGAATGAAGTTGAATTGTATGGCCTTATTGCTGCATTCCTTTATAATGGTCGTACGTGCCTTTTGGGAGTAAATAGCGTCTTCCAACTCGGACAATTGATTATTGGCTCCCACAAAATTCGTTGCGTTGTCGCAATATAGATTCTGGCAATGTCCTCTACGGCCGATGAATCGTCTCAGTGCTCCAAGAAACGATTCGGTAGTCAGATCGCTTACGAGTTCAATATGAACTGCCTTTGTGGCGAAGCAACAAAAAATTGCCACATAGGCCTTGTGGGGTCGTTTTCCGCGAATTTTGTAGTGAATCCAAAAGGGTCCGCAGTAATCAACTCCTGTATTTATAAAGGGTCTTGATGGTGTTATCCTTGGTGACGGTAAACTTCCCATGATTTGTTGCAGTAATTGTGGTCTGTCTCTATTGCACTTCACGCAGTGGTGTACTATGGACCGCGCCATTATTTTGCCCTTAATTGGCCAAAATCGTTGTCGAAGATGGGCTAACAATGTTTGGGCGCCGCAGTGGCTATTGTTTTCGTGGATATCCTGCATCAAAAGTTTTACTAGAGAATTGTTGTATGGTAATAGCATTGGATGCTTCGCGTCAAAAGAAAGTGTCCCAGACTCTAGTCGACCTCCAACCCGAATAATTCCATTATCATCCAAAAATGGACTCAGACTGGCGAAATTACTTCTTTGTTTTGACTCCTTGTATGTCTGCAGGTCACTGATTTCCTCCTTGAAATCGAATGCCTGCATTGCTCGAATTATTGTGATCAATGAGTCTTCTAATTCCTTAGTAGTTAGTAGTATTTCATTTTGCCGCTGACCCTTGCTACATCTGGCATTCTTGCAGAAACGTATGATATACCCAACTATTCTCTGAAGTGTCCTGAATGAATTGCGATGGTTAATTTTATATATCAACTCGTTATTGCCATCATGAGTCGCTGCTGCGACAATTGGTAGTTTTCGTTTTCTCTCTGTGTTTTCCGGAATTGAGAGCTCCTTCATATATTTCGTTGGCCACATATCTTGATGGCCTGATAGGAAAAGAGGACCATAAAACCATAGTGTGCATGATGGCAAGTTTGCTGGTTGAAGACCCCTCGATAGTATATCCGCTGGATTGTGTTTTGACGGTACATGCCGCCATTGCTCGGGAAGTGTTAGTTCTTGTATAGTGGAAACTCGGTTAGCCACAAATGTTTGAAATGATGAAGAAGGGGAATTTATCCATGCGAGAACAATTTCAGAGTCTGTCCATAAGAATGTGGGTGTATCCATGAGGTTTAAATCCTTCTTAATTCGAGCGGTTAACTGAGCGCCAAGAACCGCTGCACACAATTCCAGGCGTGGCAAAGTTTGTTTCTTCAGTGGAGCCACTCGTGATTTAGAACACAGGAATCTTACGATTATTCTTCCATCCTTCATGATTGCTCTCAAGTATACCACTGTACCATATGCCTTCTCAGATGCATCAGAAAAGGTGTGAATTTGAATGGCTGTGGGTACACCATTGTTGAACATGTGGCGTGGAAATTGAAAATTGTTTATTTCCCTCAAGTTATTCCGAAATGTTATCCATCGTGTGTGTAGCTCAGCTGGCAGTGCTTCATCCCATGAGAGTTTTAGCAACCAAAGCTCCTGGACGAATATTTTCGCTGTGACCACTAGTGGAGCCATCATGCCCAATGGATCAAATAACTTGGCAAGATCTGAGGTTACACTTCGTTTTGTAACTCTACTGGTCGAGCTCATATTAGTTTTGACACAAAATGAATCGTTCTTTGGCTGCCATGTTAATCCTAATGTCTTAATTGAAGCATTACTTTCATCGTTAAAGTCAAGATCAATTTCTTTATCTTCCTTGGCAATGCCTTGTAGCAGACGGGGATGATTGGCGCTCCATTTTCGTAATTTGAACCCTGCACACTGTAGAATGTGTATAAGTTGATTTTGCATTTCTACAACAGTCGATAGATTATTATCTCCCGTCAGGCAGTCATCAACGTAGAAATCGCTATGGAGAACCCTTGCACCTAATGCAAATGTTGCGTTATGCTCCTTTGCCAGTTGCTGCAAGCATTTTGTAGCTAAATAAGGTGCTGCTCTTGTACCATATGTTACCGTGTTGAGTTGATAGTAACGTAAAGACTCGCTTACGTTGTTTCTCCATACGATGATTTGATATCTCCTGTCCTCCGGATCCATGACTATTTGTCGATACATTTTCTCAATGTCAGTGCAAAACACATATCGTGGTAAGCGGAATCGAAGCAATAATGAAAATAATTCACTCTGCACTACTGGCCCTGTGTACATGATGTCGTTTAACGATACCCCAGTTGATGTTTTGGATGATGCATCAAAAACTACTCGGAGTTTAGTAGTACTGCTACTAGCCTTGAAGACACAATGATGGGGAATGACGTAATTCGGAGCTACAACGTTATTGAGGTCGATTTCTGTCATATGACCCAAGTCTTCATATTCCTTCATGAATTTGATATATTGGTCTTTCACTTCCTTGGTTTTCTCTAGCCGTCGCTCAAGGGCCAGAAATCTGTTGGTTGCTATTTCCTTGGACCTGCCAAGAGTGTTTGGGCTCTCATGAAACGGTAGTTTGACAACGAAGCGACCATCAATGGTTTTATGTGTGTTTTGAGCAAAGTGAGCTTCGCACATCTCTTCGGCCCTCGATAACTTGCTACGCGCCGGTTCAACTTCTTCGAGGCTCCATAATCGTTCGATCATCTGATGAAGATCATTGTCATCATAAGTGGAGATGCCGCATGTTGCTGTATCAGATTCAGTTACAGCTATTTTACCAGCTAGTATCCATCCGAGGACTGTATTCTGAAGAATAGGTAAATCGTCTGCCAAACGTATCTGCCCGATGGAGAGCAGTTGATGGTAGAATTCTGCACCAAGGAGAATATCTATGCTGTCGGAGTGATTGAATTTAGGGTCGGCTAACGGAATATTTCTTGGCATTGGCCATGATGAAATGTTAATATGTTGTGAAGGTTGTGGAGGTATTATGCTCGGCAGGACAAATGCTTCCAGGTGGATATTGAAATCGGTTGTTCTTGACTGTAGTTTTACATTCACACGTTGATGGGCTTCCTTTCTCCCATCGCCAATGCCTTGAATACTCATTGATGAGCTTCTTGCACTGAGTCCTAATCTCTTTACTAGACGTGTGGTGATCAAGTTGACTTGAGAGCCTGAATCCAGAATGGCCCTGCAATTCGTCTTTTGTCCATTGGTAGCAACCAATTCTACGACGGCAGTACTGAGGAGCACGTAATGATGTTTTTCTGAGCTCTTGGACGCTGCTAATGTTACTGATTGACTTGTAGTGTTTTGGTGATTGTTGTTCGTGTTGTTTGACTGTTTTTTGGTGGGAGAAGCCTTCGTGTTACTTTCAAGATGTAGCATCGTGTTGTGTCTTTGACCACACCTTAAACAGCTTCTTGAAGCGCAATTTTTTGTTCCATGACCAGTTTTAAGGCAATTTAGGCAAAGTTTATGTTTTTGCGCTAAATGTAAACGCTCTATTGGCTGCAATTGTATAAATTGTTTGCAAGCAAATATCGGGTGTATCTCTGTTCCACAAGCCTTGCAGTTTCCTCTGTTGTTGTTACTCGAGGTTACTGACGCACAAGCTCGAGACGATGTATCCCTTTTCTTTCGTCCGATTGATTCTAATGATTGAAACTGGTTCTCAAGGAACGTTAAAAATTCATTAATGGACTGCAATTCCTTTGGCTTCTTGAGTGATTGTTCATATAGGAATCTTGTGTTTTGGTCTAGTTTGTTAACTAGTAAATGTAGAAGGAGAGGGTCCCATGTTGTTGTATTAACACCTATGTTATTTAATGCCATCAAACATTCTTGGGTGGTATCGTGGAGAGCCTTGATAGCCCCTGCTGATGGTTGCTGCTGTGCCTGGTTTGGTTGTCCAAGTATTTTTTGCAGAAGATTTGACGTGAGAACCCTTATATTGTTGTAGCGATCTTGAAGGATGCTCCAAGCAGTTTTGTAGTTGTCCTCCGTGAGTGATATATGGCGGATGAGATGCTCTGCTTCTCCGCTTAGATGTGTTTTCAGATACCACATCTTTTGTATGTTCGGTATTGGTTGGCTGTCAACCATTTGGGAGAAGAGATCAAAAAATTGTCTCCACTGTAGATAATCGCCATCGAATTTTGGGATAGTGACTTTTGGTAGATTTAGAGAATTATGGGTGATGATGCCATTTGATGAGGCATCTTCGATAATCCCATTGTTCTGCGGTTCTAGCTTTATCGACAAAGCGATAAGGTTTTCCTGTGCCATTTTCTCGATTGCGATATATTCCGCGTGATCGTACCCAATTTCAGTTGGGTTGTCCCTTAATTCCCAAATTGTACAATTCAGTGCTTCTATTTGCTGCCAGAGTTGTTCAAGTGTTCGGTACATACATTTATAATACTGTGAGGGTTCATGTTCTCTCAGAGATAGGCCCTCGATCAGCCTACGTAACGAACCCATGATTGTCCGTTGTCTTCTTATCGCACCAACGATTTTTGGTGGATTTTCTTCAACGGTTTCGACTGTTGTCTTAATGGGATTTATCTTTGATGTGGTTGCCCTCTCTTCTGAATTCGTTATTGACCTTATTCCGTCTTCAAAACGAAGTTTATATTCGTCACATAACGTTGATATCTTGCTGAAATACTGATTAACGAAATAATCGTGTTCAGCCGGAGCATTCGGCAATGATTTTATTTTTGCATCTGCCATTTCAAAAGTACTCCAGTGCTCCTGTAGGCGTTGTAGTCGCTCTTCTAGATAGGTTCTGGACTTCTTTCTGTCTGCGGGATCCTTCTTGAAGTTGGTTATTATTCGCTGAATTTCTTGGCCAGTTGCCAACTGTGCCACAATCAGCTCTTCGAATGATGTCATCTTTTCTCCTTGATGAAACGGACAACCTTTGCTGAGATGATGAATTGAGGAATTCGATGAGAATCCTTGGTTGTATGATCCTTGTTCTGGATCACGTCGGGGTCACCAAAATGTTCAGGAGCGTTTTCCTGAATTAAAGTACCAAGCGCATAAACTTGATATTTTATATTACCATGTGAAGCAAGCACTTGAACTTGTTCACGTCGGAGATGATATTAGCGTTTTCTTGTATTATAGTATCAAGCACGTAAACTTGATATATTATATTATTAAGTGAAGCAAGCACTTGAACTTGTTCACGTCGGAGTTTTTATGGGTAAAGGAATGAAACGATCAGTGTCAGATTAACTGAATAACTGATATATTTTTGTAATTGGCTTACATCTTTTATACTTAAATTTAGCTTACTCTAACAATGATAAAAAACTAAATTACTGTCAGCATAATGGTAACAATTACATATATTGATTGCTTAAAACTAAATTGCTGCCGGCAATGCACCGTCAGCATAATGGGTCATTGGCACCCAATTCAGAATCACGCATCGGCATATACACATTTGTTTTGGAATACGTGCTGCGTCAGCGCAAGGGTTGGTGTTGACGTCGTGCGGTGAATTACCTTGACACACAATTGTTGTATGCGCTGCGTCATAGGTAATTCAACTGAACACTACGCTTTAACGACAAGAGACAGCATTGTGTTTTGGAAGCATTCAATTCCACTCTATTGTTTTTACCCCATTGGATGATGCTGTCGATATCGGAATTTAATGAGCTTAACATACGCTGCCGCTCATTATCTACAACCGAAGTGCAGGGTCGTGAACTGGTGAACGAATATGAGAAGCTGAGGGTACTGTCGTCAGCGAAGGAGTGAATTGGATTAGAAGTAACAGACAAGAGATCATTTATAAAAATAAGAAAGAGTGTCGGAGACAAAACGGAGCCCTGGGGAAAACCGGCATTTACAAAGTGAGTATCAGACTTGAATCCGTCCAAAACAACTTGAATTGAACGATTCGAAAGGTAGCTTCTAATCCATTGAAAAAGAGACTCATCGATCCCAAAAGCACGCATTTTCGACAAAAGGGCTTCATGCCAAACCCTGTCAAAATATCCTGTCGAAATATCCAGTGCAACAATTTTGCTTTCACCTGCTTGGTGAAGCGAGTGATTCCACTTTTCAGCGAGATATGCCATCAAATCACCAGTGGATCTGTTGCTGCGGAAACCGTATTGGCGGTCATTGAGGAGTTTCCGTGATTCAAGATATTTCATAAGCTGACGGTTTATCAGCGGTTAATTCCATGACATTGGAAAGAAGGGACGTGAGTGCAATGGGTCGGTAGTTGGAGGGAGAAGATGATTCGCCTTTTTTGGGTATAGGCTGGACAAATGCTGTTTTCCACCTACTCGGAAAGAGCCCAGAGGTGTAGGAAAGGTGAAAAAGCTTACGCAGTGGTTTTGCCAGCGTAGAAGAACACCTCTTCAGAACTATTGGGGCAATACCATCTGGACCAGCGGATTTGAGTATGTCGAGATCTTTAAGAACCCTTGCGACTGTACGAGTGCGGAAGTGGATTGGTCCCATGGTGGAATTTACGCACTCTAGTACAGGCGGAGACAAAGTACAGACTGGCAGCTGAGAACTGGTTGCGAAATGGGCAGCAAGTAGGTTAGCTTTGTCTAAGGGGGTGACAGCTGGAATGTCATTGTGGATGAGCGTCGGTATAGACGACTTAGTTGAGTTTTTTACGTTTTTTACAAACGACCAGAAACTTTTGCTACCTTTGGGACATTGAAGGATTTTACGCCTTAATTTCTGGTCGAATTGGAATTTTATCCGTCGAATGTGGGTGTTGCAGTCATTTCTGGCTCGTATGAACTTTTTTCGGTTTTCCTCAGAACTGTTTGCCTTGTAGGCCCGAAAACTTAGCTCCCTGAGCCTAATAGCCTCTTTGCAGCTCGAGTCAAACCACGTATTATCCTTAGGCCTGGTGCTTTTAATCTTGCTGGGAATAAAATTTGCCATGCCAATTCGGATAATGTTTACGATAATATCAGTTGCGGCGTCCACGTCGTTGTCGAGGAAGCACAACGACCAGTTAAAGATCGGAAAGAAGTTGTTAAGGCCGCACCATTTGGCTTTCTCGTATAGCCATAGTGTTCTCTTAGGAGCTTTTTCTTTAACTGGATGATGGGAGTTCGAGAATTTTGCTGATATCATGCAGTGGTCAGACAAGCCTAGGGGTTCCAATACATCGATCGTGTACTTGCCAGGCTGAGAGGTAAGAAACAAGTCCAGTGTGTTGGCGGTATGACCAGCAACATCGGGTATACGTGATGGCTCATTCACAAGTTGAGTTAAGTGATTTAACTCAGCAAAAATTTCAACATACCTTCCTTCGGGTGTTGTCTGTCCAGAATGTCGAAGCCACTGAGAATTGTGTACATTGAAATCGCCCGCTAAAACGATTTCAGTGCGAGGGAACAGGGAAACAATTCTTTGGATGGAATCAGACAGTGCGTCGAATGCATCAAATGTTGCATTCCTGTCTAGATTGGGGCTTCTATAAAGAAAACAGTAGTGGATGGAGTGCTTACGGAATATGAATTTAAGCCATATGAAATTAAATTCCGGGGTGGATGTTTGGCTATACTGTGGAAGTAACTGGTAAGCAATATCACTACGGACATAGATGGCAAGACCACGGCGAGAAACGAATAATGGCACTAAGCTATATCCAGGAATACTGAAATCCGAAGGATCAGACTTTTCATCGACCTGTGTTTCACAAAGTGCCAAAACAGCCGGTTTGTGGCAAGAGAAATGGGTATACGTGGGAAAGAAATTCTTCCGTAACCCACGAATATTGCAGAATTGCACACAGAAATCCCTCATCAATGCAAACTACAATACATGTATAGATACAAAACCGTTAGAGCGGAGACGCGTATATCTAGAGACAATATATCTAGAGTCTTTTATAGAATTTGAATGCCCCTTCAGTCACCGACTGTACATGTCGGCAAGGCATTTTCATTCACGTCAAATTTCAAAATTTTTAATTAGTCAGATTTCCCCCGAAGCAAGTTAAGTCGACTGAACTCTAAATTCCCCGTATTTAGAAAATCCAACCAAAATTAATATGCAAAAAGAGCAAAATACCGAAAATGTCCAATCCGTCGACGAAGTAAACCTTTATCAACGTTATATCTAAGGCAAGATTTCTTATTTCTCTTATTTCAGGACTCACCACTCTCATCCAAGGTGGCCATGTTCAATAATGCAGCTACAAAACATCAAGAATCCCAGCACTTAAACCCATTCTCACAAAGCGGGGGACTCCCGAAACCGACATTCAAAAAAGATGAATACGGAAAGTAAGTCATCAAAATTGCCCTCTGCTTTGATGATCATTGTTTACTGAGTGTTGTTTCATTATAGACCTATAGCTGGTAGTTTGACTGAGATGCGCGGTCAAAAGGCCAACATCCATGTGCTCAAGGAGATGCTTGAACTTTGTCAAATCATCGATTCCGAGGGATACAATGTTAAAGACGAGCCTACGATGAAAGTCATTCCATTTGGCGAATTGTTCAATGTAAGAATTTTACATCAACGTTCTTGTTGTCATATTGCTGACGTTTTCTTTTTGCTTTTCTAGATCTATACGTACGTTTCTGACAAGGTCGTTGGTATTTTATTGCGCGCTCGTAAGCATAAGCTTGTCGAGTTCGAGGGTGAAGTATTGTTTCAACGTCGCGACGATGACGTTCCTGTATTTCTACTTAAACCAATTGCGGAGATTCGCCAAATTCTTGAAGCAAAACAAGAAGAAATTCGACGAAGTGTTAGCCCAGCACCTCAAGCTACCAGTGTCATGTTAGATCAACAAAAACGGGGTGGTAGCGCTTCACCGACACCACAAAAAACAAAGGTCGACAAAAAAACTGGTAATTCAAATACGAATCTCATCAAACCCGTCCCAGTGAAAGCCAGCTCATCACCAAATCTCGAGGGAATGCAAACAGATAATACCGTTCCGGCAATAGTTGAACAACACCCACCAAAACCCGAAGAAAGCCTAGTTCCAACTCCCATTGAACAAAAGACAACAGAGCAAGAAATTTCAACGACAGATAAACCAAAGCCCGTCGAAATTACACCTGTCGTCTTCGCACCCGTTCTCCCCGAAACTATCGTAACGCCACCAACACCTACAGCCCAAACAGCGCCAGTTGCCGAAACTGCACCAATTGCCGAATCAACATCTGCCCCACCACCATCGAACGCTGAAGCCAAAACTGACGTCAACAACAACGACAACGCCCCAACGATAGTCACCACAACTGAAGCGTCATCGAACACAGAAGCCGAACCGCCAGCCGAAGCTGCAATCGTATCGGCCGTAAATCCTCACATAACCTAAGAGACACAAGGCTTCATCTTCAATTAGCTTTAACTATGAATCTAGGAATACAGAGAATTCAAAACTATTCAGCTCGAAGCTCATATAGCAGATACTCTTAAATGATAAATAGAAAATTAGGTGCAGTATTACTTGACGGATAAAATCTTTCGTTCCAGATACTATTTCGGCTAGATTTATTCTATTTTGGCTATCAATCACAGTCGGACTTAATTTCTAAAAAAAAACCACAAATGCTAAATAAACTGTAAATATTTTTTCTAAGACATGCTAGTTTTTTTTTCTTGTGCCGGTATCCACAGATATCGTACTGTAGACGGGCCAAGATGAATTGAAACTGCAAACCTTTTTAAGTCATCCTTTTCAGCTCGCTAACTACCTTTAGCCATGACGAAGGCAGACTTAAGCTTAAGGTCCCAGCTCAGAGTAAAGTCTACTTGCATCCAAGTAAAGTTAGAAAATGTATGCAAAGATAGCCTTCTCGTTACGTCAGCTTGGAATCAAAGGGTCTTTCTGATGTCTATTTCGAAGCAGATGTAACTTGTGAGGAGACTATCAAAAGTAGCGTGAGAAAAGACAGAACGATTTAAAAACTTTCGCTTTGTTTGAAGGATTTTAATAAAAGAAATTCAAGTGAATCAAAACTCTTTATGCTCACTGTGATAGATATGCGATTTTCGTGCGCTGTTGCCGATTTTCTCATTTTCATATGTTATGATCGCTTGATTACACGTAGCGTATGAAGGTTAGGTTAGGTTGACGTGGTAGGCGTAAGCCACACTTAGGCCGAAAACCGGCCCATTGTGATACCACCTGGATCAGGTTACCCTGATCCGCTACCCGGGAACCAACCGGTGCTTCTAATAAAGCGGTGGAGTTGAGCTATTTTTATGTTTGCTAGCTCACTCAGATTGTCGAAGAAGGGCGCGCCGAGGTAAATCCTCCTGCGATTCGCAAAAGAGGGACATGAGCAGAGGAGATGGTGTATTGATTCCTCCTCCTCCTCGTCCATGCAGCCGCGACAGAAGTCATTGTAGGGTAGCCCCAGTCTGGCGGCGTGTTTTCCAATGGTGCAGTGACCTGTAATGACCCCCACCAGGGTGCTTAAGGTTGCCCTCCTGGTTGCCACCAGGTCCCTGGTTCGTCCTAAGTTTAACTTAGGCCACAATTGTTTGGTGATAAAGCCGATATTGCTCTCATTCCATTGGAGATTGGTCCTCTCTATGGTTTGAAGCTTTATCATGTGCTTTACCGTACTTATTGGTGTTTTTAGGTACCCGAGGGTAGGTAGGCTGAGTGTGCTTGACCCTAACCTTGCGAGTTCGTCGGCCGCGCAGTTTCCTGGAATATCCCTATGCCCGGGGACCCACAGTATTTTAATATTGAACTGTTCAGCCATCTCATCTAGAGATAGGCGACAGTTAATGGATGTTTTTGATTTGTGGGTTATCGCTGCCAGGGATTTTATCGCAGATTGGCTATCCGTGCAAATGATAATATCCTTTGTGGATATTACATTGATCCTGAGCCATGCCAGGGCCTCCGTTATCGCAGTTATTTCTGCCTGAAACACACTACAGTAATTTGGGAGTCTAAATGATAGGTTGAGGTTAAGTTCCTTGGAGTAGACCCCACTACCTACACCCGACTCCATCTTAGAGCCATCGGTATAGAGGGAGATCGAGTCCTTTGGTATGACTTTCCCTTCAGCCCATTCCTCCCTGGATGGAAAGACAACTTCGAAGTTCCTGGTGAACACATTCTGCGGGTTGATGTAGTCAGTGTCCATAGGTACTTTGAAGTGTTTTAGAATAGAGGTGTGGCCTTTTTGAGATGTGGGCCATTTTCTTATGCTCCTCATCCTTAGGGCCGCGCATGCAGCAACTTGCTTGCTGAAAAGGTTTATTGGTGGAAGATGTAGTAGAACATTTAAGGCCTCCGTGGGGGTCGATCTGATCGCTCCGCTTATACATAAGCTGGCCGATCTTTGTACCTTCCCCAGGAGGTTTCGATTGACTGCTTTGTCCAGAGCAGTCCACCAGACTACGACGCCATACAGGAGGATAGGCCTTATGACTGCTGTGTAAAGCCAGTACATAATGCTTGGTTGGAGACCCCACCTTCTGCCCACTACTTTCTTGCAGCTGTAGAGGGCAACAGTTGCTTTCTTGACCAGATCAAGAATGTTGGGTTTCCAATTCAGCCTCCTGTCAAGGACTAGGCCTAGATATTTAGCCTGTTCTTTGATTGTTAGTTGAGTTCCACCCAGCCTCGGTGGGTTGAGGGGCGGAATTTTATATTTGTTAGTGAACAGTACTAGATCGGTCTTCTTTGGGTTCACCCCAAGTCCGCAGTACCGAGTCCAGGTTTCTACTGTATGTAGTGCACTCTGCATAAGGTCGCATAGAGTGCTGGGAAATTTTCCTGTGACGGCAATAGCAATGTCATCCGCATAGGCGATCACAGCGTACCCTTCCTGCTCCAGCAACAGCAGTAGCTCGTTAACCACCACGTTCCAGAGGAGAGGGGAGAGTACTCCACCCTGTGGTGTACCTTTGCTGACCATTCTGGTAGATACGGCACCAGCGAAGTTGGCTTTGACAACTCTTTGTATTAGCAGCTGTCGTACCAGTTCTATCACTGATCCCGTAACACCCAGATCAGACAGCGCCTTGATGACGGCCCATGGTTCGACATTGTTAAAGGCGCCCTCAATGTCGAGAAAGGCGACTAGAGTGTATTGTTTGTTTTCCAGAGACCTTTCTATTTTACTGACCAATGAGTGGAGTGCTGTTTCCACCGATTTGCCTTTGTTGTAGGCGTGTTGGTTATCCGACAGTCTGCCTGAGATGCAGGTGTACCGGATGTGTACGTCCAAAATCTTCTCTAGAGTTTTTAATAGAAAAGAAGTGAGACTAATAGGCCTTAGGTCATTTACATACGTGTGGGAGCTTTTGCCTGCCTTGGGTATGAAAATGACTTTGGCTACCTTCCACTTGCTGGGGATGTAGGAATGTGAGAGGCAACTATTGTATATAACCACAAGCCAGGGGAGAATGATATCTGCTACCTGCTGGAGCTCAGCTGGTATGATACCATCCGGTCCCGGAGACTTGTAGGGTTCAAAGCTCTTTATGGCCCAAAGGACGTTGTTGTATTTGACCAGGTCAGGAGCACGCTCGAGGGAGGGTGTCATTGGCTGATTAACCCGAGGAGGTGTCATATCCGAGTCACTACTGCCTGGGAAGTGTGCGTTTAAGAGAAGTTCCAAGGCTTCCTCTCTGGAGGTTGTCCAGGAGCCGTCATTACGCATCAGATGGCTTGGATTATACGGAACCGAGGCCAGAATCTTCCTTATTCTTGAGGCCTCGGAAACCGTCCTTATATTATCGCAGTAGTCCCTCCAGGATTGTCTCTTTGCCTTCCTGGTCGCTGCTTTGAAAGACTTTAGTGCCTCCTTGTAGAGGTCCCAATCCTCTTGCAAGCGGGTATATTTAGCTTTGTTGAAGAGCTTTCTGCTCTCTTTCCTTAGTGAGACTATCTCTTTGTTCCACCAGGGGGGCTTGGGTTTGCCTCTGGGGGTGCTAACTGCACAAGATTGAGACAGTGCTCTATTGAGGGTTTCTGTCAGCTCATTTACTAAGCTGTCTAATTCCGCGGAGTTTAGCGGATAGGTGGGGTGTCTTGCCCCTAGGTGGGGTTCAACATAGGTTCTATATTTTTGCCAGTCAGTTTTTCTGTAGTTCCTGAAAGGAGCTCGGGCACTGACGTGGTTGACTATGCTGAATTGAATGTATCGATGGTCAGAGAGGGAGTGTTCTTTTAGGACTTTCCAATCTCTGACTTTGTCGACAATGTCCTGCGATGCAAAGGTTACATCCAGGACTTCCTGTCTGTTTTTGTTAATAAAAGTTGGTTCACAGCCGTTGTTGCAAACGGTGAGGTTAGTACTTAATACATAGTTATACAAAGACTCACCTCGCTCGTTTATGTTGCTGCTTCCCCAAATCGTATGGTGTGCATTCGCATCACAACCTATGATCAGTCCGGCATTTGTTTGCTCCGCATCCTTGACCAGGTTTACCAAGTTGGCCGGAGGGGGAGGACTTGGGTGGTCATGGGCTAAATAGGCCGAGGCAATCCAGATCTTGAGGGAACTGCCCTCGACACTAATAGCCGTGATATCCTGGTCGCTGTAGGATGGGAGTAGAAGGATTTTTATGTGTGATTTAGTTAGGATACAAGCTCTAGGCTTACCTGCATCGCGCACGTAGGTGAGCTTATATTCGGATGTTCCGAGTCCACGTACCATGTTATTTACTATCCATGGTTCCTGGATCAGAACGACGTCTTCTCCGCTTTTGGTGAGGCGGAGCATTAGGGCGGCCGAGGCCGCGATAGAATGATGGAGATTAATTTGAAGAATCCGCAGCATGATGGCCGCAGTCTTTAACCTCCACCGCTGTGACGTTGGCAGACTCTTCGTCAGACTCCAGATCAAAATCTGACATAGTCTCGCCAAGGTCTACCTCGGGAAGGTCCAGGTCGGACAGTAGATTACTGTCTTCCCCGGTAATCTCGTTCACTACATTGGAGGGGGTTCCAGTTAAGAGAGTCTCCTCAGTGATCATCGGCTCCATGGTAGGGAGTTGCTCTGGGTTCGTCGGCACCATGGAGTCAGATGATGTAGCACAGGAGGCTCTCTTAGCTGAGTCCTCCCCGTCTTTCTTGTATATTCTGAGCTTCGCAGAGTCGAAGCCCAGAGAGATCATATTGTTGACCAGGGCTAGAGGTGCCAGGGAATCCTGATTGATTACAATAGTAATCAGTCTTGAAGGTCCCTTAACATCCTCTAGCTTGACAACTTTCCAATCCTTGGTGGGGATTAGGGGATTGCAGTTCTGCAGGATTGCCAAAATCTCCTTAGGGTCCTCGGGATAGGCCGGTATAATGGCTCTAGCCCTGGGTCTATTTGGGATTTGGTTCAAGGGTACAGCCTCAAGTTGAGCTCCCTCCCATACCTCGCCGACTCTGCTGAGTGCGAGCTTAAAGAGGTCCATAGACCTTTGGTCTTCGAAGGAGATCAGCTTGATTCTGCCTTGATAGTACCCTGCATGGTGGGTAATAGGGAAGGGTCCAGGGTGTTCCTTGAGTATCGGGAAGTAGCTTTTGAGCAGCACATTGCTGATCAAAGTCCACTTAGCCGGAGGGACATTCCCATCCACATCGCCCCTATCGACAACAGCCAGTGTGGTCAAGACCTTCAGCACGTCGCGATAGGAGATTTGTGTTTGGGATCCAGGGGAGATGCTTTGAGACCGCGCTTTCTTAGAGGTGGAGGGAAGTTCCTCAGCCGACCTCTGGCGCTTGCCATCCTGCTCTTTAACGGATGAGTTACCAAAGCTCTTGATTGTGCATTCCGCCCAGTCAAGAGCCTTTTTTCTCCTTTCCGAGAGCTGATCTCTTGGTATGTCACGCAATTTTTCCACTAGCTTACTAGCCGCGCGACGTTGTTTGTAGCTTGTTTTGGGGGCACTCAGGGTTGGGTCGCAAGGAGCATTCCTCCCCTTGTTAACACCTGAGGGTGCCGGACCAGGCTTCTGTTTGTCGGCCCCTGTCCTGGCACCTTGCCTTTCTTTCGTATTGTGACTGCTCCTTGAAGGTGCTAGACCAGGCTTTTGTACGAGGGCCGATGTCGTAGCACCTTGTCGGATAGCGGCATTTATGCTGCTTCCTGAGGGTGTTGGACCGGGCTTTTGTACATATGCCAGTGTCTTAGCTCCTTGTAGAGCGACTGTCACGATACCACTATCAGAGGATGCTGGACCAGGCTTTGTGGGGGCCCCTGTCACAGCACCTCGCCGAGACTCGGCAGTTGTACTTGTTTCTGTACATTCTGCCGGTTTCTTGTTTCCTATTTTGTTGTTGTCGTCGTTGTTGTTGTCATTATTATTGTTATTGCTTTTGTCATTGTTCTTGTTCATATTAGTCCCACGAGTAGCGGAGAAAGGGAATACCACCCCCGCGCAGAGATCCGCATTACGCAGGGGGGGGCTAAGTAATCCTGAGTGCGCCTGGTGCTCAGGATACTCCGTTAGCGACTGGGCTATTTTTAGGATGGGCCCCCAGCCAGGCTGATCATCGGCACGGGTCGTATAACACCTTGATCCGGCCCATTTGACCACATCTTAGCTTCATGTCTCCTCTGGGGTTGCCCCGAGAGTCATTGACCTTTACTAGGCCCTTGCACCGCGTCGAGGTGTGTAGTCGCGCAAGAGTAGCGTATGAATCTTTAATGCGATTTTGTGAGATTTTTTTTAGGTAAAAATATAGCCTTCTCGTTACGTCAGCTTGGAATCAAAGGGTCTTTCTGATGTCTATTTCGAAGCAGATGTAACTTGTGAGGAGACTATCAAAAGTAGCGTGAGAAAAGACAGAATGATTTAAAAACTTTCGCTTTGTTTGAAGGATTTTAATAAAAGAAATTCAAGTGAATCAAAACTCTTTATGCTCACTGTGATAGATATGCGATTTTCGTGCGCTGTTGCCGATTTTCTCATTTTCACATGTTATGATCGCTTGATTACACGTAGCGTATGAATCTTTAATGCGATTTTGTGAGATTTTTTTTAGGTAAAAATATCGACAAGTTTACGCTCAAGGAAGGGAGGAGTACGCGTTTTTTAAAAGGAATAAGAAAGAGCACGAGAAAGCGAGGCCGAAGAGATGGAGAGATGCTATCGCGGGAATGACGCAGAGCAAAGCTCACCAGGATGAAAGCGGACTTCCATGTGACCCATAATTACGTGGAGCGACGATTCCTCTACGAGCCTGACGTCGTGTTCTGCGAGCCCGAGCGCCTCAGGTACAGCAGAGCGGTTTCAAATCGCGATCGGAGAGACGTTGTTCGATAGCATCGACACTTGTGGAGATGACTCCGCGGGCGTCTTAGAATAAGTAAGCCTCTCCAATGCAACAATCGCCAACACCAATGGCGTACATAAGGTAGGTTAGGGTAGACAAAGGTTACACATTTGTATATGTTAAGTTAGTTATTAGTAGGTTAAGAGTAGGCTGAGTTTAGTTGGTTTTAGTTAGAATAAGATAAAAACTTATGGCATGGGCTCGGACGTACAGGGTAAAGTTGTTGATCGCTCTCAACCTGGTCTCAGTGCCCGGGTCAAGTTGACATACGGCCTCCTCGCGGCGCCCTCTGGATAGCCTCTTCAACAACCGTTGGGAGGTGAACAAACGTATGCAACGACAAAACCCCGACCAGAATGGCGGTCAGGAACCCTGTACCCCTGGAATGTCAGAACCCTGTACACTCCCGGAGCTGCTCATAAACTAGAAGGAATCCTCCCGCAGTACAAGACGGATATTACTGCGGTCCAGGAAATACGCTGGATAGGAAACGGTATAATAAGGAAGAAAAATTGCGACATTTATTACAGCTGTCACAAAAGGTTGCACTTACTGGGATGCGGATTTGTCGTGGGAAAGCGGTTAAGGTCGCAGGTCATCGACTTTAAACCTATAAGTGATCGCCTGGCTGTGATCCGCATCAGAGGCAGATTTTATAACATCAGCCTTATATGTGCACACGCCCCTACCGACGAGGCTGAAGACCCTATCAAGGAGGACTTCTATGACCTCCTGGACAACGCCTACGGAGCTTGTCCGGAGTACGATGTAAAAATCGTGCTCGGGGACCTCAACGCCAAAATCGGTAAGGAAAACACCCTTGGCGGAGTGATCGGAAAGCACAGCCTCCACGATATAACAACAGATAACGGCTTCCGACTCGCTGACTTTGCGACAGCTCGTAATGCGGTGGTAAGTAGCACAAGATTCCCTCGCAAGCGAATCCCCACAGCAACCTGGCGATCTCCGGACGGTCGAACCGCCAACCAAATCGACCGTGTGCTCATTGACGCAAGGCACTCGTCAAACATCCTGGATGTGCGAACATTCAGTGGGGCAAATGTCGACCCTGACCATTTCCTCGTAGCAGCAAGATTCAGAGCTCGACTGTCCAATGTCAGAAAGCTGCACCAGCCCATCAGGAGGAGGTTCGACATTGGGCGCCTGAGCACACCGGACACCGGAGGTTGCCAGACTCTACAGGGAGCAGCTGAGCGAAAGACCAATAATATGTGGCTGCATTGCCGCTCAGCCATTCAGGAAGTAGCCGAAACCACCTTAGGATACCTACCACCCCCGACAAGAAACCCGTGGTATGATGGCGAGTGTGAGCAGAAAAAGGCAGCAACCGACGAGGCGTACCAAAAGGCGCTGCAGAGGAAAACCAGGGCAGCGCAAGAAGAGTACCGAGCCAGAAGAAGGGAGGAGAAAAAACTACTGCGACAAAAGAAAAGAATCTTCGCAGCCTCCCAGCTCAAGGATATCGAGGAGTCTAGGGATAAACATAAAATACGAGCCTTTTACAAGAAAGCCAAAGGCCTTGCAGGAGGCTTCAAAAAGGGCACCAAAAGGGCTCTTCGAAACTGCGAGGGTAATCTTGTCACCGACCCGCAGGGAATAGTGGATGTATTTAAGCAGCACTTCCAGCAGCTGCTTAACGAGCGTGACCAAGAGAGAGTGGTAGGGACCGAGGAAATCCCAACTCCAGCCGCTGAAGTAGTCCTCCCACCCAGCATCGAAGAAGTCGGCACAGCTATTCAGAAGCTGAAGAACAACAAGGCCGCAGGCTCAAATGGCTTGTCATCAGAGCTCTTCAAGGCTGGTGGCGATGTTCTGGTAGGGAGCATGCACCAGATCATCTGCAGAATTTGGGAAGATGAAAGACCAACGAGTTTCGAATCGATACACACCATCTTTTCATCGATTTCAAAGCCGCATACGACAGCATTCATCGTGAAGAACTGTTTGGGGCGATGGCCGAATTCGGGATCCCGGTAAAGCTGATCCAGTTGTGTCGCGCCACGCTAAAGAACACGCGATGCACCGTGCAACTCGGTTCTAGGACCTCGGAACCAATCGAAACATGCACCGGATTTCGGCAAGGAGATGCGCTGTCATGTGACTTCTTCAACCTGGTGCTGGAGCAGATAGTGCGACGGGCAGGCGTCAACAGGGAAGGCACTATCTTTTACAAGTCCATCCAGCTGCTAGGATACGCGGATGATATCGACATGATCGCGTGTTCTCGCCGTGGCAATGTGGAAGCATTCACGGCGGTTGATGAACAGGCGAAACGAGTTGGTCTTAAGATCAATGAGGACAAAACGAAATACATGCTGTCAAGCAAAAACCAATCCGTCGCTCACCACATGGGACAAAATATAACAATTGACAGCTACAATTTCGAGGTAGTTAAGGAGTTTGTCTACCTCGGGGCAAACGTAAATTCCACAAATGACACCACAGTGGAGATCCGGCATAGAATCGCCCTTGGCAGCCGCTGCTACTTCGGCTTGTCCAAACAACTGGGGTCAAAACTCCTCATTCGAAAGACCAAAGTCATGCTTTACAAAACGCTCATTCTGCCAGTCTTGCTGTACGGAGCCGGAAGCTGGACGATAAGCAGGACAGCGGAGCTGATTTTGGGTTCTTTCGAAAGAAAAATTCTGCGCCGGATATTTGGTCCTGTCTGTGAGGAAGGTGAATGGAGAAGAAGACACAACCGCGAATTCTACGAGCTGTACCAAGATGTGGATGTAGTCCGGAAGGCAAGGATCCGTCGACTACACTGGCTCGGCCACATCGAGCGCATGGACATCAACGCACCAGCTAAGAGGGTTTTCGACTCCGAGCCTCCTGGTTCGAGAAGAAGAGAAAGACCGAACCTCCGGTATAAAGACCAAGAAATCGCGGATGTAAGACATCTTGGTCTTGACAACTGGAAGCAGCGTGCCCGGGACCGTCAAGGATGGAAGGCAGCTATAGCTCAGGCTCAGATCCTCCATGGATCGCTGGCCTGATAAGTAAGTAAACTTCTCTCGACTCTTTACGGTCATTTGGATCTCCTTCTGGGAGGAAGGGGTTTTGTTGTGTGATGTGCCCGCCTCCGAGGAGTGGTTTTTGGCTATCTTCGCCTTCTGGCCTATGCTTTGATCCTTCTGGGTCGCCACATCTGCCATTGGACTCCGATTTCCCACCGCCCCATCGGAGAGGGAGGCATCGCACACTCTCTCCCTAGCGAGGCTATCCCCAGTGGCGGTCTTCCGTTTTGTGGGACCCTTTACCTTTTTCGGTTAAAGCACCTGCTCCCTTCGGACGACGGTTCGGGACAGCCTTACCAGTTCGAGGATTGCTAGGACCCGTAACGACTTCGCCTTCTGCGTTCGGAGTCTGCCTGTCAGCCCCGCCACCTATTTCGGCGGCAACGCCGGCCATAGCAGAAACTTGACAGCTTCCGGCTCCGTCATTACGGGAACTGATCACGCTCTTACTGGGCAGTTGAACCTTCCCAGTAAGAGGAAGAGAGTTGGAGGTGCATGCCGAAAGTGCAGACATGCTTATGCCTCCTTCAGCAGCCTTTCCCAATCGCCGACGCTTTCCGCGCTGCGCACCTTCGAGAGAGGGGTGGAGCTCAGGAAGGAGGGTCGGATCAATTTCGGTACGAGATACCTCCGTCGACCTAACTCTCTTAACTGGTTCCCCCAGAGATATAGCCTCGACCATTGTGCCTTCGGCTTTGTCAGCCTCTTTGCACAATTTTCGGGCACGCCTCTTACCTATACTTTTTGGGCATTTAGCAGTGCATTCAGCAGTACGTCCCAATTCAGGGGCGCTTTCCACCTTTGCGGTTTCCCGTGCCGCGCCATCGTTGGTGTCGCCTCCGCTGGATGCCCCGCTCACGCTCAGTCGGACCAGGTGGTCAGACAGTGAGCCGCAGGGGCCGGTGGCGTTCTGGGCTGCCGTAGGGTTAAAAATGATGGTATTGCATACGCAAAGGATGAATTTCAGTTGACCATATACTGTGAATGTTATGCCTTCAGCAGAACGTCTGGTCACTCTCCATTCACAACTGTGTTGCATACTTTTTGTCCGTATAGGAATTACTTTTTCTTGGCTATGGAACGAATTTGAACTATAGACCTTCCGCTCGGCGGTCGATGATGTTTACCACTGCACCACGGCCACCCCCACGGATTTAAAGTCGACGAAGAGATGTCCGCTTTCATCCCGGCTTATGCGGTGGCTTGATAATCTTGGCATGTTCGTTTTATTTTTTAGTAAAACTCTCGAGCATCATTCCTTTGATAACATCTCTCCATCCTTCGACCTTGCGCTTCTCGTGCTCCTTCTATTTCTTTTTGAAAAACGCGTGCTTCTCCCGTCTTTTTCTTTCCTAGAGTTCACGATTGGCTCTCGTCTGAAAAATTGCGTTCGCTCTTCCTGCTACGATTTTTTAATCGCCGCCACAAGTATAAAATAAAGACGTTATTCGTATTTCCTTGTATTTCATTTAGAGGTTGGAATAGTTATGAAACTTATCCTGAGACTTCTGTGAAATACATTGAAAATGGGACCAAGCTCGAAAGGTACTCTGGTATCAGTCGTGTCACCCTCTCAGTGTAGATATGTTCCCGTATGGCAGTTCTTGCAAACGTCACGACGAACTACAATTATAATAACATCCCTAATGAGGTCGGTACCGCAAATGGAATCCGTCCAACAAGCAACGATAATTGAAACATCCGCTCAAAAGTATTTTAACAAGTCGTTCACAAAAATACACGAAATTTTGAATTTTCTATTTTTCGTCAGCCTTAAGATAACTAAGGGACACGAAGAATGAGGTCAGTGTACAATGCGACAAGCAAGAGTGAATCACTTTATTTTATCACTCTGTACATGATATAATGGCCTTAGTAGACTCTAGGCTTCAGTCTAAACATCAGGGGGTCACGGGTACGTAGAATCAGCTCTGCAATGAGAATTGGCTCACCGGACGCAGTGCCAACGTATTCGACTTCAAAGTTTCTCAAAACATTAACGGCGACGCTCTTGATCTCGAGCATGGCAAACTTTTGACCGATACAGTTGCGAGGTCCTGCCGAGAAGGGGATATACGAGTAAGGGTTAATTTTCTCGGTATTTGTGACGACGTCAAAGCGTTCTGGAATGAACACTTCAGCATTGGGAAATATCTTCTCCGTGCGACCAAGGTGTAGAGGACAGATTCCTATACTTGTTCCGGCTGGAATGATCTTTCCGTCTGAAACGGGACGAGCACGATAATCGATGTTAGTCTTCCTGAAATATGAACAATAACTTACTTAATTCACATTCTTGTGTGACCTTTCGCCCAAGCAACGGTACTGAGGGGAAGAGTCTCAGGGTCTCCTTGATACAGAGCTCTGTATAGTGCAGGCTATTCAGGTTCTCATAGGTGATCGGTTTGCTCATGTCCATACCGATGAGTTCATTGATTTCTTCGAAACATTTCTGCTGGGCTTCTGGGTACTTGGCAAGATTGAAAAAGAGAAAGTTAATGGCAGACGATGTGGTGTCGTGACCTTCGAACATAAAGGTATCAACTTCTTCTCGAATATCGAGATCCGATAGAGGTTTTCCTTCGATTTCCGATTGGAGTAATATGTCGAGGAAGGCGATCTTGCGCTTGGTACCGACATCGTCTATATCCTCTTGTGCTACCTTGCCTGCTTCTCGAAGAAGTTCTTTTCGCCGTTGAACGATGATTTGCTCCGTAAATCCATGGAGGACTTTGAGTGCCCTCTTTTCCTCTCTAGCTAATCTGGTAAATTGGTAAGTGAAGTTGAAGCGATAGATAAGGTCAAACATTCGTTTGTGTAGCACTGTTGAGATTCTGTTTAAAAAACCAGTTGGTGTTTTGAGAAATGTTGATGCAATACTCAGTCATACTCACGTCTTGACAGCTCTAACGTATTCTGATTCGGTGTTTGTCTGCGCGTTGGCTGACACTCCCATCGCAGTTTCTGAAATAAAAGGAATAGAGTACCGGGGTTATTAGTCCAAAAATAGTTACAATTTAAGGCACGCGATGTGCCGGCTTATCACAAAATTTATTATCTACAATATTTACAGTTGCAGGCTAACGTTACACACACGCTCATGATTGATTTGGATTAAGGAAATCAGTATACTTGCTGCTGATTAGATAAATAACTGCTATGGCCGAAATGTATTATTTTTAGTCATTCCGCGAACACTTACCACAAATTGTGTCCAAAGTACATAGGTTTACATAGAAGTACAAATCGATTGAATCCTTGTTCAACTGCGTACTTAAATTGTCCACCAATTTCGCACCTTGCTTGTTAAATATGTTGATATACTCCTCGAGAATCTTGAAGTGAAACGCCGGGGTGATGATCTTCCTCCGCTGAAACCATTTCTTACCTAAACAAACCAGCGATTCAGGACTAAACCTAATAGACAATCGATAGTTCATTCTAACCTCGACTAACAAGCAAACCCTCGTTCAGCCACGGTTCCATGGTTTTGTACTCCCCGGCCTTGTCATTGAATTTTGTCGTTCCCAAAATGATCTCGACATCCTTCATGTCATTCGTAAGAATATTGAAATCGGGTCCAAGCCAGAGTTTCAAAACCTCCCCGTATTTATCTCTACACTCCTGGATGAACGTCACATACTCCTCGGGTGCTTTCCCGATCAGCAAGTGGCCATGCCCAATAATCGGCAAGGATGGCGGGCCAACAAACGCTTTCGCGAGGTGTAGAGTACGGGCGTACTTCTGATATAAATACGCGGCAAGACCGGCCAAAAGTGTTATTAGTACGATCACTACGAACATCTTGAACTAACTGCCAGACGAAAACTAAAAAACCTACTGTAACTGTCGGGTTTATATGCGCATATGAGGTGGCTATCTTATCTGGCTTTGCTTTTATATTCGAGATATACAAGGTGCTTGAGAGCCCGAAGGCAATAAAATAGCAGGTAAACAACAATGACATCCAGACGTTTGGCACTTTATTCCTACATACATGTTGCTGTTAATTAATGGATGACAAGATGTAGAGCGATGACACTGAGGATCATTACAACTCATCCGCAGTTGTTAGTTTTTTAAAGCACCTATGTACATATATGTAATTTCTCGTTTAAAAGGATGAGTAATTTTTGTAGTTCGTTTTTATGATCACACTGGTTACTCGCATCTATGAAAAATTAAAGAACTTATCACTCCAACCAGTTTCAAGGCCTTTTTGGCATACACACGATTCCCCATTCGTTCCCGACGGATATTTTTCAAACATTCAAATTCAAACTAACCATTTCCCTAACGTTCGATAATGTTTTGAATTTCAAACGATCAACAGTGACATCAGCCAATCACAGCACGTGAATTGGCTCTTTCTCATCGGCCATGCCAGAATCCATTGTGTGGTTGTCGAAAGTCTGGACGGTTTCGTGGAGTTCTGTGAAAAAATTCGATTTTCGGTCGCAAGGCAAAGCAATAAAAGTGGAAACATTGCTCGGAAAATTTGTTTTAAAGTCTGGTTTTTAATATGTTGTGTATGGCGTGGTGAAAATGTGAATAAAATGCATTTTTCGTAAGCTTTGGAGCTGTGAATTGACTTTTTGATTTTTTTTCTAATTTAGAAATGAACTGAAGTTGTTTTACAATTGTTTTTAGTGAAGATTAATGGAAATGTAAATAATATTGATCTGTGGAGGAGGGCCGATCATACAGGTATGTGCATATTTTTCTTTTACTTTTCTCTTCCTTTCGCTTACTCTGAAATTTTTTTTTTTTTTTGAAATATTTTGGAAACATTTTGACATTACTCGTGGCACAATTCTTTTTTACTTTAAAAGCTTATTTATATCGTGAGGACGTATCCACATGTAGACGCCTGATTAGGCTCATGTCGATGCACAACTCATACAGTTCGTGATTGAATCTTCTCCTCCAACCCCTCTCTGTGTTTATAGGACCGAACATCGCACGCAGAATCTTTCTCCCGAAACGACCAAGGATTTCCCGCTTTAGATAAAGTCCATGTTTCTGTGCCGTATAACACGACCGGGATAATTAAGGTTTTATATAAGGTCAACTTGGTCATACGAGAGAGGGCTCTACTTCTCAATTGCCTCTTGGACCCAAAGAAGCAGTGGTTGGCAAGAGTAATTCTGCGCTTGATTTCGAAACTGGTGTCGTTGTTCCAGGTCACTGCGGAGCCGAGGTAAATAAAGTCCTTAACTACCTCAAACTTATATCTGCCAATATGCACGTTCTGTCCAAGATGTCGTCGGTGGTAAATGTCCTTTTTCGATGACAGCAGATATTTAGTCTTGCCCTCATTAACTGCCAAACCAATTTTTGCCGCGTCCATCTCAATACTCGCAAACGCCTCATTGACATCTGACTGTGATCTACCTATTATGTCAATGTCGTCGGCATATGCAAAGAGTTGCGAGGATTTGAAATAGATTGTGCCTCTTGTATTGGCTTGTGATTTTTGCACAATCATTTCTAATACTTACTTACTCAGGTGGCGCTACAGTCCGTGGTGAACCTGGGCCCCAACCAACAAGCGTCTCCAGCTGGCACGGTCTTTGGCCAGCTGTTTCCAGCGCCGCACGCCCAGTTGGTTAAGGTCCCCTTCCACCTGCGTGAGCCACCGATGATGCGGCCGTCCTCTGCCGCGCCTTCCTTCCGGAGTGGATTCGAAGACTCTTCGGATCGGAGCTGTATTTTCCATGCGCTCTACATGGCCAAGCCACCTTAGACGCTGTATCCGTAGACGTCGTACCAGGCCGATGTCGCTGTACAACCCGTATAGTTCTTCGTTATATCTTCTCCTCCATACACCGTTTGAACAAACGGGACCGTAGATAGTGCGCAGAATTTTCCTCTCGAAACGACCAAGGGCATCTTCATCCGCTTTTTTAAAGGTCCAAGCCTCTGCGCCGTAAAGGAGGACTGGGATGATTAAGGTCTTATATAGTGTCACCTTGGTTTTCCGAGAGAGGGCTTTATTTCTCAATTGCCTCTTGAGCCCAAAGAAACAGCGGTTGGCAAGAGTGATTCTGCGTTTTATCTCAGCGCTGGTGTTGTTGTCGCTGGTCATCAGTGAGCCAAGGTAGACGAATTCCTTGACCACTTCCAAGTTATATCCGCCCATGGTGACGTTCTGGCCAATATGACGGTGTTGTCCGTCTCTTTTAGATGAAAGCACATATTTGGTTTTACCCTCATTAACGTTGAGACCCATCTTAGCCGCTTCTACCTCAATGCTTACAAAGGCCTTATTGACGTCTCGCTGTGTCCGTCTGATCACGTCAATGTCGTCGACGTACGCAAGCAATTGAGTAGACTAAAATTAAATCGTACCTCTTGTGTTGGCCAGTGACTCTTGCACGATCTTTTCAAGCACGATGTTGAAAAAGTTTCATGACAGCGCGTAACCTTGCCTAAATCCTTTTTTAACATCAAAGGTCTCGGTTTGCTCATTACCGACCTTAATGGAGCAGCGAGAATTCTCTATTGTCATCCTGCACAGTCGGACGAGTTTGACAGGGATGTTAAAACTAGACACTAGACTAGACAGCTCGTATCTATGTACGCTGTCATACGCGGCCTTGAAATCGACGAAGAGGTGGTGAGTGTCGATTTGGTATTCCTGGGTCTTCTCCAAGATCTGCCGCAGCGTAAATATTTGGTCTATTATGGATTTACCTGGCCTGAAACCACACTGATAAGAGCCGATCAGGTTATTCTCCAACGGTTTCAGGCGTTCATACAATACGGCAGAGAAGATCTCATATGCGATGTTAAGGAGACTTATTCCCCTATAGTTGGCGCAGTTATAGGGGTCTTCTTTCTTATGGACCGGGCAAACGATGCTGAGATTCCATTCGTCGGGCATGCTTCCCTCCGATCATATGAGATGAGATGGTGCATGCGCCTTACCAGCTCATCTCCAGCCGCCTTGAGAAGCTCAGCACACAGGCCGTCTGCGCCGCCGGGCTTTATTAGACTTAAGTCTTGATATCGCTATTTTGACTTCGTCTAGGTCGGGTGGACTGAATTCTGTTTCATTGTCGTCCATTACGAATGGCTCGCTCTGCCTGACAGCGGTATCTTGTCTATCATCGCCGTTATACAGTCTGCAGAAGTGGTCTTTCCAAATCCTCAGCATCGACTACGACTCTACTACCAGTTCCCTGCAGGCCGCCGCTCTGGCTTTGTAGCCATGGCATGTTCGTTTTACCTTATTGTAAAACTTACGGGCGTCATTCCTGTGGAAGCATCTCTCCATCCCCTCGATCTCACGCTTTCCGTGCTCTCTCTTCTTTCTTCTGAAAAGCGTGTGTTCCTCTCTTCTCTTCTGCTCATAGATTTCGCGAGCAGCTCTCGTCCGTCGTTGCAGCATGGCTTTATGTTCCTACATACATTTGTTATAATCTGATGCTGAAACACTGATTGGTAGTGACGTGTCAACTCGAGTTAATAAACCGAGTCCAAACTGAGTCAAACCGAATTATAAAGTTAAACCGAATTAGCGAAACCGAAAGAACGAACCGAAAGTTACACTTAAATATACTCGTCACCATTATCCGTGTACCAGAAGTCGAGTTGGAAAGCAGTCTATCGTTCTTATACAAACCGATTTGAATTGCCTCATTCAATAACTACATATTTTTGAAATTCGGTTGCAGTTGGGTTTCTCTTGCTCTTGTTGTTTTATTGTATGACAAGCTTTTGCCCGCGGCTTCGCTCGCCTTAAATTCGGGGTAACACGGTTCCCCTTTCCTGATTTAGAACACAGAAGAGAACTCGGAACAGAATATTATTTTAATACGCTCTGTGGGAATTATTGGAATTCGTGGGATCATTACATTTTCACCCTTTCCTACGCCGGTTAAGATAGTGGCGCTAATGATATTGCGGCCAAGTTGTGTGACACGAAGTCTCGTCCCACTCACCACCTCTTCGTCGATTTCAAGCCTGCATATGACAGCGTGTATAGAGATGAGCTATACAAAGCCATGTCTAGTTTTAACATCCCTGCCAAACTTGTCCGACTGTGCAGGATGACAATGGAGAATTCTCGCTGCTCCATTAAGGTCGGTAATGAGCAAACCGAGACCTTTGATGTTAAAAAAGGATTTAGGCAAGGTTACGCGCTGCCATGAAACTTTTTCAACATCGTGCTTGAAAAGATCGTGCAAGAGTCACTGGCCAACACAAGAGGTACGATTTATTTCAAGTCTACTCAATTGCTTGCGTACGCCGACGACATTGACGTGATTGGACGGACACAGCGAGACGTCAATGAGGCCTTTGTAAGCATTGAGGTAGAAGCGGCTAAGATGGGTCTCAACGTTAATCAGGGTAAAACCAAATATCTGCTTTCATCAAAAAGAGACGGACAACACCGACATATTGGCCAGAACGTCACCATGGGCGGATATAACTTTGAAGTGGTCAAGGAATTCGTCTACCTTGGCTCACTGATGACCAGCAACAACAACACCAGCGCTGAGATAAAACGCAGAATCACTCTTGCCAACCGCTGTTTCTTTGGGCTCAAGAGGCAATTGAGAAGTAGAGCCCTCTCTCGGAAAACCAAGGTGACACTATATAAGACCTTAATCATCCCAGTCCTCCTTTACGGCGCAGAGGCTTGGACCTTAACAGAAGCGGATGAAGATGCCCTTGGTCGTTTCGAGAGGAAAATTCTGCGCACTACAGCGACATCGGCCTGGTACGACGTCTACGGATACAGCGTCTAAGGTGGCTAGGCCATGTAGAGCGCATGGAAAATACAGCTCCGACCCGAAGAGTCTTCGAATCCACTCCGAAAGGAAGGCGCGGCAGAGGACGGCCACATCATCGGTGGCTCACGCAGGTGGAAGGGGACCTTAACCAACTGGGCGTGCGGCGCTGGAAACAGCTGGCCAAAGACCGTGCCAGCTGGAGACGCTTGTTGGTTGAGGCCCAGGTTCACCACGGACTGTAGCGCCACCTAAGTAAGTAAGTATGTAGGAATTTACAATAAAACACCAAAGAGTAATTTGCTACATGAAAAAATCTTTTATTGATCTTTTTTGCTTTGTTTTTTTTTGTTTTGTTTTGTTTTCTTTTTCGAGCACTAAAAACGTGCTCAGCTTTTTCCCTTGTTATCAACGTTTAACAAGTCATCTGGAATAAAAAAAAAAAAAAAAAAAAAACACAAACGTTCGAAACAACAAAATAAATGAAAAAAAAAAAAAAAACCTTATTACTCCGAACAAAAAGAAAAATAAAAAAAAAAAACTAAAAATAAATAAAATGTCACTACATGAAGAAAATAAAAAAGAAATTTCTATAAACCTAGAGGAAGTTCAGTTAGAAGAAACCAAAAAAAAAAAAAAAAAAAAAAAGACAAAATGAATAATAAAATAAAACAACTTATAAGCAAATTTGAAACGATCACGACGCGAACGTCTCTCGCTCATCATTCAAACTTCAAACACTATTCACAATTAATCAGTAATAATATAAATAAATATATAGATGTTCGTATGTATAGGAATATATATACACACGTATGTATATATGGCTATGTAGGAATTTTAAAAACAAATTCTAAAAAAAAATTATAAGAATTTGTAGTAAAAAATTGTACGAGGAAAAAATATCACATTTTGGATTAGTAGATTTTTGTATTTTGTTTTTTGTTTTTTGGAATCATCAGTAGTTAATATGTATAGTCGTATATTTTTATTTATTTGTTTTCTTTTTTTGCATTAAACTTATGATTTAGATTTGATTTTCCATAGTCATAGTCATTTTATTTCTCTGATCTTATATTAATAATAATAAAATTGGTTGTTGTCCTTTTATTATTTTTGTATTCAGATAGTTCGACTATAGAATACAGAAAACAGAAGTATTAATATATAGAGTAGACATTGGACCATGTCTCGAAAACAACCGAGAAACAACAAAGTGTGTTTGAAAACAAATGCAAGGAAAAACAAAATTTTAGATTTAGATCGTTTAAAGGTAGAATATGGTTTAGAAAAGCATACAATATCTAGTACGTACAGTGTTGTGCAAAATAATAAGAACACACGTGGCTTTCCAAGTCATTCATATGCTCTGATTTCGTTTTTAAGTTAACGGTAAATTATCAGCGTGACAGCTGCTTCAACAGTATTATTTCCAGTAATCTGGAGACTTCTGTAGCAGACAGTCGTTTTTGTATTGTGCAAAATAATAAGAACAGAAGCAATCTCGGTTTACTAATATTTGCAAAGGCATTCGTTTTAAGTTTTTTTTTAGTGGTAAGTTTAACAATGAGTATTGAGGATCAATTTGCATTAGAAATCATGGTTATTCTGGGGAAAGATGGGCCGTAAAAAAACATTGCACTGCAGAGCGTCTGGAAATAATTCGAGGTCTTAGAAATGGGATGGGACATCCTTGAGACAAATTGCCAGAACTGTTTCTTGCTCCTTATGAATGGTGGTAAATGCCTTAAAGGAACAGAAGACTGAAGAAACACGTGGTCGAAAATGTAAAACAAGCTCAAAAATGGATGGGAGAATTCTTCGGTGCGTTAAAAAGTATCCGTTCATGACTTCAGCGGAAATCAAATCTGAGCTAAATCTTCAGGTAGACACTTTCTCGATCAGACAAAGACTTATAGAATATAACTTAAAAGCTTACAAGCTCAAAAATGGATGGGAGAATTCTCCGGTGCGTTAAAAAGTATCCGTTCATGACTTCAGCGGAAATCAAATCTGAGCTAAATCCAGAGGTAGACACTTTCTTGATCAGACAAAGACTTATAGAATATAACTTAAAAGCTTACAAGCTCAAAAATGGATGAGAGAATTATACGGTGCATTGAAAAGTATCCGATCATGACTTCAGCGGAAATCAAATCTGAGCTAAATCTTCAGGTAGACACTTTCTTGATCAGACGAAGACTAATAGAATATAACTTAAAAGCTTACAATCCAAAAAAGAACATCAAGGATCGATTCAATTTCGCCAAAAGCCATCAACATAAAACAGTTGAGAAGTGGCGCAACATACTCTGGTCAGACGAGTCCGAAATCAACTTGTTTGGGCCAGATACTAAAAAAACAGTATGTTAGAAGGCCGGCTAAAAAAGAATTTGATTCAAAATATTCGGTGAAAACCGTTAAGCACGGCGGAGGGAATTTTATGGTCTGGGGATGCCTTCTCTATCTTGGAGTTGCGACCTATTCACTGGATACAAGAGACTCTAACCAAGGAAAAATACATTGAGATCTTAAAAACAGTTATGTATCCCTTCGCTGAAGACAATTTACGGTTGCTTTGGTTGTTTCAACAGGATAATGATCCTAAACATACGGCCAAAGTAATGAAAAAGTGGTTCGCAGACATTAAGATCCAAGTTCTTGAACGGCTAGCCACAGTCCCCAGACCTTAATCCCATAGAAAATGTATGGGGATTTGTTAAGAGAGAGCTAAGTAAGACCACAAAACCAAGAAACAGGCTCGAGCTGTGGCAAAATATCCAAAGAGTTTGGTATAATATTCCAAGCACACTTTGCCAAAAGCTCGTTTTTTTTTTTTTTTTGTTTTTTTTTTTTTTTTAGAAACTCGCGCAGGTTCAAGAGTTTTTATATTCTCTTATGATGTGTTGACACACACAACCTGAACGGAGTGCAGCGGTTGGGGTCGTTGATGTTCGTTCACTACTCTCAGGGGTGGTTTTCCTAGACCTACATAGGACGAGAGCCGACCAAATTCCGCGTTGGTTATGCCGCGTTGACTCTATGCCGCGTAGATGTGACGCTGTATTAAAAAACAGAGGGAATACAATCAAATATTGATATCCCTATTTTCCTTCGTTAATATTTTGTACAATTATTTTAACATTTTCATTTTTTTTAAAAGAATATTTGCATTTCTTGTAGAGTGTACTTATTATTTTGCACAACCAAAATCAGTGAATGAATGTTATGTTTTTGTTTTCATGCTTATTTATCTAATTGTTTAGAAAAGTATTCAAAAAAATAATATAATTTAATAATAACAACAATTTTACTCTATTTTTCAAATTCAAAAGCAAGGTCTCCCACTCGACTGTTCTTATTTTTTTGCACAACACTGTATATTAAGAATTAAACATAAATAGTTAGATTGATTGGTTTTGGTATGGATATATTTATTTTTTGTTTTTTTCTTCTACTACATTTCAAGATTATTTATTTATGGCTAACTTAAATTTATACACAAAAGGAGAAACAAATTTCAACAAAAATCGAATTAGATATACATGTATACGTATATATATACTGTTTTTTGTTTTTATTAAACAGATAGGGATTATTAGGATTCACAGGAGATATAATATTTCTTTTTGTTTAATTTCCAAAAATAGTATTTCAATTGTATTAAGTTACATCTCATAAACCACAAAACAATTGATTTATATAATGATTAAATTTACTGTACTGCATTATATTTAATTGTTTGTTTGCTTTATGCATAGGGGGAGATACTAAGTTTGATTTGCAGTATTGCAAGATTTTTGTTTTATATTCTGACTTCTCACATATATATATATATAAAGTTTTACATGGAAATTTATCAATTAAAGCTTACATCTCATTACACTGACGCTCAAAGTTTCAACAAGGGACATATGGTAAAGACGACCATACAAATTAAAGGTTAAAATAAAAGGCATACTCGTAAGGTGACGTTAGTTCTAAACCTAAATAATGATTACAAAAAAAAAAATGTTTTTAATAAGACGAAGGATGATATATGTATTTCTCTATCTGCCTGGTATTAGTTTGTAGTTCCAAGTGTCTATTTAATGTAATAAGCAACTTATCAAAGTCATATGACCCCGTTATGTTGCACACAAAAACGACATAGCCGGCGAGTAACTATTTTAAGTACTTGAAATCAAAGTTCCACTTCATACGAATTCTACTCTTCTCCCACATCAACTGTCACAATTTGAGCAACAAACAAAAACATATACTATCCCTACACCTATGGATTAGTACGACCAATCATAGCACTTTTGTTTTTAATTTATCAGCAGATAAAAAGCATAATTAGTTAATTGTTTTTTATTTTTTTAAATATATTTTTCAGGTCGTTTGTTTGTTTGTTTTTTTGTTTTTTATTAAATTCTAATGCGTCCTACTATACAAAAATTCGATGAAACTTCACCGTGGAGAAGCAAAAGGAAAAATGATAAATACAATAAAATATATAGAAGATTTGTTGCAGCAAAATAATTTATTTTACTTTGTTCTTTTAGTTATGTAGCTTAAGTAGATTTTTAATGCAAAAAAAAAAATATTATTTTTTGTTTTGAATATTAATCGATTGCGGGGTGGGGTAGACTGTTTTTCTTACAAATTAATATTTTTGTTTTCCTTTCTAAAAACTATAAAACTTACAATCTATGGAAAAAGGGGTCAATTTAAAAAGTAATAATAATAATTTGTCTGTCGGAATATATCATGTGAATATATAGGGAATTTTTTGAAATAAACAATTCACTGTTCTTGTCTCTTGTTTAATTTAAAATTAATTACAAAGATTTTGAAAATATTTAAAGGAAGAATCGGTAACATACTACTTATATATATGTAGAGAGAGAGAGAGTGGGAGGAGAAATTAAAAAAAAAAAAACAAAATAAAGGGAAATTCAGAGAAAACAAAAACACTATTTCATTGAACTTTTTTTTTTTGGGTTTTTTTTTTGTGTTCCTTCTTTGTTGCGGGGAAATTAAATCAAAACACATGGGAATCAAAATTAAATGAATAGCACATAAAGTGGTAAATGGTCAGAATTTATGATTACATCTATTCTTTAGTCAAGTGTGGTGCGAAAGTGCGCATTCGTTTTTTGACCGAAAAATCGAGGCACAAAAAAATATTAAATTACGATTTAGGTCTAGGATTTGAATGTATGTACAGTTTGTCAAGAAAATGTTTGCAAAACGTAAATATAGAAAAAAACTGATTTAAAAGCATATATTAACTAAGAAGACAGCAAATGAGCTATTTTTCTTTTTTATAACTAATCCATTTTCATATAAACTCTTTGCCGTAATGTAGAAAAAAAAAAGCCGCGCAGAGTCTCGTCCCGACTCTGACGACCATATCCTAAATTAGGATTGAGAGCACGTTTCAAAAATTTTGAAGTTCCGTAGAGTTCATCGCAAAGAAATTGTAGATAAAATTTTCTCTTCGATCCGAGCTCGTATGTCGTGTTTGTCGATCACGAGAGTCTGCTAGCGTTTATATAAAATTTTCTCTTCGATCCGAGCTCGTATGTCGTGTTGGTCGATCACGAGAGTCTGCTAGCGTTTATATAAAATTTTCTCTTCGATCCGAGCTCGTATGTCGTGTTGGTCGATCACGAGAGTCTGCTAGCGTTTATATAAAATTTTCTCTTCGATCCGAGCTCGTATGTCGTGTTGGTCGATCACGAGAGTCTGCTAGCGTTTATATAAAATTTTCTCTTCGATCCGAGCTCGTATGTCGTGTTGGACCATCACGAGAGTCTGCTAGCGTTTATATAAAATTTTCTCTTCGAGCCGAGCTCGTAAGTCGTGTTGGTCGATCACGAGAGTCCACTAGCGTTTATACAAAATAAAATTTCTCTCTTCGATCCGAGCTCGTATGTCGTGTTGGTCGATCACGAGAGTCTGCTATCGTTTATATAAAATTTTCTCTTCGATCCGAGCTCGTAAGTCGTGTTGGTCGATCACGAGAGTCCACTAGCGTTTATACAAAATAAAATTTCTCTCTTCGATCCGAGCTCGTATGTCGTGTTGGTCGATTACGAGAGTCCACTTGATATATTTTTCTAACCAAGATTTTATTTTTGTATGCTGCACGTCGTGTCGCGAAAACATGTCGATCGCAAAATTTTTGAAACGTGCTCTCAATCCTAATTTAGGATAAAAAAAGGGCAAATGTAACCCAAAAACCAACAGAAATTTAACAAAACATATCCAATGCTGTTTTTCACTGTCAAATAATTCTTTGCAAAAATGCATAGAGTTCGAGAAGTTTTTTTTTAATAATACACATAAGCTGTAATTTCATTGCGTTTTGGAGTTGTGTGTCAGTTTGTTAGTCATAAACGATTTCATAGTGTCCAGAAAATTTCAAAAAAGTAATCTTGTATATGCCAGGCAAACGGTTAAGTGATGATGTAATACAATGGATGTATTATAACTACCACAAAGGAAAATCCGCTAGGGAATTGGCTGAAATGTTTTGTATAAAATTAAGAACTGTGTACAACGTTATAAGCCGTGCTGAAAAAGAAGGCAGACTAGATCTGAACCAGTCAACAGGTAGGCCAAAAAAAAAACTAACAAACAGGGACGAAAGAAAAACGATAAGACGTATTGAAAAAAACCCTCATACCAGCATCAGAATATTAGCCACGGACTTAAGAAACGGTTACGGAGTTCAAGTGTCTCATGAGACAGTTAGAAAAACTATACTCAAGCACAAGTACACATCATGAGTTGCTAGAAAAAAAAACCATTACTCTCACCGTTGAATATTTGCAGAAGCGTCAATTTTGCAACAAAGCACATTTGTCTTCCGGTAGTGTATTGGAATGATGTTGTGTTTTGTGACGAGTCTAGTATAAAGCTGTACTACCATGTACTGTACAAAACCGCTTACAGTCCTCGACAACAAGAATATCATTCCAACAGTAAAATTCGGGAAATTGTCAGTGATGATATGGGGCTGCTTCTCAAGCAAAGGTGTTGGTGAGTTAAAAATTATTGATGATATAATGACAAAGGAAGTTTATTTGGATATTTTAAAACAAAATTTGAAAAGAAGTGATCAGAAATTCGGCTTTGTGGACCCAGAAAACGAAAACAAATTACTTTTTAAATTGTACCAGGACGACGATCCAAAGTATAAATCATATCTGTGAAGGGAGCAATTGACACCCCTGCGCAAAGCCCCGATCTGAGCCCTATTGAGAATTTGTGGGCCCATTTAAAAACGATGGTGGCAAAAAGAAGTCCGAAATCGAAAAATGATTTAATTAAGTTTATCAACGAAGAATGGCTTAAGAATCCCGATGAATATGACCTTCAGAAGCTCATTCAATCAATGCAGGGTAGATTACGGGCTGTCATTAAAGCTAATGGTGGTCATACCAAGTATTAAAAATAAGAAAATTGGTTCTTTTGCTTGTCATTTTAATTAATTTGGTCAGCAAACAGCATTTTGCAAAGAATTGTTTGACAGTAAATAAATAGTAGGGGAGCCCAAGCGGGGATTTTTCGCGTTACTCGAGCGCGTCAGAAAATCATATGGGGAGAAACCTTGCACCCTGTAATGTAGCCCTACCAAATATGAACTCTTATTATAGGGGGGTGCGTTGAGGGCAGCCCGTCAGATTAGTAAAAAAAAAAAATCGATCCTCGAAAAAACTCGAGCGCGTCAGATTAAGAACAGGTAAGTTAAGTACATCCTGAGAAGTGTATGTTTCAATAATCTGACAATTTGAGCGTGGCATAAGGAAATGGGGGAGTCGCAAAGTTGTAAAAAAAAAACACGTCACCTCGAAATACTCGAGCGCGATTCTATCTATCAGGATTACGAAAAACATATAATCTGACGGTTTTCATGGGGCGATATAGCTAAAACCATCGATAAAGCATGAGCGTACAGATGCTGATATCAATGTATTCCCCACTCCACGCCTCTCGTTCCTTCCCACTCTTTCGCAGTGTTTAACATGCACGGTTTTTTAAATTGTCAGATTAACAATACTCCTCTACATAATTGTCAGATTATCATTTAGGGTGACTCTGACATCGAGTTGAACCAACAGTAGAAAAATCTGACGCGCTCGAGTATTTCAAGTTAACGATTTTTTTTAACATTTTCAAAAATCAGTCATGAGTGTAGGCCACGTCCAAATCGTCAGTAATTTAAATCGAACACTGTTTTGAGTTCACTAAACGTCCCCTTTCAATATCTGACACGCTCGAATAACCCTTTTTTTTTGTTTTGCTTTTTTACCGCTCTTCTCAGCCGCCCACCGCTATCTAATCGTCAGATTAATATCTAAAGGTTATCAGAATGACGAAGCGTGTAAACTCTATTATGCCTGATTCACAACACTGCGTTAGTGCTAGCTGAGACATCCAACACAAGCAATTCAATGGGAATACTGCGTTTGCGTTGGCGAGCTTACGTTCCTTGAAAAATGAGAGGAAATAAGAAAAAATGAGAGGAAATAAGAAAAAATGAGAGCGAGAGAAAACGTTAACTCACGTAACCAAAGCAGACAAAAGTCAAACACGTCGAAAATTTCTGTGCGTTTGAACAACTGTTGCTGTGTATGCTGTATCTGTGTATTTTGTGGTTTGTGTTGTGTGCGTTTACTTTGACATGGAGCAGCCGAAAAAATTGAATTGTCATTTTCAAAGCATGCGTCGAGGCATTTCTCGTAACACGTAAAGTGCCTCGCACCAACGCAGTGTTGTGAATTAATATCTGACGCGCTCGAGTATTTCCATGTGACTGTTTTTTTTTACATTTTTAAAATTTTTTACACGCTCCTTTCCCCACTAAAATGGAAAACTTAACATAAAATTTTTGGTTTGAGAACCTAATCTTCACAATCCAATAGGTCCCCATGACGCTCTAGTAACTGCAAATTTAGCATCCCGGGCTCCCCTACTAAAACTGATATTGATCAATGTTTGTTGAATTTCTCAAGTGTTTGGTTGATTGTGTTTTTTCTGTTTGTATATTACGGTAACCAGTTAATACGAAAATGGAATTATGAAGAAGGTTTTAACAAAAAATCTGATTTTACTTAGTAAATACATGCTTTTAACATTATTTGCTTTTCATTTCTACGTTTTGCAAACATTTCCTTGACAAACTGTATGTAGGAGGTAAGGAAGCTTTACAAACAAACGGTTAAAACTAAAGTCATATATCGTGTATTAAACATATACTATATAGATGTAGAGACAAATATTATACAGAAAGGCTAAAGCATGAGATGTGTGTCAAGGAAAAGTCAAATTCTCAAATTGCAAAAAAAAAAAAAAAAAAAAAAACCAAAACAAAACAGTGTAACCCGGGTAGGATGAAACTATGTCTTTGTAGTTATCTATAGATGGCTGTGAATTAGTTGATTATACAAGATAGAAAGTTGGTTTGTCAGGGCCCACCTCCGCATATTGTGGAGATGAAATACAATAACAAATATATACGAGAAAAAATTGCAGATCAATAAGCTATAATGTATCAATGAATGTTAAGGTAATCAAACCATATTGTAATATTGTTGTTTAATCGCCGCCGGATGCATTCTTCATGACGATGCGCTGGATACGTCGTTTACCTGGTTCACTGACGCCAATCTTCCTGTCGAGCCTGTCGAATATACCTTTCCGATAGTTTTCATCGTTCGAATCTTTGTTACGGGATCGTCCACGTCCACCGCTACTGCTGCCACGACTATCGTCCGATCTACGTGTATCCCCCCCACCGCCTGACGATAATGTTGGCGATGACTTTAGTACCACTCTCCTGTTTGATGAGCTAAAGGCTTTTGAATTTTTACTATGTGCCGATGGTCTCGGTGACGGAGGACGAGGCGATGGTGGTGGCGATGGCGTATCGGCTAATAAACGATCCTCTTCCGACATTAGTTCAACTTCATCATAATCGAGCTCGTCCTCAGACGGGGTATCATGCAATTTGGCTGGCTTAGCGGCTATCTGTTGTGAACTAGGTGTTGGTGGTTTCTTAATCACCGGCTTAATGATTGCAGTTGCAGTTGTTGACGATGATGAATGACTACTACTGACACCAGCAGATATATGCTCGGATAGTGTTCGTTTCGCTTCGGGTAATATTTTAGCTGTCGGTATTGATCGAGATGAATTTCGATTGCTATTGTTGTTGCTACTGCTGTTACTGCTGCTACCGTGACTATGCGAGTCTGAACGTTTTGACGATTCGTTATCGGACAGCTTTCGCTTCAGCGAAATGATTTTACTCTCAGTGACAATGATGGGCTTAAGCTTCTGTGGCGGTTCATCACTGTGGGGCTTTTCCTAGAGTTGTAAAATGTAATTGTGTTTATTTGTTGTTGGTTGATCATCCCATAATTCATTTTCAGTGAAAGAAAACAAAGAAACAATGTGACCTTTACTGATTAGGAACGGCAGTAGGTACTGATAAGGAACTCCTACGCTGAACCAGTGATCAGCGGAACTAAACTAAATGTAATATGTTGTATCAAAGGTATTGCGTTCGGGGGCATATTTATAGAGGAAAAGTGAACCCAGTAGAGGAATCCAAAAAAAGTGGAGTCCAATGGTAATTTTGACTTAAAAGATAAACTTCGCTCGAGCAGGCTACAAGAAGAAACGATAAACTCCTGAAATCGGGCACTATTACGGTAAGGGAACAAAAACTCGCAAGCAAACGTAACGTAAACCATATGATCAACCATTAACCTACGAAAAATGGGTATCAAACATTACGCTCTTGCCGCCTCACATCCAAAAGCCGTTCAAGAAAGGGATCGTTATCGTAAACGAGAAATTAGTTCCTTGCAATAACATTAAAAGCTTACTTAGTCCAGAGTGGTGGAGTGGTAGACATGGTTTGTAGTCTATCCATAGCCAAGAAATATAATTCCTATACGGAAAAGGTCTAATAACCTTATTATGTCGGCGACACAGTGCGGGCAGAAGGTAGAAAGGAAGAAGAATAGAGGAGATGCCGATGGACATTGATCTTAAATGTTTACATGTTGCATTGAGGGGGGAAAACCGAATCCGGCAGGGAGTTCCAGATTCGTGTGGTTCGGTTAATGAAAGATTCTCTATATTTGACAGTACGTCCGAAAGCGGGCTTCAGACTATATTGGTGAGCATTACTAGAGAGACGTGTATTGCGGGAGAAATGTTGAAGGGGCGGAATGCAACTGGCTATTTCATCAGAGCATTTTTGGTGGTAGTAACGATAAAACAGGGAGAGGCAGGTAACATTCCTGCGGTGTTCCAGCGAGTCTAATGTTTTGGTAATGCTGGAGTCACCTATCAGTTTTATGGCTCGTTTTTGTATTCTGTCTAGTAGGTGCAATGAGGTCTTGAAAGCACCGGACCAGACATGAGCGTTAAACTCTAATTTAGGGCGAATGAACGCCTTATAGGTTGCATTTACTGGGATGCGGATTTGTCGTGGGAAAGCGGTTAAGGTCGAAGGTCATCGACTTTAAACCTATAAGTGATCGCCTGGCTGTGATCCGCATCAGAGCCAGATTTTATAACATCAGCCTTATATGTGCACACGCCTCTACCGACGAGGCTGAAGACCCTATCAAGGAGGACTTCTATGACCTCCTGGACAACGCCTACGCTTGTCTGGAGTACGATGTAAAAATCGTGCTCGGGGAGTTCAACGCCAAAATCGGTAAGGAGAACACCCTTGGCGGAGTGATCGGAAAGCACAGCCTCCACGATACAACAACAGATAACGGCTTCCGACTCGATGACTTTGCGACAGCTCGTAATGCGGTGATAAGTAGCACAAGATTCCCTCGCAAGCGAATCCACACAGCAACCTGGCGATCTCCGGACGGTCGAACCGTCAACCAAATCGACCATGTGCTCATTGACGCAAGGCACTCGTCAAACATCCTGGATGTGCGAACATTCAGAGGGGCAAATGTCGACTCTGACCACTTCCTCGTAGCAGCAAGATTCAGAGCTCGACTGTTCAATGTCAAAAAGCTGCACCAGCCCATCAGGAGGAGGTTCGACATTGGGCGCCTGAGCACACCGGAGGTTGCCAGAGTCTACAGGGAGCAGCTGAGCGAAAGACTCTACGGTATGCCTACGTCGAACACAAATGCCAATAATATGTGGCTGCATTGCCGCTCATCCATTCAGGAAGTAGCCGAAACCACCTTAGGATATCTACCACCCCCGACAAGAAACCCGTGGTATGATGGCGAGTGTGAGCAGAAAAAGGCAGCAACCGACGAGGCGTACCAAAAGGCGCTGCAGAGGAAAACCAGGGCAGCGCAAGAAGAGTACCGAGCCAGAAGAAGGGAGGAGAAAAAACTACTGCGACAAAAGAAAAGAATCTTCGCAGCCTCCCAGCTCAAGGATATCGAGGAGTCTAGGGATAAACATAAAATACGAGCCTTTTACAAGAAAGCCAAAGGCCTTGCAGGAGGCTTCAATAAGGGCACCCTGGCTCCCCGGACCCGCAGGGAATAGTGGATGTATCTAAGCAGCACTTCCAGCAGCTGCTTAACGAGCGTGACCAAGAGAGAGTGGTAGGGACCGAGGAAATCCCAACTCCAGCCGCTGAAGTAGTCCTCCCACCCAGCATCGAAGAAGTCGGCACAGCTATTCAGAAGCTGAAGAACAACAAGGCCGCAGGCTCAGATGGCTTGCCATCAGAGCTCTTCAAGGCTGGCGGCGATGTTCTGGTAGGGAGCATGCACCAGATCATCTGCAGAATTTGGGAAGATGAAAGACCAACGAGTTTCGAATCGATACACACCATCTTTTCATCGATTTCAAAGCCGCATACGACAGCATTCATCGTGAAGAACTGTTTGGGGCGATGGCCGAATTCGGGATCCCGGTAAAACTGATCCAGTTGTGTCGCGCCACGCTAAAAAACACGCGATGCACCGTGCAACTCGGTTCTAGGACCTCGGAACCATTCGAAGCATGCACCGGATTTCGGCAAGGAGATGCGCTGTCATGTGACTTCTTCAACCTGGTGCTGGAGCAGATAGTGCGACGGGCAGGCGTCAACAGGGAAGGCACTATCTTTTACAAGTCCATCCAGCTGCTAGGATACGCGGATGATATCGACATCATCGCGTGTTCTCGCCGTGGCATTGTGGAAGCATTCACGGCGATTGAAGAACAGGCGAAACGATTTGGTCTTAAGATCAATGAGGATAAAACGAAATACATGCTGTCAAGCAAAAACCAATCCGTCGCTCACCACCTTGGACAAAATACAACAATTGACAGCTACAATTTCGAGGTAGTTAAGGAGTTTGTCTACCTCGGGGCAAACGTAAATTCCACAAATGACACCACAGTGGAGATCCGGCATAGAATCGCCCTTGGCAACCGCTGCTACTTCGGCTTGTTCAAAACTCCTCACTCGAAAGACCAAAGTCATGCTTTACAAAACGCTTATTCTGCCAGTCTCGCTGTACGGAGTCGAAAGCTGGACGATAAGCAGGACAGCGGAGCTGATTTTGGGTTCTTTCGAAAGAAAAATTCTGCGCCGGATATTTGGTCCTGTCTGTGAGGAAGGTGAATGGAGAAGAAGACACAACCGCGAACTCTACGAGCTGTACCGAGATGTGGATGTAGTCCGGAAGGCAAGGATCCGTTGACTACACTGGCTCGGCCACATCGAGCGCAAGGACATCAACGCTCCAGCTAAGAGGGTCTTCGACTCCGAGCCTCCTGGTTCGAGAAGAAGAGGAAGACCGAACCTCCGGTATAAAGACCAAGTAATCGCGGATGTAAGACATCTTGGTCTTGACAACTGGAAGCAGCGTGCCCGGGACCGTCAAGGATGGAAGGCAGCTATAGCTCAGGCTCAGATCCTCCATGGATCGCTGGCCTGATAATGAATGAATGAACGCCTTATAGATTGCAGTCAGATCTAAGGGTGAGAAATATTTCTTGCACTGTATAAGAAGCCTAGGCATTTCGCAGCATTCTTGGCGACACTGAATATATGGTCGCTCCAATTAAGATTGTGAGCAACACTCATACCCAGGATGGAAAGCTTTTCAGTTTCTGAGATGCAAGTGCCATTGATGGATAATGGCTGCGGGTTATATATACGCTTTAACGACAAGAGACAGCATTGTGTTTTGGATGCATTCAATTCCACTCTATTGTTTTTACCCCATTGGATGATGCTGTCGATATCGGAATTTAATGAGCTTCACATACGCTGCCGCTCATTATCTACAACCGAAGTGCAGGGTCGTAAACTGGTGAACTGGTGAGAAGCTGAGGGTACTGTCGTCAGCGAAGGAGTGAATTGGATTAGAAGTAACAGACAAGAGATCATTTATAAAAATAAGAAAGAGTGTCGGAGACAAAACGGAGCCCTGGGGAAAACCGGCATTTACAAAGTGAGTATCAGACTTGAATCCGTCCAAAACAACTTGAATTGAACGATTCGAAAGGTAGCTTCTAATCCATTGAAAGAGAGACTCATCGATCCCAAAAGCACGCATTTTCGACAAAAGGGCTTCATGCCAAACCCTGTCAAATGTATCGAAATATCCAGTGCAACAATTTTGCTTTCACCTGCTTGGTGAAGCGAGTGATTCCACTTTTCAGCGAGATATGCCATCAAATCACCAGTGGATCTGTTGCTGCGGAAACCGTATTGGCGGTCATTGAGGAGTTTCCGTGATTCAAGATATTTCATAAGCTGACGGTTAATCAGCGTTTCCATGACCTTGGAAAGAAGGGACGTTAGTGCAATGGGTCGGTAGTTGGAGGGAGAAGATGATTCGCCTTTTTTGGGTATAGGCTGGACAAATGCTGTTTTCCACCTACTCGGAAAGAGCCCAGAGGTGTAGGAAAGGTGAAAAAGCTTCCGCAGTGGTTTTGCCAGCGTAGAAGAACACCTCTTCAGAACTATTGGGGCAATACCATCTGGACCAGCGGATTCGTGTATGTCGAGGTCTTTAAGAACCCTTGCGACTGTACGAGTGCGGAAGTGGATTAGTCCCATGGTGGAATTGACGCACTCTAGTACAGGCGGAGACAAAGTATAAGCTGGCAGCTGAGAACTGGTTGCGATCTCGAATCCTATCTAGGACAACCATCCCTGGAGAGTAGTGAACGAACATCTATGACCCAAACCATCTGCACTCATAATAAGGGTATGACTCTTGAACCTGCACGAACACCACAGATATGACTTCAGACATTCGACTTATTACTGAGTATGTGGTGGGAAAACTCGCACAACTAACAGCTAAGTGCAAAAGGCTTTGCATCGACATGCTAGGGATAAGTGAGATGCAATGGAACGGCTCCGGCAAGAAACGGACCGCTGATGGTAATTGAATAATACCATAACACTCCGGTATGCCTAACAATGATGATCCACACATCAATCGACAAACTATGTGGAAAGGTTGTGACGAATGCTGCTGAAGTAATTGTTGGAAACACAACCAAGAATACAGGAGAATGGTTTTCGCCTTCTTTCTGGCTACTGGTGTAGCAAAGGAGATTCAAGAAATAAAAGATGCTCAACGAAATGAATACGAGAAGTGGTTATAAACTGCGTGGTAAAATATCGACACTAGGGAAAGCGAATAAAAAGATGAAAGAGTTTACTATGAGAAGCTTGCACGATTACCCGAGAATGTAGCACAAAAGCATAATCTGAAGATTACAGGGATACGTGTTGTCGTGGAATCACTTGGAGAGTCAATAGGCTGATTGGAAGATTTTAAATAAACTGATGACGCCGTCTGCAATCCAAGTTGGATCAATTGCAACAGAAATCGAATACATTCGGTCTAACTGAAAGTATTCGTATTCAAATCAATGGTCAGGATTTTGCTGACGTAGTATCCTCTCAAAGGACGGGGGAGCGAGAGAAGACATACGTACATATACGTATTCAAAAAGCTCGCTGCATGTTTACAAAAATGTAGAATGACGAGAAAACACCATTAGTCAGAGAGGTGACTCGTAACTGAAGCGTCATATACTAAGTGTTGGCCTCTGCCACCGATCACATGGGATCGAATCCCGACAATAGCCGTATTATCGAATGTATTTTTCACGGTGCTTCTCCCCAGTGGTACTGACAATACCCCTTGTAGTCTGCCTTATTCACCAGAATTAGCATTAATAAAAGGGAGAGTGTTAATCTAGGTAGGTAGGTATGTTGAGGTGGCTACCCGACTTGCACATCAGGGTACAATTAGCGCATAAGCACCGTTTTAATGCCACAAAACTCGTGAAACCTAAGGTTTGTGAAGGGGGATGTTCATTTAAATCCAGCCTGCCGAGTTAAGATAACTGTTGGTCAAGCTGAGGTTGGCTACCTCTGAGGGGTCGTCGAGGAAGTATTTGCCAAACGGGCAGAACATGGTGCAGATGCCTATTCTGGCAGCGTGAGTCCCTATAGGCCATTGGCCCGTGGTAACTGCTAGGTCGTTTGTTTTGGTTTCTCGATATTATGTATCTAGTTGGTTTTGCCCAGCTACGAGTCGATATATTGAGAAAGTGCTGCAGGATGTTGCCTATGCGATGGTTCAGCGACAGGCCCACAGTTTTAGCGAGGCAGTTTCAAATGGCCGCGAGCTAACTCATTGGTCCTCTCATTCCCCTCTATATTACTGTGTCCTGGAACCCAAAGGAGCGTGATATCAGTCCAGCTAGTTTAATTTCTTCTTGTATTGATCTACCAGTTTAGAGAAAGTGTTAGAAAGAGCTTTGATGGCGACTTGGCTGTCGCTACAAATAGCGGTGAACGTGTAATTGGGGTGGGCGGCACTGAGTATTTTGCACCCTTCCCTGATCGCTAGCACTTTAACTTGAAAGGTGCTCGAGTGATTGGGAAGACGGAATGAGTTTGAGACATTTAGTTGTGTCGAAAATACTCCCGATCCTACACCATGGTCTAGCTTGCAGCCATGAGTGAAAATCAGAAGTTGGAATTTGGCGACTGGGCCGCACCGCTTTCTTTTTTTCTCTGCAAGGAAAATGAGAATGCACCACACTATTGAAGTCGAGGGAAGGTTTGATGTAGTCCGTAGGAAGCGAATTGAAATTCGTTGGCAGAAGTGAAAGAGCACTGCCGTGGCCATACGGTGTGGTTGACCAGTAGCCCGCTTCCTTGAACCCGATGACGCCGCAATGTATTTGATGTGAAAGTCGAAGGGGAGAAGTTGCAGTAGGGTAGTAAGTGCTTCGGAGTGGCATTTTCTCATGGATCCTGTGGTTCCCATCCCTGTTAATCTTATTAAGTTTGTCGTTATAAGCTTTGCTTAGGGCGGGCCACCAAAGTAAGGAGCCATAGGTGAGTATTAGCTCCTGTTTACAGCCCTTAAGGACCAGAGCCAAGCTTCTCTCAAACATCCATGTTGTGTGATTTATGTTTCACACAGGTCCAACACACTAACTAACCACTACGCCCTGCCGACCTGATCATTTCTTTCTTTTTTTTATGGTTCGCGCATGGAATGGAGTGCAGTGGTTTGGGTCCTGTGTAGATGTTCGTTCACTGCTCTCCAGGGATGGTTGTCCTAAATAGGATTCCATTAAATAATTGCTACCCTTAGAAGCTTTCGGGTCTTATTTCTTTACTTATTAGTCTACGACTATAGCTATGGGAGCAAGACTGAGTAAGGCGGGCACCTTTGAGCGAGTCACCAACGCAATATTTCCACATTTCAACATCCATACGATGCCATTGCTGGTGATCATTACCTTTTTGGGGCCGAGGTGTATGTAGATGGACATATTACTACACTCGAGATTACCGTCACCTCTCCAGTAATTTTTCTACAAGAAATGATTGGCGCCGAATATAGGCAGCCTTCTATCCACATATTAAAGCTATAAGCAATGGAATGCATCTCATTGACCTCTGTGTCGATCAGGTCTTCTTTATCGGGAGAACTCAATTCCCACGCCGTGACACTCATCGCTATACTTGGCAAGCTCCAGGTGGCAAGGGAATAGACCATATACATACTTACATATAAGCCGCAAGTATCACAACTCACTGTTTAATGTACGCACACGTAGGGGTTCTGATATACATTTATTCTGATCATAATCTGTTCGTCGCCCAGCTGTGCCAATATCCGGCTGCGGTTTAAGTGTCTGCCCAATGCCTTGACGTAAACAATTTAAGTCACGCAGTTCCAGGAGAAGCTACACACTGTCATCAGTGGCATCTCGTGTATCCACCAAAGGCACAACCTTGAAACATGGTTCTGGCATCTTAGAGAGGCTTGGCTCAATAACTGCATCCCAGACACATGGAAAGGTGTAATAGTAGCTCTCCCAAAAAAAGGGGGGCGATCTCGGCCACTGTAAAAATTGGCGAAGGATAACACTTTTGAACACTATCGAGACACTACTAACTATCCTGAATCGTATTGCGCTACATCTATACAATTAACTGAGGAACAGACCGGGTTTAGGCCACAATGATCCTGCATTGATCATACGAATACCATACGGACTACCATCAAGCAATCCGTGGAATAGTGATGGTGAATGGTGATCTTTTTACTGTTTATCGACCTCGAAAGCGCTTTTCATACGTTTTAAAGAGAAGCGATCCGGACAGCTTTAAGCAAAAATGGAATTCCGGATAAGATGATCAAGCTCACCCATGCGCATTGTCTTCACTTTTATTCATGACGGTGCTCAACGCAGTGCTAGACGCCCCGAACAACATTGCAGCGGAGGGAATATAGTGGAGTCCCTTTCACAAACTGAATGATCTCGACTAATCTGACGACATTTGGCACTTTTGTCACACACACTGTCGCATGCGAAAGCCAAGCTGAAGGCATCATAGTGGATAATACGCATCCCCAAACACGACAAACAGACAGTGAGGAGAGAAGAAGTTATTGCCGTTGTGGAATGCAATGTTAAAGAGAACCCGAATGAGTCGAATCGCCATAGTGCCCAGCGAGTGGAGCCATGCCCATTCACTTTGTGGTAGATTTTACGGAAAAATCTTGGCTTTAAAGCTTATAAGATCTTATAATTTGTATACCTCTAAAAAAAATACCAAAAATACCCTTTACTACCTAGAGACTATGGTTGCCAATGCTCTATGGTGGCTCTGATGCAGTGTACATATGAACGCCCCTTATTTGCTGAAGATAGACATGGACTATTTCAACAATAGAAGGCGTATGTACTACACCGACGAAGACATCAAGTCCTACAGTATAACGGCGGGAACCAATCATCGGTTCTGCCGACGACTATGTCACAGTGGCTAAACATATAGGGGAAATAGAGGTGGCTTCGAACACAGCTATCGCCAAAGTGAATGATTGGCTTGTAAATGCCGGCCTGGAATTAGCGGCCCATAAAACGGAGGCTGTGCTCTTAAACAGCCGCAAAAGGGTGGAATATGCAAGCTCCTAAGTTGGAGATCAGACGATAAGGTCTAAGAAATCAGGTACCTAGGGATTACGCTGGACAAGAGGTTCTTCCTTAGGAAATCCATAAAGTACGCCAGCGAGAAGGCTTCACTTACAAAAGGAGCACTCTCACGAATGCTCCCGAATGTAGGCGGGTCCGGATATGCGAGCCCTACTCTCACGAATAGTCAGTTGAGTCCTACTGTATGCTGCCCCAATTTGGGTCGGAACACTCGCAGTAAGACGACTGAAACGAATGATGACATGCAATAAGGACAACCATCTCAGATAACGCAGCGTTCGTCATAACAGGAATGCTACCCATCGACATCTTGGCAGACGAGCTCAAGAGGGTATATCGCAGGCAAGCGTCTGACCGGCAGCAGGCTAAGCGTATAAGAGTAGAAGAACGGAGAACATTCTTAGCAGTGTGACAAGCCAAAAAGCCACAAAAGGGAGGTGAACGCATAGGCTCATTCCCGTTATCGATACTTGGACATCAAGAGCGACAGGAGACTGTAATTACCCCTTTGGCAATTTCTGTCTGGACACGGCGGCTATCGAAAGTATATTCACAGATGTGGACATGATATGTCACCGCTGTGTCCACAATGTCCAAACACTGTAGTCGCTTTGTGCTAGACAGACAAATGGTGAACATACCAAGCCCCGAAAACCTGGTCCCTTACATGATGGACTCGGTAGGTAACCGGAATGAGCTATTCTCGTACAAGGGGCCGCCACCCGAAATATAGCGTAAATCGCTAACCAGCCTAATACATACCGGCAGTCCCGCGGAGGTGTAAGAGGTACAAGACCCTCATAAAACGAGTTAATTATTGCACTCAACTCATTTTAATGTGAAATATTTTCTACTTGGTCTTCCTACCTGACCTTTCCGTGATTCCGCGAACACACGCATGTATGTTTGCAAATCAATTGATGAGCAAATCTTCCTGCATTTCCATCAGTAAAAGAAACAATATTCGAATTCGTTTCCCCAAAAAATAAACATTAAAAACCACTTACCTCGTGATGTTTTTCCTCGGCAGCTCTTCGTCGACGCATCTCTTTGTCTTTGAGAATTTTCTCCCTTAAAGCTTTTTGCTTTTCAATCTCCAGCCGATACGCTCTGGTTTCCTCGTCCTCTTCCGCCTGTAACAAAAACAATATAAAATTGAATGTACATTCATGCGAGGCAGTTTAAAAACCAAAAGACATACATCCATTCTATCTCTATCGCGCCTTCGTACAGGCGATGCACTTCTCCTTCGTTTGCCGTAGTTTCGATTCTCATAATCTCTACTAGTACCGCGACGGAATCGGCTTCTATTAAATGAATTATATCTGTCACGACTGTTTGCCCTTCGATCACGATCTCTATCTAGACCACCGCCTCCACTGTTACCACCTCCTCCTCCTCCGCCACCACCACCGCCGCCACTATTTCCTCCACCAATTCCGTTGCCACGTTCCGAATGTCGATCACGTTTTGGAGGCGTATAACTACGGCTTCGATCTCTACTTCGACTTCGCTGTCTCGGAGGCGATAATCTTTCATTACGACGTTTCTCAATGTGTTGCCGATTCTTATTGATAAACTCCTCCTGTTGTCGCAACAATTCCTCGTCGCTTTGCAGATGGGACACGTGACTGCTGATCGTATGCATGAATTGCGTTTCTTGAATGAATTTACTGGTGGCCGCTTCGACACCACCCTTGAAATTCGGATTGATTAACACTTTACTTGGGCGAATCGATGGCTGTGATGCGGCTAATGGTGGTACGGCAGCTGTTGGCATTTGAGCTGATGGCGGTAACTGTTGTCGTTGCATTCCCTGCGGCGGTCCGGTTGCTACTGATGCTGCTGCTACCGAATTCACATAGTTCGGGGGGGCGTTTTGCAACGAAATTCCAGGCGGTCGATGTAATGGCATACGTGACGGTCGGATATTAGGCATGGCCGATGGTAATTCCGGTCGAAACATTTGACGTTGATGCTGATTGGGTGGGAATGAGGCCACATATGGCAAACCATTTGGAGGCATAGCTCCGCCAGAATATTCACTGTGCGGCACCTGACCGTACATATTGGGATTGGGTAGACGATAATTACCACCGGGCTGTCGAAAGTCCATTCGCGGCCCGTGCACGGCATTATGGTTCGGTGGATATGTGTGTCGTGGGGGTTTCTGTTCGGACATGTAGGGATTCTGTTGATATTGACCAATCAGGGCTTGGGGATTGATATTTTCGTTAGGATGATGGGGATATTGTGGAAAGACACCACCACCGGCACCCGCTGGACCCATGACAGCACCATGTGGAGGATATCGTAGCAACGGTCTTTGCCCGGGATACATAATTCCACCGCGCATCATTGATACACCGCCCATACCGCCGCGGCCGCGTTTAGAATGCATAAAACGATTATGTTGTTTATCTGGCAGAAGGAAAAACGTATTACAGTGATTGGCTGTGGAATAGTTTTTAAGCAACGGCCTACCTGGTGAGGAATCGGTACCCTCTTCATGTTCACGCTCGCTAGCTTGCTTGATATTGGTTCTTTCCTCACGCTCCTCGTCGGGATCTTCTCGTGGATCCGAAAACTCTGTACCGGCCAAACTTGAACTGTCCTGCGAACTGGGCAACACACATTCTGTATGACCATGTGCCGAACTGACCACGGCAATTTCGACTGTGTGCGTTTGCTCTTCGACATTTGTCGAAGTGACTACTTCTTCGGGATTTGTCGTTGTCGTCGTCGTTGTCGCGACGACTGTTGCTTGCTTCGGTTGCTTAAAATCGCCTTCAACAGGCGTTACACTACTCGGTTTCACTGGCAATTCTTCACTGGTCGATACGTCCGATTCGCTAGCTACTGGTTTCTCGGTCTCCTTTGTTGTATCTTCTGTAGTGGCGGTACTTGTGCCCGAAGAAGATACCTCCTCCGTTGGCTTGGCAGGCGTCGCCACTTCCACTACTTGCCCATTTGTCTGTTCATTATTGATTTGTGTATTCACCCATTGTTCGGCTTCCTCTTTCAATTGTTGCTTTTCCTCTTTTGATACATCTTTTTCTAAATCTAAAAACCAATGAAACTCAATACGTTTCACAATCATCAATAGTGCAAGTTACCATCGTCCGATAGGAGCAATTCGTCCTCATCAGCACCGTACAATGCTTGATCATCTATATCGTCGCCCAGCTCATAGTTTAGTAGATCGTCACTGTGAAAGAGTTTTTCCATCTTTAGTATATTCTTCGTTTTCTTTAAGTTTTTGTGTAAGAATTGCAATCGAAAGTGTGGAAAGGGGGGGTAGAAGGAAAATATTTTTTTTTCTTCTAATTCAGACAAGCTGCATGCAACACACACGAATGCACACACAGAAAACACACTTTTGCACACACACTCGCTTGTTTTTTTTTTTTTTTTTTCGTTTCTCTTTTCTGGTTTTTTGGACTTCCCAACCACCAACAATGTAACTTTTCACTGTGAAATTCGATACTTTGCGGTTATTTTTTACACAAATTATTAGCGCAAACTAATTTGCAATTGATCAACATTGGTTGAGTGATAATCTGATATAAAACAACTGGATATTTATGGGTAAAATTGCAGAAAAGAATATTTCAATGAAAAAAACCTCTTACTTCAAGTCGGACATTTTGATATTCGTCGCTTGTCTTACGAAAGCGAGAGAAAAAGTACTACTGTCTGTGGGGTTGGCATCTGTCTCCGCACGAGTGTGGTTTGCTGTCAAGCAAACGGAACTGTGTTACCGACGCATGCTAAGGTGGCGGGCACATTTATTAAGGAAGAAAAAACTTTTTTTTTTTAAAACATTTTTTTTTATTTCTTTTTCTTCGGTTTAAATCTATCCAGCACTGTTGGTTTACTGGAACTGAGTGATATATAGTCTTCAGAGCTCTCGACCAAATTCTCTGAAATGACCTGCTTCTTCTTCTTTCGAATATCTTCGATAAATTCCTAAACGAAAAAAAAAAAAATCACACGTAAGCACCTTTCTGTTTTTATTTCGTTTAGTACGAAAAGTCTTACCTTTCTAGCCATATCCTTGACGATTTGCTTATTCCTTGCCGCCTTCACCGATCCACCACGTCCCTTCATTTTATGTCGCGATTTAAAATCAATCTGCGGCGGTTTGATGAAGAACAACGACTTCTTCGCATCCACTTTCTCCTTCAGTGTCGGCACATCAACCGCAGCAATCTCATTCGGATCCAGTGCAATCAACTCGGCAGGGATCTTCTCCAGCAAAGCATGTACCTCATGCTCGCGTCGCTGTGATTTCGTCTGGAATGGATTATCCTCCAATGCATCGAAGTTCGGCTCTCCGGATCCGGGCACAATTATCGACTCGAAACCATTCTCAGTGGAAACACCCAAAATATCCTCATACGGGCAGAAACGAAGTCCATGAATAAATGTATCGCAGGGCTTTCGAAGATACGGTTTTGTATTCTCACCAACCATCAGGCTCGTGTACATGTGGCAGACATTCCCGGTGGCAAAAGCCAAAACACCTCTCTGCGACACCTCGATTTGATTGGCAGGCATTGCCAGCTTGTAAATAGCCAATGGTCCGCTGAGCTCGCGTACATCCCACACTTTCACCGTTCGATCCATGCCAGATGTGACCAAATGCTGTCCCTTCGGGTCTACGGTGAGCGCGGACATCGGCGTCGAATGACAAAGCATTTCGGCTAAGGGTTCCTTCACTTTAGGCGACCACATTGTCACCACTCCTTTTCCACCGCCGACACAAAGCACACCGTTCGCCGGATTATTACGCATTATGCGAATATCACCGAGTCTTGTATTGAAATGCCCGGCAAGCTCGCCGATAGACACATCAAGCCACGAGGCATACCCCTGACCACTAACACACGCCAACAGGAAGTGGTACGGCAAAAATTCCATTTTGTTCACATGATACAAGCGCTTGATGCAATGCAATTCTGTTGCTTGATTGTCGTAAATGTGAACCCAATTCTTTTGCGCGCAAGCGAACATTGTCTCCACATGTAGCCAGGCGACGTCTACAATCTCCTCCATGACGTTCGTTTCGCAATGAAGACGTTTTGTGACCCAATCGAAGGCCGCAATATGTCCCTTTCGTCCGCCGAGAAGCAAGTGTCGACCGTTTTTGGTGTACCGCATCGAATACGCCCCATAGTCCAGGTGAAGTTTAAATATTTTCGATGCAGCCGTAATGTCCACGTTCTTGGCAATCTCCGACTGTCTATAATCCAGCGTTCGCTCGCCTTCGTCGGGCTCTAGAAATCTACAAAATCCCCCCTTTTGAATCAGCTACCTGTCGTTGGGTTGAACTATATGCAATTGTACTTACCCTGCGTCCTCTTTGAGCAGAATTTCCGTTCTGGCTGCCTGTTCGGTGGCATACTCATAGTACACCTCCTTCCTCTTGAGCTTCTCCTTAAAGAAATTTGTCTTGACACCATCGACGTCGATTTTTTCGCCGCGCGAGTGCTTCGCAAGTTTCTCCTTCGGCACCTTCGACTTACGTGGTGGCAAGGATCCCGTAGTCTTTTTAAGAATTTTGTACAGTGATTTGGGCCGTTTCTCAACGTGAATTACTTCGCCTTTGAATTTTTGCTTTTTCACCGGCTTGATCTTGATTTTTTTCACTTCGGATTCATCGACGGGTGCATCAAAGTACCGCGCGGTAGACTTTTTCTTAGTTTTCGGCTTGATATCGACCTCATCTTCACCCATTTTGTGTAAAATTATATTCAATCAGTGCGAATCGTTTAAAGGTTGAATGAAAACAATCCACACGTGCCGATGGGTGACAGCTGTCAGGAGCCGGTGTAGGGTAGGTTCAAACTGTTTGGCCGTCCACACTGCCTTATCGACTAGGATAGTTAGCATGTAGTTTTGGGTTATTCGTGAGGATTTCGGAATGTAATTTCTCATCTCTGTCCAATGCGTCTTGCAGAGCGTTCAACACGTGTGCTTCCCGAAAAATGGCGACTGTCCCTGATCAAAGGACACGAAACCAAATTGATCACAATGTGATAGGCGTGCTTCCAATGTGCTTGATGTACGCTGGTACGATGATGAATGCCGTGCCACTACTGTTGAGAAGGACGCTGTGTACAGGGCCACACTATGGTCAAGTTCAACGCGGAACATTGTCCGAAAACTCTTTCAAAAGATCGAAAGAATGAGTAAAGGTTTCAAGACTGGGGCCGATTACTGTAAGGATAAGCACGACTAAGAGTACAGAGTGACATGGAGGGAATACGTCTTAGACGTGCTGAATGGCAGCAGCAGTGCAATAGACGATATCGAAGTCGAAACCGCAGTCGCTGATGACGAAGTCGTTGTCTTGCCATTTGATTACAATGAATAATAAAGCTTTGGGGATTCAACGGGTGACACGGTTGCAGTGGTATCTGCAGCCTTCATCAGTTTGGAGCTAAAAGCGAGGCGAACGGGCCTGGTGGTAAACGCATTCAGGACGAATGGATACAGCTCGCAAAGTTTTGGTTTCGACACCACCTAGAGGATGGCGAGGAAGAGGGCGACCACCTCTCATATCTAAAGACCAAGTGGAAGTAGACCTGAACTTCCAACTCTATTAGACTTCAGTTCTGATCTTAACCTCGTCTTAGTCTGGTGGACGCTGTGAAGGGTACATTCTGCCTGACAGCGGCATCTTGGCCATCTTAGCCGTTATACAGTCCGCAGAAATAGTCTTTCCACATTCTCAGCATCGATTGTGAATCCACACCTTGTAGGGATGTTCACCGATGCAGGTTTCTTCTCTGGCTTTATAACCTTGGCATGTTTGAGTTACCCTTTCCAAAACTTTCGAACGTCGTTTCTGCGATAACACATGTATTTTGAACTCCTCAATCCCGCGTTTAACGTACTCCTCCCTTCTTTTCCGCTCATAGAGCTCACAAGCAGCTCTCGTTCATCGATACGACGTGGCCATGTAGGCATTCTGTTGTTCTGCACTCGTCATCAAGTCAAGGGATTCTCCTAGGTGATGGCTGGAAACCTGATTCATCAGAGGCAGCATTCCTGATAGCGTTTTGATAACTTCTCCGTTGCTGTTCTATGCTTTGTGTAGTTTTCATCGACTCTTGAGAGAGCTTGAGGGAGACACGATCGGCGAAGATCCTTACGGTCTCTTGCGATTGTATTTTCCTGACGTCAAATTTTGCTGGTCCTACCCGAATCCACAGTGTTCGCGATATCTGCATACGTACCTTGGCTGCAACAAGGTAATGATCCGTGTCAACATAGGCTCCTCGGAAGATTCGGACATCCAAGATCCTGGAGGAGTACCTGACGTAGATTGCAATATGATCGTGTGATGGGAATCGTGTGCTAGTTACTAGGAGATTTTGCGCCGTCACAAAGTCTATTAGCCTGAATCCGTTTTTGGACGTGGTGTCCTGTAGACTTTACTATGGCTCGTTCAAAGATGTTCTCGTTACCCAGCTTCACGTTGAATTTTCCTAGATCAATCTTGGTGACATAGCTGGGACATTGGGTGTATGTTCTATGTAGGAGGTTGTACAAGTCATCTTTGGCTCTGTCGTCTTTTTTTCTGTGGGGGCGTGAACGCATATCAAGCTGATGTTCGCGAAGATAGCTTTGGCGCGGATTATTATGAGGCATTCGCTCACACGCCGCAAACTTAGGACTTTTTGCCTTGTTCTCCTTGTACCAGTTTCCGTAGTAAGTGTCACAGTTTTTTACCCGCTCCATCCCATCAAACTTCTTGGAGGGCGGTAATGTCTGCTTTATAGCAACCTAGGGCTTTTTTCTAACTTTTCGACCGCACCCGGTCTGTTAAGAGACCTAATATTCCAGGTACGGAACCGACACTCCTGTCCTGTCCTTGCGGGTGTCGTCAACATGTAGTCCATCCGTTAAATTGGAAGCTTGTACTTATTATTTGTTATGGTTACGGTTTACTAGGTCGTAGCCCAGGAAACTCATTATTCGCTCTTCCTCGTTTGTAATTTCCATAGGAAATCTCCAAACGGCACCGCGAGGAGGACGGCATGGATGGGACTTACTAACAATGCAACAAGGTGTTCGTCTGCGGTAGCTCGCTTTTCTAGCAGGCCAGCAAGTCCTTTCTTCTTCCTCTTAACGGGCGCTACAGTTCGGGATGAACCTGGGCCTCAACCAACCTGCCCCTCCAACTAGCACGATCTTTTGCTAGCCTTTTCCATTGCCGCACACTCAGTTGGCTGAGGTCCCCTTCCACCTGTGTGCGCCATCTTGAGTGCGGCCGTCCTCTGCTTCTTCGTCCCTCGGGGTTGGATTCTAAAACACTCCGGGCCGAAGCTGTGGTGTCCATTCGCTCTACATGGCCCAGCCATCTTAGGCGTTGAATCCGTAGACGCCTGACTAGGCTCATGTCGCTGTACAGCCCGTAAAGTTCAAGGTGGAATCTTTTCCTCCATCCCCCGTCTGCGTTTATAGGCCCGAAAATTAAGCGCAAAATCTTTCTCTCGAACCGACCAAGGGCCTCCTCATCCGCTTTTGATAGTGTCCATGCTTTTGCGCCATTCAACAGGACCGGGATGATAAGGGTCTTATATAGAGTCAACTTTGTCGTTCGGGAGAGGGCTCTATTACTCAGTTGCCTCCTGAGCCCAAAGAAACAGCGATTGGCAAGAGTGATTCGGGGTTTATTTCGGAACTGATGCCGTTGTTCCAGGTCACTGCGGAGCCAAGGTAGGCGAAGTCCTTAACTACCTCGAACTTATATCTGCCAATACAAACGTTCTGGCCAAGACGTCGGTGGTGAGCGTCCTTTTTTGAGACAGCATATATTTAGTTTTGCCCTCGTTCACTGCCAAACCAATTTTCGCCGACTCCATCTCAATACTTGCAAACGTATGCAAGGAGTTGCGAGGATTTGAAATAGATTGTGCCTCTTGTGTTGGCCAGTGATTTTTGCACAATCTTTCCAATATGATGTTGAAGAAATCACACGACAGCGCATCGCCCTGCTTAAATCCTTTTTTGACATTAAAACTATCGGCCAGGTGTTCACCGATTCAGATGGGGCAGCGAGCATTCTCTAAAGTCATCCTGCATAGTCTGACGAGTTCAGCAGGCAAGTCGAAAGTAGACATAGCGTTGTATAGCTCGTCTCTAATTACGCTGTCGTATGCGGTTTCGAAGTCGACAGATAGTTGGTGAGTGTCGACTTGGAATTCATTGGTTTTTTCCAGGATCTGCCGTAGTGTGAAGATTTGGTCGATGGTGGACTTCCCTGGCCTGTATCCGCACTGATAAGGACCTATCAGCTTAATTACAAAAGGCTTTAGGCGCTCACAGAAAACTGCAGAGAAGATTTTGTAGGCGATGTTAAGAAGACTTATTCCTCTGTAGTTGGCGCAGTCAGAGGGGTCTCCTTTCTTGTGGATCGGACATACGATGCTGAGACTCCATTCCTCGGGCATGCTTTCCTCTCACCATATCTTACAGATGAGCTGTTGCATGCTCCTAACCAGGTCATCCCCAGCTGCCTTGAAGAGCTCAGCAGACAGTGCGCCTGCGTCAGCAGCTTGATACTACTTGAGTTTCGATATGGCAATCTTAATTTCGTCGAGGTCAGGGGACGGAATTCTCTGCGGTCTTCGTCGATTAGAAATTTATCATTCTGCCTGACAGCGGTATACAGTGTGCAGAAGTGGTTTTTCCATATTCTCAGCATCGACTGCGATTCTACTACTAGGTGTCCATTCTCATCCCTGTAGGCTTCCGTTCTGGCTTTATAATCTGGGCATGTTCGCTTTATCTATTGATAAAACTTTCGAAAGTCACGCCTGCAATAACACCTCTCCAAATCCTCAATCGCGCGCTTCTCGTGCTCTTTCTACTGAGAAGCTTATGCTCCTCCCTTGTTTTTAACTCGTTGAGCTCACGAGCTGCTCTTGTTCTTTTATGCAGCGAAGCTTTATATGCATCCTGCTTCGCTGTGTGAATCCTCCTGCACTCGTCATCGAACCAGATATTTCTTCGTGGTGGAGCCCTGAAGCCCAAAACTTCGGATGCAGAGATTTTAAGGGTTTGTTTGCAAAGGTTCCACCGCTGTTCTATTAATAGCGTGGAGGGTTGAGGTGTATTGGTGAGCTTAAGGGAGACGCGATCGGTAAAAGCACGAGCGGTTTCTGGCGATAGTAGCTTTCCGACGTCATAGCTATGTATTCTTACTCTACTCCGCTGCGTTCGTGATATCTGTAGGCGCATCTTAGCTGCTACAAGATAGTGGTCCGAGTCGATGTTAGCCCCTCGGAAAGTTCGAACATCAAGAATAGTGGAGGAGTGTCTGACGTCGATCGCGATGTGATCAATCTGGTTGGTAGTCGATTGATCAAAAGACCGCCAGGTGCCTTTGTGTACATATATCGAGGCGCGGGAAGCGCGTACTGGCTAGAAGGAGATTTTGCCCCGTAGCAAGATCAATCAGCCTGTGTCCGTTATCGGAGGTGGTGTCGTGTAGGCTATGTTTGCCGATGACTCGTTCAAATATGCTTTCCTTACCCAGCTTAGCATTGAAGTCTCCCAGTACGATTTTGATGTCATAGCTGGGACATTGGGCATACGCTCTGTCTAGGAGATAGTAGAACTCATCTTTGGCGGAGTCATCCTTTTCTTCCGTGGAGGCGTGGACGCAGATCAGGCTGATATTAAAAAATGCAGCCTTGATACGGATCGTTATGATGCGTTCGCTCACATGCCGAAAGCTTAGGACTTTTTGCCTTAGTCTAACCCGAACAGCAAATCCGCATCCAAACAATCGTTGTCCTCTCTCCCTATAGCAGTCGCCGTAGTAATATCGCAGTTTTTCATCCGCTTTATACCCGGTCCATTCCATCGCATTTCCTGGATGACGGTTATGTACGCTTTATAGCGGTCTAGGGCGTCCGCAAGTTGTTCGGCTGCACGTGGCCTGTTTAGGGACCTAACATTCCATGTACGGAGCCGAAGATCATTGTCCTTTTTTCGTTTTTTGCAAGGGTCGTTGGTATTAATCCGATCCGTTATATCCGAAGCTTGTGGTTGTTTCGGAGTTTGTGGTTTTTTTTAGGTTACGGCTTACTAGGCCGTAGCCCAACCGACTAATACTGCTTTTTGGCGCAGGAGGCGCCAAAAATTTCCAGATGGCACCACGTGGAGGTAGGGATGGGACTTACTAACAGTGCCGCTCTTCTCGCTTTTAAGCAGACCAGCATCTGTCCGATAGATGCTACCCCATCCCAGCAAGTCTTTTGTCATCCAGATAATCAGAAAAATCTAAGTTATGAATAAATAAACGACTGAACGCACCCACCCAAATCGACTGTCCATTGTCGGTAAGACAAATCGCTGTCTCAGTAATACAAAGTGACACCTATCACGCTCCACCATACCGACACACATCAATCCGTCTCCCTTCCAACAGTGAACTGCAAACCAACCGCTGTTCAATAAGCGTGGCTAAGGTTGTCCGGAGTGTAAAAAGAGAAAAAATAGGTGAGTCCATCCGATTCTGTGGTAAATTAGGTGTTTCGGGACAAAAATATCAACGCCGCATATCGCCTCCAACCATCCAACTTGCATTCCAATTAATCTACAAACTCAGTGTTCATTAAATAACTTTCAAAAAAAAACATCGAAAAACAGTGATATTTCCCAACGTTCGCGAGTAGAGCAGAGACGAAAACTTTTTTTTTTTTATTTTTTTGCGTAAAAGAAAATCGAAAGGGAAAGAGGAAGAACACCGAAAAAAGTAAGTTTCACGGGAAAGTGAGAAATTAAGTTTTTTTTTTGCAAGCACGGGGGGAAAAATGGCGGCGAAATACACGAAAATAAATTAAAAAAAAATATTTTTTTTTTCTCCTAATTGTGTGATGTGTAGAAGTTATATTTTGAAAGGAATTTGCATATTGTGTTTAGATTGAATTACAGAAAATGAGCAGCTCGGAAGAAGTATCGTGGGTAACCTGGTTCTGTGGACTCCGTGGAAATGAGTTCTTTTGCGAGGTAACTTTTAATCTTTTTGTTTGTATGCATCTCCGATGAATGGCAATTGATTGAAACTATGTTTTATTCCTATTTTGATTGAATTTGAAGGTTGACGAGGATTACATTCAAGATAAATTCAACTTGACTGGATTGAATGAACAAGTTCCGAACTATAGACATGCCCTCGACATGATTTTGGATTTGGAACCGGGTATGTGACTTTATTGACTGGATTAACAGACAATTGTCTATAAATTTTGCATATACATATATATAGAGGATGAACTGGAGGATAATCCACATCAATCCGATATGACTGAACAAGCAGCCGAGATGCTCTACGGTCTCATCCATTGTCGATATATATTAACAAATCGCGGCATTGCTCAGATGATAGAAAAATATCAAACTGGCGACTTTGGACATTGCCCACGCGTCTACTGTGAAAGTCAACCCATGCTCCCACTAGGTAAGTAGTGAAATAATCAATTTCCTTAATAGTAATTTTATCCAGCCATCATCGCATGGAGAAAGCGATTTCACCCGTATTCCTTCTGATTCAGAAGGTGGTCAGAATTCCTTCTCCTTCGCATGCGTTGATGAAGTTTGTGTAGGACTCGCCGTACTGAAGATTAAATCTAAGGCTGTAGGCTCGGACGACATACATCCCGTCTTTATCAAAACTCTTTTGCCCTGCATACTGAATCAGCTCACACACATCATGAATACTATTATTACCACCTCCACATACCCACAGTGCTGGAAAGTCGTCAAAGTTATGCCGTTACCCAAATCATCTTCCCCCAATAGTACTGACTTCCGGCCAATTGCAATCGCAATAGAAGCCCCAATCTAGACAGGAATGCAACATTTGATGCATTCGACGCACTGTCTGATTCCATCCAAAGAATTGTTTCCCTGTTCCCTCGCACTGAAATCGTTTTAGCGGGCGATTTCAATGTACACAATTCTCAGTGGCTTCGACATTCTGGACAGACAACACCCGAAGGAAGGTATGTTGAAATTTTTGCTGAGTTAAATCACTTAACTCAACTTGTGAATGAGCCATCACGTATCCCCGATGTTGCTGGTCATACCGCCAACACACTGGACTTGTTTCTTACCTCTCAGCCTGGCAAATACACGATCGATGTATTGGAACCCCTAGGCTTGTCTGACCACTGCATGATATCAGCAAAATTCTCGAACTCCCACCATCCAGTTAAATAAAAAGCTCCTAAGAGAACACTATGGCTATACGAGAAAGCCAACTGGTGCGGCCTTAACAACTTCTTTCCGATCTTTAACTGGTCGTTGTGCTTCCTCGACAACGACGTGGACGCCGCAACTGATATTATCGTAAACATTATCCGAATTGGCATGGCAAATTTTATTCCCAGCAATATTAAAAGCACCAGGCCTAAGGATAATTCGTGATTTGACTCGAGCTGCAAAGAGGCTATTAGGCTCAGGGAGCTAAGCTTTCGGGCCTACAAGGCAAAAAGTTCTGAGGAAAACCGAAAAAAGTTCATACGAGCGAGAAGTGACTGCAACACCCACGGATTAAATTCCAATTCGACCAGAAATTAAGGCGTAAAATCCTTCAATGTCCCAAAGGTAGCAAAAGTTTCTGGTCGTTTGTAAAAAAACATAAAAAACTCAACTAAATCGTCTATACCGACGCTCATCCACAATGACATTCCAGCTGTCACCCCCTTACACAAAGCTAACCTACTTGCTGCCCATTTCGCAACCAGTTCTCAGCTGCCAGCTTGTGCTTTGTCTCCGCCTGTACTAGAGTGCGTCAATTCCACCATGGGACTAATCCACTTCCGCACTCGTACAGTCGCAAGGGTTCTTAAAGACTTCGACATACCCCAATAGTTCTGAAGAGGTGTTCTTCTACGCTGGCAAAACCACTGCGAAAGCTTTTTCACCTTTCCTACACCTCTGGGCTCTTTCCGGGTAGGTGGAAAACAGCATTTGTCCAGCCTATACCCAAAAAAGGCGAATCATCTTCTCCCTCCAACTACCGACCCATTGCAATAACGTCCCTTCTTTCCAAGGTCATGGAAACGCTGATTAACCGTCAGCTTATGAAATATCTTGAATCACGGAAACTCCTCAATGACCGCCAATACGGTTTCCGCAGCAACCCTCAGCTTCTCATATTCGTTCACCAGTTTACGACCCTGCACTTCGGTTGTGGATAATGAGCGGCAACGTATGTTAAGCTCATTAAATTCCGATATCGACAGCATCATCCAATGGGGTATAAACAATAGAGTGGAATTTAATGCTTCCAAAACACAATGCTGTCTCTTGTCGCTAAAGCGTATAAATAACCCGCAGCCATTATCCATGAATGGCACTTGCATCTCAGAAACTGAAAAGCTTTCTATCCTGGGCATGAGTGTTGCTCACAATCTTAATTGGAGCGACCATATATTCAGTGTCGCCAAGAATGCTGCGGAATGCCTAGGATTCTTGTACAGATGCAAGAAATATTTCTCACCCTTAGATCTGGCTACAATCTATAAGGCGTTCATTCGTCCCAAATTAGAGTTTAACGCTCATGTCTGGTCCGGTGCTTCCAAGACCTTACTGCACCTACTAGACAGAATACAAAAACGAGCCATAAAACTGATAGGTGACTCCAGCATTACCAAAACATTAGACTCGCTGGAACACCGCAGGAATGTTACCTGCCTCTCCCTGTTTTATCGCTACTACCACCAAAAATGCTCTGATGAAGTAGCCAGTTGCATTCCGCCCCTTCAACATTTCTCCCGCAATACACGTCTCTCTAGGAATGCTCACCAATATACTCTGAAGCCCGCTTTCGGACGTACTGTCAAATATAGAGAATCTTTCATTAACCGAACCACACGAATCTGGAACTCCCTGCCGGATTCGGTTTCCCCCCCTCAATGCAACATGCAAACATTTAAGATCAATGTCCATCGGCATCTCCTCTATTCCTCTTCCTCTCTACCTTCTGCCCGCACTGTGTCGCCGACATAATAAGGTTATTAGACCTTGAGTGCGCGCAAATTATTAAAAAAAAAAAAAAAAATCCTTCCATTTCTAAGCAAAGTATTCGAAAGTATAGTAAGTAGTCAACTTAAGTCCCATCTAGAATACAATAAACTCACTATTGAACTACAATCTGGCTTTCGTGCTAAGCGCAATTGTACTACGGCTCTGCTCAAAGTCTGCGAAGATATCCGTGTAGGAATGGATAAGGGTATGGTTGGTGTATTAGTTTGCCTAGACTTTTCCAAAGCCTTCTATAGCGTAGAACATTACTTGCTACTAGAAAAATTAAAAAAAGCAATTTCTTTGTGAGGGTTCTGCATGTCATCTTATGTCCTCTTATCTCTCAAATCGATCCCAATACGTGTTCTGTAATAATAAACGTTCCTCTAATCTCCGTGTCTACTCTGGAGTTCCGCAAGGCTCAGTATTAGGTCCGCTTCTATTTTCTTGTTTTATAAATGATGTTTATAAATGTTTTTCTTCCTCCAAATATCATATTTATGCTGATGATATACAAGTATATTCCATGTTCCCTAAGTCAAGCTGTGTTTCACATATGGAGTTGCTCTCGCACCACTTAAATCGGGTCTATGTTTGGTCGACAACCAATAAGCTTAGACTCAATGCATCGAAAACAAAGGCTACATTACTAGATAGATGCAGAACAACATTGCAGAACAACCCCCATTAAAAATAAACAACTTACCCATTGAATTTGTGTCTAAAATAAAGAACTTGGGTATCCACTTCGATCGGAGCCTGTGCTGGAACACACACATAAATAGTGTAGCTTCAAAAGTATACGGTGCTCTTAGAGGCCTTAGTCCTACTACAAACTACTTACCCACGGACGTTAAGCAAAAGCTTGTGACATCCTTCATCTTGCCTATATTACTCTATGGATGTGAAATTTTTTCTAAATTGGACTATGAGTCCTTCAATAAATTAAATGTGGCGTTCAATAGCTGCGCCCGATATATATACGGCATTAAAAGACATGAACACATTTCCGAATTCGCAAAAAAAAAAAAATAGTAGGCCGTTCTCTCAAATCGCTGTTCAAATTCCGTACCTTGCTACTATTACAGAAAATAGTTAACACCAAAGAACCCGAATATCTCTACAAGAGTATTCGCTTTGCTAGGGCCCAGCGTGCCTCATTATTAATTGTCCCTAGACACAAATATTTTATAACATCAGCCTTATATGTGCACACGCCCCTACCGACGAGGCTGAAGACCCTATCAAGGAGGACTTCTATGACCTCCTGGACAACGCCTACGGAGCTTGTCCGGAGTACGATGTAAAAATCGTGCTCGGGGACTTCAATTCCAAAATCGGAAAGGAAAACACCCTTGGCGGAGTGATCGGAAAGCACAGCCTCCACGATACAACAACAGATAACGGCTTCCGACTCGCTGACTTTGCGACAGCTCGTAATGCGGTGATAAGTAGCACAAGATTCCCTCGCAAGCGAATCCACACAGCAACCTGGCGATCTCCGGACGGTCGAACCGCCAACCAAATCGACCATGTGCTCATTGACGCAAGGCACGCGTCAAACATCCTGGATGTGCGAACATTCAGAGGGGCGAATGTCGACTCTGACCACTTCCTCGTAGCAGCAAGATTCAGAGCTCGACTGTCCAATGTCAGAAAGCTGCACCAGCCCATCAGGAGGAGGTTCGACATTGGGCGCCTGAGCACACCGGAGGTTGCCAGAGTCTACAGGGAGCAGCTGAGCGAAAGACTCTACGGTATGCCTACGTCGAACACAAATGCCAATAATATGTGGCTGCATTGCCGCTCAGCCATTCAGGAAGTAGCCGAAACCACATTAGGATATCTACCACCCCCGACAAGAAACCCGTGGTATGATGGCGAGTGTGAGCAGAAAAAGGCAGCAACCGACGAGGCGTACCAAAATGCGCTGCAGAGGAAAACCAGGGCAGCGCGAGAAGAGTACCGAGCCAGAAGAAGGGAGGAGAAGAAACTACTGCGACAAAAGAAAAGAATCTTCGCAGCCTCCCAGCTCAAGGATATCGAGGAGTCTAGGGATAAACATAAAATACGAGCCTTTTACAAGAAAGCCAAAGGCCTTGCAGGAGGCTTCAAAAAGGGCACCCTGGCTCTTCGAAACTGCGAGGGTAATCTTGTCACCGACCCGCAGGGAATAGTGGATGTATTTAAGCAGCACTTCCAGCAGCTGCTTAACGAGCATGACCAAGAGAGAGTGGTAGGGACCGAGGAAATCCCAACTCCAGCCGCTGAAGTAGTCCTCCCACCCAGCATAGAAGAAGTCGGCACAGCTATTCAGAAGCTGAAGAACAACAAGGCCGCAGGCTCAGATGGCTTGCCATCAGAGCTCTTCAAGGCTGGCGGCGATGTTCTGGTAGGGAGCATGCACCAGATCATCTGCAGAATTTGGGAAGATGAGAGCATGCCCGACGACTGGAATACCAGCTCTATATGCCCCATCCACAAAAAAGGCGATCCTACCTCTTGCAAGAACTATAGAGGTATATCCCTGCTCAATGTCGCATACAAGATCCTGTCCAGCGTATTGTGTGAACGTCTTAAACCATTTTGCACCGCACTAATCGGCAGCTACCAGTGCGGCTTCCGGCCCAGCAAATCGACTATAGACCAAATTTTCACACTTCGACAAATCCTGGAAAAGACCAACGAGTTTCGAATCGATACACACCATCCTTTCATCGATTTCAAAGCCGCATACGACAGCATTCATCGTGAAGCACTGTTTGGGGCGATGGCCGAATTCGGGATCCCGGTAAAACTGATCCAGTTGTGTCGCGCCACGCTAAAAAACACGCGATGCACCGTGCAACTCGGTTCTAGGACCTCGGAACCATTCGAAACATGCACCGGATTTCGGCAAGGAGATGCGCTTTCATGTGACTTCTTCAACCTGGTGTTGGAGCAGATAGTGCGACGGGCAGGCGTCAACAGGGAAGGCACTATCTTTTACAAGTCCATCCAGCTGCTAGGACACGCGGATGATATCGACATCATCGCGTGTTCTCGCCGTGGCATTGTGGAAGCATTCACGGCGATTGAAGAACAGGCGAAACGAGTTGGTCTTAAGATCAATGAGGACAAAACGAAATACATGCTGTCAAGCAAAAACCAATCCGTTGCTCACCACCTGGGACAAAACATAACAATTGACAGCTACAATTTCGAGGTACTTAAGGAGTTTGTCTACCTCGGGGCAAACGTAAATTCCACAAATGACACCACAGTGGAGATCCGGCGTAGAATCGCCCTTGGCAACCGCTGCTACTTCGGCTTGTCCAAACAACTGGGGTCAAAACTCCTCACTCGAAAGACCAAAGTCTTGCTTTACAAAACGCTCATTCTGCCAGTCTTGCTGTACGGAGCCGAAAGCTGGACGATAAGCAGGACAGCGGAGCTGATTTTGGGTTCTTTCGAAAGAAAAATTCTGCGCCGGATATTTGGTCTTGTCTGTGAGGAAGGTGAATGGAGAAGAAGACACAACCGCGAACTCTACGAGCTGTACCAAGATGTGGATGTAGTCCGGAAGGCAAGGATCCGTCGACTACACTGCCTCGGCCACATCGAGCGCATGGACATTAACGCTCCAGCTAAGAGGGTCTTCGACTCCGAGCCTCCTGGTTCGAGAAGAAGAGGAAGACCGAACCTCCGGTATAAAGACCAAGTAATCGCGGATGTAGGACATCTTGGTCTTGGCAACTGGAAGCAGCGTGCCCGGGACCGTCAAGGATGGAAGGCAGCTATAGCTCAGGCTCAGATCCTCCATGGATCGCAGGCCTGATAAGTAAGAAGTAAGTAAGTAAGACACAAATATTTAGCAACGTCTCGACAATTTTTTGTGAATGCGGTTCAACTTTGGAATAAGCTAACCCTTCACATCAAGCAAGCGACAAGCACAAAAGTCTTCAAGTTGAGATGCTTTAAATATCTTGCTGAAAACGACTAGTGAAATGCTTTCGTCTTTCTTCTTCTTTCCTTCTCATTTTCAATTAGTTTTAATTTTTAAGTTTTAGTTTTGTTTTTATTCTAGTATTTACATATGTATATGAAAATCAATGTTAATGTTAACCCTAATCGTTAGAGTCTCTTAAGCTCGGCAAATTTAAAAGATGTTATTCTTAATTGTTTGAGGATTTTAAATAATAATAAATTACAAATTACAAATAGTTCCCACAATATGGATTTTTACTTATGAAGTTGATTATTATAATTTGCCTAATTATACTTTCTATGCGGTTCCTAATGATTCGTATTCTGCAGGTGGAGTTGGAGTCTTTGTGCGTAACCATTATGAGTGTGAGGTCAAAAGCATTAGCTTCTCCAGTGCAGATGTTATAAAAATTTCAGTTTGTTTGTTTGAAGAAAATGTCACCTTTGTTTGCGTGTATAGATTCCACTCAATATCAGTTGAGATATTCATTGAGGAATTTTCTGTCTTCTTAAATACCGAGCGTGCTACCAATCTTGTTGTTTTAGGCGATATGAATATGGATCTCTTAACTCCCACTAGCTTCATATAATATGCTACTTTCTCAAAATGGATTAATATCCTTTGTTAATGAGCCGACAAGTCCCACTACAGGAACCTGCCTGGATCATGTTTTTGGTCGTTTCTCTACTTTATTTCATTTCGATTGTTCTGGCATTGTCTTTGATCTACGTATTACAGATCATTGTATGACGGGTATAGCTTTTAAGGGTTTGAAAAGCACAATACGTGATAAATCCATATCGAACTACCAGACGACTGAAATTGATTTTGCTAAATTAAATCATGATCTCTTATATGCTGATTGGAATGTAATATATGCTGAGGAAAGCCCTTCCATGGCATATAACTTATTTGCTGAAAAGCTAGAAAGTTATGTCAATAGTTCAACCTACATCATCCATAAAACCAATAAGTCAAAATTAAAACCGTGGATAAATGATCATCTTCTCAAAAAAATTAAAATCAAAAACAAATTACGTATTAAATGTCAGAAGCATCCTCTTAACACAAATTTGAAACGTCGTTTTCAAAAATTGTGCAATGCAGTTAAGAAAGAAGTAAGATTAAGGCGTGAAAATTATTACCATAATAAGTTCCAAAGTTCGGCGGGCAATCCGAAAAATGAGTGGAAAGTCATAAATAACATATTAAATAGGAATATGAGTAATCAATCCAATTCTTTAGTTATCCAAATGGATAACAAGGATATATCAGATTCTGTAGAAATAGCTAATTCATTCAATGAATACTTCACAACCATTGGTCAACATTCTCCTGCTAGTCAATCCTCCTTTCTTTGTAACCACTGTACAAACGTTAACGTTTCAGATAGGGCCATCAATAGTAACAGTTTTTTTTTTTTGTGAACCCATTTCTAGTCTAGAAATTTTGAAAACCATAAGAGGTCTGAAAAATTCGAATACGTGTGGAAAAGATGGTATTTCTAACGTTGTGTTAAAAAAGACATTTTAGCACACATCTTTAATCTGAGTGTTATTTCCGGCATCTTTCCCGATAAACTGAAATGTGCTATTGTCATACCTCTTCACAAAAAAGGCAGCAAAAAAGATCGCAATAATTACCGACCTATCTCACTTTTATCTTCAATTTCAAAAGTTTTCGAGAAAATTGTTAAAATTAGGATCTTGCGTTTTCTATCAAATATACATTTTTTTTAGTCCTCTACAGTATGGTTTTAGATCAGGGTTTTCTTCAGAAGATGCTTTGTTGGACTTCTGCTCCTTTATACAAAAGGGCTTGGATAACAAAAAATGCTGTGGTGCACTCTTTGTTGATATAACCAAAGCTTTCGATATGGTAAATCATAATTTGCTGTTAAAAAAGCTGTTCAACGCAGGATTTCGTGGCTGTATTCACAACTGGTTCGCATCATATTTAAGCAATCGAAGTCAGGAAGTAAAAGTCAATAACGTTCTTAGCGACTCGAAAATTATTTACTTGGGGGTACCACAAGGCTCTGTACTCGGTCCGATCCTATTCTTAATTTATATTAATTCACTGTTTGAGCAACCTTTTATCGGGAATATAAAGGCTTTCGCGGATGATCTTGCCATTGGATACAACGCTGTTAGTCCGTTAAATATAGTTTCTGATATTAATTATGACGTCCATATACTAAGGTCGTGGTTTGCAGAACATAGACTTATTGCAAGCAATAAAACCAAACTAATGCTTTTTAATCTTGACTCCAAGGAAATGGCTGACATTGAAGTTATTTTCTACTCATCTGGCTGCTTAAGATTCAATTCGATTCACAACAATTGCCTGGAAGCTAGTCCTCAATCTACCTTTAACCCTAATGTATCTTGTTCGGAAAATTGTTTCAAAATTGAAAATGTAAAATCTTTCAGGTACTTAGGAGTTACAATAGATCAACAATTTAAATGGACCGAGCATATTTTGAATCTCAAGAAATTCTTTCTGTCAACTATTCGTTGCCTGTACAAACTACGAAAATTTTGTTCCAACGCTTTTTTAAAAACCGTATACCATGGTCTATTTCATTCGAGGTTAGAATATGGTATTTGCTGTTGGGGTGGTGCTTACCGCAACAAACTTCAACAATTAGTTATCCTTCAAAAATGTGCTTTGAGAAAAGTTTGCAATTCTACCCGGTTGGCTCATTCAATGGAGCTATTTCGCAAATCAAAGATTTTACCAGTTCGTCACTTATTTTTCTATAAAGTCTTAAAAATCTTTTTTATACGTAGTGGCTACATGCAAAGCCCTATTGTCGGACCTTATAATCTAAGACATAATACCGGTAATTACTTACCTTTCCGAACAACTCTTTATAGAAACTCGTATTCTATCGTAGCCCACAAGTTGTTTTATAAACTACCAGAAGGAATACGAAACATTAGGAATCCATCCCTATTTTTGAAAAGTATAAAGTCTTGGCTCCTTACTTACGACATAAATAACATCGAAATTCTGTTGCACTATATAGTCTGATTTATACTTGTTACCGTATAGTTGTTGTCTACCTGATTTATGCTACATTTCTCATTGAGTATGCTTATCTTGAATTTTTTATACTTTTTATGCTCCTATGGTTCACCCCACCATGTAATTAATTAAATAAAATGTGGCATTATCTCTATTTCTTATATTAATATTAATGCCACTCATAATGTTCTCATAAAGATAATTTTAGTTCTTGAAATATTGTAGAGACATAAGTTGAATGAATTATGTTAATGGGAATAATGAATAAATACAATACAATACAATACAAATTTTTCCGTTTTAAGGCCTCTCTGATATTCCCGGCGAAGCAATGGTGAAAACGTACTGTCCCAAGTGCATTGATGTCTATACACCAAAGTCATCTCGTCACCATCACACAGATGGAGCATATTTCGGCACTGGTTTCCCCCATATGCTGTTTATGGTCCATCCCGAATATCGCCCGAAGCGACCCACCAACCAATTTGTTCCAAGGTAAATCGTCACCTTTCCGCCCGCCACAATTCCACCTAATCCATCATCTCATTTCAGACTTTATGGATTCAAAATACACAGCTTAGCTTATCAAATTCAGCTGCAAGCAGCAGCTAACTTTAAAATGCCACTACGAGCGGTAAATTTGAAATGAAACATTTGATTTTAAATTCATACGTATTCTGTTGTTTTTTTTTTTTTTTTTGTTTTACTTTTCCTCACAACAAAAACCTAATGCATTTACATTTATATATATATAACTATATACATTAAAAAAAAAAAATTCACAAAAAGAAGATTTAAGGAAGAAGAAAACATTTTTTTCTAAATAACGAAACTTTGTTAAGCAAGAAAAGAAAAGAAAAACTTAAAAACAGAAAGCCAAAAAACGAAGAAAAACGAATAAATACTTAAATACAATTGATATACGCTCATTTGGGGGTAGTAGCTCGACAGGAACAGAAAACGAAAACAAAAAGCAAATGAAGACACACTTGAACACGGATGATAAACCATAAAAAGAAAAACTAAGCACACGATCCAAAACTCTTTTTATTTAACTTTCAAATTTCCTTGTGTCTCTCTCTCTTGTTATTTTTTTTTTTCCTTTTACATTACATTAATTTGCTTTTCGTTCTTATTTTCCTGTACAGTAAATGCAAAAGAAGAATATATAAGATCCTAAGGCCCTTGAAGAGATTAGACTTCGAGGCTTGTGTTCCTCGTAAATTTGTGTCTGTTTACTACTTTACAAGCAAGCAGCTACGTACTAACAAAACTATACATTTGTTCTCTGTAATGACAAATTGGAATGCAGAAAATACGAAATGAGAAAAAGCAAAGCGATTGAATGATTAAATTTTAAAACGAGCGATTAATGATTGTTTCTGTTTCGATTGTCGTGTCTTTGTTTGGTGCAATAAAAACGAATGTTTAATGTGAAATCAAGTAGTAAGCAAATCTGAATCGTTATTCTGTGGGCTGTTCCGGCAGAGGTGGGGATACTTGTTGTTGGTTTAACAGGTTAACACGGTGTAGGGGTCGGTTGACTACACGGATTGGTCGATAGGGGACAGATATGTACATCTTACGCGTAGTAGTCGAACGTATTATTTTATTTTTTTTTTTAAATAGAAAAAAAAACCGGCCAAGTGCGAATCGGACTCGCGCACGAAGGGTTCCGTACCATCTGTTTACATAAATATGAAAGAGACTATGTATGTTACCTCATCAAATAACAGATCTTGGTTGCAGGCAGGATTTTTTGGATGAAAATCATGTCTGTTGTATGGGAGCCCCCCTTAAATATTCATTTTGTTCTGTTTTTAGCATCTGTCGTGGTAGCGGCAATAGAAATACATCATCTGTGAAAATTTCAACTGTCTAGCTATCACGGTTCATGAGATACAGCCTGGTGACAGACGGACGGACGGACAGCGAAGTCTTAGTAATAGGGTTTCGTTTTACCTTTGGGTACGGAACCCTAAAAATGCGGGGAAAACACCCCTCTTAACAGGTCTATTCCCTCATGAGCGGGTCTCCTCCAATCCGTGAGTGAGTTTCTTTAAATCTATATTCTTCTTTGTTGGCGTTACAGCCCCCATAAAGGACCAGAGCCAACTTTCTCTCAACCACACATGTTGTGTGTGTGATTTATTTTTCACACAGGTGAAGGAGACCTACAGTTTAATGTAGATTCCGAACGGCTTGAGTCGAGAAGCAATCATACTGTGAGGGGTTTTGCCAGTACCCCGCCGAGGAGGGATGCCGCGAAATGAACATTCGATGGCGTTGGTGTAATCGAGATCGGAACACGCTCATCGTGCGTCAGAAGCCCTCTAATCCATAATCGAGTCTTCCTTAATCCATGATCGACGAGTTTCTATAAAGTCCTGATCGGGTCTCCTTAAATCCATGATCGAGTTTCGTTGATTCAGTGATCGAGTCTCCCTCAAATCCGTAATCGAAGCTCCTTAAATGCCTGGCGAGTCTCCTTAAACCCTCTCATCGAGTCTTCTTAAAATCCTGATCGAGTCTCCTTAATACCATGATCGAGTTTCCTTAAATCAATAATCGGGAATTAAAATCCATGAACGAGTCCCCTTAAATCCCTGATGAGTTTCCCCTAAATCCCTGATCGAGTCTCCTTAAATTTGTGCCCGGGTCTCCTTAAATCCATGATCGAGTCTCGTTAATACCATGATCTAGTTTCCGTAATACCATGATCGAGTATCCTTAAATCAGTGATCGGGAATTTAAATCCATGAACGAGTCTCCTTAAATACCTGATGAGTTTCCCTAAATTCCTGACCAAATCTTCTTAATTCTATGTTCGGGACTCTTTAAATTCATGCTCGAGTCTCCTTCAACCCACGATCGAGTCTCCTTAAATCCATGATCGAGTCTTCCTATATCCATAATTGAGTCACCTTAAATCGGTGGTCGAGCCTCCTTAAATCTGTGTCCGAGTCTCCTTAAATCCATCATCGATTTTCGTTGAATCCTTGATCGAGTCTCCTTAAATCCATGGTCGCGACTCTTTAAATCCCTGATTGGGTCTCTTTAATTCAATGGTCGGAACTCCTTAAATCCATCATCGAGTTTGGTTGAACCCTCGATCGAGTCTCCTTAAATCCCTGATCGAGTCTCCTTTAATCCATGATTGCGTCTCCTTAAATCCCTGATTGGGTCTCCTTATTTCAATGGTCGGAACTCCTTAAATCCATGATCGGAACTCTTTAATTCCATGGTCGAAACTCCTTAAATCCATCATCGAGTTTGTTTGAATCCTCGATCGAGTCTCCTTAAATCCCTGATCGAGTCTCCTTAATTCCCTGATCGAGTCCCCTTAAATCCATGATCGAGTCTCCTTAAATCCATGGTCGCGTCTCCTTAAATCCCTAATTGGGTCTCCTTAATTCCATGGTTGGAACTCCTTAAATCCACGATCGGAACTCTTTAATTCATGATCGACTATCCTTAAATTCGTTTTACCGTGAAGGTATCTTGAAAATCCTTTAGGTGAAATAGCTATTTTGCGAATGACGTTCTCTTAAATTTCAGTTCCAATAGTGAAACAAGGGGGCGGCGTTAGATGATCTTACGAATGTGTGTCTATTCGGAGTGTAGGGTCAGGTATGAGCTTTCACACATGTTTTAGTTATTGCTTCATCTTTTAGCAGTAAGTGGTTAAATAAACACATTTGGGACTCGCGTTCATTTGATTGATTGGCTATCATTACCAGACTATTCTGTCGAGTCTGAGTAGTTAGTCTAACAGACTATACCCTGTACTGCTTGCTAGTGACGCATTCTTTCAATCACTGCTGTCGCGCAACGTAATTGACCTCGTTGTCTGAAAATTCTTCTCCGATAAGGCGCTCTGTTGTTAAGTAGTTATCTTGATTTGATAAAGAAACAGCGAATGCTAACATGATTTTTGTGGGATGAAAAGTAATTTCCAGTCTGAAAGCCTATCATAGAACTTCCTGATGGTTTTCTCTGGGTGCTTAGGTTAAAGATAACTTTATGTGTGAATCTGCCTTTCCCCAATTTCACCCAATCATCGCACATTCTGTTAGTCGATGTATAACTCCACAATCTACAATATGTGTTCTTAGTCGTATCAATCAGCTTGGATTTAAATTGCCTTCAACTTTTCAGGATTATATTGCTCTGTGCCAGGAAATCCTTAGCCGTCCCGAGCCCGACGCTGAATAAATGGACACTGGGGTGCCAGCCAGCCTTATATACAAAACTGGCAGCACTCAACATCACCCAAATGGAATTGACTGCAAAGCAGATAGAGACCAACAGAAAAGGCCAAAAAAAAAAAAAAAACACACAAATTTGTACTCTCAATCCCTTGAATCTGAATGTTGCTGGCCTCCCCCCCACTCTGTTTCTGTGTCTGTCACTCTCTCACTACTCATCTTTGTTGTTGTTGTTGAATTGTTGTTGCATTTTATTTTTAATTCGAAATAATGTCGCCTGTGCCGGCTCGTTGCTCGCTCCATTGGAAGGATGTTGTGGTTGTTGTTTTCTCACTACACTTTCCATACTATGTATCTTTTCGAAACACCGCCAGCTAGTTCGATGTGTTGTTGAGACATTTCTCACACCGCCCCCCCGCCCAGCAAGCCCCTTGTTTTGTTTTCCTCATTTCGTTGCCTTTCTTTGATTTTTATTTATATTCATTTCCTTTTGTCTTTGGGAGATCACCGAGAGAGTCTTTGATGCTGTGTCTTCTTAACCTCACCAACTCACCAACCGTCGGACTACTTGTATAGTATCTTAAAACGTATCAATCCATAAGTTATATTTAAACAAAAGACAAAATTGTTTATCAAAAAACAAAGCAAATAAAAATGGAAACGAAAGTGTTTGATTTATTTCTTTTATGTTTCGTATGATTGTTTATTGTGTGTTTTCTTTTTTTCTTTTCTTTTTCTTCCATTCACAGCGTGGTCCACAGAAGGACGAAGAAGGCGAGGCTCACGACCGTCCAAATCGCATATAGAAAGAATATTGTTATTAAGGCAAACCGTATATAATGTATAGGGAAAATAAAGGAGAAAAAGTAGAATTTTTTTTTTTTTTTTTTTTTTGTTCGTATCGGCCACGCTTGCAATCCTTGTTTTTCATTTTTTTTTTGATTTTAATTTCTTTCTTTTGTTTTGATTTGTTGATTGTTTGATATTCGTTATTGTACGACTAGTGTATTGGGAGGAGGAGAGGCTTTATGCCGGTCGGTAGTTTATTCATTAGTTCTTCCTTATGCGCCCGCTGCTGCTGCTGCTACTATTCTATAAAATTCATTTACCCCGTTTACATGCGTAGTTGAAGACGGATTCAACTAGGATCGAAATCCATATAAACGCGGATCGAATTGAAATAGAGTCGACTCGATCCAACTAGCAGAGCTGGATCGAGTTGAAAAAATGCATGTAAACCTGAGTCGAACTGACATTTTGTCTCTGTATGTGTGAGATATCTTTTTTGCTTTTCCTTCTATTTGCGGGGTTCACACCATACGATTTGCTTGATGACCTTGCTTGATGGGCCAAATCGTGAATGTGAACGGTCGTACGACATGTCGTCAAATTTGTCGTTTGGAAGTTCAAATATTTTAACTTTTTTGCGGGGTTCACACCATACGATTTGTCTGTACGATTTGCTTGATGACCTTGCTTGATGGGCTAAATCGTAAGTGTGAACGGTCGTACGACATGTCGTCAAATTTGTCGTTGGGAAGTTCAAATATTTTAACTTTTTTGCGGGGTTCACACCATATGATTTGTCTGTACGATTTGCTTGATGACCTTGCTTGATGGGCCAAATCGCGAGTGTGAACGGTCGTACGACATGTCGTCAAATTTGTCGTTTGGAAGTTCAAATATTTTAACTTTTTTGTGGGGTTCACACCATACGATTTGCTTGATGACCTTGCTTGATGGGCCAAATCGCGAGTGTGAACGGTCGTACGGCTTGTCGTCGAATTTGTCGTTTGGAAGTTCAAATATTTTAACTTTTTTGCGGGGTTCACACCATACGATTTGCTTGATGACCTTGCTTGATGGGCCAAATCGCGAGTGTGAACGGTCGTACGGCTTGTCGTCGAATTTGTCGTTTGGAAGTTCAAATATTTTAACTTTTTTGCGGGGTTCACACCATATGATTTGTCTGTACGATTTGCTTGATGACCTTGCTTGATGGGCCAAATCGTGAGTGTGAACGGTCGTACGACATGTCGTCAAATTTGTCGTTTGGAAGTTCAAATATTTTAACTTTTTGACTTGCCTGATCGACTTATCGTAAGGTGTGAACAGTTGTCGTCCAACTTGAGAGCATTTTTTTTTACTTTTGCTTGCGCGTTCAGAGAATCAAAACACCAACTTTGAGCGGAATGAACGATATTTTTTATTATTTTTCTCAGTAACTCATCATATGTTGCTATGTCGGATATTATACGATTCAATTTCGATTCAATTCTCTCTCTTCGAACACGAACATGACGGTGAGAGAAGTGAGAAGCGTCCGGGGTAGGTCGTATTGCCTGTACTGGGGATTTGATTCAATACTTTGTAAGTTCTCTATTTCTTTTTCTCATATTTTGCGAGTGTTGGTGCGGTGTCTCTCAGCATAACGTAAAATTCACACACACAAAGACAAAATGCGGGCTAAGTGTCAGTTTGTGGAGAGCTCACTATTGAATCGTATAATGATTCGTATTCAACGGACCGAAAACACAAAAGAGAATAAACAAGAATTGAATCGTATAATATCCGACTATCAATTCGCAAATAATGACGAAAATCCTCTGGCAAATTTTCGTGAAAATCTCTTAACAATTACCGATGAGAAACTATTACGTTTTCCGACCCATGGTTTAATCCACATTCGCTTTTTTTTTTTTTTTTCTTCATTTTCGAGTATTTCATCAATAATCATCCCTGTAACCAGAAGCATGCGCCGCCATGTTTGTACTTCGAAATTTCTATCGCAAGTCAAGTCGGTCAAGCAAGTTGTATGGTGTGAACGCTAGGCATTATTTGGTCGTCAAGCAAATCGTACAGACAAATCGTATGGTGTGAACCCCACTTTACGCTTGCTGGTTGGCACAACGCAGGACTAACGCAATCCAAGTAAAAGGTCCGTATTTACATACTATCTGTCACTTCAACTACGTTTGAACTCTTCGTCGGAGTCTACACGAGGGCTATCTGGTGAGGGCTAAAATAAGTGTAAAAGAGAGGGTAAGTGAAACAGAAATACAATGGCACACTCACGCGCGGGTAGCTACTTCGTGGGTTTTTTGCCATTTCCTTATCTCCTTTTCTTTGTTTTGCGATGTCGCTTCACTCCTGTTTCTGACTTGGAAGTGTACGTTTGGATACCATTCTTACTTTTCAAACATCACCACAGGCAACGAAATTGAAATGTGAAGCGAAATGTCAAGAAACAGGCACACGCAGAAAAGCTCCGTGTGGACGCGTCCTCAAATTGGAACGTAGGTTCAAAAGAAAAAGGCGCAAAAAGAAAGCCCTCGTGTAGACTCCGACTTCGATCTTTCGACTACGTAGCGGAAACACCTGGGTCGAAATTTCAATTCAGTTTCGACTCGATCTTTCGACTACGCATGTAAACGGGGTAATTGTCCTTTTGTTTTTGATTTTAGTTTCACATGTAGTTGACTCTAGTTACTCATCATCATCTATCTAATATCTCTTATTCTCTTGCTCGGCTTCTCGCTCTCTTATCATGATCATCTCTCGAGTTTATTTTATTTCGCCCCTTCATGTGGTCCATGATCCGTGAGACAGTGTTGGACAGAAGAAGGAATTGATTTTAAATTGCCTACCTCCTGTCGCTTACATAACGAATATGTGGGAGTGTAAAATATGGAGAGCTGCTTTCTCCCTCTCTCTCTCTCTCGCTCTCATTTGCTCATTTGCTCTGGTGCACTGGATCTGTAGTTTTGCTCTTTCATTATTTTATTTTTATTTTCTTTTTTCATGTAAGACTCGTGCTCATGTACAAAAAAATAGAACCAACGACTGCAACGACTGATTCACTTGTTCTTTTTTCATTCAATTCAATTCACTTTTCTGTTTTTACTTATTTTTTTAAAAGAATACATATTCGTTTGCTTAAACACTGTCTCAAACTACCTTTTTTGTATTCAACGAATCATTGGAATCTCATTTCATTTCACCCACTCTCCATCGCACTCACATAACATCACGTCTAGAAGGAATTACAATGAAACGAAAGAAAGAAGAAAACAAACAAAAAAAAAAAAACAAATTTTCTGTATAACTGATAAGAAATAAATAAAACAAAAAATAAATAATTCTAAGCAAGAAAAACACAAAAACAAAAGAAAAGCAGAAAACATCTGTACCGTTTTTAAGAGTAAGTGTTAAGAAACAACTACAATATTTAAAAAACAAAAAGGTGTCCTTGTCCAGTTCGAGCTAGTCGAACGAGACGAGCCTACTATACCATGTACTAAAAAAAAGTTCATAGAAACAAGTTTGTAATAAATGCGTATAAGAGAAAAAGAAAAAAAAAAATGAAAATGAGCATTTGGAATAAAAGAAAAATCAAGAGAAGAATTTAACATAGAATTTGGGGCTTTGAGTTTCAGTTTCTTGTTTCGCCGGGTCCATCGAACTAACACGGGGTGGCCGTGGTGCAGTGGTTAACATCGTCGACCGCCGAGCGGAAGGTTTATGGTTCAAATTCGCTTCATAGCCAAGAAAAAGTAGTTCCTATACGGACAAAAAGTATGCAACGCTGTTAGAATGGAAAGTGACCAGACGTACTGCTGCAGGCATAACACTCACAGTATATGCGTATGCAATACTAAAGTGCTTGAACGAATTACTACGGACTATAACCAACGCGGAATTCGGTCAGCTCTCGTCCTATCTAGGTCTAGGACAACCACCCCTGAGAGTAGTGAACGAACATCAACGACCCCAACCACTGTACTCCGTTCAGGTTGTGTGTGTCAACACATCATAAGAGAATATAAAAACTCTTGAACCTGCGCGAGTCTAAAAAAAAAAAAAAACCATGGAATGGACTATAACATGGCTAGAGATAATCTTTAAAGGATGCCTAACTTGGAGTCATATTCCAGAAAAGTGGATCGTGCGCAACGGTAATTTTCATCCCCAAAGCCGGCAGGGGATGTGACACCACATCCGATAACGGACATAGGCTGATCGACCTTGCCACGGGGCGAAATCTTCTTGTAGCCAGCACACGATTTTCCCACCTCGATATGCACAAAGGCACCTGGCGGTCGCCAGATCAATCAGTCACCAACCAGATTGACCACATCGCGATTGACGTCAGACACTCCTCCACTATTCTTGATGTTCGCACTTTCCGAGGAGCGAACATCGATTCAGACCACTATCTTGTAGTAGCCAAGATACGTCAGCGCATAACACGAACAGCGCGGAGTAGAGTTAGAACACCAAGCTATGACGTCAGAAAGCTACTATCGCCGGAGATCGCCAGTGCTTTTGCCAACCGCGTCTCCCTTAAGCTCGACGATACACCTCAATCCTCCACTCAGTCAGTAGAGCAACAATGGAGCCTGTGCAAACAAGCCCTGAAGAGCACAGCAACGGAAGTGCGTGGCCTTAAAGCTCCACCACGACGAAACACCTGGTTCGATGACGAGTGTAGAAGGTTTCATGCGGAAAAGCAGGAGGCATACAAAGCCTCACTACACAAAAAAACAAGAGCGGCTCGTGGGCTCTACGAGCTTAAGAGAAGGGAGGAACATAAGCTTCTCAAGAGAAAAAAGAAAGAGCACGAGAAGCGGGCGATTGAAAACTCGGAGAGCTGCTATTGCAGGCACGACGTTCGAAGATTTTATCAGCGGATAAAACGAATGTCTCAAGGCTATAAAGCCCGAACGGAGGCCTGTAAGGATGAGAACGGACACCTAGTAGTAGAATCGCAGTCGATGCTGAGAATTTGGAAAAACCACTTCTGCAGTCTGTATAACGGCGATGACAGCCAACATACTGCCGTCAGGCAGAATGATCCATTTTTTAACGACGAAGATCGCGGAGAATTCCGTCTCCCTGACCTCGACGAAGTTGAGATTGCCATGTCGAAACTCAAGTCGAATAAAGCTGCTGGCGCAGATGGACTGTCTGCTGAGCTCTTCAAAGCGGCTGGCGGTGAGCTGGTTAGGAGCATGCACCGGCTCATCTGTAAGATATGGTCAGAAGAAAGCATGCCCGAGGAATGGAGTCTCAGCATTGTTTGCCCGATCCACAAAAAAGGAGATCCCTTGGACTGCGCCAACTATAGAGGAATAAGTCTCCTTAATGTCGCATACAAGATCTTCGCTGCCGTTTTGTGTGAACGCCTGAAGCCATTCGTAAACAAGCTGATAGGTCCTTATCAGTGTGGCTTCAGGCCAGGGAAGTCCACCATCGATCAAATCTTCACACTACGGCAGATCCTGGAGAAAACCAATGAGTTTCAAGTCGATACGCACCATCTATTCGTCGACTTCAAGGCCGCATACGACAGCGTAATTAGAGACGAACTATATAATGCCATGTTTACTTTTGACATCCCTGCTAAGCTCATCAGACTATACAGGATGACCTTGGAAAATGCTCGCTGCTCCATCCGAATCGGTGCAGAACTGACCGATAGTTTCGAAGTCAAGAAAGGATTTAGACAGGGCGATGCGTTGTCATGTGATTTTTTTGACATCGTATTTGAAATGATTGTGCAAAAATCACAGGGCAATACAAGAGGCACAATCTATTTCAAATCCTCGCAACTCCTTGCATACGCCGACGACATTGACATAATAGGTAGATCGCAGCGAGATGTCAATGAGGCGTTTGCGAGTATTGAGATGGAGGCGGCAAAAATTGGTTTGGCAGTTAATGAAGGCAAGACTAAATATCTGCTGTCATCGAAAAAGGACATTTACCACCGACGTCTTGGACAGAACGTCCATATTGGCAGGTATAAGTTCGAGGTAGTTAAGGACTTCATATACCTCGGCTCCGCGGTGACTTGGAACAACGACACCAGTTTCGAAATCAAGCGCAGAATTACTCTTGCCAACCGCTGCTTCTTTGGGCTCAAGAGGCAACTGAGAATTAGAGCCCTCTCTCGTACGACCAAGTTGACCTTATATAAGACCTTTATTATCCCGGTCCTGTTATACGGCGCAGAAACATGGACTTTATCTAAAGCGGATGAGGAAATCCTTGGTCGTTTCGAGAGAAAGATTCTGCGTTCGATTTTCGGTCCCATAAACACAGAGGAGGGTTGGAGGAGAAGATTCAATCACGAACTGTACGGGTTGTACAGCGACATGAGTCTGGTCAGGCGTCTACGAATCCAACGCCTAAGATGGCTAGGCCATGTAGAGCGAATGGACACCACAGCTCCAGCCCGTAGAGTCTTTGAATCCAACCCCGAGGGACGAAGAAATAGAGGACGGCCGCACCTGAGGTGGCGCGCACAGGTGGAAGGGGACCTCAACCAACTGGGCGTGCGGCATTGGAAAACACTAGCGAAAGATCGTGCTAGGTGGAGAGGCATGTTGGTTGAGGCCCAGGTTCACCCCGAACTGTAGCGCCCGTTAAGTAAGTAAGTAAAGCCGGCAGGAATTCTCACACTTCCCCAAGGATCTAAGGCCTATCTGTCTATCATCCTTCGCTCTAAAAACTTTAGAAAGGCTGATAGATCTACACATACGGCACAGCTTGGATCCCTCCCTAATTTCTAAGGCACAGCACGCCTACTGTAAGGGTAAGAAACAGCCCTTCACACATTAGTGAGGAAAATCGAAAGATCAATCCATATCAAAGAATATACTCTAACAGCCTTTCTAGAGATAGGGGGCGCCTTTAACAACGCCATGGAAAAAATCCTGGATAGGCATATCAGGGACGGTGCACTGAGAAGATCACCACTTCACAAAAACCAATATGCTTACCAGCCTGGGAAATCGACCACGCATGCTCTTCGGGAACTAACGGCCCGGATTAACAAATCCCTGAGCGACAAAGAAATTGCGATAGGTTGCTTTCTCGATATTGAGGGTGCTTTCGATAACACCGAATACACCCAAATAAAACGTTGCATCCTCAGCACAGGGGTGGACAATACCACATGCAATTGGATCCAACACATGCTTAGCAACAGGAAAATAAACACCTCGCTAGGCAATGACAAAATCAGCGTAAACGCCGCGAAAGGTTGCCCTCAAGGCGGGGTTCTCTCACCACTCCTGTGGTCCATCGTGGTTAATGAACTGATAAGCATACTCAGCAACAATGGCTTCTATGTCCAAGGCTACGCTGACGACATAGTGATCCTGATCAGAGGCAAATTCAAAGACACAGTCTCGGAACTCCTCCAACGGGCACTAAACCTTATTGCAAACTGGTGCTTAAAGGTTGCACTAAATGTAAATCCTAGAAAAAGCACCATAGTCGCCTTCACCAAAAGAAGGAACAGACACAAACTTACTAAACCTACCCTCTTTGGTGAAGCGATAGAGTTCTCAAAAGAAGTCAAATATCTAGGGATAACTCTAGACGAAAAGCTCACTTGGAACTCTCACATTACAAAGACCATTGAGAAAGCCAGGATCTCTTTATGGACCAGCAAAAGTCTCACTGGCAAAAACTGGGGCACAAACCCCAAAATGTCCCGCTGGCTTTATACAGCAATCACCAGACCAATCCTTACATATGCTGCGCCCGTCTGGTGGCACGAAACAAAACCAGTATCTGTGCAAGCCAAGCTCAACAAATTGCAAAGACTAGCTTGCATCTGTATCACTGGGGCCATGAGAACAACCTCCACAGCAGCACTAGAAGTCATCACAGAACTGCCACCTCTTCATCTCCAACTTAAGAAAGAAGCAATGGTCTTCGCCCACAGGATGATCGTGGAGGATGACTCTAACCGTAGGCTCTTTCACCCTGATATCCTTACAGAAATAAACAGGCATGAAATCCTAAAGATATCTCTTACAGACAACTACCTCCCCAGATATAACTTCAGCCAAAACTACAAGGTCACATTCCCTAACCGACAAAACTGGGAACAGGATAGACTCTCCTTCAACCGTGGATCCTACGTGTGGTACACAGATGGCTCCAAAACGGACGAAGGCGTTGGGGCTGGAGTATACGGAGCAAATACAGGCACATGCATCTACGTCAGCATGGACAGATATAACTCCTTTTTCCAAGCAGAGATATTTGCTATAGAACTCTGCCTCAGAGAAAATATAAACAGAAATATACTTAACAAAAACATTTACATTCTCTCTGACAGCAAGGCTGCACTTCTAGCCCTAAAGAGCTTTGAAATCACCTCCAAACTGGTATGGGACTGCCTACAGCTACTTCACCAGCTGGCCAGTACAAACAGAGTTCATCTCATTCGGATACCTGGACACAGCGGCCATACAGGCAACGAAAAGGCGGACCTACTAGCAAGGAAAGGCTCTGCATCACCATTTATGATGCCACGGCCTTTCTGCGACATACCTATTGGCACCACCAAATGCTGCATAAACAATTGGTTAAGGAACACGACGGATCACTACTGGTCACAAACGAAAGGTAGCAGACAAGCCAAGCTGTTCCTCCCAACTACATCCCTCAAAAGAACGAAACAACTTCTCATGCTTTCGAGGAGTCAGATTCGTTTAATCACAGGTTTCCTTACTGGACACTGCCCAGTTAATAATCACCTCAAAACAATGGGCATCACACAAGATGACACTTGCCATATGTGTAATGAAGACGAAGAAACAGCAGAGCACATACTATGCCACTGTAACTGCCTGGTCAGTACACGTCTTCGTCACCTAGGCAAGCATTATCTTGAAGCAGAAGAAATTGCTGCCAGCTCACTCAAAAGCATACTAAGTTTCATCACGGACTCTGGTTTTCTGAGTGAACTGTAAGTGGGGGACATCACAATAGGCCCAATCGTGGCCGCAGTGATCAGGCGACTCTGTCCCACCCCCTAAGCCCTATCTATCTATCTATCTTTAACAACGTCACTCCGAAAGCAATAATAGAAGGGCTAGAAAAGCTAAAGGTGGAGAGGACTCTGATAGAGCTGATCAGCGAGTTGTTATTAACGCGCAAGATTCACTCTAAGTGGGGAAGCCTAGTAACTACCAGAGTAGTTACCAAGGGAACACCGCAAGGTGGGGTCCTCTCACCTCTTCTCTGGAATGTAGTTGTAAACGAACTACTAATCAAACTGGAGAAAGAAGGCGTGGACGTTGTTGCCTACGCCGATGACGTTGCCATCACAATCTCAAGTAAATACCTATCTACACTGAATGACCGCATGCAAGCGGCATTCCCATTTCTGTGCAAATGGGCGCATAGTAACGGGCTCAGGATTAACCCCAGAAAACGGAGCTCGTGCTATTTACCAAAAAGCATATATCACTCTGCTCGATACCAGGTTAACCTATTCCTCTAGTGCCAAATTCCTTGGCATTATACTCGATAGGAAATTAACTTGGAAGAGCAATACAATTGAAAGAGCAAAAAAAGCAACAATAGCTCTCTACACATGTAAGAAAGCCCCAGGAAAAAATGGGGATTCAACTCCAAGATCACCCTATGGCTCTACATCACGGTCGTTAGACCCATACTAATGTATGGAGTGATAGTCTGGTGGACTGCACTAGACAAGACAACATACCACAAACAACTCGAGAAGGTACAAAGGATGCATGTGCATGTATGTGCATTACCGGGGCCCTCAGGTCCACACCAACGGCTGCGCTTAACATGATACTAGACCTTACACCACTAAAAGCCAACTCGAAATGGGCGAGCTATGTCACTGGCCACTCCTCCATCCTGCAAAACAGGATAACTATGACAGAAAACCTGGACCACACAGAACCCACCATAGTCTTGGACAAAAACTTTACGATGATCTATCCGGACAGGAAGAACTGGACCCGCCAAACTCAACCGCGCAGAAATTGCGTAGATTTCTACACTGACGGGTCTAAAACCAAAGACGGGGTGGGCAGTGGAGTATTCTGCGAACAACCTAAGCTGTATAAAGCTCTAAAATTACCAGATCACTGCAGCGTTTTCCAGGCGGAACTGTTGGCAATAAAAGAGGCTTTGTCTTGGCTGAAGTGGAACGTAATATCCACCACGGATATTCGCATTCTCACAGACAGTCAAGCAGCCTTAAAGTCGTTGGAGTCCTATGTGTACACATCGAAATCTAGTCTCGACTGTCGCAAATCTCTTAACGAGATGGCAGAACCGTTCAACATACAGCTTATCTGGGTACCGGGACACAGCGACATTACAGGTAATGAAAAAGCCGACACACTCGCCAAACAAGGAACGACGCTACAATCAATCGTGGCTTGTGAGGGAGTACCCCTTACACCCATTAAACATAATCTGACCAATCTCGCCAGGGCCGAAACGAACCTGAGATGGACACAGGGACATACCTGCGTCATCACCAGGCAAATCTGGCCTCGGCTTGACAGTCAACGCACAAGGAGTATAATCTCCCTAAAAAGAACTGACATCTACAAAGCCATCGGTGTCATCACAGGACACTGCCTCATTGGCAGTCACGCACAAAAATTAGGTATAGTTCCGAATGATTTCTGCAGAAGCTGTCAGGATTAGGAGGAGGTCGAATCCATTCATCACCTTCTCTGTGCCTGTCCAGCTCTTTGCAATATCAGGAAACGTTACCTAGGCTCTTACTTCCTTAACGGTCTGACAGATGTTCAGAAAGTAGGGATACTTGATCTTCTTAACTTCTTAAGAAGCACGAAATGCTTCCACGAATAGGGAGGTAAAACCCCCTCGTAGCTGCACAACGGGCCTCCCTGGCCTATGTGCATTCTTCTCAATTCTGGGAAGGATACGACCCTACCTACCTACACTTCGGCCCGAATATTATGAGTATTGGGTTCAATGACGGCGATGGCACGTGATCGAATCCCGACAACAGACATGCTATCGAATATGTTTTTCACGGTGCTTCTCCTCAACGGGGTTCTGACAAAACGCCTTTTAGTATAATTGTTTCTAAGCGTCGACTCGTGCGGACACACGCGTTTGCACCTAGCCTCCGTCAATGAACTCCTACTCTCACCTCCACCCACTGGTGAAACTTGGGAGCCTATTACCTTCGACCGAAAATGGCGCCGACTCCTGTGGGAAGTCGTTGGTGGCTACTAATTAGAGAGGGGGTAGTGTAAGAGTAAGTCCGCTCAACGACTTAACACTTCTTCAGGACGGCGGCGGACGAGTTAATCAATCCATCGGTCAACGGTGGCGTTTACAGCTCCGGTTAGTGTGAGCCACCTGGACGATAACACCCCTTTTTGAGCTGCTCGAACATATTTCGATGCCCGGGGTGGCTGTGGTGCAGTGGTTAACATCATCGACCGCCGAGCGGAAGGTCTATAGTTCAAATTCGCTTCGTATCCAAAAAAAGTAATTCCTAGACGGACAAAAAGCATGCAACGCAGTTGTGAATGGAAAGTGACCAGACGTACTGCTGCAGGCATAACACCCACAGTATATGGTCAGCTGAAATTCATCCTCTGCGTATGCAATACTAAAGTGCTCGAACGAATTAGTACGGACTATAACCAACTCGGAATTCGGTCGGCTCTCGTCCTATCTATGACAATCACCCCTGTGAGTAACTGTGAACGAACATCAACGACCCAAACTACTGCACTCCGTTGAGGTTGTGCGTCTAAAACACACCATAAGAGAATATAAAAAACTCTTGAACCTGCGCGAGTCTCTAAAAAAAAAAATATATCCAGGATCGGGTCGGGACTCTGGAAAAGTGACGGCGGCGGATGAGCTCTACATAGTAGAGCCAACGGCGGCGTCCACAGCTCCGGTTAGTGGGAGCCACCTGGACAATAACACCCCTTTTTGATCTGCTCGAACATATTTCGATGCCCGGGCCCAAAAGATCTCCAAAATTGCTTCGGGACTCTGGAAAAGAGACGCCGGCCGATGAGCACTACATAGAACCAACGGCGGCGCTCACATCCTCGGTGAGGTTACCGACGCCGAATACCCCCGGACCATTCGCCCGAGGATAAAAAAAAATTAATTGCCTGGCCCCCAGTTGGGGGTTGTGCGTGGGGCTAACTCCCTTACCACGTAAAAACAAAAAAATAATGGTTCAGAAACAACCACAAGCTTCGGACAAGGACGGCTTTACTTTTGACCTCTTTTTTTTCTTAGCGGGCGCTACAGTTCGAGGTGAACCTGGGCCTCAACCAACATGCATGTCTTTTGCTAGCCTTTTCCATTGCTGCACACCCAGTTGGCTGAGGTCCCCTTCCACCTGTGTGCGCCATCTTAATTGCAACCGTCCTCTGTTTCTCCGTCCCTCGGAGTTGGATTCAAGGACTCTCCGGGCTGGAGCTGTGGTGTCCGTTCGCTTTACGTGGCCCCGCCATCTTAGGCGTTGAATCCGTAGAGGCCTGGCTCGGCTCATCTCGCTGTACAGCCCGTAAAGTTCGTGGTTGAATATTTGCCTCCGTCTGCGTTTATAGGCTCGAAAATTACGCGTAAAATCTTTCTCTCGAACCGACCAAGGGTCTCCTCATCCGCTTTTGATAGTGTCCATGCTTCTGCGCCGTACAGCAGGACCGGGATGATAAGGGTCTTACATAGAGTCAACTTTGTCGTTCGGGAGAGGACTCTATTACTCAATTGCCTCCTCAGCCCAAAGAAACAGCGATTGGCAGGAGTGATTCTGCGTTTGATTTCGGAACTACCTCGAACTTATATCTGCCAATACAAACGTGCTGTCCAAGACGTCGGTGGTGAGCGTCCTTTTTTGAGACAGCATATATTTAGTTTTGCCCTCGTTCACTGCCAAACCAATTTTCGCCGCCTCCATCTCATTACTCGCAAACACCTCATTGACATCTCGCTGTGATCTACCGATTATGTCAATATCGTCGGCGTATGCCAGGAGTTGAGGATTTGAAATAGATTGTGCCTCTTGTATTGGCCAGTGATTTTTGCACAATCATTTCTAATATGATGTTGAAGAAATCACACGACAGCGCATCACCCTGCCTAAGTCCTTCCTCGGGCGCCTTGTCGTGGCGGGAGGCTTAAGAGGTCGTAGACCTCGAACTAAGACTCGAAGACCCAAAAATGAATGGACAAACCAAAGGAATTGTGTACTCCAGGTGGTACTCGCAGCAGCGGAAATCCACCCGCGACCTCTTTGATCGCGGCCGGGGCAAGGATTCTGGAGGCCCCAACATTCATTTTTAACCCTACGGCAGCCCGGAACGACACCGGCCCCAGCGGCTCACTGTCTGACCACCTGGTCCGACTGACCCTGAGCGGTGCATCCAGCGGAGGCGACACCAATGATGGCGCGGCACGGGAAAAGCAAAGCACTGGTCCTTTGGATCAAGGCAATGCTCATGCACAGGACATTGACCGCTGATGCAGGCCTCGACCAGTGTGTCAAATCTGGCGTAAACAGGGGCTGCCCTCAAGGTGGCGTCCTGTCTCCGCTGTTATGGTGCATGGTGGTCGATTCCCTGCTTGATGCTCTCAATGCGCCTGGAATCTACGCCCAGGCCTATGCGGATGACGTCGCCATTCTTTCTGTCGGCTCATGTTTGGCGACTGTCTGCGCAAAGCACAGGCGGCGCTAAATGTGATCGATGATTGGTGTACCAGAAATGGGCTGTCAGTCAATCCTCTTAAGACCGATGTTGTTCTCTTTAGAGAAGGAGGAAAAATACTGACATGACTCAGCTGGTACTAAAAGGCACTTCCATCCCGATATCCAAGGAGGCTAAGTATCTAGGAGTCATCTTAGATAGCAAGCTTCTCTGGTCAAAACATGTTGAGTCAAAAACCACCAAAGCGCTGTCAGCTTTCTGGCAATGCAAAGGAGCTTTTGGCAAAACATGGGGCTTATCGCCGGCAAAGGTCCTTTGGATCTACACGGCAATGATAAGACCTATAATCTCATATGCATCGGTTGTCTGGTGGAACAGACTAAAACGCAAACACGTCGTAGCCTCTTTCACCAAACTCCAAAGAACAGTTTGTCTCAGCTGCACGGGGGCTTTCCCCAGCACGCCGGGCGCTGCTCTAGATGTTATGATGAACCTTCCACCTCTTGATATACTTATCAGAGGGTGTGCTGAAAGCCATGTCTCGTCTGAAGAGAAATGGCTTTTGGTTCAACCCGCATAGGAATAACGGTGTGTTTGCGCAAGAATTGTCCTGCGACCCATGTCTCATGGACATGCCTTCTGACGTACTGACGCCCGTTATCCTATTGCGTCGTAATTTCGAAGTCGAGTTTCCATGGCGTCAGGATTGGTTATGGCTGGATACTGAACCTGGAAAGGATAGTCTTCGCATTTTCACGGATGGCTCCAGGTCTGGGCGGGGGTCCGGTGCTGGAATCTTCTTTGAACGCGAAAACATCCGACTGCACTTCTCGTTAGGAAAGTATGCGTCTGTCTTCCAATCAGGGATATACGCAATCCTAATGGCCATGCACTATGTTGTGAAGCACAGGTGGAAGGGGGAAAGCATATGCGTCTGTAGTGACAGCCAAGCTGCACTAAAAGCTGTGTGTCGGCAGACTAAATTCATTAAGGCTTGTATGGCCACTCTGGGATCTCAGGAAATGAGACCTCTGACGAACTCGCTAGAATGGGTTCAGAGGAGAGCTTCTCAGGACCTGAACCCGCTCTAGGTCTACCTGCGTCCACGGTAAATTCCTACATTAACGATTGTGTATTTAACACACACAACCGTAGATGGAGGGATTGTCCGGGTTGCAGAATGACTAAGCTCGTATGCCCTGATGTCTGCAAAAAATCTGCAGCATTCCTCCTGTCTTTAAGGAGAATCGACTACAGAAGGCTTGTGGCAGTGCTATCCAGCGGATAGCAGAAGCCTTTAACAAAAAAAAAAAAAAAAGGTGTTCACAGGATTAGGCGGTTGGACTAGGGTCTAGTAAGCCGGAACCGTAAAAAACAAAAACACAAACTCCGAAACAAGCACAAGCCTCGGATAAAACGGACCGGATTAATGTTGGCGACCTCAGCAAACGAAAAAAGGTCAATGGAATTCGGCTCTGCACGTGGAATGTGAGGTCCCTTAACAGACAACGTGCAGCCCATGAACTCGCGGGCCCACTTGACTGCTACAAAGCAGTTGGATTGCGGTAATAATCCAAGAAGTGCGGTGGGTTGGGCCGAGCAAAAAGAGGATGAAAAATTGCGACCTCTATTACGGCGACTTTTACAGAGAGGCTGCGCTTCTTTGAGTGTGGATTAGTTATGCAAGGCAGACTAAGGCAAAACGTCTTAAGCGCCTCATAACAATCCGCATTGAGGTTAAATTCAGCATCACTAGCCCGATTTGCGCCCACAACGTTCAATACGTGATAAGGCCTTAGCCTTGAGTGCGCGTGTGACTCTAAAAAAAAAAAAAAAAAAAAGATGCCTACAATTCTGTTGTTCGTGCAAGCAACCATTTGCTACCTACTCTTGGTCAATACCGTCTCCCGCTTACTTACTTACTTACTTACTTATCAGGCCAGCGATCCATGGAGGATCTGAGCCTGAGCTATAGCTGCCTTCCATCCTTGACGGTCCCGGGCACGCTGCTTCCAGTTGTCAAGACCAAGATGACATGCATCCGCGATTACTTGGTCTTTATACCGGAGGTTCGGTCTTCCTCTTCTTCTCGAACCAGGAGGCTCGAAATCAGTGTAGTCGACGGATCCCTGCCTTCCGGACTAAATCCACACCTTGGTACAGCTCGTAGAGTTCGCGGCTGTGTCTTCTTTTCCATTCACCTTCCTCACAGACAGGACCAAATATCCGGCGCAGAATTTTTCTTTCGAAAGAACCCAAAATCAGCTCCGCTGTCCTGCTTATCGTCCAGCTTTCGGCTCCGTACAGCAAGACTGGCAGAATGAGCGTTTTGTAAAGCATGACTTTGGTCTTTCGAGTGAGGGGGTTTGACCCCAGTTGTTTGGACAAGCCGAAGCAGCAGCGGTTGCCAAGGGCGATTCTATGCCGGATCTCCACTGTGGTGTCATTTGTGGAATTTACGTTTGCCCCGAGGTGGACAAACTCCTTAACTACCTCGAAATTGTAGCTGTCAATTGTTATATTTTGTCCCAGGTGGTTCTTCACGATGAATGCTGTCGTATGCGGCTTTGAAATCGGTGAAACGATGGTGTGTATCGATTCGAAACTCGTTGGTCTTTTCCAGGATTTGTCGAAGTGTGAAAATTTGGTCTATAATTGATTTGCCGGGCCGGAAGCCGCAATGGTAGCTGCCGATTAGTGCGGTGCGAAATGGTTTTAGACGTTCACATAATACGCTGGACAGGATCTTGTATGCGACATTGAGCAGGCATATACCTCTATAGTTCTTGCAAGAGGTGGGATCGCCTTTTTTTGTGGATGGGGCATATAGAGCTGGTATTCCAGTCGTCGGGCATGCTTTCATCTTCCCAAATTCTGCAGATGATGTGGTGCATGCTCCCTACCAGAACATCGCCGCCAGCCTTGAAGAGCTCTGATGGCAAGCCATCTGAGCCTGCGGCCTTGTTGTTCTTCAGCTTCTGAATAGCTGTGCCGACTTCTTCGATGCTGGGTGGGAGGACTACTTCAGCGGCTGGAGTTGGGATTTCCTCGGTCCCTACCAGGTGCTGGAAGTGCTGCTTAAATACATCCACTATTCCCTGCGGGTCGGTGACAAGATTACCCTCCCAGTTTCGAAGAGCCAGGGTGCCCTTTTTGAAGCCTCCTGCAAGGCCTTTGGCTTTCTTGTAAAAGGCTCGTATTTTATGTTTATCCCTAGACTCCTCGATATCCTTGAGCTGGGAGGCTGCGAAGATTCTTTTCTTTTGTTGCATTCGTTTTTTCTCCTTCCTTCTTCTGGCTCGGTACTCTTCTTGCGCTGCCCTGGTTTTCCTCTGCAGCGCCTTTTGGTACGCCTCGTCGGTTGGTGCCTTTTTCTGCTCACACTCGCCATCATACCACGGGTTTCTTGTCGGGGGTGGTAGGTATCCTAAGGTGGTTTCGGCTACTTCCCGAATGGCTGAGCGGCAATGCAGCCACATATTATTGGCATTTGTGTTCGACGTAGGCATTTTTTTAATTTGCGCGCACTCAAGGTCTAATAACCTTATTATGTCGGCGACACAGTGCGGGCAGAAGGTAGAGAGGAAGAGGAATAGAGGAGATGCCGATGGACATTGATCTTAAATGCTTGCATGTTGCATTGAGGGGGGAAAACCGAATCTGGCAGGGAGTTCCAGATTCGTGTGGTTCGGTTAATGAATCATTCTCTATATTTGACAGTACGTCCGAAAGCGGGCTTCAGAGTATATTGGTGAGCATTCCTAGAGAGACGTGTATTGCGGGAGAAATGTTGAAGGGGCGGAATGCAACTGGCTATTTCATCAGAGCATTTTTGGTGGTAGTAACGATAAAACAGGGAGAGGCAGGTAACATTCCTGCGGTGTTCCAGCGAGTCTAATGTTTTGGTAATGCTGGAGTCACCAATCAGTTTTATGGCTCGTTATTTGTATTCTGTCTAGTAGGTGCAGTGAGGTCTTGGAAGCACCGGACCAGACATGAGCGTTAAACTCTAATTTAGGGCGAATGGACGCCTTATAGATTGCAGTCAGATCTACGGGTGAGAAATATTTCTTGCACTATATAAGAATCCTAGGCATTTCGCAGCATTCTTGGCGACACTGAATATTTGGTCGCTCCAATTAAGATTGTGAGCAACACTCATACTCAGGATGGAATGCTTTTAAGTTTCTGAGATGCAAGTGCCATTCATGGATAATGGCTGCGGGTTAGTTATACGCTTTAACGACAAGAGACAGCATTGTGTTTTGGAAGCATTGAATTCCACTCTATTGTTTTTACCCCATTGGATGATGCTGTCGATATCGGAATTTAATGAGCTTAACATACGCTGCCGCTCATTATCTACAACCGAAGTATGTATGTATGTTGGCGTTACAGTCCATGAAGAGCCTGAGCCGAGCTTCTCTCAATCACCCATGTTGTGTGTGATTTCATTTTTCCCATAGGTGAAAGGGACCTACAGTTTATTGCCGGTTCCGAACGGCGAATTTCGAGAAGCTTTTCATGACAATTTTACTACAGGGGGTTTTGTCAGAACCCCGCTGAGAAGAAACACCGTGAAAAACACGTTCGATGACATGGCTGTGTCGGGATTCGATCCCGAGTCATCGGCGTCAGAGGCCAACACACTACCCACTGCGCCACGGTGCTCTCTACAACCGAAGTGCAGGGTCGTAAACTGGTGAGCGAATATGAGAAGCTGAGGGTACTGTCGTCAGCGAAGGAGTGAATTGGATTAGAAGTAACAGACAAGAGATCATTTATAAAAATAAGAAAGAGTGTCGGAGACAAAACGGAGCCCTGGGGAACACCGGCATTTACAAAGTGAGTATCAGACTTGAATCCGTCCAAAACAACTTGAATTGAACGATTCGAAAGGTAGCTTCTAATCCATTGAAAGAGAGACTCATCGATCCCAAAAGCACGCATTTTCGACAAAAGGGCTTCATGCCAAACCCTGTCAAATGCTATCGAAATATCCAGTGCAACAATTTTGCTTTCACCTGCTTGGTGAAGCGAGTGATTCCACTTTTCAGCGAGATATGCCATCATATCACAAGTGGATCTGTTGCTGCGGGAACCGTATTGGCGGTCATTGAGGAGTTTCCGTGATTCAAGATATTTTATAAGCTGACGGTTAATCAGCGTTTCCATGACCTTGGAAAGAAGGGACGTTAGTGCAATGGCATACCGTAGTCTTTCGTTCAGCTGCTCCCTGTAGACTCTGGCAACCTCCGGTGTGCTCAGGCGCCCAATGTCGAACCTCCTCCTGATTTCCTTCAATAACAACCACAAATTATTGATTTTTTTTCTTTCCATTTTTATTTTTATACAAAAAAGAAACTTATCATACATACAAGTCTGTGTCTTCCCTCCCGTCCAGATTTCCTTGCGGAAACGGACGAAGTGGATGGAGAAGAAGACCTCACACGCATACCTCATCTATTTTTTTTTTTTATAATTTATTTATTTCCTTTAATTACTAATTTAAATTGTATTACTTAAGAGTTCAGTCAAAGAAAATGTTTTAATTTGTTTTACACATCAGTTATTGGGCATTGCGTCTATTTCGCAAGAGCAAGGTGGTAAGAGAGATCTCGGAGAGGACAATAGAATGGAGGAGGGCACCACATGTATAGAAGTAAGAAAAAAAATCAATTTATTTAATAATTACTCTCGTCCCCTTCGTAAAATCGAAAGGGACTCTTTATTTTTTGTTTTATTGATAACAGTCCTACAGGATTCCTCTAACTGAGTAAGTCTCCCAAGTCTCTAGACGAAAAAATCGTGTTTTTGTACAATTCTTTCGCTTTTTCTTTCATTAAGATGGAATGAAAAGGACGCAAGGGTTTAGTTGGTTATTAAAGAAGAGTATGAAGAAGGAACCACTTAGAAGTACATACATCAATAATAAATTAATTTAACTAAAATTACAACAAAAAAAAAGTTCAGATCTTAGCTTGTATGTGAAATGCCGCCGCCTAAGTTTAGTGGAGAGTTTCTCTATTTTGTGGATGGTGTTATGTTCTCCCCGTCAATCTTTCGAATGCCGTCTCACAGTGGAGATTGAGACTCCGGTTGCTCTCTTATAGTTCGTCTTTGAGATCGTCACTCTCCTCGGCTGTTGGTGGGACGCCACCCTGTCCCTGGTACAGTTTGGCGATAATCGGTTGCACTACGCTCTCGAGTTCTTTCTTGTGTTTCTTGTACTCTTCGGGGTCGGCATCGACATTCTGTTCCATCCATTTGATCTTCTCATCGATGGCCTCTTCCATTTTGGTCTTCTCTTCGTCGCTCAGTTTGGCGCCGAGTTTTTCCTTGTCACCGATCTGATTCTTTAAGCTATAGGCATATGATTCCAATTCGTTCTTGGATTCGACGCGCTCTTTGAGTTTCTTATCTTCATCGGCGAATTTCTCGGCGTCCTTGATCATACGATCGATGTCATCGGGTGTCAGGCGATTCTGATCATTGGTGATGACAATCTTTTCCTTATTACCGGTTCCTTTATCCTCGGCACTGACTTGTAAGATACCGTTGGCGTCGATTTCGAATGAGACTTCGATTTGAGGTATGCCACGTGGTGCTGGTGGTATGCCAGTAAGATCGAATTTACCGAGCAAATGATTGTCTTTGGTCATTGGACGTTCACCTTCGTACACTTGGATAGTGACAGTGTGTTGGTTGTCGGAGGCAGTGGAGAAGATTTGTGATTTCTTTGTCGGGATGACAGTGTTACGGGGAATAAGTTTGGTCATTACACCGCCAACAGTTTCGATGCCCATGGTCAGTGGATTAACATCGAGCAATACAATGGCATCGGTATCTTGTTCGCCGGATAGAACACCAGCTTGTACGGCGGCACCATAAGCGACAGCCTCATCGGGATTAATACCTCGTGACGGTTCCTTTCCACCAAAGAAGTCCTTCACCAATTGCTGTACTTTGGGAATACGAGTTGAGCCTCCGACCAGTACGATCTCATGTACATCTTTCTTGTTCATGTCGGCGTCTTCCAATACTTTCTGGACCGGTTTCAATGTCGAACGGAAGAGATCCATGTTAAGCTCCTCGAACTTGGCACGAGTCAGAGTTTCGGAGAAGTCCTCACCCTCGAAGAATGATTCGATTTCGATCCTCACTTGATGGCTGGACGATAGGGCACGCTTGGCTTTTTCGACTTCACGACGTAATTTCTGTACGGCACGGTTATCCTTACGAATATCCTTTCCACGTTTCTTCTTATACAACTTGATGAAGTGATCCATGACACGTTGATCGAAATCTTCACCGCCCAAATGTGTATCACCGTTAGTTGCTACGACTTCAAACACTCCATTATCGATGGTCAGCAAGGATACATCGAAGGTACCGCCACCCAAATCGAAGACCAAAACGTTCTTTTCACCTTCTTTCTTGTCGAGACCGTAGGCAATAGCGGCAGCAGTTGGTTCGTTAATAATACGCATGACATTCAAACCGGCAATAACGCCAGCGTCTTTGGTGGCTTGACGTTGAGCATCATTAAAGTAGGCGGGAACCGTAACGACAGCATGGGTAACCTTCTTGCCCAAGTAGGCTTCGGCTGTTTCCTTCATTTTACCCAAAACCATGGCCGAAATTTCTTCGGGAGCAAATACCTTATTGCCTTGCGACGTCGCCACGCTAATGTGTGGTTTTGAATTCTTCTCGACCACCTTAAACGGGAAGAACTTGATATCATGCTGAACATTGGTGTCCGACCATTCGCGACCAATCAGACGCTTGGCATCGAAAACTGTATTTTCCGGGTTAGTTGTCAGCTGATTCTTAGCAGCATCCCCAATTAGACGTTCGCCATCGGCGGTAAATGCTACATATGATGGTGTAATGCGGTTACCTTGATCGTTGGCAATGATTTCCACGCGTCCATTCTTGTATACACCCACACTGTAGATAACACAGAAATGGAATTCTAGTCAGTGAATACAATTGGGAGAGAAAGTTTGATCTTACCATGAGTATGTCGTTCCCAGATCGATACCAATCACAGTTCCAATATCCTTATCCTTCTCCTTCTTTTCCTCTCCCAGGGAGAGACCGACAAAGGCCACTATGGCCAATACCACACACAATCTCATATTGAACGACAATATTTCTGTAACGAATTGAGAAGAGAAAGACGAACGGTTAACAAAGCAAGTTCCAACCCAATTGAGGTGCTAAATACGTGTAAGCAGTTGGTGGTGGCCTACATAAACGGACTTAGTGCGTGACTTAGTATACACGACTCTTAAGTAACTGTAAACGCGAGTTCAATTCGAGGGGCGGAAATGTCCACACGGCAGCAAAAGACAAAATTAAGTTCTTTTGACCGCGTCACACGCTTGCCGATATGAGACAAACCGATTATCGTTGCCGGCCAATGACACGTTGGTTCGTTAAGAACTTGTGCAGCTTGCTGATAAATTGAAAACAGATTACGTGGTCATTTGGGCTTTACGAGTGGAGAGAATCGCTTGAAGAAGCACTGACGTGTTACATTTATTCTGTAACTAAATGGAGAAAACTTGTTTGGAAAGACTTAATACCCGATTTTGTGATGTGTATTGCTTGGGCAGGCTTCTAGAAACTCCTCCTTGCGTCTGGAATTTCCCAAAGTGACACGTCGACAACGGTTTTTTTTTTTTCGTAACAAAACCCGTAATAAGGCGAAGAACGCTAAATACCCAACGCACTATAGAGACGAATGCAATCGGAATGTGATAAAATGAAGGAAATAACCAAAAAGAAAGCTTTTCAATGGATGACGTCGCAATCTCTACACCCATACGCACACAAACACAGACCTTTCTAGAGGCCGATTCTATTATATGTCTCTCGTGCTGAATTTTCTTCTAGAACTTTGTAAAAATCCAATGATTTCTTGTCCATCAACGCGGCATACGCAACCTCTGAATGGATTATAGTGAAAATAATTGTAGAAAAACCACATTTGGACTGAATTTTAATTCAATTTCATTGCCAACATGGCTAGAATCCACTTAGATCGTCCTAATTAACGCCTACAACACTCACCTTGACTACAGTTTTGTTACACTTATGTCTAATAATCCTTTTTCTTCGTGCGTTTTCTTTCACAAATTATTCCACACAAATAAGCCTCCTCTTGTTCAATTTTCAGGATGAAAATAAAAAATACTAAATTCACTTGAATCGTCTCGAAGTGCTTCTCTTTTGGCGTATGAATTTCAACTGATTGCTCTCTCCAAGCCGGCTGCCTATTTTTACCCCTTAAAACTTGGCGTGGTACTTTCTGATTGGCTGGCAAACTGTCAGTTTTGGTCGATTCTGATTGGCCCACGTGAAGAGAACCAGCGACAGTGAACTTTCTCTCTTCACAGTGGTTTGCAATCGTTTTTCGTCTTATTTCCTATCGTTATCAGTGACATCTAGTGACGACCGAGTGGGTATGATGAAATTCGATTGTTTGTGATTGCAAACAATGTGATTGAGCAACTGGAATGTGGGATATCCTTAAAAAATGTCGCTTGAATTGAATTTCTCTGAATTGAGAGAGATTTCTGAGGGAATCATCCAATCTAAGTTATAATTCTCCACCTATTGGAGTATAGGACAACTAGGGATAATGACAGTTCATAGACAGGACGGTGAAATGTCACTTTTGTTTATATCCTTTACCATTCGCATCGATATATATATTTTTTCTTTTCGAATAATAACCCCAAAAAACAAGATTAATGAGTGGAACAAGAACCTTGCCGCAATCCCGGGAAGCTCTCCTCAAGTCCTACAATACCCGCCTCAAGGAAGATGTCAAGAGCATGCTCGAGAACTTTGAAGGTAACTCTATAAAGCATATCGTACTTTCGCATTGGTCCACGTATCTGACGAGAACAGAGAAGACACAACAAATCTCGATTTTTTTTTTGAAACAAAAACATTTATTTTCGTTTCGATGATAACATTGTATGTAATTCTGTCAATCCATCGACGAGTCCGGCTCCAGATGTTGCACAAGTTCCTTGCACATACCACACATGCCGTCTCTCGTGCATATTCATCTTTCTAGCCACCTCTGATGGACTTAGTGCATTTGGCAAATCTTGTTTGTTCGCAAACAATAGAACGACGGCATCCCTCAGTTCGTCACTGTCCAGAACGGCTGATAGCTCTGACTAAGCCATGGGAATACGCGTTGGGTCCGCTGAATCCACTACATATATGATTGCTTGACAATTCTGATAGTAGTAACGCCACATCTTTCGTATGGCCGTTTGTCCACCGACATCCCATACGGTGAATCGTATATTCTTGAATTCCAACGTCTCGACATTGAATCCGATTGTCGGAATTGTGTTCACCACTTCGCCTAGCTTCAATTTGTATATGATTGTCGTCTTACCGGCTCCGTCTAGGCCAATCAATAGTACTCGCGTCTCTTCTTTCGGAAACAAACGCTCCAGGAGGGATGAGATAGTTAAACCCATTTTACTGGTGACACCAAGTAACGACTGTACGACTTGATGGCAATTGGATGGGTATTTAAATGGTCAAGAGTGATTCACGGCATTCACTGTGACGTGGATTTAATGTCGCTGCTGCAGTGGTACATAGTCATGAGATTTGTGAGACATCATTCCAGGATACGTGGAGTAAAAGTTGTTGGCAGAAGCAAATCTCAGTTACAGTTTGAGGAGAATTGTTCTTTTTGTTTCGTTGCAGAAATCATCAAATTGGCACGGGGTGAGGGTGATTCGCAAATCTCGAAAACCACACAGTGCGAGCAAGACACCTACGAGATGCAAGTTCGTGCAGCAAATATTGGTACGTAAATGTACATGACTTAAGTGAGACTATTGTTCAAGTGATTGATTTCCAGTGCGAGCGGGCGAATCGCTGATGAAATTGGTTTCGGATATCAAGCAATATCTGATCTTGAACGACTTCCATTCGGTAAACGAGGCAATTACATCGAATTCACAGCTCTTTCGGGCAACACAGATTGAGTGCGATAAGAAATTGATGAAACTGAGGGACGAGATGGCCATGGATCTATATGATTTGGAAGAAGAGTACTATTCAAGCATATACAAGTAGTTTAGTAGTTTGTAGACTCATTTAGATAGAAATAAGAGAATATTGTATAATAAAAGCATTCAGACGACATTTGCTATTATATTTTGCCGTGTGAACGTATCCCAGCAATATCTCAGCTGTCATTTCAACAAACCTGTTTGATTAGGTTCGCCCGTTGGTCAACTGTCAAATCAAAACACCGATTTGAAATAGGTTTTCGAAAATTTAGATTTCTACGGAGAAATCTCCCTAAAAAACCTATAAAAATGGCAACAAACATCTCGCAAAGTGTTATTAAAGTCCTAGATGAGACTGAAAGTGCCGATAATAATCGACAAATATGCAAACTTCTTTGTGAAATCAAGCGATTTCAAGAGAAAACCAAAACCTTCCTCGAAGCAAATTATCAAATGTTCCAGTGCAGTAACTACATAAGGAAATCCTATCTCACTGAGGGTGATTTGCTACTCCAAGAAGCCGAGAGTACCCTTCAAAATGTCGACGATGCCCAGAATGAGGTTTTAGAGATCAATGAAGGTTTGCAGCTTTATATGGACGAGTTGAAGCAGGAATTTCTCGGTCTTAAAGTCAGTTGTAAAGCACATCGGGTTGATGATCTTTTCCAAAGTCTGGAGGATGCCAAAAATAACGCCGAAGATCTTATTGCTATGGACATTCTGGCTAAACTCAAGGATCTTATTTACGATCCCGATGATAAGATGTTCCAACAGCTGAGTTGTTATCAAATCTTTAAACTCAATTATCTCATGGAAGCCGATACATACTTACAGAACGTCAAACAGTCCTTCGACAAGTTAGTACAGTTCACAGAGAGACCATTTCAGAACAACAAGATGATGGTGCTGAGGATATCCAAGGACGAGAACCAGTTGAATGAAACCATACAAGCTCTGTTCAATGCCGGCTTTAATCCGAGGAAACTATGCGAATACATACTAACGAAGTGTATCGAACCGATTGTGAAGAAAAAGGTATATATGGCGTTTCAAGACGATTTAGATCCCGACTTTATGCAACTCACACTGTCGCACTGTGCGAAAGATGAAGAAGGTTCGATGCATCAATGCTATAAAACTGTCTTCAAGAACCTGGAGATGTTCGTGTTATGTCTGGGCCACTTGAATATTGGACTCAATGATAACCTCAGTGTTTTCAATGTTTTCAGTGATCACTTGAAGGAACGTATGCTATCCCTGATCGTGGACGATTGTCTAATGAATGCGGTACCTGCGACTATGGAAGAAAGCAATCAATCATGTCTGGTTCAAGATGTCGTAAAATTTAACAAATTCCTCGTCGATATGCAGTTGATTGACGAGAAAACTGACACCGATCTAATGGATTTCACCGAGAAACTTGATGTTTTCTGTAGAAATCGATTCTGCAGCAGCGTGCTTGATACCGCTGAGGATATAATCCGTAAAGATCTGCTCGAATCGACACTGATAGCCGAACAGAACACACCGAAAGCTGTAGCAGACAATCCATTCCTCTTTCCCTGCTGTATGGTGTCTAAGACAATTTTAGAATTCATCCACCTACTCGAGCGGATAATACGCCAGCAATTGATCGCTGTAATACCGTCAGTTATATATCGTTATACGACCGAAGTACCAATGTATCATGAGAAAATTATTCAGGACGTTCCGCAGGCGACAGCGTTTTTCTACAACAACACCATGTTCTTGGCTCACTGGGTGACCAAAAATTCCGATAAGGGGATAGCGACATTCGCGACATTGGTTAAGAACCTGCACTTTATTGCGAATGAACATTTCAATCAGCAGATTGCCAATCAACGCCGCATGTTGCTGAAAATTATCAAGAATTTTGGTAACTTGAACCAATTAAACCATTCGTAAGGGCTCCATTACATGATGTTCTCTTTCAGATCTGTGCCAGGAAACAGCAGAGCTTAGTATCGATTCGCAGAAACAGATTCGGGATTGCCTCCGTCAGTTGGAATTGTTACGGAATAACTGGCAATGCATTTTGCCCGATTTATTGTACAACAAAGCTACCTGTGGTCTCCTAAACGATTTTTGCGCAGAAATGATACGGAAAGTCATGCTCCTGGAGACAATAGTGCCCAAGGTGGCTGAGCAAATGACACAGCTACTTGCTGGCGTCGAGGAACGCGCCGCTAAGCTCTTCAAGGTATGCATTTTGAGTCTTGCCTCTTGCATTCGAGTTGTACTCGACATTTTTACCTTTTCAGGATCCCAAACAAGTTACGAACGCAAAGACCTTTGTAAAACTCTCCCAATTGAAGATGATCTTAAGTGCCTCACTGAGCCAAATCACCGAGCAATGGGGCCAAGGTAAAGGACCACTCACAGCCAATTATAAAAGCGATGAAATCAAGCAACTTATTCGAGCGGTTTTCGAGAATACCGACCGCCGGGCCAACGCTCTGGCATCTATAGTTTAAATACAACGCATGTTAACTTATAAACTTAAGCTTTATTGAATCTGTATGAGTTTAACTTCGAAGTTCGCTTATTAACTGCATCATTAGCGGGGTAAGCTGTTCGCGATATAAGCTATGATCGCGACCATGTGTTACTTCAACAATCCGGAGGGCTTCCTTCAAATTGTGTTCGGCTTCTTTGAGAAATCCCTCATACATTTGTAGCTTAGCAACCTTTGCATAGAGTAAACCAAGCAATGGATTCCAATCGCCATAGTACCGCCTTAAATGCAAAATGAATGTAGTCGCTATATGATCTCTACAAATCGGAGGTATCAACCCTTACCTGAATCCCGGAATGAGTTGAAGACCAAACTCTAAAGCATCCGTCCACTTATCAAGTGCCAAAGCACTCTCAAGCGCTGCGTCTAACGTTTTAATATGCCACAGATTGAGTGGGTGCAAGTATCCCTTCTGCTTGACCAGGCACATCTTACAGATATCAAAATCTGCCGGAAAAATATTAGCTAAACTAGTCTGCATGTTGTATAGCAAAAACTTACAGGCAGTTTCCTTCATATTCTCAATATGGCACTTGGCCAACGTCATTGCCTCGTTATAAGCATTTCTATGTCGCGGACTGACACCTGTTCCACATTTGGGGCAATTGGTAGATGACATTACGAGCATTTCGCTGCAAATCTTATTTGGACAAGCGCCAGCCTCCATCTCGATCGGCTCTTGCGGATCAATGCACTTTGAGCACGTGCATAAGAAAAAGTAGTTGTCTTTCAAGTCTTGTCGCCTCTGTTCCGGTGTGTTCAGCAGATCGATATAACTGATGAATACCTATTCAGAATCAATAGAATGTTTTACTGTCCAGTAGTAGAGTGGGCGGCGACGACTTACTTTTGACCAATCCAAACAATCCATGTCTTGGGTCATCTGAATGTGCAATGTAATGCCCTCGAATGTGGCCACAGCATTGGGTTTGCAACTGTGATCGGTTACGGAAACGCCCAGGTAAATACCAGTGCCAATGGGGTTCATCTCTGGGTCGAGTATGTTAAAACCGTTTGTGACCAACTAAAAAAAAATCCAATTATTCGGTAATTGTTGCCAGCAAATTCCGATCGTAGCTAGTATGTCGCAAAAAAATAAACACAAAACGGTTGTCGTGCCGACTCATGACCCAGTGTAACCGGTGCTCTTAGGCCAGATGTGCGTGCGTGCGGGATGCTAATAAAACAAAAAACACGCCGTGCCTCTACGCGAAGATTTATACAAAATTAATTAAATCAGTTGAGCAAGAGGTGTGTTGGCCGATTGCCAAACATCGCTGGCGTAAACGAAATCCCTCAAGAGGTGGTATTGAACGTATTCACTTTACCAACTCACCCGTCCATAGATACCCATCAATTCAGATGGATTTGGCACGATGATTCCGTCCAGTATTTGGCACAATATCGCATGAAGGGATTCCAAATGTTCGACCCGTTTCGCATCATTCTTCAGTTCAGCATAGTCTAGATGAAAGCTGATCATTAACGGAAGGATTGGCATAAGATATGTATCATCAACTTACGTGACATCATGTCCTTGAATTTCCTATAACAGGTATCCGTGTAGTAGCTCTTCACCATATCACCGCCACGCTCCAGTTTGACGATGATTTTCGAGAGCACTCTTGCCGCATCTGGCACTACCCGTGGCGCTATCTTTTTCAATCCAGCACACTCGGCCTTGTGCAGACTCCATGCCTGCGTTTGGCATTCTCGATTACAGTAGTACACGTAATTGCAATTGGAACACTTTGACACCTTTCCCCTAAACGAAACTCATGTAAATCGACACCTGCACCGGCTTATAATGCTATTGTACTCACGCAGTCAGACAGTTGTCACACCTCTCCTTTCGATATTTGGACAAAACGACATGGACAAAGGGTTTCTCGGTAAGAATACGATCACCGCGTTTAATTAATTTCTTCGTTTGTTTCGATTGCATTCTCATCCAAGAGCTAACTGATCGTTCGGTATCTTCGCTCAGCTTCAGCCAGTCACTTCGGTTGTTCGCGTTTTAGGGGTAAATCACCGTCGGCGTTGAGAAAGCTCTTCGTTTTGCTATTTTTAAAGTGTATTTCGGGTGTGCGGCTATTTTCTGTTCTTCTGGTAAATATTATCGTGACGGTAAATCATAAGACGGAATGGGTGTTGTTCGTGTTGTTATTAATAGGACTGCTATGTTGTTGTGGCCAAAGTAATGTTTTTCTCTTCCGGGGAGGCAGGTAAACCGATGACTCGGTGAGCACGTACTGCGTTTTGACAGCATTCAAGCTGAAACTCATTGAAACAGATTGAATAGTGATGAAACAACAGTCGTGCGCATAAGTTGTATGTCTATTTCTGGGATGACTGATTGATGATTGACTTTTTTGGGAAGGGTCTTCTGTGATTTTGCTGAACTCCTAATACTTTTCCTGATAAAATAGTTCCTACAGTGGATCGTTATTGCTTTTTGGTCTCATTTCCTGGTTGTTCTTCATCAGAAATAATGAATTCTTTTAATCTGGGGATGGTTAGGTTAGGTTAGGTATATGGGTGCCCTATTGACGTAAAGTCAAGGCTCACGTAGACAACGTCGAGTCCATTGGGCCCACCTGTTTTGTTTAACCCGTTGATACCTATGCATTTACCGTCGAGCTGAACCAGCCAGACGAGGATAAAAAACCCAGTATTCTGTTCAGCCCGATATTACCTACCTCTTCTAGTCCCGAAAGGAAGTATCTTCCCAGGAAAATATTCCTTTTTTGGGCTAGCGCCGAGTATTCGCACAGCAGGTGACGAACGGACTCAAATTCCTGCAGCTTCTGCAGAAGTCATTGTAGGGCTGGCCTAGTCGAGCAGCATGATAGGATAGCATGCAGTGCCCGGTGAGGGCACCGACTGCCAGTCGAATGTTCCCACGATTGAACTTCAGCAGATTTTCCGTTCTTTTCTTATCATAGACGGGCCAAGTCGAATTCGCCGTTGCGCATGTATCTAAGCGACACCATCGCTTATTGGCTTTCACCAATAGCTCCGTCTGTATCTCCTTGTAGAGGGCACTGAGTGGTGCTTTGGCCTCAGCTGAGATCTGCGCAATGTTAGCACCTGAACCCACCCTAGCCAACTCGTCCGCCCTCTCGTTTCCGGAGATATTCATATCACCAGGTACCCAGCAAAGGGTCACCTCATTTACATTGGATATCTCTTCTAACTTCTCCTTGCAGAGTTTGACGAGTTTGGATCTTATCCATGCTGCCTGCAGAGCCTTAATGGCTGCCTGGCTGTCAACATAGATGCTGATCCTTTTTCCTGTGATATTCTCTTTGCTGATCAGGTCCGCCGCCTGCTTGAAGACACTGCATTCATCATCGAGCCTGTAGGAGCGATGCATATCCCGAGACTCAAAGTAGACTCCGGCACCTGTGCCAACATCCATTTTGGATCCGTCGGTGTAGAGTGCCAGTTCACTTTCCGTGCGTACCAAATCACCGGTCCATTCCTCCCTGGAGGGAATTCTAATAGAGAATCTCCTCTCCCAGGAAGGAAGTCGGGTGACATAGTCCGTTACGGTTCTGAATCTCGAGACGGCCCATCGATCCAAGACTGATGCATGTCCGTGAGGACTCCTTTTCCAGAGACCTGATTCCTGTAATCTTAGCGCAGTTCTGGCTGCGGCGCTCTCGCAGTACAAGTCCAGGGGTGGGAGGTTCAGCTTGACTTCAAGGGCCGCCGTCATGCTGAACCTCCTGCCTGCCCTTTGAACCTTTGACACACTCTGAAGATGACACTTCTTCTCAAGCGCCTTCCACCAGACAACCGAGCCATAGACTAGGATAGGTCTTACTACCGCAGTGTACAACCAATGTACTAACCTCGGTTTGAGGCCCCATGTCTTTCCAAAGGCTACCTTGCACGAATATAGTGCCACACAGGCCTTTTTGATTCTTTCCTCAATATTTTCTCTCCAACTAAGTTTGGAGTCCAGGATTATGCCCAGATATTTCACAGATTTTTCAGGGATCATATCTATACAATTCATACGGGGGTAGGTGTATCTTGGTACAGATCTTTTCTTTGTAAAGAGTACTACCTCTGTTTTCGCCGGATTTACTCCCAGACCTCGCCCTTGACCCAGCTATCCACTAACATCAGTGCATAGCTTAGTCTATCGCTGAGGACCTGCGTAAATTTTCCAGAGACTAAAATGGCAATGTCATCGGCGTAGGTCGTAACATTAAAACCCTCCATCTCCAAAATCTTGGCCATTCCGTCGACCACAAGGAGCCATGGGAGGGGAGACAGAACGTCACCTTGTGGTGTACCTTTATTTACCCTCACCCTTCCACATGCTCTCCCTATCGTCGAATTTACTATACGAGTACCCAGCATTTGCCCAATCCAACTGCATACGTATGTATGTATGTATGTTGGCGTTACAGTCCATGAAGAACCTGAGCCGAGCTTGTGTGTTGTGTGTGATTTCATTTTTCCATATGTGAAAGGGACCTACAGTTTATTGCCGGTTCCGAACGGCTAATTTCGAGAAGCTTTTCATGACAATTTTACTACAGGGGGATTTGTCAGAACCCCGCTGAGGAGAAACACCGTGAAAAACACGTTCGATGACATGGCTGTGTCGGGATTCGATCCCGTGTCATCGGCGTCAGAGGCCAACACGCTACCCACTGCGCCACGGTGCTCTCTGCATACACCCGGGTTTATTTGGGCCATATGAAGGCTGGACACTATTGCCTCGGTGCTAACGTTGTTAAAGGCACCCTCAATGTCCAGGAAGGCACCTAGAGTGAATTCCTTGATACTGAGCGATTTTTCTATCGTAGAGACTACCCTATGCAGAGCAGTATCCACCGATTTTCCCCTCATGTACGCATTATGTGATTGTGACAGATAACCGTCCCCAATCTCTTCCCTTACGTACAAATCTATTGTTCGTTCCAGCGTTTTCATCAGGAAGGACGACAGGCATACAGGGTAAAGTTGTTGATTGCTCTCAACCTGGCGAGATGGCAGCAACGATCCATGTTTCAATGCCCGGGTGAAGTTGACATACAGCCTCCTCGCGGCGTCCTCTGAATAACCCATACAACAACCATTGAGAGGTGAACGAATGTATGCAGCTATCGCCCAAGGCAACAGGGCACTACAATATACCGACCAGACTGGCGGTTGTGCGGCGGGCCAATAACCCACCCATTAACTAAATTCAAGTTATGAATAAGCAAAATGCCCCGTCTTGAAGATGACATGGCGCGAAAAAGGAACACATCTTGCGAGTATGCTCTTGGAATGCCAGAACTCGGAACTCTGTACACTCCTGGAGCTGCTCATAAACTGGAAAGAATCCTCACGCAGTATAAGGCGGATATTACTGCGATCCAGCAAATACGCTGGATAGCAAACGGTATGATGAGGAAAAAAGATTGCGACATCTATTACAGCTGTTACAAAAGATTGCACATGTTGGGGTGCGGATTTGCCGTGGGAAAGCGGTTGAGGTCGAAGGTCCTCGACTTTAAGCCTATAAGTGATCCGCATCAAAGGCAGAATTTACAATATCAGCTTCATATGTGCACACGCACCTACCGAAGAGGCTGAAGACCAGGGATAAAGAATGGGATACTATCCATTGGCTTTGACAGGCACTTTGACAGATAGCCCCTACAAACGCGTTGCGGTTTGACGGCGCCTTGGCCAGGGATAAAGAATGAGATACCAATCTATTGGCTTTGACAGGCACTTTGACAGATAGCCCCTACAAACGCGTTGCGGTTTGACGGCGTCTTGAATATGTCATTTTGCCTTGTTGCGACCATTTTGCCAAGTCTTGCCTCTACACATTGACGTCTTGAGACTATCATTGTGTTAGTCAAAAGCGTCATTCTTAAACGGAGAATAACACGTGAATCGGTGTGTATTACAAAAGCAACAACCAACCCTTGCTGGGATCAACGGGCAGACGTACGAAAGATTGGTATCTCATTGTTTATCCCTGCTGAAGGCCCCATCATAGAGGATTTCTATGACCTCTTCAACAACGCCTACGGAGCTTGTTCAACGTACGATGTTAAAATCGTACTCGGGGACTTCATTAGCGGAGTGATCGGAAAGCGCAGCCTCGAAGATACAACAACAGATAACGATTTCCGACTCACGGGGTGTCGCATTACGACAGCTCGTAATGCGATGATAAGTAGCACAATATTTCCGCGCAAGCGAATCCACAGTGATGATCGAATCACCAACCAAATAGAGTCTACAGGGAGCAACTAAGCGAAAGGCTATCCGGTATGCCTACATCGAGCAAAAATGTCAGCAATATGTGGCTGCATTGCCGCTCAAAGCCATTCAGGAAGTAGCCGAGAACACCTTAGGCTACCTACCATGCCCGAAAAGAAACCCATTGTTTGATGGCGAGTTTGAGCAGAAAAATACAGCAACCGACGAGGCTTACCAAAAGTTGCTGCAGCGAAAAACCAGGGCAACGCGAAAGAAAGAATTAAAGAAAATAATCTTCGCGACTTCCCAGCTTCCCGACCCGCAGGGAATTGTGGATGTATTTAAGCAGCATTTCCGGCAGCTACTTAACGAGCATGACCAAGAGAGAGTGGTAGGGACTGGGGACATCCCAACTCCAGCCGATGAAGTAGTCCCCCCAACCAGGATCGAAGAAGTCAGCGCAGCTATTCAAAAACTGAAGAACAACAAGACCGCAGGTTTAGATGGCTTACCATCAGAGCTCTTCAAGGCTGGCGGCGATCTTCTGGTAGGAAGCATGCACCAGATCATCTGTAGAATTTGGTAAAATGAAAGCATGCCCGACGACTGGGATATCTGCTCTATTTGACACATCCACAAAAAAGGCGATCCTACCTCTTGCAAGAACTACAGAGGTAAGTCCGTGCTCAATGTCGCATACAAGGTCCTGTCCAGCGTACTGTGTAAACGTCTAAAGCCCTTTTGCACCGCACTAATCGGCAGCTACCACAGCAGTTTCCGCCCCGACAAATCGACTATAGATGAAATATTCTCACTAGCGATACAAACCATTTCTTTATCGATTTTAAAGCCGCATACGATAGCATTTATCGCAAAGAATCGTCTGATGCGATGGCCGAATTCGGGATCCCAGGAACACTGATCCGGCGGTGTCGTGTCACGCGTGACGTTGTATAACTTTTCGCTGCGATGGAGCGGCAGGCGAAACGAGTTAGTCTTAAAGTCAACGAGGATAAGACAAAGTACATGCTGTCAAGCAAAGACCGATCCATCGCTCACCTAGGACAAAATATAACGGTTAGCAGCTATAATTTCGAGGTGGTTAAGGATTTCGTCTTACTCGGACCAACGTAAACTCCACAAACGACACCACAGTGGAGATCCGGCATAGAATCGCCCTTGGCAACCGTGGCTACTTCGGTTTGTCTAAACAACTTGGGTCAAAACTCCTCACCCGAAGAACCAAAGTCATGCTTTACAAAACACTTATACTGCCAGTCTTGCTGTACGGAGCCGAGAGCTGGAGGATAAGCAGGACGGCGGAGCTGATTTTGGGTTCTTTCGAAAGAAACATTCTGCGCCGGATATTTGGTCCTGTCTATGAGGGAGGTGAACGGAGGAGAAGAGATAACCGCGAACTCTACGAGCTGTACAAAGATATGGATATAGCCCGGAAGGCAAAGATCCGTCGACTACATTGCCTCGGACACATCGTGCGCATGAACACCAATGCTCCAGCTAAGAGGGTCTTCGACTCCGACCCCCCTGGCTCGAGAAGAAGAGGAAGACCGAACCTTCAGTATAAAGACCAAGTAATCGCGGGTGTGACTTGGTCATGATAACTGGAAGTGGAGTGCCCGGGGACGTCAACGATGGAAGGCAGCTACAGCTCAGGCTCAGATCCTCCATGGACTGCTAGCCTGATAAGTAAGTAACTAAGGAGGGCAAGATTCAACCACGAACTCTATGGGCCGTACAGCGACATTGCCCTGGTCAGACGACTACGGATAGATACAACGTCTAAGATAGCTGGGCCATGTAGAGCGAATGAACACAGTTCCAGTACGGAGAGTCTTTGAATCCAACCTCGAGGGACGTACGCAAGTAAAAGGAGATCTCAGCAAACTGCGCGTGCGGCACTGGAAACAGTTGGCCAGAGATAGTGTCGGTTAGAGCGGCATATTCAAGATAGCTTACCCATCACATCATCACTGCAAGTTCCGAAGGATTTCTGCAGAAGCTGCCTAGTCGAGGAGAAGGTTGAATCCATCCAACACCTTCTCTGCGCCTGCCTGGCTTTCTGCACAGTCAGGAAACGCTACCTAGGATCCTATTTCCTTAACGACCTGACAGATGTTCAGCAGGTAGGGATATCGGACCTTCTTATCTTTTTAAGAAGCACTAAGTAGCAGCACAATGGGTCTCTCTGGCCTATGTGTATTCTTCTCCATTCTGGGGAGGCTACGGACCTACCTAAGATGGCTGGGCCATGTAGAGCGCATGGACACCAAAGCTCCAGCCCGGAGAGTCTTTGAAGCGAACCCCGAGGGACGAAGAAGCAGAGGACGGCCGCACTTAAGATGGCGCACACAGGTGGAAGGGGACCTCAGCCAACTGGGTGTGTGGCAATGGAAAAGGCTAGCAAAAGATCGTGCTAGTTGGAGGGGCATGTTGGTTGAGGCCCAGGTTTATCCCAAACTGTAGCGCCCGTTAAGAAGAAGAAGAAAGGACTTGCTGGCCTGCTAAAAAAGTGAGCTACCGCAGACGAACACCTTGTGGCACTGTTAGTAAGTCCCATCCATGCCGTCCTCCTCTGAGACCCTTTTACAACATGCATAGCGTCCAAATCGTTCAGATTGGCCGTAAGTTTCTTAATCACCTTGCGGAAGGCATTTTTTGCAACAACTTTTCATTGACTCCATGCGATTTCCTAGTCACCCGTCATTAAACCCAGTCACTTCACTCTCGTTACAGTTTTCTTTCTCTGCCAAACCAAATTCAAATTTAAAGTCAATCTATGTACGGATAGGAAGCATAATCACAAAATCAATGTACAGATAAGGAGCAATCAGATAAGGAGCAACGCGGCAACCATTCGACTCCGTTTAGCCAAAAGGATAAGCAAAAATGCAGAATCCAAAGTCAGGCAATAAGGCATCGAAAGCAGCGCATCCACCACCGCCTCAAGTGACTGTACGCGATAATACATTTGCCGTCCGTATTTCGAATATGCCAGCGAATTCAAATGAGAATGACCTGAGAATTCTGGCTCGTAAATGTCCACGGCCAAAGGAAATGTATCTCGCCAGGGATAGATATACAAAGAAATTCAAAGGCTTTGCGTACATACATTTCAGGTCGCGGAGACAGGCTGCGGATGCTGTCTACGCGCTTAACAACGTCAACTATAACAATTCACTTCTGCGTTGCGCCTTTGCAACTGCTCTGTAATTTATGCCGTTGCTGTACACACAAGGCACTGTAGGTACTTCTCTTCCCAAATCAAGGTAATCCTCGAAATTCCTAGCTTTCAATTCAGTTAGTTCCTTTCAAATTCCCTGCAAACATTTCGTCTCTTCCCTTTCCTTTTGTTTTTTAGGAAATTTGAAAAAGAAAAAAAAAATTTTTCTTTAATTTTGGATTTCATTGACCCGGAAAGTGCAAGGACCTACATACGTACATAGAAAGAAGGTAAAGAATCTTCAGAGAAGCAAAATAGTATCTAGAACAAGAGATGCCGAAGTACCGCTTGTATCCGAAAACTCGTGATGTAACCAAAGTAATCCGGATTATGAATTTGCCATTGTATTGTACGGAAGCCGACTTATACAGATTGGCCCAACTATGTCCGGTAACCAAAGATATGTTCCTAGCAAAGGACAAGGCTACGCAAGCATTTCGGGGTTTCGCTTATATACAATTTAAGACTTTGAAGGATGCTAAACGAGCAATTGAAGTCCTGGACGGGATCTCTTACAACAACGCACAACTGCGCGCAACTTTTGCCAATTCGAAATGAGCATATGTTTGTCGGGACATGGATTGGCTAATTTGTTTGTAAACGAACTGAAGAAATAAAATGACAGCACACACTGCGGCGGTACAACTGCTTTTGGTGACAGAGAAAAATACACGTTTTGTCTGCCAGCCGATTTAGCCGAGTAGCCTCTCCACTTTTATAATGAAGTTGAGAATGCTTCTCGTAGGAGCCAGGGTGATCCCCTCAGGAGTCATAACTTCACTGAGAAGGATACGCTTCCTAAGATGGCAGAGAGCAGCACACTCACACAGTATGTGTTCTGCCGTCTCCTCGTCCTCAAGACAGAGCCGACACTCAGTTTCAGACGAGAGGCTAATTTTGTTTAAATGTAAATGATATCTCAGACCGCAGTGTCCCGTTAGATAGCTGACTAGTCTTCTTATATCCATCCTATTGAGTTTACCTACTTACTTACTTACTTATCAGGCCAGCGATCCATGGAGGATCTGAGCCTGAGCTATAGCTGCCGTCCATTCCTGACGGTCCCGGGCACGCTGCTTCCAGTTGTCAAGACCAAGATGTCTTACATCCGCGATTACTTGGTCTTTATACCGGAGGTTCGGTCTTCCTCTTCTTCTCGAACCAGGAGGCTCGGAGTCGAAGACCCTCTTAGCTGGAGCGTTGATGTCCATGCGCTCGATGTGGCCGAGCCAGTGTAGTCGACGGATCCTTGCCCTCCGGACTACATCCACATCTTGGTACAGCTCGTAGAGTTCGCGGTTGTGTCTTCTTCTCCTTTCACCTTCCTCACAGACAGGACCAAATATCCGGCGCAGAATTTTTCGTTCGAAAGAACCCAAAATCAGCTCCGCTGTCCTGCTTATCGTCCAGCTGTCGGCTCCGTACAGCAAGACTGGCAGAATGAGCGTTTTGTAAAGCATGACTTTGGTCTTTCGAGTGAGGAGTTTTGACCCCAGTTGTTTGGACAAGCCGAAGTAGCAGCGGTTGCCAAGGGCGATTCTATGCCGGATCTCCACTGTGGTGTCATTTGTAGAATTTACGTTTGCCCCGAGGTAGACAAACTCCTTAACTACCTCAAAGTTGTAGCTGTCAATTGTTATATTTTGTCCCAGGTGGTGAGCGACGGATTGGTTTTTGCTTGACAGCATGTATTTCGTTTTGTCCTCATTGATCTTAAGACCAACTCGTTTCGCTTGTTCTTCAATCGCCGTGAATGCTTCCACAATGCCACGGCGAGAACACGGGATGATGTCGATATCACCGCGTATCCTAGCAGCTAGATGAACTCGTAAAATATAGTGCCTTCCCTGTTGACGCCTGCCCGTCGCACCATCTGTTCCAGCACCAGGTTGAAGAAGTCACACGACAGCGCATCTCCTTGCCGAAATCTGGTGCATGTTTCGAATGGTTCCGAGGTCCTAGAACCGAGTTGCACGGTGCATCGCGTGTTTTTTAGCGTGGCGCGACACAACTGGATCAGTTTTACCGGGATCCCGAATTCGGCCATCGCCCCAAACAGTTCTTCACGATGAATGCTGTCGTATGCGGCTTTGAAATCGATGAAAAGATGGTGTGTATCGATTCGAAAGTCGATGGTCTTTTCCAGGATTTGTCGAAGTGTGAAAATTTGGTCTATAGTCGATTTGCCGGGCCGGAAGCCGCACTGGTAGCTGCCGATTAGTGCGGTGCAAAATGGTTTTAGACGTTCACACAATACGCTGGACAGGATCTTGTATGCGACATTGAGCAGGGATATACCTCTATAGTTCTTGCAAGAGGTAGAATCGCCTTTTTTGTGGATGGGGCATATAGAGCTGGTATTCCAGTCGTCGGGCATGCTTTCATCTTCCCAAATTCTCCAGATGATCTGGTGCATGCTCCCTACCAGAACATCGCCGCCAGCCTTGAAGAGCTCTGATGGCAAGCCATCTGAGCCTGCGGCCTTGTTGTTCTTTAGCTTCTGAATAGCTGTGCCGACTTCTTCGATGCTGGGTGGGAGGACTACTTCAGCGGCTGGAGTTGGGATTTACTCGGTCCCTACCACTCTCTCTTGGTCATGCTCGTTAAGCAGCTGCTGGAAGTGCTGCTTAAATACATCCACTATTCCCTGCGGGTCGGCGGCAAGATTACCCTCGCAGTTTCGAAGAGCCAGGGTGCCCTTTTTGAAGCCTCCTGCTAGGCCTATTGAGTTTAAGTATGTCAATAGGGTGCTTGTTCAGGGGTCGTATAAGTCGTTTAGATTGACGGAGTTCCCGAACGCTGTTCCAAAAGGACAGGTGTTGCAATTTTTCCCACTTCTCTAAGAAGTAATTTATCTTAGACGCGGGAATGCCGCAGAATGGCTCCGGACCTAGATATTTGTTACTGGAAACCTTCCTGCCAAGTTGGTCGACAATTTCATTGCCCTTGATACCTTTATGGCCTGGCACCCACCAAAGTTTAACATTGTTTCTTTTGGCGAGGTCTTGTAGGGCGTCATGGCATTCCTTGACGGTTTTTGAGTTCGTGCTGTACGAAAACAGCGCTTTAAGCGCTGCTTGGCTATCAGAGACTATGTTGATGATTACTCCTCTGATGCCAGTCTCGAGATTTAGATTGACGCAAGTTAGGATGGCATGCAGCTCTGCTTGGAAGATGCTGGGGCTTATTCCCAGGGCCTTCGAGATCTTGCGTTTTGGTCCAAAGATGCCGGCGCCAACGCCGGAAGCCATCTAGGAGCCATCCGTGTACCACCTAAGGCCTTTGACATTTAGCAGGGTATCACTGTTTTCCCATGCTGAGCGGTTTGGGATCAGTATCTCAAATCTTTTGTCAAAGGTGAAGATGTGTGGCAATGCGTCCGAGACTGTAGTAATCATATCTAGCTCGGGAAGGTGTTGTAATATGGACATGTGGCCTGCTGGTCTACATGGCATATTTGTTCCCGAGCAGAGAATTCTGATTGCACTGCGTAATGCCACCTATTTGATAAAAAGGTGCAGTGGAGTGAGTCCAATGAGTGCTTCTTGGGCTGCCGTGGGGCAGGTTGGCATAGCGCCTGTGATGCCGAGACACGCTAGTCTCTGAAGGCGTTGAAGCTTAACAACTGTAGTTTTTTGCTCAACTTTTGTCCACCATACGGTGGACCCGTAGGTGACGATAGGTCTTACTATCGCGGTATATAAGCAGTGGACTACCTTAGGTTTAAGTCCCCAGGTTTTACCGTATGTGCGTCGACAGGCCCACATGGCCTTAGCCGCTTTCATGAGTTTATTTCTCATACTGGAATTCCAGTTGAGTCTGCGGTCTAGGTCAATACCTAGATACTTTACTTCCTCTGAAAAGCCTATGCGTGTGCCATTTAGTAAGATTGAGCAGGGTTGTTCCTTTCTCCTCTTTGTAAATGGGACTAAGATCGTCTTATTTGGGTTAATAGATAAACCCTCTCTGCCACACCAGTCAGAGATAATTTGGAGCACAAGCTGCATGCGCTCACAGGCAGTGATCTCGCACTTGCCCGTAACAGTGACTGCTAGGTCATCAGCATATCCGATGACCTCGTAGCCCCGAGTGGTTAAGCTTGCGTAGTAGATCGTCGATGACTATCGACCAAAGCAGTGGTGAGAGGACTCCCCCTTGTGGGCATCCTCTAACCGCCGATACTGTCACTGAGACCTCTCCGCATGTGGCTGATACAATACGGCTATTTAGCATCGCCCTAATCCAGTGATTAGTGGGATGGTCCACACCCCTGCAGGATAGTGCAGTGGTGATCGAGTCATAGCCTGTATTATCGAAGGCTCCCTCTATATCGAGGAAGGCGCATATTGCGATCTCCTTATGTGTGAAATTGTTTTCAATGTGCGCCACCAAGTGGCTTTACGGTTCTCTGTGAAGCGGATCACTTAGATCGCTTGGGCCCATAATGCTTTCTTCCTTGGCGAAGGGTGAACGTTGTCTTCATATCCACGGTAAGCAAGGAGGATTTCTACTGTCTGGGGACCCGTCTCCAACGCACCCTTACTTGGGTGGCGCTACAGTCCGGGGTGAGCCTAGTCCTCAACCAATATGCCTTTCTATATAGATAGGTTGAATCCGTAGACGTCTGACTAGATTCATGTCGCTGTACAGCCGGTAAAGTTCGTGGTTGAATGTTTTCCTCTATCCCCCGTCTGCGTTTATATGCCCGAAAATCACACGCAAAAGGGCTCTATTACTCAATTGCCTCCTGAGCCCAAATAAACAGCGATTGACAACCGGGTCACTGCGGAGCCAAGGTAGACGAAGTCCTTAACTACCTCGAAATTATATCTGCCTATACAAACGTTCTGGCCGAGACGTCGGTGTTGAGCGTCCTTTTTTGATGACAGCATATATTTAGTTTTGCCCTCGTTTACCGCCAAACCAATTTTCGCCGCCTCCATCTCAATACTCGCAAACGCCTCATTGACATCTCGCTGTGATCTACCTATTATGTCAATATCGTCGGCGTATGCAAGGAGTTGCGAGGATTTGAAATAGATTGTGCCTCTTGTATTGGCCAGTGATTCTTGCACAATCGTTTCCAATATGATGTTGAAGAAATCACACGACAGCGCATCGCCCTGCCTAAATCCTTTTTTGACATCAAAACTATCGGTAAGGTGTTCACCGATTCGGATAGAGCAGCGAGCATTCTCCAAAGTCATCCTGCATAGTCTGCGCTGTCGTATGCGGCTTTGAAGTCGACAAATAGGTGGTGAGTGTCGATTTGAAATTCATTGGTTTTTTCCAGGATCTGTCGTAGTGTGAAGATTTGGTTGATGGTGGACTTCCCTGGCCTGAACCCGCACTAATAAAGACCTATCAGCTTATTTACAAAAGGCTTCAGGCGTTAACACAAAACGGCAGAGATGACTTTGTAGGCGATGTTAAGGAGACTTATTCCTCTATAGTTGGCGCAATCAGAGGGGTCTCCTTTCTTGTGGATCGGGCATACGATGCTGAGACTCCATTCCTCGGGCATGCTTTCCTCTAACCATATCTTACGGATGAGCTGGTGCATGCTCCCAACCAGGTCATCCCCAGCTGCCTTGAAGAGCTCAGCAGACAGTCCATCTGCGCCAGCAGCTTTATTCGACTTGAGCTTCGATATGGCAATCTTAACTTCGTCGAGGTCAGGGGGACAGAATTCTCTGCGGTCTCCGTCGATTAGAAATGGATCATTCTGCCTGACAGCGGTATATTGACTAACATCGCCGTTATACAGTCTGCAGAAGTGGTTTTTCCATATTCTCAGCATCGACTGCGGTCCTACTACTAGGTGTCCGTTCTCATCCCTGCAGGCTTCCGTTCTGACTTTATAACCTTGGCATGTTCGCTTTATCTGTTGATAAAACTTTCGAACGCCACGCCTGCAGTAACACCTCTCCAAATCCTCAATCGCACGCTTCTCGTGCTCTTTCTTCTTTCTTCTAAGAAGCTTATGCTCCTCCCTTCTTTTTAACTCGTAGAGCTCACGAGCTGCTCTTGTTCTTTTATGCAGCGAGGCCTTATATGCATCCTGCTTCGCTGTATGAATCCTCCTGCACTCGTCATCGAACCAGGTGTTTCTTCGTGGTGGAGCCTTGAAATCCAAAACTTCGGATGCAGAGCTTTTCAGGGCTTGTTTGCAAAGGCTCCACTGCTGTTCTATTGATAGCGTGGAGGATTGAGGTGTATTGGGGAGCTTAAGGGAGACGCGATCGGTAAAAGCACGAGAGGTTTCTGGCGATCGTAGCTTTCCGACGTCATAACTTTGTATTCTTACTCTACTCCGTTGCGTTCGTGATATCCGTAAGCACATCTTGGCTACAACAAGATAGTGGTCCGAGTCGATGTTAGCCCCTCGCAAAGTTCGAACATCAAGAATAGTGGAGGAGTGTCTGACGTCGATCGCGATGTGATCAATCTGGTTGGTAGTCGATTGATCAAAAGACCGCCAGGTGCCTTTGTGTATATCGAGGTGCGGGAAGCGCGTACTGGCTAGAAGGAGATTTCACCCCGTAGCAAGATCAATCAGCCTGTGTCCGTTATCGGAGGTGGTGTCGTATAGGCTATGTTTGCCGATGACTCGTTCAAATATGCTTTCCTTACCCAGCTTAGCATTGAAGTCTCCTAGTACAATTTCGATGTCATAGCTGGGACATTGGGCATACGTTCTGTCTAGGAGATCGTAGAACTCATCTTTGGTGGAGTCACCCTTGTCTTCCGTGGGGGCGTGGACGCAGATCAGGCTGATGTTAGAAAATTTAGCCTTGATACGGATTGTTAAGAGGCGTACGCTCACATGCCGAAGGCTTAGGACTTTTTGTCTTAGTCCACCTCGAACAACAAATCCGCATCCAAACAATCGATGCCCTCTCTCCCTATAGCAGTCGCCGTAGTAAATATCGCAGTTTTTCATCCGCTTTATGCCCGGTCCATTCCATCGCATTTCCTGGATGGCGGTGATGTCCGCTTTATAGCGGTCTAGGGCGTCCGCAAGTTGTTCAGCTGCACGTGGCCTGTTTAGAGACCTAACATTCCACGTACAAAGCCGAAGATCATTGTCCTTTTTTCGTTTTTTGCAAGGGTCGTCAACATAAATCCGATCCGTTATATCCGAGGCTTGTGGTTGTTTCGGAGTTTGTGTTTTTTTTTTTTACGGTTACGGCTTACTAGGCCGTAGCCCAACCGACTAATCCTGTTTTTTTTTGGCGCAGGAGGCTCGCCATTCGCCATTCCAGATGTCACCACGAGGAGGTGGGGTTAGGACTTACTAACAGTGTCGCAAGATGTTTGACTGCGGTGGCTCTTCTCGCTTTTTAGCAGGCCAGCATCCGTCGGATAGATGCTACCCCTACGAGGCCTTTGTTAGTCCTTTGCCATCCTGCATCTGGTTATAATTGGTAGAAAAAAAGGACAGACATCTTTGCTTTAAGTTTTATTTCCCGTTTCTGTTGTTAAAAAAAAAAAAAAACAAAAATTGGCAACAAAATGTGGCCTGGACCATGTCGCGTTCAAAATCAAGTGATGATACACGTGTCCGTCCGCAATAGCAAGTGCATATACATGAATCCTCTGCACAAGCCGGTATTTATTCCTCTAAATCGTCATAAGACTCAGTTGAAAGCTGGGAATTTCGCGGATTACCTTGTTTCGGAAAGAACACTGTACAGTGACCAGCAGCTGCATGAGCAAATAGACTAAAGTGAAGTAGCAAAATTGGCACGCAAGTGTGTTTCGTTATAGGTGAGATTGTTCAGTGCTTCGACACCTCGCGCTGCGTCTTCCCGCGTCTTGAAATATATGTACGCAAAACCTTTGAATTTATTCGTCTTCTTGTCCCTGGCGAGAAAGATTTCCCTTGGCCTCTTGACCTTGTGAGCCAGAATCCTTAAGTCATTCTCGGTTGTGTTGGGCGGCAAATTCGATATTCGGATGGCAAGGGTATTGTCGCGTAATTGTACTCCATGCATTTTTGAAAAAAATATTATTTTTTTGCCAGTTCAACGGAGTCTTGTGGCCTTTGCGCTCGTCCTTATCTGTACATTGATTTTGATTTTGAATTTGGCGGGGAAAAGAAAGTGAAATCCGAAATGATTTTGCAATGTAATTCGATAGTTATAGTGACGGCTGACTAGGAAATCCATGCGATTGATGTCTATGAAAAGTTGTTGAAAAAAAAAAATCGTAAGGCGCGCAGGTGATAGTTGCAAAAGATTCAGGGCTCTTTGCAGCATTAAAGTGACAAGGTCAGACAAATGGTGGACTACATTTGGAAAAGATGAAATAACTTTAAGCCACAATTCATCAGGCATACAGTCTGTAGAGTATAGGCTCTGTTGCCGATATGGACTCGGTTGAATCCAGCCGCTCTAACCAATAACATGAGGCACTGGGACCTTTATAGATCTATAGATCTATTGTGCCTACTAATCGATTAGACGGGGAGCTTCTCCATTTCCTTAATGAAGTTGAGAATACCTCTCGTAGGAGGTGAGATAATCCCCTCAGGACACCCAGGAGTCATCATTTCACTGAGAAGGATACGCTTCCTGAGATGGTACGGAACAGCACACTCACACAGTATGTGCCCTGCAGTTTCTTCGTCCTCAAGACAGAGTCGACACTCAGTTTCAGACGAAAGGTTAATTTTTGTTGAGAGGATATTTCAAACCACAGTGTACCATAAGGTAGCTGACTAGCCTTCTAGTATCTACTGTATTAAGATTGGGTATATTAATAGTGGGGGAGAAGGGAGCGAACAAACAGAGCAAAGAAGTTGATCGCGTTTAACTTGGCAAACGCCAGCTTCGATCTCTGTCCCTGCTCAATCCAAGTTGACACACAGCCTTCGCGTGGCATCCCCTGGATAGCTATACTGGCACCCGCCAGTGTGTGCAGCGACCCGACCCCTTGTTCCTGGGGAAAGAGAAACCTGGCCCTCCAGGTTGGGGGTTGCGCTTAGGGCTAACATCCCTATCGCTTAAAACAAAAAAATTGTTCAGAGACAACCAATAGCCCCGGATACGGACGGATAACATGTTGACGACCCCCGCAAACGTCAAAAAGGAAACGAATTTCGGTTCTGCACCTGGAACGTTAGGTCTCTCAACAGACTAGGTGCAGCCGAACAACTGGTCAACTCTTTGGACTGCTATAAGGCAGACATTACGGCGCTTCAAGAAGTGCGATGGGATGGGCCAGGCAAAAAGCGGATGAAAAACTGTGATATCTACTACGGAAACTGCTACAGAGAAAATAGACAACGCTTATTCGGATGCGGATTTGTTGTTCGAGGCAGACTCTGGAAAAAGGTCTTAAGCTTCCAATATGTAAGCGAACGCCTCATAACTATCCACATCAAGGCCAATCTCGGCAATATTAGCTTACTATGTGTCCACGCCCCCACAGAGGAGAAAGATGACCGACATAAAGACGACTTCTATCTCCTATCTCCTAGGCAGAACGTATGCGCAATGTCCCAGCTATGACACCAAAATCGTTCTAGGAGATTTCAATGCGAAGCTGGCTAAGGAAGCTATCTTTGAACGGGTCATTGGAAAGCACAGCCTACACAACACCACGTCAGAAAACGGACTAAGGCTAGTGGACTTTATGGCGGGACATACACGATTCCCACACCTCAACATCCATAAGGGGACCTGGCAGTCTTTCGATCAATCGACAACCAACCAAACTGATCAAATTGCGATCGACGGCAGACACTCCTCCAGCACCCTAGATGTCCGAACTTTTCGAGGAGCCAACATCGACTAGGATCATTACCTTGTTGCAGCCAAGGTACGGATGCGAGTCAAGTAAGAACACCAACATTTAACGTCGGAAAGCTGCAATCGCAGGAGACCGCCAGGACCTTCGCCGATCAAGTCTCCCTCAAGCTCTCTCAGGTCCCGATGCAATCTGCAGAAACCATAGAACAGCAATGGAGTCGTTGTCAGAAAGCCATTAGAGAGGCCGCCTCAGATATACTCGGTTTCGAGCCACCACCGTCTAGAAACCCCTGGTTTGATGATGAGAGCAGACAGGCCCATGTAGGGAAACAGAACGCATACATGGCCACATTGCATCGACGGACGAGAGCTGCCCGCGAGCTCTATGAACAGAAAAGGACGGAGGAGCATGCGCTTCTGAGAAGGGAAAAGAAGGAGCACGAGAAGCGCGAGATCGAGGAGATGGAGAGGTGTTACTGCAGGAACGACGTTCGAAAATTTTACCAGAAAGTAAAACGAACATGCCAAGGCTATAAAGCCAGAGTAGAAACCTGCAGGGATGAGCACGGACAACTTGTAGTGGAGTCACAGTCGATGCTGAGATTGTGGAAGGACCACTTCTGCAGACTGTATAAGGGCGATGATAGTCAAAATGCCGCCGTCAGGCAGAGCGAACCATTCACAATGGACGAAGATGAAAGAGAATCCCGTCCACCCGACCTAGACGATGTAAAGATAGCGATATCGAAACTTAAGTCTTATAAAGCTGCTGGAGCAGACGGACTCTCCGCGGAGCTGTTTAAAGCAGCTGGCGATGAGCTGGTTAGGAACATGCACCAACTCATCTGCAAGATATGCTCGGAAGAACGCATGCCCGATGAATGGAATCTCAGTATCGTTTGCCCGGTCCATAAGAAAGGAGACCCCTATGACTGCGTCAATTACAAGATCCTCTCTGCCGTACTGTATAAGTACCTGAAACCGTTTGTGGACAATCTGGTTCCTACCAGTGTGGTTTCAGGCCAGGAAAATCCACGATAAACCAAATATTTACACTACGGCAGATCTTGGAGAAGACCCATGAATTCCAGGTCGACACGCACCATCTTTTCGTCGACTTTAAAGCCGCGTATGACAGTGTTTATAGAGACGAGCTATACAGAGCCATGTCATGTTTTAACATTCCTGCCAAACTCGTCAGACTATGCAGGATGACTATGGAGAACTCTCGCTGCTCCATTAAGGTCGGAGGTGAACTAACCGACCCCTTTGATGTTAAAAAAGGTTTTAGACAGGGTGACGCACTGTCATGTGATTTCTTCAACATTATTCTTGAAAAGATCATGCGGGACTCTGCGGCCAATACAAGAGGTACGATCTAATTCAAGTCCACACAATTGCTTGCCTACGCAGATGACATTGACGTTATTGGAAGAACAAAGCGAGACTTTAATGAGGCGTTCACAAGCATTGAAGCAGACACGGCGAAAGTGGGTCTAAGTGTAAATAGAGACAAGACCAAATATACGCTGTCATCCAAAAAAGACGCACAACACCGACGTCTTGGTCAGAACGTCACCTTCGGCAGCTATATTTTTAAAGTAGTCAAGGACTTCGTCTACCTTGGCTCGGTAGTGACAAGCAGCAACGACACCAGCGCTGAGATAAAACGCAGAATAACTCTTGCCAATCGCTGCTTCTTCGGGCTCAAGAGGCAATTGAGTAGTAGAGCCCTCTCTCGAAAAACTAAGGTTTCCCTCTACAAAACCTTAATCATCCCGGTCCTCCTCTACGGCGCTGAGGCTTGGACGTTGTCAAAAGCGGATGAAGAGGCTCTTGGACGTTTCGAGAGGAAAATTCTGCGTGCAATCTTTAGTCCCGTTTGTGTAAACGGCAAATGGAGGAGGAGATTCAACCAAGAACTGCACGGGCTGTACAGCGACATCGGCCTGGTTAGACGTCTTCGGATCCAACGTCTAAGATGGCTAGGCCATGTAGAGCGAATGGACATCAACGCTCCGGCCCGAAGAGTATTCGACTCCAACCCCGAGGGACGACGCAGCAGAGGACGACCGCATTTAAGGTGGCGCGCACAGGTGTAAGGGGACCTCAACCAACTGGGCGTGGGGCACTGGAGACTGCTGGCAAAAGACCGTGCCAGCTGGAGACGCTTGTTGATTAAGGCCCAGGTTCACCACCAACTGTAGCGCCACATAAGTAAGTAAGAGTTTAGTTTGATGCATATTAGGATGGCATATACATAATTCCGCTTGGAAGATACGAGGCTATTTAGCATCGCCCTAATCCAGTGATTAGTGGGATGGTCTACACCACTGCAGGATAGTGCAGTGGTGATCGAATCATAGCCAGTATTTCTCAATCTCGAGGAAGGCGCAAATCACGATCTCCTTTTGTGTGAAACTATTTTCAAAACGTGCCACTAAGTGGTGTAGCGCATTCTCAGTATATTGTTCCTTGCGATACGCATATTGATTAGGACGCAGTGGTATCTGGTTATCTATGATACATGTAATATAGAGCCCTATCAGTCTTTCCTTTGTTTTTATTAGGAACGATGTTAGGCTTATAGGGCGATAGGATTGGCTGAAAATAAGGTTGACCTCTCTCATGATTTGATGGATATAGCCCAAGTTAAATCATTACCTAAAAAGAACTATGAGTGGTGACGGAATAATATTGAGGACTTTCTGTAGAATAGCAGGAAAGACGTCGTCTTTGCCTGGGGCCTTATAGGGTTTAAATGAGCCAATTGCCCATCGGGGCTAAAAAGTCTATCAGAGAAGCTATTTGTTCTACTGTCGATGTTATTTATGACATTCGTCTGATCGTCAAAAGCTGAGGAGTAAAACCAGGGAAACGCACCTCAAGCAAGGTTTCCCTGCGATTGACAGTAAAGGTACCGTCTGATTTACGAAGCAGCCCGAGTTCATTTGTGTGATCTTGGGGTAGCGGTTTATGGAGTCGGGCTACAGTTGATAGCGAATCTATGTTCTCGCAGTGTTTTTTCCAACACATTCTCTTGGATTTCTACAGTTCGAGGTTGTACCTCGTTAGAGCAGGTCTATAATCAGTCCAGCTATTCTGTCGTTTGGCTCTGCTAAACACAGATCTCACCTGTTTCGTTAGTGATTCGAGCTGTGCATTCCACCAGGGTAAAAACCTGTGTGTACTTGTCCAGGGTGTACAACTGTTTCTAAAGGATAAGTGCTTCGTTGAGTTGATAAGCCGCTTCTTCGATATCATCTATCGATGAAATCGACTTAAGAAGCATATTTTCTTTAGAGGCAAGTTGAGCTTGGAAAAGAGCCCAATTTGTTCGTTTGGACTGATATCCTTAACCTCACTCAGCTTAGCTTCCTTAACCTCACTAGAGATGTTAAATCTAATATGTTGGTGATCAGTTAGTGAGGCCTCATTGGAGACGTGCCAGTCACAAATTATATCTGGGAGGTCGACTACCACTTCTCTAATTGAGTTTATGAAAGTGGATTTGTTGCCTCTGTTGGCAACGATGAGGTTGTATGTATGTATGTTGGCGTTACAGTCCATGAAGGACCTGAGCCGAGCTTCTCTCAATCACCCATGTTGTGTGTGATTTCATTTTCCCATAGGTGAAAGGGACCTACAGTTTATTGCCGGTTCCGAATGGCGAATTTCGTGAAGCTTTTCATGACAATTTTACTACAGGGGGTTTTGTCAGAACCCCGCTGAGGAGAAATACCGTGAAAACACATTCGATGACATGGCTGTGTCGGGATTCGATCCCGTGTCAGAGGCCAACACACTACCCACTGCGCCACGGTGCTCTCGATGAGGTTACTACAACTCAAATAGTGAATCACCTCGTTTTATGTTAGGACCGAGCAAAAATGCAGCCTTAGGAGGGGATTGTCCAATAGTAAATTAGCTAACGTTACCTATTTTGGAGGCTCATAATCTTACCTGTATGGACCCATGGTTCTTGGATGAGTCCTAGTGAAATTTTGTCGCGATAGAATCGCAGGCTAAAGGTGTCCGAGGCACCATTGGCATGGTGCAGGTTGCCCTGCAGCACACTAATTTCTTGCGATGGTAGGCCGGGTCCCTCGTTCAGTATGGCTATGCCACGACGGAAGTTACAAGTCGGACGGAAGTGATCCACTCATTTACTTCTTGTCGACGATTTCCCTCTTTTTGTGGGTGGATGATTTGAAGTTTTATTTGGACAGCCCTTAGTGGTCGTCGACCCAGATGTGACAATGGACTTTGGGTTGTCACATTTTGGTGTCTCTTGCTTGTTTCACAATGCTACTACACGGCGCGGCGAAGCATTGTGAAACAGGCATCTGTTACAGCAGTAGGTCCAACCGCCGCTCTACTGGCTGTAAGTTGCTGGATTTCAAGCGGCTCTTAGCCAACTAAATAAGCACACATACGTCCGCTTTATGATTAAATTTTATTTTCGATTCGAATACAAAAATGTATGGGAAAAAAATTAGTTTGATTGTGGCTTAGACCATTCCACATTCAAGATCAAGTGATCATACCCATGTCCGTTTAAGATTTCAATGGCTGCAGCCGCATCCTTCCTCTGCCTAAAGTGTACATACGCGAATCCCTTGCACAGGCCGGTATTCTTATCCCTAGCCAAATACATTTTGACATGTTGGCCGATTTTCTTCACTAATTCCTCTAGATCAGCTTCGGTCATCGATTCGGAGAGGTTGGAAATTCGTATAGCCGCGGTATCGTCACGTCCTCGCATGCCTGGTCCGCCCTTTTGACTGTCCTTCATGAACGGCGGTACATATTTGCCTGTTTTCGGTGCATCCGATGTCGCCGGGGCTGGTTTATTCTCCATCAGCAGTGTATCCTTTGATGTACCCTTGTATGGACAATCCAGAGACCAATGCTCACCTGAGCAAATACGGCATTTGGCGATGTTCTTTGACGGATCCAAGAGTTTATCGTTCGCTTTCTCCTCTTCCTTGGAATTGAGGAATTGCATAAAGATCTCTTCGGACACCATGGTTGTCTGTGAATTTGTGCCGGGTCCGTCGTCCTTCGAATCACCAAATTTGGCCCAAGTACGTCGTTTTGCCACGGTTTTTGGGACAACACGCGTTTGCAATTTATACGTACGCACTACTTTGACTTTTTTATCATCTTCGTTATATTTGTATTCGACGACTTGTACGAGATCTTTGTCTACCGTCTCTGTGGATGGTGGCAAGCCACCCGAATCAAGTTCGACCTCATCGGCCCACGAAGGTTTTGCTGAATCCACACCCGGCATCTAAACAAATTGATTTAAAGAAAACATTATAGAATTATACGTAAATAGGGTTTTCTCTTTTTTAAGAAATATAAGTAAAAATATTTACTTTTTTCTAGATTTTATTGTATCGAAATAAGTGACGAAAATGATACGCCACGAGTTTGACGAATGATGTTCACGCAAAAAGACACTTTATCGTTAATTCACCACGAATCTGTCAAACGAACGTGAGTTTACAAATGGACGTTGGGTGGAGTATGTCAGCAGAGTATATCGAATTTCGTTTGTAGTACGTAAGGAATAAAATTCGAGTTCGATATGATTTTTCCAAGAGAAAAACGTTTGATTTTTATTGAATAGCTAGATAATGAACACATCAATTTAATTTGCTGCCGAATACAGTTCATAGTGCAGATGTTAAAACACAAAAAATCAATGTATGTATAAACATATCGAACACACTCCCAGGATGGACTTCCATAACTTTGAAAGGTTGTGCCATGTTACGGATCTGTCATATTAAAGTGGAGTCATACGGACTCGGTTCTTTGATTTCAACTTTCAATATTACTTAGCATGTTGTCCTTGAAGGGCGTCTTTATACTTTTTGCCTATTTAGGTAATGCATACAGTCTTGGTCCTATATCATTGACAATGGGAGCGGGTATACTAGCTGGCCTAGGATACAATTTGAATTTTATCAAAGACAGCACATACTGTAAGTTCACAGAATGCTGTAATGAAGACTACATCCCGGCCGATATCAATAGTGAGTATTGTGTGAAGTAGATACACAAAGTGGTTTAAAACGTTCATTATTTACAGAATTGGAACGTGAGTTGAAAAGTAACCTGTTCGGACAGCACATTGTGATACAACAACTAGTCCCAGCGCTCAGAGCGCACTTTAGTCAAGAAGTAAAGTCGAAAAAAGCACTAGTGCTAAGCTTCCATGGCACTCAGGGCACGGGGAAGAACTACGTGGCTGAGTTCATAGCTAAATCGTTGTATAAAAACGGAGTGAAGAGTAAATTTGTGCACATGTACAAGGGACGAGTTGATTTCCCCGTCCGCACAGACAGCGAGAAATACCAAGTAAGACTTACAAGCATTTAATTAAACCCAAACAATAGCCACTTCCAATCGATAGGAACGAATAAAAAAAGAAGTCAGCGAAGCAGTAGAAGAATGTCCACGATCACTGTTCATCTTCGATGAAGTCGACAAAATGCCTCCGGGTATATTTGAATCCCTTGCACCGCTTGTCGACTACCATACCCGCCTCAGAGGAGTGGATTATAGCAAAGCGATATTCGTGCTGTTGTCGAATACAGCCGGCATCGAAATATCCCTTCGTTTGGGTGAATTGATGCTCTCGGGAACGTTGCGCGAACGCACGAAATTGAGTGATTTCGAGAGAACGATTGAGTTAGCCGCATATAACCTCGAAAGTGGCATGAAAAAATCCGGTTTGATCGAGACGTCCGTCGTCGACCACTATATACCATTTTTACCTTTAGAAAGGTTTCATGTCTGGCAATGTTTCGAGGGGGAATTCAAACGGTGGAATGAGATACCGCATCCACAAGTCATAGAGTAGGTTACACTGACTCTCGAGCACAGGATGAATTTATTTTTATCCCTTTCACAGTGCCCTCATCAAGGAGAACATCGTGTTTGACAAGAAAACTGGCCTGTTCGCCATATCTGGCTGCAAGACATTAGGTTCGAAGGTTGGAGTCGAAGTGTCGAAGTCGAAACAGCAGCCGGACAGGACTTAAGAAATAAATTGTTTTTATTTTTACTGGTTTCAAATGAAATGCCTTTTATACACGATTACCAATTGTTGAGCCACTTCAATCGACTGTCCCTTCGCAAGAGCTCAGTGTCAATCCTCTTCGGGTCGGCTACAAACTTTTCTGTCGCCTCGAAACGTTCGTCGATCGTTTTGCCAACTTCTTTTATGACGATACACTCACCGTTCTCCTTAAGAATCGTGTGATTAATATCATTCTCCGTTGGTTCGCCATGCGGGAAGGTGATGGGTGAGACGCGAATAAGGTGCTTGATTTTCCAGAGGCGGGCGTTATTTTCGGGGATATTTTTGACAACCGTAAAATGACCGGCTTTGACATCTTCGCCCAGACCTAGGTCATCGAGAATCTTTTTCTCCCAGTACGGGTTACCCTTGTAGGGTTTGATGCGCTGGACGCGAAATAACTTTGCGGGTGTCACTGGCGGATCCTTGTGATCTGGTGTCCTGAAAGTTTCGCAAACTTTGTAGTCAGGTTAGCTCAATAGAAGCGGCTACATACCGTGGGTAGTAGTAGATGCCCTCGTATTTCACTCCGTTCTTGTACAGATACTTCTTGTTGTGTTTCCCATAGAAACGGATTGATTGAAGGGATAACCTCAGGGTCTGTAGGAGTTTAGAGGAATCCATGCTTTTTTATCAAATAATTCGTTTCCGAAAAGTCGAAAAGCACTGATGTAGTGTGGGAAATTATGAAATTTGTCCAGCTGATTTTGACAACTCTCAGTGGCAGTGGTGAATTACTTGACAACCGGCTGGTGTCAGTCGAAAATCGGAATGTATTCGTGGATTACACTTTTTCTTGTTAAAAAAAAAAGAAAACGAAATGTGTGAAGTGCTTGTGAAGAGTTCGAAAAAAAAATTAAGTTTATATCGGGAGCTCGTCCTACAGATCGCGCGTTATCGACAGTGATGTGCGTCGTGTGAATCTTGTAATCATGGAAATTGGCGTGTGTTTATTGAAGAAAGCGTTTCTTTCAGGGATATTTCAAAATCTTACCGTTAGTACTTGTGAATTGCTACAAAAATAAAGTCGCATATTACACAATTTAGCCTTAACTGCCTGAACACAATGAGGTCGCAGTCGCTGTCTCCGTTGCAGTCTCGGTCGCGGTCGCCATTGCTGTCGCTAGGATTGGCAAAATCTCGCCCACAATGAGGTCGCTTTGTTATGTCAAATTTTAACAGCTGTTTTCACCTTTGACCATATACCTTTGTCTCTAAAGAAAGTTTACATTTGTTTTGCCTGTGTCACAATGCTACTACACGGCGCGTTGACAGCGCAACTACAAACGCCGTAGCTGTCAAATCCATATTCATTCAATGGAATTATATGGAGTAAGTCACATAGGCACGTATGTAGTCGTGTCGCAGCGCTGTAATTTCGAAAAATTGAAAAACTGTCGCAACTACACGGCGTTTTGCCATTTCGAATTCGACATTGGAGGAATACGTTTGATAACTTGGTCTAACCCACCACCTTCTTCTGACTTTTGTTTTCGCTTTTAACTTTTTATAGGCAGCCGCACATGTTAGCAATAATGTTTTCAATGTTTTCAGTTTCAATCTTCGAATTTCTTACTGATGCCAACTTCACTCTATAGAATTCACCACCAACTTCACTCACAGAACTACCCTGCTGTCAAAAAAAAAAAACGCCGATGAAAGTCGCTCCATTGTGTGTTGACTGAACTACTTTACAACCACAGCAAGCGGCAGCGTTTGTAGTTGCGCTGTCGCCGCGCCGTGTAGTAGCATTGTGACACAGGCATTTAGCTTATTGCGTGATCGCAACGAATCCGAGGTGCACGGGGGGCTAGTAAATCGGTAGCCTGGCTCTTGGGAATTCACTCGCTACTCGTTTTACAAAAACTGTGATTCGGCGATTGTGGCGCGTAGAAATTTCTGCAATATACGAATTTTACACCATTTAAAGGATGCGCCCATCATTCCTCTGATTTGAAAATGAGTAAAAAAGTTTGAACAGTAGAAAAACCAAAATCTGGACGGTCAAGGTCATCGATAACGTAAGAAAACGTAAAGAATGTTAATCAGACTGTTCGCAGAGATCCCGACCTTTCGATTCGGAAGCGCGCAGATCTGTAGTGAGTAATTTTGCTGTTCGATTAAAGGGTTGTCGCGAACGCGAGGGCTTACATTTATATGACATTATTTTTAAGAAATCAATTCCTAAGTTGTAAACGTTAATGATAAATAAAATTGTTTTCGATAGAATGTCTACTTTCTTTTGAGGCACTTTGTACCTACAACGAACCTTGCGTTTTGTTTTTTTTTTTTCTACACAGCTGTCACAATGTCGTACTACCGAGTTAAAAGTTACCCAACTCGCGCGACACACCTACGACCGAGACAGCGACCGCGACATCATTGTGCTTACATTATGGGATTTACGTACATTTAACTTTTGACAGGCGACCGAGACAGCGACAGCGACCTCATTGTGTTCAGGGGGGACGATCAAGTCCCCCCCCCCCCCCATTTGACCATTTTTACCTAAAAGTCACAGTTATGTTGCGCACAGTACCAGAAAGTCGCTAAAATACCGTTGTCTTAATCGCGTTTGTGTTAATAAATAAAACAAGAGATTTATAACTCGCAATTTTTTAACTATGGTGACTAGTGCTAACAAATAGCAAGAGGCACTGCGACCTTTATAGATCTATTGTGCCTACTAGCCATTTCTTTAATGAAGTTGAGAATGTCTTTCGTAGGAGCTGAGATGATCCCCTTAAGCGCACTCATATGGTATGTGTCCTGCAGTTTCTTCGTCCTAAAGACAGAGTCGTAACTCAGTCAGACCACAGTATCCCGTAAGGTAGCTGACCAGTCTTCTGATATCGACTCTATTATGTTTAAGAATGTTAATAGTGTTTGTTCAGAGGTCATATTGTAATATGTATAATACTGAAAAGGGAATTGACCCATGTGGCTGCTCCTTTGGACATTCTGCTTTTTCGGACAGTCATCTCGAGCTGTCACGATATTCGAGTGTAAGGCGCGGTTCACATTGAACGATTTATCCACCGATTTGCTTGACGACCAAATAATGCGTAGCGTTCACACCAAACGACTTGTTGACCGACTTCACTTGCGATAGAAATTTCGAATCATGGCGGCGCATGCTCTGGTTACAGGGATGATTATTGATGAAATACTCGAAAATGAAGAAAAAAAAAGCGAATGTGGATTAAACCATGGGTCGGAAAACGTAATAATTTCTCATCGGTAACTGTTAAGAGAATTTCACCAAAATTTGCCAGAGGATTTTCGTAATTATTTGCGAATTGTTAGGAACGTATGATGAGTTACTGAGAGAAATAATTCCTCATATGAAAAAATCAAACCAAAATTATTTTTCTTTGTTTGAAGTCATATTGTTCATTCCGCTCAAAGTTGGTGCTGTTTCTCTGAACGCACAATCGAAAGTGAAAAAATGCTCTGAAGTTGTACGACAACTGTTCACACATAACGATAAATCGTTCAACCACGGCTGTCAAACAAAAAGTTGGAAATTTTCAACTTCCTGACTAAAAATCGTACCGACTTGTAGCTAGAGCGTTCACATTGGTTTTGCATACACAATTTGTCGTCCAACCACGATTGTCAAGCAAATCGCCCGATAAATCGTTCAATGTGAACCGCGCTTCAAAAAGAACAGAATGCCCGACCAATGGGATTGCCCCTTCTATCGTCCAATCAAATAGCTCGATCTATCGAGCTATTTGAAAAGAAAAAGAGATTAAAAAAGGAGTTGAAAAGTAGAAGTCGAAGGAAGAGGTCACAAATTCAGTTTCCTTAATTTTGAAATTTTAAAAAAATAAATAAATACACAGTTTAAAATATGAATCTTTTTGATTGACAAAGTCAAATGGGCAGGTGTTGCGATTTTTCTCATTGCCGCAGAAAGATTCAGGACTTATGTACCTTTCGCTGGAACTTTTCCTTTCGAGTTGATCAGCGATTTCATTGCCTTTAATACCTTTGTGGCCTGGCACCCACCAGAGTTTGATTTTGTTTTATTTTGGCTAGGTCTTTTAGGGCATCATGACATTCCCTAACGGATTTGGAGTTCGTGCTATACGAAGTTAGCACTGCTCCGCTTGGCTATCATAGAGTATACTGATGGTTATTCCTCTTATGCCAGTCTCTAAGTTTAGATTGGCGGATGTTAGGACGGTTATAATTCAGATGAGAAGATACTGGGACTCATTCGTAGGGTCTTGCTAATCTTCCAATTTGGTCCAAAGATGCCGGCGACAACGCCAGAAATCATTTTGGAGCCATTAGTATACTACCTAAGGCCTTTGACGTTGAGCAGGAGATCACTGGCTTTCCAAGCTGTGCGGTTTGGGATCAATACCTTAAATCCATTTTCAAAAAGGAAGGTGTGTGGTATTGCGTCTGGGACCGTGGTATTCATATCTAGCTCAGGAAGCTGTTGCAGGATTGACATGTGACCCATAGGTCTGTTCCCGAGCGAAGAATTTTGATTGCACTACGTAATGCGACCTTTTTTAATAAAAAGGTGCAGTGGAGTAAGTCCAATTAGTGCTTCTTGAGCTGCCGAAGGGCAGGTTGGCATTTTTTTTTTTGGCACAATCGCGCTGGCAAGTCATTATGAGAGCCTTTATAGGCTAAGAACGGCTGATGATGCAAATCTCCCTCTTTTGAGGACATTACAGTATGAACTCACCTTAACAACACTGATTACGGCAATGTGCTTGTGCGTATTTCGTGTTTAAAACACTATCGAATACTGACAACGAAAACAAAATAAAAATGATGTGCAAAACAGTCGAGGGATTAGCCGTAAAACAAAAACGAAAAGAGTTGCGAACTTCGGAGACTAATTCCCTAGTTTTTTATTTAAATAAAAAAAATGTTACATAACGCGTTGTTCGAACCCCCCCTCCCGCCCTTGTAACGCAACGTAACGTTTTACAAGACCCCCTCTCCCCCAAAATAGCGTTACGTAATACTTGAATGCCCCCAGGCAGTTAACCACCGAAGACAGTGTCATGGTACTTTGGACTCATTGGAATTTTCTTGTAGGAATTTCCGAAACAATCTGTTACGCAATTCTCTGCATTTTTTCAATCTTGCACTTATCGGTCCTAGATCAGCCCACAGTGATCAGAATAGAGGTAGGGTAAAGCCATCAAGTTGCACATATTCTTGGGGTAGTAAGCCCCAGAGATTAAGTTATTGATCGAAGTCATTGTACAAGGGCACGTGAGCTCGAATTAACTTTATTAGAAATTTGGCTCTCCGTAAAAACTTATTGCTCTTGTATACGACCCCCGCTGGGATATAACTTTTTGTGGTCGGGTCCGAAGATACTGCCTCTTAAGCACCTGAATCCTCCCCATCAAGCTGGACTTACATTAAAACAAACGCGACATTCTTGAGCAATCATGGGCCTTATTAAAGTCATCATCCTTAGCTCACCCTGGAATCAGGTTGGCTGCTATGAAACAGCCTTCTTGTCAGAGCGAAAGCGCATCCGACTCTCTCTCTCTCTCTCTCTCTCTCTCTCTCTCTCTCTCTGGAGCAGCATCTACAATTTTTTTATCAAAATACACAACTGTGTCCAAAAGGGTATTCTTCCAAGTCAATCTCATCACTTTCAAAGTAATCCCTCCCCTGATACAATGCATTTAAATCAACGGATTTTCCAATCTTTGGAACAGCTGTTAAAGTCGACTTCCGATATGGTTTTCAGCGCTTCCTTCGATACTGCTTGTATCTTCTTTATCGTCTCAAAACGATGTCGAATAGCCCAGCATGGCACGGTGCCAAATCAAGTGAATATGGTGGTTGTGGAACGATATATCTATAAATAGGTGGAGTTTTAAACATAAAACTTGTGAAAGCGGCGATCAAGGGCCTTAGGTGGTACACAGGTGGCTCCAAGATGGGTTCCGGCATTGGCGCTGGCCAATGGTTCCGGCATTGGACCAAATCAAAAAATCTCGAAGGCTCTGGGAATGAGTCCCAGTAACTTCCAGGCCGAATTATACGCCATCCTTACGTGCGTTTACCTAGACTTAGAGACTGGCGTAAAAGGTGTAACCATCAATATACTCTCAGACAAACAGCGCAGGAGACTCGCGCGGGTTCAGGAGTTTTTATATTCTTTTATGATGTGATACACACACAACCTGAACGGAGTGCAGTGGTTTGGGTCGTTGATGTTCGTTCACTACTCTCAGGGGAGGTTGTCCTAGATAGGACGAGAGCCGACCAAATTCCGCGTTGGTTATAGTCCGTAGTAATTCATTCGAGCACTTTAGTATTGTATACGCAGAGGATGAATTTTCAGCAGACCATATACTGTGAGTGTTATGCCTGCAGCAGTACGTCTGATCACTTTCCATTCACCTCTGTGTTGCATACTTTTTGTCCGTATAGGAATTACTTTTTCTTGACTATGAAACGAATTTGAACTATAGCCAAAAGAAGTAAGGTTAAACTCTTGTGTGTGCCAGGGCACAAGTGCCTTAAGAGCAATGAAATCGCCGACCAACTTGCTAGGAAAGATTCCAACGGAAGGTACATACATACATATATGTATGTATACATAGGTGCCGAACCTTTCTGCGGCATTCCCAAGCCTAAGATTAACTTGTTCCCAGACAAGTGGGAAAAATCGCAACATCTTTCCTTTTGGAACAGCGTTCACAGACTCGGCCCATCGAAAAGATTCATACGACCCATAAACAAACTTTTTATTAAACGGCCCCTGACAAAAGAAAACTAGACTGTCCCAGGTCACAGGTACATATATGCAGAAAGGTAAGGGGTTTTTGCGCTTTTTTCCTAACATGAACATTTCAGTGCTATCCGCTCGCTTACATAGCTTGACGTGCGGTGAAAATCGTCTTTATCTTAAGATAGACAAGGAAGACGTCTTAAGTATAAACGTGAACTACAAAAATACGTGCCAAATACACCCTCGTTCTGAGATGTAACACGCAAATAAAATCGTTCAGGTCCCATGATATGGTGCTTGCTGGTAGGTATTCTGCTCAGTACTCCCAATGCCCCTGTGCAGTCTACGACCAAGCTTACGTAGATTCTTCTTCTTCTTCCTAGTGGGCGCTACAGTTCGGGGTGAACCTGGGCCTCAACCAACATGCCCCTCCATCTAGCACGATCTTTCGCTAGCCTTTTCCATTGCCGCACACCCAGTTGGCTGAGGTCCCCTTCCACCTGTGTGCGCCATCTTAAGGGCGGCCGTCCTCTGCTTCTTCGTCCCTCGGGGTTGGATTCAAAGACTCTCCGGGCTGGAGCTGTGGTGTCCATTCGCTCTACATGGCCCAGCCATCTTAGGTGTTGAATCCGTAGACGCCTGACTAGGCTCATGTCGCTGTACAGCCCGTCTGCGTTTATAGGCCCAAAAATCAAAATCTTTCTCTCGAACCGACCAAGGACCTCCTCACCCGCTTTTGATAGTGTCCATGCTTCTGCGCCGTACAATAGGACCGGGATGATAAGGGTCTTATATAGAGTTAACTTTGTCGTTCGGGAGAGGGCTCAGTTGCCTCCTGAGCCCAAAGAAACAGCGATTGGCAAGAGTGATTCTGCGTTTGATTTCGGAACTGATGTCGTTGTTCCAGGTCACTGCGGAGCCAAGGTAGACGAAGTCCTTAACTACCTCGGACTTATATCTGCCAATACAAACGTTTTGGCCAAGACGTCGGTGGTGAGCGCCCTTTTATTTAGATTTGCCCTCGTTTACCGCCAAACCAATTTTCGCCGCCTCCATCTCAATATTGCAAACGCCTCATTGACATCTCGCTGTGATCTACCTATTATGTCAATATCGTCGGCGTATGCAAGGAGTTGCGAGGATTTGAAATAGATTGTGCCTCTTCTATTGGCCAGTGATTTTTGCACAATCATTTCTAATATGATGTTAAAGAAATCACACGACAGCGCATCGCCCTGCCTAAATCCTTTTTTGACATCAAAACTATCGGTAAGATGTTCACCAATTCGGATGGAGCAGCGAGCATTCTCCAAAGTCATCCTGCATAGTCTGACGAGCTTAGCAGGTATGTCAAAGGTAGACATAGCGTTGTATAGCTCGTCTCTAATTACGCTGTCGTATGCGGCTTTGAAGTCGACAAATAGGTGGTGAGTGTCGATTTGAAATTCATTGGTTTTTTCCAGGATCTGTCGTAGTGTGAAGATTTGGTCGATGGTGGACTTCCCTGGCCTGAACCCGCACTAATACAGACCTATCAGCTTATTTACAAAAGGCTACAGGCGTTAACACAAAACGGCAGAGAAGATTTTGTAGGCGATGTTAAGGAGACTTATTCCTCTATAGTTGGCGCAATCAGAGGGATCTCCTTTCTTGTGGATCGGGCATACGATGCTGAGACTCCATTCCTCGGGCATGCTTTCCTCTAACCATATCTACGGTGCATGCTCCCAACCAGGTCATCCCCAGCTGCCTTGAAGAGCTCAGCAGACAGTCCGTCTGCGCCAGCAGCTTTATTCGACTTGAGCTTCGATATGGCAATCTTAACTTCGTCGAGGTCAGGGGGACAGAATTCTCTGCGGTCTCCGTCGATTAGAAATGGATCATTCTGCCTGACAGCGGTATATTGACTCACATCGCCGTTATACAGTCTGCAGAAGTGGTTTTCCCATATTCTCAGCATCGACTGCGGTTCTACTACTAGGTGTCCTTTCTCATCCCTGCAGGCTTCCGTTCTGGCTTTATAACCTTGGCATGTTCGCTTTATCTGTTGATAAAACTTTCGAACGTCACGCCTGCAGTAACACCTCTCCAAATCCTCAATCGCGCGCTTCTCGTGCTCCTTTTTCTTTCTTCTAAGAAGCTTATGCTCCTCCCTTCTTTTTAACTCGTAGAGCACACGAGCTGCTCTTGTTCTTTTATGCAGCGAGGCCTTATATGCATCCTGCTTCGCTGTATGAATCCTCCTGCACTCGTCATCGAACCAGGTGTTTCTTCGTGGTGGAGCCTTGAAACCCAAAACTTCGGATGCAGGGCTTTTCAGGGCTTGTTTGCAAAGGCTCCACTGCTGTTCTATTGATAGCGTGGAGGATTAAGGTGTACTGGAGAGCTTAAGGGAGACGCGATCGGTAAAAGCACGAGCGGTTTCTGGCGATAGTAGCTTTCCGACGTCATAACTTTGTATTCTTACTCTACTCCGTTGCGTTCGTGATATCCGTAAGCTCATCTTGGCTACTACAAGATAGTGGTCCGAGTCGATGTTAGCCCCTCGGAAAGTTCGAACATCAAGAATAGTGGAGGAGTGTCTGACGTCGATCGCGATGTGATCAATCTGGTTGGTAGTCGATTGATCAAAAGACCGCCAGGTGCCTTTGTGTATATCGAGGTGCGGGAAGCGCGTACTGGCCAGAAGGAGATTTCGCCCCGTAGCAAGATCAATCAGCCTGTGTCCGTTATCGGAGGTGGTGTCGTGTAGGCTATGTTTGCCGATGACTCGTTCAAATATGCTTTCCTTACCCAGCTTAGCATTGAAGTCTCCTAGTACAATTTTGATGTCATAGCTGGGACATTGGGCATACGTTCTGTCTAGGAGATCGTAGAACTCATCTTTGGTGGAGTCACCCTTGTCTTCCGTGGGGGCGTGGACGCAGATCAGGCTGATGTTAAAAAATTTAGCCTTGATACCGATTGTTAAGAGGCGTACGCTCACATGCCGAAGGCTTAGGACTTTTTGTCTTAGTCCACCTCGAACAACAAATCCGCATCCAAACAATCGATGCCCTCCCTCCCTATAGCAGTCGCCGTAGTAAATATCGCAGTTTTTCATCCGCTTTATGCCCGGTCCATTCCATCGCATTTCCTGGATGGCGGTGATGTCCGCTTTATAGCGGTCTAGGGCGTCCGCAAGTTGTTCGGCTGCCCGTGGCCTGTTTAGGGACCTAACATTCCACGTACAAAGCCGAAGATCATTGTCCTTTTTCCGTTTTTTGCAAGGGTCGTCAACATAAATCCGGTCCGTTATATCCGAGGCTTGTGGTTGTTTCGGAGTTTGTGTTTTTTTTTTTACGGTTACGGCTTACTAGGCCGTAGCCCAACCGACTAATCCTGTTTTTTTTTGGCGCAGGAGGCTCGCCATTCGCCCTTCCCCGTCTGCAATTTCCATGGGAAATCTCCAGATGGCACCACGAGGAGGCGGGGATAGGACTTACTAACAGTGCCGCAAGATGTTCGACTTCAAAAAAGTCGTTCGCATTAAAAGCGTACGCGGCTATGTAAGTGTTATATGCACAGCTTACGTAGATTATGTTTTTGAAATATTGACGAAACTGAAACGAAAGATCAAGAATGCGGATAGGGCCTGATATGTGCAAACAGATTACAGTCGACTTCGGGACACTACACTTTCACTAAACACCATACTCTGCTGGACATTGATGGGACCTAAATTGCTAATCATGTTGCCATTTCGTTGTATGCATGATGCGGCCGTTTCTCTGTATAACACCCCGACTAGAGGCCGCTGAGTAGATTGACCATGCTTACGAAAGGGAGGTATTAGTTTAAGTCTGTTTTATGAAAGAGAGCGCTTGGAAAACCATATTTCAACAGAAACAAAGTCAAATCACAAGTTTGATGTCAGGATATCCTGCAATGGGTTTACCTCCTTCCTTCACCATTTTCCCTCATGCAAAGCATACTATTGGAATGGGCGTACCTTGATTTCTTTGTTACATAATCCCTCATCCTGATTGGTTGCATCCAATAGGTTTGCGGTACTACGCATCTCTAAGGGATGAAAATGTGTTTTCCGAGAACAACCCCTCAGCATCCTCGTAGAGTTTTATATAAATGGAAGCTGTGACACATTGCTTATCGTATTCGGGTGTAATCTTTCAACTCGCGCACAGGACTATCGTGCAATTTTCTGTTTATTTAAAAAATAGTATTTCCAATCTACTTACCTAAATACAAAGAAAATCGTTTTTTTGGGGATCTTTTTTGGATGTGATTTTGTTTAGAGGTAATTTTCAAGTGTAAAGTGACTTCTTAAAGGTGGTTGATATGCTATTCTGGTGGTCTGTATTCTGTATGGTTTTGTGTTCTTATACGCGAGAGTGTATCAAAGGAGTGTATCAGTTTGATAGATAATCAGTTGTGATTTTGCCAGGACGAAAACCACACAGCAATTCCCATACGGTAACCTACAGGTTAAAACAATCACATATTTAGGTTATCAGTTGCAAAGTGTTTCACTCTCTTATTGCTAAACTCATGTTCTTTGCATTTCTGTGCTCGGAAGTGGCATCATCAATTGAGTTTTGTTCTATGGCACTTTGATCCAGCGGGTTTTTAAACTCCCCATATACTGAGCTACACATTTCTTCTCTCGACATTCCTAATTATTCTCCACATTTAGTGGAATAAGTAGAGCAAATTCATCTCATCGTCGTCGTCGTCTTTTTTCGACCATCAAATAATTAATGAGTCACTAAAACTGTCGCACTTTCTTTGAATGCAGGACAATTTCCTTCTCCAAGTAGATCGATTGAATCTTTCTTCTCAACTAAATCCACTGTAACAGTCCCACTGACAGGACATCGATTAACCGACAAGAAAAGCATCTACCTCGCCAAAAAATAAACATCAATTCGGCGTATGTAGAAACATTCCATGTTCCATGTTCTGTTTTTAAAGGATATTCGTCCTGGGAGATGAACGACTAAGATCGGAATGGCTTAAGCTGTAGACTCCTTATTAAATGCACCATCTGATAGGCAGAGTGGTAATAGAAGAAATTGTGCACTATTGCATTCTCAGCACATGGAGTGCAGACAAACGTTTGGAAGACCGTAAGAATATGGGGAAAGCTGACGTTGACATGCTAACGTATACTTTGTTTATATTTATGACAACTTCCTCAGCTGCGAAAGTATGTCTAAAGGGTCCAATGATTGACGAAATACCTTACTAAGGATGGGGTAGATCTAAATTGCCTTCGCCCATTGTGGCGAGTTACCTTAGGTTAGGTTAGGTATATGGGTGCTCTATTGCCATAAAGTCAAGGCTCACGTAGACTACGTTGAGTCCATGGTGCCCACTTGTTTTGTTTAACCCGTTGATACCTATGCATTTACCGTCGAGCTGAACCAGCCAGACGAGGATAAACATCCCAGTATTCTGTTCAGCCCAATATTACCTACCTCTTCTAGTTCCGAAAGGAAGTAACTTCTCAGGAATATTCCTTTTTTGGGCTAGCGCCGGGCATTTGCACAGCAGGTGACGAATGGACTCAATTTCCTCTTCGTCCCTGCAGCTTCTGCAGAAGTCATTGTAGGGCTGGCCTAGTCGAGCTGCATGGTAGGATAGCATGCAGTGCCCGGTGAGGGTACCGACTGCCAGTCGAATGTTCCCACGATTGAACTTCAGCAGATTTTCCGTTCTTTTCTTATCATAGGCGGGCCAAGTCGATCTCGCCGTTGTGCATGTATCTAAGCGACACCATCGCTTATTGGCTTTCACCAATAGCTCCGTCTGTATCTCCCTGTAGAGCGCACTGAGTGGTGCTTTGGCCTCGGCTGAGATCTGCGCAATGTTAGCACCTGATCCCACCCTAGCCAGCTCGTCCGCCCTCTCGTTTCCGAAGATATTCATATGACCAGGTACCCAGCAAAGGGTCACCTCATTTACATTGGATATCTCTTCTAACTGAGAGCACCGTGGCGCAGTGGGTAGTGTGTTGGCCTCTGACGCCGATGACACGGGATCGAATCCCGACACAGCCATGTCATCGAACTGGTTTTTCACAGTGTTTCTCCTCAGCGGGGTTCTGACAAAACCCCCTGTAGTAAAATTTTCATGAAAAGCTTCTCAAAAATTCGCCGTTCGGAACCGGCAATAAACTGTAGGTCCCTTTCACCTATGGGAAAAATGAAATCACACACAACATGGGTGATTGAGAGAAGCTCGGCTCAGGTTCTTCATGGACTGTAACGCCAACATACATACATACATCTCTTCTAACTTCTCCTGGCAGAGTTTGACGAGCTTGGATCTTATCCATGCTGCCTGCAGAGCCTTAATGGCTGCCTGGCTGTCAACATAGATGCTGATCCTTTTTCCTGTGATATTCTCTTTGCTGATCAGGTCCGCCGCCTGCTTGATATCGAAGACCTGCATCCATCATCGAGCCTGTAGGAGCGATGCATATCCCGAGACTCAAAGTAGACTCCGGCACCTGTGCCAACATTTATTTTTGATCCGTCGGTGTAGAGTGCCAGTTCACTTTCCGTGCGTACCAAATCACCGGTCCATTCCTCCCTGGAGGGAATTCTAATACCTTACTTCCAGGTTCCAAAAACTACTTGAGATCGTGACAAGACTCGGCGAATTCAGTTGGTCAATTTTTTTTCTTAAGCTAATGCACTATGGTTAAGGCTTAAGAAAGGGTTTAAACAGAGTTAGTCAGTAATTTATTGGCGGCGTTTTAGACGTGTAAACTCATTTTATATAGAACTCTCTTACTTTGTCTTATGTAGTCTAGTGAAAAGGACTTAGTTATAAGCCTGCTCATACAATGTTCAAGTATATAAATGGCCATATGACCCAAAGTCAGCTTTCGGCTAGCCTCAAAATTCCATAGATCATCTGTGGATTTTTCACCGATAAACTTGACCAAGTGGTTTGCAGCCGCTGCTCCGCCGGCCAAGTTTTTACTTTCAAAATTGTTTGCAGGCGGGCATCCTTCCAACCTACTAACCAAGTTCCGTCACCAAGGATGTGTGTGGCCTGGCATTATTATGATAAAATAAATTCCTTTTTCTGTTGGCCAATTTTGGTCGCTCTTTCTTGATTGCTTCGTTCAAACGGTCGAGTTGTGCACAGTAGAGGACCAAATTGACCCCACTATTCTCCTCACATCTCACCAAACACATCATCTTGTTTGCCGTCAACACAGGCGAGGGTCGCCAGCCTTGGATCATGATCGCTTGCGACGAATATTTTTTATAATTCACTTCAAAATTGGTTCGATTTTGTTGCGTTTAAGCAAGGATTTCGGCCAATCAAATTTACGTCAATTCATGTGGCACTCAAACATCGGGCTTCTTTGAGTAGCCCGCTCCTTACAAATAATTCTGCATTGTCCTGTGCCTAGGCTATCTTCTAACAACTTACGTGCTACTTCTGTTCCACTTGCCACTACTAGGTCCGGCGTCCTAACAAGATTCTTAAGGTACACTTCGCAAATTTTTCGGCATTATCATAGTAAAAAAGCATCACAGCACACACTGCAAATGCTAGTGTGTTAAACAACACGCAGCAAGTGTGTCATTCGATGCACTTTAAGATTAAGTGTATCACTTAACACGTTTGATCTTTGAAAGTGAGGACACTTATTCGTGTTAAAACTCTAACACGTTATATTGCATGTCATGAATAAGAACTCTAATGACACCTTAAGTGTTGCAGCGACACGCTTATTAGTATTAACACACTTTATATCGATCAATCAAACAAAATGGAAATTTCCCAACTATGTATATGTAGTCTTGCCAGAGATAATTTGCGAGTCGGATCACACTGATCCGAGTTCAAATCTCAATGTCCGTAGCCACCAAAAAGCAAAGACCCTCAACCTCTCCTTTTCAATTCTACATTGGTCTTTCGAGCCCGAGGGCATGATCATCATGATGTTGCTTCACAAAGAACAATGTTTCGGGCTTGATAAACCTTGAAGCGACAAATGCTCGGAGAACGATAACTAGATGAGTCTTTTTCTTTCTTGTTCGCTGCGGAAATGTTCACTGGAAACTTGAGATTTGAACACAAAATCACTGAGCAAGGAGTCCAGTGTGTTAACCATTACAAAATGGGCTCGAGTCGCAATTTGCTTTCTGGCAAGGTTGCACATAGTTGGGAATTTTCCTTCTTGTGTATAGCTCCCTTTTTGAGTGGTTTCGTAATAACACACTTTAAATTGCATAAAAAATGAAAACACACATTTTGGTGTGTTGCAGTAACACATTTACCATTTGCAGTGTAGGACACATTATGGTCGACTTTTTGGAATTTCATCTTCTTATCCCAGCGAATGGACTTTTGAAATATTTGGGACTTCGGCTCATGGTTTATATAGAGTCATTCTTTTATCAGCTTCAATAGAAGTTACTTTGCATGGTAGCCAGCATCACAATCAGACTAGGTATGATAAGTTCCCCTTCTATTCGGTATGCTTCCTTTGGAACAGCCCATCGAGGGCCAGAGCCAAGCTTCTCTCAATCATCCATGTTGTGTGTGATTTATTTCTCACACAGGTGAAAGGGACCTACAGTTTAATGCCGATCCCGAACGGCGTGAGTCGAGAAGCTTTTTCATGGCAAGTATACTATGGGGAGTTTTGCTAGTACCCCGCCGAGGAGGGACGCCGCGAAATAAACATTCGACAGCGTTGGTGTTATCAAGATCCGAACTCGCTTATCGCGCGTCAGAGTCCAACACACCAACCTCTGTGCCATGACGTCCTCGTGTGGTATATTTTAATCCACTGTTTTGACCATGTCCCAATATACTGTCAGGGTGGCCACTTAAGAGGCATCTCGTTTTGTATACCTTTCATTTATATCTTGGATATTACTATGAAGTACTTGAAGAATTAGGAACTTTTCGGTGCGTTAATTCACCTTTTTCGAAGGTCGTCGAAAATTGATATTCTTCCATGGGTCCTTGATGTTTCAAGACGCTGTCTTTTCCTTTCCCTATATTCCTTGTACGTTCTACTTAGAAATCATCTTCTTTCTATTTGCTCAGTTTTATTGGCATTTTTTCAATAAATATTAAATTTTATTGCTTATTGGATTCACGAATCCATACTCCGAGATTCCCAGCATATCGACCCCTTCGCTCATTCACCCCTTCCTAACTGCCGCATTCAGTTATTGTTATTCTAGGTGTGAAAATATGCCACAAATAATATAATAAGAATCACAAATAAGTGGCGTCTCACCCCCGGCAGACGGGTAAACCCTTCAGGGTGTTGCAATCCGCTCCAAATTATAGTATTTAACGGTTAGGAAGGAAACGTGTTTGATCAGTGTTTATTGTCCCACCAGCAGAAGGGGTTAGGATGTCGACAATACATACCATCAACTCGCAATTCATCCATTGTGTGTTTTGTTTTCTTTCTTGTGCTTTTTGTAGGATAAACATGGTTTACGACATGACGCACTTGGTGCCGGCTCAGAGCATCTCGCTCGGTCGATACTATGTGCACGAGCAAAATGCGGTGATGCCATGTGAGAATGTACCCCAAACTACACCGCATACACCACGACGAAGGACAACGCCCATTACGCATTTGGATCCATCCGAACTGGTAGGATTATCGCGCGAAGAACGACGCCGGCGACGACGAGCAACTCTCAAGTATCGTACCGCCCATGCTACCCGAGAGCGTATTCGTGTGGAAGCGTTCAATGTGTCATTTGCCGAGTTAAGAAAATTGTTGCCCACATTGCCGCCGGATAAGAAGCTGTCCAAAATTGAGATTCTAAAACTTGCCATCTGTTACATCGCTTACTTGAACCATGTCTTGGAGACGTAGACTAGGAGTACGATATGCAAGAAGTTCCAGAGTCAAATGTGTGATAAAAGCTTTCGTTTCTGTTCCCTTACACCAGAAAACTGAATGTAATTTTAGGTTAATAAATATGTATGTATGTACCGAGAGAAATGTGTTTGTATTCCATTGGGAAGTGGAGGTCGGAAGGTGGTTTTGGGTTGGCATCAGTTGGTGCTTCCATTTTGTGAGTTTGAAATTGGGGATTTCGTTGCAACTACCACCTGAGACTATGATTTGATGCTTTCTCTTCTCCTTTTTAGAGGTATGGCTATGAAGGATTCTGCGTAGAAATAATATCTGCTGGTGGCGCCATTGAGTGGAGGAGAGATATCCTTCTGAAACGATTTTAAAATATTCTATCTTATAGTTTCATAAGGAAAAAAGATTGTCGTCGACAGAGCATCCCTCTGGACTTGGAGTTTTGTCCTGGATACAGGCAGCTATCATGGTTTTCTGTGTCCCCTATATACGGTTGGAAGCAATGAAACAGAAATTAGTCATACAGTCATAAATAGGAAAGTACTTAATTGCTTAGACTATTCTTTCTGTGGCGACCCGCAAAGCCCAGACGACTAACTTCCCAGTGGGAAAAATTAAAACACCCATTTAATTTCATAGGATGGCAAAGGACAAACAAAGGCATCGTAGGGGTAGCATCTATCCGACGAATGCTGGCCTGCTGAAAAGCGAGAAGAGCCACCGCAGTCGAACATCTTGCGGCACTGTTAGTAAGTCCTATCCCCACCTCCTCGTGGTGCCATCTGGAGATTTCCTATGGAAATTGCAGACGGGGAAGGGCGAATGGCGAGCCTCCTGCGCCAAAAAAAAAACAGGATTAGTCGGTTGAACTACGGCCTAGTAAGCCGTAACCGTAAAAAGAACACAAACTCCGAAACAACCACAAGCCTCGGATATAACGGACCGGATTTATGTCGACAAAATAACGAAAAAACGCAAAAAGGACAATAATCACGAAAAAAACGAAAAAAGGACAATAATCACAGGCCACGTGCAGCCGAACAACTTGCGGACGCCCCAGACCGCTATAAAGCGGACATACCGCCATCCAGGTAATGCGATGGAATGGACCGGGCATAAAGCGGATGAAAAACTGCGATATTTACTACGGCGACTGCTATAGGGAGAGAGGACAACGATTGTTTGGATGCGGATTTGTTGTTCGAGGTGGACTAAGGCAAAAAGTCCCAAGCTTTCGGCATGTGAGCGAACGCCTCATAACAATCCGTATCAAGGCTAAATTTTCTTAACATCAGCCTGATCTGCGTCCACGCCCTCACGGAAGACAAGGATGACTCCGCCAAAGATGAGTTCTACGATCTCCTAGACAAAACGTATGCCCAATATCCCAGCAATGACATCAAAATTGTACTAGGAGACTTCAATGCTAAGCTGGGTAGGGAAAGCATATTTGAACGAGTCATCGGCAAACATAGCCTACACGACACCACCTCCGATAACGGACACAGGCTGATTGATCTTGCAACGGAGCGAAATCTCCTTCTAGCCAGTGCGCGCTTCCCGCACCTCGATATACACAAAGGCACCTGGCAGTCTTTTGATCAATCGACTACCAACCAGATTGATCACATCGCGATCGACGTCAGACACTCCTCCACTATTCTTGATGTTCGAACTTTCCGAGGGGCTAACATCGACTCGGACCACTACCTTGTTGTAGCCAAGATGCGCTTACGGATATCACGAACGCCACGGAGTAGAGTAAGAATAAAAAGTTATGACGTCGGAAAGCTACTATCGCCAGAAACCGCTCGTGCTTTTACCGATCGTGTCTCCCTTAAGCTCTCCAATACACCTCAATCCTCCACGCTATCAATAGAACAGCAGTGGAGCCTTTGCAAACAAGCCCTGAAAAGCTCTGCATCCGAAGTTTTGGGTTTCAAGGCTCCACCACGAAGAAACACCTGGTTCGCGAAGCAGGATGCATATAAGGCCTCGCTGCATAAAAGAACAAGAGCAGCTCGTGAGCTCTACGAGTTAAAAAGAAGGGAGGAGCATAAGCTTCTTAGAAGAAAGAAGAAAGAGCACGAGAAGCGTGCGATTGAGGATTTGGAGAGGTGTTACTGCAAGCGTGACGTTCGAAAGTTTTATCAACAGATAAAGCCAACATGCCAAGGTTATAAAGCCAGAACGGAAGCCTGCAGGGATGAGAACGGACACCTAGTAGTAGAACCGCAGTCGATGCTGCGAATATGGAAAAACCACTTTTGCAGACTGTATAACGGCGATGTTAGTCAATATACCGCTGTCAGGCAGAATGATCCATTTCTAATCGACGGAGACCGCAGAGAATTCTGTCCCCCTGACCTCGACGAAGTTAAGATTGCCATATCGAAGCTCAAGTCGAATAAAGCTGCTGGCGCAGACGGACTGTCTGCTGAGCTCTTCAAGGCAGCTGGGGATGACCTGGTTGGGAGCATGCACCAGCTCATCCGTAAGATATGGTTAGAGGAAAGCATGCCCGAGGAATGAAGTCTCAGCATCGTATGCCCGATCCACAAGAAAGGAGACCCCTCTGATTGCGCCAACTATAGAGGAATAAGTTTCCTTAACATCGCCTACAAAGTCATCTCTGCCGTTTTGTGTTAATGCCTGAAGCCTTTTGTAAATAAGCTGATAGGTCCTTATCAGTGCGGATTCAGGCCAGGGAAGTCCACCATCGATCAAATCTTCACACTACGGCAGATACTGGAGAAAACCAATGAATTTCAAGTCGACACTCACCACCTATTTGTCGACTTCAAAGCCGCATACGACAGCGTAGTTAGAGACGAGCTATACAACGCTATGTCTACCTTTGACATACCTGCTAAACTCGTCAGACTATGCAGGATGACTTTGGAGAATGCTCGCTGCTCCATCCGAATCGGTGAACACCTTACCGATAGTTTTGATGTCAAAAAAGGATTTAGGCAGGGCGATGCGCTGTCGTGTGATTTCTTCAACATCATATTGGAGATGATTGTGCAAAAATCACTGGCCAATACAAGAGGCACAGTCTATTTCAAATCCTCCCAACTCCTTGCATACGCCGACTATGTTGACATAATAGGTAGATCACAGCGAGATGTCAATGAGGCGTTTGCGAGTATTGAGATGGAGGCGGCGAAAATTGGTTTGGCGGTAAACGAGGGCAAATCTAAATAAAAGGACGCTCACCACCGACGTCTTGGCCAGAACGTTTGTATTGGCAGATATTAGTTCGAGGTAGTTAAGGACTACCTTGGCTTCGCAGTGACCTGGAGCAACGGGATCATGTGCGAAATCAATCGCAGTATCACCGTTGCCAATCGCTGTTTCTTTGGGCTCAGGAGGCAATTGAGTAATAGAGCAATTGAGGGGGATGGAGGAAAAGATTCAACCACGAACTTTACGGGCTGTACAGAGACATGAGTCTAGTCAGGCGTCTACGGATTCAACGCCTAAGATGGCTGGGCCATATAGAGCGAATGGACACCACAGCTCCAGTCCGAAGAGTCTTTAAATCCAACCCCGAGGGACGAAGAAGCAGAGAACGGCCGCACTTAAGATGGCGCACACAGGTGGATGGGGACCTCAGCCAACTGGGTGTGCGGCAATGGAAAAGGCTAGCAAAAGATCGTGCTAGTTGGAGGGGCATGTTGGTTGAGGCCCAGATTCACCCCGAACTGTAGCGCCCATTAAGAAGAAGATAAAAATGGAAAATAAAAAAAATTGTTCAAGAGAAATGTTTCCATGTTTTATCATTCTGCAAACAACTCCCGAGCAGTAGATCAACTTATTTTAGCTCACGAACCCCTGTGCGCACTCCACATGTGCGTTAAACAGAACGGATGTTCGTTAAAGAGAACGCACCCTGAAGGATAGGTTCTGTTTAACGCACATGTAGAGTGCGCACAGGGGTAAGTTTCCATAAATGCACACACATTCGTGTTCGTGAGCGACAATGAAAATCCTCCCAGCCAATTACTCATGAGCGCGTGCGTTAATAATTGCTAGTTGGGTAGTGCACACTCACGAGCAGCTCATGAGTGTGCGTTTCCTTACCCAACCGTACCGCTGTCCGAGCAATCTCATATGCATCGGTTGTCGTCCGATCACCGCAATCAAGCAGCGTTGGATGCGGTTAGTACTTAGATGGGACACCGCTTGGGAACACCGCGTGGTTGTTAGTTTTCTTGCCTATTTTTTAGTTATTTAATTTCTAACAAAAAACAGCTGGACCGCTTTTGCTGAAAACTTACTCAGTTCTACTTCTACTACTACTTATCAGGCCAGCGATCCATGGAGGATCTGAGCCTGAGCTATAGCTGCCTTCCATCCTTGACGGTCCCGGGCACGCTGCTTCCAGTTGTCAAGACCGAGATGTCTTACATCCGCGATTACTTGGTCTTTATACCGGAGGTTCGGTCTTCCTCTTCTTCTCGAACCAGGAGGTTCGGAGTCGAAGACCCTCTTAGCTGGAGCGTTGATGTCCATGCGCTCGATGTGGCCGAGCCAGTGTAGTCGACGGATCCTTGCCTTCCGGACTACATCCACATCTTGGTACAGCTCGTAGAGTTCGCGGTTGTGTCTTCTTCTTCATTCACCTTCCTCACAGACAGGACCAAATATCCGGCGCAGAATTTTTCTTTCGAAAGAACCCAAAATCAGCTCCGCTGTCCTGCTTATCGTCCAGCTTTCGGCTCCGTACAGCAAGACTGGCAGAATGAGCGTTTTGTAAAGCATGACTGTGGTCTTTCGAGTGAGGAGTTTTGACGCCAGTTGTTTGGACAAGCCGAAGTAGCAGAGGTTGCCAAGGGCGATTCTATGCCGGATCTCCACTGTGGTGTCATTTGTGGAATTTACGTTTGCCCCGAGGTAGACAAACTCCTTAACTACCTCGAAATTGTAGCTGTCAATTGATATGTTTTGTCCCAGGTGGTGAGCGACGGATTGGTTTTTGCTTGACAGCATGTACTTCGTTTTGTCGTCATTGGCCTTAAGACCAACTCGTTTCGCCTGTTTTGTAATCGCCGTGAATGCTTCCACAATGCCAAGGCGAGAACACGCGATGATGTCGATATCATCCGCGTATCCTAGCAGCTGGACGGTCTTGTAAAATATAGTGTCTTTCCTGTTGACACCTGCCCGTCGCACTATCTGCTCCAGCACCAGGTTGAAGAAGTCACATGACAGCGCATCTCCTTGCCGAAATCCGGTGCATGTTTCGAATGGTTCCGAGGTCCTAGAACCGAGTTGCACGGTGCATCGCGTGTTTTTTAGCATGGCGCGACACAACTGGATCAGTTTTACCGGGATCCCGAATTCAGCCATCGCCCTAAACAGTGCTTCACGATGAATGCTGTCGTATGCGGCTTTGAAATCGATGAAAAGATGGTGTGTATCGATTCGAAACTCGTTGGTCTTTTCCAGGATTTGTCGAAGTGTGAAAATTTGGTCTATAGTTGAGTTGCCGGGCTGGAAGCCGCACTGGTAGCTGCCGATTAGAAAATGGTTTTAGACGTTCACACAATACGCTGGACAGGATCTTGTATGCGACATTGAGCAGGGATATACCTCTATAGCTCTTGCAAGAGGTAGGATCGCCTTTTTTGTGGATGGGGCATATAGAGCTGGTATTCCAGTCGTCGGGCATGCTTTCATCTTCCCAAATTCTGCAGATGATCTGGTGCATGCTCCCCACCAGAACACCGCCGCCAGCCTTGAAGAGCTCTGATGGCAAGCCATCTGAGCCTGCGGCCTTGTTGTTCTTTAGCTTCTGAATAGCTGTGCCGACTTCTTCGATGCTGGGTGGGAGGACTACTTCAGCGGCTGGAGTTGGGATTTCCTCGGTCCCTACCACTCTCTCTTGGTCATGCTCGTTAAGCAGCTGCTGGAAGTGCTGCTTAAATACATCCACTATTCCCTGCGGGTCGGTGACTCAGTTCTAAGTTGCGTAATTACGCGTGGACCCAATCTTATACATATCAATATCATCTTTGGTTCTCGAGATAATCGAGGCGAAAGTTCCGGTACGCACATGCGCACATACGTATATGCACAGACACACATACAAACCTTGGATTTGGATTCTGGTGACCGTGAAACGTGGAGATATGTTAAAATTTGGAATTCGCAAAATCGGCCCCATTACAAAAACTTCCCACTTATTCTTCTTTGGTGGCGTTACAGCCCATGAAGGACCAGAGCCAAGCTTCTCTCAATCACCCATGTTGTGTGTGATTTATTTCTCACACAGGTGAAAGGGACCTACAGTTTTAATGCCGATTCCGAACGGCGTGAGTCGAGAAGCTTTTTCATGGCAAGTTTACTACGGGGGGTTTTGCCAGTACCCCCCCGAGGAGGAACGTCGCGAAATAAACATTCGATGGCGTCGGTGTTATCGGGATCCGAACTCGCTCATCGTGCGCCACGGCGCCCTCCACTGGGAAGTTAAAAAAACTCAAAGCCAATTGTCCCAATGTCTCTATTTTATAACAAACAAATTACAATCGTTGGAACAGGAGCAGACCCCGCATCCAGCCATGTACATACAACGAACATCGAGCAAACAACTACGACCTTTGTCCTACAAGCCGTAGTCAAGGAGCTATATGAGTGCATGCTCTGGAATCACCCATATAAACTTGCGTCATAGTTGCCAGGGAAATTCCAATATGCAAAAAAGGAACATTCCTATGTTCCCGAATATTTTCTTGTTCATATTTCCCCTCGACTCGATACACATTCTGGGAACTGTTAGTATCAGTCTGTTCCCTCTGCTCTAGCTAGTAGCTAGCTGAAAGACTACTCGAACTTTTCTATATTCTACATACCGATGTACTTGTTTTCCTAAATTCTAATTTTCTGCTCATTATTCATTGAATTTTACGTAGAGTGGAAGTGAATTTAAAAATTTTGAATTAGACGTGGTGTTTCGGTTCCAATCGACAAGCGAACGGGCTAATGGCTTTCCATTTCAGTGCAAACCAGGTATTGATCGGATGTACGTTAATGGGAATAGAAAAAACATAACCAAGCAAGATAGCTCATAGCATGGTTTCCATGGTATGGGCTTCGGGCTTGGTTTATCCTTCTTCCCCTTTTGTTATTTCATTTGCGCATTTGCATATTTGTTTATGATTTCCTTCGAACTCGATGACCTAGAAATAGTGCTGATGTGACAATGAATGCAGAAGCGGAAACGGTTGGGGAATTAAGTCTTTTTACAATAAATTCTATATTTGAGCTCTTGAAGTCGAACAGAAAAAGGCTTTTAGAGTAGAGGACGAACTTATTTACTTAGGTGGCGCTACAGTTTGTGGTGAATCTGGGCCGCAACCAACAAGCGTCTCCAGCTGGCATGGTCTTTGGCCAGCTGTTTCCAGCGCCGCACGCCCAGTTGGTTAGGGTCCCCTTTCACCTGCGTGCGCCACCATTGATGCAGCCGTCCTCTGCCGTGCCTTCCTTCCGGGGTGGATTCGAAGACTCTTCGGGTCAGAGCTGTATTTTCCATGCGCTCTACATGGCCTAGCCACCTTAGACGCGGTATCAGTAGACGTCGTATACATACAATCGTTTGAACTATCGGGACCGTGCGAAGAAATTTCCTCTTGAAACGACCAAGGGCATCTTCATCCGCTTTTGTTAAGGTCTAAGTCTCTGCGCCGTAAAGGAGGACTGGGATGATCAAGGTCTTATATAGTGTCACCTTGGTTTTCCGAGAGAGGGCGCTACTTCTCAATTGCCTCTTAAGCCCAAAGCAACAGCAGTTGGCCAGAGTGATTCTGCATTTTATCTCAGCGCTGGTGTTGTTGTCGCTGGTCATCAGTGAGCCAAGGTAGACGAATTCCTTCCACTTCAAAGTTATATCCGCCCATGGTGACGTTCTGGCCAATACGTCGGTGTTGGCCATCTCTTTTAGATGGAAGCAGATATTTGGTTTTACCCTCATTAACCTTGAGACCCATCTTAGCCGCTTCTACCTCAGTGCTTACAAAGGCCTCATTGACGTATCGCTGTGTCGGTCCAATCACGTCAATGTCCTCGGCGTACGCAAGCAATTGCGTAGACCTTAAATAAATCGTACCTCTTGTGTTGGCCAGTGACTCTTGCACGATCTTTTCAAGCACGATGTTGAAAAAGTTGCATGACAGCGCGTCACCTTGCCTAAATCCTTTTTTAACATCAAAGGTCTCGGTGTGCTCATTACCGACCTTAATGGAGCAGCAGGAGTTCTCCATTGTCATCCTGCACAGTCGGACGAGTTTGGCAGGGATGTTAAAACTAGACATGGCTTTGTATAGCTCATCTCTATACACGCTGTCATATGCAGCCTTGAAATCGACGAAGAGGTGGTGAGTGTCGATTTGGTATTCCTGGGTCTTCTCCAGGATCTGCCGTAGCGTAAATATTTGGTCCATTGCGGATTTACCTGTACTGAAACAACACTGATAAGAGCCGATCAGGTTATCCACAAACGGTTTCAGGCGTTCACATAATACGGCAGAGAAGATCTTATATGCGATGTTAAGGAGACTTATTCCCCTATAGGTGGCGCAGTTATAGGGGTCTCCTTTCTTATGAACCGGGCAAACGATGCTCAGATTCCATTCGTCGGGCATGCTTTCCTCCGACCATGCCTTGCAAATGAGATGGCGCATGCACCTTACCAGCTCATCTCCAGCCGCCTTAAGAAGCTCAACAGACAGGTCGTCTGCGCCCGCGGCTTTATTAGACTTAAGTCTTGATATTGCTATTATGACTTCGTCTAGGTCGGGTGGACTGAATTCTGTTTCATTGTCGTCCATTACGAATGGCTAGTTCTGCCTGACAGCGGTATCTTGTCTATCATCGCCGTTATACAGTCTGCAGAAGTGGTCTTTCCAAATCCTCAGCATTGACTGTGACTCTACTACCAGTTCTCCATTTTCATTCCTGCAGGCCGCCCCTCTGGCTTTCTAGCCATGGCATGTTCGTTTTACCTTATTGTAAAACTTCCGGGCGTCATTCCTGTGGAATCATCTCTCCATCTCCTCGATCTCACATTTTCCGTATACTCTCTTCTTTCTTCTGAAAAGCGTGTGTTCCTCTCTTCTCTTCTGCTCATTGATTTCGCGAGCAGCTCTCGTCCGTCGTTGCAGCGTGGCTTTATATGCCTCTTGTTTTGCTCCATGGGCTTGTTCGCATTGTTCATCGAACCAGGTGTTTCTAGGTGGTGGTGGTTTGAAACCCAGCACCTCTGAGGCAGCGTCTCTGACGGCGGTCTGGCAATGCGCCCATTCCTGCTCTATTTGTTTTGCTGCTGTGGGCGAATTTCGAGAGAGCTTGGAGGAGACACGTTCGGCAAAGACACTGACGGTCTCTTGCGATTGTCCGAGTCGATGTTGGCCCCTCGGAAGGTTCGTATGTCGAAAGTACTGGAAGAGTGTTTGGCGTCGATCGCAATGTGATCAATTTGGTTGGTGGTCGATTGATCAAAAGACCGCCAGGTACCCTTGTGGATATTGAGATGGGGGAATCGTGTGCTTGCTACAAGGAGGTTACGCCCCGTTAGGAAATCGATTAGCCTAAGTCCGTTGTCGGATGTGGTGTTATGGAGGCTATGCTTTCCTATGATCGACTCAAATATGTCTTCTTTGCCCAGTTTTGCATTAAAATCTCCTAGGACTATTTTTGTGTCGTAACTGGGACATTGGGCATAGGTTCTATCTAGGAGATCGTAGAATTCTTCTTTGATTCGATCGTCCTTTTCTTTCGTTGTGGTGTGAGCGCATATTAAGCTGATGTTTCCAAATTTAGCTTTGATGTGGATAGTTATGAGGTGTTCGCTTACATCCCGTAAGCTTAAGACTTTTTGTCGGAGTCTTCCTCGAATAATGAATCCGGACCCGAATAGGCGCTGTTTGTTCTCCTTGTAGCAGTTGTAGATGTCACAGTTTTTCATCCGTCTTTTGCCTGGTCCATCCTATCGCACTTCTTGGCGTGCGGTTATATCTGCCTTATAGCAGTGGAGGGTTTGCTCCAATTGATCGCCTGCACCCGGTCTCTTAAGGGACCTCGCATTCCAGGTGCAGACTCTCAAGTCCGTTAGTCGTTTGCAGGGTCGTCACTTTTGTATCCGTCCGTGTCCGAGGCTTGTAGTTCTTTCGGAACAAGTGGGTTGTGGGAATGTTACCCCTAAGCACAACCCCCAACCTGGAGGGCCTGGCTTCTCTTTCCCCAGGAACAAGGGGTTGGGTCGCTGCACACATTGGTTTACTACCTGGCGGGTGCCACTGCAGCTGTATATTGTATATTCCGATGTTTCATTCCGCAAATAAACAAATTGGATGGCTTAAAAGTTTCCTCAAGATGTTTAGCCAAGACTTACTGTCTTTTCTTAATCTCATCTACGTAGTCTAGAATATCCTCTATACCCCGTACGATCTTTTGTTACCTGCTTCCAGTGTCGCACGGCCAGTCGGTAGAGGTCCCTTTCCACCTTTGTGCGCCACCTTAGATGCGGTCATCCTCTGCAACATCGTCCCTCGGGGTTGGAGTCGAATACTCTTCCGGCCGAAGCTGTGCTGTCCATTCGCTCAACATAGCACAGCCATCTTAGACTCTTAGTACTTAGTACACTTCTTGGTTTAATCTTCTCATCCACTCTCCATCAACACAAATTGGACGGAATTTTCCTCTCGAAGCGACCAAGGGCATCTTCATCTAGACGTTGGATCCGAAGACGGAAAAAAATGGGCTCTACTACTAAATTGCCTCTTGAGCCCGAAGAAACAGCGATTGGCAAAAGTTTTTCTGCGCCTTATCTCAGCGCTGGTGTTGTTGCCAAAAGGTAGACGAAATCCTTGACTACATCAAAATGATAGCTGTCAATAGTGACGTTTTGGCCAAGATGTGTTGTGCGTCTTTCTTTGATGACAGCATATATTCGGTTTAGTACTCGTTTACCTTCAGACCCACTTTAGCCGCATCTCCTTCAGTGCTCACAAAAGTTCATTGACGTCTCGCTGCGCTCTTCCAATCATGTCAATGTCATCAGCATATGCAAGCAGTTGTGCAGGCTTGCAGTAGATCGTGCCTCTTGTATTGGCCTCATTTTGAAAAAATAACATTACAGTGCGTCACCTGTGTGGATCCTTTTTTGACATCGAAGGTCTCGGTCAACTCCTTACCGACCTTAATGGAGCAGCGAGAATTCTCCATCGTAATCCTGCACAACTTGATGAGTTTGGCAGGGATATTAAAACATAACATGGCTCTGTATAGTTCATCCCTATAGACACTATCATATTCTTCTTCTTTGATGGCGTTACAGCCCATGAAGGACCAGAGCCAAGCTTCTCTCAATCACCCATGTTGTGTGTGATTTATTTTTCACACAGGTGAGGGCGTCGTAGCGCAGTGGTTAGTGTGTTGGACTCTGGAGCACGATGAGCGAGTTCGGATCCCGATAACACCAACGCCATCGAATGTTTATTTCGCGACGTTCTTCCTCGGCGGGGTACTGGCAAAACCACCCGTAGTAAGCTTGCCATGAAAAAGCTTCTCGACACTATCGTATGCGGCCTTAAAATCGACGAAAATGTGGTGTGTGTCCACCTGAAATTCATGGGTCTTCTCCAAGATCTGGCGCAGTGTGAATATTCGGTCTATCGTGGATTTTCCTGGTCTGAAGCCACATTGATAGGATCCTATCAAATTGTCCACGAATGGTTTCAGACGTTCACAAGCCTAAAATCTTATACGCGATGTTAGGGAGACTTATTCCCCTGTATGGGAATAAGCCTCCCTTCTTTTCTATGCACCGGGCAAAGATGCTGAGATTCAATTCATCGGGCATGCATGTTCCCAGCCAACTAATCTCCATCTGCTTTAAAGAGCCTAGCAGGCAGGCTGTTTGCGCCAGCAGCTTTATTAGACTTCAGTTTTGATATCGCTATCTTCAGCTAGTCTAAGTCGGGTGGACGGAATTCTCTCTCATCTTCGTCCAGTGTGAATGGTGCGTTTTGCCTGACAGCGCTATCTTTACCATCTTCGCCGTTATACAGTCCGCAGAAATAGTCTTTCCATATTCTCCGCATTGACTGTGATTCAACTACGACGTGTCGGTGTTTATCCTCGCAGGTTTCGACTCTGGCTTTATAACCTTGGCGTGGCGTGCTCGAGTTACTCTTTGGTAAAACTTTCGAACGTCGTTCCTGCGATAACATCTCTCCATTAGCTCGATCGCGCGCTTCTCGTGCTCTTTTTTTGCTTCTGAAAAGGGCATGCTTCTCGCTTGTTTTCTGCTCACAGAGCTCACGAGCAGCTGTCGTTCGTCGATGTAGCGTGGCCATATATGCATTTTGTTTTCTGCATGTACCTGTCTGCACTCATCATTAAATCAAGGGTTTCTCCTAGGTGGTGACTGGAAACGGACAACGCTTTGACAACGTCTCCAATGCTGTTCTATGGTTTGTGCAGTTTGTATCAGCTCTTGAAAGAGCTTGAGGGGGGCGATTGGTGAAGGTCCTGTCTCTTGCGACTGCAGCTTCCCGACGTCAAATTTCGCTGGTCCTATTTGACTCCACAGTGTTCGCTATATCCGCATACGTACCTTGGCTGCAACAAGCTAATGATCCGAGTCAACATAGGCTCCTCGGAAGGTTTGGACATCCAAGATGCTGGAGGAGTGTCTGGAGTCGATCGCAATACGATCGATTTGATTAATTGATAATTGATGAGGAGACCGCCAGGTCCCCCTATGGATATTGAGATGTGGAAATCGTGTGCTAGCTACTAGTAGATTATGCGCCGTCACAAAGTCTATTAGCCTGAAAACGTTTTCGAACGTGGGGTCGTGTAGGCTATGCTTTCCTATGCTATGCTGTTCTCTGTAATCTCCTAAGCAATCTTGGTGACATAGGTGGGGCATTGAGCGTATGTTCTATCTTGGAGGTCATAAAAGTCATCTTTGACTTTGGGGGCGTGGACGCATATTAAGCTGATGTTCGCGAAGATAGCTTAATGCGAATTGTTAAGCGAGAGGCATTCGCTCACATGCCGGAAGCATAGGATATTTGCCTTGTTCTCCTTGTACCAGTTTCCGTAGTATATGTCACAGTTTTTCATCCTTTTTTTACCCGGCCCATCCCATCGCACTTCTTGGAGTGCGGTAATATCTGCTTTATAGCAGCTTAGGGCTTTCTAATCGATAATCCGTGTGTTACCCTGGCGAAAATCGTCCAAAAATATTGCCAATTAACCGCAGATTACATCAAATTATGCTCGTCGTACCGAAGTTTCTTGATTAAATATAGAATCAGCATGCAACCAAAAGCTGACATCTCCAGGTAACGAAAGGATTTGTTTATCCAATCCTTACGACACCGGAAAATCAGTTCATTTACTTACAAACTCCCACCGAAAGGGATAGAATAGTTTATCCTGTTCTATTCGTCATTCGGTAAGGACAATCGAATTGCCATCTGCTCGGACTCTTAAACGACTATTGATAGCATTTGAATGGTGCTTCGTTGTCCAGTGGATAGGGCACCGTGAAATTACTTTAATCGACAAGGACTTAGGGAAGACGACAAGTGTTTTTACGCGAATTTGCAACCAATACGAGCAGCTGGAGTCCGAATAGTAGATACCAGGCATATTGGATTAATTCTATACGCACTGGTACCCTTAAAAAACACGTGTCCGTCTGTTTGTTGATCCTTGGGCAGGGGAAGGCGTGAACGCTATACAATGGGAATAAAGTTTTTTGACTGAATAATCCTTGGAACGTGATAAATTATCCCCGAGAGGGTTGGTTGGATTGCTACACAACGACACAAGTAGAGATACTTGTACTCGTTTCTAGTAATAGTAAGTTTTGAGAAATAGATACTTGGGAAGATAACTAATTTCTTGGATTCACGAGTGGACGAGTAATCGAGTTTAAAATCAATTTGTGCGACGAGCTTTTATGCTAGTTGGTAGTGCAGGTCGTGAGGGTTGTTGTGGTGAGCAGTGTGTAATTGCCGTGCAAATTTAATTATGTAACGATGTGATAATGTGATTGGCGTGAGCCGAGGGGTTTGAGTGTTTCGAGTTGATTCGAAGACGTGTGCCGGGGTGTGGTTTTAGGTTGCAGATAGGCGAACGTGTGACTGTGGTCCATAGTGGGTGATTTGGTTGGTGATGGATGATGGGCTGATGAGTTGATCAGCTGCGGTGTTGACAGGCAGTCGTCTTCATTTGAATATGAGTTGGAGAATGATTGAAGTTTCATTAAGCGTGGGAGTTTCAGGAGGAACTCGAGAATTTTTCGAGTTACCCTTGTTGTGGCATATTCACTTCGTATCCTGCTCCTACTCAGTAGGTATATTTATGTAAGCAGTGACATCTCATGTGTGATCCCACCCAGCAGTGGACCTATATACATATGCACAGCTGTGATTTTCTATACCATCTTCCGAAACACGTATTGCATCAGCGATAGTGGCTGGTTGCTAGTAACTTCTGGCTTCGGATCGACCGGATCAATGTGCGACACTTCGGTAACGAGTATTATTGAATAATCGTATAAAGAGCTCAGGCCCGACGGTACATCTTTGTGGAACGTCCCGTTTTATACTACAATTCATATTTAGTGCAATATGCTGCCTTATTTAATCGGAACGCAAAGATACAAAGTCACTTTAAACGATGTTTGCATATTTCAAATATAAATCATTGTTAAGCCAGTAATCCCTTTTACATCTCCGTACCGGTAAATGAGAGAAGGATATGAGTAGGTATATGTACCAACAGATGTCGAACATATTCTATTACACTTGTCCAATCGAGTAGCACACTAGCAAATCTCGCCAATGATAAATGACATCCAGCTTAGCCGTACTTAACTTGTTTATAAACACAAAGACTAAAAACGGTCCGTCCTCCTCGAAACCATACGTCGGCAACAGGATAATTTCTAAAAAAGCAAACAACCTCTTCTAGGGATTAAGTCAAATCGATCGCTACACATGTCACAACGGCAAATAGTGGAATAGGCGATGATGAAAATGACGGTGTAATTGGTAGTAAGGGTGCATCAGGGTAGATTCAATTAGGGTTGGTGGGGTGATTTTTTTAAGGGGATTACAATGATTAGAAGGATAACAATAAAAACCAGTTTCACTTGACGTATCGCTTTCAGTTTGAAAACTCATTCAAGGCAAAACAATTGTGCAACTGGGAGGTACCTAAATGGTATCCACCGCGACCGCGACAGCGCAAGTGTCACTCGAAAATTATCGCAAACGAACGCGGTCACTTGTTGCCTACTTGGAAGAAGTGAGTTGCTTTTAGAGACTCATCTATATTGTCATTACTCTATGCCTGTTTGCTTCCCTTCGTATAGGCCGGAAGACGACTGTCCATGGGGATACTATAAGGGCACTTATGAGTTGCCACGGAAATTGACTCGAAAAGCAGCGGCTGAATTTAATGAAAAACTAATTGGCAAGAATCGATATAAGAAATTCAACCGGCCACCGACCACATTTATTTGCCCTGCACCGAAAGAAGAGGAGTATGAGCAGATCCCTAAGCCAGTAAAGAAGGACACTTCCGAACCAGCGAAAGAGCCGGTCAACAAAATAACGGTAAATAGATTCAACTACAGGTTTTACATATTTGGTAAATATTTGTTGTCCTTGACTACATTTTCCTTCTAGTGTGCATGATAGATATCCAGACGCACAGTAGTATCCCTTCAAGCAATCGTTGACTTTATCTGTTCATTTTGTATCACTTTGAATACCCAACCAATTTTGTAAATAAACAAATAAAACGGTAAATGCTTTTTCTTTTAAGCCCCTAGACTTGGAATACGTCCCAGGAGATCTGACACCATTCGAGCAACAACACGTATCCCGGGAGATTCTTTTGCGTCAGAAGTACGAACGCGACAATAATATTGAACCCGAACTCGATTTGAACGAGTTATACCTCGAAAAGTCCCAATACAAGGATCCGTTTTACGGCAAGAAAGGCTCAGCTTCAGCATTTCCCATTATCAGTGACACTATCGACGAAAATCTGGAAAATATGCACTTAAACGTGAATCAATCGTTAACCGAGAAACCCCATGAACGCTCTCCTACGCCTATCATTCCGGCACATGCTAATTTCGAAATGGCTCGAAAGATGCATCAGGAAAACCTGGAGCATCAACCGTTGCCGGATTGTATTGCCGATCAAGCATTTCGCAGGCTTCAAGCTGAAGGAAAACCATTCCCTGGCCTAGCGCTCAATATGGATTCGGTGGTCACTGGAGTTGGCGTGAAGACTTACAAAGCGGGTCCAAATCAATGTACGAAATTGAAGGTATATCGACCGAAAACCTGCGGAATTGTCCCCAAAGTTTATAAGGACCCGTCAGTTAACCATCGGCCGTCTTCCTCGGTCGATGCAAAGAAAATGGGCTCAATGGACCTGGCTATATGCTGGGATTACCGACCACCAAATCCAGTAGATGAACCACGGCCACCGCGACACATCGACGGATCAGATGACTCAGCTGGGCCGGCTGTCTTCACTTATGTGAAAACGCCCCGAACGCCAGAGAACATCCCGACTTGTCGATCGACAGGCGTTTTTAATAACACGTTCGGCGAACTGGGATTCTTCGATAAGGACATCATGCGACGTAAAACGGACTTTATTCAGGCGGCTCGTGGTGAACCGAATAAATGCACTTGCGGTACATCTCCAGTTCGATTCGGGACTGATCGAAGCTCTCGAGCGAAAAGCGTCTCTCGAGGCGGCAGTTCAACAAATATCAGACTGGAATACAAGCGTTATCCAAGCTCACCAAACTTATCCCAATTCCAGGTGAGTCAATTTTCAAAGGAGAACGAGAAACCGAGTAGAGAGCACTCTTGTCGGAAGTACGGGCCAAAGAAGAATAGTGACTCGCAGCCGGGATTCTTTCGACGAACAGCGCGACTATGCCACAAAGTTGGCCCACAACCATATCATGAGGAGAAGGAGAAGGAAGAGTTCAAAGCAGCCTTTCGAGCGGGTGTGCCAAAGCAAAACGCAACAGGAACTATAGGGAGCGCCGACAGTGGATGCAGTTCGATGTCGACCAGCACATGTTCGACAGCGACTAAGGTGTTGGTCATACCGCGGCCTAGGAATCCGTATAGTAAGAAGAATTACAACATTGATACGTTGATACCTCCGTTTACAAGCTTGAAAGGAGGCGCTGGACAAGGCGGATACCCAGAACAATGGCGACTGGCGAGCGTCTACCAACATGCATACAAGCCAATCGACCAGAGGAAGCGGCCGTTACTGCAAACAGTCTACAAATAGGTTTAAGGCAAAGTGTTTGTATCTCTTTGAGTGGAATAAACCATCTTTTCTCATATTACCTGCGGAAGTGTTTGCTTTCAAAAGGTGACCGTGGAGTTAATGAAAGTTTGAGCTGGTTGAACCTTTCTAAAGCTTGTTGGAAAGTAGCTTTACACTAGTCTTAAGCTAATTTCTATCTTGATATCGATGGGTGATGTTGCAGAAGTATCTGATAGGCGGTACAATGTTGGTATACTATCGCTGACCTAAAAGATTTAAGTTTAGGAAGTAGACGAACTTCAGTCTTTTCTGAGAAAGGTATGTTTCTTGAGGTGACTAACTCACAGTCCAGTACACTCATACGAGTGTGGTGCGAGATCATATGTCGTCACCCAGGCGGTAATGTCTTTAAGAAGTTGAAGTTGATGCTTTTGAAGAGCTTGTTCAAGGGTTTTATGATGTCCTTGATCTTATTCATGTAGCCAAGTTGGTGAGAAATCTATCCAGATGTTGATGAGATATTATGACCTTCACGCACTGACCTCTAATCCACCGATTAGTAATGGCCAATGTCATCGATGCAAATAGTTATCTCCTCTCGGCTAACTATCGATTTTGCCAATTTTTAAACAGATACCTGGGCGACGGTTGACGTTGTGTCATTATGCCTTAGTTGAATAGTAAAGCCGGGAAAGGGGACCTCGGTTTCAAGACAGTGTATTATGTTTCTTGAAACTTTAGACAGTCCGTCTTAAATAACGAACCTTCCGCTGAACCTGTCGTCCCCCTATGGAGCAGTCGCTATGGCATTCGTTTATCCGCTTTATACGGACTCTCGCATCGTCTTTTGTAGAACTGAAAGCGTCCGTAATTCAATTGTATCCATGTGCTAGAGTCTTAGTAAATTACGTTACGACCAAAAGGCCCTTATGCTTATTGATGGCGAGCCCGTTCATTGCATTTATTCTCTGCTCAACATAGCCTTTGTTAGACATTCCTCAACGCGTTGTGACCGCTAATGTATGAGATGTTACCTTCAGCTTTGAAGCAACACAAACAGCTAGTTGGAAAGGAATAAGCGGCTTCAGTTGTGAATAACTTTTGAACACGTCAGTCACACTTGTCAAGAGCTGTCCACCACAACTTCCAGGGACGCATCCAAACACCGGACTGTAAATTAACATACGGAATGCTTCGCTTAGCTTAGGTTAGGTTATCCGTAGCCTCTACGGCGAGTTAACACTAAGGTCAGAGAGGCCCTTTGTGTTGTTACTAAGGGGTCGATCCCCTATTCATGGAACCACTTTGCGCTTCTTACGTAGTTAAGAAGGTTGGTTATTCTTATCCGTTAAACGTCAGTCGGGTCGTTAAGAAAGTAGGATCCTATGTATCGTTTCCTGCTTTATTATAGCGATGGACTGGCGCAGAACAGGTGTTGAATGGATTCATCTTCCTCTTCGTCTTCGCGGCTTCTGCAGAAGTCATTCGAAACTTGCTCTAGTCTTTGTGCATAACTGCCAATAAGGCAGTGACCAGTGATGATCCTAACAATTCTGTTGATGTCGTTTCGTTTTAGGGAGATTAGTCCCTTGCTTCGCTGACGATCAAGTCGAAGTCAGATTTGCCTGGTAGTTAGCCAGGTATACCCTTGGGCCCATCTCAGGTCCGTCTCAGTCATGACTTGATTCGTTAGTTTTATTTTAATGACTACTAGTGGTATACCTGGGGGAGAAGGGAGCGAACAAATAGAGCAAAGAAATTGATCGTGTTTAACTTGGCAAACGCTAGCTTCGATCTCTGTCCCTGCTCAATCCAAGTTGACACACAGCCTCCGCGTGGCCTCCCCTGGATAGCTATACTGGCACCCGCCAGGTAGTGAACCAATGTGTGCAGCGACCCCACCCCTTGTTCCTGGGGAAAGAGGAACCTGGCCCTCCAGGTTGGGGGTTGCGCTTAGGGCTAACATCCCCATCGCTTAAAACAAAAATTTTGTTTAGAGACAACCAATAGCCTCGGATACGGACGGATTACATGTTGACGACCCCCGCAAACGTCAAAAAGGAAACGAATTTCGGTTCTGCACCTGGAACGTTAGGTCCCTCAACAGACCAGGTGCAGCCGAACAACTGGTCAACTCTTTGGACTGCTATAAGGCAGACATTACCGCGCTCCAAGAAGTGCGATGGGATGGGCCAGGCAAAAAGCGGATGAAAAACTGTGATGTATACTACGGAAACTGCTACAGAGAAAATAGACAACGCTTATTCGGATGCGGATTTGTTGTTCGAGGCAGACTCAGGAAAAAAGTCTTAAGCTTCCATTATGTAAGCGAACGCCTCATAACTATCCGCATCAAGGCCAATCTCGCCAATATAAGCTTACTATGTGTCGACGCCCCCACAGAGGAGAAAGATGACCGACATAAAGACGACTTCAATGATCGCCTAGGCAGAACGTATGCGCAATGTCCCAGCTATGACACCAAAATCGTTCTAGGAGATTTCAATGCGAAGCTGGGTAAGGAAACTATCTTTGAACGGGTCATTGGAAAGCACAGCCTACACAACACCACGTCAGAAAACGGACTAAGGCTAGTGGACTTTATGGCGGGACATAACCTGGTAGTAGCAAGTACACGATTCCTACACCTCAACATCCATAAGGGGACCTGGCGGTCTTTCGATCAATCGACAACCAACCAAATTGATCATATTGCGATCGACGGCAGACACTCCTCCAGCATCCTAGATGTCCGAACCTTTCGGATGCGAATTTCTCGGAACCAACGGAGTCGAGTAAGAACACCAAAATTTAACGTCGGAAAGCTGCAGTCGCAGGAGACCGCCAGGACCTTCGCCGATAAAGTCTCCCTCAAGCTCTCTCAGGTCCCGATGCAATCTGCAGAAACCATAGAACAGCAATGGAGTCGTTGTCAGAAAGCCATTAGAGAGGCCGCCTCAGATATACTCGGTTTCGAGCCACCACCGCCGAGTAACCCCTGGTTTGATGATGAGTGCAGACAGGCCCATGTAGAGAAACAGAATGCATACATGGCCACATTGCATCGACGGACGAGAGCTGCCCGCGAGCTCTATGAACAGAAAAGGAGGGAGGAGCGCTTCTGAGAAGGAAAAAGAAGGAGCACGAGAAGCGCGAGATCGAGGAGATGGAGAGATGTTACTGCAGGAACGACGTTCGAAAATTTTACCAGAAAGTAAAACGAACATGCCAAGGCTATAAAGCCAGAGCAGAAGCCTGCAGGGATGAGCACGGACAACTAGTAGTGGAGTCACAGTCGATGCTGAGATTGTGGAAGGACCACTTCGGCAGACTGTATAACGGCGATGATAGTCAAAATGCCGCCGTCAGGCAGAGCGAACCATTCACAATGGACGAAGACGAAGGAGAATCCCGTCCACCCGACCTAGACGATGTTAAGATAGCGATATCGAAACTTAAGTCTTATAAAGCTGCTGGAGCAGACGGACTCCCCGCGGAGCTGTTTAAAGCAGCTGGCGATGAGCTGGTTAGGAACATGCACCAACTCATCTGCAAGATATGGTCGGAAGAACGCATTCCCGAGGAATGGAATCTCAGTATCGTTTGCCCGGTCCATAAGAAAGGAGACCCCTATGACTGCGCCAATTACAGAGGGATAAGCCTCCTGAACATCGCGTACAAGATCCTCTCTGCCGTACTGTGTAAGTACCTGAAACCGTTCGTGGACAATCTGATAGGTTCCTACCAGTGTGGTTTCAGGCCAGAAAAATCCACGATAGACCAAATATTTACACTACGGCAGATCTTGGAGAAGACCCATGAATTCCAGGTCGACACGCACTATCTTTTCGTCGACGTATGACAGTGTTTATAGAGACGAGCTATACAGAGCCATGTCATGTTTTAACATTCCTGCCAAACTCGTCAGACTATGCAGAACTCTCGCTGCCTCCATTAAGGTCGGAGGTGAACTAACCGACCCCTTTGATGTTAAAAAAGGTTTTAGACAGGGTGACGCACTGTCATGTGATTTCTTCAACATTATTCTTGAAAAGATCGTGCAGGACTCTGCGGCCAATACAAGAGGTACGATCTACTTCAAGTCCACACAATTGCTTGCCTACGCAGATGACATTGGACGAACAAAGCGAGACGTCAATGAGGCGTTCACAAGCATTGAAGCAGAAGCGGCGAAAGTGGGTCTAAGGGTAAATGGGGACAACACCAAATATATGCTGTCATCCAAGAAAGACGCACAACACCGACGTCTTGGTCAGAACGTCACCTTCGGCAGCTATATTTTTGAAGTAGTCAAGGACTTCGTCTACCTTGGCTCGGTAGTGACAAGCAGCAACGACACCAGCGCTGAGATAAAACGCAGAATAACTCTTGCCAATCGCTGCTTCTTCGGACTCAAGAAGCAATTGAGTAGTAGAGCCCTCTCTCGAAAAACTAAGGTTTCCCTCTACAAAACCTTAATCATCCCGGTCCTCCTCTACAGCGCTGAGGCTGAGCGGATGAAGAGGCTCTTGGACGTTTCGAGAGGAAAATTCTGCGTGCAATCTTTGGTCCCGTTTGTGTAAACGGAGAATGGAGGAGGAGATTCAACCAAGAACTGTACGGGCTGTACAGCGACATCGGCCTGGTTAGACGTCTTCGGATCCAACGTCTAAGATGGCTAGGCCATGTAGAGCGAATGGACATCAACGCTCCGGCCCGAAGAGTCTTCGATTCCAACCCCGAGGGACGACCGCATTTAAGGTGGCGCGCACAGGTGGAAGGTGACCTCAACCAACTGGGCGTGCGGCACTGGAAGTTGCTGGCCGAAGATCGGGCCGGCTGGAGAGGCTTGTTGGTTGAGGCCCTGGTTCATCCCGAACTGTAGCGCCATCAAAAGAAAGAAAGAAGAAGTGGTATACCTACGCGTGCCATGATTGTTTATTGTTGTCGTTCCTTGTCTGGCGAGCATGTCAGCTCTTTCATTTCCTAAAACATCGATGTGCGCTGGTACCCATAAGAGGAGTATGTTAATCTGTTTGGCCATCTCGTCAAGAGATAGGCGGCAGTCGAGGCTTTCTTTAGATGTGTACGCTATTTCAGGGCAGCTTGACTGTCGGTGAAGATACGAAAGATACGAAATACCAATAGTAGATATCATGTTCCACTTCAGCCAAAACAGCTCCGCTTGAAAGACACTGCAATGGTTCGGCAGTTTCAGGGCCTGACTAAGGTTTAATTGTTTGCAGAATACTCCGCTATCCACTCCGTCCTTGGAAAAAGTCCACACAACCTTTGCGAGGTTGCGCTTGTCGAGACCAATATTTCCTATCAGGGTTTCATATCTTGAATTTTGATGGAGCGCTTAGCTTAGATCTATTTCAAACCTGTTCCTAAACTGCTTGCTTAATCTGATGTTTCTGAATGCCTACAGGTTGATGGGCTCAACAGAACCTAGACCAATTCAATCTTTCTTACGAAACGAAACATTAACAGAATCGGTGTGCCTCGACACGAATTAAAAGCGAACTAAGGTGTGAGCGGCAGTGTATGATTTAGGCCCAGATCTATATGGTGCTACCTTGGTTTATCAAGAGAGGGCTCTACTTCTTCATTGTTTCTTGAGCTCAAAGAAACAGCGGTTGGCAAGAGTGATTCTGTGGATTCTGGAGGTACGAGAGATTTCTTTATGAATGGTAGAGATAAATGAAAGTCAAGGGATATTTGAGAATGCTTAGCTAAACGTAACAATCTACATATTGGTTTGTTGTAGCCAAAGTTAGTGCGATGAGGGGGGAGTCTGAAAAGTGGAGAAGATCTTAGGCGACGAGGGTTGGTATCGAGCGAAATCATTCCAAGGAGGGCAGGAGAGTCTATAATTCCAGCTATAAGCTGATAAATGAAGAGAACGTCAGCTGCCTCACGGCGTGCTTTCAGGGTTTGTAAGCCGATCAATTGTAGACGGTCTTCATAGGGTGGTAATACAGTCCTGTCAGACCATGGGAGACCTCTTAAGGCACAGCTTCAATTCGTGCAGAATGGCTAACGTAGTAAGGAGACCAGGCTTGACTGGCATATTCCAGGATAGGTCTGACGTATGTAGTGTAGAGGTATTTAGTGACGTAGGGATTCGAGAATTCCTTAGACCAACGTTTTATAAAACCAAATGCAGAATTAGCTTTGTGTATGATATGATTGAGAGGACGCCGTGGCGCAGTGGGTAGTATGTTGGACTCTGACGCACGATGAGCGAGTTCGGATCCCGATAACACCAACGCCAACGAATGTTTATTTCGCGGCGTTCCTCCTCGGCGGGGTACTGGCAAAACCCCCCGTAGTATACTTGCCGTGAAAAAGCTTCTCGACTCACGCCGCTCCCTTTCACCTGTGTGAAAAATAAATCACACACAACATGGGTGATTGAGAGAAGCTTGGCTCTGGTCCTTCATGGGCTGTAACGCCATCAAAGAAGAAGAAGATTATATGATTGATGTGAGAGAGAAAGTTCAGCACTCTGTCGCATATGATACCTAGGACATGGGGTACAGGCTCGTTAAGTAAATAGTATGTTCTAGGAGCAGAGGGAAAGCGTTTCCGAGAGAACGTAACGAACTGGCATTTACCGATGTTGAGTTCCAGATTGTTGTTATCACACCAATTACCGAAGGATAATTGGAGTGCAAACGAGTCTGCAGGAGTTGATATTGTCTTACTGATTTCCATGTCGTCTGCATATATTGACAAATGGGAACCTGTTAATATAAGGTCGACATCGTTAACAGCAAGGACAAATATCAAAGGGCCGAGATGACTACCTTGCGGAACCCCGGAAGAGGCAATGATGAATGAATGCTTTACTAAAGTTTGTAGTGATAACATCTACCTCGTTGTCTTGCTCCAGAGTTAGAAATATTTGGGATGCAAAGTCGGTAAGGTGGGTTGTGGTGGACCTGCCTTTTAAGAAACCATGCTGCCGGGAGGAGAAGATGGATTTGCAGTGGAAGAACATTGAGTCATACACGACGAACTCGAAGAGCTTAGGGATAGCGGGCAATTTAGCAATCGGTTCTGTAGTTAGAAATATCCATCTTGGGGCCCTTTTTGTGAGTGGGGAAGATGTAAGAATTTTTCCAAATGGTTGGAAAGGAAGCCTGACGAAGTGAAAGGCGAAAGAGAATGGAAAGAGGTTTGCAGAGGGAAGCCATACATTTCTTGAGGAGAGTGGCTAGGGGACCATTCGTCATCTTTAAGTTGGTTTAGCTTGTGGTGAACCAAGTCCTCATTAGTATCAATTACGGAGAGCGATGTCTGAGAGCAGTTATTCATATAGCTGAGAAATACAGGGTCGGGTTTATGACTGCAGTCGTTAAATGATAGGCTAAAGAATGAGGCAAAAAAGTTCGTGACGATTTTGGGGTCGTCGGAGGTAGTGTCGTTCCATTTGAGAGTGGAAGGGACCCCATCCGATTTTTTTTTTTTTTTTTTGAGGTTGATGAATTGGTAGAAGCGTCTAGAATCAGTAATAATGGACGTCTGCATTCTTTGAAGAAATGAGTTGCAGAGGGTGTCACAGAGGATAGAGAAGCGTTGGGAGGCTTGTTGGTACTTCGCATAATCAGAGGGGGTATTTGACGTTAAAACCTTTTTCCAAAGTTTATTCCTCGTATTACGGACAGTAGGTACGCAGTTCCTTGTTATACCAGGGAGGTGTTGAGAAACAATTTTTTTCGACGGACTTAAGGAACAAATTGGATTATGCAGTTAAAGAGAGCAGTGTAGAAAGTCCAATGCGATGGCAATTTTTTTTTTTTTTTTTTATACATAGGGCTAGTGCTATCAATAGCAATGCGGCACTGCGACCTTTGCAGATCTATTGTGCCTGCTAGCCACTTTAGCCGAGTAGCCTCTCCACCTCCACAATGAAGTTGAGAATGCTTCTCGTAGGAGCCAGGGTGATCCCTTCAGGAGTCATAACTTCACTGAGAAGGATACGCTTCCTAAGATGGCAGACAGCAGCACGCTCACACAGTATGTGTTCTGCCGTCTCATCGTCCTCAAGACAGAGCCGACACTCAGTTTCAGACGAGAGGCTAATTTTGTTTAAATGATATCTCAGACCGCAGTGTCCCGTTAGATAGCTGACTAGTCTTCTGATATCCATCCTATTGAGTTTGAGTATGTCAATAGGGTGCTTGTTCAGGGGTCGTATAAGTCCTTTAGATTGACGGAGTCCCCGAACGCTGTTCCAAAAGGACAGGTGTTGTAATTTTTCCCACTTGTCTAAGAAGTAATTTATCTTAGACGCGGGAATGCCGCAGAATGGTTCCGGACCTATATACTTGTCACTGGAGCCCTTCCTGGCAAGTTGGTCGGCAATTTCATTGCCCTTGATACCTTTATGGCCTGGCACCCACCAAAGTTTAACATTGTTTCTTTTGGCGAGGTCTTGTAGGGCGACATGGCATTCCTTGACGGTTTTTGAGCTCGTGCTGTACGAACCCAGCGCTTAAAGCGCTGCTTGGCTATCAGAGAGTATGTTGATGGTTACTCCTCTGATGCCAGTCTCAAGATTTAGATTTACGCATGTTAGGATGGCATGCAGCTCTGCTTGGAAGATGCTGGGACTTATTCCCAGTGCCTTCGAGACTTTGCGTTTTGGTCCAAAGATGCCGGCGCCAACGCCGGAAGCCATCTTGGAGCCATCCGTGTACCACCTAAGGCCTTTGACATTTAGCAGGGGATCATCACTGTTTTCCTATGCTGAGCGGTTTGGGATCAGTATCTCAAATCTCTTGTCAAAGGTGAAGGTGTGTGGCAGTGCGTCCGAGACTGTAGTAATCATATCCAGCTCGGGAAGGTGTTGTAATATGGACATGTGGCCTGCGGGTCTACATGGCATATTTGTTCCCGAGCAGAGGATTCTGATTGCACTGCGTAGTGCCACCTTTTTGATAAAAAGGTGCAGTGGAGTGAGTCCAATGAGTGCTTCTTGGGCTGCCGTGGGGCAGGTTGGCATAGCACCTGTGATGCCGAGACACGCTAGTCTCTGAAGGCGTTGAAGCTTAACAATTGTAGTTTTTTGCTCAACTTTTGACCACCATACGGTGGACCCGTAGGTGACGATAGGTCTAACTATCGCGGTATATAGCCAGCGGACTACCTTAGGTTTAAGTCCCCAGGTTTTACCGTAGGTGCGTCGACAGGCCCACATGGCCTTAGTCGCTTTCATGAGTTTATTTCTCATATCGGAGTTCCAGTTGAGTCTACGGTCTAGGTCAATACCTAGATACTTTACTTCCTCTGAAAATCCTATGCGTGTGCCATTTAGTAAGATTGAGCAGGGTTGTAACTTTCTCCTCTTTGTAAATGGGACTAAGATCGTCTTATTTGGGTTAATAGATAAACCCTCTCTGCCACACCAGTCAGAGATAATTTGGAGCGCAAGCTGCATGCGCTCACAGGCAGTGATCTCGCACTTGCCCGTAACAATGACTACTAGGTCATCAGCATATCCGATGACCTCATAGCCCCGAGTGGTTAGCTTGCGTAGTAGATCGTCGATGACTATCGACCAAAGCAGTGGTGAGAGGACTCCCCCTTGTGGGCATCCTCTAACCGCCGATACTGTCACTGTGACCTCTCCGCATGTGGCTGGTATAATACGGCTATTTAGCATCGCCCTGATCCAGTGATTAGTGGGATGGTCTACACCCCTGCAGGATAGTGCAATGGTGATCGAATCATAGCCAGTATTATCGAAAGCTCCCTCTATATCGAGGAAGGCGCAGATTGCGATCTCCTTTTGTATGAAACTATTTTCAATGTGCGTCACCAAGTGGTGTAGTGCATTATCGGTAGATCGCTCTTTGCGATATGCATACTGGTTGGGATGCAGAGGTATCTGGTTTTCCAGGATACCTCTAATATGGAGCTCTATCAGTTTCTCCATTGTTTTTAAAAAGAACGAAGTCAAACTGATAGGGCGATAGGATTTAGGATGCTCACTTGGTTTCCCAATCTTGGGGATGAAGACGAGATTGACCTCTCTCCAAATTTGGGGTATGTATCCCAGGTTGAAGCAAGACCTAAAGAGAACTATCAGTGATGGTAGAATTGTATTCAAGCCTTTCTGTAAGATTGCAGGAAAGACACCGTCTTTACCTGGAGCCTTGTAGGCTTTGAATGAACCAATTGCCCATTTGACCCTGTCAGGGCTAAAGAGTCTACCAGAAAGGCTATTTGTTCTACTGTCAATGTTACCTATGACGTTTATTTGATCGTCAGAGGACATCAAGTAAGGCAATGGCAAAGTTGATGTCGTTAATTGAATTGATAAGTGAGGTGCAGCCGGCCTTTCGGAAGTTGAAAAAGAAAGAGCGATCATAACTGGAGGAAGTTTGGTTTATTTTACAGGAGAACTTAAGGGATAAGGGAGGATGATATTGGTCCAGAGTGGACAGTAGATGTTTGCTTGCGGTAACAGCAGAGTTGTAGGCATCAGAAGAAAATGTAGGGTCTAGTTGTCTTCCAAGATTGTTGGTGACACTGCTGATTTGAAATAGGTTAGACTCTACAAGACGGTCAGTGAAAAGAGTTTCCTTGTCAGAGGAAGAATTAATAGGGACAAGAAAGCACTCGTCATCTGAAGGGGATCATTGGAAGATGGAAATCTCCAACGACGATGAAGTCATCACTTGAATCGACGTCTGAGAAAATAGAGTCTATTGTATTAACAGCTAGCTGGTAGACTCGGGCAGGTTGGGATGATCGGATGTAACAGCAAAGGATGTAGATAAAGCTTTTGGTGACTGGTATATTGGCGCAGACAAGTTCAAAAGGGCAGAGTTCGAAATTGCAACAGCCGATGCATTGAGGCGGCTATGGATCGACAAAAGGACACCTCGCCCAAGGAGAAGTGCATTATTGCGCTCACCGTCAGTGCGAAAAACGTCGAAGTCGGAAGAGAAGAGTTCGGAGTCGAGAATGCTAGGGTTGAGGTTGGTTTCAGTTAAGGCGAAGATATCGTAAGGAAGAGTTAGAGAGTTAAGGTTGAGGTTTTGGAACGAGGGCCTCTTACATTTTGATAGTATAATCAGAGAAAAACTTCAGGGGGGGTTGTGACGAGAGAGTTAGGGACGATAATTGTTTCTGGCATCCCTGCGAGTTTTTTGGAGAGACGCAACGCGCTTAGAGCTAGTATGAGTGGCGAAACTAGAGAGGTCGCCTTTTACCGTATTAGCCGAGATGTTTATGCACTCATGGTCGTACATTTTTCTCAGCACTGTCGGGTCGGTAGGCAAGCCTTCTAGTTGGATTGAAACCATAACATTGGTCTTGGTTTTACCGTCAATACAGACAGAATCCGGCTTATAGTGAAGGTAAGCTAGCCTCTCAGCTAGCTTAGAGGTGAGTTTAACGGAGGGAGGGAGGAGCGAATCCAAAAAAGAGGGGCCAGACATTTTGTGAGGAGGAAGCGGAAGGTGAGGGTGGAGGAGGGATATTCGCGGATTCGGAAGGGTTGAAGGTGTGGGAGTGAATGAAATGATGGTATTTGGTCGTCGAGGGAATAGTAGACTGGGCGGGGAGGTTAAAGGAAACTCGATTGTTAGGGTTATCTTTACTGTTGTTTATATTGGGATTGGGAGAGATGTTATGGAGGGAAGCAGTGTTCGGGATAAAAGAGGGGGTATAGTGCAGCTTGGGAGAGAATAAGGGAAAGATTCCCGTTTTGAAGCTCCAGTTTCGATCGGGATTAGGAGGAAAGTTTTTGACTGGGTTTTGAATAGTGAAACTTAGAATTGGCCTTAGACTTAGATACAGAATTAGGCTTAGAATTAGGCTTAGGTTTTCTTAAAGTTAGGTTACCTATAGTACAATCTCTACCGAAATGGTTGGTGAACAGCCAGTCATATTTGGAGGGAAGTATTACCTTAAAAGTACCGGGGACCGGTTTTTTGGCAATCCGGCAGGTTAATGGAGTAACGTTGGAAAAAGAGTTTAATGACCTAAGGAGTACCAGCTTTCGGCGGAACATTATGGAGGATGAAGACTGATGAGAGCTTCTTTCTATTGAGTTCCTGAAGTTTTTTGATACGCTGATCCCATTCTATTTTGGTCCAGGTTGTACAGAAGCGATGGATAGAATGGGCACCGGAGGCAGATCGTGGTTTGTCTTCCGTGGTAAGACAAGGTGATGTCTGGACTTGAACTGATGTTGTAGTCGAAGGAGAGGTCGGTCCAAGGGAAGGCCGGATGGATGAAGGTTGAGAAGTTCCAAGACAAGTCTCTTTGTCGACAGCGGTATTTAGGCACAGAAACTCATCCATAAGGGATAAATCGTTGTTAGGGGATGTGGCTTGAGGAGTTGGGTGCAATTTGCAGGCAAAGTAATGAAATTCCTCGATGATTCGGTCAATGGATATCGACTATAATATCAATCTCAAATCATCCAGCGATGAGTTTGTGCTCTTAGTAGCGTTCAGTTGGAAGCGGATAAGATCATCCATGGCTTTGGCGGAGCTAGTGAGACTTGTGAGACCAGCGAGAGAGCTGGTGATGGAAGGCAGGTCAGGCGCGGAACAAGGTGCAGACGGTAGAGGGGAAAATCGAGCTTTGACAATATTATCTGAGCTCGGCACGATTGTGTCAGTGGCATTGTTGATGGTGTTGGTGGCCAGTTGAAGTTAATCGAGATAATTTCTGACCTTGGAGGAGTGTTCACCATTTGATTTGAGGGCTCACCTTGTGTCCTGGGCGAGGCCGTCGGTGGACATAGTTATCGCGTCGCAGATGTTAGAGGATGACTCGGCCTGACGTTTAGTGCCATGTCGGAACTCAGACTTAAATTCGGTCAATGAGTCAGAAGTGGTGGCGAGCAGAAGATTGTTGGCTTTTACTGATGAAAGTAAGAGGGCTGAAGAGCTGAAAATGTTGAGGATTTCTTGAAGATGTGGTTTGGTGCTTCTGCTAATCCCAATTCAAATAAGATGGAAAGGTTTGCCATATATACCGCAACACCGGATAACGGTATCGCTGGAGGAAGCAATATCTAGCGTACTTCCTATATCGCAGTAATATCCACCTTATACTGCTTGAGGGTCTTTTCCAGTTGATGAGTAGCTTCCAGGAGTGTAAGGAGGGTTGGGTTGGCTCTTCTTGCCCAGGGCGGTAGCTGCATACATCAGTTAACCTTTTAACGAGCGATGAGAAGGCTATCAGAGGGTGCCCCGAGGAGGCTACATGTCAACTTGACCTCGGAATTAACAGGGATTGTTACTGGCGTCTCGTCATGTTGGGCGCAATCAGCAACTTTGCAGATTTCATTAGTTAAATGTTTTGCAGGCAGGCAGTCATGCTACATTGGCTTGAAACATGAACCAGCTCAAGGGTCGGAGGAAAGCGTGCCCGCCGAAGGGACTTTCAGTCTTATGTTGTGCATTGTGAGGATAGATTCTCGTTGCTTCTTTAAGATCCGCGAGGTTTTAACCATTCGACCAAATTCTAATAAAGAAAGGAACAGAGAGCTGCAATCTACTACATAAGCGGCGTGTGTTCAAGGGACAAGATGCCAATTGGTAATGCACACTTTGCCTAAAGCATTAGTGTATGATGACGAGAGTGCCCAGCTTGTAACAATGTAGAATAGACGACGCATCCAATGAGTAGATAGCGTGGCTATGTTGTAACAGCAACACACAGTGACCAGCAAAAACACTTTCCTTGATAGCCCACCGGCATATCGTGTCCTACGATCATCCTCCACCCCGTAGAGGTCCAACTAATCGTGAATTACAAAGGAAACGCAACGTCTCAACATAGAAAAATCAACGCATGTTATTAAATATATAAAAAAAGACGCCATGAACACCATATAAAAGGCATAGGCTCGTGCGAATCGTTATAAATAAATTAAAGGCCAACTGACCACTTGATAAATACAATATTTAACTAAAAAATAAACTGAAATACTGGTGCGAAAAAGGCTGCAAGTCTAGAATAGAACTGAAATCGGTTCTGGGACATTTTACTTGGCGAAGGCATATTGCTCGTTGCTCTTGTGAAACACCGACTTCATGATCTGCTTCTTGACGTCCCTGGTCGATTTGCGAATACTGTTCCTCAGCGATGGTTTTCGTTCGGCGGATAATTCTCCGATTTTAATGTAATCCGTTTGGATGAGATTGGATTTGAGTTTCATTTTACGCTCGCTAGCGTCGATGATGGAGACCTCGTGAGGGATTTCCTTTGCTTCGACGACTGGCTTTTGTGGCCGTCGACGTAAGGTGTGACGGATTGTGTCCATCAAATGATGACCGGTGGATTGGACTTCGGCGGTCGTGGTGAGTGGTTTCCTTTCAGTCTTATCGTCACTTGAGGATTTGCTTGGATGGATTAGTTTACGGATACTATTGCGAATCATGGTTTTTACTTTCGATTTGCTTTCAGTCTCTGTGGACGGTGTGTTACTGGTGGTGCTCTTTAGGGAGTCCTTACTGTTGTGGTGGTTTGTCGGAGCCGGAGGAATAGAATCTGCTTTGCGATAGGCACGAACAAATGGTGCTGGAGCTTGAAAGTCAATGTCTTCTTCGTCCTCCTCGTCGTAGTCGATTCCTTCGTCGTCAGTAAACGATTGGTTTACTTGTTGAACTTGTCCAATGGGTTGTGGTTCGCTTTCTGACTTCTGAGTAGCTTCTGAGATGATAGTACATGGAGGAGTTTTAAGGTCTTCAAGCTTATGTGGTGCGTGTTTTTTCTCTAGAATTTCCTTCAAGACGCAGAGCTCTGGTGTTTTAGGTTCTAATGATTCCTCTTCTTCCTGGGAATCTTCAACAATATCTTCGAGTTTCTCACCGAAAGCGCAACCGTCTAGAATGGTTTTCTTCTGCTTTGCCTCATTGATACTGTTCTCTAGTTCGAGCTGATAACGATCGAGCTCCCTACCGATATCCATCGTTGAATTCTGCTCACTAATGTCCGCTAAACAGCGTGGAGTCTTTGGATTTACCGGCGAAAATACTAGCTTCTCGGCAAGGAGCTTGGACGGAGTCAGATTGCTGAAATCAATACGACAGCCCACGGTCGGCTTGAATGAAATGCCGATTTTTACGCCAACACTTCCCAGATCCAATGCTTCGTTGGCTATCCCATTCGAGTGGTTTTCATCGATGTCGAGCGTTCGCTCGATTTCAAAAGGATTTCTGGTTGCAATAGTCTCCTGTGTGCGGATGTTCAATGCCGGATTGATGAAACACTGCGACTCACCTGTCTTGACCAGTTTAATTGGACTATCCCTCTTTACCTATAGTTCAATTCGATTAGTGAACGAGTGAACAGCGTCTATAAAAACAAAATTCCTCACCTCGAATGGATTGAATTGCTTGTCGGGCACATCCAGATTGAGTCCCGCATTCTCGAAACAAGCTTCCACGATATCTGCCTTCTTTTTCTTCTTTGGTGGCTTTCGAACTACCTCATACGGATTGTCTGATTCCACACCCGATTTCTGATTCACTATTTCGGATATAGATTTCACCTCCAGGCATGGATTCATTGGGATACAATTGGAATTCTCTTTGCCCGGTGGTGGTCGTCGGCTGATTAGTGCTTTGATTCCCTTTTTTGGTGTCGATGAGAATGCAGCATTTGTGAATGCAGGTACTTGCGAAGGTGTTGCAACAGATGGGTGCTCCGGCAGACCCGAATCGCGTTTTCGTTTCCGCGATGGCGTTATGATCACTTCAAAAGCATTATTATCCACTGCACAAGACATTTTTCTTCTTATTTCTAAACGATTTTTGGTAGTATTTGGTTTTGTGTTTTTGTTAAATAATTTCTATGCGTTCGATGAAAAGGAAAAGATACAAGGATCAAGCGAGAAGTACACAAACTGCCATTTTAAAAACAAAACTTCAACTGGCAAACTGGCAGGTGTTCTACTTAACTCACCACTGTCATTCTCAAACTGTTCGACTGGAGCTGCAAATTTGTTTTATATCGTCTTCTTACAAACGATTACGGTTTTCGAGTGAGTCTTAAACAATATTTTTTATCAAAATCGATAAAATAAATCAGTATTCAATGAGTTTTCATTGGATTTATATCAAAATGTGACTAAAATCTAGTACAATATCGCGCAGCTTACTTACCACCACGTGTTGAAATTCATTGTTTTGACATTTCACCGTCATCCGGCTTACTTCCTTGCTTCGTGCTTGGCTGAAATTAAATTTCTTGCGTTTGTTTTCCCTTTCCCATGCCATTAATTATAGTTTCCGGGTTCCCGTCAAGTGGAAAAACCACTCGAGCGAAACAACTACAGGGATTCTTCGCCACCAAGGGGAAACAGGTGAAATTGATATCGGAAAACGCAGCCATCCCTAAGGCTGGATTTAGGAAGAATGTTTACTTTGCCGACTCACAGAAGGAGAAGATAGTACGAAGTGATTTAAAGTCGGAAGCGGTAAGATTGTTGAATAAGGACGACGTAATCATACTGGATGCGGGGAACTACATAAAAGGTTGGGTACGACAATCGTCGTGAGATGTGGTTATACAGAGTAAAGTGTCTTCTTCTAGGGTACAGATATGAACTCTTCTGCGCAACAAAAGCAGCCCGCGGTACACAGTGTACACTTTTTTGTGGCATACAAAAGGATCGTGCGTGGGAGTTCAACTGTAATCGCTCCGATGACGATTTGGATCCCAAAATCGACGATCCAGACCTCAACAATTCGAACGTGCCATACACCCGCGAAATATTCGATGAACTATGCATGCGATTCGAAGAACCGCACGGGAATTGCCGATGGGACAAGCCCCTATTTGTCGTCTTCCCCGACGATCAACTGGATCTTGATTTGATCTACAGCGCGCTATTCGAATCGGCACCACTGCCGCCCAACATGAGCACCCAAAATGTAACGAATCTTTTTCGCTTCTCAAATCTCACTTTTATTTACAAACAAATGTGTTTCAAGTTAATTTAACGTGATTTACAGTCAAGACCTTGTCTTCTTTTCTCTTTTATTGCATAGGCGCCGCTCAGTGCGACCAATTACCTCTTCGAAATGGATCGTCTAACTCAGGACATTGTCGCCAGCATTACATCAGCCCGTAAGATTGGCATTCTCGGTCCCGTACCGATCACAGGCAGTGCAATTAAAGCTGACATCCCGAGCAGTGTTAACGCCATACAGTTGAATCGATTGCGAAGGCAATTCATCAACTACAGTAAATTGCATTCGACCAGTAGCACACTGGACAAGATGCCACAGCTTTTTGTACAATTTCTTAATTCAAACTGTAACGCTTAGAGTGGAAATGGAAAAATAAAAAACAGAAAAAAGGAAAGAAACAAAACAAAAAATGGATGTGTTTGTGAAGAACGTAAAACTAATTCATTTTGGTTGGATGAAGCGCTCATCTCATTGCTTCATCTCGTCATCATTGGTTGGACTATTACTTCGGCCATTCTCGTCGGTATTATTGGATGGGGCAGGATCATTACGTGGCTTGCGACAGACCCAGAATAGGCTTTCGTATTCGCTTTTAAGCATGGATCGGGGATTTTGCGCGTATTTTGTGCGTACGCCAGTCTCACTTTTTAGTACTTCGAAGCCCACAGTGTCTATGATGCTCATGAGATCCTCGTGTGTTGGTTCAATGCTGTTTTCGGATTGTATGTCACTAAAGTGATATAGTAGTGGGCCAAGATTAACCCAGAGACCACCGGGTACTAAGATTCTTTAAAAGAAACGAAAACGATTTGTTCACAACCAATCGTAGAGAATAGAGAAAAGCAGGGTCAAATGTACTCACTTGTAGATGGTCTCGATAAACTCGACGATATTGTTGGCACAGTCAATGAAGAAACACGTTGCCACGCAATCGTATGAATTTGGTATCTCATAAACCTAACGATCGGTAAGAAAAGGATTGAAATCAGCTCTAAAGATAGAACAACTGGCATGTTACCTTTAAAAAGTCACCAGCGGTAATCAGCATCTCTCCTTTTGGTGGTGATTTCAGCGGGCATACGTCAGGGAATTTAATCGGCGCCACTTGATCGCTTTTTTTCAAATTATTCACATACTGATGCACCCACGGGTACAGTGTAAATTGATTCTCTATCGTACATCTAATGAAGAAGAAATTCTCTGTAGAAGAATCGTCGGATAGTAGCTTGTTTAAAATACCCACCGATTCAATACGAAATTGGAAGCGATTAACATAAAATAGGAGAATTCGTTGCCCTCACAGTAATATCCTCGATACGCCAGCTCGTATGCCAATCGTCCCAGACCTGCACCAGGTACTAACACTTTTACTTCATTCAATTCCCTTTCAAATAAGACCATATCCTTATCAAATTGTTTTCTTGCCTTTTTATATGAATGAAACTTACATTTTTGCCGGATCAAAATGACTCTCGATGGTATCGATGATTGGTTTATACGATTGTTGGCGTTCTTCTTCGCCTTCTGCGCTCCAATCACGAGCGAATTGCTTCAACGTTGACTGGACCTTTAATAATTTAAAAGGTTCAACGACTGGCTGACATTTTCCAAAGGTAAAACAAAAAATAAAACAAAAAAATTTGTATGCAAAATGGGACAAGAGATCAGCCACACGAAGTAAATCGAATATGTAAATCCTCATGCGAATGCTTACATTTTCCTGATGACGAACCTTCACCGCATGACCATCTTCCTGTTGAACGACAGTATGATTCGCACTAATCGGATATTGACAGAATAACTTCTCTACCCCATCCAGATCGTGCAGCATCTTTTGAATCACCTTGTAGTTTTCGTCGATGCAATAACGCACCGCACTGATATGATTACGATATGTGGACAGCATCTTTTGATGTCGCTCATCCAATGTGCTGAGGTAGTATTCGGTCTTCTTCACACGAGCATACGAGTAGGTTCTATATACCAAAACACGAAAAAACAAAACACGTTAGTTGGTACATACTTCAGATACATAGAAACGGTGTTATCAGGGCACACATTTAACTATCGCCAGACGACGGGGCCTCACGGTAAACACATGCAATCCACGCGAGCGTATGTACCTATTGTCTCGCCCCACTCCGTCATCCTTCTATCGCTCGTATCATCCATATGGTGACACAAATTCCCGAGATGACAATAGAGAAAAGTCAAAAAAAAAAAAAAGAGTGAAACTCTGGCCTATTTATAGCGCGATGCGAGGCGAAAACAATTTGTTTTGCCATTTTTTCATTTTGTTTTGAGGTAAACTTCAATTTGCTTATACATTTCATCATCATCCGCGTTGTGAGGTTAACGACCAATCACTGAGGCGCAAGGCGCACATGTTTCTATATTTGCACGACTCACCTGTCTTACAATTGGACACCAAGTGCGAACAAATCTATTTGTTAAAAAGGTGTTGTTTGCTGAATGAACGTTCGCCCGCGAACAATGGGTGGGGAGACAACAAACTCGCGTGTGATCCATGGCTTGGGAATATATGTAGATGATCTTAATAGGTGTCTCATCAATGTTACCTGTAGCACCTAAGAGCGGCAATTATGTTGAGGAAATGTTTGCGCTCCTCCTCCTCATCTTCGGCCCGTAAAGGTGGGCTGTACATCGGTGGTCTGTCGTTCATCTCGCTCAATGTTCCTTGTATTATATCTACACCAATGCAACTATCTGTCGCGTTAAGTAGTTTTTTTTTTTTTTTACTTAATTCGGACGTAGTTAATCGATAATTCTTGGTTCGGAGGACGGATAGTTGAATAATATCGCTCCCAACGCAACGGAATCACGAAAAATGCCTGTCAAACAATGACAAGGTCGAGCTAGAGAATGGGTGCGTTCACGATGGGTGCATGCCGGGAATTTGACATTGGGATTGGTTCACGTGCGTTATGCAGTGCTCCTGAAACTGTCACGCTACGTGTTTAATTGGCATTGAAACAAATCATTGTCGACTTGACGCTTGGCACCTCCGCCGATAAGCATTCTTTGTTGGGTCGTCGCTCAAAATAGAAGTCGAAGACCCTTTGGACCCGCCTTGGATCCATAGACCCTTAGTTAAGCCTATTTTCATAAGGTCAACACTTCTAAATCAGGGCCATGTACGAACCCACTTTAGTTTGACGAGAGAGAGCTGGCGGCTGGACTGATATCACCAGGATTGCACCTACAAACGCTTTGCGGTTTGACGGCGTCTTGACTATGTCATTCAGCCTTGTTCCGACCAGTTCCGACGTATTGACTCTACACTATCTATCATTGTGTTAGTCAAAAGCACGTCATTCTTAAACAAGAATAACACGTATAGTACGAAGACAGACGTACGAAGGATTGATATCTCATTCATTATACCTGGATATCACGCTCCTTTGGATTCCAGGATTCCATTCCAGCAACATGGAGGGGAATGAGAAAGCCAATGAGTTAGCCAAGCTCGGGGTCCACTCAAATGCCCCTACTGAAACTGTAAGCCTATCACTCTACCTTCTCAAAGGCAACATTCTGAGGTAGCCAACGTCATAACCAGTTTTCTCAACTCCACAGGCTACACATCCCCTGTGGCATCGAACCGGCGCATAAGCGCGAATTGTACTCTGACACGCATAGTCGGGGGGCCGGCTCAATCGAGAATTCCAAGTAACTCCGGAGCTGAGATAGATGAATTCCCATATTATTTCCAGAGTTTACATACTTCGTCGATGACATCCTAAGTGTTACTTTGTTTTGCTCATATTTGCCGTCAGAATCACCTTCGCCGCTTCTACTTTTCTCCTAATACCTTAAACCTCTAGGAGGACATAGGGTGTCAAACACGCCTGCGCGCCATCTAGCTCAGATTTCTGCACGTTTGAGCTGCCTCCAACTCATTCATAAAGATTACGATTTCTTCTTGACTGTTGTGCGCAACGTTTGCCTAGGGCCATCGGCTATTCTGCCTGCTTGGCTAAGCATAAGCCAAAAGATCCTCAAGCTTGTTCTTAAACATTTATTTACGAAGACTTGCAGCTGGCGTGTGTTAATGGTGTCCATGAAACAGTACCAATTCTACGTTGGAACGGAACAGTCGTTGCTGTTGCTATCCCAAATTGTCAATAGGATACCGAACGTAGCTTTAGCCTTTTGAGCCCCACTTTGCTTGGCTCAGCTTTTAGGTTACGGGCTTTCAGGTGGAAGTCCTTTATTCTATATGAAAATAGGCAGATATCGTCACCGTAGTCTATGAGTTTGAGGTAACTCGCATAGTCCAACGAATTCCACAATTGGCTTTCGTCAATGCTGCACGAAGTACATCACGGATAACCACCACGAACAATAGCGGTGACAGTATGCATCCCTGACGTACACCACTTTGGACATCAAATTCTTCCCTACCATTATGTAAGGCATGACACTTATAGCCCTCATATGTAGCCTTGATAATAGCAATAAGTTTTTCTGGTATGAAGAAGTTTACCGTCCAGACTCCTCACCGGGTATTGGTTGGAGTTCTTACCGCCGATGAGCTCCTTGGTGATGCTATAAACAGTCCTACTCGCTGATTCTTCAGCCTTTGAAGCCAGTGTGTGCACTACGCTGTACTTCCTTCTTCTTCGCAAGGCTTCTAGCTCGTTTTCCTCTACTACTGAGACCGCTGCCATCTGAGCTTTTATTGCTGCACGGTCATCGATTCGGCTCCCTCCAAGTGTCTGCCAAAAGCCGTGTGCGGTGATACAGTTGCCTTTATGCGACGTAAACGCGTGCCCTGATCGCAAAAACATTTGTCACAGCGTTCCAATGGTCACCCATGCTCTCGTGTATTCAGGTGCTGATTGTTTCTGCTTTTAAGGCAATGTGGTTCCTAAGCTGTTGGCGCAGTTGGGGAATCTTGAACCTCTCGCTATCGAACCTGGCGATGTTTAGCACGTTTGAGCGGTTGTTGTTGGTGGATGCAGTACGAAGGCGTATATGAGCTGGCATCATATGGTGATTTCGCTCTTGTCTGATGTCAGTTCCATGTCTGTTTTGGACGTCCAGGAGACCATTTCCAAAGCGGTGATTAGAATATGGTCGATCTGGTTGGATGTTCACTGCTTATCATTTGAAACCCAGATGACCTTATGGCTGATGTTATGCTCAACAGTGTACCTCCAGTGACTAGGCGGTATTGCAGAATTTGTCTCCAAAGCCGTGAACACCCACCAGGCTGACTGCCTTGTCATTGAGATCACTTGTCACCATCAGGATGTCTCCATTAGGTGTTTTGTTGAAGGCGGCGCCTAACTGGCTATAGAAGTTGTCCCTATCATCCTTATTCGTGTATTCAGTCGGAGCATAATATTGGATGATGACGACCTTCCTTACTCTATTCTGGAGGCGTCTACGCGCTTTTGGAGCTCACAGCAGTCCTATTCGAGACCTTCGTGCGCTTCTAGCTAGTTTACCGGTAGATCATGACGTTGTTTTTTGTTAGAGGCATCCAATCATCTCATCATCTTTGTTAGACGGATGTTTATTTGTACTGTATGAATTCGCCACCTATTGGGATGTAGGTGTAAGGTCCTTGTAAGGCCCTTCTTGGAATGAGTCAAGGAGGGTTTTAGTTCTCCAGAATCCGATCGTTGTCCGTGTTCGATATCCAAAGGTTGTCATCAAGTTATCCCTCTGTATCTGAGGCGTAAGTCTTCGTTTCGGAGGACTTTATCTTTTTGTGACATCCTTTCAAGAATGATGTTGAAAGATCTCGATCTTGATGGCGCAGCAAGCTTTCTCCATTCTCTTGCTCAGTCGGACGAGTTCGTCGGAGATACGACCGCTAAATATAGTGGTATTACATAGCTCGCCTCTATGCTCACAGCCACAAGTCATCGTTGACGCAAACTGAATGGAATTCACCCACAATATCAGCGTTCTTAAAGTGGATGACGATTTGCCTGAGGACCGCCACCATGTCCAACACTCTGAACTCCGGCAGTATTTGGCAAGGTTCTGAGAATGATCCCGTTCCAGTAGTTTAGCTGAGGTTGTGAGAACCGCCATATGCCCAAGAGGATGTAAAGGTTCCTTTCCCACTTCTCATAGTGAGGTGCTTTGGTTCTTTCCTTTTTTCGTAGCGTCGTGCCGTTGGTTTCCATCTTTTTTCGAGGGTCCTAATCAACCAGGCATTTTTCCTCTTGCAACACTTATTGTGACCTAGCTCACATGACATTTGTTGCTGTCATGCAAGTAAACATGCACCTGTCACATTTGACAATTCATTTCACGTGAATTTGCTTGATTTTCCGCGATTTGTCCGTCCAATACAAGTTCGACATGTCGGACAATAGAAGAAAGCGCTACAGGAAGATAAAGGTATCGAAAATCAGTTTTTTTCGTAGATTTCCATCTTCTAATTCGTCCCTTTCTTTAGGCGGTGGAAGAAAAACGGCCGGTGATTCTGGCCAAACGCGATCCAGATCGGTCGCACAAACCCGATGATCAGCTTATTCAACCGAAAATCTTACAAAAAGTCAAAGATGCCAACGAGTCAGCGCAATCTGTTTCCATAGCGGTGCCACAAAAAACCATCATCGTCACCAAAGACTCGATAACAATTGAAGGTGGTGCTGGTGTTACTATTAACTCGGGGCAGACCATGTCACAGAGTCCGATCACAGCAACGTCGATTCAGCAGCGTGACACTCAAGCCGATGCGACCACGTCCGATCAGACACCAATTATGACCCGACCAGCAACTGTGATCTCATCCACATCTCAGATTAACTTTAACACATCCAAGTTTCTATTGAAGAACAACAAAGATTTCTTGGTCGTCGGTGTAGTGGGCCGACAAGGTGTTGGCAAGTCGACCATAATGAACCTGCTCGCCGTGGACGACTTCAACAGCAAGGCTTACACGGCAATCTTTAAAGATCAGGAGAGTGTGTTTCCCATCAAAATCAAACCGAACAAAGGCGCCGCTTGGCCTCGTACCGAATCCATCCACATGTACATAACCAAAGATCGAATGATTCTGCTCGATAGCCTGCCAGTGTTGTGTAATTCGTATAAGAAGGATGAAATCACTACCGAAATGGACGATCTTCATAATATGATCGTCCTCATGTCCGTGTGTCATTTGGTCATCTTTGTTCAGAATGATTACTTCGACATGAACCTCGTGCGGATGTTTCAAATGGCCGCAATGACTAAGCCAAACAAAGATACCAAACCATTCGTCGAGGACTACTATCCGAACGTATTGTTCCTGAAGAATCGAGCGAAGCGTTTGGATTTCCTCGAAACGGAAAAAGACAATCTCGACAAGATGCTCAGGTTCTGTTTCAGGGATAGCAAATTGAAGATATTCCTCGGTGAGACTGACGAGCAGAAGAAGCAATCAACAAACGTCGCGGACCTGGAGAAAGTGGTCAACTGTATTCGAATTCCTGAAATCAAGGGTAAAGTCTATGAAATCCTTGTTGGTATGAACCTTTTATATATTCCGTATATGTAATACAGATGACTGTGCGAGCAGCTACCACTCGGATGTGTATTCAATTGTCAGCGATTTTAGGCGTCGAGTGTTCATGACGCCCCGTAATCAAATGTATACAGCAGCAGGCGAGATGACCGAAGCAATTTGGTTCGAACTACTCTCCCAGACAACCAATGAATGGAATCATTTCTTCTTTCGAACATACAAGGAAGCTCGAATGAATAACTATCAAAAGGAGAATAACAACGGCGAAACGGATAAATTCTTACAGTAAACGGCGTGCGCGAACTGAAGTCGCCGGGTGCAGCGTGAGATTATGTGATCTGTGATTGAAATCAGCCATCAAAGCTGAAATGAAATGCTACATGATGCAAGACATCGGTCGTCAGAGTTTGACTTGACTACTGTTGCCGTTGGTGATGATGCTGGCAAGCCAGAAATCCGATCGTTGTTCCATGGTAACAAGTGTATTTCCAACATAGTATAACACAAAACGGGGATCGTACTCAAAACGTTTTTGTTTTAATTTCGAAAATAAAACATTAAAGTACTAAAGCACATAATGACTGTTATTCCTTTGGTCATGATGCGTCCATTCCTCTGGGGCAAACAAATTCCGTGACAGTCCAAATGAATCCGAGTCACATGTCAAACCCAGAAACCATGTACCCGGCCACCAGAACTTCCAGCCAGCAGCTGACCTGTCAAAGATATCCAGCCGCTTTTATCCCAATTGTCAAAAATTAAATTTGACATTTACTTAATACCCCTACCGCACAGGGTCGGCATTGAGGTATATCGAGAAAAAACAATTCTTCTTTTTCTTATATTTAATGAATTTTTATTTAAATAATTCAATTTCTCACTTTAAATGTTTGTTTTCATCATTTATTCATCCATATATACATACGTGAGTTCATTTAATTTACATATCATTTAATATTATTACGTAAGATCATTTTGTTTACTCTATTATCTAATGATTTCATTCTCATTTTTAAAACATTGCATTTAATAACAAACTTTTTGCTTTCTCCTCTCATTATAATATGGCGATGAACGTGTTTAATTTAACTTCTTTTCCTTAATAACTATAAATACAAATGTTCCTTTTGGTTTTTTATATAATAAAAAATATGTAGATTTGTCTACAAACTCATTTTCCAGTCTCTTAGAATTGAAATGATTCAAACGAAACGCGATTAAGTGGTAAAAAAAAACATTGGGATGCCAACAAATAGGAAAGAAAGGAATAGAGGTAAAGTCCTATTGCCAGGAGACGTATACTCAGGTTTTCAGTGACAAGACACAGAAATCATGAATTCATTCAGTGCGAAATAGACTCGTGATTTCACTCGAGACGAATTCCGTCCAACCGAACTTAATTCTAACAAACCCGCTGGCTAATAGACTTAGTGACGGGGCGTAATCTCCTAGTAGCCAGCACACGATTCCCAAATCTCAATATCCATAAGGGGACTTGGCGGTCTCCGGATCAATCAACCGTCAATCAAACCGATCATATTGCGATCGACGCGAGACACTACTCCAGCATCTTGAATGTCCGAGGAGCGAATTTTGACTCGGATCATTACCTTATTTCAGCCAACGTACGTATGCGGATAACGCGAACACTGTGAAGTCGAACAAAATTTGACGGTGAGAAGCTGCAGTCGCAAGATCGCCACTGTCAAGCTCTCTCTCAAAGGCCGGTGCAAACTACATAAACCATAGAACAGCAATGGAAATGTGTTGTTAGATGAATTAGGTTTCCAGGCACCACTTAGGAGAAACACTTGGTTTGACGACGAGTGCAGACAGGTAACATGCAGAACAACAGAATGCACATGCTCTTCGTGAGCTCTATGAGCAGAAAAGAAGCGAGGAGCATGCGCTTTTTAGAAGAAAAAAGGAGCACGAGAGGCCCGCGACCGAGGAGATTTTGTCGCAGAAACGACGAAATTTCGAAATTTTGTAATTCAAACATGTCAAGGTTTACAAAGCCAGAGCGGAACCTCATAGTTGAAGCACAGTCGATGCTGAGAATATCGAAAGACTATTTCTGCGGACTGTATAACGATGAAGATAGTCAAGATACCGCTGTCAGGCGGAATGCACCATTCACAGTGGACGAAGATCAAAGAGAGTTCCGTCCACCCGACTTAGACGAGGTTAAGACAGCGATATCGAAAATTAAGCTGCTGGCGCAGAAGGCCTGCCTGCTGAGCTATTTAAAGTAGCTGGAGATGAAATGATAGGGAGCATGCACTAACTTATCCGTAAAATATTGTCGGAAGAAAGCATGCCGGATGAGTGGATCCTCAACATCATTTGCCCGGTTCATGAGAAAGATCATTATAATTGCGCCCATTATAGTGGAGTAAACCTTCTTAACATCGGATATAAGATCTACTGTGTCCTGCTGTGTAAACGTCTGAAACCACTTGTTAGTAATCTAATAGGTTCCATGATAGAATAGATATTCAAGAGTTCCAAATTGACACCCATGACTTCGTCGACTTTGAGGCCGCATATCGCAGTGTTTTTAGGGACGAGCCATACAAGGCCATGGGGCGTTTTGACATCCCCGACAAATTCGACAGGTTGTGTAGGTTGACAATGGAGAATTTTCGTTGCTTCATCAGAACAGGGTCGGCGTCGAATTAACGGAGAACTTTGACGTCAAAAAATGATTCAGGCAGGGCGACGCATTGTCATGTGACTTCCGTGACTTCTTCAACATCATTCTTGAAAATATTGTACGGACCTCACTGACCAATGCAAATGACACGAATCTGTTTCAAGTCTGCATAGTTGCTTGCGTGTGCTGGTTGCATTGACGTAATTGGAAGAGCACAACGAAGGCAAAACCAAATAGATGCTGTCATCAAAGAAAGACGCCCTTGGCCAGAACGTCGAAGTTTACCTTGGCGCATTAGTGACAAGCGGCAACCACACCGGTGCCGAGATTAAAAGCGGATAGCTCTCGTCAACTGCTGTTTCTTTGGGCTCAAGAGGCAGTTGAGAAGTAGTGACCTCTCTCGAAAGACCATTGCGACACTCTACAAAACCTTATTCATCCCGGTCCTCCTTTACGGCGTAGAGGCTTGCACTCTATCAGAAACGGATGAGAAGGCATTTGGACGCTCCGGGAGGAAAATTCTGCAAACCTTGAATTGAGATCTCGGTGCACAGTGAATAGAAGCCAACATGGCTCTAGTTAGAGATATCCGTCTCCTCTAGTTTGATAAAATCGATCAAGTGACTATCACCGTCAATCAAGAGCGAGCTTATTGATCAACGTGGCAACAAGTTACCGGAGAACCAAGCGGAGTATCTTGGTGTTAACACAGACGTGCTTGGTTTAAACGTAGTTACAACCACAATTTAATGGCATTATTGAAGGGGTGGTAAAAGACTAACAAAGACCTCGTAGAGGTAACATATCTGATGTTCGCTGGACGTAAAATAGCGAGTAAAAGCCATTACAGCTGGACATCTAGCAGCTATGTTAGTAAGCCTTATTTTCACCTCTTCGCGGCCACATAACGATTGATGGCAGGCACGCATCCGATATCCTGGATGTACAAGGAGACAAGGAGTATACAATGTCGCAATGCTACAATCGCAACAGATCGCCAGAACCATGCGCGACTCCCTCAAACTCTCGACACCTGCTCAGACCGAACACCAATAGACCCGTTGTCAACAAGAGTGCTGTTTCTGAGTTCAAAACGCAACCCACAAGAAACCCATAGTCTGACGATGAGTGTAGGAGCGCGCATGCTGCCAAGCCTATTAAGCGACACTGCATAGGACGAGAGCTGCTCTTGAGCATTATGAGCAGAAGAGGGGGGGAGAGCTGTCACATGAATGACGTTTGGAAGTTTTGTCAACAAATAACATGCAACAAACATGCAGTGATATAAAGCCAGAACGGAAGCCTGCATCGACGAAAGTTGAACCCTAGTAGCAGGTTCACAGTCTGTACTAAGAATCTAGGAAGACTACTTCTGCAGACTGTATAACGGCGATGACGAAACAGATTGGGCTGTCAGGCAGAATGACCCATTCACAAATGACGATGACCTGGACAAAGTTAGGAATGCTTTTTCTAAGCTTAAGTCCAACAAAGCTGCTGGAGCAAACGGAGATGACCTGGTTGGGAGTGTGCACCAGTTCATCTGTAAGATATGGTCAGAGGAATGCATGCCCGATGAATGGAATCATAGCATCGTTTGCCCGTTCCACAAGAAATGAGACCTCTTTGTCTGCGCCAATTACAGAGGTATAAGTCTCCTGAACATCGCTTATAAGATCTTCTCTGCTGCACCGTTCGTTAAAAAACTCATTGGTCCATATCAATGTGGTTTCAGGGCCGGGAAGTCCACTATCGAAAATCAACGAGTTCCAGATCGACACCCACCATCTGTTTGTCGACTTTAAGCCTGCATATGATAGCGTACATAGAGGCGCTATACAGCGCCATGTCTAGCTTTGACATCCCTGCCAAACTCGTCAGATTGTCCAGGATGTCGCTGCTCTATCAGGGTCGGAAGCGACTTAACCGATACCTTTAATGTAAAAAAGGTTATAGACAGTACGACATCGTGTGACTTTTTCAACATCGTCATTGAAAAGATCGTGCAAAACTTGCTTGTCAACACGGGGGACACGATCTTTTCCAAATCCGTACAACTGCTCGCATATGCCGATGACGGCGGTAAACGAGGGTAAACGGTAAACGAGGGCAGGACGAAATACATACATGTATGCTGTCGAAAAAGGACACGAACCACCGGCGTCTTGGCTGGAGAACACATATTGACAGGTATCATTTCGAGGTAGTTGAGGACTTAGGCCCCGCAGTGACATGGAGCAATGACATCAGTGCCGAAATCAAACGCAGTATAACTCTTGCTGTTTCTTTGGAATCGGGAGACAATCGAGAAGCAGAGCCCTCTCTCTCGGAAAACCAAGGTGATCATATACAAGACCCTTATCATCGAGGTCCTGCTTTATGGCGCAGAGACATGGACCTTATCGAAAGCGGATGAGGAGGCCCTTGTTCGTTCGTTTTTTGAGAGAAAAATTCTTCATAAATGGAGAGTGGAGGAGAAGACTCAATAGTACATTGTACGGGCTGTACAGCGACGTGAAAATAGCACGGCAGATGAGGATCCAACGCCTAAGATGGCTAGGTTATGTAGAGCGCATGGAAACCACAGCTCGGAATGTCTTTGAATTCAACCTGGAGGGGTCATGCGGTCGAGGACGGACAAATTTAAGGCGACGCATGCAAGTGGAAGAGGACCTCAACCAACCTGCTGACGAAAGACCGTCCCAGTTGGAAGCCCAGGTTGCCTAGAAACTGTAGCGCCGAAGAAGAAGAAGATTGAAGGACTTAATAGAGCTTGTTGTCGGAAAAACAGACGGATTCTCGAAGACTACTTGGCGCGGTAAAGAAACACGACTTGCGGGTATGCTACTGGAATGTCAGAACACTGCACTCCTGGAGCTACGCATGAACTGGAAAGAATCGTCACGCAGTACAAGGCGGGTATTACTGCAATCCAGGAAGTACGCTGGATAGGAGGAAACGGGATGATCAAGAAAAAACAGTGCGACATCTATTGCAGTTGTCACAAAAGGTTGCACATGTTGAGGTGCGGATATGCCATGGGAAGGCGACTAATGTCGAAGGTGGCTGTGGTTCGCATCATCATCAGCCTCATATGTGCACACTTCCCTACCGAAGAGGCTGAAGAGCTGAAGAAGATTGAAGTACTAAATAGAGCTTGTTGTGGGAGACCAAAATTACTGATTTCAGACTTCTATTCGTATGAGGCTTTAGTGATGTATGAAATGTACGGGTACAGCGAACAGGGAAGTATTAAAAATGAATTGTGAACGTATATATTATAACGGTAAGCGAATAACTGTATGTATGTTGGCGTTACAGTCCATGAAGGACCAAAGCCGAGCATTGGCATCGCCGAACCGCGAGAAGCTTTTCAATTATACAATTATACTACAGGGGATTTTGTCAGTACCCCGCTGAGGAGAAGCACCGTGAAAAACCCGTGTCATCGGCGTCAGAGGCTAACACACTACCTACTGCGCCACAGCGCTAGCGAATAACTAGATAAGAAAAAAACACCAACAAGTTGTCAGCTCTAGCAAAACAGGACTTTGAGTAGAAATTATGCCTGATCCACAATACTGCGTTAGTGCTAGCTGAGACATCCAACACAAGCAATTCAATGGGGTAGTCATAAATACTGCGTTTGCGTTGGCGAGCTTAGATTCATTAAAAAATGAGAGCGAGAGAAAACGTAAGCTCACGTAACCAAAGGAGACAAAAGTCGAACACGTCGGAAATTTCTGTGCGTTTGAACGACTGTTGCTGTGTATTGATGTGTATGCTGCATCTGTGTATTTTATGGTTTGTGTTGTGTACGCTTACGTCAGTGTTTTGACATGGAACAGTTGATAAAATTGAAGTAAGCATGCGTCGAAGCATTTCACGTAACACGTTAAGTTCCTCGCACCAACGCAGTGTTGTGAATCAGGCATTAGTGCTAGCTGAGACATCCAACACAAGCAATTCAATGGGGTAGTCATGAATTCTGCGTTTGCATTGGCGAGCTTACGTTCATTAAAAAATGAGAGGAAATAAGAAAAATGAGAGCGAGAGAAAACGTAAGCTCACGTAACCAAAGGAGACAAAAGTCGAACACGTCGGAAATGTCTGTGCGTTTGAACGACTGTTGCTGTGTATTGATGTGTATGCTGCATCTGTGTATTTTATGGTTTGTGTTGTGTACGTTTACGTCAGTATTTTGACATGGAACAGCTGATAAAATTGAAGTAAGCATGCGTCGAAGCATTTCTCGTGACACGTAAAGTTCCTCGCACCAACGCAGTATTGTGAATCAGGCATTAGTGCTAGCTGAGACATCCAACACAAGCAATTCAATGGGGTAGTCATGAATTCTGCGTTTGCATTGGCGAGCTTACGTTCATTAAAAAATGAGAGGAAATAAGAAAAAATGAGAGCGAGAGAAAACGTAAGCTCACGTAACCAAAGGAGACAAAAGTCAAACACGTCGGAAATTTCTGTGCGTTTGAACGACTGTTGCTGTGTATTGATGTGTATGCTGCATCTGTGTATTTTATGGTTTGTGTTGTGTACGCTTACGTCAGTGTTTTGACATGGAACAGCTGATAAAATTGAAGTAAGCATGCGTCGAAGCATTTCACGTAACACGTAAAGTTCCTCGCACCAACGCAGTGTTGTGAATCAGGCATTAGTGCTAGCTGAGACATCCAACACAAGCAATTCAATGGGGTAGTCACGAATTCTGCGTTTGCATTGGCGAGCTTACGTTCATTAAAAAATGAGAGGAAATAAGAAAAAATGAGAGCGAGAGAAAACGTAAGCTCACGTAACCAAAGGAGACAAAAGTCAAACACGTCGGAAATTTCTGTGCGTTTGAACGACTGTTGCAGTGGATTGATGTGTATGCTGCATCTGTGTATTTTATGGTTTGTGTTGTGCATAGATAAATTAACAAGATGGCAATCTCGATGGCTTTGACAGGCATTTTGACAACTAGCCCCTACAAACTCGTTTCGATTTGACAGCGTCTTGACTATGTCATTCTGCCTTGTTCCGACGTCTTGACTCTAAGTCAAAAGCGTCGTTTTTAAAGCGGCCTCTAGACGCTCAATATTATTGTGCGAAATATTGCACAATTTTATTGGCTTGCTGCCCCAGACGGTTCAATATTTTTCCCAATAATTTAGTTGACCGGTCATATTTGTATTAAAAGTCAAAAGCGTTGTGATTTTCCGCAATATATCGCACAATCTTGCAATATTATCTATAGACGAACAATAATATTGTGCAATATCAAATATTGCATAATGTTATTAGGCGTCAACCAACCCTTGCGGGGATCACAGGGCAGACGTACGAAAGTTTTCCGTCTTGTTAATTTATCTATGGTGTTGTGTACGTTTACGTCAGTGTTTTGACATGGAACAGCTGATAAAATCGAAGTAAGCATGCGTCGAAGCATTTCTCGTAACACGTAAAGTTCCTCGCACCAACGCAGTATTGTGGATCAGGCATTAATATTAAACAGAAATGGGGACGACAAAAAAAAAAAAAAAAGATGAAATTCCTTTAAAATCGTACGATTTACTCTAGTTTAGTCTACTTTGGATTTTCCTTTACCACTTTAACTACAATTCTCTTCGTTTCTCAATTAAATATTACCTACACCGTTAATTCAATGATTATTTCTCCCTAAATCTCTTTTTAAATATATTCTTTTGTTACGTTTGCGGTGTTTTTTTTTTTTTTAATTAAAAAATTGACCCAAAGAATTTGTAATCTGTAGCTAGACGAACATACTATCTCGTCTCTTTACAATATATTTATCTAGAAATTGTCATGTTTTATGTTTTTTCGTTTCGTGTTACTTAATTTTCAAATAAGCGTTTGTTTTTCATCATCATCAACATTATTTTTTTTATTTCTATTTCTAAATGTAATTTATTTTTATATATTCTATTCTACATACTTTAAATGGTTTATGTAAAAAAAATAATAATAATAAAATAAAGAGAGGAAGTAAGAGAGAAAAACGATTGGTTTTGTCACTGTTCCTTTCTTCTCTTATTTGTTTAAACAAATTTACACTTACCTGCTAGAATTGTATTACTCTCTGTGACAAATTGAATGTCTAACTTATCTTCTTCGGTTTTTTCGTTTTTTGTTTTTTTTAAATATTAATAATAAGTATTCGTGTATATAATTTAATTATTTTTGTTTTTTATATAATATATTCGGCTAAAACGCTTAAATATTACAAAATTCAACATCACTAACAACAGTTCGTGTTATTATATTTTTATCATTTGAAATTGTTTTTTTGTTTTAATTATTTCTATTTAAAAATACAAAATGAACAACAAAATCAATTTGTTTATATTTATTATTAAACTCCCGCTTATCGTGTACTAGAGTGTGTTTTTTATTTAATGTTTATCCGTTTATCTCTTAAGTTATTTGGTATATTCTGTGTAGACTACATATTAAATAATGCAATTGTTGTTCGCTTTTTTGTTTTGTTGTTCACTTTAACAATTTTCTCTAATTAAATTCAATTAAATGTTTTTTGTTTTTAAGTTTATTTGTATAATACAGGCTCAGTGAACTAGAATATGTTGAAATTTCATTTTATTTTGCTTAATGAAACGTGAAAAAGAGGACAGCGATTGTTGTTTTATTTTTTGTTTTAATGAAACAGATGTTAACGATTTTTTATTTATTAATTATAATTCATAAATTTTTGCGACCAATATTTGTGACTACATTTTGGGAGATAATTGTATGCAAATATGTTTACTCTTCTGTATGGAGTGGATTGCGATTGGGGTATGAGTAAGAGCGTGTTCACATTGTCGCGGGAAGGACAAGCGCAAGAAGGCAAAGTCGCGTATTACACCATGCATCAGTGGCCAGGACACAAATGAATGCGAAAGAGATGGTCAGTGAAATAGAAATATACTGGCACGGTGATGCGCGGGTAGGCTACTTCGTGCTTCTTTTTGGCATTTCCTTATCTCCTTTTCTTTGTTTTGCGATGTTGCTTCACATGCACTTCACATTTCTAAGTGTGGATTTGCAAGAAAGCGGAAGATAGCGTAGTTATTTTGAGTTAACTGAGTGGTTTTAAGTGGACAAGGGAATTGACATGTGAGCTCATAAGCAATTATGAGACGCGTACAATTTTTTATAATCCATGTTATGCCCATATTTCCTCATTATACCATATATATTTCATATTCAAAAAAAACCTCCACCAAACGTCGACACTGAATGACGCATATCAAGTGAAAATGAAATGTCAAAATAGAAGCACAACACTGCGATATAGAGAGATGCACAATGTAATAGCCCGTTGGACTCGAAATGTCAGTTCAAAAGAAAATTACCGAGAGTTGCACGTCCAAAAGATGCATGGTGTAATACCTGACAAATAGTGTTCACATTGGCGGAAGCACACTTGAATTTTCGACAAGTGGAACGCATGAATCATCATCGTGAAGAGCTGTTTGGGGCGATGGCCGAATTCGGGCTCCCGGTAAAACTGATCCAGTTGTCTCGCGCCACGCTAAAAAACACGCGATGCACCGTGCAACTCGGTTCTAGGACCTCGGAACCATTCGAAACATGCACCGGATTTCGGCAAGGAGATGCGCTGTCATGTGACTTCTTCAACCTGGTGCTAGAGCAGATAGGGCGACGGGCAGGCGTCAACAGGGAAGGCACTATCTTTTACAAGTCCATCCAGCTGCTAGGATACGCGGATGATATCGACATCATCGCGTGTTCTCGCCGTGGCATTGTGGAAGCATTCACGGCGATTGAAGAACAGGCCTTAAGATCAATGAGGACAAAACGAAATACATGCTGTCAAGCAAAAACCAATCCGTCGCTCACCACCTGGGACAAAACATAACAATTGACAGCTATAATTTCGAGGTAGTTAAGGAGTTTGTCTACCTCGGGGCAAACGTAAATTCCACAAATGACACCACAGTGGAGATCCGGCGTAGAATCGCCCTTGGCAACCGCTGCTACTTCGGCTTGTCCAAACAACTGGGGTCAAAACTCCTCACTCGAAAGACCAAAGTCATGCTTTACAAAACGCTCATTCTGCCAGTCTTGCTGTACGGAGCCGAAAGCTGGACGATAAGCAGGACAGCGGAGCTGATTTTGGGTTCTTTCGAAAGAAAAATTCTGCGCCGGATATTTAGTCCTGTCTGTGAGGAAGGTGAATGGAGAAGACGACACAACCGCGAACTCTACGAGCTGTACCAAGATGTGGATGTAGTCCGGAAGGCAAGGATCCGTCGACTACACTGGCTCGGCCACATCGAGCGCATGGACATCAACGCTCCAGCTAAGAGGGTCTTCGACTCCGAGCCGCCTGGTTCGAGAAGAAGAGGAAGACCGAACCTCCGGTATAAAGACCAAGTAATGACGGATGTAAGACATCTTGGTCTTGACAACTGGAAGCAGCGTGCCCGGGACCGTCAAAGATGGAACGCAGCTATAGCTCAGGCTCAGATCCTCCATGGATCGCTGGCCTGATAGGTAAGTAGGAAAGGTCACACATCGGTGTGGTCTATGTGGAGCTAGATTTTGGGAAATTGAATAATTTTGCATAACGAAAGGGGCTTCAGTCAAAACAGTGAAATATGCATAGAATTCGAGGTTGTATCGGGCGGTTGTCTAGAGATGGATGGAAATCAATTAAGTTGGATAGGTACCCCAGTGTGATCTAATCACTCCACGCGGAAAGTTGCCAAAGAAAGTGATCATCTACTTCTCTCTAATCTTTCCTGATTCCAAAACAAATTGATTTCAAAGTTGATTGAAAGCTTGCTAATGACTTTAATTTCTCCACTTTCTAGGACAGGTTAGACCCTGGTCCTTAGTGCACTTAGGGTTTGATACACTAATTCACATGAAAGCCAATAAATAAATAAAAAAGCTGAAAACAATTGAGTAAATCGAATGGATTATTTGGATGATTTCTGATTTGTTTTGGTTAAGAAAACTCGGGTTCGGTGAACAATGCGAACAAGCTCATGCAGCAAAACAAGAGGCATATAAAGCAACGACGGACGAGAGCTGCTCGCGAAATCTATGAGCAGAAGAGAAGAGAGGAACACACGCCTTTCAGAAGAAAGAAGAGACAACACGGAAAACGTGAGATCGAGGAGATGGAGAGATGATTCCACAGGAATGACGCCCGGAAGTTTTACAATAAGGTAAAACGAACATGCCATGGCTACAAAGCCAGAGTGGCGGCCTGCAGGGATGAAAATGGAGAACTGGTAGTAGAGTCGCAGTCGATGCTGAGGATTTGGAAAGACCACTTCTGCAGACTGTATAACGGCGATGATAGACAAGATACCGCAGTCAGGCAGAACGAGCCATTCGCAATGGACCACGAAGTAACAGAATTCAGTCCATCCGACCTAGACCAAGTCAAAATAGCGATATCAAGACTTAAGTCTAATAAAGCCGCTGGCGCAGACGACCTGTCTGCTGAGCTTTTTAAGGCGGCTGGAGATGAGCTGGTAAGGTGCATGCACCATCTCATCTGCAAGGTATGGTCGGAGGAAAGCATGCCCGACGAATGGAATCACAGCATCGTTTGCCCGGTCCATAAGAAAGGAGACCCCTATAACTGCGCCAACTACAGGGGAATAAGTTCTCCTTAACATCGCATGCAAGATCTTCTCTGCCGTATTGTGTGAACGCCTGAAACCGTTTGTGGATAACCTGATCGGCTCTTATCAGTGTGGTTTCAGGCCAGGTAAATCCACAATAGACCAAATATTTACGCTACGGCAGATCTTGGAGAATACCAAATCGACACTCACCACCTCTTCGTCGATTTCAAGGCCGCGTATGACAGCGTATATAGAGACGAGCTGTACAAAGCCATGTCTAGTTTTAACATCCCTGTCAAACTTGTCCGACTGTGCAGGATGACTATGGAGAATTCTCGCTGCTCCATTAAGGTCGGTAATGAGCAAATCGAGACCTTTGATGTTAAAAAAGGATTTAGGCAGGGCGACGCGTTGTCGTGCAACTTTTTGAACATCGTGCTTGAAAAGATCGTGCAAGAGTCACTGGCCAACACAAGAGGTACGATTTATTTCAAGTCTACGCAATTGCTTGCATACGCCGACGATATTGACGTAATTGGACGAAAACAGCAAGACGTCAATGAGGCTTTCGTGAGCATTGAGGTAGAAGCGGCTAAGATGGGTCTCAAGGTTAATGAGGGTAAAACCAAATATCTGCTTTCATCTAAAAGAGACGGACAACACCGACGTATTGGCCAGAACGTCACCATGGGCGGATATAACTTTGAAGTGGTCAAGGAATTCGTCTACCTTGGCTCACTGATGACCAGCGACAACAACACCAGCGCTGAGATAAAACGCAGAATCACTCTTGCCAACCGCTGTTTCTTTGGGCTCAAGAGGCAATTGAGAAGTAGAGCCCTCTCTCGGAAAACCAAGGTGACACTATATAAGACCTTGATCATCCCAGTCCTCCTTTACGGCGCAGAGGCTTGGACCTTAACAAAAGCGGATGAAGATGCCCTTGGTCGTTTCGAGAGGAAAATTCTGCGCACTATCTACGGTCCCGTTTGTTCAAACGGTGTATGGAGGAGAAGATATAACGAAGAACTGTACGGGTTGTACAGCGACATCGGCCTGGTACGACGTCTACGGATACAGCGTCTAAGGTGGCTAGGCCATGTAGAGCGCATGGAAGATACAGCTCCGACCCGAAAAGTCTTCGAATCCACTCCGGAAGGAAGGCGCGGCAGAGGACAGCCGCCTCAGCGGTGGCGCACGCAGGTGGAAGGGGACCTCAACCAACTGGGCGTGCGGCACTGGAAACAGCTGGCCAAAGACCGTGCCGGCTGGAGACGCTTGTTGGTTGAGGCCCAGGTTCACCACGGACTGTAGCGCCACCTAAGTAAGTAAAAGTAAGTAAGTAAATCGAATGGATTATGGATGGAAAATGGTTGTTTAGGAAGCAGTTATCCCCCAAAAAGTGTGTAAATTTACGCGTATGCATGCTAAATACCTTTTCTTTTGGAAAAATACCTTTCCATCTTCCTTTTCCACAGATTGCTGGAGCGTAAGGACTATGTGTGGTGGCTATAAACTCGTATGTACATCATAAAACGATTTTTATCTTTTGTTTTGTATTTTCTAGAGAATATTTGGCAGTCAAAGAGGATTTCTATTGATAAGAATCGATTAAATTTACTCGTACTTCTAAGATACTTTTCTTGTTTTTCGTTTCGTTAAGGATTTGTTTAAATGCATTGGAATGTTCTCTTTTTTACATCATTTTATCTATGATCTGTTTGCTTTCGTTTTATTCACTTTGTATATAACGGTTTTGTCTTATTTTGAGCAATATTTGTATCTTTTTTTTATTGTGGCTAGTTAGAAGAAGAAAAGAACAATTTTACGTGTTGTAGATGGCGTTTTGAAAGGTCCTTATATGCATGGGATGATACTAACTCGTATATGTATATCGTTATATCTATGCTATGTGGTTTGAGATTTGATTTCGGTTTGATTCTTTTGTGTGGGAATTGAAAAGAAAGTATTCTGTAGACTCGGATTGAGAGATTCTATTCTATTTACATAACGATGACGCAGAGACGACAAGCTGGAGATTCGAATGATTTGTTCCGCGGTCAACTTGTACATACATCTCGGCGACATCGGCCTATTCGTTTTGTATCGTATCGGATTCAATCAAGTGGTTTGGTTGTATGTTTGTTTGTATCTTCGGTTTGTTTATTCATTAGTTTTCTGACGTCACAAAAATTTATTTCGCATTCGAATTAATAATAAAAAAATCCCTAGCAACAGTGTGTGTTACCTTAACCTGTGTACCTGTATAGTTTGGTGTACGCGCTTGCGCGCATCGGTTGTGGGTGGTTGAACCACCATTGCGTTGTGTGTGGTTTTTGTTGTTTTTTTATTATTACCTCTGCCACCTCCTACTAATAGTCGGGGGAAATTTTTATGACGTCTCCAAAAATCATACCTTGAACGTCTTCTCCCTGCGATGTTGACGTTGCACACCACCATTCGATGTTAGATTACCATTGCTGGAGTGTAATTGTTGTTGCTGTTGGAGGATCTGTTGACTTTGTTTAGTGGTGGCGGCAACATTGGAACGATGATGTTGTTGTTGTTCTTTAAGCATACGCACCTCGTAGTCGCGCGCATCGGCAACGTCGAATGTCGCCGAACGTTGTGTCTTCAGATAATAATCGTATTCGTGATCATCACAGCTAGTGTGATTGGTTGACGGTGCATGATACGATAAGGAACGTTTGCTGGACTTTTGATGTTGCCGATGCGAATGCGGATGCGATTGTTGGTGATGATTTGAGGAGGATGAGGAGACATGTGTTTGGGTAGATAGCGCTGCGGTTGGTGGGGCTGACGTGCATGACGACGATTTGCCACCAGCTGGACCTCGTCGTATCATATCGACACCACCACCGCAGCAGGCACACTCCTACAATTCGGTTACGGAATAGAGATCGTTGTTGGCATGCGAACCGCCACGTTTTAGCGAACGATAGTAGGCGTTCTGTTGCTGGCCATCATAGTGATTTTTATTGCTACTCTGATGGTGATAGTTGGATGCGGATGAGGAAGAGGCATTCAGATTATTGTGATGATGTATAGCGGACGACGATGTAGATACAACGTTCGACGGCTGACGATGGGATGATGACGATGAAGACAATTGCTGTTGCTGGTGGTATGACGGATAATGCGGGTCGGACAATTGTTGTTGATGTTTGCTGCTCGACTTGTATTGTTCCATGTAAGGTACACCGCTCGATTTACTGATACTACTGTCGAAGGTTTCGCTGCGACGAGAACGCTCGGATTGGGCTATATTTTGCCCACCGCGATCGTAGCCAAATGTGCTGTGTGTTGATTGATGATGCTGTTGCTGTTGTTGCTGGCGGAGACTTGACGATTTCGGTGGCAGAGTTTGCATGTTTGCGGCGGAATGGCGAGAGGATGAGGAGCGACCGCCACCCGCGGAGGAATCTTCTCTGTGACGGTTCTTGGGCGGCAGAGACGGTGGAGTTATCTTATTGGCTGATTGCAGTGACTGGATCGGTTGCGATTGGTTTTGATTGGAGGAGTACGATGGCGTATTATTGAGAAGATCGGAGCTACGGGCACTAGAGATTTGGAGTTTTTGTGATGATGGCCGCTGTAGCGAGCGGTATGAGTTCAAATTGGCAGCGCACAGTGGTTGTTGAGAGATTTTGGTCGAATGCTGGGGAATGTCGGGAAGCGGCTGGTTGACGATTGAATTCATTTGCTTCATTTGTTGCCGTGACGATGGTGGCGGCTGCTGCTGCTGTTGTTGTTGTTGTGGTTGATGATGTTGCTGTTGCTGCTGCATTGGTTGTTGGTGTGATTGAGATTGATAGGATTGCTGTTGTTGTGAGGAGGTAGCTGTTTGAGGCGGTTGGTTAGGCGGCGGTGGCCGATACGGAGCTGTCTCAATACTATACACCGAGGATTGTGACTGCTGCTGTTGTTGTTGCTGATGATATTGCTGTGATTGTTGTTGTCGTTCACTTTCTTTTTTCGCTGCAGCCGCCGCTATGGAGCTACCAACGCCTGTGGTTCCTGGAATGTCTGTGAATGTATTCGTTGTCGGAGTCTTCTTGTATGGCGGTATACAATCGGGTTGATTGCAATAATCCTTGGAAACAGTTGCAATGCTTGGTGTTTTGGCACTTCGCAAATTCGGACTGGGACTCGTTCCACCTTTGAGCGAACCACCGTATCGTCCGACATGACGCAATGTGGCGCATTTGTTTGCTGTTGCCGCTGCAAGGATATTCAGATTATTATTGCCACGCACTGCCTTCGGGCCTATGCTAATGTATTTGGGATCGAAACGATTGAAACTGTTGTTGGAGACGTCACGGGGATCTTTGGTATCGCCATTAAGGGCTAATCCGTCGGTGCTGCCGCCGATGCCGCTGGTTGCCTTGCAGATTGTATGAGCAGTTGATGTGGTTGATTTGATGGATGATGCTGATGAACGAGGTAATGTTGCTGATGCGAAGATGTTCTTCATTGACGAACTGCTGCCTGCATTTAAGTTGCAGGCAAGCGATTCTCAGTAAAAGTCATTGGATTCGAGTGTCTTACACTGTTTGCTGAGCGTGGCATACTTGCCATTATTTGGTCCACTCAGGTATGCTGATTGTTGTGACGGTAAACGGCCGAGCGTATGATGACCGCTCCTAAAATTATATTAAAAGGATCAGTTTTAGTCGCATTCAATCGTAAGGTGAATAAGAAGAAGTGAATTGAATCATTGGCATCCAATTAGAGCTCGAATTGAGTAAAGAAATCGCAATTAGAACTTTCATTGCTTGAGCTTGTAGGAAGGGTAGCGAGACAAAACGCGCAAAGTGGAAGTACAGGCATTGTAAGGCCCTCCGGACGGATATACATACGTATTTGTCAAAAGGGCAAACAGGATATAAATAAATATGTATGAGACCGCAAAGGCTCACCAGTTCATACACAAAGGGCATCAGAGCGGCAGGCAGGCAGCTGTGGTGATGGAATAAAAAGCGATGCATCAAAAGGCAAATAGGATTGTGTTGCTCATAATGAACTCATACTGTGAGCAAAAGTCGCTGCTTGTTCTGCGCGTCCCTTGAAATCTGATTGTGTGATTCATGAAATGTTGTCGCAATGGAATTTCATCTCGTAGCTGCAGACACTTGCTCGGCGTAATGTGGTATTTTTCATTTTACACATGCAGATGGCAGGCGACCAACCATATGTACATATGTTTGGGGGTGGTTTCGAGGGATGTCAAATGAAAGTTTCAAGTAAAAGTTTGAAGTAATTTGAATTTAATTTCCAGTCCGGAGTGGCAATTATGATAAGAAAATGTCGCACCATGGCACATGTAAGCCATACACAGTTCGACAATCCGAACAGGATATTAAGTTGTGTAGCGTTTAGATTGTACTTCCGACGGTAGGCAGGGTGCAGGATGGGAGTCGGTCAATAAAACGTTGCGTTACAGTCGTTGATGTAAGTTGGATGTTTCATTTTAGGGTTTGATATAATGGGTTCCTACTATCGCCAGAAACCGCTCGTGCCTTTACCGATCGCGTCTCCCTTAAGCTCTCCAATACACCTCAATCCTCCACGCTATCAATAGAACAGCAGTGGAGCCTTTGCAAACAAGCCCTGAAAAGCTCTGCATCCGAAGTTTTGGGTTTCAAGGCTCCACCACGAAGGAATACCTGGTTCGATGACGAGTGCAGGAGGATTCATACAGCGAAGCAGGATGCATATAAGGCGTCGCTGCATAAAAGAACAAGAGCAGCTCGTGAGCTCTACGAGTTAAAAAGAAGGGAGGAGCATAAGCTTCTCAGAAGAAGAAAGAGCACGAGAAGCGCGCGATTGAGGATTTGGAGAGGTGTTACTGCAGGCGTGACGTTCGAAAGTTTTATCAACAGATAAAGCGGACATGCCAAGGTTATAAAGCCAGAACGGAAGCCTGCAGGGATGAGAACGGACACCTAGTAGTAGAACCGCAGTCGATGCTGAGAATATGGAAAAACCACTTCTGCAGACTGTATAACGGCGATGTTAGTCAATATACCGCTGTCAGGCAGAATGATCCATTTCTAATCGACGGAGACCGCAGAGAATTCTGTCCTTCGACCTCGACGAAGTTAAGATTGCCATATCGAAGCTCAAGTCGAATAAAGCTGCTGGCGTAGACGGACTGTCTGCTGAGCTCTTCAAGGCAGCTGGGGATGACCTGGTTGGGAACATGCACCAGCTCATCCGTAAGATATGGTTAGAGGAAAGCATGCCCGAGGAATGGAGTCTCAGCATCGTATGTCCGATCCACAAGAAAGGAGACCCCTCTGATTGCGCTAGAGGAATAAGTCTCCTTAACATCGCCTACAAAATCTTCTCTGCCGTTTTGTGTGAACGCCTGAAGCCTTTTGTAAATAAGCTGATAGGTCCTTATCAGTGCGGATTCAGGCCAGGGAAGTCCACCATCGATCAAATCTTCACACTACGGCAGATACTGGAGAAAACCAATGAATTTCAAGTCGACACTCACCACCTATTTGTCGACTTCAAAGCCGCATACGACAGCGTAATTAGAGACGAGCTATACAACGCTATGTCTACCTTTGACATACCTGCTAAACTCGTCAGACTATGCAGGATGACTTTGGAGAATGCTCGCTGCTCCATCCGAATCGGTGAACACCTTACCGATAGTTTTGATGTCCAAAAAGGATTTAGGCAGGGCGATGCGCTGTCGTGTGACTTCCTCAACATCATATTGGAAATGATTGTGCAAAAATCACTGGCCAATACAAGAGGCACAATCTATTTCAAATCCTCGCAACTCCTTGCATACGCCGACGATATTGACATAATAGGTAGATCACAGCGAGATGTCAATGAGGCGTTTGCGAGTATTGAGATGGAGGCGGCGAAAATTGGTTTGGCGGTAAACGGGGCCAAAACTAAATAGGTATATGCTGTCATCAAAAAAGGACGCTCACCACCGACGTCTTTGCTAGAACGTTTGTATAGGCAGATATAAGTTCGAGGTAGTTAAGGACTTCGTCAACCTTGGCTCCGCAGTGACCTGGAACAACGACATCAGTTCCGAAATCAAACGCAGAATCACTCTTGCCAATCGCTGTTTCTTTGGGCTCAGGAGGCAACTGAGTAATAGAGCCCTCTCCCGAACGACAAAGTTGACTCTATATAAGACCCTTGTACGGCGCAGAAGCATGGACACTATCAAAAGCGGATGAGGAGGCCCTTGGTCGGTTCGAGAGAAAGATTTTGTGCGTGATTTTCGGGCCTATAAACGCAGGAGGGGGATGGAGGAGAAGATTCAACCACGAACTTTACGAGCTGTACAGCGACATGAGCCTAGTCAGGCGTCTACGGATTCAACGCCTAAGATGGCTGGGCCATGTAGAGCGAATGGACACCACAGCTCCAGCCCGGAGAGTCTTTGAATCCAACCCCAAGGGACGAAGAAGCAGAGGACGGCCGCACTTAAGATGGCGCACACAGGTGGAAGGGGACCTCAGCCAACTGGGTGTGCGGCAATGGAAAAGGCTAGCGAAAGATCGTGCTAGATGGAGGGGCATGTTGGTTGAGGCCCAGGTTCACCCCGAACTGTAGCGCCCACTAAGAAGAGATAATGGGTTCCAACCAAGAGGAAGAAATGGTGCATACAATGTCGATGTGAGGTTCTGGCAGAATGTCTTGTTTCGATTAGGACAAGGGGGGCTTGCAAGAGCAGGGGGGCGGAGCTTTCGCAAAAAAGGAAAAAAACTAAATGAACTTATCTGCCTCCTTCAGAATGGCGAAATTCCGTCTATCAGACAGATTGACTTGTCTATGGACGTTCAAGGCACGACACTGACGCAATGTGCTTTTATGACCTTGGTTCCATAAGGAAGATATTTAGACTGTGGCCCAGCATGTGATTTTTTTTTATACATACATATGTATGTATGTACATATGTACATATTAAGCGCACACTGTAGGGTTGTTATCTTATTATGTTGAGGACACAGTGTGGACCGAACGTGTAGAGAAAGAAGAATAGAGGAGATAACGATGGATGCTGCTTTTAAAGGCTTGTATGTTGCACTGAGGGGGGGGCAAACTGGATCCGGCAAGGAATCCTAGATTCGTGTAGTTCGGTTAAAGGCAGATCCTAGAGAGATGCGGCTATCGTGACTGGCTGTCTCTTTAGAGCATTTTCTGTGAAAATATCGAAAAAACAGGGAGAGGCAAGAGACATTCCTGCAATGTTTCAGACACTCTATCAGTTTTATCATGCTATTTTGAATTCTGTCTAGCAGCTGGAATGGGATCTTAGATGCATCGGAACAGACATGAGCGTTAAACTGTAGTTTAAAGTGAATGAACGCCTTATACTAGATTATAGCCAGATCCAAGGGTGAGAAATATTTCCAGTATCTGTATAAGAAGCCTAGGCATTTCGCATTATTCTTACTACTACTACTAGGTCCTTAAGCCCCCCGGTGGGGCATAGGGCGTCGCGTCTGCGCGCCGTTTGCAATAGTTCGGACTTCAACAACGCGTTCTAACTGCCTCCAACTCATTCCTAAAGATCTCGTTTCCTCTTCGACTGATCTGAGCCTCGTTTGCCTAAGGCAACTCGCTATTTTGCCTTCTTGGATGAGCGGGCTCTACTGCATCGCGTAGCGATTCTACTTTGGGGCGGTATAGTCATAGCTTAATTCTTAAGCTAATAGTATTGCTATTCCAGATTTTGGATAGCGTACCGAACATACATACATAGCTTTAGCCTTCCCGATTCTGTTGTGTACATATGTATGTATATGCAGTTCGGTGCCACCACGGTTAGCCGAGACCATACTTCCTAGATATAGAATCTGTCAACTCTCTCGACTTTCCGTCCGCCAATGCTGAGTTGGGCGCCAGTGTTAGTGGTACTCAGGGCTTTTGTTTTATTTTGAGCCCTCACTTTGTTTGCCTCAGCTTCTAGGTTACGGGCTATCAGGTGGGGGTCCATTATCCTATGTGAAAAATAGGCAGATATCGTCAGCGTAGGCTACGAGTTTGAGGTAAGTCGTCATAGTCCAACGAATTCCACAATCGCAGCGTTTTTAGCGACACCAATTATGTGGTCGTTCCAACTAAGATTGCTAGTGACGCACATGCCCACGATGGAGGGCTTTTCTGTTTCTAAGATGCAAGTGCCATCCATGGATAAAGGTTGCAAGTGGAGGCATTCAATTCCATTTTATTCTTTCTTTTCTATACATTGATGCTGTCGATGTCGGAATTTAATACGCTGCCGCTCACTATTTACAGCCGACGAGCAGGGTCGTTAGGTAGAGAACGAATATGTATTCGAATCCATTGAAAAAAGGACCCATCGATCCCAAAAGCACGCATTTTCGACAAAAAGGCTTCGTGCCAAACCCTGCCAAATGCTTCCAAAATATCCAGTGCAACTATTTAGCTTTCGCCTGCTTGGTGAAGCGAGCGATTGCACTTTTCACCATCACCAGTGGATCTGTAGCTACGGAAACCATACTGCCGAGTAGTTTCTGCGACTCGAGATATATCATTAGCTGACGATTTATCAGCATTTCCATGACCTTGGATAGAAGTGACGTTAGTGCTATGAGTCGGCTGTGGGGGGGAGAAGATTCGCCTTTATGGCTTATTCGCATAGACCTACGACTTCAGAAAACACCACAAGAAAAAGTCTTACGGGGTCAAATCGCACGATCTCGGCGGCCAGTTCACATCACCTCCACATGAGATGGCCATGCCCTCGAATCACTCGTGCAGAATTTCCAATGTGGCATCAGCTGTGTCCTTTTGAAACCACATGTCGTTGGTGTCCCTATCATCCAATTTAGGCCAAAATAAAGTTAATAATCATTGACCAATAGCGCTCGCCTTTTGACGGTGAATGCCTGGCCAACGTCGTTCTCAAAGAAATATGGACCGATGACACCGCCAGCCCAAAATCCAAACCAAAGAGTGACTATTTCGGGATGCATTGGACGTGGATTGGTATTGTCCCAAATTCGACAGTTGATATAGATTCAAATTTATCCATCCCCTTGGTAGGACGTCGATCGTAAAACGGACGAAGCGCGTGGCATCTTGACCGAACAGAACACCCATTTTGATAAAACAATTTTATCACTTGTACGTGTTGTTGAACACTGTGCCCGTTCAAGGTGACTTGGCAGACCAATGACAGCCAATTTGAGATGTAGCTTCAACAAAATGGCCGCTGTCAACTGTCAAAGTTCGGAAGTCCCTACTGGAAGACCCTATAGGAATAAAATTGGCCACGACAATTTGATAATATCAGCAGTGACGTTCATGTCGTTGTCGAGGAAACACAACGAACAGTTAAAGTCCAGAAAGAAGTTTTTAAGGCCGTACCAGTCGGCATCTTGTAAAGCCATTGGTTCTTTTCGGATCATTTTCCCTACTTACGCGGTGGAAGTATGAGAATTTGCCTGATACTACGCAGTGCTCCGACGAGTCAAGAAGCAATAAAAACGTTGTATTTGTCAGGTTGGGAAGTAAGGAATAAGTCTAGTGTATTAACGGCGGGACTGGCACTATCGGGGATACGTGACCGCTTGTCTATGAGTCAAGTGATTCAGCTCAGAGAATGATTCGGCCTACCTGCCTTCGGGTGTAGTCTGTCCAGAGTGTTGAGGCCACGAAGAATTCTATACGATTCCAATGCGAGGGAACAGGGAAACCATTCTTTGGATGGAGTCAGACAGTGTATCAAACGCATTAAAAGTTGTGTTCCTATCTAGCAGTGAATAGGGCGCTTACGAAGTATGAGTTTCAGCCATGTGAATGTTGGCTGAAATCCAAATTCAAAAAAATGTTGTCTAGGTGCGACCCGCAAGGCCCACACGACTAACTTCCCAGTGGGAAAAATGAAAGCACCCATTTCATTTAATTTTTAACCACCGACAGAAAAAGAGTTTGAGGCGTGTATGTCTGTCTGTGGCATCGTAACTCTTGTACGAATGGACCGTGATCGAGATGGTTCTAAGCTACAATTTGTGAAGATCTGGTGTTTCAAGGTCATCAGCTCCTTTTGTTACCTTTTGTTAGCTGCGGTATCGTTCTTAGACGAGTAATGTGTAATGTATCGGTTCTCATCCGATCTCCGCAATCAACCAACCAAGATGGGGAATGGTTTGGAAACACCGCGTGTTGTTGGTATCAAGCCGCCTATTTGCTGTCGCTCCATGGAACCCAGGGTAAGGAAACGCACACTCATGTGCGCACAACAATCTATTGCCTCATAAACTGCTCACGTGCGTGTGCAATTACGATTGCTGAAAGTTTCTAATTTGGACTTTATAGAAAACGAAGCCATCTTAGACTAAAATATTATAAAAATGAAAAAAAAAAAAAAAAAAAAAACTGTTCAAGTGAAATGTATCCATGTTTAATCCTTCTGCAAACAACTCCTGAGCACACACGCGAGTGTGTGCATTTATGGAAACTCACCCCATGTGCGTTAAACAGAACCCACCCTACAGAGTGCAAATAAGTGTGCTTCTCTTTAACGAACATATGAAGTGCGCACAGGGGGGAGTTCACATAAAATAAAAAGCTCACAGCCAATTACTCATGAGCGCGTGCGTTTAATAATTGCTCGTTTGGTAGTGCACACTCACGAGCAGCTCATGAGTGTGCGTTTCCTTACCCAACCACAACACTGTCCGAGCAATCTCATATGTATCGGTTGTCGTCCGATCGCTGCAATCAACCAGCGTCGGATGCGGTTAGCACTTAGATGAAGGACCGCTTGGGAATACTGCGTGTTGTTAATTGTTTTTGGACCGATTTTGCTGAAGACTTACTCAGTTCTAAGTTGCGTAATTACGCGTGGAATGAACCTGATCTCATGTCAATAACATTTTTGGTTCTCGAGATAATCGATTCCGGTACGCACATACATACATACATACGTACATATGTACATCTCTATAAAAAACCTTGGATTTGGATTCTGGTCCTTGAAACGTGGTGATAAGTCAAAGTTTGGAATTCGCAAAATCGGCCCCATTACAATAACTTCTCACTGGAAAGTTAAAAAAAAACCGGCCAATTGCGAGTCGGACTCGCGCACCATCTGTGTATATAAATATGAAAGAGACTATGTATGTTACCTCATCAAATGACAGATCTTGGTTGCAGGCAGGATTTTTTGGATGAAAATCATTTCTGTTGTATGGGAGCTCTTAAATATTGTTTTTAGTATTTGTCGTGGTAGCGGCAATAGAAATACATCATCTGTGAAAATTTCAACTGTCTAGCTATCACGGTTCATGAGATACAGCCTGGTGACAGACGGACGGACGGATGGACGGACAGCGAAGTCTTAGTAATAGGGTTCCGTTTTACCTTTGGGTACGGAACCCTAAAAGGAGCAGTTTTGTTTGGAGATTTAGTCCAATTGGCCAGAAAGCATTTTCTATAGGATGCAAAGGACATACCATTCATAAACCCCTTTTAAACAAAGCGGCTAAGTGGACGATCATTTTCGGGTAGAAAAAGTGAAGAAATAGGCACTCTTTCACCAACACAGGAGGTGCCACAAACCTAGCTCCTTGTTACTTTGTTTTGTTTCAAAATATTTAAAAAAAAATCATCAAAGAGGAGCCCATCAACTCCATCGATCTGCTTTCTATACTCACTCCCAGCCTTTAATCGCGTTCGAAAACTGTTAAGCTTTCCATTCACTCTAGCCGTGTACCCTCAACCAGCCGAGAGTGAAATGGTTAGTAATTGCCCAGTGAACTCCACACTTTACAATCAATTATCCTTGAATCAATAAATCACAACAATTACAAGCTTATGTACACACTCAAATACGAATTATACAAACAAAACTGGAAACATATACACAACAAACAAATCGCACACAACTGATTCGATTCAACGTCCGTGTGTGGTATTTACTGAGCAAAGTCCCGCTGCCACATGAACCCGGTTAAACTCTGATGCATTCATGCCGCAAATTCGGGGCAGTGTCATATGAATCGTCATCGTGTGCTTGACAAATATGCTAGTAAAATCGAAATAAATGTGCTGCTGTATGTGGATAATATAAACAAAATAAAGTCAAATGTTAACAAAACACAAGAAAAAACCAAAAGAACAATATAAAAATCCAATTTGGTGCGGTGTATGTACATCATGGACTATAAGCGGGCAGGTGTTCAGATGAGGTGGATAACAGATAGAGTTAAGTAGCCAATCGGTAGCCAGAAATATATTTTAGCGCCAATTAGGAGGTTTCCCTGTGTTTACATGGTATCGAATGAGGGCACATGGTACCTTAGAGACTCGCTCAGAGAGTGACAGCTCCAGAAACCACCTCAGACACCATCCCGCACTAATATAAAATGAAGAACAAAAAAAAAACCAAAATACGAATGTAAAACAGAAAATCAACTCAAAAAGAAATGCCAATTGCAAGTAAAAAATAAAAATAAATAAAATGAAATAAAAACAAGCCATGCCTTGTGCCATGCACCACAACATCATAACCAGGCGGCGGCGATGAATTGCCATCACCACCGCCATTGTTAGAGGAAGTAGCTGCGTATGCCAACCCTGATCTTAATCCGGCCGTTCCGTTTCGATGATGATGTCCGCCCGTGCCCAATGTGCCGGTATGCGATTGTTGATGATGCAATAGCGTTCGATTGATGGTCCCTGTGCCGGCGGGTGCCGTGGGTGATATCGTTGGATTCGGTGTTGTCGATGAGATCGGAAAAAGTGGTGTCGTTTCTGATTTATCCGTATCTGGTGGTGGTCTGAAATATGAAGAGAAATAAATGAATAAATCGATTTTACAAGCACTCGGGTAGGTAGTGTAGTGTACCTCTTTGTGAGGTAGATCCAAGCGTGTGAGTCCGCATAAACAAGTATGGTGAGTAAAAATGATGTCAATAGCCCGGCAACCATCATTAGACTAAGGCCGAGTAGACCTCCGCCACATAGTCCCCGTAACGCGTCGGCATAGTGCTTGTCGATAGAACGACGGTCCAGCGTCGCCGACAAAACACTCAAGTTTCGTTTCGTCTCCTCGAGGTCGTTGTCCATTCGTTCCAGTGTCTGACTGATGTCGATGCGTGGATACACATCTTGACTCATTCTAAATGTACAAAAAGGCAAAATAGAAAAGGATAAGTTGCGCACAAAAATATAAAGAGATATGTATGTATGTAGGTAGACAAACCTTGATACTAGGTAAACGGATTCTCTAGCACGTTCCACCAAGTCCCTGGACTCATTCAAACGCAGAATGAAACGATTCCGTAGGGTGCCGCAATTTAGGAAGTAGACATACGGGCTCCGCTGTAAAAAGAAAAGACAATATATGTAAGTGCTGTGCTGAGAAACTATGAACTATGAAGAAGAGACCACGGAGCACGAGGTGGGTAGCATACAATGTATCATAGCCGTCGCTGATATGATCGCAAATATTATCCGAATTTTCGTGGCCAAGTTTATTCCAATAGGGACTTCTGAACTTTGACAATTGATAGCAGCCATATTGTTGACCCTATATCTGTCAAATTGGCTGTCATTTATTCAGTCTGTTTTGCCAAATTACCACGGAGGAACACAGCATTCAACAACACGTGCAAATGATAAAACTATTTTATAAAAAATGGTTGTTCTGTTAGCGAAACGTTACGCGTGCTTCGCCCATTTTACTACCGAGAGGTAGGACAAGACGTCAACGAAACCAGGATCTGTCGAAAACATCATCGCTGTCCGTAAGAGTGTACAGGAGAATCCGAGGCTCGGCCTTTTGCTGACCACGTCGTTGCCCGCACCCGTACAAAATTTAAATGACCGAGGAGCAGAAGGTAAACGATGAAGGTACAAAAATTCAACTGACCCAAGAGCTGCAGGTAAACGACCATAAAGAACGACTTATACTCGCTGAATGGGCTCTGGAGCAGTTTGAAACTGACTGAAATCATCTTCAGCGATGAGCCCCATTTCTAGATTTTTCTAGATTAACCCTTAATATCCCACTGGTACCGCCAGGAACCAACCAAAAATAATTAAAACTTTGTCAAACAATTTTTTTTTTTACTTCCCCCTGCAACTTTAAAAATATTTCCTGATACATTCGCCACCGTTGGCGCCGATCGCCACTTGAAACCGACTTTAGTTGACTCGTGTATGTTCAGTAAGTTGTCACGACCTCTAAAAAAAAACTTTTGCGAAATTGTGTACTTTAAAAAAAATATTTTTGTGTTAAACACGTAAAAATTTAAGCTTAAAAAAATATTTCCGTGATCGTTATAGCGCCTAGAAGCTATTGTGAGTATATGAAATAATTATTTTATTTTTATTTGTGGGTTTTTTCAAATTTTCGGTTGGTCCCTTGCGGAACCGTCAGGCACCGGGAGTTCGAAATTTCCCATATATAAAATTATTTAGCAACGTTTTTGTCATGGTTTGTTTTTTCAGTTTGTTGATTAGAAATGTCGCATAGGACTCGCGATTTTAGAACAGAAGAAGAGCTTTCCGAGTTTGTCAATTCAGTTGCGTGGTCGGAAAGTGAAGATGATGGTGATTTTGCTTCTGACGACAGTGATTATGACCCAGATTTCGATTTTGATGCTGCTCGACGTAATGAAAATTTTGAGGATGACGAGCAAATAGGCCATTTACATGGTGAACACGAAGCGATGGAAGTAGCAGTTGTTCAAAACAATGCAGCAGTCGATGTAAGTTATGTCGAAATGAGTAACGCCGAATACCCAGTTATTGTTGGTGACCATTCCCGATGGGAAGAATATGCGACAATGTTTGAAGGCGTTTCGATTGATAAAGATTCGAATGTTTTTAAAAAACCATTGTGGCGTAAAAGAAATTTTCAACTGTATTCGAATTGTGTTCAATTTCGAGGCGATGACGCTTTGACACCGGAAATATTGGCATTGAACTCACCTCTTCAGTTTTTTTCGTTTTTCATGTCAGACGATATTATTTCAAAAATTGTGGAACAGAGCAACTTGTACGCAATGCATTCCGTGTCCAGATATTGTTCATGAATATAATAAATACATGGGCGGTGTTGACCTTTTAGATTCGTCACTCGGCCGTAGTCATATCCGCATAAAGTCACGCAAATGGACAAATCGCTTGTTCTACCATATGTGTGATATGGCCATAATCAATGCCTGGATCTTATACAAGCGACATCATGCAGCAACTAATCAGCCGAAGAAAGTGTTGCATGAATTTGTGTGTAAAATTGCCCATTGCTTGACAAGATCTGGTACTGAAATGAGAGTGGGAAAAGGACGCCGAAGCAATCTCGAAGTTGAAATTGTTGCGAAGCGTCATCGCCCAATGTCTGCTCCGATACCGCCGCGTGACATTCGCCTAGATAACGTTGGGCATTTACCCGAATATGTCAAGGAAGGGAAACCGCGATGCAAAAATCCAAAATGTACATCCCGAACAAAAGTTCGATGCCAAAAATGTGGTACACATTTGTGTTTTTCGACGGAAAAAAACTGTTTTGCTGAGTTTCACCAAAACTAAATGCCTTTGCTGATATTAATTAATAATTTTTTTGCAACTTTCTGAATTTTCTGAATAAAGTATGTTGATTTTTGTCAAAAAAAAATTCTTTGATGGAAAATACACCTTTAAAATTTTTGACCTCCGGGTGCCTAGTGGTTCCTCAAAGAACCAACCAGGTTTTTCTTACCTAGCTCAGGTAAATAAAACCTATGAACAAAGTCGTAGAACAAAAGTTGTTCAGAAATGCGAGTTTTATAACATTAATTTTTTTCAGCTCAAAAAAAAAAGTCAGGCTATTAAGGGTTAATAGGTACGTCAACACACAAAATTGTCAAATTCGGGACGATACCAATCCACATGAGATCCAAGAGCGCCCAATGCAGCCCGGAAAAGTCGCTGTTTGATGTGGATTTTGGGCTGGCGGCGTCATCGGACCATATTTCTTTAAGAACGAAGTTGGTCAAAGGCGAACGCTATATGTCGAGGATTACCAATTTCTTTTGGTCTAAATTGAATGATATGAACACCAACGCCACATGAGGTATCAACAGCGCGGCCCTACAGTTTACGCCACAGTGGAAAATCTGTACGAGCCATTCGAGGGCATTGTCATCTCGCGTGGAGAAGATGTGAACTAGTCACCCAGGTCGTGCGACTTGACACCGTTCGACTTTTTCTTGTGGGGTTTTCTGAAGTCTCAGGTCTATGTGAATAGCCACAAACCACAGCGGCCCTCAAAGCCAACATAACCCATGCCATCGGTCAAATCTAGCCTGATTTATGCGCCAAAGTCACCGAAAATTTGACATTTAGGATGCGCGCTAGCCAGAGAAGCCGCGTAGGACATTTAAACGATGTTATATTCCATACATAATGGCATGGATAGGCCTTTCAAAACGAATAAAAAACTTCGATGATATCCCACACAAACTTTGTTTTATTTAAATTTATAGATAGGAAGCGCTTAATGAAAGACCCTGTAGTAGGATTAAAAGCACCAGGCGAAAGGATAATAAGTGGTTTGACACAAGTTGTAAAGAAGCCATTAGTCCTCTAAGGCGAACACTTCCGAGGAAGACCGGATGTACGAGCCAGAAATGACAGCAATACCCTCAGCGAGCTATATTTTAATTAGACCAAAACCTGAGAGCACCGTGGCGCAGTGGGTAGTGTGTTGGCCTCTGACGCCGATGACACGGGATCGAATCCCGACACAGCCATGTCATCGAACGTGTTTTTCACGGTGTTTCTCCTCAGCGGGGCTCTGACAAAACCCCGTGTAGTAAAATTGTCATGAAAAGCTTCTCGAAAATCGCCGTTCGGAGCCGGCAATAAACTGTAGGTCCCTTTCACCTATGGGAAAATGAAACCACACACAACATGGGTGATTGAAAGAGAAGCTCGGCTCAGGTCCTTCATGGACTGTAACGCCAACATACAAAACCTGAGACGTAAGATCCCCCAATGTCCCAAAGGTTAGAAAAGTTTCTGGTCACTTGTCAAAAACATTAAAAACTCGTCCTCGTCGTCTATACCAGCTCAAAGACATTCCAGCGTGCCAAGTAGTTCTGGAAGGATTCAAGTCCGATAAACACTTTTTAAATGCTGGTGTTCCCCAGGGCTCCGTTTTGTCTCCAACACAGACCTTTTGTCTGACACTTCTAATCCAATTTATTCCTTCGCTGACGACAGTACCCTCAGCTTCACATATTCGTCCACGATATCTCCTCTATTCTTCTTCCTCTATACCTTCGGCCTGTACTGTGTCTTCGACATAATAAGTTGGTAAATCTAGAGTGCGTGGTTAACTGGATGGATAAGTTCCAAGCGATAAGTTCTCCTTCGAACAGTTTGAACTTTTTAACGAAGCCTATTAGTGATATGTCTTCTTTGAATCTGTTATCGCTATAAGAGAAATAGACCACCAACCATGCCATTAGTCGCAATCACCTGCTAGGAACAAGCTTCAAAAAACCGTCAATAATCGTCGACATCCTACTCATAGCCCACATCGATCATAACCATAATGAGAAAGTGTTCACCCAATCAATGTATTCTCTTGTTTTAAAGAAACTAATTGACATGGTTTGCCCCGTTCCTTTTCCCTAGTCTACCCGCCCAGTGGGCCACCATCCCAATGTCAATATTTTCACATTCTAACCCACATCCCAGAGCAATGCCCTGCAGCTCGATAAAACGTCTATAGCCACCCCTCAGCAAGTCTTCTAAAAACAAAAAATGAAAAGGAAAGAGGAATCACATGAACGTATGTGAATTCTCAACAACAACACACATCAACAGAGAAACAGGAAGGCGCAGGGCAAGACAACAGAAGGCTTAAATGAACGAATGTGCCATGAATGATGTCGGAAATACGTACTTTCCCCGGTAAAACATAGTGTCGTCCTTCTATTATATGTAATTCAACATTAATCAGAAAGTATAAATGGCGTCCAAAGTACACACAGGGACGAAGGCAAAAACACAACCAAAAACAACATGCAGAAAAGGAAGGAGGTGAAAAGCAAAGAGACGGCGAATGAAAGCAACCAAGAATGAATGAAGGAAAGGAATGCAGTCTTGATGAAAACTACATTTTAGGTGAAAAAGTGAAGAAGCATTACACGGGACAAACCACCGCCCATCATCTAAGTATAGTAAAGGATGAATGAAATGAAAAGGTGAACGATGAGAAAGTAAGGATCTAGGTAACCAAGTTCCGGGAATGCAGTCTATTGGTTGAATTGTAACTTAAGTGCCACTAGTGTTGAGGAAAACAAAAATGCTTTCGAAGGAAGTCTTTAAACCGTGGTTGGAGGACCCTGGAGTGTTGATTAAATTGATTTTCATGTGGCAACTCAAAATCAGATGAAATCACAAGACGGATGCCTGTGAGGGACACTTTTGAATGGGATAGCACTGGAACTAGTCAAACAGATTGAGTGGACCGTGGTATTTGTGATTATTTTGCGTTTGAATTCGCTTAGATTGTGCACATTTCTAACGCATATGGAGACGATGTATCATCGTAAAATCGAGATCCAGGATTCAAAGACGAGACAAAACCTTCAGAACTTCTCTTAGGAACCGTAACATATCCAGACAGAGTCTGTCGAGCTTGCTAGGCAACCAGTTTGACAGTCATAAGACAACCGAGTAGCCATTTGCCAAGCAGCCTGGCAGTTATGGGCCAGCGAGTTTGGCGGTCATAGGCTAATCAATTCATACTGGCAGCCATAGACCAGGTAGCCAGCCAACCTTACAGTCACATGCCAGTCAGGCAGCCATAAACCAGCCTGGCAACCATAGCCAGCCAGCTAGCTATAGACCAGCCAGCCAGCTATAAGGCAGCCAGTCGATCCTGTCAGGTATAGGACAGCCAGCCAGGTACAGGCCAATCAGCCAATTATAAAAAAGTCAGCCAGTCCATACTGGGAGCCATAGGCCATCCGACCAGCCAGACTGATAGACATATGTAGGCCAGCTAGCTAGCCAGCCAGCCTGAAAACCATAGGCCAACCAGTCTGGCAGACATAGGGCAGCTAGCCTGGCAGCAATAGGCCAACTAGCCAGCCAACTTACAGCCACAGGCCAGCCAGGCAGCCCAGTCTGGCAGCCATAAGCCAGCCCGGCCACCATAAACCAGCCTGGCCGCCATAAGCCAGCCTGGCCGCCATAAGCCAGCCTAGACGTCATGCAGCCTGGCAGTCACAGGCCAGCAAGTTTGGCAATTATAGGCAGGTCAGATCATGAATATGCTTAACGTGGATACCTGCCTTTACGGCTTAATTCCACGGTGGGCCTACCCACAATCGGGACCAAGACAAGCATTGGTCATTGCCCCATAGTAGTAAACTACTGATGGTTCAATTAGTGAACATGTTGTGGCATGAACACCGTCTTTGATGAAGACCGAGGCCTACCCACACCTCTTGTATCTGACGCATAAGACAAGTCGAACGACAGATACCGACACCTTTTGCATCTGGCGCTATGGAAAAGCCGACGCCAGAAACCATTTGTTCCCGCATTTGGGATAACCACAGCCCCCACGAATCCTTCCTCATCCGACAGGGCCGGAACATCCGGCGAATGACTTACTACTAAAAGTAACCGTATGTTCCGGGGGCACCCTCGTCCCCGTGGTACCAATTAAGTTCAAAGCACATTGGTATTTACTTCGCAACCGAGGTCACTTACAGATAAGCTTCCACAAAAACTTGAGCCTGTCCACTCACCACCTTTCAATTCTGAGTGTGCTTGGATTTTAGAACAATCCGACCGGAACAAGGCCGCACTGACCACTCAACTGCTCGACTCGCCTCCTTTCCCACCTTCGTTATTGTAGATCTCTTAGATCCCGGCGCCGGATTTTAGTCGCCTTTTACGACAGGCATGCCTTACCCCGGGAATATTCTGCCCTCTACCGGGGGGGAATAGGCAAGTCAGCGAGCTTGGCAGCTATATGCCAGCTAGCCAGCCTGGTAGCCATAGGCCAGCTAGACAGCCTGGCATCCATGAGACAGACCAAAAGGCAGTGATGGGCAAGCCCATCATGAAGCCAGAGGCTATTCAGTCAGCCAGCCTGGCAGCCATAGGGCAGCTAATCAGCAACACATAGAGCGAGCTTAGCTTTCATAGGCCAGCCAGCCTAGTCCAGCAGCCAGGACAGACAGTCAGCCACCCATAGGATAGACAGCCACCCAAGGGGCAGACAGCCACATATACGACAGATAGCCACCTAGGGGGCAGTCAGCCACGCGTAGGACCACCCATAGGACAGACAGCCACCCACAGGACAGATAGCCACCAATAGGACAGATAGTCACCCATAAGACAGACAGCCACCCATAGAAGAGACAGCCACCCATAGGACAGGCAACCAATCTTAGAACAGACAGCCACTTATAGGACAAACAGCCACCCATAGGGCAGACAGTTATCCATAGGACAAACAGCTACCCATAGGACAGACAGCCACCCATAGGACAGCTACCCACTTAGTCTGGCAGACCTAGGCCAGCCAGCTTGGCAGTCATAGGCCAACCAGCCTGGCAGCCATAGACCAGCCAGCCTGGCAGACATTGACCATCTAGTCAGCCAACCTGGCAACCATAGCCATCCAGCCTGGCACCCATAGGTGATCCAGCCTGGCAGCTATAGGCCATCTAGCCAGCTATGCATATATGAGTCAGACCACCAGGCAGCCTTAGCCATCCAGCGAGGCAGCCAGTCAGAGGCTGTAGAGGTCGTCTATTGAAGAAATAATGATTGAAAAGTTCAAACATTCCCACCAGCAGTAAACTGCTCCAGTGGTGATGCAAAAGAAACATGAGATGCCACCAAAACCAATTAGCACCACAAAACACTGCAAATGCACATCATCCATCAGGAAATCCAATACAAATTAAAGAAAGAACCCGCCGAAAACCACTCCGCCCCACTTAAGGTCCTGATCCGGGGCACATCCATACAGTTGGTTCGTAGGATCTATGAATTCCCATCAGCCACTACAAGGGGTACCATCTCGGGCTGACAGTCGGTTGCCACAGCAAGCGCACATTGTTATCACTTAAATGGAAATTAATTTCACAAATCTACAGGATATGGTTAAACTAGAACTCTCCTGGCACATATCTTCAGCATTCGGCTTCCTTTTTGCATGCAACAGAATACGCTGCAAGCGTTCACTCATTTCGTTTTCTCTTGCTTCTTTTTAAAGGTTGAACCCTTTCAGTCAGTTCCTGGTTCATGATACATAGGATTGGATAACCGAGCAAAGCACTCGGAAGGGATTTTCATCCTCCGAGCACAAATTCATTTGTTATTCACACAAATACATCGAGAGCTGAGGAGCAGCATCGCGTATGGGTGCAATCGATATATGTATGGAGAGAAGGAAAGGAAAGAGCTGCCCGATGCATACAGGATGCACAATAACCGATAGCCTCAGACCGATGTAATAAATTTCCCTAAAGCTCATTCCCATTCGGAATTTTATTTTGGCTTCGATTTCTGGTCTTATGGTCCTCGAACGGAGAATGCGAAATGCCCAATCAAAAATTATTGTTAACAGTTGGTTGGATGGTTAGTTGGTTAGTGAAATATTAAGATTTGAACTTACCATTCCGACTTGGCGGCACATAAACTCGTGCGGTCGCATACAAAAATCGCCGGCTGCTACCGATGACGCTAGATAGATACCGGACAGCAGCCAACATATGATTATACAAAATAAACCGGAAACACTGAAGAATATTAAAGCACATCGTGAACGTCTTGCAACGCCAATCACCAGGATGGTGCATAGCAACAAGAGAAGTGTCAGGAAGCCAAGGGTGGCCGGCCAACGTATTGACTCGTAGAACTCGCCGAGCTAAATCAAAAAGCAAAGAAAAAACGTTACAAATAGCAGTTAGCTACTAGTATTAGTCAAGGTAGGTAGCTTACGTGTAATACTCCTTTCAGGGAGGTATCGTTCTCGGTACCTTTCGTCTTCATGAAATAGAGAACCATGTTGTCCAAACTGGTGACAGCTCGCGAGGTGTTGTCGCGCACTAATCGACACGTGTCCAAGAGTATGGTCACGGCCGTTTGGTTGTACTGCGACTTATCGATCTGCTCTTCAAGATTGTATTTCGGGACTTTGGTCTCGAGATTGGTTTTAATTGATTCAGTCTGCAATGAAAGAAGACAAATTGGTCAAAATCATTAGAAAAGTAAAGTGGTAAAGTGAATTTAAATAAAAGGTCCTTGTCAACACGGTCAGCGAGTTTAGATTTAAAGATCTTTAAACTAGAGCAACGGTGTGTAGTCGAGGAAATAGTCGATTTGCCGGCTCATTTCTTAACTCCCGCGGAAAGGTTATCCAAAGCGATGCCTACCACTTTGATCTGTCTAACTAGAAACATTAGTCTACTGACCTTCTTCAAAAAGTACGAAAAGTCTAAATCTTCTTCTTCTTAGTGGGCGCTACAGTTCGGGGTGAACCTGGGCCTCAACCAACATGCCCCTCCATCTAGCACGATCTTTCGCTAGTCTTTTCCATTGCCGCACACCCAGTTGGCTGAGGTCCCCTTCCACCTGTGTGCGCCATCTTAAGGGCGGCCGTCCTCTGCTTCTTCGTCCCTCGGGGTTGGATTCAAAGACTCTCCGGGCTGGAGCTGTGGTGTCCATTCGCTCTACATGGCCCAGCCATCTTAGGCGTTGAATCCGTAGACGCCTGACTAGGCTCATGTCGCTGTACAGCCCGTAAAGTTCGTGGTTGAATCTTCTCCTCCATCCCCCGTCTGCGTTTATAGGCCCAGAAATCACGCGCAAAATCTTTCTCTCGAACCGACCAAGAGCCTCCTCATCCGCTTTTGATAGTGTCCATGCTTCTGCGCCGTACAACAGGACCGGGATGATAAGGGTCTTATATAGAGTTAACTTTGTCGTTCGGGAGAGGGCTCTATTACTCAGTTACCTCCTGAGCCCAAAGAAACAGCGATTGGCAAGACTGATTCTGCGTTTGATTTCGGAACTGATGTCGTTGTTCCAGGTCACTGCGGAGCCAAGGTAGACGAAGTCCTTAACCACCTCGAACTTATATCTGCCTATACAAATGTTCTGGCCGAGATGTTGGTGTTGAGCGTCCTTTTTTGATGACAGCATATATTTAGTTTTGCCCTCGTTTACCGCCAAACCAATTTTCGCCGCCTCCATCTCAATACTCGCAATTCCTCATTGACATCTCGCTGTAATCTACCTATTATGTCCATATCGTCGGCGTATGCAAGGAGTTGCGAGGATTTGAAATAGATTGTGCCTCTTGTATTGGCCAGTGATTTTTGCACAATCATTTCCAATATGATGTTGAAGAAATCACACGACAGCGCATCGCTCTGCCTAAATCCTTTTTTGACATCAAAACTATCGGTGAGGTGTTCACCTATTCGGATGGAGCAGCGAGCATTCTCCAAAGTCATCCTGCATAGTCTGACGAGTTTAGCAGGTATGTCAAAGGTAGACATAGCGTTGTATAGCTCGTCTCTAATTACGCTGTCGTATGCGGCTTTGAAGTCGACAAATAGGTGGAGAGTGTCGACTTGAAATTCATTGGTTTTCTCCAGTATCTGCCGTAGTGTGAAGATTTGGTCGATGGTGGACTTCCCTGGCCTGAATCCGCACTGATAAGGACCTATCAGCTTATTTACAAGAGGCTTCAGGCGTTCACACAAAACGGCAGAGAAGATTTTGTAGGCGATGTTAAGGAGACTTATTCCTCTATAGTTGGCGCAATCAGAGGGGTCTCCTTTCTTGTGGATCGGGCATACGATGCTGAGACTCCATCCCTCGGGCATGCCTTCCTCTAACCATATCTTACAGATGAGCTGGTGCATGCTCCCAACCAGGTCATCCCCAGCTGCCTTGAAGAGCTCAGCAGACAGTCCGTCTGCGCCAGCAGCTTTATTCTACTTGAGCTTCGATATGGCAATCTTAACTTCGTCGAGGTCAGGGGGACAGAATTCTCTGCGGTCTCCGTCGATTAGAAATGGATCATTCTGCCTGACAGCGGTATATTGACTAACATCGCCGTTATACAGTCTGCAGAAGTGTTTTTTCCATATTCTCAGCATCGACTGCGGTTCTACTACTAGGTGCCCGTTCTCATCCCTGCAGGCTTCCGTTCTGGCTTTATAACCTTGGCATGTTCGCTTTATCTGTTGATAAAACTTTCGAACGTCACGCCTGCAGTAACACCTCTCCAAATCCTCAATCGCGCGCTTCTCGTGCTCTTTCTTCTTTCTTCTAAGAAGCTTATGCTCCTCCCTTCTTTTTAACTCGTAGAGCTCACGAGCTGCTCTTGTTCTTTTATGCAGCGATACCTTATATGCATCCTGCTTCGCTGTATGAATCCTCCTGCACTCGTCATCGAACCAGGTGTTTCTTCGTGGTGGAGCCTTGAAACCCAAAACTTCGGATGCAGAGCTTTTCAGGGCTTGTTTGCAAAGGCTCCACTGCTGTTCTATTGATAGTGTGGAGGATTCAGGTGTATTGGAGAGCTTAAGGGAGACGCGATCGGTAAGAGCACGAGCGGTTTCTGGCGATAGTAGCTTTCCGACGTCATAACTTTGTATTCTTACTCTACTCCGTTGCGTTCGTGATATCCGTAAGCGCATCTTGGCTACAACAAGATAGTGGTCTGAGTCGATGTTAGATCCGATTGGCTGTCTGGTGGAAATAATGGACTTATCCCGTAGGGTTATACATGTAGCTATTTGTATGGTCAGCCAAGTCGCTGTCAAATCATTGGTCTTGGATACCAATGCCTACTGTTTTAATTACAGATTTTGTGGCATAGAAATAAGGTATCAGGTATCCAAATGAGATGATATCTGTTTGTACTGGCCAGCTGGTGAAGTAGTTGTAAGCAGTCCCATACCAGTTTGGAGGTGATTTCAAAGCTCTTTAAGGCTAGAAGTGCAGCCTTGCTGTCAGAGAGAATGTAAATGTTTTTGTTAAGTATGTCTCTGTTTAAATTTTCTTTGAGGCAGAGTTCTATAGCAAATATCTCTGCTTGAAAAAAGGAGTTATATCTGTCCATGTTGACGTAGATGCATGTGCCTGTATTTGCTCCGTATACTCCAGCCCCAACGCCTTCGTCCGTTTTGGGGCCATCTGTGTACCACACGTAGGATCCACGATTGAAGGGGGGTCTATCCTGTTCCCAGTTTTGTCGGTTGGGGAATGTGACCTTGTAGTTTAGGCTGAAGTTGTATCTGGGGAGACAGTTGTCTGTGAGAGATATCTTTAGGATTTCATGCCTGTTTATTTCGGTAAGGATATCAGGGTGAAAGAGCCTACGATTAGTCATCCTCCACGACCAGTCTATGGGCGAAGACCATTGCTTCTTTCTTCAGTTGGAGTTGAAGAGGTGTCAGGTCTGTGATGACTTCTAGTGCTGCGGTGGGGGTTGTTCTCATGGCCCCAGTGATACAGATGCAAGCTAGTCTTTGCAATTTTTTGAGCTTGGCTTGCACCGATACTTGTTTTGTTTTGTGCCACCAGGCGGGCGCAGCATATGTAAGAATTGGTCTGGTGATTACTGTATATAGCCAGCGGGACTTTGTAATGTGAGAGTGCCAAGTGAGCTTTTCGTCTAGAGTTATCCCCAGATATTTGACTTCTTTTGAGAACTCTATCGCTTCACCAAAGAGGGTAGGTTTAGTAAGTTTGTGCCAATTCCTTCTTTTGGTGAAGGCGACTATGGTGCTTTTCCTAGGATTAACATTTAGTGCAACCTTTATGCATCAGTTTGCACAAGGTTTAGTGACTGTGTCTTCGAATTTGCCTCTAATCAGGATCACTATGTCGTCAGCGTAGCCTTGGACATAGAAGCCATTGTTGCTAAGTATGCTTATCAGTTTATTAACCACGATGGACCACAGGAGTGGTGAAGGAACCCCACCTTGAGGGCATCCTTTCGCGGCGTTTACGCTGATTTTGTCATTGCCTAGTGAGGTGTATATTTTCCTGTTGCTAAGCATGTGTTGGATCCAATTGCATGTGGTATTGTCCACCCCTGTGCTGAGGATGCAGGGTTTTATTTGGGTTTATTCAGTGTTATCGAAGGCACCCTCAATATCGAGAAAGCAACCTATCGCAATTTCTTTGTCGCTCAGGGATTTGTTGATCCGGGCCGTTAGTTCCTGAAGAGCATGCGTGATCGATTTCCCAGGCTGGTAGGCATATTGGTTTTTGTGAAGTGGTGATATTTTCAGTGCACCGTCCCTGATATGCCTATCCAGGATTTTTTCCATTGTTTTTAGGAAGAAAAAGGTAAGGCTTATCGGTCTGTAGGACTTAGGCAGGTCTGTGGGTCTACGGCCTACTTTGGGAATGAATTTTACCTTTACCTCTGTCCAGCTTGTTGGTATGTGTCCCCATGCATAGCTGGTTCTAAAGATGTTAATGAGCATGGGGGACGCATGGTAAGTCCTGACTTATACATAATGGCACAGGTTATATGGGTAAGATGACGAACACCGTTGAACTATTTCCGTTGTTTTCTCTTGAAGTCGAAGGTTTACGCTTAGTTCATGACCAACTCATATACATATTGACGAAAATCAGTCGCAGAACGTCATGAAAAAATTGACCAGAGAACGTTTATATTGTCTACACGACGAATCAATAAAAAGTTTCACATTCTTACAAACTTATTTAGGTGGCGTTACAGCCCGGGCTGAACTTGGGCCTTAACCAACATGCCTCTCCAGCCGGCACGAGCTTTGTCCGGCTGTTTCCAGTGCCGCACACCCAGTAGGTTGAGGTCCCTCTTGCGTGCGCCATTTTAAATGCAGCCGTCCGTTGAAGCGTCCCAGTGCCTCCTCATCCATTTTCGATAGGGTCCAAGCCACTGTTCCATAAGGGAGGACCGGGATAGTTAAGGCTTTGCAGAAGCTCACCTTGGTCATTCGAGAGAGGACCCTATTTCTCAATTGCCTCTGCAGAGAGACAGCGAATGGCAAGAGTTATTCTAGCGCTGGTATCGTTGCAGCTTGTCACTAATGAGTCAGTATAGACGAAATCCTTCACCATCCCACATTTATAGTGACATTCTGACTAGACGTTTGTGTTAAGCGTTTTTCTTTGATGACGGCTTATTTGTATTTGATTTTGTCCTCGTTTACCCTCAGACCCACTTTGGTATCATCTGTTTCAATGCTCACAAAAACTTAACTGACGTCTAGCTGTGCTCTCCCAATTACGACAATGTCATCAGTATATACAAGCAATTGTGGAGACTTGAAATAGATCGTACCTTTTGTGTTGGTCAGCGAGCTGCGTACAATCTTTTCAAGAACGATGTTGATAAAGTCACATGAAAATGCGACATCTTGCCTGCATCCTTTTTTGAGATCAAAGGTCTTGGTTAATTCGGCGCCGATTCTGATGGAGCAGCGAGAATTCTCCATTGTCACCCTGCATAACCTGACGAGTTTGACAGGGATGTCAAAACGCGACATAGCTTTGTATAACTTGTGCCTATGAACACTATCACTTGCGGCTTTAAAGTCGACGAAGGGATGGTGCGTATTGACTTGGAATTCCTTAGTCTTCTCCAGGATATGCTGCAGGCTTAGGTTACACTCATCGGGCATGCTTTTGATGAGTAGGTGCTTGCTCAGCAGATAGTCTATCTGCACCAGCGGCTTTATTAGACTTCGTCTGGTGGACAGCACTCTCTCTCATATTCATCCAAGGTGAATAGTTCATTCCGCCTGACAGTAATTTTTTTACTATCATCACCGTTGTACAGTCAGCAGAAGTGGTCTTTCCATTTTCTCAGCATGAACTGTGAGTCAACTACTCGTAGATGTCCGCTTTTATCCCGGCAGGCTTCAGCAATGGCCTTATACCTTTAGCATGTTCGTTTTATTTTGTGGTAAAACTTCCGAACGTCATTCCTGCGATAACATCACTCCATTTCGTCGACCTCGCGCTTCTCATGCTCCTTCTTTTTCCTTTTGAAAAGCGCGTGCTCCTCTCTTCTTTTCCTTTCGTAGATCTCACGAGTGGCCCTCGTCCGTCGATGTATTTTTTAATATGAGCCTGTCTGCACGGATGTCTCTAATACATCAGAGACGGCACCCATGATGGCGTTATGACACCGTTTCCATTGACGTTCTATAGATTGCCCGACTTGCATTTGATCATGGGAGAGCACAAGGGAGACATGATCGGCGAAAATCCTGGCAGTATTTTAAGACCACAGCTTTTCGGCTTCAATTTTACATTATTAGTTCTGTCAAAACTGCGGGGAATTTGGAACATCTTTTACAATAGCAGTTCACTAGTCCATATGAAGCACGTCAATCCAACTTTGCCTAAAGCATGAGTCGACACAGTCAAGTTCATCATAAGGCAAAAAATGTTTCTGCCAAGCTAGCAAACTTTCAATTAGAATTCGAAACCCAATCCAGACTGCTACACCATAGTTTATCACAATTTAGGCACAATTTAAATACTTCTGCATAGATTATTTGCTCGACACTTAAGTGGTGTCCCTCTATATGCCAACTGTTGGGTTCCCAAAACTTAACAAAAAAAAAACTTCCTAGAAGATAAACCCAAAGGAAATCAACTTAATTGCTATTCCTATTCAAATCTCATTAGTGCTGAGGGGAACTTAGCAAGCTTCTTTTCCTTCCCTTCTCCTGTTTGTTTGATGGTTTTCCTGCAGATGGCTATGAACACAAAGGCGTCTTCGTGTGTCACTTTTAAATTTGCATTGAAACAACCCACCATCACCCATCACCCGTGTGCCGTCAACCCGAAAACTCCTTAAGCTCACAGGATTATTTGCAGAAACTTGATGGAAATCACATCTAGCGCACAATTGAAAGTTTTCTTTTACCAGTAAACTGAGAAGAACTAGCGGTATGAGTACAAAAAGTAATACAAAATGAACCTTTCTCGCATCTTTTTGCTCATTCAAATGCGACTTCGGTCGGTTGACATAGCCAATTGAGACGTTTTGCGAGATGGATGGATAGTCGAATCGTCTGCAGTGGAACAACGTGGTTTTGTAGAAGACAGTGGTCTAAGATAAATAGAATAGCAAAGAGGATTATGATATCCGTAAAAAAGAAACCAACCAAGCACTGAAGTAGCGATGCAGAGGAGCAGTAGAAGCAGCAGTTTAACGAAACGAAGATGATGGAGGAGCAATAGAAGCGAGCTTTTAAGGGATTTCAAAGGGAACTTAAAGAACACGTTTAGACGAAGAGAGACGACGGCAACGACTACGACCGCACTTCCCTAATTGTGAGATGACAAAGTAGAAATTCCTACCAAAATGCATTCACTCTACGTAGAGGTAGAGTCCATAGCTTACATAAGAACCTTGTTGTAATGTAATTGGCATTCCAGACATACACTCACTTGATAAGAACTATGAACAGAATAGAGAAACCGACTCCGATCCTTCCTCTCTCTCTCTCTTCTCGAATGAATTAACTTTCCACACATGCGACTCGAGTGCAACTGTCTGTGGGGCAACTAGCGTGACTAGCACATGTAAGTGCGACTGGAAAATGCAACCAAACACAACAATGTCACTCGCACGGTTTAAGTCGCTCAGACGTGTATAAACGTTTGTAATATCCTAATGAAATATAGCAAATTGCCGTCATCATTTTCTAAAGCACTCGAGCTCTTTGCCTTTTGCTTCTTTCATCTTTGTCTCTATTCACTTCTATTGCGTTTCGTATTCGTCCTGTCGTTTCTAGGTATGTCCTCTACTATTGTACGATGTGCTACCGTGCTCTGCCGTTGTCGCCGGCAGTATGTCCTGCAGTTACTTAAATGATAACAAGGACATAGCACAAACAAAAAAATAAAAGAGTGCCCTCCGAGAGGGCACATGGAACGGAGACCACTATTAGACTCTTATAATAAGCTCATGCATATCCGCTTACAACGACGACACCACATACGAGTATGAGTACATACATTCAAGTGAGGCAAGGAATGAGGTGGCAAAATGGTTAAATGTTAAAATGATGTACAAACAAACCATTTCTCTACAAGAGTGCAGCAGCAAGCAGGATTTGCTCCTGCTCAAGGACATTGTTGGCAGCCGACAAGCCCGGCGACAAACTCTTAGTCTCCAGCAATTATGTCATATTTCTCACATTTCCATTTCATGCGGATTCAGTTATGACTTACACAAGGGCTTTATGCACACCATGTTAGTCGACAACGATTTGGGGGAAGCGGACCGCCAGAGTAACGTCATCACAATGGCAGTTAAGGAGACTGCGTTGGATTCTATTCAAATGCGAGTTAAAATGTTAAATTCCCTGTTCGAACGTTATAATGAAAGGGGATAGGGTGCGAGTGCCAGCATGCTCTAAGCACCATCAAAGCGAACCAAAAAAAAAAACGGAGTGAATGTCTTAATGAAGTCCTGCCGTGGACTTGAGTAAGTGTATGCAAATTGGAGAGACCGGCCGACAGTGAAGCCTTGACCTAAACTACACCATAAAAACGACACATTGTTGGATTTGTATTATATTTCTTCCCTGCAGGTCGTGAGGCATTATGGGCTTTAATGCATGCATCACGGGGTGGTTTAATTACACGTTTTCGTTTAACCTCTGCAGATACGAATGACCGACACAGGTCTGTGGCTTTACTATTTTTCTGTACCGTGAAATATGACTCGAATGAGGGGGGGTTTTAAAAGAAAACAAAAACCAAATTTAAAGCAGAGGAAAGTCCTTCATTAGCTTATTTTACCATGCCCCAGGCTTGTCCAAATGAGTTTCGTAAATGTGTATTAAAAAAGTTGGACACACAGTTGATTGTGCTTAAGGTCTCATTTCAAAAATGTATCACATATGTCATAAGTTATTTGCTGAATAGGATATTTTCGTAACGTTTCAGGGCAATTGATTCATTTTCCTTTCCCTTTTCATATGAAGGATTCTAATGTACAGTGGCGAGCAAAAATGAGTACATGTTTGTACCTATTGCACTTATTATTGCATAAAAATGTAAATAATAAAGCAAATTCAAAAACAAAGGTAGATCCTGAATTCATGTACCATAAGTGCACAAGGTCAGAGAACCAACATCATGCTTACAACAAAGGCACTCTGCTCACTAGTCAGCATCATAGAAAAGTCCTTGAAACACAAGTATTATACCCTCGATAACACGCAAGATTCACTCTAAGTGGGGAAGCCTAGTAACTACCAGAGTAGTTACCAAGGGTACTCCGCAAGGTGGGGTCCTCTCACCTCTTCTCTGGAATGTAGTTGTAAACGAACTACTTATCAAACTGGAGAAAGAAGGCCTGGACGTTGTTGCCTACGCCGATGACGTTGCCATCACAATCTCAGGTAAATACCTATCTACACTGAATGACCGCATGCAAACGGCATTCTCACTTCTGTGCAAATGGGCGCATAGTAACGGGCTCAGGATCAACCCAAAGAAAACGGAGCTCGTGCTTTTTACCAAAAGCACAAAATCCCGGAATACTGCCCTATCACTTTGCTCGATACCAGGTTAGCCTACTCCCCTAGTGCCAAATTCCTTGGCATTATACTCGATAGGAAATTAACTTGGAAGAGCAATACAACTGAAAGAGCAAAAAAAGCAACAGTAGCTCTCTACACATGTAAGAAAGCCCTAGGAAAAAAATGGGGATTCAACTCCAAGATTACCCTATGGCTCTACATCACGGTCGTTAGACCCATACTAATGTATGGAGTGATAGTCTGGTGGACTGCACTAGACAAGACAACATACCACAAACAACTCGAGAAGGTACAAAGGATGGCATGTATGTGCCTTACCGGGGCCCTCAGGTCACACCAACGGCTGCGCTTAACATGATACTAGACCTTACACCACTCGACATTTTCGGAAAGCAGATTGCCACACACACGGCCATAAGACTAAAAGCCCACTCGAAATGGGTGAGCTATGTCACTGGCCACTCCTCCATCCTGCAAAACAGGATAACTAAGACAGAAAACCTAGACCACACAGAACCCACCATAGTCTTGGACAACAACTTTACGATGATTTATCCCGACAGGAAGAACTGAACCCGCCAAACTCAACCGCGCAGAAACTGTGTGGATTTCTACACTGGCGGGTCTAAAACCAAAGACGGGGTGGGCAGTGGAGTTTTCTGCAAACAACTCAAGCTACATAAAGTTCTAAAATTACCAGATCACTGCAGCGTTTTCCAGGCGGAACTGTTGGCAATAAAAGAGGCTCTGTCTTGGCTGAATTGGAACGTAATATCCACCACGGATATTCGCATTCTCACAGACAGTCAAGCAGCCTTAAGGTCGCTGGAGTCCTATGTGTACACATCAAAATCTAGTCTCGACTGTCGCAGATCTCTTAACGAGATGGCAGAACAGTTCAACATACAGCTTATCTGGGTACCAGGACACAGCGACATTGCAGGAAATGAAAAAGCCGACACACTCGCTAAACTAGGAACGACGCTACAATCAATCGTGGCTTGTGAGGGAGTACCCCTTACAACCATTAAACACAATCTGACCAATCTCGCCAGGGCCGAGACGAACCTGAGATGGACACAGGGATATATGTACCTGCGTCATCACCAGGCAAATCTGGCCTCGACTGGACAGTCAACGCACAAGGAGTATAATCTCCCTAAAAAGAACTGACATCTACAAAGTCATCGTTGTCATCACAGGACACTGCCTCATTGGCAGTCACGCACAAAAACTAGGAATAGTTCCAAATGATTTCTGCAGAAGCTGTCAGGACGAGGAGGAGGTTGAATCTATTCACCACCTTCTCTGCGCCTGTCCAGCTCTCTGCAATTTCAGGAAACGTTACCTAGGCTCTTACTTCCTTAACGATCTGACAGATGTTCAGAAAGTAGGGATACTTGATCTTCTTAACTTCTTAAGAAGCACAAAATGGTTCCACGAATAGGGGGGAAAAACCCCCTCGTAGCTGCACAGCGGGCCTCCCTGGCCTATGTGCATTCTTCTCAACTCTGGGAAGGCTACGACCCTACCTACCTACCCTCGATATTGAGGGTGCCTTTAACAATGTTGAACCATAGGCCGTCACCAAAGCGCTGATTGATCTTGGTGTAACGAGACCGGTGATAGAATTGATACAACTGCTAACCCAAAGAGTCGTCAAAGCTAACTTCGCTGGTGCCGTTTCAACTAGAATGGTCAGAAGAGGTACACCACAGAGTGGCGTACTCTCCCCTCTTCTTTGGAACGTGATAGTCAATGAACTATGTACTTATTTCGCTTGGGGGTGGCTGTGGTGCAGTGGTTAACATCATCGACCGCCGAGCGGAAGGTCTATAGTTCAAATTCGCTTCGTAGCTAAGAAAAAGTAATTCCTATACGGACAAAAAGTATGCAACGCAGTTGTGAATGGAAAGTGACCAGACGTACTGCTGCAGCCATAACACTCACAGTATATGGTCAACTGAAATTCATCCTCTGCGTATGCAATACTAAAAAGTGCTCGAACGAATTACTACGGACTCTCCTCGCGGCACCCTCTGGATAGCCTCTTCAACAACCGTTGGGAGGTGAACAAACGTATGCAGCGACAAAACCCCGACCAGAATGGCGGTTGTGCGGCGGGCTAACAATCCTCCCACGTAAAAAAAAAAGAAAAGTTATGAATGAGCAAGATGCCTCGGATACACGGACGGATACTCGACGACGACAACGCACGAAAAAGGAACACGATTTGCGAGTATGCTCCTGTACACTCCCGGAGCTACTCATAAACTAGAAGGAATCCTCACGCAGTACAAGGCGGATATTACTGCGGTCCAGGAAATACGCTGAATAGGAAACGGTATGATAAGGAAGAACAATTGCGATATTTATTACAGCTGTCACAAAAGATTGCACTTACTGGGATGCGGATTTGTCGTGGGAAAGCGGTTAAGGTCGAAGGTCATCGACTTTAAACCTATAAGTGATCGCCTGGCTGTGATCCGCATCAGAGGCAGATTTTACAACATCAGCCTTATATGTGCACATGCCCCTACCGACGAGGCTGAAGACCCTATCAAGGAGGACTTCTATAACCTCCTGGACAACGCCTACGGAGCTTGTCCGGAGTACGATGTAAAAATCGTGCTCAGGGACTTCAACGCCAAAATTGGTAAGGAGAACACCCTTGGCGGAGTGATCGGAAAGCACAGCCTCCACGTTACAACAACAGATAACGGCTTCCGACTCGCTGAGTTTGCGACAGCTCGTAATGCGGTGATAAGTAGCACAAGATTCCCTCGCAAGCGAATCCACACAGCAACCTGGCGATCTCCGGACGGTCGAACCGCCAACCAAATCGACCATGTGCTCATTGACGCAAGGCACTCGTCAAACATCCTGGATGTGCGAACATTCAGAGGGGCAAATGTCGACTCTGACCACTTCCTCGTAGCAGCAAGATTCAGAGCTCGACTGTCCAATGTCAGAAAGCTGCACCAGCTCATCAGGAGGAGGTTCGACATTGGGCGCCTGAGCACACCGGAGGTTGCCAGAGTCTACAGGGTGCAGCTGAGCGAAAGACTCTACGGTATGCCTACGTCGAACGCAAATGCTAATAATATGTGACTGCATTGCCGTTCAGCCATTCAGGAAGTAGCCGAAACCACCTTAGGATACCTACCACCCCCGACAAGAAACCCGTGGTATGATGGCGAGTGTGAGCAGAAAAAGGCAGCAACCGACGAGGCGCACCAAAAGGCGCTGCAGAGGAAAACCAGGGCAGCGCAAGAAGAGTACCGAGCCAGAAGAAGGGAGGAGAAAAAACTACTGCGATAAAAGACAAGAATCTTCGCAGCCTCCCAGCTCAAGGATATCGAGGAGTGTAGGGATAAACATAAAACACGAGCCTTTTACAAGAAAGCCAGGCTCTTCGAAACTGCGAGGGAAATCTTGTCACCGACCCGCAGGGAATAGTGGATGTATTTAAGCAGCATTTCCAGCAGCTGCTTAACGAGCATGACCAAGAGAGAGTGGTAGGGACCCAGGAAATCCCAACTCCAGCCGCTGAAGTAGTCCTCCCACCCAGCATCGTAGAAGTCGGTACAGCTTTTCAGAAGCTGAAGAACAACAAGGCCGCAGGCTCAGATGGCTTGCCATCAGAGCTCTTCAAGGCTGGCGGCGATGTTCTGGTAGGGAGCATGCACCAGATCATCTGCAGAATTTGGGAAGATGAAAGCATGCCCGACGACTGGAATACCAGCTCTATATGCCCCATCCACAAAAAAGGCGATCCTACCTCATGCAAGAACTATAGAGGTATATCCCTGCTCAATGTCGCATACAAGATCCTGTCCAGCGTATTGTGTGAACGTCTAAAGCCATTTTGCACCGCACTAATCGGGAGCCGCACTGCTCCCGGCCCGGCAAATCAACTATAGACCAAATGTTCACACTTCGACAAATCCTGGAAAAGACCAACGAGTTTCGAATCGATACACACCATCTTTTCATCGATATCAAAGCCACATACGACAGCGTTCATCGTGAAGAACTGTTTGGTGCGATGGCCGCATTCGGGATCCCGGTAAAATTGATCCAGTTGTGTCGCGCCACGCTAAAAAACACGCGAAGCACCGTGCAACTCGGTTCTAGGACCTCGGAACCATTCGAAATATGCACCGGATTTCAGCAAGGAGATGCGCTGTCATGTGACTTCTTCAACCTGGTGCTGGAGCAGATAGTGCGACGGGCAGGCGTCAAGAGGGAAGGCACTATCTTCTACAAGTCCGTCCAGCTGCTAGGATACGCGGATGATATCGACATCATCGCGTGTTCTCGCCGTGGCATTGTGGAAGCATTCACGGCGATTGAAGAACAGGTGAAACGAGTTGGTCTTAAGATCAATGAGGACAGAACGAAATACATGTTTTCAAGCAAAAACCAATCCGTCGCTCACTACCTGGGACAAAGTATAACAATTGACAGCTACAATTTCGAGGTAGTTAAGGAGTTTGTCGACCTCGGGGCAAACGTAAATTCCACAAATGACACCACAGTGGAGATCCGGCATAGAATCGCCCTAGGCAACCGCTGCTACTTCGGCTTGTCCAAACAACTGGCGTCAAAACTCCTCACTCGAAAGACCAAAGTCAAGCTTTACAAAACGCTCATTCTGCCAGTCTTGCTGTACGGAGCCGAAAGCTGGACGATAAGCAGGACAGCGGAGCGGAACCCAAGTTCTTTCGAAAGAAAAATTCTGCGCCGGATATTTGGTCCTGTCTGTGAGGAAGGTGAGTGGAGAAGACGGCACAACCGCGAACTCTACGAGCTGTACCAAGATGTGGATGTAGTCCGGAAGGCAAGGATCCGTCGACTACACTGGATCGGTCACATCGAGCGCATGGACATCAACGCTCCAGCTAAGAGGGTCTTCGACTCCGAGCCTCCTGGTTCGAGAAGAAGAGGAAGACCAAACCTCCGGTATAAAGACCAAGTAATGGCGGATGTAAGACATCTTGGTCTTGACAACTGGAAGCAGCGTGCAGCGTGATCGGGACCGTCAAGGATGGAAGGCAGCTATAGCTCAGGCTCAGATTCTCCATGGATCGCTGGCCTGATAAGTAAGTTTCCTCTCCTGAACGTTGATTGAAAGGACCAAACCAAAAAACTCAAAAATCGACAAAAGACATTGTCTCCAAAACGTGTCAGATGAAGTCTCCTTCCGTGACTTTCCACTATCATCAGCCGAACTCGTTGAATAAACTGCAAAAACATTGCAATATCAAATATCAAACAGAAGGAACATCAGTTAGTCCTCATGGAAGGATGTCAGCATTCGGACAGCAAGACTTCTTATCATCTGTAGAAGAAAGCGCATACCATATTCGTCCATCGGTCTGGTCTTGTTTAACGCAGTGATTCCCTGCAATTGAATAAGATGTTTCCTCGTCACGATAAAGTGTCTGCCCATTTCCTCCGGAGGACAACGAACGAGAGAAAAAAAAAAATTCAAGGAAAAAGGTGCAAGTGCATGGAACAACATTCACCACCTTAATATCCGGCCACTAGTCAGATGCACATTTCACGAGCATTCGAATAAGTGGAGAGAGAGAGAGAGAGAGAGGGGAGAAAGGAAACCGGCGATAACGAAGCGAAATTGCATTGGTTTACCTTCCTTTTTCCATTTTCCTGAATAATCGAGTTAAGGGCAATCATGTTTTTACCTATCCACTGGCGCATTTATTCCCTTTTCCTTTCTCGTTCTAATCGCCGCCGACTATCCAGGTCTGTGATACCACTACTTTCCTGGATATGCCAGGTGCTATGACTACCATACCGTCCATCCAGGTACTACGCGCCAATTGTGGCTATTAAATTTCAGGAAAAAATCAAGGACTGGATAGAGGGGCAGGCAATTGAAACATTCCAGGAGAAAGGAATGTCAAGGAGGAAGGTCGTACACCTTTCCATGTACATCGTCTAAACAGGGAGCTTAATTAGAATTTAGCATGTTCCCACAGTTGGCCGGCATTATGGTATCTATAGTCAAAATGTGCAATTATACAGTTGATTCGATGAGAGCCCTAGACCATTAAAAGCCTCTTAAGCGCACCTCCACCCTACACATAGCACGTATTCTTGTAAGAGTTACGACAACTCTAAGTTGGAGTTTAAGCTGTGGCGAAATGAGCTGACCAGACTGGAATAGAAGTGGCTCTGCAAATGATGAATAATGACCTCATTACCAGGGAGTGCCCTCGGTCTTATTCCTTCCTACCGACATACCTACATACATAATTAATTAATGAAAGGACCATAATTTGAATGTTACATTGTATTCGCACGAACAATAACACACGTGTAATGTGGGGTATGGATGGATATAAACACTCTCCGGTGGAATTGTCCTTAAGTGCTCGTTCCACCACTGTGCTACCAGATTTTGGTTGGAAGGAAGTAGTTTATGCGTGCGGCTGAATATAGTGGACAATCCTTAAATCGGAATGATGAATAAGTAAATCATGGTAAAGGGGAGGTCCTTTCTAAACTAAAGGGCGAGGAAGAGTTCATACATTTTTACGACCTGTAAGAAGACGAACCTTTTTATGATTGGCACTTTGGGGGCGTACATGTGTTTATAAAAGAGCTAATGAGTGATTTTAGCTTTTAGTCCTGGATAGCTTACGTCAGTAGTTCAACACGTTCAGGTGAACCAACCATGTGAACCTTAACGAATAAACTTGGCAGCGAACTAAGACACGTTAGTTGTCAACAGATGACATATATGGACCTGCCCTGGGTTCTTAGACCACCTGGCGATTTATAGTAAAATAACATATATGTACATACATAAGCCATGTGAAGACAAGACCGCTATTTACGTAGAATAGGACTAGTCTTCACTGGAAAGAGGGTGAAAATGGTTGTATAATATGAGTGGGTAGTTTAAAGCGCAGGGAGAGTAGTTGAAGAACAGACTACCTCCGATGACTTATGGAAGTTGGGCTGTTGGATGTATGAGCCCAGGATGCGCGGGTCATTTTAAACACACCGCATGTCTGCATGTCTTGCATAGGATACATGGTCTTGGTTCAGAAGGTCTGGCTTATCAAAGGCCTAATGTGCAGACTTCAGACTCAGACCTGTGAACCTTTTTTTTTTATAATGCAAGCAAAGATATACACAGATTCATTAGTCCTGAGCTAGTTTAGTAGCACTTCTCTCCGATCACAGTAATTACGACAATTGAACGAAGCAAGCTCTTAGCAACTCACATAGACGATGTGATCAGCTCTGCTTAACTAATACATGACCATCAAGGAAAACTGATGTCACTCTTACATCAGCAAATATAGTGACCATGATCACGGATTGGTGCCTGATCACAGGCACATACCAATGTGTCCGAAAAGTAAGGTGACATGTAAATTTAAACTGCGCGTCCCTTTATTTTTAGGTTGGTAAAACGACGGGTACGACGTGTTTGCCTGTTTCACCAGACAACCGATACATATGAGGTTTTATCATTGCTGTGACGACCTTTATCGGCGATAAGCCCCTGTGTTGCACATTTGCATTGTCAAAAAGCTGATATTGATTTCTTCTTCTTCTTAGTGGGCGCTACAGTTCGGGGTGAACCTGGGCCTCAACCAACATGCCCATCCATTTAGCACGATCTTTCGCTAGCCTTTTCCATTGCCGCACACCCAGTTGGCTGAGGTCCCCTTCCACCTGTGTGCGCCATCTTAAGTGTTGGATTCAAAGACTCTCAGGGCTGGAGCTGTGGTGTCCATTCGCTCTACATGGCCCAGCCATCTTAGGTGTTGAATCCGTAGACGCCTGACTAGGCTCATGTCGCTGTACAGCCCGTAAAGTTCGTGGTTGAATCTTCTCCTCCATCCCCCGTCTGCGTTTATAGGCCCAAAAATCACGCGCAAAATCTTTCTCTCGAACCGACCAAGGGCCTCCTCATCCGTTTTTGATAGTGTCCATGCTTCTGCGCCGTACAACAGGACCGGGGTGATAAGGGTCTTATATAGAGTCAACTTTGTCGTTTGGGAGAGGGCTCTATTACTCAGTTGCCACCTGAGCCCAAAGAAACTGCGATTGGCAAAAGTGATTCTGCGTTTGATTTCGGAACTGATGTCGTTGTTCCAGGTCACTGCGGAGCCAAGGTAGATGAAGTCCTTAACTACCTCGAACTTATATCTGCCTATACAAACGTTCTGGCCAAGACGTCGGTGGTGAGCGTCCTTTTTTGATGACAGCATATATTTAGTTTTGGCCTCGTTTACCGCCAAACCAATTTTCGCCGCCTCCATCTCAATACTCGCAAACGCCTCATTGACATCTCGTTGTGATCTACCTATTATGTCAATATCGTCGGCGTATGCAAGGAGTTGCGAGGATTTGAAATAGATTGTGCCCCTTGTATTGGCCAGTGATTTTTGCACAATCATTTCCAATATGATGTTGAAGAAATCACACGACAGCGCATCGCCCTGCCTAAATCTTTTTTGACATCAAAAGGTGTTCACCGATTCGGATGGAGCAGCGAGCATTCTCCAAAGTCATCCTGCATAGTCTGATGAGTTTAGCAGGTATGTCAAAGGTAGACATAGCGTTGTATAGCTCGTCTCTAATTACGCTGTGGTATGGGGCTTTGAAGTCGACAAAAAGGTAATGAGTGTCGACTTGAAATTCATTGGTTTTTTCCAGGATCTGCCGTAGTGTGAAGATTTGGTCGATGGTGGACTTCCCTGGCCTGAATCCGCACTGATAAGGACCTATTAGCTTATTTACAAAAGGCTTCAGGCGTTCACACAAAACGGCAGAGAAGATTTTGTAGGCGATGTTAAGGAGACTTATTCCTCTATAGTTGGCGCAATCAGAGGGGTCTCCTTTCTTGTGGATCGGGGATACGATGCTGAGACTCCATTCCTCGCGCATGCTTTCCTCTAACCATATCTTACGGATGAGCTGGTGCATGCTCCCAACCAGGTGATCCCCAGCTGCCTTGAAGAGCTCAGCAGACAGTCCGTCTGCGCCAGCAGCTTTATTCGACTTGAGCTTCGATATGGCAATCTTAACTTCGTCGAGGTCAGGGGGACAGAATTCTCTGCGGTCTCCGTCGATTAGAAATGGATCATTCTGCCTGACAGCGGTATATTGACTAACATCGCCGTTATACAGTCTGCAGAAGTGATTTTTCCATATTCTCAGCATCGACTACGGTTCTGCTACTAGGTGTCCGTTCTCATCCCTGCAGGCTTCCGTTCTGGCTTATAACCTTGGCATGTTCGCTTTATTTGTTGATAAAACTTTCGAACGTCTCGCCTGCAGTAACACCTGATATTGCTTTGGTGGTTTTTAATTCGACGTGCTTTGATCAAAGAAGCTTGCTAACTAAGACGACTCTCAGGTACTTAGCATCCTTGAATATCGGGATGGGAATGCCTTTTAGCATCAGCTGAATCATGTCAGTCTTAGGAGGATTATCCGACAGCCCATTACTTATGCACCAGTCATCGACCACGTTTAGAGTCGACAGAGAGAACGGCTACATCAATCCATATAGGCCTGGGCAAGATTCCAGAGGCACTGAGAGCATCGCGAAAAAGATTCGACCACCATGCACCATAACAGCGGAGAAAGGACGCCACCTTTCGGGCAGCCCCTGGTTCATGCCAAATTTGACACCTTCTTCGAGACCTGCATCAGCGGTCAATATTCTGTGCAAAAGCATTGTTTTGATCCACAAAAACCAGTGCTAAGCTATGCCATCTAGCAGTGTTACACACGGTGTCGCGTTATCAAAAGCTCTCTCAACATAAACGAGTTAGGTAACGTCGGGTGAATGGGTGCCCCATTGACGAAAGGTCAAGGCGCACTTAGAGGAGTTCATTGTGTTCAGTTAACGTTTAACCCGTAGAAACCTAAAAGTTGCCCGTTAGGCTGAACTACTAAGGTGCAGATAGAAATCCCAGTAGTCTGTTCAGCTTAATGTTATTTACGTCTTCTAGTCCCAAAAGGAAGTGAGTTTCAAGGAATATGTTCTTTTTTGGGCTAGTGCTAAACATTCGCACAGTAGGCGAAGAATGGAGTCAATTTCCCCTTCGTCCCTGCAGATTTTGCGGAAGTCATTGTGGCGCAGGTATAGTCTGGCTGCATGGTAGGATATCATGCAGTGCCCAGTGAGGGCACCGATTGCTTTAGCAGACTTTCTGTCGTTTTCTGATCATATACGGGCCATGTTGGTCTTGCCGTTGCGCATGTATCTAATTGATACCATCGTTATTGGCTTTCACTATTAGCTCCGCCTCTATTTCTGAGAAGTTTACTGAGCGGTGTTTTAGCCTCAGCTGCGATTTCATTTCCGGAAATGTTGACATATTGACGTCTCGACATGGTGACTATGATGACTGCCTGGCTGTCAACATAGATGTTGATCCTTTTTTCTGAGAGGTTTTCTCTAAGAATCAAGTCCACAGCCTCTTTGATTGCGAAGACCTCAGTATGATAAACGTAACAGCCATCATCAAGTCTAGAGGAATGATTTATTTCACGAGATTCCAAATAGAGCCCGGCTTCTATACTCAATTTTGGGTTGGTAGTCTTTGACTCCCGTGCCAAGTTTTACACCAAAATATTCATTAGTGTCAGAGATACGCTTAGTTTTTTAAGTTTCATGAGCAGAGAAATGGCCGAATGAATTTTCTGCAGCTTCTGATTCGTTGAGAATGGTACGGAAAGCCATTCGAGATGAGGCTTTGGCCTAGGGTACACACCTAGGCCAGATAGGCCCTTTGTGTTGCTACGGGGGGACGACCCCCTATTCGAAGAACCATTTCGCACTTGTTACAAAATTAACAATATCAGTTATCATTATCCGCTGAATATCAGTCAAGTCGTGAGGGAGGAAGCTCCTAGGTATTGTTTCCGACTATAATAGAGGGCAGGACAGGTGTGAATGGACCCAACAGCTCCTGCAGGAATTACATAAAACTTGCCCTAGTCTTTGTGCATGACTGCCAATAAGACAGTGACCAGTGATGACACTATGCTGAAATCGGATCGTTCTAGGGAGATTAGTCCCGCGGTTCCCTGTCAGTCAAGTCGTGGCCAGATTTGCCTGGTGGTTAGGCAGTTATGCTCTTGGGTCTATATCAGGTTCGTCTCAGCCATTGCTTGATTCGTCAGCTCTAGTTTAATGGCTGCTAGTGGTGAACCAGCATATGCCATGTTAGTTCGTTGCATCGTTCCTTGTTTGGCGAGTATGTCAGCTCTCTCATTTCCTGAAATGATGCTGTGTCCTGGTACCCATTAGATTAGGAGTACGTCCCTCCTCAGCGGGGAACAGGCAAAATCTCCCGTAGTGTACATGCGTGAAAAAACTTATCGACTCACGCCGTTCGGAATCCGGCATTAAACTGTAGGTCCCTTTCACCTGTGTGAAAAATAAATCACACACAACATGGGTGACCGAGAGAAGCTTGGCTACCTCAAAGAAGAAAAAATATGTTCACGCACCAAGCCAAACAGTGTTTATGAAATGGACGATAGCTCTTGAATATCCTCCAGTGCAAAATGCCGACAGCCGCTCCTGGATTCGCACTTTCCGAACCGCTTTAGCGGCAAATCATGTACCGCAGCTAAGCCGTTGTTAATGATGGCTGACAACCTTCCGTCACCGTCAACAAGAGCAATATACCGAGTGACATGAGTGGAACTTAAGTGGCGTTTATAGCAAAAGCAAGCAAAAGTTTAAGTTCGCACTAAGGATTAGAAGTATCCCAGCATGCTTAAAGCAAAGGGAAAAGCCTACCGGAAACTCTTCATTCGGTCTGTCGCTTTACCTCAAAGGTCCTGTGCATAAAATTAATGAAAAAATCACGGCGGATCTAGGCACCATACACCAGAGTATACTGAAATGAAAGTGCCTCCAACACTCGCCGGGTGAACATGTGCGCCGGACGGTCGATAATGAGTACATTCCGCCCCGAAAATTCCCATTAGATAGACTCAATTAGGAACGCCATTCCCACCAACCGCTCACGTCCACCAATTCATCTCTTTCGTCATCTCTTCCATTCGCCTTCATTCTGGTTCGGCTTTGTCTTTAATTGCATTTAATTGAAATCCATTTATACTCGTCCGTTTCCGTCGTTTCCTGTGTCCTTGGACCGCAGAACACCATAATCTCGTAACGTCGCTCATCCAACGACCCAGTTGATAGCTAGCCACTCTGCTTTCAAGTTATCATTGTCAACGACCACGACGATACCGTAATATCGTCGTATTGCCACACCGTCATCTGGTCATTATCATCGACCAGGAAGCCTCCAAACCAATAAGCAATAATCTCACATGGGCATGCTCGTAGTATTCCTTCCTTGCCGGTGTAACTATAAACGAGTTTCATTATTTTCTTATAGATTCCCTGCATTCCAGTTCGGGCGCCACGCCTTCACCAATGGAGAGCAGAGGTCCTGCTGCTCTCGGAGATTAGTTAAGAAAAATTTCTTCATCCAGGCAAGCAGACTATATAGTATGTAGGTTATGGGTGAACATGATCAACGATACGATGGCTTTAGCAAACATTAAAGACCGAACTGGACTAAATGACAGAGGAGAGAACCGCAAAAAAGGATTCCATTTGGCCTCCCATGCCATAAATGCAAGAAATTGATTTTCTTTCCTTTCGTTCGCTTCTGTCCTGTTTCCTTGTTGTCATCGTTCCCAGGATGGCGACGACGACGGACGGACGTACGAGTTGTGTGTGGTCTTCGCCTTTAGCCTTTGGAGTTTAACTTAAGAATAGGGGTGTTTGCTATGACCAAAAGGAAGGAAAGTGTCCTGCCGCCGATGGCAAAGAACCCGGATGAGGTTGATGACGAGATGATGATGGCTGAGCGAGATGAAGTACAGAGGAAGAAGCAGTAAAGAAACAAACGAACGGAGAACACATGGACGCGATGGAAATGGGAATGGATACAAAAGAAATGGTGGCACATGTACAGTGAGCGTAAGAGGAGATTTACAATTGAGCGGGCAGCTGGATGACAGACAGACCCGGTGCTTGCTGGTTAAGTTTCGTTGACATTCCTCGTAGCGTCCTGCTTCTCTATGGCGTACTTCACTCCACTATGATGAGGTGTAAATTAGCTGAGCAAAGTGGATGCTTAGGATGGTTTCTCTTCCGATTTCGACCCACGGCGGTTGCAGAGGACTTATAAATTCATGCAATTTTGGAAAATCTTTTAAGTCCGCTTCAAGTTTCAGGATTATAAGGAATGCGTTGACACAAGGGAGATGGAGAGTCTTGGCGTTGCATAAGGAACGGGTAAAATAATTTCACCTTTCGAGTGACTGACGAAATGGTATCTTAAATGGTCAATGGATGCAAATAAGCAAAACTTTGGCAGCTCAATGGTGGCTAAATTGCTTTTGTAGGAAGCGCTTTAAAAGCGTTTGAGGCTCGTCAGAAGCTAGGAGAAGAAAGATTTTTGGAGAGAATATAATTCAACCTCAATTCAAAGAGGACATTGGCTCGGACATACAGGGTAAAGTTGTTGATCGCTCTCAACCTGGCGAGATGCCAGCAACGATCCTTGTTTAAATGCCCGGGTCAAGTTGACATACGGCCTCCTCGCGGCGCCCTCTGGATAGCCTCTTCAACAACCGTTGGGAGGTGAACAAACGTAGGCAGCGACAAAACCCCGACCAGAATGGCGGTTGTGCGGCGTGCTTACGTAAAAAACAGAAAAAGTCAGAACCCTGTACACTCCCGGAGCTGCTCATAAACTAGAAGGAATCCTCACGCAGTACAAGGCGGATATTACTGCGGTCCAGGAAATACGCTGGATAGGAAACGGTATGATTAGGAAGAAAAATTGCGACATTTATTACAGCTTCCATAAAAGGTTGCACTTACTGGAATGCGGATTTATCGTGGGAAAGCGGTTAAGGTCGAAGGTCATCGACTTTAAACCTGTAAGTGACCGCATCAGAGGCAGATTTTATAGCATCAGCCTTTATGTGCACACGCCCCTACCGAAGAGGCTGAAGACCCTATCAAGGAGGACTTCTATGACCTCCTGGACAACGCCTATGCGGAGCTTGTCCAAAGTACGATGTAAAAATCGTGCTCGGGGACTTCAACGCCAAAATCGGTGAGGAGAACACCCTTGGCGGAGTGATCGGAAAGCACAGCCTCCACGATACAACAACAGATAACGGCTTCTGACTCGCTGACTTTGCAACAGCTCGTAATGCGGTGATAAGTAGCACAAGATTCCCTCGCAAGCGAACCCACACAGCAACCTGGCGATCTCCGGACGGTCGAACCGCCAACCAAATCGACCATGTGCTCGTTGAGGCACTCGTCAAACATCCTGGATGTGCGAACATTCAGAGGGGCAAATGTCGACTCTGACAACTTCCTCGTAGCAGCAAGATTCAAAGCTCGACTGTCCAATGTCAGAAAGCTGCACCAGCCCATCAGGAGGAGGTTCGACATTAGGCGCCTGAGCACACCGGAGGTTGCCAGAGTCTACAGAGAGCAGCTGAGCGAAAGACTCTACGGAATGCCTACGTCGAACATAAATGTCAATAATACGTGGCTGCATTGCCGCTCAACCATAGGGTACCTACCACCCCCGACAAGAAACCCGTGGTATGATGGCGAGTGTGAGCAGAAAAAGGCAGCAACCGACGAGGCGTACCAAAAGGCGCTGCAGAGGAAAATCAGGGCAGCGCAAGAAGAGAACCGAGCCAGAAGAAGGGAGGAGAAAAAACTACTGCGACAAAAGAAAAGAATCTTCGCAGCCTCCCAGCTCAAGGATATCGAGGAGTCTAGGGATAAACATAAAACACGAGCCTTTTACAAGAAAGCCAAAGGTTTTGCAGGAGGCTTCAAAAAGGTTACCCAGGCTCTTCGAGGGTAATCTTGTCACCAACCCGCAGGGAATAGCTGATGTACATATTTAAGCAGCACTTCCAGCAGCTGCTTAACGAGCATGACCAGCTGCTGAAGTAGTCCTCCCACCCAGCATCGAAGAAGTCGGCACAGCTATTCAGAAGCTGAAGAACAACAAGGCCGCAGGCTCAGATGGCTTGCCATCAGAGCTCTTCAAGGCTGGCGGCGATGTTCTGGTAGGGAGCATGCACCAGATCATCTGGAGAATTTGGAAAGATGAAAGCATGCCCGACGACTGGAATACCAGCTCTATATGCCCCATCCACAAAAAAGGCGATCCTACCTCTTGCAAGAACTATAGAGGTATATCCCTGCTCAATGTCGCATACAAGATCCTGTCCAGCGTACTGTGTGAACGTCTAAAGCCATTTTGCAACGCACTAATCGGGAGCCGCACTGCTCCCGGCCCGGCAAATCAACTACAGACCAAATGTTCACACTTCGACAAATCCTGGAAAAGACCAACGAGTTTCGAATCGATACACACCATCTTTTCATCGATTTCAAAGCCATATACGACAGCATTCATCGTGAAGAACTTTTTGGTGCGATGGCCGAATTCGGGATCCCGATAAAACTGATCCAGTTGTGTCGCGCCAGGCTAAAAAACACGCGATGCACCGTGCAACTCGGTTCTAGGACCTCGGAAATCATTCGAAACATGCACCGGATTTCGGCAAGGAGATGCGCTGTCATGTGACTTCTTCAACCTGGTGCTGGAGCAGATAGTACGACGGGCAGGCGTCAACAGGGAAGGCACTATCTTTCACAAGTTCATCCAGCTGCTAGGAGACGCGGATGATATCGACATCATCGCGTGTTCTCGCCGTGGCATTGTGGAAGCATTCACGGCGATTGAAGAACAGGCGAAACGAGTTGGTCTTAAGATCAATGAGGACAAAACGAAATACATGCTGTCAAGCAAAAACCAATCCGTCGCTCACCACCTGGGACAAAACATAACAATTGACAGCTACAATTTCGAGGTAGTTAAGGAGTTTGTCTACCTCGGGGCAAACGTAAATTCCACAAATGACACCACAGTGGAGATCCGGCATAGAATCGCCCTTGGCAACCGCTGCTACTTCGGCTTGTCCAAACAACTGGCGTCAAAACTCCTCACTCGAAAGACCAAAGTCATGCTTTCTGCCAGTCTTGCTGTACGGAGCCGAAAGCTGGACGATAAGCAGGACAGCGGAGCTGATTTTGGGTTCTTTCGAAAGAAAAATTCTGCGCCGGATATTTGGTCCTGTCTGTGAGGAAGGTGAATGGAGAAGAAGACACAACCGCGAACTCTACGAGCTGTACCAAGATGTGGATGTAGTCCGGAAGGCAAGGATCCGTCGACTACACTGACTCGGCCACATCGAGCGCATGGACATCAACGCTCCAGCTAAGAGGGTCTTCGACTCCGAGCCTCCTGGTTCGAGAAGAAGAGGAAGACCGAACCTCCGGTATAAAGACCAAGTAATCGCGGATGTAAGACATCTTGGTCTTGACAACTGGAAGCAGCGTGCCCGGGACCGTCAAGGATGGAAGGCAGCTATAGCTCAGGCTCAGATCCTCCATGGATCGCTGGCCTGATAAGTAAATAAGTATATAATTCAACATCTAGGAACCTCCTCTACTTATTTATTCCGGTCTTCAGTTAAGCTGAAATAAGCTGCCTGAGGAGACCAAGTTTAAGGTATAGACAGCACAGGCTGGGTGGAAAGAAGAAACGAGACTACATACAACTGCGATTGTAATATGTAAAGAGTGGCCCAAAACATACGCCTGATTAACTTGACACATTTTATGTGACAAAGTGCTGCCAACAAAATACCTGACAATCCAATGTTGTCAAAGTGGAAAGTTGCACTAGAGAATAATGCATTTTCAATGATGAGTCATCTTCTTTAAAACATGAATTATACGCCTGTTCAGGCAACAATTTAAGGTGTTCGCTATCGCAATATGAAAATCCAGTTTTTTGTACTTAAATTGCAAGATATGGATGTAGACGACATATGGTTTCACCAAGACGGTGTTGCATTCCATGAAGTCCAGGAAAAAATTTGATTACTGCACGAGTCATTTCCGGGTGGTGTAACTTTCCGCTTTGTTGATTGAAACTAGTCTCTCAGATCATGCAGTTTTAACGCTGTTATGGCTTTTCTCGTTAAGCTCATGGCTTAAGCCAATAAGCTCATGTTCAACAATGGCTTAAAGGAGACAATTTAGCAGTCAGTGTTTTTTATAGAGGTTTGGTTTTTAAACTGGCAACACTATTTCTACAGACTGTCAATTTGACAGTTGAAAGTTGATTTGTGGTTGGCACGTTTTGCCATTTCTCGAGGAATATATTAGCGCCAGAACAACACGTGCAAATTGTGAAAACTTATTTTGAAAACCATGGTTCGGTTCTATGGTCGACATAACCGTCCATCGGAGTAAGTTATTCGGAATACTATGAGTCGTTTTCGTACCACGAACCCTGTAGTGGATAATATGCATCCCCAAAGACGACAAACAGCTTTTCTTTTTTTTGTTTTTGTCGGAGGCTTCTGCTATCTGTTGGAGCACTCAGCCGTAAGTACTGGTCCATTGAACTCCCGACAGACACCTTACATTAATATATTTTGCGGAGAAAAATGAGAAACTTGAGCGATACAGAGCTAAGAGATTCGGCACACACCACGTCGGCCCCAAGGGTGCGCCACCGTGCGCGAGCAAAGGCGGGACAATCGAAGGGAAAATGATCTGCTGTGTCAATCTCCTCGCAATACGCAGCACAAATAGGCGTCTCTCTGAAGCCAAGCACGCAGAGATGCTTAACACAAGTGTAATGGCTCGTAATGACTTCCACAAGTCTTCTGCAGTCAATTCTCCTTAAGGACGGGAAGAATGCTGCGGATTTCTTGCAGACACCAGGGCATACGCGCTTAGTCATCCTGCATCCTAGATAATCCCTGCATCTACGGTTGTGTGTATTGAACACCCAATCGTTAATGTAGCACTTTACCTTGGACGCAGGTAGACCGAGAGCGGGTTCAGGTCTTAATAAACTCTCCTCTGAATCCATTCCGGCGAGATCAGATCAGATCGGAGATCAGAGATCTCATTTCCTGAGATCCCAGAGTGACCTGGAACCCAAGCCTCAGTGAATTTAGTCTACCCACTCTGTTCAAGAAGGCTTTGAATTCATGCACTAATTTGGAGCTAGTTAAAGGGTTGGACACAGCTTTGAGCGCAGCTTGGTTGTCACTGAAGACGCATATGCTTTTTCCCTGCCACCTGTGCTTCACAACATATGGCATGCCCATTAGGATTGCGTATGTATATGTATCTCTGATTGAAGGCAGACGCATATTTTCCTAACGAAAGTTGTAGCTGGACGTTTTCGCGTTCAAAGAAAACCCTAGCTCCGGACCCCCGCTCAGACCTGGAGCTATCTAGGAAAATGCGAAGACTATCCTTTCTAGGTTCAGTATCCAGCCAAAGCCAGTCATAGGCCCGGGCATAGATTCCAGAGGCATCGAGAGCATCAAGCAGACAGTCGACCACCAAGCACAATAACAGCGGAGACAGGACGCCGCTTTGCGGGCAGCCCCTGTTTACGCCGTATTGGAAACACTAGTCGAGGCCTGTATCAGCGGCCAATGTCCTGTGCACAAGCATTGCTTTGACTCACTCACATGCTGTCGAAAGTTCCGTTTTCAAAAGCTCCCTCAATGTTGACGAAAACGCCCGCGCATACTCTTTCCTTTCGAGCGCGCATTCAATTCTTCCAACTAGGTTTTGAAGTGCAGTCTTGCAGGATGCATTCGTAGGGAAACTTTGCGCACGTGCATCTATTCCAGTCTCTCCATGCTTTTCAGCAGGAAGCATTTTAGACTTATTAGTCAAGTGGCTTCTTAGAAGAAAGAAGAAAGAGCACGAGAGGCGCGCGATTGAGGATTTGGAGAGGTGTTACTGTAGGCGTGACGCTCGAAAGTTTTATCAACAGATAAAGAGAACATGCTAAGGTTATAAAGCCAGAACGGAAGCCTGCAGGGATGAGAACGGGCACCTAGTAGTAGAACCGCAGTCGATGCTGAGAATATGGAAAAACCACTTCTGCAGACTGTATAACGGCGATGTTAGTCAACATACCGCTAATCGACGGAGACCGCAGAGAATTCTGTCCCCCTGACCACGACGAAGTAAATATTGCCATATCGAAGCTCAAGTCGAATAAAGCTGCTGGCGCAGACGGTCTGTCTGCTAAGCTCTTCAAGGCAGCTGGGGATGACCTGGTTGGGAGCATGCACCATCCGTAAGATATGGTTAGAGGAAAGCACGCCCGAGGAATGGAGTCTCAGCATCGTATGCCCGATCCACAAGAAAGGAGACCCCTCTGATTGCGCCAACTATAGAGAAATTAGTCTCCTTAACATCGCCTACAAAATCTTCTCTGCCGTTTTGTCTGAACGCCTGAAGCCTTTTGTAAATAAGCTAATAGGTCCTTATCAGTGCGGATTCAGGCCAGGGAAGTCCACCATCGACCAAAACTTCACACTACGGCAGATCCTGGAAAAAAACCAATGAATTTCAAGTTGACACTCACCACCTATTTGTCGACTTCAAAGCCGCATACGACAGCGTAATTAGAGACGAGCTATACAACGCTATGTCTACCTTTGACATGCCTGCTAAACTCGTCAGATTTTGCGCGTGATTTTCGGGCCTATAAACGCAGGCGGGGGATGGAGGAGAAGATTCAACCACGAACTTTACGGGCTGTACAGCGACATGAGCCTAATCAGGCGTCTACGGATTCAACGCCTAAGATGGCTGGGCCATGTAGAGCGAATGGACACCACAGCTCCAGCCCGGAGAGTCTTTGAATCCAACCCCGAGGGACGAAGAAGCAGAGGACGGCCGCACTTAAGATGGCGCACACAGGTGGAAGGGGACCTCAGCCAACTGGGTGTGCGGCAATGGAAAAGGCTAGCGAAAGATCGTGCTAGATGGAGGGGCATGTTGGTTGAGGCCCAGGTTCACCCCGAACTGTAGCGCCCACTAAGAAGAAGAAGAAGTCAAGTGGCAAGTGAGTAATTCTCTTTTTCTGTTTTAGGAATAAAGACTACTTTCACCGTGTGAACAGAAGAAGTTATTGCCGTTGTGCAGCGCAGTACTGAGGAGAATCCGAGTGAGTCGATTCGCCATCGCGCACATTGGAGCTATGTCCATCCACTGTGTGGATGATTTTATGTAAAGACATTGGCGTAAAAGCTTATAAGCTTGTGCAAGAGTTGAAACCACGTGACCACATTATACTCATCGTAGGTTCGGTGAATGGACCGAAAAAATGATTCAGCGTGATCTACGGTTTCAACGCAAAATTTTGTTCTCCGATGAGGTCCATTTGGAGTGGAGAAAACCCAGAAGCCTTTGTCGAGACGCCCTTACAACCATTAAAACTCACTCTTTGGTGTGCTTTATGGGCTGGTGGAATCATCGGCCTATATTTCTCTAAGGACGATGCCGGCCAGAATTTCGCCGTCAATGGAAAGCTCTATAGAATCATGATTTCTGACTTCGTCGTTCCTCAACAGGATGGAGTAATATGCCGTGACACCATCAATTTAATGCGGGAAACATTTGCTGAGGGCATATCTTGCGTAATAGACCGCGTGAACTGGCCTTCACGATTCTGTGATCTCACACATTTAGATTACTTTCTTTGGGGTTTTGGGTGATTTTGAGTTCTTTCGAAAGGAAAACTTTGCGCCGAATATTTGATCCTGTCTGTGAGGAAGGCGAATGGCGGAGAAGACATAACCGTGAACTCTTCGATCTGTTCAAAGATGTGGATATAGTCCGGAAGGCAAAGATCCGTCGACTACACTGGCTCGGCCACATCGAGCGCATGAATACCAACGCTCCGGGTAAGAGAGTCTTTGATTCCGAGACTCTTGGTTCGAGAAGGAGCCGAAGACCGAACCTCCGGCATAAAGATAAAGTTGCCGCGGATGCAAGACAACTGGGAACAGCGTGCCCGGGACCCTCAAAGATGAAAGGTAACTATAGCTCAGGCTCAGATCATCTGTGAATCGCTGACCTGCCACTAGGTACTTACTTACTTACATAGCTGGTTCATTTCTTTGCTTAGGACGCTTTGATGTAATGGGTCTTCCAATAGGGACTACCGAACTTTTACAGTTGCTGGCTGCCATATTGCTAAAGCTACATCTAGCTTATTGACATAGCGTTCAACAATACGCGCAAATGATGAAACTGTTTTATCAAAATGGGTGTTCTGTTCGGGCGACGTACCGTGCGCTTCGCGCGTCGGCAGTCGATTTCACATCGCTCACAAGAACTCGGCTCTTCGCAGACCACAACTATGCGAATTTTGTGTCCTGACTTGGGCCTGCACCCGTACAAAATTCAACTGACCCAGGAGTTGAAGGTAAACGACGTGGGTTAACTGAATAGGCTCAGGAGCATTTGGAAACTTTTTTTTTTTTTTTTTAAATAATTTGCGCGCACTCAAGGTCTAATAACCTTATTATGTCGGCGACACAGTGCGGGCAGAAGGTAGAGAGGAAGAGGAATAGAGGAGATGCCGATGGACATTGATCTTAAATGCTTGCATGTTGCATTGAGGGGGGGAAACCGAATCCGGCAGGGAGTTCCAGATTCGTGTGGTTCGGTCAATGAAAGATTCTCTATATTTGACAGTACGTCCGAAAGCGGGCTTCAGAGTATATTGGTGAGCATTCCTAGAGAGACGTGTATTGCGGGAGAAATGTTGAAGGGGCGGAATGCAACTGGCTCTTTCATCAGAGCATTTTTGGTGGTAGTAACGATAAAACAGGGAGAGGTATGTAACATTCCTGCGGCGTTCAGGGTTATGGCTCAGTTTTATGGCTCGTTTTTGTATTCTGTCTTGTAGGTGCAGTCAGGTCTTGAAAGCACCGGACCAGACATGAGCGTTAAACTCTAATTTGGGGCGAATGAACGCCTTATAGATTGTAGCCAGATCTAAGGGTGAGAAATATTTCTTGCATCTGTATAAGAATCCTAGGCATTTCGCAGCATTCCTGGCGACACTGAATATATGGTCGCTCCAATAAAGACTGTGAGCAACACTCATACCCAGGATAGAAAGCTTTTCAGTTTCTGAGATGCAAGTGCCATTCATGGATAATGGCTGCGGGTTATTTATACGCTTTAACGACAAGAGACAGCATGGTGTTTTGAAAGCATTAATTTCCACTCTATTGTTTTTACCCCATTGGATGATGCTGTCGATATCGGAATTTAATGAGCTTAACATACGCTGCCGCTCATTATCTACAACCGAAGTGCAGGGTCGTAAACCGGTGAACGAATATGAGAGGCTGAGGGTACTTTCGTCAGCGAAGGAGTGAATTGGATTAGAAGTAACAGACAAGAGATCATTTATCAAAATAAGAAAGAGTGTCGGAGACAAAACGGAGCCCTGGGGAACACCGGCATTTACAAAGTGAGTATCAGACTTGAATGCGTCCAAAACAACTTGAATTTAACGATTCGAAAGGTAGCTTCTAATCCATTGAAAAAGACTCATCGATCTCAAAAGCTCGCATTTTCGACAAAAGGGCTTCATGCCAAACCCTGTCAAATGCTTTCGAAATATCCAGTGCAACAATTTTGCTTTCACCTGCTTGGTGAAGCGAGTGATTCCACTTTTCAGCGAGATATGCCATCATATCACCAGTGGATCTGTTGCTGCGGAAACCGTATTGGCGGTCATTGAGGAGTTTCCGTGATTCAAGATATTTCATAAGCTGACGGTTAATCAGCGTTTCCATGACCTTGGAAAGAAGGGACGTTAGTGCAATGGGTCGGTAGTTGGAGGGAGAAGATGATTCGCCTTTTTTTGGGTATAGGCTGGACAAATGCTGTTTTCCACCTACTCGGAAAGAGCCCAGAGGTGTAGGAAAGGTGAAAAAGCTTACGCAGTGCTTTTGCCAGCGTAGAAGAACACCTCTTCAGAACTATTGAGGCAATACCATCTGGACCAGCGGATTTGTGTATGTCGAGGTCTTTAAGAACCCTTGCGACTGTACCAGTGCGGAAGTGGATTAGTCCCATGGTGGAATTGACGCACTCTAGTACAGGCGGAGACAAAGTACAGGCTGGCAGCTGAGAACTGGTTGCGAAATGGGCAGCAAGTAGGTTAGCTTTGTCTAAGGGGGTGACAGCTGGAATGTCATTGTGGATGAGCGTCGGTATAGATGACTTAGTTGAGTTTCTTACGATTTTTACAAACGACCAGAAACTTTTGCTACCTTTGGGACATTGAAGGATTTTACGCCTTAATTTTTGGTCGGATTGGAATTTAATGTACTTTTTTCGGTTTTCCTCAGAACTGTTTGCCTTGTTGGCCCGAAAACTTAGCTCCCTGAGCCTAATAGCCTCTTTGCAGCTCGAGTCAAACCACGTTTTGTCCTTAGGCTGGTGCTTTTAATCTTGCTGGGAATAAAATTTGACATGCCGATTCGGATAATGTTAACGATAATGTCAGTTGCGGCGTCCACGTCGTTGTCGAGGAAGCACAACGACCAGTTAAAGATCCGAAAGAAGTTGTTAAGGCCGCACCAGTTGGCTTTCTCGTAAAGCCATAGTGTTCTCTTAGGAGCTTTTTCTTTAACTGGATGGTGGGAGTTTGAGAATTTTGCTGATATCATGCAGTGGTCAGACAAGCCTAGGGATTCCAATACATCGATCGTGTATTTGTCAGGCTGACTGAAATCATCTTCATTTCTGGATGAAATAGGCTGACCAGGCCAGAATCACCGTCAACGGCGAGCGCTATAGGTCGACGATTAGTAACTTCTGTTGGCCTGAATTGGATGATATGTACACCAACGACATGTGGTTACAGCAGGACAGCGCTACGTGCCACACAGTTCACGCCACATTGGAAATTCTGCATGAGCGATTCGAGGGCGTCGTCATTTCACGTGGAGGTGATATTTATGAACTGGCCACCGAGATCGTGTGATTTGACTCCGTTAGACTTTTTTGTGTCGGGTTTTCTGAAGTAGCAGTTCTATGCCTCGCCAGCATAACCCATGCCCATATCAAATTCAGCCTGATTTATGCGCCAGAGTCATGGAAAAATTGACATGTCGGATATGAACCTTGTTATATTCCATACATAATGGCATCGATAGGCCTTTTAAACGAATAAAAATGTCGATGATATCTCGCGTACACTTTATTTTATTTAAATTTGAAGATAGGAAGCGTTTATTGAAAGACCCTGTATTTCTATAATTTTACCCGATTCTCATGACAAATTGCGATCAAGTGGTAAAATGAAACCTTTTTACCAAAAGGGAGATGCTTTTGCTAGTTCTTTAAAAGCAATATCAACAGCATCTTCACTATCTATGATGAAGATCTAAAGATGTTCTTTCTGTATGCTCTCAAGCATGCCCTAATTCATTTTTAAAACTACAACGTATACTTTCCCGCCATTAATTCGCAACATTCCATTTCGAATTCTCCTCACATTCCGATTTGATACAAGAAAACAAAAAGTTAAACTTTCAATTCTCTTTCTCCCTAAAAACTGGCTGCTCGAGGGCAGCAGACATCCTGGAGGTAAACAGAAAAAAAAAAAAACGACATTCCAATAGCAAGCGATAGGTTTCACTGTATGCAAATACGTTCATTCCTCTTCGGGATCCACTTGGACAATTAATTTTTCCCCCTAAGGACGAAAACTTTTCCATTTCAAAAAGTTATTTACGTTTCTCCACCAACGCTCCACGCTAACAAGCGAAAAGTGAAAAGCGAGAGCAAGGATGAAGTACACACAGGACGGGAACGGAGCCAGGATAGCAGCCAGAGCAAAGGGAGTGAATGAAGAAGGAAAAGAAAAAACAAAAATTGCATGTAGAGTAGTGCTCGTAATTCGACTCCCATAATGCTTTCCGGCGTATGTCCTCATCTCCTTGATGCACACTGTATCTGTATAAAAAGGAAAGAAAACCGAAAAAGGGATTAAATGGAAAGTAATTATTTGCCCTCACTCGGAAGTATTATAAGCAAAGGACGACGACGAATGGGCGTCCTTTTTCATTCTCTTCTTTTTTATATATGTACTCGTAAGTAATTTTGCCCGGAAGTCGAACTGTCAATCTACATACCTAGACGACGACCAAACTACTGTTGAATGGCCATCATCGTTTGGTCCATTCACCGACGTCCAATGTGGAGGACGCGCATTCGTTTATATTACGTATCCTTAGACGATGTCATCGATGACAACCGTGACAGCGAACACGAACGATGGTTAGGAGTCAACGGACATTAGAGTTGTTTACCTTCGAAGGATATCAGACCACCGAGAGGGAACGTTGAACTCTGTAGCAGGATTAGTAAGGCAACCAGATCAATAGTTTCACCTTCATGTTTTTCGAGATAATTTTACGCCCGAATACACTAAGGTACGAGGCCATTGACTTGTTCAAAGAATTAATTGAGTACCGGGAGGGGAAACTAACTCACCCTCGCATCTGCATCTATGGGGGGTAGGAAGGAAAAACTCTATCGAAAGTTAATGAGCCAGCTTCTTGCTTCCGTTAAACGGAATCAATAAAAGTTGCAGCGAATATGTGCACGTAGTGCGATGCTTATGCTTCCTCCGGACGAAACGATGGGAATAGACAGAAACAGAACTAGAACAGAAGGAAGGAACATCATAATCCGGGGCGGCAACTAACACTAGTGGGATTTAGATTGCGTTGCTGCAGCAAAAAAGAAACAACTACTTGCCACATTTTGTGGGATGAGAGAACATCCTGCGACCATCTGGTTAATTGTCTGTATGGAAAGCACGCACTTGGCCGTGGCTATATGGTTTTGTTTTTAATTAAAAGCCGAAAGTGATTGGGATTTTTGCAATAAATTTAGCTCTGAACAAATGGCGGAAAGGAAGCGAGAAATTAATTGAATTCGCGCTCTTCGTCGTTATTGCTTCGGGAAAGAAGGTCAGAGCATGAATGAATAGGATAGAGGTTTATGTTTATGAGAGGGTCTACATCGAGTTCAATTAGCAGTTGATCAGCCGAATGGAAGTGTTCATTATTCAGTGGATCATTCAAACTTATATGATTGCTGTTAGATTCAGATTTAATTTAAGGATGTCCAATGTAAGCTCTTGTTGTGGAACTTCCAATTGTGATTAATGCTTGGTAAGTAAGGTATAGATAGGAGCGAGAAAGCGAACCAACAGAACAAACAAGTTGATGGTGTTTAATATGGCAAACACTTTGTCCGCAACACAGGCAACCTCGGGAATATATGTATGTAAGCTTTATATGCGCTCATGCCCCTAGGGAGAAAAAAAATGATTGACCGATCGTACGCCCAATGCCCCAGTTATGGTACCAACATTGTACTAGGGATTTTTAATAGCACCACATCCGACAAGGGACTCGACTAATTGACTTCCTAGCGGTGCGTAACCTCCTTGTAGCAGGCACACGATTCCCACATCTCAGCATCCACAGATATAGGAACCTTGCGAGGAGCCAACATCGAGTCGGATCACTAGCTTGTTTTAGGCAAGATATAAGTGAGGATATCGTAAGTTTGACGTCGCGAAGCTACAACGGTAAGAGACCGTTAGGATCTTTACCGATCGCGTCTCCTTCATACTCTCTCAAAGTCCAGAGACAGCGGCACAATCCGCAGACGAGCAGTGGGAGCATTGCCAGAACACCATCAGAGACGTCGCCTCTGAGGTGCTAGAAGTCCCTGGTTTGATGTACAACAATGCGAACAAGCCGATGCAGCAGAGCAATATACTTAGAGGGCTATGCTATAACGACAGCATATTTGCCCGGCACCCAAGAAGTGAGATCCGTATAATTGCAGCGCGGAATAACTGTCCTTAACATCGCATACAAGATCTTCTCCGCCGTATTGTGTGCGGCTCCAGGTCAGGTAAGTCTACAATAGACTAAACATTCACACTGCGGCAGATCTTGAAGAAAACCCAAGACTTTCAAATCGACACATCCATCACCTCCTCGTTGACTTTAAGGCCTCATATGACAGTGTTTTAGGGACGAGCTATACAAAGCCATGGGGCGAATTTTTGTTGCTCCATCAGGGTCGGCGTCTCATTGACCGAGACCTTTGATGTCAAGAAATGATTCAGGCAGGGGGACGCTTTGTTATACAACTTTTTCAACATCGTCCTTGAAAAGATCGTGCAAAAGTTACTGATCAAGACAAGAGGTACGAACTATTTCAAGTCTGCGCAATTGCAACTACGTCAATGAGGCCTTTGTAAGCATTGAGGCGGAAGCGGTTAAGATTGGTCTTAAGGTCGGTGGGGAAAATTCAAATATATGCTGTCATCGAAAAAGACGCGCAACACCGACGTCTTGGCCAAAGCGTCCCTCTTGATAGCTATGTATAATTTCGTAGCGGTCAAGGGGACTTCGTCTACCTTGGCTCATTAGTGATAAGCGACGACAACACCAGCACTAAGGTAAAATGCAGAGCTATTCTTCTTGCACAGAGGCAATTGAGAAGTAGGGCCCTCTCTCGAAAGACCAAGGTTGCGCTAAACAAAACCTTAATTATCCCTGTCCTTTTCTACGGCGCATTGGCCTGGGCTTTAACGAAAGCGGATAAGGAGGCCCTTGGTCGTTTCGATAATAAATTTCTGCGTTTAATCTACGCACTCGTTTGTATAAACAGACTTTGGAGGAGAAGATCCAACGAAGAACTGAACGGGCTGTACAGTGACGTGGGCCTAGTATGACGCCTTTGGATTCAGCGTCCAAGATGGCTGGGACATTTCGGGCGTATGGACAACGTGGAGGTATGACGCAAAGGACGACCGCATCTGCGGTGGCGCACATATTTGGAAGGGGACATTACCCACCTGGGAGGGTGACATCGAAACAGCTAACTAATGACCGTGCTGGCTGGAGACGCTTCCTAACTAAGGCTCAGGTTCACCGCAGACTGTAGCGCAACCAGAGAAGAAGTAAGGTATACATAGATACTTCTGACTTGTGTCAACAGTCACATTGAGAGTACTTTGCTTGCATAGGACAGCACACAAAACATGGCCATCCTTATTAAACGATAGGTCCTCAAATGAATTCCTCAACTTCTTTAATAACTCAATTCTCGAACCTTCCTTTGACAGCATCTTAAAATAGGAGCGACAAGCAATGCTTCCTGCAGCCACATCGAACCGATTACCAAACAATTACCTCCACAAGAAGCGATATTTCCTCTTCGGTGTTGAAACATTATCGACCACTTTGGCCGCCTTAAACACGGGCATATTGTATAAACTTCATTCTACTATGAGTCTTAGTCTATAATGAACTCAACATCAACTTTTTATCAAAGACTCTTCCTCTACTTGTCCCTATCTTCTTCTGCACGAAACCTGCTCTCCACCATAATATTGTGCAAGAAAACCAAAGACCCTCATGCAGTTCGATGGTAATCAAAGTCAACGCAACACAAAACCTAATTCATCCATTCAACAACTTCCGGCTACCACCTCACTCGTCACCACCATCAACCATCAACCGTCAAGCACCTGACAAGAAGACACAATCGAGCATCGAAACTGATAAGAATTTCAAACTTTCTAACTTTCCTCGAAAGTATGTTAAGCAACGATAAGGTTATATAAGTAGGATGTTGCGTCGGTAATATGGATGCTATCCTTTCATGCTTCAACACTGATTAGTCTTTGGAATTATCTTCTTCATTGTCGTCTTTATAATCCGATAACGCAAAATGACGAGTCGCGTTCCATTTATCATCCATCGCCTGACATGCCTAAAGCGACACAACATAATCAAATTGTCTGAAGGGTAGTATAAAGGATTGAATTGAAACAATCTATGACATCGTTGGAAATGTCTGTCACGTCCGTCTAAAATGGACACACAAACCTCACCGACAACGACTGGAGTTTCTCTCACTCCATTACTAGAGTAATACGGGATGCATCATTCCCGTAAATATTCGAGAATAGTGTGCGGAGGCCTAATCAATTATTTGTGTCGGCAAGGATTATATAACGTGTTACAGTAGCCATCAATTCATTCTCACAGGCATCAAAGCTACCCAGGCAGTATAGTGGGGTAAAATCACTAAGACGTGAGGCACGTTTCCCACATTCTCTCTATATCTCTCTATCTGTATCCTTTAGGAGCTGAATATGTAGCGTAGTCCTTACTTGTGAACTGAATATCGTCCATTTGGGATGTAAAATTTGTGTAACGGGACATGAATTTATTATGTAGAATTCCCGGTCATTTGATCTTTTCAAATACCAGCGCCTAAAAAGACACTTTAGCATCTCACATTTGTAGCAAACCCGATTCCGATGAGATCAATGTCCGTGTGTGTCCGGGACACACAGCACTCAAATGGGTCACTGTACCAGAGAGCAGTAAAGTGTCAAGCATTCAAAATTACCGTCATATACCATCCGGGAGCAAACGAGACACAGAAACTGAGTAAAAAGAGCAAGTTAAAAAGGGAATGACATACATTTAGGCTGAATGAGATTTGATTTTTTTTTTTTGTCAACTTTTTGTGCTTTGTTGCTTCCCATTCCTACAACATTTTCCATGGTGGTGTGGAACGTTTTGCTAGGGAATTATTTATCGGATGTTGTAAGCTTTTTTTTTTCCTTCTTCTTTCCTCCATGTTCAATTTGTACCCGTTCCAACGGCAGCGATTCGAGTAGGACTGACAGAACACGGATACACTAATTGGTCAATTTGTTAGGCTTTCGTTGCATACTTTAAGGCATATACACTCACCGTTCAGTGCAATGGGCTTGAGTATGGTACTTCTATAGTATGCTGTTAAAGCGATGAAAGGAATTAGTTTCCGGGCGGAAACCTGTGGTCAGTGGAGAGCAACAATTAATTTTCCGGCCAGGGTAAAAAAGGGAATGAAATTGTTGACACTTCCAATGGTGTCATAATCTGGACATGGAAACTGAAATGGAATGGTTAAGAGGGAACAGAAAACGAGTTCCGAATCGGGTCGGGAAAATTGTGTTATGTCAGTTGTGTGGTGGAGTTTCCAATGGGATTAGAGAAGGATGACCGGATAGGGGTTACACGATTGAGATTTCACATGTAAATGGAGGAAACTGTTCAGTCATGCAGAAATGGTTGCCATGCTCGTTGAAATGGACCATCTGTAAATGTTGTATAATGTGAAGTTAAACTCAATCAAAAACTGGCGCCGATCGGTGATCAACGAGGTAGTGTGGTGGTAGGTATTGGCGACTTCAACTGTATGTCAAATCACGATTTCAAAATTTCAATTTCGCGCCTAGTTATGTAAAGTGTCGTTTAGCAATGTAAACAAAGGTTTTGCCACTGATTCGATTATTTGACAAAATTGTCGAATTTTGAGTTCAAAAACTCAACAAAACAAAATGTCGCTATCACTCTTTGGTGCGCTTTTATAGACTGGCGACATCTACATACATATGTAGCTTCACTAAGTGCTTGCCATTCCCTTTTTAAATATTATTTCGTGTAAATACTGGCCAGGACAAAACCTTAAGAGGGTTATAGTTACTTGAGTCATAAAGTTTGACCTGTGCAATACTGGGCAAAGGATTGTTGACGAAGTCACTTGAGACCTACCGTTTGTATTTGCTGAGGATGAGCCGCAGCATGCCGAGCGCCTTAAAATATATTCCAACGCCTAGAAGATTCAGGATTGGTCATTGACAATACTGTTACCAAATTACCACGAGTTCAGAATAGGGTTCGAATCACTTGATTGCGATAAACTACAACTGTCTACTTTTCGTCTCAGATCAATTATCTGAGCACTTCATCACTTTTATTTATTGTTACAACCTTTTACACACACGATACACTTTATTACACACAATTTACTATTCCACCACAGATCAATTATTTGTGCGCTTCACATCTCGCTAGATGGCTTGATTACCGACCGATCACTCGTTACTGAATCCCGGGAACGGAATGTTCCCGGGGGTGAGCGTTCGCGCTTATACATATAGCCCTCGGTCCACTTCTTGAATGTTCGCCGTCAGACGTTCCCCTTGGGAAGTATTTACAATGTCCTGGCGTTCAGCAGTACGCCGCTGAAAGTTACCATCATTTCCATATCAGCATCACCAGAGCATTCGAACCTCGACAGCGAAATTCGAACATAACCGTTGCTTCGCGTCCGCAACAATACATATATGGAATAAAAACTTGCACCTCTAAACTGCAACTCGAAGGGCCAAGAGTTACTAACTCACGATCTATCGAATGAACATAGACGCTGCAAGAAGCTTCTGCATGCTTTTGCTCAGGCCGCAGTACTCGTACAACGTACGACATCAACTTTAGCTGGTTGAGTTCTACCGACGCGACGCCTCCATCGTACGATAACATGTTGCAATCAAACAGCGGCCCTATCTTGCTTCATCGTAACAGTTTAGAAGGCTGGAATTGATTGGGTAGTGGAGAATCGATGTCAGATGTGTGCCTAGGCCAGCAATTATAGTCGCTGATACGATGTCTTGCATTGACACTATCGAGTTTAAGGAACTTGTGAACAACGGAGAACCCGGTATACAACTTGGTCGATTGGAACTTAACAAATCTTCAGGTAAAGTTTTACTATGACATCAGGTAGAGTTTTACTGTGGCATCTCTGGCTTTATTGTAGCATCCCGAGGTATACTGTAGCATCTTTGGCGCCTCTAGCTTTATTGTGGCGAATCTGGCTTTACTGTTCCGCATCTGGCTTTACAGTATTTACTGTGGCATATTTGGCTTTACTGTTGCATCTCTGATTACTGTGGCGTCTCTGGTTATACCCTGGCTTTACTGTCGCATCTCTGGCTTAACTGTGGCGTCCCTGGCTATACCATGTCATCTCTGGCTTTATTGTGGAATGCGTGGCTTTATTGTGGCGTCTCTGGCTATACTATGGCACCTCTGGCTTTACTGTCGTATCTCTGGCTTTACTGTCGTATCTCTGGCTTTACTGTCGTATCTCTGGCTTTACTGTCGTATCTCTGACTTTAATGTCGTATCTCTGGCTTTACTGTGTCATCTCTGACTTTTCTGTGTCATCTCTGGCTTTACTGTTGCATCTCTGGCTTAACTGTGATATCCTGGCTTTACTGTGACATCTTTGGCTTTATTGTGGCATCTCTGGATTTACTGTGGAATCTCTGGCTTTACTGGGGCGTCTCTGGCTATAATGTGGCATCTCTGGCATTACTGTGGCGTCTCTCGCTATACTATGTCATCACTGGCTTTACTGTGGCAACTTTGGCTTTATTGCGGCATCTCTCACCTAACTGTGCCATTTCCAGTTTTAATGTGGCATCTCTGACTCTACTGTGGTATCTCTGGCTTTACTTACTTATTAGAAGAACGATCCATGGAGTATCTGAGCCTGAGCTATAGCTGCCTTCCATCCTTATCGGTTGTTAAGATCAAGTTGTCTTTCATCGTGGCGGTTCGGTCTTCTTCTCCTTCTCGAACCAGAAGGCTCGGATTCGCAGACTCTCTTAGCCGGATCGTTTGTGTTCGTGCGCTCGATGTGGCCGAGCCAGTGTAGTCGACGGATCTTGGCATTTATGGGTACCCATACGCCTCTTTGTTTTACGATGGCTTCGCTAAAAAGACTATCGGTTCCCTTCTGGCCAATGCGTTAGTAGGAAACTTATAACTCAGATAAAACTGAGCATCAAATCATGTCGGTATATTGATAGGATTTAATCGTTGACATGTATGTATGTACGTTGGCGTTACAGTCCATGAAGAACCTGAGCCGAGCTTCTCTCAATCACCCATGTTGTGTGTGATTTCATTTTCCCATAGGTGAAAGGGACCTACAGTTTATTGCCGGTTCCGAACGGCGAATTTCGAGAAGCCTTTCATGACGATTTTACTACAGGGGGTTTTGTCAGAGCCCCGTTGAGGAGAAACACCGTGAAAAACACGTTCGATGACATGGCTGTGTCGGGATTCGATCCCGTGTCATCGGCGTCAGAGGCCAACACACTACCCACTGCGCCACGGTGCTCTCACCGTTGACATACTCATGGAAATTTCTGAAGCCGTCTATTTGCCAAATGCTCCTCTATGAGTTACATTGGATTTGGGGTCCAACTTATTCTTATCTTCTAATAACACTCTACCATCGAGCATTTCTACCGGCAGTTGCACTACTTTGTCATGGAAATACCTAGTACTCTGCCATTACCTGGAGTCCCTACTGCTTTGAAAGAATGCTTACAAGTCACATCAGCTGGACTAGTTTTGCACCATCAGGCGAGAAGCTTAGAGCCTATTTGCACTGACTCAGAAACTACTTTAACTAAGTGGGACCACAACAGAGGTCTTGCCAAAGAGTGTTACAAAGGGAAGGAATACAACAATCCCGATTGGCAAACCAAAGCTCGTCTTCGTCCTTCTTTTTATAGAGGATTTAAAGGCTAGAAGAAAAGAAAACTAAAGGACGACTTACCTGTCTCTTCAAATTAGCAACAAGTCCTTCGACTTGTTTACCGGAACTAAAGGCTTGCAATAAGCCATTATGGAAATCATCATTTCCGTATAAACCTGTAAAGAACAGATACTTGGATTTAGCTTGGATTTTTGAGATAGAAAGCGTTAAACTTACCTAAGCCAATAGCTGCACAGCACATCAATGTGATGATAACTAGGGTGCAGTTTTGACATCTTTGAGCGCTCGGTTTTCTCGGCTTTCGATCACAGCATCGCGTTAACAGATATAATAGCAAACCGAATAACGACAATATAAGTAATGCGGCAGGAATTGAAGCTAGGATTCCCAAACTCTGCAAAAGATACAAAAGAATTTATTTACTGACAAGAATGGAGCTGGAAAAGAGGGTTCTGGGAGAGTAACGAAAAGTTATTTAACATTCAACACCCATTCGTGTCCAATTCAAAGTCGAATTGGAGCTTGGGCTACGTGTGAAATATTGGTACAAAAATACTTAACGAAATACGAAAGTATGTTGTGCATGCATATTGCCTCCAGAGTTGAAACGAATGCTTTTACTCTGCATACAATTTTACTCGGACATGTTCCGACTTCCCTTTACTCTCGATGTCGATTCTTGTTTGTTGTATGCCAGGACTATGTTTCCGTGTTGACAGATGGGAAGGAACAAGTTTTCTTTACAAAGAAAAAAATCGAAAGTTTTGAAAATTTTAAAATGCACACCCCACCATCGTCGATGATGTCCATTTGTTCGAGTTTTGTTGTTCGACGTTGCACTATTCTAAAACACGTCCGTCGCGTCAATTCTCCTTTTCTCCTTGTCGTCCATGGAAAACCCTTTTCCATACCGTCCTATGTCCCTTTTTTCCTTCCCTGTTCTGGTAGCGCTCAAAGGATGAAGTTCGATGGACTTCATTCATTTTGTTTGAACGTCGAATGGACGAAGGAGTTTGAGGTTAGGTGTGGAGCGCCCAGACAATACGTCTGGTAATTTGTTTTTCTCTTCCCCCTTTCACTACTTTTTACTAGTTTGAATGAATAGCAAGCGAATTGGGTGAATTTGGTACAATTTTTTAAACGTATTTAATAGATTTTTCTTCTTTTTCGATTGCTGCATACAACGAGGATGTCAGATGTGAGAATTGCAAATATCCAATTTCCATGGAATCGGGACAGTGGCTTTTGTGTTAACTTACTTGCTTGTACAGCATTGAGTGTGTTTGGGTGTTGTGTTGGGGAATTGTTTGAGCCTTTGGCAGTTGGATAGTTATACACTGTTAGAAGCGCCTTTGAGGGTTTGATTTTCGTTTTTTTGCTTGGGAGGCGAAGAACTTCTTAAGTGAATTAGTTAGTCAAAGTTGATTGTTTTGTTTAAAACGAGTTTTATAAGTAGAGAGCGTTTCAAGCCATAGTAACGACGTCCCTCTATTGTGGTTGTATTATCCTATAAATATGAAGTTTCATAATCAAGGGAGTCAATGCTCGTTACAAGAGAATTTATACAGGATGATTGTAAGCATGGGAGGGCATGAACTTGGACATACAGGGTAAAGCTCTCAATCTGGCGAGATGCTAACAACAATCCCTGTTTCATTTGCCGGGGTCAAGCTGACATGACCTCTGGATAGCCTCTCCAACACCCGTTGAAAGGTCAACTAATGTATGCAGCTATCACCCCTAGGCAAGAGGGCGCTACAATTCTCCGACTACACTGGCGGTTTTGCGGCGGGCCAACAACCCACCCATGTAAAACAAAAAACCATGTTATGAATAAGCAAAATGCCTCGGATACACGGACGGATTATCGAAACGACATGGCGCGAAAACGATTTACGGGTATACTGCTGGAATGTTATATTTTAAGCCTATAAATGGTCGCTCCAATATCAACCCCATCAAAGAGGACTTTTATGATCTCTTGGATAACGCCTACGGAGCCTGACCGGAGTACGACGTTAAAATCGTACTTCAATGCCAAAATCGGTAAGGAGAACACCTTTGGCGGAGTGATCGGAAAACAAGGCCTCCACGGTACAATAACGGATAACGGCTTCTGACTCACTTTGGCCGAATCGCCAACCAAACATCCTGGATGTGCGAACATTTGAAGGTGCAAACGTTAATTTTGACCATTTCTTCGTAACATCAAGATTCAGAGCTCAACCGTCCAATGTGAGAAAGCTCCACCAGCCCACCATGAGTAGGTTTGACATTGGACGCCTGAACACACCGGAGGATTTCAAAGTCTACAAGAAGCAGCTGAGCGAAAGACTCTCTAGTATACCTCCATACGTCGAACACAAATGTTGTAAGGCTACCACCTTTCAACCCCGACAAAAACTCGCGGTATGATAGTGAATCTGAAAAGAAAAAGGCGCTATAGCGAAAAACCAGGGCAGCGTGAGAGGCAGAAGGGAAAAAAAAAACTGATGCGACTGAAGAAAAAAATAATCGTGGCCTCCCAGCTCAAGGATATCGAGGAGTCTAGGGGCCTTTTATAAGAAAGTTAAAAGCTTTGCAGGAGGCTTCAAGAAAGGCACCCAGGCGATGCGGAATTTCGAAGGTAATCTTGTCACCGCCCCGCAGGGAATAAAGGATGTATTTAAACAGCATTTCTAGTAGCTGCTTAACTAGCATGGGAAGGCATGGGCTCGGACATACAGGGTAAAGTTGTTGATAGCTCTCAACCTTGCGAGATGCCTGCAACGATCCCTGTTTAAATGCCCGGGTCAAGTTGATGGCCTCCTCGCCCTCTGGATAGCCTCTTCAACAACCGTTGGGAGGTGAACAAACGTATGCAGCGACAAAACTCCGACCAGAATGGCGGTTGTGCGGCGGGCTAACAATGCGCCCACGTAAAGAAAAGAAAAGTTATGAATGAGCAAGGTTCTTCGGATACACGGACGGATACTTGACGACAACAACACACGAAAAAGGAACACAATTTGCGAGTATGCTCCTGGAATGTCAGAACTCTGTACACTCCCGGAGCTGCTCATGAGCTAGAAGGAATCCTCACGCATTACAAGGCGGATATTACTGCGGTCCAGGAAATACGCTGGATAGGAAACGGTATGATAAGGAAGAAAAATTGCGACATTTTTACAGCTGCACAAAAGATTGCACTTAGCGGTTAAGGTCGAAGGTCATCGACTTTAAACCTATAAGTGATCGCCTGGCTGTGATCCGCATCAGAGGCAGATTTTATAACATCAGCCTTATATGCGCACACGCCCCTACCGACGAGGCCGAAGACCCTATCAAGGAGGACTTCCATGACCTCCTGGACAACGCCTACGGAGCTTGTCCGGAGTACGATGTAAAAATCGTGCTCGGGGCTCTATTAGCCCTATCCACAAAAAAGGCGATCCTACCTCTTGCGAGAACTATAGAGGTATATCCCTGCTCAATGTCGCATACAAGTTCCTGTCCAGCGTATTGTGTGAACGTCTAAAGCCATTTTGCACCGCACTAATCGGCAGCTACCAGTGCGGCTTCCGGCCCAGCTAATCGACTATAGACCAAATGTTCACACTTCGACAAATCCTGGAAAAGACCAACGAGTTTCGAATCGACACACACAATCTTTTCATCGATTTCAAAGCCGCATACGACAGCATTCATCGTGAAGAACTGTTTGGTGCGACGGCCGAATTCGGGATCCCGGTAAAACTTATCCAGTTGTGTCGCGCCACGCTAAAAAACACGCGATGCACCGTGCAACTCGGTTCTAGGACCTCGGAACTATTCGAAACATGCACCGGATTTCGGCAAGGAGATGCGCTGTCATGTGACTTCTTCAACCTGGTGCTGGAGCAGATAGTGCGACGGGCAGGCGTCACCAGGGAAGGCACTATCTTTTACAAGTCCATCCAGCTGCTAGGATACGCAGATGATATCGACATCATCGCGTGTTCTCGCCGTGGCATTGTGGAAGCATTCAAACGAAACGAAACGAAATACATGCTGTCAAGCAAAAATCAATCCGTCGCTCACCACCTGGGACAAAATATAACAATTGACAGCTACAATTTCGAGGTAGTTAAGGAGTTCGTCTGCCTCGTTCGTTTTTCCCCAAATGACACCACAGTGGAGATCCGGCACAGAATCGCCCTTGGCAAAAACTGCTACTTCGGCTTGTCCAAACAACTGGGGTCAAAACTCCTCACTCGAAAGACCAAAGTCATGCTTTACAAAACGCTCATTCTGCCAGTCAGCAAGACTGTCCTGCTGTCCTGCTTATCGTCCAGCTTTCGACTCCGTACAGCAAGTACGGAGTCGAAAGCTGGACGATAAGCAGGACAGCGGAGCTGATTTTGGGTTCTTTCGAAAGAAAAATTCTGCGCCGGATATTTGGAGCAGAAGACCGAACCTCCGGTATAAAGAACAAGTCACCGCGGATGCACGACCGTCAAAGATGGAAGGCAGCTATAGCTCAGACTCAGATCCTCCATGGATAACTAACCTGATAAGTAAGATTGTCAGCATGAAAGTAGCACCGTACTATATCCACCGCACTATAGTCTTGTTATGGCTAATTGTGAGTTATGGGTAATATGTGTCAGTTAAATATAAGAATCGCATAAAAGGGGTAAACAATCTTACATAATCAGAATCAGAATAATAGCATTCAATCCCTCCTCGCTCTAGGTAGCCCAAAGCACTGAAGGAAAGCAACAACCATTTTTCTGTAGACAAAAATACTTTATCCCCAATTTTTTTAAAACGTGTACGCAGTGCCTGACCAAGACCTACATTAAATACCACCCACTCTGCACTCTATATTATTCGTTTCAGTTAGAAGAATAGGCGATCTTGAACCTATTCAGCACTACTTTGGGGTCCGATACCTTCACAGGATGCATCGGAGCACACCCCTATTCAAGGATAAAACATTTTACGCAGATTTGAGAGAAAATATCAGAAAACGACGACACGTAACGTAAACGGTCATAATGCAATGTCTACGACATTCAGTGAATGAGAGCGTGTCCATGTCCTTTTAACCTACATAGACCGGTACAACCAGTACACAATGTTGAGCACACTCTCACATCACCTTCCTGCAAAAGCTATGGCAACAGAGTATCCGTACAACTGCATTGGAAAAACAAACAAAAAACGGCAAAAAAATCAATCCAATGTCCTCCATCTGTACCTCCTTCCTCCCTTAATAAAAGCGACAATATTCATTGATGACAATTATGAAATATCTCATCACTGCATGACGATTTTTTTTTTATGCCGAACAACAAACGAATGAGCGCAAGGAAAAGGATATAACTGAAAACAGTCCTCATAAAAATATTGAAAAATTCACGTCCAACTATTGCGTAAATGTTTATACTCGACCCAATGTGCTCGATACCAGGCCGACTGTGTCGCCATCCGGGCGTGAACAAAGTCCCAGTCAGGGCACATCTTCATACTCGTATATGGGCTCTCCTGGATCTATATATGTTCCACCCATTCGAATGATGGAAAATTAAATTCAAATAGAGTGATTGTCCGAAATGTGGCTTTAAACACTTTCCGGTGTTAGATAGATAGTTTCGCAGATGGAATTTTGTTCATTTTCCTGACGTGCGGGTCGTAAATGAATTTATGGAGAACAAATTCTGTCAGTCAAATATTGACGGATGTTCAAAAATGCAGGCGCTGTCAAAAGGATTGCAATCATTTCAATTTAGTGGTTGAGTGGTAGGCGAAAGCTTGTGAGTGATAGGTAGGTGGTTTACAATGTATAGCGAGGCAAAACACAAACTTTTTTTGTTTGAAATCTGAATTTTGTTAAGTTTCATGTCAGTTACGCTGCCTAACTAACTCCAGAACTTTGGAAGTTTCCATTTTTTTGAGTCTAGTTTATGTGTAGGTTTTCGTAAAAAAGAGAACACAATACGGCATAGTATCAAAAAAGAAAAAAAACGGGATACCACAGAGCAGATAGTTAGGCCCTAGTCTATTAACTTTTAATGTCACTTCTTCTATTGCTTTCTCCGTCGGACCGTTTGAACTGCTTGGAAAGATACACCAGATAAATGGGAGAGCTGTGTGATATCAGGTGTACAAATAAGTATCGGGGGATTTACAAAAGATTGCGTGGCCAGCATTAAATCGCATCGTGGGGTGAACCGGAGCCTCAACCAACATGCCCCTCACCTAGCACGATATTTTGCTAGCCATTGCCGCACACCCAGTTGGCTGAGGTCTCCTTCCACCTGTGTGCGCCATCTTAGGATCGGCCATCCTCTGTTTCTTCGTTCCTCGGAGTTGGATTTAAAGACTCTCCAGGATGGAGCTGTGGTGTCCATTCGCTCTACTTGACCTAGCCATCTTAGGCGTTGAATCCGTAGACGCCTGGCTAGACTCATATCGCTGTACAGCCTGAAGAGCTAAATCGTTCCTTCAATCCCCCGTCTGCGTTTATAGGACCGAAAATCAGGACCTCCTCGTCCGCTTTAAATAGTGTCCATGCTTCTGCGCATTACAGCAGGACCGGAATGATAAAGGTCTTGTATAGAATCAACTTTGTCGTTCGGGAGAGGGCTTTAATACTCAATTGCTTCCTGAGCCCAAAGAAACAGCGATTGGCAAGAGTGATTCTGCATTTGATTTCGGAACTGACATCGTTGTTCCAGGTCACTGCGGAGCCAAGGTAGACGAAGTCCTTAACTACCTCAAACTCATATCTGCCTCTTGTATTGGCCAGTGATTTTTGCACAATAATTTCTAATACGATGTTGAAGAAATCACACGACAGCGCATCGCCCTGCCTAAATACTTTTTTGACATGAAAACTATCGGTCAGGTCTTCACCGATTCGGATGAAGCAGTGAGCATTCTCCAAAGTTATCCTGCATATTCTGACAAGGTTTGCGGGAATGTCAAAGGTGAACATGGCGTTGTATAGTTCGTCTCTAATTACGCAGTGGTGCGGTTTGAGAGCACCGTGGCGCAGTGGGTAGTGTGTTGGCCTCTGACGCCGATGACACGGGATCGAATCCCGACACAGCTATGTCGTCGAACGTGTTTTCACGGTGTTTCTCCTCAGCGGGGTTCTGACAAAACCCCCTGTAGTAAAATTGTCATGAAAAGCTTCTCGAAATTCGCCGTTCGGAACCGGCAATAAACTGTAGGTCCCTTTCACCTATGGGAAAATTAAATCACACACAACATGGGTGATTGAGAGAAGCTCGGCTCTGGTCCTTCATGGGCTGTAACGCCAACATACATACATACATACATGCGGTTTCGTAGTCGACAAATAGGTGGTGAGTGTCGACTTGAAATTCATTGGTTTCTTGCAGGATCTGCTGCAGTCTGAAGAGATGGTCGATGGTGGACTTACCTGATCCCTGAAGCCACACTGATAAGGAGAATCATTCCCCTGTAGTTGCCACAGTCAAAGGGGTCGTGTGGATCGGGCAAACGATGCTGAGACTCCCCATTACTTGGGATTGCTTTTCTTTGACCATATCTCACAGATGAGCTGGTGCATGCTCCTAATCACGTCATCTCCAGCTACTTTTAAGAACTCAGCAGACAGTCCGTCTGCGCCAGCAGCAGATTCAAAGCGTGTTAATTATTAATAAGTGTGTAACTGTAACATACTTAAGGTGTCATTAGAGTTTTTGTTCTTGACACGCAATAGAACGTGTATAGTTTTAACACGAATAAGTGTCTCAATTTCAAAGATCAAACGTGTTGAGTGACACACTTAATTTTAAAATGTGTCGAATGACACACTTGCTGCGTGCTGTTTAACGTACTAGCATTTGCAGTGTGGATGAGCTTATATAGCTGGATTAGAACTGGTAAAGTATGAAGCCTTACTCATGAATAGTAGTAAGGAACGAGACAAAAACTATTGTGGCAAAGTTTCTCGGAATCCGGAATACTGTCAACCCCCGGAAGACTCGAGCAACAGCGAAGAGTAGGATCCAAGTGATAGCGATTCGACTCCATACCAAAGAATCAACTGATGGGCATGCCAACGAACTGGACCGAAATTACATATATTATTCGATCAGTAAAGGTCTTAAGCTTGAAGGGAGACTAATTCTCGATTTAAGAAAATGGCGCAATCAGATTCATAGTGAAAGCTGGGTGTTCTCGTCAACCAGTTCCTAGCCAAAAAAAGCGGTTCTTAGTAAATTTGAACAAAAGGTTTAAATGGGAAAAACTAATTACAGAAACTCCAACACCCACTGAACTGGTAACTACACGAAAAGCTTGATTTTAACATCGGTTTTCTGAGGTTAAAAAGACTAAGGCATATGTATGAGACCCTGTTCATTGGTATAGAGCAGCATTCCCATGAGGAAAGTCACTGAAACGATATGGTTTAGTATGTTGGAGAATATTCTAGAGTGGAATCGTAGTTCCGTTGGCAAAATCACAAGGCTGTGTAAGATTAGAGTCTATAGGGATGAGCCTGTTGTGCTATAATCCTTGTTTAAACCTCAAAGGATTAAATCATTGTGACATATTCTCGTGTCACCGATCATGTAAACTTGAGAACTAGCAAGGGGCAAATTTTATTTGTGTAACGAGATGACATTGATGTGACTAAATGCTCGTGAACGAAACTTCATTTAAATTTTAGGCAGTTTTAAAGCAGAAACTTTGACAAGCTTAGATTGGACGCCAAACTCCTTCTGTTTCTTTGAGCTTAAAAGACAATTAAGCAGCAGAACCGTCTCCCTAGGAAAAGGGATTTTGGTACTCGCCCATTTTTTTTTTTTTGTATATCTACACCCGCACTCAAGGCTAATGCGCTTATAACGTTTTTGAACGTTGTGCGAGCGAAGGTAACATGGAGAGAGAGAGTTTCGCGCAGGTTGATGTTTTTGACACACAACCTGAACGGAGTGCAGTGGCTTTTTGGGTCGTAGATGTTCGTTCACTACTCTCAGGGATGGTTTGTCCTAGATAGGACGAGAGCCGACCAAATTTCGCGTTGGTTATAATTCACAGTGATTCGTTCATGCACTTTTGATGTTAATATTGCATACGCTGAGGATGAATTTCAATTGACCATGTTTTTTTTTTTTTTAGAGACTCGCACAGGTTCAAGAGTTTTTATATTCTCTTATGATGTGTTGACACACACAACCTGAACGGAGTACAGTGGTTGGGGTCGTTGATGTTCGTTCACTACTCTCAGCGGGTGGTTGTCCTAGAACTAGATAGGCCGAGAGCTGACCAAATTCCGCGTTGGTTATAGTCCGTAGTAATTCGTTCAAGCACTTTAGTATTGCATACGCAGAGGATGAATTTCGGTTGACCATATACATATGTATGTACTGTGAGTGTTATGCCTGCAGCAGTACGTTTGGTCGCTTTGCATTCACAACTGCGTTGCATACTTTTTTCCGTATAGGAATTGCTTTTTCTTGCCTATGAAACGAATTTGCACTATGGACCTTCACCTCGACGGTCTATGATGTTAACCACTGCACCACAGCCACCCCCAAGATGCAGTGGCTTGGAACTTTTGAATATGTTCAATCGTTGGTTTAGTTACTGTTGCAATTGTTGGCTAAAGAAACTCCAGGGCATACTCGAATGGTTAGGGACTATCCAATAAGGGGATAGTTGCCCGGAAGGGGTCCGTTTTCCCTGGTAAGGACGGATAACATGTCCTAACAGATAACTGGTATGGCTGCGATAAAGTGGTTAGATCGAGTCTGATAATTGCTTTAAGCCCAATGGTCCCTGATTGGTTATCCCTTTTTTTCTTAACAGACATACGGTCTATGAGTTCAGAGATGTCCCCATGGAACGTGATATCAACTACTAGTAGCCTCAAACGTACTATTTAAGTACCTCTTAGTGTTATTGAATGACCCTTAAGTAAATAATAATGATTTTAAAATAGCCATAATCGTTTCTCAAAGTTCAACCGCGACTACAGAAACGCTCATTGGCTCACGTACATACATTAAACCTATTGAATCGCATTACCATTTTCGGCAACTCATCGCCCTTCCTTTCAATTGTGTTCCCTAACAGGAAGCACAACAGCGGCCCTTGCATAGTCACCTCCGAATCTAGCATACATTGCCCACATATGGTCATGACTTTCACTGGAGTCAGTACCAGAAATAAAATCCAGATGGCATGGTGACGGTGCGCTTTTATCTCAATTTCGAGTCTGATTCCCGTTCCAGAAGAATATATAAAACAAATAACAATTCTATTCACAGCTGTGTAGCGGACAAGCTCACACCTAGTCTCGTACGTACTCGATTTGCTCGTCGAATAGTAATTTTTGGACAAATATTATCCGAACGTGATGGGGTAAATTGATTCTTCATGAATCGCTAACTCGCACCTCTTGCATTTCCGTTCGGTTTCTCCATCTTTTTATCTCTCTGTCAGTTAATGTAAGAAGACAACATACACGTCTAACCTAGGCCACTTCCGATAAATTCATTGAGTTCACCTAACACCCAAGCACGCGGATATACATACATATGTACATACAACCCATCGTACCTCCTGCGCGTATCTGGAGAGGAGCTTGGAATAGTAGGTGAATTATTCATTCGACCCGCATCGTTTTGGAGTAATAAAAAATAAGAATTTAAATTGAAATGAGCATTTGCATGCATGCACGCTGTGCTTGCATCTCCTCTTCCCATCGCATCTGGGCTGACTGTCTTTGATTTGTTTGAATTCAGTTTTTTTTTGATTTTTTGTTTTCTGTATCCCGTATATCTCACTCGGTTTGCCCCAGAAACCAGACGATGATGACGATGACGAGGAACACGAATCTAAAGCTCTACTTCAGAGGCACACTTGCAACTCCCAAGCAACCACTAGAAAACGAAAGAAGAGTCTTGCCACGTTGCAAGCGATGCGTCTATCTACAATATGTATATCCATCTATGCACGTTTGTTTTTTGGGACGAAATGGGATTGCAGCTCTCTATAGGCTTGGCGCGCCTCTAGAACGCGGCACACAAGACTACACCGTAGAAGAAGTGTAACTATTTTTATCCTGCTGTTTAGGATGTGGAAGTTATTGGGTCAAAGTGGCAGATGGCTTTGGGTCGGGCTGGTTGGTGCGGCACACACGATGTACGATGTTGTCGTTCTGCTGTAGTGCATGGGTTTCTATCTTAGTTCTTGTATTGGAGTGGCAAGAATTGAAAAGAGAGGAAATAGAAAAAACCGAGGAATATGGGTATAACGAAGTGATGCGGGTGCCATGGGATTTGCATAGTCTCCTGATAGTGTTTCTGGGAGGAAAAATATGGTTATCGTGATGTATTGAGGTACATATATGTATACGTAGTATCTTGATGGGGATCATAGATTTCGTGCGGAAAGGAAAATGTTTCCTGTTGTTAGGTGTCTTATTCTATTGCGTTTGGAGGGTAGACGGATTTTGGGTAGGGTCAGGATAGTTTTTTGTGTCGTTTTGCGTGTTCAGTTGAATGCCCCTGGGAGTAATGTGTTGAAGATGGGTGCTGTGGGTATTGTCTTTGAAACAGATGTACACGATGAACCTCGAGTCGAATTACAAAACTAGGCTAGAGGCTGACATTTCGATCAATAATATTTGGGTCAAGTCAGGTGGATGTTTAAGTTATAGGTTTCGCCTTCGGGCATCGTGTTAAGAGAATGCTTTACGGTCAGTTTAACTAATTAACTTTACTAATCCAGTTAGGTTAAGGTGGTTAACCGACTTGCGCGTTAGCGTACAAATAGCGCATAGGCGCCGTTTTGATGCCATTACTTATCCAAGTTCCCTGCAAAAATTATTTCAGTATAATTGTATGGAAAGAACGTCGGTGTAGGTAGTGCAGTTCCACAAGTTATTTACGCAACCGCATAATAGAGTACCTCTTGTGCTCCTACAGTATCCTTTCAATAGACTTGTCACCAAATGACCACGACATATGTACATACATTTTCAGTGGGCCGCATGTTCCACTAAAGGGGTCGCGGGGACAATGCGCGCACGCGCATCCTCCTCCGCCATCGAGCTATGCAAAAGCACACCGAGACGAGTTTTTTGACTGGGTCCAACCACCTCATCCTGGGTCTGTCAAGCGGTCGCCTACCTGATGGTATTGCATTAAAGGCACGCTTCGGAAGTCGTGATGATGGCGACGTGACCAAGCCCATTCCGTTTGGAGAAGCAGCTGCTCAACATTGAGAGCCCCGTGTTTCTCACCCTATCCCGCCGAGTAACCACCACAACAGCACGAAGAAATTTAATTTCGACAGCTTGTATTCACGATGATGTTCTTTCAGTCAATACCGAGATTTCATAACTATAGGTGAGACTTGGAACAAATACTGAGTTAGAAACCGCTAACTTGGCTTTGACACCAAACTCGGTCTTCCTGATTACAGATCTTCCAATCTGTTTCAAAATTGACCCAGCTTGGCCAATCATCCAGGCAAGCTCAGTATTACTCCTCCCATTACTCGTGAAGAAAACCCCGAGATTCTTAAACTTAGCCACCTGCTTCAATGGGACTCCACCAACATGTAGAGTGCACTGGGCAGGTGTTCTGGAAATAACCATAGCCTCGGATTTGTCCACGTTAACCCTCATCCCAGCCACATACAGCCAAAAACCTATCTAGTGAGCGTTGGAGTTCCGCCTGGGAGGATGTGAGAACAACTAAGTCATTTGCAAAAAGAAGATGGCTTACCCTCAAGTCTTCCAATGTAAAACATTCCTCGCCTCGACTGCGCTGCAACATCCAGTCCCTATATATGTATAATGAAAACGAGAGGTGACAAGACGCACCCTTGGCGAAGTCCCACTTGCACGGTGAAAGGTGTTGATTTACTAACGTTAAGCCGAACACAGCTGCTACAGTTTGTGTATAGAGACTGAAAACTCTATACTCTTGCAGAACACTCCAGAATTTACCTCGAGGAGCTGGGTCATACGCCTTTTCCAAATCTATTACAAAGCAGCTGTATATCGGTTGGGTGTACTCCCAAGCCTTCTCAAGGACGGCCCATAACTCTAAAACGCGCCTCCAACACCTTAGCGTAGACTTTACCGGGGACACTTAAAAGAAATATGCCCCTATAGTTGAAGCACTCTTTTTTTTTATCCCCCTTTTTGATAAGAGACACAATCATCCCAGTCTGCCAATCGCTAAGTATCCCACCACATTTTCAGGCCCCCTTAATGCCACACGGGAGAGTCATAATACTCCCTCTTTACCCATTGCCTTAGGCATTTCTGGCCGAACTTCATTCACACCGGCGGATTTGCCAACTTTTAGCGTTTCAACAGCTAAAATGACTTTCTTAACTGTTAGACTACTCTCCGCCCCACTCAAGACAGGTCTGTCCCCCTCAGCGCCCTGTTCGGGATTGAGCAGCTCCGAAAGTGCTCGCTCTATCTGCGTAAGATGTCCACGTCATTGGAAAGCAACACACCATTTTTGGATTTAACTCCTTCGATTATGTTGAATTTTCTTCCTCTGAGCCGGCGAATGGTTTGCCAGAACACCTTTTTCGCAGATCTATGGTCGCCTTCATACTTCTCGCCGAACTCCTTCCAGGACTGCTCTTTAGCTTCAGTCACGGGAAGCAGCCTCCCAAAAGAATCCAGTCTCTCCACAAACATCACGTGCAGAGGCAATAACAGCTGTTGAAAATAGTCGCCATTCTTTCTCTAGAAAGGTTTAATTAACTGGAAGATGGCCAAAACCTTCTCTTTACCAATTTACTTCTCAGACTGTGGTGACCGTGATGCAGTCGAGCGGAAGATCTGTAGTTCAAAGTCTGCCCATAGCCAAGAAATACAATTCCTTAACGGAAAAATTGTGCAACACAGCTGTTGTGAACGCGAAGTGATCAAAATACTGATGAAGGCATAACACTCACAGTATATGGTTACTTCAAATTCATACTCTGTGTGTGCAGTTCTAATATAACACCATAATCACATGGAACATTTGCTGGGAACTACAAGCAAAGTGAAAATTCAGTCAAGTTCCTCTCAAATGCTATGTAGCACAACCACCCCTGGAGAACGAACATCTGCGACCCAAACCATCTGCATCTCGATATCTGCAACAGTACGATTCGATAACCTAGTCATCGACGGACTCACTTAACTAAACATGTAAGCAGATCTGAAGCGATAGTTTAGAGTTAAAAAATGATTTCATGTTTCTACGTAATCTGCCTTGACTTCTAGACACTTGATCTAGCGTTTCTCCAACATCAGGGACAAGAATATTCATCTACAGTCCTCTCAACTCCTTCATTGGATACGAATGCCTTCTAGAAATAGAAGTCTGAGAGTGCCAAATCAAGATAATAGCGAGAATGCCCGAGCAAATCGTTCCCCAAAGGTAAAGGTGCGTTGCCCTGTTGAAAAATGTTTCTTTTTTCTTGAAGCTAGGACACTTGCGAATTTTGGCATCCGGCAGGTCCAGAAAATTGGAGTAATATTGTTATGCCTTTTGAAAGGTTAACAGAATCTCGGTGTCCGCCCACTGCTGAGACTGGTGTTTAGTGGTGAAAAATGCTTTTGCGGCCGGACCTGAAACACTGGCTTCAAAGACTGAAGCATTGTTTACCGCATCACCAAGGAACTCATGGGCGGTAACCTTCTGGTTAGGGCAAGGATACATACTATCACCACCTGAGTACCACTAACACTGACGCCCAACCCAGCATTGCCGGACAAGAAGTCGAGAGAGTGGACAGCTTCTATATCTAGGAAGTATGGTCTCCGCTAACAGTGGTGGTACCAAACTGGATATACGCAACAGAATCGGGAAGTCTAAAGCTACGTTCGGTATGCTATTTACAATTTGGAACAGCAATGTTATCAGCTTAAGAGCCAAGCTGCGACTGTTCCGCTCCAACGTGGAATTAGTACTGGTTTATGGGCGCACTACCTGGACGGTGGACACCATTAACACACGCAAGCTACAAATCTTCGTAAATACCGTATCTCCAACGAACAACTTTAAAGAGAGAGTGGCGGTGGATTGGACATACCGCACGACGCGAAGACAAATTCCACCCCTCAGCCAAACAGGTAGAATAGTGGGTCGCCCTAGGCAAACGTGGCGCAGAACAGTCGAGGAGGAATCGAGATCTTTATGAATGAGGAGTTGGAGGCAGCTCAAACGCGTTGCAGAAGTTCGAACTAGAACATGGCAGGCATGGTTGATGCCCTATGACCCCCGAGTGGTTTTAGGAACTAGTAGTAGTTGAATAGCGGTGGACCTAGGTCTCATCCATTCTGACTAATTTGCTGCACAAAATTTATCGATTGCCTACTGAATCGGTCCAAAGATTGCTGCGAAAATAGTTTGCGCATTTACTTTTGATCGTCGTTCAGCAGCCGCCGCACCCATCCCGCACGAAGCGCGCCACTAATTATCACTAACCCTCACTCGCCTATTGTCCGACATGATCTCATGGCAGACTGCTTCCTGTTATCAAGACCAAGTTGTCCTACATCCGCAATTACTTGGTCTTTATACCGGCGGTTTGTTCTTCCTCTCCTTCTTGAGTCAGGTTGCACGGATTCGAAGACCCTATTAGCTGGAGGGTTGGTGTTCATGCGCTCGATGTGCCCGAGCCAGTCTAGTCGACAGAACTTTGCCTTCCAAACTATTTATATCCAGTATCCACATCTTTGTACAGATTGTAGAGCTTGCGGTTATGTCTTCTCCAGCATTCGTCTTCCTCGTAGACAGGACCAAATATCCGGCGCAGAATTTTCTTTTGAAAGAAACCAAAATCAGTTCCGCCGTTCTGCTTATCAGTGTATAAGCGTTTTGTAGAGCATGACTTTGGCTCTACGAGTGAAGGGTTTTGATCCAAATTGTTTGGACAAACCAAAGTAGCAGTAGTTGGCAAGGGCATTTCTATGTCGGATCTCCACTGTGGTCTCGTTTGTGGAGTTTACGTTCGCCTTGAGGTGTATAAGCTCCTTATGTCGATCGTTATGTTTTGTCCCTGGTGAACGACGGATCGGTTTTTGCTTGACAGCATGCATTTTGTCTTTTTCTCACAAACTTTAAGACAAACTCGTTACGCCTATTCTTAAGTCGCCGTTAAAGCTTCTACAATTACACGCTGAGAGCGATGATGTCAATATGGTAAGCGTATCCCAGCAGCTGGACGGATTTGTATACGATTTGGTCTCTAGCCGGAACGGAAGCCGCGCTGGTACGTACCGATTTGTGTGGTGCAAAAAGGCTTTAGGCGTTGACATAGTACACTGAATAGGATTTTATAAGCAACATCTAGCAGAGATATACCTCGGTAGTTAGTACACGAGGTAGGATGGCCTTTTTTTGTGGAGGGGGCAAATAGAGCTTATATTCCAGCTGCCAGGCTTGCTTTCATCTTTCCAAATTGTACAGATGAACTGGCGCGTGCTCCTTACCAGAACATCGCGGCCACCCTTGAAGAGTTCTAATGGCAAGCCATCTGAGATGACCTCAGACCTTATCACTCTCTCTTAGTCATGCTCGTTAAGCAGCTGCTGAAAATGCTGTTAGAATACTTCCACTATTCTCTGCGGATCGGTGACAAGATTACCTATGAAATTTCGAAGAGCCTGGGTGTCTTTCTTCAAGCCTCCTGCAAGGCTTTTAGCTTTTTATTATAAAAGGCCCGTATTTTAACTTTGTTCCTAGACTCCTCGATATCCTTGAGTTCGGAGGCCGCGAAGATTATTTTCTTCTTCTTTAGTCGCAGTAGTTTTTCTCCTCCCTTCTACTGGCTCGGTTCCCTCGCTTCTCTCGCGCTGCCCTGGTTTTTCGCTGCAGCGCCTTTGTTACGCCTCGTCGGTTGTTGCCTTTTTCTGCTCACACTCGCTATCATACAACGGGTATCTTGTCGGGGGTGGCAAGTAATTGAAGGTGGTCTCGGTAAGTTCCCGAATGACTGCGCGGCCGTTTGACATTTGGGCTCGATGTAGGCATTTTTTTTTTTTTTTTTTTTTTTTTTTTTTAATTTGCGCGCACTCAAGGTCTAATAACCTTATTATGTCGGCGACACAGTGCGGGCAGAAGGTAGAGAGGAAGAGGAATAGAGGAGATGCCAATGGACATTGATCTTAAATGCTTGCATGTTGCATTGAGGGGGGAAAACCGAATCCGGCAGGGAGTTCCAGATTCGTGTGGTTCGGTTAATGAAAGATTCTCTATATTTGACAGTACGTCCGAAAGCGGGCTTCAGAGTATATTGGTGAGCATTCCTAGAGAGACATGTATTGCGGGAGAAATGTTGAAGGGGCGGAATGCAACTGGCTATTTCATCAGAGCATTTTTGGTGGTAGTAACGATAAAACAGGGAGAGGCAGGTAACATTCCTGCGGTGTTCCAGCGAGTCTAATGTTTTGGTAATGCTGGAGTCACCTATCAGTTTTATGGCCCGTTTTTGTTATTTGTCTAGTAGGTGCAGTGAGGTCTTGGAAGCACCGGACCAGACATGAGCGTTAAACTCTAATTTGGGGCGAGGGTGAGAAATATTTCTTGCATCTGTATAAGAATCCTAGGCATTTCGCAGCATTCTTGGCGACACTGAATATATGGTCGCTCCAATTAAGATTGTGAGCAACACTCATACCCAGGATGGAAAGCTTTTCAGTTTCTGAGATGCAAGTGCCATTCATGGATAATGGCCGCGGGTTAGTTAAACGCTTTAACGACAAGAGGCAGCATTGTGTTTTGGAAGCATTAAATTCCACTCTATTGTTTTTACCCCATTGGATGATGCTGTCGATATCGGAATTTAATGAGCTTAACATACGCTGCCGCTCATTATCTACAACCGAAGTACAGGGTCGTAAACTGGTGAGCGAATATGAGAAGCTGAGGGTACTGTCGTCAGCGAAGGAGTGAATTGGATTAGAAGTAACAGACAAGAGATCATTTATAAAAATAAGAAAGAGTGTCGGAGACAAAACGGAGCCCTGGGGAACACCGGCATTTACAAAGTGAGTATCAGACTTGAATCCGTCCAAAACAACTTGAATTGAACGATTCGAAAGGTAGCTTCTAATCCATTGAAAGAGAGACTCATCGATCCCAAAAGCACGCATTTTCGACAAAAGGGCTTCATGCCAAACCCTGTCAAATCCTTTCGAAATATCCAGTGCAACAATTTTGCTTTCACCTGCTTGGTGAAGCGAGTGATTCCACTTTTCAGCGAGATATGCCATCATATCACCAGTGGATCTGTTGCTGCGGAAACCGTATTGGCGGTCATTGAGGAGTTTCCGTGATTCAAGATATTTCATAAGCTGACGGTTAATCAGCTTTTCCATGACCTTGGAAAGAAGGGACGTTAGTGCAATGGGTCGGTAGTTGGAGGGAGAAGATGATTCACCTTTTTTGGGTATAGGCTGGACAAATGCTTTTTTCCACCTACTCGGAAAGAGCCCAGAGGTGAAGGAAAGGTGAAAAAGCTTACGCAGTGGAAGAACACCTCTTCAGAACTATTGGGGCAATACCATCTGGACCAGCGGATTTGTGTATGTCGAGGTCTTTAAGAACCCTTGCGACTGTACGAGTGCGGAAGTGGATTAGTCCCATGGTGGAATTGACGCACTCTAGTACAGGCGGAGACAAAGTACAGGCTGGCAGCTGAGAACTGGTTGCGAAATGGGCAGCAAGTAGGTTAGCTTTGTCTAAGGGGGTGACAGCTGGAATGTCATTGTGGATGAGCGTCGGTATAGACGACTTAGTTGAGTTTTTTACGTGTTTTACAAACGACCAGAAACTTTTGCTACCTTTGGGACATTGAAGGATTTTACGCCTTAATTTTTGGTCGGATTGGAATTTAATCCGTCGAATGTGGGTGTTGCAGTCATTTCTGGCTCGTATGTACTTTTTTCGGTTTTCCTCAGAACTGTTGGCCTTGTAGGCCCGAAAACTTAGCTCCCTGAGCCTAATAGCCTCTTTGCAGCTCGAGTCAAACCACGTATTATCCTTAGGCCTGGTGCTTTTAATCTTGCTGGGAATAAAATTTGCCATGCCGATTCGGATAATGTTTACGATAATATCAGTTGCGGCGTCCACGTCCTTGTCGAGGAAGCACAACGACCAGTTAAAGATCCGAAAGAAGTTGTTATGGCCGCACCAGTTTTTCTTTCTCGTATAGCCAAAGTGTTCTCTTAGGAGCTTTTTCTTTAACTGGATGGTGGGAGTTCGAGAATTTTGCTGATATCATGCAGTGGTCAGACAAGCCTAGGCATACCGAAGAGTCTTTCGTTCAGTTGCTCCCTTGAGACTCTGGTCACCTCCGGTGTGCCCAGGCGTCCAATATCGAACCTAGTCATGGTTGCTTCGTGCAGCTTTCTGACAATAGACAAACGACTCAACATGCGCGACGGGAATGCTTCATGTCACGATGGCATGTCGGTACACAGGGCACAACCAATTCAAGTTGTATAAGAATTATACATGAGAACTGCGAAGAATTTAAATGAACCGCCATCCATTCGACCGTTAATTCAGAGCTCGGTATTAACTGTATAATCACCAAAAATTCATTTAAAGAAAACCTATTCAAAAATCGATTTTTTGATGACAATTCACTGCAAGTCGAAGGCATGAAGGGCGCCCGTAGCATAGTTTTAATAACCATCACCTGCCAAAATCGCTATTCTCTACAGTAACGTTCTATTGTAAATATTTTGTGACTGGATTATAAAAAAGCATTTATGTAATAATTCAATTAAGGCTGAAAATTACATGCCATTCACCCGTTTTGCCCACGTAATTGAATACATACATATATACGAACCCCATCGAGTGTAGCGCTGGCCTTGATCACTAACTCCTCAAGCCGTAGGCTCTGCCGTGCGCCTTCGTATGATAGTATCGTCATCTCTCAAATCCAGTTCCCTTGGAAGAGGAAAGATGAAACGACAAAAAGAAAATACAGAATACCGACTGATTACCCATTCAATATGAATGTCTAAACGGAAAGGGGTCATAGACACATATGCCAACGCAGTAGTAGTAGGTTTTGTGCAGTAGATAGACAACCAGGTGAATGATGGAGGCAATGAAAGACGCTACAACAGTTTACATGGTCCGGTGATTTGAATGTAAAGCAGTGTGATGTCGTGCTTTATGTTCTCCTTTTTCCATTCATTTTCATTTCTCTTTCTCCCTGTTGTTGTCCGATCCATCACCTTATGCCCCTAAGACTCATCATAATGGTAATCGTAGTGAATTGTGGTCAGTCTACAGAACAGATTGACGTTACCAACGCACTTAAGTTATTCTACATCTATCGTTGTTGGATAGGCATTATCAGGAATCGTGCGAGAAGATATATCCCAACAAACCATTTGCATATGAAAGTGGGTAGCAACCCATTGAAACGGGGGGGGACTTTTGTTACATCTCCTTTCGCTTCCGGTACAACGACGTCATTTCATCATCGTCCGTTCGTGGCTAGATTCAGAGTGTCTTGCCTCTCTCTGACTGTAAAATTACCACGACCAGTAAATCATCATTGCCATCACCATCATCATCCTCGTCGTCATAGTAGAAGTCGTCGTCATTGTGTCATATGATAATGAAGCAGAGGACGAGAGGGAGCACTCGTACTACTAACAGTGTCGTCTGGAGAGAAATTCCTAAGTAGCATCCGCATAGTAACGATTTTTCTTTTTTGCATTTTGCTTTTTGGCTAGTGCCCTTGTTTTCATTGTTACTCGTAAGCCACTCAAACAGGATGGAAGCGTGTATGTATGCGTCCTGGAAGTGAGGTTTAAAATTTAAATATTCGTTTATGACCAACAGTGAGAATATTTTCAGGTGGTGTACACCCAATCCATGGGGGAGGACAGATTAGGATTTAGTTTTATCAGACCAGGACGGTTGGTCCAGGCAGGGGGTTGAATTTTGCTATTGAATAAAATATTTCTGTTTTTTTTTTATAGTAGATACTCGTAGTAGAGATATTTTTGTGGATACGCAAACTGGGGTTAGAGAAGTTTTTGCGAATGTTGTTCATGGAGGTAGATGGATTTTATGAACAGATGTTCATCTCACTTGGTCGGTGAATAAATTAGAAGACGACGAGTGTTTAGAAAGGTGTAGAAGACGAGTGTAGATGTTGTTTGAGGTCGTGGTTGTCAAAAGAGGTTTCTGCCTTCAAAGAGTGTCCTAAAACTTAGCAGGATTTGAATTTGGCGCCCATTGTGCCTGACAGTTCACTGACATTGTAAATGAAAACAAGTTTCCGTTTTCACAACGAAAAATATGCTTAGGACAGTTATTTAATTTCACTAGCTTTAAAGCTAGGGTCTTCTAATAGGGACTTTTCAACTTTGACAATTGATAGGGGCCATATTGTTGAAGCTACATCTGTCAAATTGGCTGTCATTTATTCAGTCTGTTTTACCAAATCACGACAGACGGACATAGCGTTTAACAACATCTGCAAATGTTGTTCTAAAATTGTTTTATCAAAATGGGTGTTCTGTTCGGGCACCGTCCCGCTCTTCGCCCATTGTACGGTCGCCATAATCGTCCTACCGAGAGGACTATTGGTAGTGTGGTGGATAAATTTGAGTCCACTAGTTCAATTACGATAAACCAACACCACCAAAAAAAATCAACTAACCGAGGGCATCGTGGCGCAGTGGTTAGTGTGTTGGACATCTGGAAAGACTACCAAGACCAATTCACAAGGGACGATGAAAGCAGAGAATTCGGTCTCCCTGACCTGGACGAAGTTAGGAATGCTTTTTCTAAGACCAACACAGCTGCTGGAGCAGACGGACTATCCGCCGAGCTCCTTAAGGCAACTGGAGATGAACTGATTCGGAGTATGCGCCAGCTTACGTAAGATATGGTCAGAGGAATGCCAGCCCGGGGGTGGCCGTGGTGCAGTGGTTAACATCATCGACCGCCGAGCGGATGGTCTATAGTTCAATTCGCTTCATAGCCAAGAAAATGAAATTCTTACACGGACAAAAAGTATGCAACGCAGTTGTGAATGGAAAGTGACCAGATGTACTGCTGCAGGCATAACACTCACAGTATATGGTCAACTGAAATTCATCCTCTGCGTATGCAATATAAAAAGTGCATGAACGAAAGAGTACGGACTATAACCAACGGGGAATTCGGTCGGCTCTCGTCCTATCTGAGACAACCACCCCTGAGAGTTAACGAACATCAACGACTCAAACGATTGCACTCCGTTCAGGTTGTGAAGACCCCTGGCCGGGAAGTCCACTATCGATTAAGTATTCATACTGCGGCAGATCCTGAAAAAAACCAACGAGTTTCGGATCGACACTAACCACCTGTTTGTCGACTTTAAGGCCGCTTACGATAGCGTACATAGAGACGAGCTATATAGCGCCATGTCTAGTTTTGACATCCCTACCAAACTCGTCAGATTGTGCAGGATGGCATTATAGAACTCTCGCTGCTTCATCAGGATCGGAAGCGACATAACCGAGAGCTTTAATGTCAAAAAAAAATTTAGACAGGGCGACACGCTGTCGTGTGCCTTCTTCAACATCGTCCTTGAAAGGATCGTGCAAAACTCACTGGTCAAAAGGAGGGCCACGATCTTTATTAAGTCCGTACAACTGTTCGCATAAGCTCGGCTTATAAAGGCCAGATGTCAGTTAGGCCTTTACGAGCATTGAAGGCGGAAGCAGCTAAAATGGAACTGGCGGTAAATGAGGCAAGACGAAATATTTGCTGTCGTCGAAAAAGGACACGAACCACCGGCGTCTTGGCCAGGGCGCACATATTGGCAGGTGTAATTTCGTCATTCGTAATTCTACCTAGGCTTCGCAGTGACATGCAGCAATGACATCAGTCCTGAAGTCAACCGCTGTTTCTTTGGGCTCGGGAGGCAATTGAGAAGCAAAGCTCTCTCCCGGAAAAACAAGGTGACCATATGCATACAAGACCCTAATCATCCCGGTCCTGCTTTGTGGCGCAGAGAAATGGACCCTATCGAAAGCGGGTGAGGAGGCCGTTGTTCGTTTCGAGAGAACACTTCTGCATACGATTTACGGCCCGATCTGCATAAATGGGGAATGGAGGAGATGATTTAATAGTGAATTGTACGGCGTCTGCGGATGCAATGCCTAAGATGGCTAGATTATGCAGAGCGCATGAAAACCACAGCTCCGGCCTTGAAGGTCTGAGTGGCGACGCGGTCGAGGACAGACAAAATTAAGGTGGCCCACGCAAATGGAAGAGGACCTCAACCAACTAGGTGTGTGGCTTTGAAGACTGCTGGCGAAAAACCGTGCCAGTTGAAAAGATTTTTTAAAGGAGGTCCAGGTTCACCATGAACTGTAGCGGCGAAAAAGAAGAAGACGGTAATCGGCGTATCTGATGATTTCGTAGTCAAGATTGGTTAGCTTGTCGAGCAGGGGTGAAAGGACTCCACTTTGTGGACATCGCTTAGCTGCCCTTACTGTCACCGAGACCTCCGCGGATGAAGCTGATATAATACGGCAATCCAGCATCGCCCTAATCCAGTGGTTCGTGCGATGGTCTACACCTGCGCGGGATAGTGCAGTGGTGATTGAATTGTAGCCAGTATTACCAAAAGCCCCCTCAAGATCGAGGAAGGTTCAGATTGCGACAAACAAACGTAATTACCGTTAATACAGTGTATTTGTTTAAGATCATTTTTTTAAGGTAAAAAAGCGTTAATTCATCCATCAAACCAGTAATACAACGCCCGGTATATCGCCCTATCGGTTGCTCCAGCTTTTTCAATAAAAACGTAGACAATGGAAGGCACCTCATCATGACCTTGTTTTTTTACATAAAAAATAAAAACAAAAACAAAAAACAAAACCATAGGTCGCATCTCTATAACAATATTTTCTAAGACCACTTGCATGATTCGTTTATAAGTATGTCAACGTCAAATCGCGTCCAATCACTGGATGGATAGCCCACGAAGGGCATCAACCTGTCACATCAGTACATGGACAAAAAACCCTTCAACAATCGGACAATGTTCAATCGCATTGAAAAACCACAAAAGCTTTATTTAACCCCTTTTTTTTTTCTATTGAACAATACCGTCATACCCAACCGCCAACTGTCAATACGGTTCACCGATTACAATGAAAACTTCCGAGCACAAGACCGGCACCGAGCACAAATTAGCCGCTTTACTGATTTCTCTATCAACATCGGATGCCAGTCATATAGCCACTGACCGTCCTTTTTATTTTTGCAGCTAGCATCTAGAAAAAAAAATGGGATAAATGGAAGAAAGAATGGGAAAAAATGTAGGACGAGATAGGGACTGGCTTAATTGGATTTATGTAAACGCCAAAAAGAAATAAAAAAAAAAAAAAAAAAAAAAACTTGAAAGTCTTCTAATCTCCAGGGAAGATTGCATCGAATATCTGACGGAATTAAATATTTAATAAAATCCAAACCATGAATGAAGGAAGTGAAAGGATGAAACGAGGCGGACAAGGCTGTGTGGACAAGAAGACTAGGCCAATTGCATTACACAGCCCTATTCTCGTGGTAAGCGGATTTATTCTGTAGGAGCATTTTTGCAGGACATAGGTAACTCAAAAGCAACTCGTCACGGGATTTGTTGAGATTGAGTCGAGACTGCTGCTAAAACTGATTATTCCTACTTTTCAGCTCAGAGGAGCCTAAGCGTTTGGAGTCTCAATGATCTTGACACAGTTGCCAAGGAGCATTTTCTGTAGCAACGACCTAAATGCGTTTTATATCGGTTAACATTCTTCGCCACGATGAAAATGAATACGGTTTACTTCCTCTTCCCATAATCCCATTTTTCCTATAAACCTTTCATTATTTCAGTGCTCCTTGTTAACATTTTCCTTTACTCTCCTGTGTATTCCTTCGGTTCGACGACATTTCTGTCAAGCTAAAAAGGTACAGACATCGCTATTCGACATCGTATATATAGAACAAAAGAGGAAAATCATTCTTTCAACGTCAAAACAATACAACAGAGGTGGCACAGCCCATTCTAGAGTGAGGTAAATCAAAATGGAACTCTGCGCGTCCGATGAACCGAACCGATGCATGCAACAAACCCCGACCATCAGGCTGCGTCATCGCGTCGTAAATGCAACAATTTTAGCTTTTTTGTTTCGCACGTGAAACGTGACTGTTCCTACTTTTACAATTCTCATTTTCTCCTTTTTCTATTTTCCTTTTAGGTCCTCAGTCTAGCAAATAAGGCGTCCACTAAGGAAGAAGTACTACTAAGCACGGTACAACAAGCAGCCGGTTGGCCTCCTTACGGCCTCTCTGTCTCGCTCCCGCTCTCTTGGACTTCAGTTCGAATGTTAAAGGTTTTTTAATGTACTAAAACTTCCGTGATTTCCTGAGCGGACGCGGGCCGATGACCTGGTGACGGAATTCAACAGTCATCAACATAGCCACCATCGTTGAGCCTTTTGACAAAGCAACTGATTTCCTTTTTCTTTTCCTTTTATTCCGAAGAATAATGTAAGTGTGTGTGTCCCGTAGGGATTCGCAATTACTTTAATTAAACCCACAAAGTCGCGGCGGCATAATGCCGCGTCCGTCGTTGCAAGGTTGACAGATGCGGGACGTTAGATAATTGCAGTGTGGCGAGAATATGACGGTAGTAATTGAGGGCTTTTTGCTGATTGTGAGATTTTGTGGGAATCGCGACAGCTGACTGAAATCTGACGAACGGTCTTGCGTCGTATGTACATTGTTTTCCGGGCTGATATCAATTACTTGAGTGGATAGTCCCCCAAGTAAGAGATATTAAAAGAGAGCAGTGTGTAGTGTACATTTTCTTAGCTAAAAAAGAGACGTATCGCATTATCCCGTGCTTTTGTTTGCTAAATCGTTGATTACACCACACATCCCTTTTATTCAGCGCTAAATTGATTATTTACTGTATTCAGCCCAATTCCGCATGCTTATTGTAGGAACAGACTTTGATGTGAAAAACAGAACAAAACTCTTTCCTACCATGCTCATACCCTGCTTGTATGATTTAGCAAAGAATTACTTACTTACCTACTTATCAGGCCAGCGATCGATGGAGGATCTGAGCCTGAGCTATAGCTGCGTTCCATCCTTGGCAGTCTCGGGCACGCTGCTTCCAGTTATCAAGACCAAGATGTCTTACATCCGCGATTACTTGGTCTTTATACCAGAGGTTCGGTCTTCCTCTTCTTCTCGAACCAGGAGGCTCGGAGTCGAAGACCCTCTTAGCTGGAGCGTTGATGTCCATGCGCTCGATGTGGTCGAGCCAGTGTAGTCGACGGATCCTTGCCTTCCGGACTACATTCACATTATTGTACAGGTCGTAGAGTTCGTGGTTGTGTCTTCTTCTCCATTCATCTTCCTCACAGACAGGACCAAATATCCGGCGCAGAATTTTTCTTTCGAAAGAACCTAAAATCAGCTCCGCTGTCCTGCTTATCGGCCAGCTTTCGGCTCCGTACAGCAAGACAGCTCGATTGAGGAGTTTTGACCCCAGTTGCTTAGACAAGCCGAAATGGCAGCGGTTGCCAAGGCGATTCTATGCCGGATCTCCACTGTGGTGTCATTTGTGGAATTTACGTTTGCCCCGAGGTAGACAAACTCCTTAACAACCTCGAAATTGTAGCTGTCAATTGTTATATTTTGTCCCAGGTGGTGAGCGACGGATTGGTTTTTGCTTGACAGCATGTATTTTGTTTTGTCCTCATAGATCTTAAGACCAACTCGTTTCGCCTGTTCTTCAATCGCCGTGAATGCTTCCACAATGCCACGGCGAGAACACGCGATGATATCGATATCATCCGCGTATCCTAGCAGCTGGACGGACTTGTAGAAGATAGTGCCTTCCCTGTTGACGCCTGCCCGTCGCACTATCTGCTCCAGCACCAGGTTGAAGAAGTCACACGACAGCGCATCTCCTTGGCGAAATCCGGTGCATGTTTCGAATGGCTCCGAGGTCTTAGAACCGAGTTGCACGGTGCATCGCGTGTTTTTTAACGTAGTGCGACACAACTGGATAAGTTTTACCGGGATCCCGAATTCGGCCATCGCACCAAACAGTTCTTCACGATGAATGCTGTCGTATGCGGCTTTGAAATCGATGAAAAGAGGGTGTGTATCGATTCGAAACTCGTTGGTCTTTTCCAGGATTTGTCGAAGTGTGAACATTTGGTCTATAGTCGATTTGCCGGGCCGGAAGCCGCACTGGTAGCTGCCGATTAGTGCGGTGCAAAAAAGCTTTAGACATTCACACAGTACGCTGGACAGGATCTTGTATGCGACATTGAGCAGGGATATACCTCTATCGTTCTTGCAAGAGGTAGGATCGCCTTTTTTGTGGATTGGGCAAATAGAGCTGGGAGTCCCAGTCGTCGGGCATGCTTTCATCTTCCCAAATTCTGCAGATGATTTGGTGCATACACCCTACCAGAACATCGCCGCCAGCCTTGAAGAGCTCTGATGGCAAGTCATCTGACCTGCGGCTTTGTTATTCTTCAGCTTCTGAATAGCTGTGCCGACTTCTTCGATGCTGGGTGGGAGGACTACTTCAGCGGCTGGAGTCGGGATTTCCTCGGTCCCTACCACTCTCCCTTGGTCATGCTCGTTAAGCAGCTGCTGGAAATGCTACTTAAATACATCCACTATTCCCTGCGGGTCGGGGACAAGATTACCCTCGCAGTTTCGAAGAGCCTGGGTGCCCTTTTTGAAGCCTCCTGCAAGGCCTTTGGCTTTCTTGTAAAAGGCTCGTGTTTTATGTTTATCCCTAGACTCCTCGATATCCTTGAGTTGGGAGGCTGCGAAGATTCTTTTCTTTTGTCACAGTCGTTTTTTCTCCTCCCTTCTTCTGGCTCGGTACTCTTCTTGCGCTGCCCTGGTTTTCCTCTGCAGCGCCTTTTGGTACGCCTCGTCGGTTGCTGCCGTTTTCTGCTCACACTCGCCATCATACCACGGGTTTCTTGTCGGGGGTGGTAGGTATCCTAAGGTGGTTTCGGCTACTTCCTGAATGGCTGAGCGGCAATGCAGCCACATATTATTGACATTTGCGTTCGACGTAGGCATACCGTAGAGTCTTTCGCTCAGCTGCTCCTTGTAGACTCTGGCAACCTCCGGTGTGCTCAGGCGCCCAATGTCGAACCTCCTCCTGATGGGCTGGTGCAGTTTTCTGACATTGGACAGTCGAGTTCTGAATCTGGCTGCTACGAGGAAGTGGTCAGACTCGACATTTGCCCCTCTGAATGTTCGCACATCCAGGATGTTTGACGAGTGCCTTGCGTCAATGAGCACATGGTCGATTTGGTTGAGGGTTCGACCGTCCGGAGATCGCCAGGTTGCTGTGTGGATTCGCTTGCGAGGGAATCTTGTGCTACTTATCACCGCATTACGAGCTGTCGCAAAGTCAGCGAGTCGGAAGCCTTTATCTGTTGTTGTATCGTGGAGGCTGTGCTTTCCGATCACTCCGCCAAGGGTGTTCTCCTTACCGATTTTGGCAAAGTCCCCGAGCACGATTTTTACATCGTACTCCGGACAAGCTCCGTAGGCGTTGTCCAGGAGGTCATAGAAGTCCTCCTTGATAGGGTCTTCAGCCTCGTCGGTAGGGGCATGTGCGCATATAAGGCTGATGTTATAAAATCTGCCTCTGAAGCGGATCACAGCCAGGCGATCACTTATAGGTTTAAAGTCGATGACCTTCGACCTTTCCCGACAAATCCGCATCCCAGTAAGTGCAACCTTTTGTGAAAGCTGTAATAAATGTCGCAATTTTTTTTTCCTAATCATACCGTTTCCTATCCAGCGTATTTCCTGGACCGCAGTAATATCCGCCTTGTACTGCGTGAGGATTCCTTCTAGTTTATGAGCAGCTCCGGGAGTGTACAGGGTTCTGACATTCCAGAAGCATACCCGCAAATCGTGTTCCTTTTTCGTGCATTGTCGTCGTCGAGTATCCGTCCGTGTATCCGAGGCATCTTGCTCATTTATAACTTTGTTTTTTACGTGGGCGGATTGTTAGCCCGCCGCACAACCGCCATTCTGGTCGGGGTTTTGTTGTTGAAGAGGCTATCCAGAGGGCGCCGCGAGGAGGCCGTATGTCAACTTGACCCGGACATTTAAACATGGATCGTTGCTGGCGTCTCGCCAGCTTGAGAGCGATCAACAACTAGCAAAAAATTACTGCAATTAAACATTTTTAAAACGAAATTCAGCTCTATTCAGCGTGTTTAATTCTATTGTAACATTTCCCATTGCTTAAAAAAACGAGACTAATCGTATTCAGCAGTTGCTTAGGTCGACATTTTTTTAACCGACATTTTTTTAACTGGTCTGTATCACGAAGACATTTTAAGATTTTCCTTACCAATCTTCCAATTAGAACGCACCCCTGCAATATTCAGCGCTACAGTTCGGGATGAATCTGGGCATCAACCAACAAGCCTTTTCAGCCAGTACGATCTTTTGCTAGCTGTTTCCAGTGTCGCACGCTAAGTTGATTAAGGTCCCTTTCCACCTGTGTGCGTTCCACTTGTGTGCGTCCTTTGCAACGTCGTCATTTCGGGTTGGAGTCGAAGACTCTCAGAATTTTCCTCTCGAAACGACCAAGGGCCTCTTCATCTTAATTGTCTCTTGAGCCCGAAGAAACAGCGATTGGTAAGAGTTATTCTGCGTCTAATCTCATCGCTGGTGTCGTTGCAGCTTGTGAGGCGGGGTAGACGAAATCCTTAACTACATCAAAGTTATAGCTGCCAATAGTAATGTTCTGGCCAAGACGTCCGTGTTAAGCGTCTTTCCTTGACAACATCATAAATTTGGTTTTGCCCTCGTTTACCTTCAGACCCACATTAGCCGCTTCTGCTTCAAGCTTCACAAAACTCCACTGACGTCTCGCTGCGTTCTCCCAATTAAGTCAATGTCATCAGCGTATGATAGCAATTGTGCAGACTTGAAGTAGACCATACCGATTGTGTTGGTCAGCGAGCTCCGTACAATCTTTTTAAGAACGATGTTGAAAAAATCACATGACAGGGGCTCGCTGTGATTCAACTACGAGGTGTCTGTGTTCAGCCCCGCGAGCTTTCTCTCTGGCAGGCTTTATAACCTTGGCATGTTCGTTTTACTCTTTGGTAAAACTTTCGAACGTCGTTTCTGTGATAACATCTTTCCATTTCCTCGATCGCGCGCTTCTCATGTTCTTTCTTTTTCCCTCTGAAAAGCGCATGCTACTCTCTTCTTTTCTTCTTTTATGCACTCTGTTTTTCTGAATGTACCTGTCTGCACTCGTCATCAAACCAAAGGTTTTTCCTAGATGGTGGCTGGAAACCTAATACATCAGAGGCGCTTTGACAACGTCTCCATTGCTGTTCTATGGTTTGTGCAGTTAGCATCGGCTCTTGAGAGCGTTGGAGAGAGACACGATCGCCAAAGTTTCTGTCGATATCTTGCTATTGTAGCTTGACGACGTCAAATTTTGATGGTCCTACTCGACTACGCAGTTTTCGCGATATCCGCATATCGGGAAATTCGGACATCCAAGATGCTGGAGGAATGTCTGGCGTCGATCGCAATGTGATCGATTTGATTAACAGATAATTGATCAGGAGACCGCCTCGTCACAAAGTCTATTAGCCTGAATCCGTTTTCGGTCGTGGTGGCGTGTAGGTTGTGCTTGCCTACAACTCGTTCAAAGATATCCTCCTTACCTAGCTTCGCGTTGAAATCTCCTGGAACAATCTTGGTGTCATAGCTGGACATTGAGCGTATGTCGATTCTGTCGTCTTTTTTTTCTGTGGGGGCGTGAACGCATATCAAGCTAATGTTCCCGAAGATAGCTGTGATGCGGATTATTATGAGGCGTTAGTTCACATGCAAGAAGCTTAGAACTTTTTGGCCTAAGTCCACTTCGAACAAATTCGCATCCAAATAAGTGTTGTTTGTTCTCCTTGTAACAATTTCACAGTTTTTCGTCCTCTTTTTACCCGGTACATCCAATCGCACTTCTTGGAGTGCAGCAATGTCTGCTTTATAGCAGTTTAGGGCGTTATCTAACTGTTCGACCGCACCCGGTCTGTTAAGGGACCTAGCATTCCAGGTGCAGAACCGATACTCCTGTCCTTTTATATGTTTGCGGATGTCGCTCACATGTGTACGTTAAATCAGAGGTTTGTGGTTGTCTCTGAGCTGAATCTTCAGCTACTGCTTACAAAATAATTTTTACAACTGGTCTGTATCAAGAAGAAGACATTATATGTTCTCTTCTCTTTTTCAATTAGAGTACACCCCTGCAATATTCAGCTTCTTCTTCTTCTTCTTTGGTGGCGTTAAAGCCCATGAAGGGCCAGAGCTAAGCTCCTCTTAATCACCTATGTTGTGTGTGATTTATTTTTCAAACAGGTAAAAGGGACCTACAGTTTAATGCCGATTCCGAACGGCGGGAGTCGAGAAGCTTTTTCATGGCAAGCTTACTACGGGGGGTTTTGCTAGTACCCTGTCGACGAGGACGCCGCGAAATAAACATTCAATGGCGTTGGTGTTATCGGGATCTGAACTCGCTTATCGGCCGTCAGAGTCCATCACACTAACCACTGCGCCCTCGCAATATTCAGCTACTGATTACAAAATGATGCTACGTATAAAGCAGTTTTTTTTTAGAGCTTCTGAAACCTAGTCAATAAAGCATCTATAAGAGCATATCTAAGAGCCTTTTTAATATAAAACCCAATGCCAAACCAGCCGTTTCGTCGCTGAACACAAATAAATGTTACTTCATACAAAACAACAATTTTTTTTTTTTTTTTTCACATTCAGCTCAATTCAGCAGTCATTTTTGTCGCAGAGTACATACTAAAAACGTACATGTTGCCTTTCCCAATCAAGTTTGAACCATTTCTACCATGATTCATGGTCAAAATCTATTCAGCGCAGGATTTCGTTCACTCAACTCCAATTTTAAGAGCAGTTTTCCAATCACCTCTAATCAGTTCTTCGAACAGATGACCCATGCGAGCCGTCCTGGTATTAAATATCCACCTCGCGATTCTCACCCAGCCACCCAAACATGGATACAAACATTTCATGACCGACTCAGAGTTCGTGCAGCACGGACCGAAATTTCTCTGAAATGAAAATAAACGACTTCAACTCAGCAAACAAATCAATTATGTATTCCAAAACGTTTGCGAAGCACTCACGTCCTCACAACAAAACCAACGAATTACTCGACGCGCATTCAATGTCCGCGGCCGTTGTCGTTCATATCCAGCACATGTCCGAAACAATAATGCTAATTTGATAAATGTAAACCAAAACGAATTAAATCACTTGAAACTGAAACCAGCAACATTGGACTCTATTTCGCGCCAAGAAAGATCGCCTACACGAACATTGAGATACATGTGTACTCGTACTTGTATGAGTTAAAGTACGGGCGGGACGCTTACGCTTAGATAGGGCAGTGATATCTAAATTGTTTGCGCGGTAATTTAATTCCCGTTCGGGCTATTATTGTTTTTATGACAAAAAATTAAAAAAAAAAAAAAAAAAAAAAAACTCAAACTCTGCCTCAAAGATGCTATCGTACAGAGGGAGGAATGCGATGTACTCGTACTACATGCAATAGAATGGTGTAGTGCGGTCAGTTTTCGGGGCAATCTCCGAAATCTCACTACAGCGATCGGCATGGTACGGCTGTATCGTTTGTTCTCTGTTTTAATTAAATCACTTGAAGCGGTTTTCATTAAATGGTTTTCATGAGCACCCGGTGAAGGCAGTGATGTACTCAAGATACGGGCGCGGGTTGCATTTGACTTCGATTTGATAAGTGTTTCCCTACTCCGGCTGAATAACGACTACGGCACGGCGGATGGCTGTGTTTGATTGTTGTGAATGTGGAATTCGAGTTACGACTGTTTCCGCTGATAGAGCAACAATCCGTACCGTTTCTGAACTCACAGATAAAGACAAACCAAATTTGCATTTGTTCTTTTGTTCTCCCTTTTTCTCGGCTGTTTTGCTTAGCAGTTAGCGAAACATTTGCTAAGGCAAGATGGCAATTACGCGCATCCGGAAATTTTATCAACTGAACCACACTGGGTTTGTTAGTTTGCTGCGTTGTTGCTTTTCTGTTCTGGTGACCACAATTATTAGTTTGCTGATTGCGATATACTGCTATGCAGTAAGGTTAAGTTTGTTGCCAATTTTGGTATCAAATGTTGCTTACATAATGGAGACTTTCGAGTGGATTTTCAGAAACCATCTGGTCGTTTGAAGGGTGTATCTTTCAATGGAATTGAAGTCAATAGACGGATATTTTTAGAGATTTATTTGGATTTAATGCATCGACAGATGGATATTCATTTTGCTTGTTGTTTACATTTGATGTTGGTATGTACAAAGGGCTGATTCACGCGAAAGAAATGAGTAGATCGGATGCGTATAGGATTGCGTGGAACTCAAGGGTAATTGTTTGTGTGGAGCCTTTGTTCGTTCCAACCAAAGGGTACTGAAGGGCTTCTTATGTGAATTTTAAGTGCTTTCATTTATAAATAGACAAACATGAAATTAACCATTCCCAGCATCACTCATACATATTCAAGAAGTGAATTTTCATTTCTGGCCTAGCGCTGGTGAAGGAGGGACTTTTACCTTGGGATACAGACTAGATCAGATTCCACTTGTACAGACGAATTTATGAGTTACCCAGATTGGATGGCAGTTAAAGCAAGGCCATTAGCAATGAGTGTATGGTAGACGAGGTGTTGCAGTTGGGTAAAAGAAGCAACTACAGAACTTCTCTAAAAGAAGTAAGCCAATTGTTGCACACCTACATACATACATATCTCTAATATTGTACTTAGACACCTTCCACCGATGGCTATAGAGGCATACACTATCCTCTTTAACAACGCGCTGAAAAATGCATATTATCCGGTGCGTTGGAAAACAGCGGTGGTGCAGCCCATCCCCAAGAAAGGAAAAGATTCGTCCAACCCGGCAAATCTCCGGTCGATAAGTCTCCTTCCGAGCATCAGCAAGGTATTCGAGAAGATGATTCACAGAGCCCTTTCAAAATGGGTTGAGGACAAAGACATCATTCCGAATAACCAATTCGGTTTCAGGGCGGGGCATGGTACTATTCATGCAGCGTCGAAACTCGTGTCGGATATCCAATGGAACAGATGCAAGAACCAATGCCAGGTGCCTGCCTGGTTGACTTGGAAAAAGCCTTCGACACCGTATGGTTAGAGGGACTTTACTACAGGCTTAACCAGCTAGGCATAAGTAAACCACTGCTGTATATGATCTATGATATGTTAATGGGAAGAAAGTTCGTTGTAAAAATTGCCAACGTGACTTCTTCTCAAGCATTTGATATCAAAAATGGTCTACAACAAGGCACGGTGAACTCGCCGATCCTTTTCAACATTTACGTCAGTGGTCTGATAGCTTCGCTTCGTCACTCGATAGCATACGCAGACGACCTAGTCGCGTATAGAACAGGTCCAACGATTGACGTCATAGTTACTCTCTTGCAACGTGACTTCGAAGAAATTCAAACGTTTTATAATGACTGGAAACTGAAAATCAACTTCCAAAAATCGGAAACTATTTTGTTTAGAACGCCATTGTCTGGGGCCTCTAGGGATACCAGGAAAAACTTGCGAAAATTCTCCATCACTGGTCCGGATGGGCGTCCACTGGCGAACCAAAATTTAGTCAGATATCTCGGTATCTGGTTGGATCAATATCTGTATTTTAATAAACATATAGATGTTGCTTTGGCCAGGGCTCGGGGAGCTTTCACTCTGTTAAGATGGCTGTTTCATAGCAGCCAACTTGATAAGAAAGTCAAAATAATCTGTTACATGGCTTTAATCAGGCCCATGATCGCCTATGGATGTCCCGTTTGGTTCAATGTGAGTGCAAGCCTGATGGAAAGGATTCGAGTGTTTGAGAGACAATGTCTAAGGACCTGTCTCTCATTGCACAGAACACCAGAATCCGAGTACATAAAATACTATCCCAACGACGTCCTATACGATAGAGCCAAAATTATTAGGATTGACAACTTTTTGATCAAATTGATTCGAAGTCATGTTGCAAGGGCGATGACTTCGACCAATAACTTGACATCTGGGGCTTATTACCCAAATGAGTTATATCTCGAGAGAGCCCGTCTTAGCGGCTTTGTTCCCCCAGAAGCGTTCTTACATTACAACAACCGCGAACTGATACAGGACAAATCGGCAATTCCGTTGATCTTCCACGTGGCCCGAAGGTCTGTGGAAAAGAGCATATAAAATAGGATAGGCTAGATTAGGATTACTATGTAGTGTAGTTCTAGTTAGTTTTAAGGTTATACCCACTAATAATATGATAAGTTTTTTTTTTAACTAATTTTTCTTAGCCTTAATACTAATAAACTAATAAACGAGTTCCACAACAAATAGAATAGACGTCGAAAGACAAAATTAAAAAGCTATACAGTAGCTTAGAGTGCCCGTTCAGGTCCTGTATGCTACGTTAAATAGATAAGATATTTAAGGTAGGTTTACGCGTTTTACCTAGAATAAGTTGTTTGGAAAAATATTAATAAAATGATGTTAAAATGTAAAAAAAAAAAAAAAAAACATATATGTACATATGTACTATCAGTTGAAGTCATATGCTACGAAGTGTTACAATATTAAAATAAGCTTTTTCGGGCTATGAGATGAAGCCAATGTCTAAATAAATATGGAGTTTTCATGATTTTGGACGCAAAAAAACCTATTAAACCTCGCTCCTACTTGTCACCAACGATCATTAAAGCTATGCAGTATATCTGGTGGAGTTCCACATGGGTCAATGCTAAGACCTATACTGTGGAACATCATGTACGATAAGATCTAGAGTCTCAGATGAAGCAAAAATCATACATTTCGCAGATATGTAAATCTATGATTGTCTCCAACTCTAAAAGTTGTGCAGACGATTTAAGCGTAGCGATAGTTTCGAGATTTACGTCACGATACATACGTCTGTTTTTCATAGAGCTGTGATCAAGAAAATAGGTCCGCAAGTTTTCATTTTCCTTATTACATCTGCTCTAACCTCACAATATGTGTTGAACCGTCGATAACCGATTAGTTAGCGTTACAGCCCAGATTGAGCCTGAGCCTCAACCAACATGCCTCTCCAACCGGCACGATCTTTGGCCAGCTTTGGATCGAATACTATTCAGGCTGGAGCTGTGGCGTCCTTTCGTTCTACATGGCACAGCCATTTTAGACGTCTGATCAGACCGATGTTGCTGTACAGCCCGTAGAGTGCTTGGTTGAACCTTCTCCTCCACTCTCCGTTAACACAAGTAGAACCGAAGAATACACGTAGAATTTTCTTTTCGAAGGGTTAAAATTTCCCAAAGGGTCCGAGCTTCTGCGCCATAAAGCAGGACCAGTATTATTAAGTTTGTGTAGGCTCCCCTCGGTTATTTGAGAGAGGATTGTATTTCTCAAATCGCTCGTGAGCCCAAAGGGACAGCAATTGACAAGAGTTATTCCGCGTCTAATTTCAGCTTCGTTGCCGCTTGTCACTAATGAGTCAGAATAGACAAAATCCTTCACCACCCCAAATGTATAGTAACGTTCTGACCAAGACGTTGGTCTTTCTTTGATGACAGCATATACATATACCTTCAGATCCACTTTAGACGCAACTGTTTCAATGCTCATAAAAGCTTCACTGACGCCTCGCTGTGCTCTTCCAATTACGTCAATGCGTCACCTTGCCTGAATTCTTTTTTGACATTAAAGGTCTCGGTTAATCCGGCGTCGAACCTGATGGTGCAGCGAAAATTCTCCATTGTCATTCTGCATAACCTGATAAGTTTGGCGGGGATGTCAAAACACGGCATGGCTTTTGTATTGCTCGGCCCTATAAACACTGTCATTAGCGGATTTAAGGTCGAAGAAGAGGTGTTGCGTAGGTCTGCCGGAGTGTGAATATTTGGTGTCTTGTAGATTTTTCTCTTTTGAAACCACTTTAATAGGAACACATCAGATTGCTCACAAACGGTATAATTGGTGCAATTATACAGATCTCCTTTCTTATGGACCGGGTAAACGATGCTGTTCGGGCATACTTTGGATGAGTTGGTGCTTGCTTTGCCGACAGTCCATCTGTGCGAGCAGCTTTATTAGACTTCGTCTAAGTCGTGTGGACGGAATTCACTTTCACCTTGGACGAAGGTGAATAGTTATTTATGCCTGACATCGGTATTTTGACCACCATCACCGTTGTACAGTCTGCAGAAGTGGTCGTTCCACTAGTTTACTCATTATCAACTGTGAGTAAACTAGGCTTCAGCACTGGCTTTATACCTTTGGCATATTCGTTTAATTTTTTGGTAACACTTCAGAGCGTCATTCCTGCGATAACATCTCTCTACTCTTATCTCCTCAAACTTACGCTTCTCGTGCTCCTTAATTTTTCTTTTGAAAAGTGCTCGCTCTTCGCTTTTCCGTTCGTAGAGCTCACGGGTGGCTTTCGTCATGTTCGCACTCGACATCGAACGAAGGGTTTCTGCTATGTGGGTGGCGGCTGGAAACCTAATACATCAAAGGCGGCACCGCTCAAATGAAGGAACTATCGGCCGGTCGTCAACCCTATACCACTGTCCGTTCAAAAATCCAAAAGGGTAATTTTTTGTCAATAAAGGGAACGTCGAATGACAAAGATTAAAGTTTGCGTTAAGAGCTCCCTCGTCACATCGGAAATAGATGGTTCAATAAATCTTTAATCTCACTAACCTCAGCCAGCAGGATATGCGCTTATTTCCATCCTCTGCCAAACCGACAAATCCTCAAAACTCGCACACCACCCACACGACTCTGGCCCTAACTAAGTACGTGTATGAGCATATTTCAGAACCTCCTTTTCACACTCATTCTGCGCCCGGTTTGGCGTTTGTTTTCGTTAGTAATACATTTCCCATTTTCATTTCAGTTTAACGACCCACATTTTCACCGTTTAGTCTTTAAATCCTTTTCTATGACTCTATATCCCAGTTCACTCGGCAGAAGGGGAGAGACGGAGAGCATAAACGCACTTTGACATCTAGTTCGTTGGTCACAGGTCGGTCGCAATGGGTGACAGCGTACAACACCCATCACCGTGCTGGTTTTGTTTGTTTTTTTTCTTTTATCGATGTCTAGCAACCGGTGTGTGAATGTGAATGGTTCTATTGCTCAGTGAATGTTTTGTATCTATGCCGGGTGTAGTGTAGTGCGAGAGTAGGAAAAATTGTGTAAATCCCTGAAGGAGTGAAATTTTTATTTAGTGTTGAATGTCCTGCCTTTGAATCGTTAACGTGGTAGTCTAGTCGATAGTGCTTTAGTTGCGCGCATCAATTGCAATTTATTGACGACAGGGGCGAGATTGTGTTGTTCACATAGAACAACACTGTTGTGGACACTGAGCGACACCATAAAGGGCAATGATTGACAGCTTCTGATACAGAGTTCTTCTCTAGAGTGTCAACGACACCCTTTTTGCTTGTTTTTTTTTTTTGTTTCTATCTATCATGTCCCTATCTTGTTGTTGTTCTTACTGTTGCTATCCTTTTGCGATCGATAGATACAACACACATTCGTGTGTACCCGTATGTAGCATATGGAAGGAAGCCAGTGACGACAGCAACGGCCCCAAACCAATTAAAAAGGACATCATTGGCAAATTGCACTTTGACTTTGGTCAAGTAGTACTTTGTGGCAGCCGAAGGGGTTTCTCTATTTCTATTTTTTTTTTGCGCTCATGTATCCGTTTTTCTATTTGAAAAAGATTCCTGAGTGACACTTTTATTTGATTCAGTTTGTTCAACAGAGGGCCTGAGTGTATGGCGTTCTGTGCTTGCAGGGCTTGTTTGCAAAATGATTAATTTCTGATTGATACCTTTTGAGTTATTTTTTTTTTTCGTTCCTGTGGTAACTTCAAAGTTGCAAAGCTTAACCCTAGAAGGGTAACCTTCGTCGATTCGACGAACATGAATTTTATTTTTTTTTTAGTTTTCTCCTTAGTCCTCTCACTGATAAGATCCTCTTTTCGTGTAACCCTAGACATCTCTAAGTGCTTTAAGTGTGTGGACGTACGGTAGTGTACCTGCTTGGGTAAGTGCATTTTTTATTGAAAAACGGCGCAAATGTTCGTCGAAACAACGAAGGTTACCTTTTATGTAACTTTCAGTGCATGATCAGATTTTTAATAAGCAGGTTAACGCCACCGTGGCGCAGTGGGTAGTGTGTTGGCCTCTGACGCCGATGACACGGGATCGAATCCCGACACAGCCATGTCATCGAAGGTGTTTTCCACGGTGTTTCTCCCCAGCGGGGTGAAGTAGTAAAATTGTCATGAAAAGCTTCTCGAAATTCGCCGTTCGGAACCGGCAATAAACTGTAGGTCCCTTTCACCTATGGGAAAATTAAAATCACACACAACATGGGTGATTGAGAGAAGCTCGGCTCTGGTCCTTCATGGGCTGTAACGCCAACATACATACATATCTGTTCTAAATTGCAACTTAAATAAAAACAATTTTAATAAATAATAAGTGGGAATAAAATAGAACAAAGTTTTACTTAATTTAAAGGACCTTGCGCTTTAAATGTTGAAAACAAACTAATGAGGGTAATCATGTGTCGAGCTTTAAATACGCATACTTAACGCTCTCATCTATCCTGTATTTCGCAGGATTATCATGTTTTCTCATGCCAATATATCACTCCTGTATTTTCCTATGTAAAACCTGTAATTCCCCCATCTCGATATCCACAAGGGTACCTAGCGGTCTCCTGGTCAATCGACCACCAACCAGATTGACCTCATTGTGATCGACGCCAGACACTCCTCCAGTATTCTCGACGTATGAACCTCCCGAGGAGCCAACATCGACTCGGACCACGACCTTGTTGTAGCCAAGGTGCGAATGAGGATATCAAGAATGATAAGAGTCGAGTAGGACAACGTCAATTTGACGTAGGAAAGCTACAATCGCAAGAGACTGCCGGAATCTTTGCCGATCACTCAAAATCCGCCCTCACCAAAGCAAACAATAGAGCAGGAATGGGCGCATTGCCAGAGCGCCGTCAGCCCAGCGCCCATAGGTTACAAACGCCACCACCTAAAAAACCCCTGGTTCGATGATCAATGGGAACAGGCCCATGCAGCAAAACAAGAGGAATGTAAAGCCACGCTCCAACGAGAGGAGCACATGCTTCTCCGCAGGAATGACGCCCGGAAGTTTTACAATAAGGTAAAACGAACATGCCATGGCTACAAAGCCAGGGTGGTGCCCTGCAGGGATGAAAATGGAGAACTGGTAGTGAAATCACAGTCGATGCTGAGGATTTGGCAAGACCACTTCTGCAGACTGTACATATAACGGCGATGACAGACACGAAACCGCTGTCAGGCAGAACGATCCATTCGTAATGGACGACGATGAAAGAGAATTCCGTCCACCCAACTTAGACGAAGTCAAAATAGCGATAGCAAGACTTAAGCCTAATAAAGCCGCGGGTGCAGACGGCCTGTCTGCTGAGATTTTTAAGGCGGCTGGAGATGAGCTTGTAAGGTGCATGCACCATCTTATTTGCATTGCAAGGTATCGCCGGAGGAAAGCATGAGCAAACCGTGCAAGAGTCACTGGCCAACACGAGAGATACGATTTATTTCAAGTCTACGCAATTGCTTGCGTACGCCGATGACATTGACGTGATTCGACGGACACAGCGAGACGTCAATGAGGCCTTTGTAAGCGTTGAGGTAGAAGCGGCTAAGATGGGCCTGAAGGTTAATAAGGGTAAAACAAATTATCCATTTTCATCAAAAAGAGACGGCAACACCGACGTATTGACCAGACAGTGGACATGGAATTCGTCTACCTTGGCTCACTGATGACCGGCGACAACAACACTAGCGAGTCTGCGACAACGCAGAATCCCTCTTGCCAACCGCTGTTTCTTTGGGCTCAAGAGGCAATTGAAAAGTAGACCCCTCTCTCGGAAAACCAAGGTGACACTATATAAGACCTTGATCATCCCAGTCCTCCTTTATGGCGCAGAGGCTTGGACCTTAACAAAAGCGGATGAAGATGCCCTCGGTCGTTTCGAGAGGAAAATTCTGCGCACTATCTAGGGTCCCGATTGTTCAAACTGAGCATGGAGGAGAAGACTTAACGGAGAACTGTACGGGTTGTACAGCGACATCGGCCTGGTATGACGTCTAAGGATACAGTGTCTAGGGTGGCTAGGTTACGAAGGGCGCATGGAAAATACTGCCCCGACCCGAAGAGTCTTCGAATCCACCCCGGAAGAAAGGCGCGGCAGAAGACAGCCGCATCAACGGTGGCGCACGCAGGTGGAATGGGACCTTAACCAATTGGGCGTGTTGAACTGGAAACAGCTGCCCAAAGACCGTGCTAGCTGGAGACGCTTGTTGGTTAAGACCCAGGTTCACCACGGACTGTAGCGCCACCTAAGTAAGGAAGTAGTAAGTGAATGACATACATACATACATATATTTTCCAATTTATCCTGTATTTCAGGGAAACAAATATGGGAACGTTACGCATACTTTATGAGGGTAATCAAGTGTCGCGGAGTGTATAGCACTTCTACTAGAGCTACTGACTCATTATTTCTAGTATCTCTTTAAGGACTATAGGTGATCATGGTGATCATAGATTTAATCGTCTCTTAGCCTAACTTGGATCTGCATTGGGTGTTTGTGTAGTTCCCTAATTTGAATCACACCATAGTGGGCAACAATCATCTCATATATGTAGCACCACTTAAGGCTAGCTATACTTCTTTTATCATTTTCGGTCTCTTCACATTTATCGCCACCAATTTGGCAAACCTGTAGGCGGCCTAAACCCTCTACGACAAATTAATAATCCATAATTGCACGAAGAAACCAATTCAATCCAATACAGTTGAACTCGTTAAAATTCGCATACGAAGCTCGGTTTTTGATGGCGTTAACGCCAACAGCAGCAGCGAATAAGGTCAAAACAAAATCCAAATAAGGCGAACAAACCGAACAAAAGTAAAAGTCCATCGTCAGCTCAGAGTGGAACAGTGAAGTGAACACAAACTCAACGCGCAACCTGACTGCATTCCTCTGACCTTAAATGGAAATAAAAACTTGAACAAATGCTCTTCTCAAGGTGATCAATGAACTTGTCTACGACAACCATTACTGTGACGATGATGACGATGCCATCATAGATGATTCATGCTTGCGTAACTCGATTGCTAATGGATTCCACTCACTCTCCCTCTCATTTTCACATTCTTTCAGCGTCGACTATTGTTTACAGATTTCTTTCCATTCGCAAAGACACCCGTCAAAACAAAAGATGAATATGTAACTTGCGCTATATGCCATTAGTCCGAACAACTACTACTACTAGAGTACAGGAAGGAGAGTCGAGTTAGATCCATTTGATGGACGTATCCCGCTGCCACAAAACGTACACGTACAATATGCAGTCGACAAGGAGCAATTTCCCAATCTCTTCGCAGATTACGCGCATTAAACAGAACGTGATCTGCATAAGGAAATGAATGTAGTGCACTCATTCTGTGTCTTGATAAAGGACCAGAAAACTTGATTTCATTCATCTGAGGCGTAAAACATTTCCAGGTGCACATACATATAAGCCGTTGGAAAACGTGCATCGCCACATTCATCATAACTTCATTAGCTTCATCATTATCCTTAAAAATGAGCATACGGAAGGAGAATATGCAATTCGAATTGATTCGTTCAATCGTCCTCATCTTGCCAGCGAATATCGATTTACGTTGAAATCCTTTTTTTATTTTATCTTCCTTCTCTCCTCAATTCGGCTCGTCTAACAAATTACTTCCGATAGATCTGCTTACGACTCCCACACCAACGTCGTTCGTTTTTATTAACCTCCTTCTAGGGATATCCTACTGCTTTTCCCGTGCTTTTCATTTCAGTAGTTGGAAATGTGAATAGCAGAAAAATGTCCTTTTAGATGCAATTACATTTTGAACATTTTGTATGCAAAGCAAAACCGTCTGACAATCAATTGGGGATTTTCGATCCAAAAAACAGGAGAAGCGAAAGTCAAAGAAATTCGTCTCGAGTTGATGGAACTAATGAGCGGATGATAAATAAAATAGTATGTGAGCTTGGATTCGAGTAAGATCGGACGAGAGCTGCTCGCGAAATCTATGAGCAGAAGAGAAGAAAGAAGAGAGAGCACGGAAAGCGTGAGATCGAGGAGATGGAGAGATGCTTCCGCAGGAATGACGCCCGTAAGTTTTACAATAAGGTAAAACGAACATGCCATAGCTACAAAGCCAGAGCGGCGGCCTGCAGGGATGAAAATGGAGAACTGGTAGTAGAGTCGCAGTCGATGCTGAGGATTTGGAAATACCACTTCTGCAGACTGTATAACGGCGATGATAGACAAGATACCGCTGTCAGGCAGAACGAGCCATTCGTAATGGACGACAATGAAACAGAATTCAGTCCACCCGACCTAGACGAAGTCAAAATAGCAATATCAAGACTTAAGTCTAATAAAGCCGCTGGCGCAGACGGCCTGTCTGCTGAGCTTTTTAAGGCGGCTGGAGATGAGCTGGTAAGGTGCATGCACCATCTCATCTGCAAGGTATGGTCGGAGGAAAGCATGTCCGACGAATGGAATCTCAGCATCGTTTGCCCGGTCCATAAGAAAGGAGACCCCTATAACTGCGCAAACTATAGGGGAATAAGTCTCCTTAACATCGCATATAAGATCTTCTCTGCCGTATTGTGTGAACGCCTGAAACCGTTTGTGGATAACCTGATCGGCTCTTATCAGTGTGATTTCAGGCCAGGTAAATCCACAATAGACCAAATATTTACGCTACGGCAGATCTTAAAGAAGACCCAGGAATACCAAATCGACACTCACCACCTCTTCGTCGATTTCAAGGCCGCGTATGACAGCGTATATAGAGACGAGCTGTACAAAGCCATGTCTAGTTTTAACATCCCTGTCAAACACGTCCGACTGTGTAGGATGACAATGGAGAATTCTCGTTGCTCCATTAAGGTCGGTATTGAGCAAACCGAGACCTTTGATGTTAAAAAAGGATTTAGGCAAGGTGACGCGCTGTCATGCAACTTTTTCAACATCGTGCTTGAAAAGATCGTGCAAGAGTCACTGGCCAACACGAGAGGTACGATTTATTTCAAGTCTACGCAATTGCTTGCGTATGCCGACGACATTGACGTGATTGGACGGACACAGCGAGACGTCAATGAGGCCTTTGTAGGCATTGAGGTTGAAGCGGCTAAGATGGGTCTCAAGGTTAATGAAGGTAAAACCAAATATCTGCTCTAATCTAAAAGCGACGGACAACACCGACGTATTGGCCAGAACGTCACCATGGGCGGATATAACTTTAAAGTGGTCAAGGAATTCGTCCACCTTGGCTCACTGATGACCAGCGACAACAGCACCAGCGCTGAGATAAAACGCAGAATCACTCCGGTCAGCCGCTGTTTCTTTGGGCTCAAGAGGCAATTAAGAAATAGAGCCCTCTCTCGGAAAACCACACTATATAAGACCTTAATCATCCCAGTCCTCCTTTACGGCGCAGAGGCTTGGACCTTAACAAAAGCGGATGAAGATGCCCTTGGTCGTTTCGAGAGGAAAATTCTGCGTACTATCTACGGCCCCGTTAGTTCAAACGGTGTATGGAGGAGAAGATATAACGAAGAACTGTACGGGTTGTACAGCGACATCGGCCTGGTACGACGTCTACGGATACAGCGTCTAAGGTGGATAGGCCATGTAGAGCGCATGGAAAATACAGCTCCGACACGAAGAGTCTTCGAATCCACTCCGGAAGGAAGGCGCGGCAGAGGACGGCCGCATCATCGGTGGCGCACGCAGGTGGAAGGGGACTTTAACCAACAATGCACGTTGGAGCTCATTATTTTCATTGGGTATTTGGCAGCATTGATAGCAGAGAATTCCGTCCCCCTGACCTAGACGAAGTCAGGAATGCATTTTCTAAGCTTAAGTCCAACAAAGCTGCTGGAGCAGACGGACTACCTGCCGAAAACAAACGAGTTCCAGATCGACACCCACCACCTGTTTGTCGACTTTAAGGCTGCATACGATAGTATCAATAGAGACGAGCTATACAACGCCATGTCTAGTTTTGACATCCCTGCCAAACTCGTCAGATTGTGCAGGATGACTTTGGAGAACTCTCGCTGCTCCATCAGGGTTGGAAGCGACCTAATCGATACCTTTTATGTCAAAAAAGGTTCTAGACAGGGCGACACGCTATCGTGTGACTTTTTCAACATTGTCCTTGAAAGGATAGTGCAAAACTCACTGGTCAATACGAGGGGCACCATCTTTTTCAAGTCCATACAACTGCTCGCATATGCCGATGACATTGACATAATTGGACGAAGTCAGCGAGATGTCATTGAGGACTTTACGAGCATTGAGACGGAAGCGGTCAAAATGGGACTGGCGGTAAATGAGGGGAAAACGAAATATATGCTGTCGTCGAAAAAGGACACGAACCACCGGCGGCGTCTTGGCCAGGGTGCACATATTGGCAGGTATAATTTCGAGGTAGTCAAGGACTTCGTCTACCTAGGCTCCGCAGTGACATGCAGAAACGACATTAGTGCCGAAATCAAACGCAGAATAAGTCTTGCCAACCGCTGTTTGGCAATTGAAAAGCATAGCCCTCTCTCGAAAAACCAAGGTGAGCATATACAATACCCTTATCATCCCGGTCCTGCTCTATGGCGCAGAGACATGGACCTTATTGAAAGCGGATGAGGAGGCCCTTGGTCGTTTTGAGAGAAAAATGTTGCGTGCGATTTTCGGCCCGACCTGCATAAATGGGGAGTGGAGGAGAAGACTTAACAGTGAACTGTACGGGCTGTACAGCGACATGAACATAGCACGGCGTCTTCGGATCCAACGTCTAAGATGGCTAGGTCCGGCCCGGAAGGTCGGACACACTGGCATAACCACCTTTATCCCCAACAGGATAAAAAGTATTTAGTCGGAGGATGATGCGTGGTTTGACTTGAGCTGTAAAGAAGTTATCAGGTTGAGAGAGATAAGCTTTCGAAATTACATATAAGGCAAACACCACCGACGAAAACCGAAAAAGATATATACAAGCCAGAAATGACTGCAAACCCCCTAATTAAATAAATTTAACAAAATACAAAATCGCGCGATGAAACTCATAGACGTCCAGCACCACAAATTCATTACGCTTGCTTGATCATCACAGGTATGTCTCTTGCCTTTCTTAGTTTTTTCGTTACTTTCATCATAAATGCTTTGATCAAATAGCCAGTTGTATTCCATACCCCTTCAAAACTTCTCCCGCGATACACGTCTCTCCCGGAATGCTTACGATTTCACTTTGAAGTCCGTTTTCGACCGTACTGTCAAATATAGAGATTCTTCTTTTACCAAACCACACTAATGTGGAACGCGCCACCTCGTTCGGTCTTCCCCCCTCAATAAGACTTGCAGATATTTAAGATCAATGTCAATAGGCACTTCCTCTCCGTCTCCCTGTGACCCTCTGCTCACACGTCTCGCTAACGTTATAAGGTCTTAGCCTTAGCTTATAACTATTAAAAAAAAATGGTAACCAAAACACACCTGTTGGGCACCACTATTTTTTCTTCAAAATTACGTATTTGCTGAGTATATTAACACCCATTTGGAAGAATATAATTAATAAAAACAGAATTGATTGCATTTGACCCGATTCAACACCTGAAAACGCCTAATCCCCGACCTGCTGCCTCACATCAACATACAGATAACACAAAAAAAAATAAATCTATTAAATCTAGAAACTGAACATCTTTCAGACTAGAATTACTAAAAATCTGTAGTGGCGTGACCAAAAGGAAAAACCGATGTGTTCACTTGGAGCGTTTTATTTGGACTAACTCTAATGTACAATCATTATATACATATATTAACGGCGTCCGTTTAACTTTAACATGTAAAAAGATAAGCGGTGCCCAACTAACATTACAGAAGTACAATTATCAACGATGTCAATCTATTGACCTCGAATGTGTAGGTGTACCGGACAGTAAAACAGGGTGATCCCATTATGCAAATAATTATTTCTATACTGCAAAATTATTGCAGTTTAAACACTTACAGTTCGGTCATCCTGACCTTAAATCGCCCTCGATTTACTTCCAACTACACTTACACTTACAAAATCGATAACAAGTTCAATGTACAAGAAAATTTATCTAAATCTATATTATAGGTCCATATTCATTGATAACATAGTCATATAAACAAGAATAGCTTAAGAGTAGCTTTTTGAACATGCGAATAACAGTAGCGATTACATACGTTTATGCATATACATACTTAAGAGATCGTGCAATGTATCGACATGTGCAAACGGTTACCATTTAATTACGAATATAAGGCTTCATATTTTCTGGCGATGCCACCCCTTCATAAGGAACCCTCGAAATTTGCAAATTTTCTAAATCTTTTATTAAATATCTATCATTTGGAAGTAACTTTACGATTTCGAATGGCCCTTTGTATTTAGCGATTAGCTTCTTATTCAAGCCGGGAGTATTAACAACATTTCTTATCATAACTTGATCACCAACTTGATATAAATAAGGTTTTTTATGTCGCTTGTCGTGATACGCCTTGTTGACACTTTGACTATGAACGATGTTTTCATGTGCTTTCTTCCTAATTAACCCTAAATCTCTTTCCCCTGTCTCAACTATACTTTGCTCTAAGTACTCCCGAAGTTTGTCATGCACAGTCCCTTTCTGTGGAACTCCGAATAATATAACACTAGGACTGAAACCTGTGCTTTTATTATCTATGTTGTTGAGGGCAAACTCCACTTTTGTTAGATGTTTTGCCCATTCACCTGGGTCCATTTCGCTCTCCTTGGCTAGCATTGGAGTTAAAGTCCTATTGATCCTCTCAACTTGTCCATTTGATTGAGGTGAACCCGTGGCCACTTTTATGTGTTGTATGTTAGAACTGGAACAAAAATTTGCGAATTCATCAGAAGTAAAACAACTTCCCCTGTCAGAAATAATACGAGTTGGCCTACTATAAGTTGAAAAATAAGATTCCAAGCATTTTATAACTTCTTTAGTGCTTGTGCTTTTTACTGGATAAAGCTTTGTAAATTTCGAAAACCCATCTACAACTAAAAATATATGCTTTTTAAGATTTCTTAAAGCAGAAGGCAGTGGACCGTAGTGGTCTATGTGAATTGTTTCAAAGGGTTTATCACCCTTTGGAATACTATGCAATACACCTTCTTTCCTGCCAACTGGTGGTGAAAAGTGGATACATTTTAGACAATTATTAACATAGTCCTTTATTTTAGCTTTCATAAGCGGAAACCAGTAAGATCTCTTTAAAAAGTTATAGCATTTATCGACACCTGCATGACATAAGGCATCGTGATGAGTCTGGATGACGTTTCGTTCCATCTGAGCTGGAACGTAGAAATACACTTTCTGGTTGAGCTTTCGATAAACTAACCCATTAATCAACTCATAAGATTGGCTTTCCCTATCCTCCAACATCTGTACTATTCGCCTAATAATTGGATCTCTTTGTTGGGATGCGGCCAGTGCATGTTCGAATGTTTCAGATTCTATTACTAAAACGTTGTGGCATCTGCTTAGAGCATCAACGTGAGTCATTTTTTTTCCATCTCTATGTTCAATAGTGTAATCGTAGTCTTGGAGTTCTAAGGCCCATCGCGAGATCCTTGGATTAAGTATTTGCTTGTTTAAGGTAAGAGTCAATGACTTACAATCCGTTATGATTCTAAACTTGATACCTGTTAAGTAAATTCTAAACCTTCTGAGGGCGTATATTATAGCCAATGTCTCTAGCTCGTATGAGTGGTACTTAGATTCTGGCGCTGAGGCGCGTTTCGAAAAGAAGAACACTGGGTGGAAAAGTTTGTCTTCTTGACGTTGGAGCAATACTGCGCCAAATCCCAAACTGCTGGCATCACAATGCAATTCAGTATCGGCATGCGGATTATATATGCTCAATAATGGTGCATTTAATAGCTTCTGTTTCAGCTCCTCAAAAACCAATAACTCTTTTTCACCAAAAATGAACTGTGCATCATTCTTCAATAGATCGTATAAGGGTTTTGCGTGAATTGAAAAGTCTTTGATGAAACGACGGAAGTACGAACATAAACCCAAGAATGAATGCAAATTCTTGACATTTGATGGTACGGGAAATTCTGCTACTACTCGCAACCCATCCGCGTTTGGCCCTACTCCATTTGCTGAAACTTCGTATCCCAAATAAGTTATTTTTTCGAACATGAACATGCACTTGTCACATCGCAGTTCTAAATGATTTTCCCTAACTGTTTTCAACACCTTTTCTAAAATTTCAAAGTGCTCATCTATTGTTTGTGATGCAATAAGAAGATCGTCAATGTACACAAGAAGCTTATCTGAATTAATTAGATCTTTAAATATTGAATGGATATAACGCTGAAAGACCGCCGGTGCATTTTTAAGACCAAATGGCATTCGTAAATACTCGAATTGCCCTAATGGTGTGACAAAAGAAGTGTACTTTACAGAGTCTTGCGACATTTTAACATGGTGGAAACCACTTTTCAAGTCCAATAATGAAAAATACTTTTTGCCGCGTAATCTGTCTAAATGGTCTTCAATGAGCGGGAGGGGAAAATTATCTTTCACTGTTAGCTTATTTAACTGTCTATAGTCTACACACAACCTGAATTCACCCGTTTTCTTTTTCGTCAAAACTATTGGTGATGCATAGGGTGAATTGCTTTCGCGGATAACTTTATTTTTGATAAGATCTTCTAGTATTTTTCGGAGCTCCAATTTGTGTGCATGTGGTAGGCGTCTAGGGGTGGAACTAAAAACTTTACTCGCGTCGGTCAAAGTTACCTTCATTTCGAAATTACAACCTTCATATGAAAAGTGATCTGTTGAAATACTCCCATGAATAAGAGCTTTCAGCTTTTCCTTTTCATTATACTTTAAGTTTTCGTTAATTTTCAAACAAAATTCTGAGTCGCGGTCATTGCACGTATCGATATTTAAAATTTCAAGCACATTCACATCCATATCAGATTCTTTTAGAATTTCATTGTCACTTAAGTTTAAATTATTTTCATTCAATTGCAATGTAATATTCGTCTTTTGTAAAAAATCTCTCCCAAGAATTACTACACTTTTCATACTATCATTCTTAACAACATATAAACATAAATACGTAGAATTATTGTTAACTTTAATTGTACAAAATACCTTGCCAAGGATGATTAGTCGACTGCTATTGATTCCCACGAAGTCAGATGAAGGTCCTTCGGTCGACATCAGGTAAGGTGGCACATATTTCTCCTGAATAAAGCTGATAGGACTCCCGGTGTCGATCATCGTCATAGCATGCATAGAGGAACTAACATCTTCAAAAGTATCTCCTCCAAAGTTGTATTGAAAAAGGCCTTGAAAATCTTCTAGGAATGATGTTTTCTGCAATTTCTCCGTTTTCTTGTCGTCTTGAAGCACTAACACCGAAGATGATTGAGGACATTCTTTAACGGTGTGCCCTTTCCGTCCACAACGAAAACATGAGCCCCTTTCCCTGCGTGGCTTTGGGCAGTTGGTGATGATATGACCTTCTTCATTGCAATTAAAACACTTCACCTTCGTTATATTGCGTAGATGCGTTTTTGTGGTCCTAGAGTGCTTAGCATACCCCGATGTGGATGGTTGAAATTCTGTCTTCATCTTTCCGTATTTCCTTAAGGTGTGCTTAAGTTCCGTTATGCTGTCAGCCGTGAGCAATACTTGCTTATTAAACATCGAATCGGGTATACCTTTTATAATATAATTAATAACATCTTGCTCATCGACGTCGGCGAGAGATGCAATCTCCTGCATCGCGAGAACGTATTGCTGGTAACTTTCTTCGTGTCTTTTCTTCCGATTCCGTAAGGCGTTGTGGACATCTGTTGCCGTGGTATGTTGTTGAAATTCGCCAAGTAAAGCGGTTTTTAATTCACTCCACGAACGGCATCTTGACGATCTCAGGAATAGCTTGGCTGTACCTTTAAGCAACCGTTGAGCATAAATAAAAACCTTGGCCTCCTCTAATTTGTACAGCTCGACGGAATCTTCGAATGATTGTATCCATTTTTTCACGGGATAGTTGTCGTCACCGGAAAACGTCGGTAGCGATTCTTCGATGTCTCTAAACGAACATTGCCACGACGTTGCAATGCTTGGACTATTCAGCTCCGCCAGCCTTCTTTGGAGTGTGGCGATTTCTTCCTTCCTTGTAACTAATTCCCTCAGCTGTTCCAATTCTCGTGATGTTGACCTAGTTTCTTCTTCCAGATCTGTCGTTCCCCCTTCTATGCTGACTCCATCAAGAATATTTGATGGGAAGAAAGTTTCCATTTGAACATCCTCTATTTCTTCTAGTGCCTTTTCGAGTCGGATTTTTAAGGCTGATTTTGCTCCATTACTCGGCAACCCGATTTCAGCCAGTTTGTCTTTTAATTGCTGTACAGTTGCTGCCGCTATGAACCTTAAAGCGCGCGTAGACATTTTCAAAAACAATTATTTTAACGTAAATGTTCAGGAACAGAAATTTCGCACTTTTATTTGTAAATTAAATGAACACACGTAACATAAATTTCATAAATAAGTACATAAATTAACCCGCACTTGTTACAATTGATTGATTGATTGTACAGTCACTCGCGTACAGTAGATCCCACTTCTGAAGTTGTAGTGGCGTGACCAAAAGGAAAAACCGATGTGTTCACTTGGAGCGTTTTATTTGGACTAACTCTAATGTACAATCATTATATACATATATTAACGGCGTCCGTTTAACTTTAACATGTAAAAAGATAAGCGGTGCCCAACTAACATTACAGAAGTACAATTATCAACGATGTCAATCTATTGACCTCGAATGTGTAGGTGTACCGGACAGTAAAACAGGGTGATCCCATTATGCAAATAATTATTTCTATACTGCAAAATGATTGCAGTTTAAACACTTACAAATCACAGCTCATTAGACCCACACCCACATCATTCTAGACCCAACGTTGCCCTTCCAAGTATTGATTTCCATATGTAAATAGAAACTCATCTGTTCCCCACTTTCACGCCTACTCTGTCATTCCTCGAGTGAAAGCTGTGAATGCATTCGAAAGAAAATCGAAAAATGTTAGTGAGAAGCATAAATGCAAATATCTAATATCACCCACATCCAGATCGAAGCTAATACGATAGACCATATGTCAGTCGCAGCAATCAAGATTATTTGTGATACCGTCAAACGTCAGCTGTCATACGGTCAGTGCAGCAATTAATTAACCCAATCGCGCACTGGACTGTCAAATATCACTGCCAAAACATAAGCCGTCTATCGATTAAGCGCCACTATGCTCCATTCATCCGAGCAACCCATCTAATGCAGTTCAAGGGTCGATTTGCTCAATTCAAATTGGCGCGAGTCTGCCTAAGTGGTAATCAAAACTGAAGGAGGAATGTTAATTGTTCTGATTCCGCATAAAATTATCCGAATAGATTTACTATGACGCCACAGCTAGGAAGAATGGAACTGAATCGATAGAATCCCATCTGCTAACGATTCAATCATCTCATTTGGGGGGATGAGCGCGAATGATATTTTCCCATTCCCTGGGGCGCGCCATCTGATGCGCTCACTTCGACATTTTGGTTAATTGAAATAAATGCAAATTGAATTTAATTCTTATCAATTGAGGCGATAACGTATGGACATGGGTTGCGTGCGCTTGACGTTTTTGCCGGTTCCACATCCCGCTCCCGGATGAGTTCACAAATTGCATGTCAGTTTTTGTTTTTTTTTTTTTTTTTTTAATGAAATGATGCACATATGTATACATATTGATTGGCAACTAGACTATTGGATAGGAGACGAAGCAAATGTCCATGATGATGAAGGTAAAGTACAAAAGAGAACATGATGACGAAATGAGCTTCGAATATAATTAAATTGCACAGAGATACCTATCGATTGCCCTGTTAGATACATCAATTCAAAGGGATCAACGAGATGACATTCCGAACATTGGTTGCAGGAGAAAGATGATTCAAAGACAAGGAAATCGATTCTGGCATAAGCAATTGTTTATCCGTGGACAAAGCAACTATGCTTGGGGTCGGAATCGGTTCTACATTGAGATATACTCGTACTGCCTGATTTGGATAAAATTTAAATTCAGACAAGATGAAATATCAATTGGTCTTTCCTTTGTGACAATGATGAGCCACTCGATTACTACGGGTGACCTAAATCTAAAATGGAGAATCCACCTCCTGGTGTTGTACTCCATTGACACACAAATGGCTTCCTGGAAGGGACTGTTTGAAAATTAATTGAAAATATTTCAAAAGAGCAAAGGAAAATGTGGTAAAATGGAAATTAGTTACATAATCATCCTTGGCCCAGCAAAGGACAAATAATAACCCTTTTGCTCTGAAATTAAAAAAAAAATGAATTAACGTGAAACGTTTTGGAGTGACATAACTTTACTGATCGATAGAGGGTGTCCCAAAAATCACCCAAAAGATGATTTAAAGTTATACGCTGACTGACAAATCATTACGGGTAAAAGGTCCAGGCGGGTTTTTTGTCCTTTGCGTGTCGATGATAAGTTAAATCACCGATTTGTGGCTCAACAATTAAAGTATGTTGTTCTTACCCGCAAGGTAGCATTTTGTATAACCTTAAAATGACAGCTGTCATACTATTTTGCTTTTCTTTTTTGTTGGCAACACTGTGCCGCGCAAATTGTCTACAATTCAGATTTTTTATGAATTATGGGGTAGCCTCTATCATAATGGCAATCATAGTGAAACAACTATCATGCTCGACAGGCTTTTACAAATTTATATTTTTTTTTTTTAAATTTGCGCGCACTCAAGGTCTAATAACCTTATTATGTCGGCGACACAGTGCGGGCAGAAAGTAGAGAGGAAGAGGAATAGAGGAGATGCCGATGGACATTGATCTTAAATGCTTGCATGTTGCATTGAGGGGGGAAAACCGAATCCGGCAGGGAGTTCCAGATTCGTGTGGTTCGGTTGATGAAAGATTCTCTATATTTGACAGTACGTCCGAAAGCAGGTTTCAGAGTATATTAGTGAGCATTCATAGAGAGACGTGTATTGCGGGAGAAATGTTCAAGGGGCGGAATGCAACTGGCTATTTCATCAGAGCATTTTTGGTGGTAGTAACGATAAAACAGGGAGAGGCAGGTAACATTCCTGCGGTGTTCCAGCGAGTCTAATGTTTTGGTAATGCTGGAGTCACCTATCATTTTTATGGCTCGTTTTTGTATTCTGTCTAGTAGGTGCAGTGAGGTCTTGGAAGCACCGGACCAGACATGAGCGTTAAACTCTAATTTGGGGCGAATGAACGCCTTATAGATTGTAGCCAGATTTAAGGGTGAGAAATATTTCTTGCATCTGTATAAGAATCCTAGGCATTTCGCAGCATTCTTGGCGACACTGAATATATGGTCGCTCCAATTAAGATTGTGAGAAACACTCATACCCAGGATAGAAAGCTTTTCAGTTTCTGAGATGCAAGTGCCATTCATGGATAATGGCTGCGGGTTATTTATACGCTTTAACGACAAGAGACAGCATGGTGTTTTGGAAGCATTAAATTCCACTCTATTGTTTTTACCCCATTGGATGATGCTGTCGATATCGGAATTTAATGAGCTTAACATACGCTGCCGCTCATTGTCTACAACCGAAGTGCCGGGTCGTAAACTGGTGAACGAATATGAGAAGCTGAGGGTACTGTCGTCAGCGAAGGAGTGAATTGGATTAGAAGTAACAGACAAGAGATCATTTATAAAAATAAGAAAGAGTGTCGGAGACAAAACGGAGCCCTGGGGAACACCGGCATTTACAAAGTGAGTATCAGACTTGAATTCGTCCAAAACAACTTGAATTGAACGATTCGAAAGGTAGCTTCTAATCCCTTGAAAAAGAGACTCATCGATCCCAAAAGCACGCATTTACGGCAAAAGGGCTTCGTGCCAAACCCTGTCAAATGCTTTCGAAATATCCAGTGCAACAATTTTGCTTTCACCTGCTTGGTGAAGCGAGTGATTCCACTTTTCAGCGAGATATGCCATCATATCACCAGTGGATCTGTTGCTGCGGAAACCGCATTGGCGGTCATTGAGGAGTTTCCGTGATTCAAGATATTTCATAAGCTGACGGTTAATCAGCGTTTCCATGACCTTGGAAAGAAGGGACGTTAGTGCAATGGGTCGGTAGTTGGAGGGAGAAGATGATTCGCCTTTTTTGGGTATAGGCTGGACAAATGCTGTCCTCGGAAAGAGCCCAGAGGTGTAGGAAAGGTGAAAAAGCTTACGCAGTGGTTTTGCCACCGTAGAAGAACACCTCTTCAGAACTATTGGGGCAATACCATCTGGACCAGCGGATTTGTGTATGTCGAGGTCCTTAAGAACCCTTGCGACTGTACGAGTGCGGAAGTGGATTAGTCCCATGGTGGAATTGACGCACTCTAGTACAGGCGGAGACAAAGTACAAGCTGGCAGCTGAGAACTGGTTGCGAAATGGGCAGCAAGTAGGTTAGCTTTGTCTAAGGGGGTGACAGCTGGAATGTCATTGTGGATGAGCGTCGGTATAGACGACTTAGTTGAGTTTTTTACGTTTTTTACAAACGACCAGGAACTTTTGCTTCCTTTGGGACATTGAAGGATTTTACGCCTTAATTTCTGGTCGGATTGGAATTTAATCCGTCGATTATTTATTTAAGTTATTTTGTGGATTTGCTTTTTTGCTTAAAACTTTTCTATCTTGACACTTCGATCACCAATTTTGCACACAATAAACTGCTAAGACTTTACTCGAAAATCAAAGACAACAAGTAGAATAAATAAAACAAAAATCGTTTTATTGCCGACACACAAGCTGCTCGTCCGTATAAAAGTCACAGACCGCACCGGTAGGGACGACGTGACTTGCATGCTCGTACTCTGTCGTCTGAACTAACCCGCTTAAAAGGAACTACCTTATACCGCGCGCTCGTCGTATGCATGGAATCACTTACCTCATTCTGCATTTAGCCACTTTATTTGCCTATGGGGTTTTCCGTCGTCACCCACCGAACCTCGAGAGGCCGTTTAAGACACCCCCGACGTGCACGGGAGCATGTTCCAAAGTGAACACTTGACAGTTGGCGATCAGTGCCACAACAAACACCACGAACGCGTTCCAACTATCAAATACAATTTCCGGATCGGCTCCACTGTCGTTGACTTTGGCTGTGAGTGCTTGGTAATGCTGGTGGTGGTGAAAGGAATTTATTGATTTCGAATGAAGTCAACCGGAAGTGATCAAATAAATTTAAGAGGGAAATATCCAAAACATCATCTCGCAAGGGTCGCAATACTGGAGTTTTCCTTTCCGTCCTCGTTACTACTTGTGCGATATTTTTTTTAGGAGTGTACAGTAAGTACTCATTCACATGCATTATAAATCAAATCCTTCTCCCTCAAGACGAGCGTGGGTGCTGCTACTCCGATGGCGATTGTGGAATATTCATAAGAACCACTCAAGTACAAATACACTCTTATGCATGTAGCTCGTACACCCCTTTCGTTCGTCGTAGGTCGCGCTCATCCTTGTATATTACTGCTCCTGTTCGCGTTCGTATTCTCGCTTTCGTGCTCATGCTCCTATACATTATTCGTGTTCGTGTCCCGGTGGCCATTGTGAATTATTACAATAGCTTATGACGACGGTGGAAATAATAAGTTTGCAGAGAAGAAAAAAAAAATTAACAGAACGAGCCAAGTGGATGAGCGAGGGTGGCAAACAGTCGTTTCCCGTCGCGTGAAGGGCTTATGTTTCCCTTTTTGTCCTTTTCTTGTCAAACGGATTTTTTCTGTTAAATTTTTAAATCCCCGCGGAGAAAGGTTCGTGACAGGATTCATGTCCTGAATTGCCACAACCACCCAAATATCATCGCACGGGCATACCGGCATTGTGTGCGTATACGAATGACGGTTTAAACGGAAATGTCATACAAATTATTGCCCATTACTCGGGAGAGTGGGCGTGTGTAATTGGTTCCCAACAACCTGGACTTAACGAATACATATGGGAGCATATGGCAATTGCACAAATGCCAAATGTCAAATGTCAAAAAGGGAAATAAGCGCGTGATTACGGTTTGTAATATGCCAGCGGCCGGGTGCCTTTCGGAAGTCTTTGGGTTGAGTGAACCTGTTCGACAGTGGTCAACTGTTGCCGGGAATTTCTGTTTATATAATTTCGAATTTTTTTATTCCTTTATTCCCTAAAGCCAATCCCGTACAAAGGGATTGAAATGAATAGTGCGAAGGATATTGGACTTAAAAGGGCAATCGGCAGGCACTTCAATTTTGAATTGGTCAATAAAGGTTGCCTGCAGTGGATCTCTGCTATGGTGTAAATCGCTTGGAATTCGTCATGTCAATGGAATCAGAGTGGAAATGATTGATGAGAGATTACTTGTTGTTTCGATCCTTTGAAGTATGTCCTCGTGCTTTTTTCTTTTTCTTTTGTGAGCATCAAGTACACTGACTTCTTTCAATTGTTAATTTCAGAAACTAAGAAACATGCTTCAACGCCTTCTATTCGTTTGCAAATTATATTTACTTTCTCGTAAAGAGAAAAACGAAACATAGAAACAGATAACCGATGCACGGTGTGATTCAAAGGAAACAGGACATTTTCAAAACAGCCCATTAAAGAGGAGCCCCCTACTGATAGCTGCCTTTGTTGGGCAACCCACTGTGTGTAAATTCAGTAAAGATCAGCCAATATCTTTGAAATGAATCGAAATGGATTTGAATATCTTCAAAACAACTACATACATATGTACATACGTATGTACTTATCGCATTTGTACTCACACTTTGTTCCGCAGACATTGACTGATGCCCGAAAATCGGTATTCGTCTGGTCTAGCACCATGTGATTTCTACCTATTCGAAAAAATTGAATTACCGATAAGGGGAAAGCGTTATGCGGACGCGAAGACCATTCAAAAGACTTGCACCGACTCTTCCAAGGACATCTCTACAAGCAACCTAAAACACTCGACTGTCGTCTACGTTGATAGGCCCGAAAATCACGCGCAAAATCTTTTTCTCGAACCGACCAGGGCCTCCTCATCCGCTTTTGATAGTGTCCATGCTTCTGCGCGGGACCGGGATGATAAGGGTCTTATATAGAGTCAACTTTGTCGCCCGGGAAACGGTTCTATTAGTCAATTGCCTTCTGAGCACACAGAAACAGCGATTGGCTGGAGTGATTCTGCGTTTGATTTCGGAACTGATTTCATTGTTCCAGGTCACTGCGGAGCCAAGGCAGACGAAGTCCTCAACTACCTCGAACTTATATCTGCCAATACAAATGTTCTGGCCAAGACGTCGGTGGTGAGCGTCCTTTTTGATGACAGCATATATTTAGTTTTGCCCTCGTATACTGCCAAACCAATTTTGCAGGAGCGAGTGGACACCACTGCTCCAGCCAGGAAAGTCTTTGAATCCAACCCCGAGGGACGAAGAAGCAGAGGACGGCCGCACTTAAGATGACGCACACAGGTGGAAGGGGACCTCAGCCAACTGGGTGTGCGGCAATAGAAAAGGCCGGCAAAATATCGTGCTAGTTGGAGGGGCATGTTGGTTGAGGCCCAGGTTCACCCGGAACTGTTAAGAAGAAGAATGAGGAATTGAGTCCACAAGTTTCCGGCATTTGTCGACACGGATGTTTTTTCCTTATTTCTTTTCTGCTCCTCGTATCGACCCTCGAGCGGAAGGATCTATAGTTCAAATTCATTTCATTGCCAAGAAAAAGCAATTCCTACATGGAAAAAAGTATCAACTCAGTTGTGAATGGAAAGTGACCAAACGTACTGCTGCAAGCATAACACTCACAGTATATCTACCTGATTATCTACCTTGGCGTGGTGTGGGGGCTTTTCACCAAAGGATAATCGCCCCCGTCATCCCCTTTTCACCAATGCAAATCCCATCCCACTCCACTTATCCTATCACACTCCTATCCTGAATATCCAATCCCCATCCCCTGGGCTGGACATAAGGTGTTAATCGAACCGTGCCGAGATGTCGACCAGGCTGAGAGCCCAGACCAAAAATAGCTCAGTCGCAAACGGTGTATCCGGATACCTGGCGCCCTCCGGATCAGCTAGCCTTACCTGGGTATTGCGGATCTCTGCCCAGGTGGACATATATTTCTCCGCAACTCGTGGGTACCAAATGTACAATAACAAAAATAAAAACAACAATGAGTCCGGATCTCATAAAAAACCGGAAGGGGAGGAAATCCCCTCTACATCAAATGCGGTTAATACTCCGATCGGAGAATCGACAAACCGCTCCGTTAAGTTGTCGGCAAGTAAAGCTGACAACAGAAAAATAAACCCATCGTCCAAGGCCTATAAAGACCAAAAGGCGGCCTTGAGAATCTTAAAACGATGGGGCCATAACACCGACCTAACGGAAAAAGAAAAAGAGTCGGTAGCCTGGGCTACAGGAATCCTGGCCCAGGGAAAAGCAAAGGCCAAGAGGCCCAGATCGTCCCCCGAGGAACCAAAGCGGGAGGCTAAGAAGGTCAGGCTGGGAACACTGGCCAAGCCATCAAAGCCTTTCGGTGAGGTTGCGAGGGAGTGCCTGACGGTAGCTATCATTGATGACAGCGATCCGGACGGAAAAATGACGACCGAAAAATGGAAGGATGTCGACCATGCACTATCGGCAAACTTCCTCAAAATCATGAGAAAGAACCCTGGACCACCGCCCATCTGTGATGACGCCGGATGGTATCAAGGCAGGGTTAAACTGATAAGCTGTGCCGATGAAAGATCGGTTGATCTTTTAAAGGCCACAGTTATCGAAATGGGGGAAATATGGGAGGGAGCCAGGCTCAAGGTCGTCACCAAGGACCAGATCCCGAAACGACCGAGAGCTAGATGCTGGATCCCGCTGGCACCAGACAACCCCCTCGAAATTCTTGAGACCATAAACCTCTGTAATCCCAATCTCCCAACAAGAGATTGGAGGGTCGCGAAGCTGGAGGAACCAAAGGACCGATCTAGACAGGCAGTTCTTGTGCTGAATAGTGAAGCCCTGGAACCTCTGGCCCAATGTGACCATTACATCAGGTTTGGTTTCAAGAAGATCAAACTTAATATTTACAAAAAGGATGAGGAAATGCCACCATCCGGCAACGAAACCACGGCCAACACCGAGGTCAATGTAGACAGCTCAATGGAGCAGGAATCCCCCATCCCCTCGGGGAGCAAGGGCCCCGCGCCGATTGAAGCTGAAATTACAGCAACATTCCTGGTCAACAAGGACCAAGAATCGCTGCTCGACTCCGGAAGCGAAGACTATTCTACCAGCTCGCCGATGGAAGACGATCTTCTAGACCTAAATCTAGAAGATCTCGACACCACCGTGGTGGAGGTCAATCGAATTGATAACAGCCATGATGCTGAGATTAATTCAGATTAACCTCCATCACTCGAAAGCGGCTACCGCTAACCTTCTCCTCAGGCTGGCCAAAGGGGAAGAGGACATAGCCTTAATCCAGGAACCTTGGGTTCATGAACACAAGGTTCGTGGATTGAGAAATCCAGCCTACAACATTTTTACATCACAAAAAGAAGGTAAGCCCCGGACTTGCATACTTGCAAAGAAATCCATAAACGCTTACCTTCTTCCTAATTACAGCTCCCCAGACACCACGGTGATTGCCGTAGAATCACCCGGGAACAAGCTATGGATAGCCTCTGCATACATGGCGCAAGACGAATCCATCCCATCGGACGAGATAAAAAGGCTGGTGAGAGACTCGCCAAACCACCAAGCTGGACTCCTCATTGGGGCTGACGCGAATGCGCATCACACCCTGTGGGGTAGCAGCGACATAAATGAAAGAGGTGAGTGGCTTATTGAATTCATTCTTACCTCTGATCTTAATATATGCAACAAGGGTCATGTACCCACTTTTGTTACAAAAAATCGAAGGGAGGTACTAGACATAACTCTAGCATCTCCCTCTCTCATTGACAAAATAAGAGAATGGAAAGTTTCTGAGGAACACTCCTTCTCAGACCACCGCTACTTGGTTTTCAACCTAGCCTTCATGGTCCCAACCCCAATCGACTCTTCATGTAACCCAAGAAGAATCGATTGGGAGCGCTATAGAGCCCTTGTTGGCAACTCTGTAGTAAGCAGGACCCCCGATCACCCGCGGTCCACGGTAGACATAGATAATATGGTTGACATTTTAACAACTACCTTGGGCAACGCACGGGTCAACAGCTGCGCAAGCCACAAATCGAGGAAAAACTCTTATCCCTCGTGGTGGAACGCAAACCTAAGCAAGCTCCGTAAAAACTGTCGAAAACTCTTTAACAAAGCAAAGAGTACTAGGAACGATAGTGACTGGAGCCTATATAAAGCTTCACTCAGAACTTACAAACAAACTCTGAGGAAAGAGCAAAGGCTATCCTGGAAACTTTTCTGTAACAATATGGAAAAAATTTCAGACGCCTACAGATTGAGGAAAATACTCTCGAAAGATCCACAATTCCCAAGCTACCTTACAGCTAACGGAGTCTGGACAGCATCTGAAGAAGAAACTCTAAACCTTCTTCTCAATACGCACTTCCCAGGATGCCATGAATCGCAGGTTTCACCGCAGCCGCAAGGAACCCACTTTTCATCCGCATTAATGGGAAATTTCGAACACATCATCTCCAGAGAGAAAATAATATGGGCGCTAAAAAGCTTCAAGCCCTATAAATCGCCAGGTCCGGATGGAATTTACCCGGTCGAACTTACACAAACCATGGAATGGACTATACCATGGCTAGAGATAATCTTCAAAGGATGCCTAGCTTGGAGTCACATTCCAGACAAGTGGAAGTGCGCAAAGGTGCTTTTCATTCCTAAGGCCGGCAGAAACTCTCACACTACCCCCAAGGATCTAAGGCCTATATGTCTATCATCCTTTGCACTAAAAACCTTGGAAAGGATGGTAGACCTATATATACGCCATAACTTGGATCCGCCCCTAATTTCTAGGGCACAGCATGCCTACGTTAAGGGTAGATCTATCGAAACAGCCTTGCACACCCTAGTGAGGAAAATCGAAAGATCAATCCATCTTAAAGAATACACTTTAACAGCCTTCCTAGATATAGAGGGCGCCTTTAACAACGTCATTCCGGAAGCAATAACGGAAGGGTTGGAAAAGCTAAAGGTGGAGAAGACTCTCGTAGAGTGGATCAGCGAACTACTATCAACACGCAAGATTCACTCGAAATGGGGTAACCAGGCAATCACCAGAGTGGTTACCAGGGGAACCCCGCAAGGAGGGGTTCTCTCACCTCTCCTCTGGAATGTAGTTATAAATGAGCTACTAATTAAACTGGAGGAAGAAGGCCTGGACGTTACTGCCTACGCGGATGACGTTGCCATTTCAATCTCAGGTAAATACCTATCGACACTGAATGACCGTATGCAAACGGCATTCTCAATTCTTTGCAAATGGGCGCATAGCAAAGGGCTCAGGGTTAATCCCCAGAAAACGGAGCTCGTGCTATTCACCAAAAAGCATAAAATTCCGGAGCACTGCCCTATCACTTTGCTTGATACCAGATTAAACTACTCCTCCAGTGCCAAATTCCTTGGCATCATACTGGACAGGAAATTAACCTGGAAAATCAACACAATCGAAAGAGCCAAAAAAGCAACAATAGCTCTCTATTCATGCAAGAAAGCCATAGGGAAAAAATGGGGGTTCAATCCCAAGATTACTCTATGGCTCTATACCACGGTCGTTAGACCCACATTAATGTATGGAGCGACTGTCTGGTGGACAGCACTGGACAAGACAACATACCTCAAACAATTCGAGAAGGTACAAAGGCTGGCGTGTTTATGCATTACCGGGGCCCTCAGGTCCACCCCGACGGCTGCACTTAACATGATACTCGACCTTACACCACTCGATATTTTCGGCAAGCAAATTGCCACACAAACGGCCATTAGACTTAAAGCCAACTCGAACTGGAAGAGCTACGTCTTTGGCCACTCCTCGATCCTGATTAACAGGTCAACCATCGCAGAAAACCTAGACCTCACAAAGCCCACCACAGTCTTGGATAAAAACTTCATAACGTTATACCCGGACAGACAGAACTGGACTCGTCAGACTCAACCTCGTAAAGGCTGCATAGATTTCTATACTGACGGGTCTAAAACCAAGGACGGGGTGGGCAGTGGGGTATTCTGCAAACAACTTAAGCTAAACAAAGCGATAAAACTACCTAATCACTGCAGCGTTTTCCAGGCGGAACTGTTGGCAATAAAAGAGGCTCTGTCCTGGCTGAAGTGGAACGTGATATCCACCACGGACATCCGTATTCTCACGGATAGCCAAGCGGCCTTAAAGTCGCTGGAGTCCTATGTGTACACATCAAAAACCAGCCTCGACTGTCGCCTATCTCTTAATGAGATGGCTGAACAGTTCAACATACAACTTATATGGGTACCGGGACACAGCGACATCACCGGAAATGAAAGAGCCGACAGACTCGCCAAAAAAGGAACGACGCTACAAACAACTGTGGTCTGCGAGGGTATACCCTTCGCAACCATCAAATACAATCTCAATACCCTCGCCAGGGCCGAGACGAACCGGAGATGGACTCAGGGACACACCTGCCTCATCACCAGGCAAATCTGGCCCCGGCTCGATAGTCAACGGACTAGGAGTATTATCTCCCTAAATAGAACTGACATCTATAAAGTCATAGGTGTCATCACAGGACACTGCCTTATTGGCAGTCACGCGCAAAAACTAGGTATCACTCCGAATGACTTTTGTAGGAGCTGTTTAGACGAGGAGGAGGTCGAATCCATTCATCACCTTCTCTGCGCCTGCCCAGCATTCTGCACAGTCAGGAAACGATACCTAGGATCATACCTCCTCAACGATCTGACCGAAGTTCAGCAAGTGGGGATATCTAATCTTCTTAAATTCTTAAGAAGCACAAAATGGTTCCACGAATAGGGGGCTAAGCCCCCTCGTAGCTGCACAACGGGCCTCCTTGGCCTATGTGTGTTCTTCCCATCTCTGGGAAGGCTACGGTCTTACCTACCTACCTATGGTCAACTGAAATTCATCCTCTTCTTCTTTCGTGGCGTTACAGCCCATGAAGGACCAGAGCCAAGCTTCTCTCAATCACCCATGTTGTGTGTGATTTATTTTCACACAGGTGAACGGCGTGAGTCGAGAAGCGCCCTCTTCTGCGTATGCAATATTAACACCAAAAGTGCATGAACGAATTACTGTGAATTATAACCAACGCGAAAATTGGTTGGCTCTCATCCTATCTAGGACAAACCACCCGTAAGAGTAATGAACGAACATCTTCGACCCAAAACCACTGCACTCCGTTCAGGTTGTGCGTGAACCAGCGCGAAACTCTCCCTCTCCCTGTTACCTTCGCTCGCACAACGTTTACGTCATAAGGCCATAGCCCTGAGCACGGATGTAGGTTAGGTTATGTTAACGTAGTAGGCATAAGCCACACGTAGGCCGAAGTCGGCCCATTGTGATACCACCTGAATCAAGTTACCCTGTTCCGCTACCTGAGAACCAACCGGTGCTTCTAATAAAACGATGGAGTTGAGCTATCTTTTGGTTTGCTAGCTCACTTAGATTGTCAAGGGTCGCGCCGAGGTAGATCCTCCAGCGATTCGCAAAAGAGGGACATGAGTAGAGGAGGTGGTGTATTGATTCCTCCTATCCTCGTCCATGCAGCCGCGACAGAAGTCATTGGAGGGTAGCCCTAATCTGGCGGCGTGTTTTCCAATGATGCAGTGACCTGTAATGACACCCACTAGAGTACTTAAAGTTGCCCTTTTGGTTGCCACTAGGTCACTCGTTCGTCCCAGGCTTAACTTAGGCCACAATTGTTTGGTGATAAAGCCGATATTGCTCTCATTCCATTGGAGGTTGGTCTCCTGTATAGTTTGAAGTTTTATCATGTGCTTTACCGTACTTATTGGTGTATATAGGTACCCGAGGATAGGTAGGGTGAATCTGCTTGATCCTAACTTTACGAGTTCGTCGGCCGTGCAGTTTCCTGGAATATCCCTATGGAGAACACGTTCGATGACATGGCAGATGTCAGGATTCGATTTCGTGTCATCGACGTCAGAGGCTAACACACAACCCGGCGCCGGATCGGCGCCGAACTAACCGATGCCTTTGATGTCAAAAAAAGATTCAGATAGGAAGAGATTGTGAGGAGCTCACTAGCTAATGCAAGAGGAAGGTTCTAATTCAAGTCTGGACAGTTGCTTGTATATGCTGATGACATTGACGTATATAATTGGGAGAGCACAGCGAGACGTCAGTGAAGCTTTTGTGGGTATGAATCAGATGCGGCTTAAGTCGATCTGAAGGTAAACAAGGACAAAATCAAATACCCATGTGCCGTCATCAAAGAAAGACGCTTAACACTAACGTCTTGGTCACAGTGTCACTATAAATTTGGGGTGGTGAAGGATTTTGTCTATCATGACTCATTAGTGACAAGGGGTAACGACACCAGCGATTAATCGATATGACCCTCTATAAAACCTTAAACATATCGGTCCTTCTTTATGGCGCAAGAGTATTGGACCCTATCAGAAATGGATGAGAAGGCACATGAACGCTTCGAGAGGAAAATTCCGGGTTTAATTTTCGTTTTCGTTTGTGCTAATGGATAGTGGAGGAAAAGATTCGACCAAGATTCGGCCCTGTCTAAGAAGGCTGTGCCATGTAGAGTGAAAGGACACCACAGGTGCAATCTGAACAGTCTTAGAATCCAACCCCGAGGGACGAAGCAAAAGAGGACGGCCGTATTTAACGTGGCGCACGCTGGAATCAACTGGTCAGAGATCGTACCGGTGGGAGAGGCTTGTTGGTTGAGGTTCAGGCACACTCTGGGCTGTAGCTATTCATTTTCTCTCAAAAACACCTTCGGAACATTCTTTGATACTACCTAAAGCCGACAGGGATCTTAGTAGGCTTCTGCCAGATGAAAATAAAGCTTTCACAATTACACAATGAGTCTTGGCAGTGTCGGATATATAAGACTTAATAACCGTCTTAAGTTATAGCACCTCGGGTAAGGGAAAAATACCCACTTCAACCCACCCCGTTGCCATCTGAACTCATTTCGAGTTCGACACACAAATCGTGTCTCACATTAAATTCGCCGGAAGCGAGAATACTACATTACCCAAGTGTGGTACCGCAAGCAATTGCCCTAAACCCATCGTCCCCTATTTGAACTAGATTAACCGCTCCATATTCGACGCAAAGTTAATTAAATAATCTTAACCCTAATAACCTTTTGGCTCTTTTCTTCTTTCTCTCCCCTCAACACGACAACAGCGACACCGCTGTGCTTGCAACAAATTACGGTTTATGGTTTAGGGTTTTTCCTACTCTCATTCAACGCGTCGTCTTCCTGACAGATACACATGGATATATGTGCTTCTAATCCCATGGCGACGGTGACACGGTCTTATAGTCTCGCGCACACTTGGTCCAATTGTGTGCTTCTCCACATTTTTTCGTCTCCAGTGGATAAGTATCTAACACTGCACTAGCAATCCACTTCAGGCCCCTATTGTGCAACAACCCATTACATACTCCTCACACAAGTCCAATGGGTACGAGTATGTACATTTTGGGAACGCGCTCGATCCTGAGGCGGTTGGAAAATCGCTCGCGTGTTTTTTCTTTTATTTTTTCAAATCCACTTTAATGCTATTATGAGATGATACCATGACGCGTAGTGTGCCGGTGGTAGTGGATTTTAAAACGTAATTGCAAGAGCTGATACGTTCATTAGCTGTTGACATTACTGACGCGAGTATAACCGAATTATGAGAATCGGAAATTGTCCATTAAATCAGATACTTTGTGCGTTTTGTTTTAGTGGCAATAAATGTGATTGAGGATGACTTAATTTGACGGACGATGCCTTGAAAACGTAGTTCATTTTGCTTTGTATACGAGTATTCGTACTATGTTGCCATTGGTCGTGGACGGAAAGGTTGTAAAATGTTTATGTTTACCTCTGTTGGTGAAAGTTTTTACGTGAAAATAAGTTGGCAAAGTCCTTCGGTCATTAAGTTGGATAAGGGTAGGTGAACTACAAGAAAGTTATGTATTTTAATGACCCTTCGTTATGTTTGTGAGTCAATGAAAATGTGTCAACAAGTTACGAGTGGCTGCAAATTGAATGAGACGAAAGGCACTAGTCCAGATTGATCCTCTCATTGAAGCAACTATTCCTTTTATGAATGGATTGTATGCATCGTCAGATTAAACGATGACATTGACGCACTTAACAAAAGCCACAAACCTCATGATCAGTACACAATGTAACATCAGCAAACCTCTCAGTCCGTCCGTCGTCAACTCAAATTAAATCAATCATATCACAACAGCAATAAGAACAGGCTAGCCAACAAGAAGCCAATTTGTCACCAAACAACTCAAATTCAAAATTGTCGCGTCAACCCTTCTCTCCCATTTTAATGAGTTGTACGACCTGTCAACCGTCAAAAGGCAAATGCCACTAAGCACCACGCATCATCAGGCAATGCTTACAGCTTATCAAAGTCAAAGTTTTTCACACGCTGCGGCTTAAACTATTAGGTAACATGTAGAATCCGCTTATACTCGAGTTCCCATGGTAATTGCCCAAGTACACAAGAACGTTGCGAACAAGGCTACATGGTTATTACTTATTGTTTTGCCTTTCTTCTTTATCTATAGCTAGCAAGACAACTACCGACTACAGACAGTCAGTCAGTCTGTCAGTGGTAGGTGAAGCCGACAACTGTGATCCGCTTAAGCCAAGTGAGCGAATCATTCGCTTATGTCATGCGAGAATTATAACTATTTAATGACACCCTTACCCTGAACACACACCTCCCCAATATTGCAGCAAAACAAGTAAAAAATAAATAAAACATCTCAAACAACAGAATTCGCAACCAGATAAAAATGTATCTCAGCTCAGGTTGATGGTATTTGTTTTCATCTAATTTTATCTCATTGTTTGCATCTATAAATACTCGGTTGCTGTATTTAAATTTTTATATTTTTTTTGTAAATTAGTTATTGTTTCGCATGTACCTCGGGAATCCGTCCGTGGAGCGAGAGAAAAACTTGGGAAAAATGAAGAAAAGTGGAAAGAATCAAGCTAAACCAGAAACGATATGACTGCTTTATGGTTCCAGTGAACTCATCGACGACTTACCTGAAAAGAGAGAAGAAAAAAAAGAAAAGAACACGGTTAAGTACATTGTATTCAATTGAATGGATAAGTGAAAGAGGTCAGTTGGGAGCAGAGCTATGAGGATAGATGTGCGCGCAAAACAGAGGTTAAGCAGGAAAAGTTGAGCTACATGATTGTCGTTAGTTAGCGCTCATTCTTGAGAAAAGGATTTTAATTGCATAAGATTTTCTATTTGAAATAAAACAATTAAATAAAATAAGAAATTTGTAAAGAATGCGAACCTCGTCTGGAATCGAGAAAAAAGAAACGACAGTCGACCAGAATGTGCACCCAAAAGAAAGATGTTAGGAACGAAAATGAATGCATTCATTTGTAACTATAGGTATAGTATAGATCACAGGCAATCCGTCCAGCTGCTGGGATACGCAGACGATATTGACATTATGGCACGGTCTCAGAGTTCCGTTGTAGAAGCTATCATGGCGATTGAAAGTAGAAACACAATGTGGCGTGCGCGCGCGCGTGCTTTTGACAGGATGAGTAGGAACAACGAAATCTTATGAAGCAACACATAATGTTACCTCAACTTTTGCTCGACCTCATATCGTAAATATCGTAAAGTCGAGCAAAGCGCCAGAGTAGAGCTACTCTCTACACAAGGCGTGCGTTTGACAGATGTATTTCATTGTGTTGTTCGATTGTAGCAGAATAGTGTAACGTGTTCTGTCATGTAGTGTTCCGAGTTGTTCGCTTTCAACATGCATACATTTTCGTAGCTTATTATTGGATTTTTTGGATGCAAACTAATGATGATGGGTATTACAGAACTAAACGCATATTTTTTTATAAGCATATACCTTTATTTGAGATGAAATTTTCTTATATTTATGTTTCAATTAAATCATATAAATAGAACAGAACACAAATCTACTCTTCTTTCTGCACTGAATTCATATTAGTACATTTTGAGGAAACAGAACATAGTATTGTCATATTCCTAAGCTCTCTACGCGCAGCTGACTTGAAGCCAGATTGTGTGTTGCGAATTGTGGTTGCGTGCGTCTGACACATTATCTCGTAAATCGGTACAAAGCCGATCAAAAGCACGCGCGCGCGCACGCCACATTGTGTTTCTACCATGAAGAACAGGCGACACGTGTTGGTCTTGAAGCTAATGAGGATAAGACAAAATAATTGGTCTTCCAATAGGGTCTTCCTAACTTTGACAGTTGTTAGTGGTCATATTGTTGAGGTTACATCTTTCAAATTGGCTGTCATTTATTCAGTTCGTTTTGCCAAATCACCATGAATAGACACAACTTTCAACAGCACGGGCAAATGATAAAAGATTGTTTTATCAAGATGGGTGTTCTGTCCGGTCAACGTTTCGCACGCTTCGCACATAATCGTCCTACCGAGAGAACTATTCGCAATGTGGTGAATAAATTTAAGTTCACTGGTTCGGTAAACCGGATGGCAAAGGGCTAACAAAGGCCTCGTAGGGGTAGCATCTATCCGACGGATGCTGGCCTGCTAAAAAGCGAGAAGAGCCACCGCAGTCGAACATCTTGCGGCACTGTTAGTAAGTCCTATCTTCACCTCCTCGTGGTGCCATCTGGAGATTTCCTATGGAAATTGCAGACGGGGAAGGGCGAAAGGCGAGCCTCCTGCGCCAAAAAACAGGATAAGTCGGTTGGGCTACGGCCTAGTAAGCCGTAACCGTAAAAAAAAAACACAAACTCCGAAACAACCACAAGCCTCGGATATAACGGACCGGATTTATGTTGACGACCCTTGCAAAAAACGAAAAATAGACAATGATCTTCGGCTTTGTACGTGGAATGTTAGGTCCCTAAACAGGCCACGTGCAGCCGAACAAGTTGCGGACGCCCTAGACCGCTATAAAGCGGACATCATCGCCATCCAGGAAATGCGATGGAATGGACCAGGTACATATAAAGCGGATGAAAAACTGCGATATTTACTACGGCGACTGCTATAGGGGAGAGGGCAACGATTATTTGGATGCGGATCTGTTGTTCGAGGTGGACTAAGGCAAAAAGTCCTAAGCTTTCGGCATGTGAGCGAACGCCTCATAACAATCCGTATAAAGGCAACATTTTTTAACATCAGCCTGATCTGCGTCCACGCCCCCATGAAAGACAAGGATGACTCCGCCAAAGATGAGTTTTACGACCTCCTAGACAGAACGTATGCCCAATGTCCCAGCTATGACATCAAAATTGTACTAGGAGACTTCAATGCTAAGCTGGGTAAGGAAAGCATCTTTGAACGAGTCATCGGCAAACATAGCCTACACGACACCACCTGCGATAACGGACACAGGCTGATTGATCTTGCTACGGGGCGGAATCTCCTTCTAGCCAGTACGCGCTTCGTATGTTCCTCTCTTCTTTTCTGCTCGTAGAGCTCGCAAGCGACTCTCGTCTGCCTTTATAGTATTGCCTTCTAAGCATATTGCTTACTAGGCTCATCTAAACATTGTCAAATCCTAAATTAAATCACATATTAGTTAACATCGATGAAACTCAGTTGAATCGATAGTTAACTGAGCCTTTGAACAATACCGCTGACAGAATAGAATTCCCAAAAATAGGTCTCAATGCCACTTTCTAGGTAAAATGTGTGACAGGAGACCACGATGCCTCTCTTGTTCGACACTTTCCAAACATCCCAGCTTTGCAAGTCAAACAAATCCGAAATCCCCTCTCTGCGACGACAAATGCGCCACTTAATTAATTGATCATCTTCTTTCTCTTTCTACTGCGGAAACAAAACTAAATCCTCCAGAGAGCAATATTCCAAAAAATGTAAAATGAAAATAGAATTGAAATTCTTTATCATAAATCTCAACGTAAATAGATACGACACGATGACGCTTATGTGCCTGTTGCGTGCTAGTCGTTCGAATCGCTCTGTTCAAAACAGATTCATTTCAATTAGTCTAACGGTATTGCGCCGGATAATGTCCGAATGGAATGATTTGATTTGAAAAGCAGACGATCGATATTATAAAAATAACCAAATGTGATGGTGGAAAACAACACTTGAACTTGAAATGTCTGTTTTGTTTTGGCTTTTTGCTTTCTGATTGTTGAGCTTTTTAACAATAGAATTAGAGATCTGTGACAGAGGGTATGTCGTTTATAACTTAACAAGGTGTATATAAAAATTGTACAAATATTTGAATGACATTGAGCCATTTTTAAAAGGATATCTAGGGAACTTCTTCTTCTTCTTAGTGGGCGCTACAGTTCGGGGTGGCCTCAACCAACATGCCCCTCCATCTAGCACGATCTTTCGCTAGCCTTTTCCATTGCCGCACACCCAGTTGGCTGAGGTCCCCTTCCACCTGTGTGCGCCATCTTAAGGGCGGCCGTCCTCTGCTTCTTCGTCCCTCGGGGTTGGATTCAAAGACTCTCCGGGCTGGAGCTGTGGTGTCCATTCGCTCTACATGGCCCAGCCATCTTAGGCGTTGAATCCGTAGACGCCTGACTAGGCTCATGTCGCTGTACAGCCCGTAAAGTTCGTGGTTGAATCTTCTCCTCCTTATGTCAATATCGTCGGCGTATGCAAGGAGTTGCGAGGATTTGAAATAGATTGTGCCTCTTGTATTGGCCAGTGATTTTTGCACAATCATTTCCAATATGATGTTGAAGAAATCACACGACAGCGCATCGCCCTGCCTAAATCCTTTTTTGACATCAAAACTATCGGTAAGGTGTTCACCGATTCGGATGGAGCAGCGAGCATTCTCCAAAGCCATCCTGCATAGTCTGACGAGTTTAGCAGGTATGTCAAAGGTAGACATAGCGTTGTATAGCTCGTCTCTAATTACGCTGTCGTATGCGGCTTTGAAGTCGACAAAAAGGTAATGAGTGTCGACTTGAAATTCATTGGTTTTTTCCAGGATCTGCCGTAGTGTGAAGATTTGGTCGATGGTAGACTTCCCTGGCCTGAATCCGCACTGATAAGGACCAATCAGCTTATTTACAAAAGGCTTCAGCCGTTCACACAAAACGGCAGAGAAGATTTTGTAGGCGACGTCAAGGAGACTTATTCCTTTATAGTTGGCGCAATCAGAGGGTCTCCTTTCTGGATCGGGCATACGATGCTGAGACTCTATTCCTCCCGCATGCTTTCCTCTAACCATATCTTACGGATGAGCTGGTGCATGCTCCCAACCAGGTGATCCCCAGCTGCCTTGAAGAGCTCAGCAGACAGTCCGTCTGCGCCAGCAGCTTTATTCGACTTGAGCTTCGATATGGCAATCCTAACTTCGTCGAGGTCAGGGGGACAGAATTCTCTGCGGTCTCCGTCGATTAGAAATGGATCATTCTGCCTGACAGCGGTATATTGACTAACATCGCCGTTATACAGTCTGCAGAAGTGGTTTTTCCATATTCTCAGCATCGATTGCGGTTCTACTACTAGGTGTCCGTTCTCGTCCCTGAGGCCTCCGTTCTGGCTTTATAACCTTGGCATGTTCGTTTTATCTGTTGATAAAACTTTCGAACGTCACGCCTGCAGTAACACCTCTCCACCTCTCCAATCCTCAATCGCGCGCTTCTTGTGCTCTTGTGCCGACGTCATAACTTTGTATTCTTACTCTACTCCGTTGCGTTCGTGATATCCGTAAGCGCATCTTGGCTACAACAAGATAGTGGTCCGAGTCGATGTTAGCCCCTCGGAAAGTTCGAACATCAAGAATAGTGGAAGAGTGTCTGACGTCGATCGCGATGTGATCAATCTGGTTGGTAGTCGATTGATCAAAAGACCGTGTATATCGAGGTGCGGGAAGCGCGTACTGACTAGAAGGAGATTTCGCCCCGTAGCAAGGTCAATCAACCTAGCGAACTGCGAGTTATTCGGATACTTTGTTTGATGGAAACAGGCATATCAAACAGTGATTTAGTTGACGTACAATATTGTTTAATTCATACCACCGATTGAGAGAATTTTCATATTGAGCCAATTTCGGAACTAAACGGCTCAATATCGAAAATAATGCTCATTCTAAGGCGCAATATTGTCAAAAATAGGGCTATTATACCCTAAAACAAAGTCACCTCATTGGTTTTGGTTGACAATGGGCTAAAGTTAGTTACAAAACAGCCCTCATTGGCTATACTGAGAGAGAAAAAGAGATAGGGGGGGTACAACACGCCAAGCGTTCCCGTCGTCTTGACGGAAATAATCATATCCTTGAAACGTAGTTTCCATTTTCTTCCACCTTGATTTCAGTACATCTGTCACAGCAATTGTTGCTTATCAACTATGTATTTCGGTTCATTACTGCGTCATGGACGAGCAGATGTACACGTGCGAGGGGTTAGAAAGTCGAAACGCACAAGAGATATGGTACATACATACATATGTATGTCAGTTTTAAGTGCGCATTAGTGAAATAGATAAAGGAATAGTAGGTACGTATTCCCAATTGGATATGACCGTTCCGCTTACCATATCGAATTAACCCATCGCGCAGTACAAGTTCTGTCGAACTTTTACATCAACCACTTTCATTCACTTAATTACCCGGCTGTCAAAACTCTGACAGCCTCTTTCATACATACATATATCCACTAGAAATGGGTCATACAGGCAGGCACCCAAAGGTCAGCCATTAGAAGAAAAGAAAAGGTTTTCTGTCCAAACCGAGATGGGAATAACAATACCATATCACTGACACAAGACAACAAAACTTAGCTTGATGCCCTTCGGGGATTTGAATCTTTTCTTTATTCTAGGTTGCTGGGTCGTTGTACGGTGAGATGCTGTTTCGCGTCGGTTTAGTTTTTTTTTTTTTATTTCGTTGTTGAACTTTTTCGGGTCATTCCGCAACATGACAATGGGGGGAATGATGTTGATTTTTCAAACACACCTCAGCTGATGATGGAGTGGTTCCACACACTCGTTTGCTCGAATTTGACTTCTGCAGGGAAGTATTTGTGTTAATTGCAGTCTCTCTAGTAATGGAATGAAAGTGGATCAGTTCAATGCAGAGGAATGTGAATGTTCGATGGACATGACGTAAATAGACCAGTTCACAAGGACATAACTCGGTGGCATAATATCTATCTAAATTCGATGACTTCCAGTCAATACAAGTCACGAACTAACTAGCTTATTGGGTGCACTATTTCTCAAAAAAAGAAAAAAAAAAAAAAAAAACAAGAAGGAATGGCAGTGGTCACAATATGAGTTGCAATCGCGCAAAATCTTCATTCCCGTTTGTAGCCGTTAACTGATGCAGAGTTATTAGCCTCGATTGTAACTGATTTATGAACCATCACTAGCTTACTGCTTTGCGAGGAGTGTGCAGGAAATGCATTGACACTCACATCAACTGTCAGTAAATGTAAGAGTACAAATCAACTTTCTTCGAACGAAATGGGGAGATAGTGGAATGCAGGTGAAATGACAGATGAGAGCAACTTTTACTCTATTCTTCATCCCACGGAGTGAGCGACGGATTGGTTTTTGCTTGACAGCATGTACTTCGTTTTGTCCTCATTGACCTTAAGACCAACACGTTTCGCCTGTTCTTCAATCGCCGTGAATGCTTCCACAATGCCGCGGTGAGAACACGCGATGATGTCGATATCATCCGAGTATCCTAGCAGCTGGACGGACTTGTAGAAGATAGTGCCTTCCCTGTTGACGCCTGCCCGCCGCACTATCTACTCCAGCACCAGGTTGAAGAAGTCACATGACAGCGCATCTCCTTGCCGAAATCCGGTGCATGTTTCAAACGGTTCCGAAGTCCTAGAACCGAATTGCGCGGTGCATCGCGTATTTTTTAGCGTGGCGCGACACAACTGGATCAGTTTTCCTGGGATCCCGAATTCGGGATCCTTTACGATGAATGCTGTCGTATACTTACTTACTTAGATGGCGCTACAGTCCGTGGTGAACCTGGGCCTCAACCAACAAGCGTCTCCAGCTGGCACGGTCTTTGGCCAGCTGTTTCCAGCGCCGCACGCCCAGTTGGTTAAGGTCCCCTTCCACCTGCGTGCGGCACCGATGATGCAGCCGTCCTCTGCCTCGCCTTCCTTCCGGAGTGGATTCGAAGACTCTTCGGGTCGGAGCTGTATTTTCTATGCGCTCTACATGGCCTAGCCACCTTAGACACTGTATCCGTAGACGTCGTACCAGGCCGATGTCGCTGTACAACCCGTACAGTTCTTCGTTATATCTTCTCCTCCATACACCGTTTGAACAAACGGGACCGTAGATAGTACGCAGAATTTTCCTCTCGAAACGACCAAAGGCATCTTCATCCGCTTTTGTTAAGGTCCAAGCCTCTGCGCCGTAAAGGAGGATTGGGATGATTAAGGTCTTATATAGTGTCACCTTGGTTTTCCGAGAGAGGGCTCTATTTCTCAATTGCCTCTTGAGCCCAAAGAAACAGCGGTTGGCAAGAGTGATTCTGCGTTTTATCTCAGCGCTGATGTTGTTGTCGCTGGTCATCAGTGAGCCAAGGTAGACGAATTCCTTGACCACTTCAAAGTTATATCCGCCCATGGTGACGTTCTGGCCAATACGCCGGTGTTGTCCGTCTCTTTTAGATGAAAGCAGATATTTGGTTTTACCCTCATTAACCTTGAGACCCATCTTAGCCGCTTCTACTTCAATGCTTATAAAGGCCTCATCATGCTGTCGTATGCGGCTTTGAAATCGATGAAAAGATGGTGTGTATCGATTCGAAAATAGTTGGTCTTTTTTTTTTTTTTTTTTTTTTTTTTTTAGAAACTCGCGCAGGTTCAAGAGTTTTTATATTCTCTTATGATGTGATAGACACACAACCTGAACGGAGTGCAGTGGTTTGGGTCGTTGATGTTCGTTAACTCTCAGGGGTGGTTGTCCCAGATAGGACGAGAGCCGACCGAATTCCGCGTTTTTGGTTGTAGTCCGTACTAATTCGTTCAAGCACTTTTTAGTATTGCATACGCACAGGATGAATTCCAGTTGACCATATACTGTGAGTGTTATGCCTGCAGCAGTACATCTGGTAACTTTCCATTCACAACTGCGTTGCATACTTTTTGTCCGTATAGGAATTACTTTTTTCTTGGCTATGAAGCGAATTGAACTATAGACCTTCCGCTCGGCGGTCGATGATGTTAACCACTGCACCACGGCCACCCCGGCGGCTTCCGGGTCGGAAGCCGCACTGGTAGCTGCCGATTAGTGCGGTGCAAAAAGGCTTTAGACGTTCACACAATACGCTGGACAGGATCTTGTATGCGACATTGAGCAGGGATATACCTCTATAGTTCTTGCAAGAGGTAGGATCGCCTTTGTTGTAGATGGGCCAAATAGAGCTGGTATTCCAGTCGTCGGACATGCGCCAGATCATCTTCCCAAATTCTGCAGATGATCTGGTGCATGCTCCCTACCAGGACATCGCCGCCAGCCTTGAAGAGCTCTGATGGCAAGCCATCTGAGCCTGCGGCCTTGTTATTCTTCAGCTTCTGAATAGCTGTGCCGACTTCTTCGATGCTGGGTGGGAGGACTGCTTCAGCGGCTGGAGTTGGGATTTCCTGGGTCCCTATCACTCTCTCTTGGTCATGCTCGTTAAGCAGCTGCTGGAAATGCTGCTTAAATACATCCACTGTTCCCTGCGGGTCGGTGACAAGATAACCCCCGCAGTTTCGAAGAGCTTGGGTGCCCTTTTTGAAGCCTCCTGCTAGGCCTTTGGCCTTTGGCCATATCGTTGAAAAATTACATTAAACATACACCACACCTCCCAACAGCTAAGCACAGAAGCAAGTAATAATTATGGCCATGTTACTCCCTTCCCCAAGAATTTTGCATAATGGCTCTGGATATGAATACGGTAGCCATGTGTGACCACACCCCTCCTGGAGCGAATGATTAATAATAATTTAACAATTACACATGTTACAAAAGACAATACAATACGAGCACTCGTTTACATAGTGATGGTAGTAGAGCCATTATGCGCTGAAAAGAACATATTTTTGTACTTTTCCAGGTAAATGTTGAACTTATCCGTGAGTCATTGAAAAAGTTTAAGTGACTATTCCCTTCGCGTATAAATAGAAATGGATGCAAAGGAAGAAGTGAGTTGAGGACATGTTCAGTGCTTTATTCGGGCTCAATCATATGAAGAAAAATGACTGAGTGTTTGACAGGAAGAGACTGCTTTTTTCTTTTCTATACATTTCGGTCCAACTCATAACTGTCAGAATGCTAGTAGCGGGTGTCGGTAAATACGACAAGGATAAACGCCATGAATTCGAGATTCCGTTATGTAATAGAAATAACCGATTCAGCAAGCAGATCGGTGTATATGTGCATATGTACATACACATACATATGTATGTATGAGACGGAAATGAGTGTCGTCGGAAATTGTTCAAGTGTTTGACATCGTGACATCGTTTTCCATGTAGAGCAGGAAAGAAGTTCAAGGAGAAAAACCGATCGACAAGGGTAGTCCCCTTAGGCTGCCTCACGAATACGGCCTCCAAACCTTAAAGCTTTCTGCAGAATATTTTAATTGAAGTGTAATCAATTGAATGTGTCTTTGGAATGTCAATTCGTTCAAAGGTGGTCATATTGAAAACTGAATTGAGTAGAGTTTGAAGCAAACTTTCTGGCGATATTTTAGGGGAAAAGAAACAAACACAGAAAATACTTAACTGAACGTTGTCTTTCCTCGACAACGACGTGAACGTCGACGTTGAAATAGTCGAAAATATTATCCGAATTGACGTGGTCAATTTTATCCCTAGTAGGAGTAAAAGCTGGCAAAACCCCCCGTAGAAAACTTGCCATGAAAAAGCTTCTCGACTCACGCCGTTCGGAATCGGCATTAAACTGTAGGTCCCTTTCACCTGTATACAACATGGGTGATTGAGAGAAGCTTGGCTCTGGTCTTTCATGGGCGCCACCAAAGAAGAAGAAAGAGTAAAAGCAAAGGATAGTAATTAGTTTGACATTAGCTGTAAAGTACTACTAGGTGAAGACAAGCACTTTTCGGGCTTATAACGAAAGCACTCTGAGGAAAACCGGGAAAACTAATATATACGAGCCAGAAGTGACTGCAATAATCCTCATCCGACGAGCCAAATTCCAATCTGGTCAAAAACTGAGACGTAAAATCCTCCATCGTCCGAAAGGTAGTGAAATTTCCTGGTTATTTGCGAAAAACATTAAAAACTCGTCCTTGTCGTTCATACCAACACTTATCCACAACGACATTCCAGCTGCCACACCTAACCTAAAACTAACCTTCTTACTGCCTACTTCGCAGTGAGCTTTTAGATAACATTTTGTCTCCGCCTGTACAACTAGAACGTGTCAATTCCACCATGGGACAGTTGCAAGGGTCCTCAAAGACCTCGAAATACACAAATCTGCTGGTCCAAATGGTATTTGCCTCAATAGTTCTGAACAGTTGTCCTTCTACGCTGGCAAAACATATTTTCTACTATTCTGGGCTCTTTCCGAGTAGCTAGGTGGAAAACAGCATTTGTCCAGCCTATCCACAAAATAGGCGAATCTTCTTCTCCCTCCAGCTACCCAATGCACTAATGTCACTTCTCTCCAATGTCATGGAAACGCTGGCCAGCTGTCACATGTTGAAATATCTTGAATTGCGGAAACTCGTCAATGACCGATAATATGGTGTACGTAGCAACAAATCCACTGGTGATTTGACGCATATCTTACCGAGAAGTGGAATCGCTCGGTTCACCAGCAAAATAGTTGCACTGAATTTTTCCAGCATTTGACAGGATTCGACACAAAGCATTTTTGTCGAAAATACGTGCGTTTGGGATCGAAGAGTCTTTCTGCGAATTCCACTCCATTTTAAAATTCTGGAGTTCCACAGGGTTCCGTTTTGTCTAGGACACTCTTTCTGACCCTTGAATCTGACTATGATCTATAAGGCATTCATTCGCCCTAAATTAGACGGATTCGGTCTTCACCCTCAGCACAACATATAAGCATTTAAGAGCAACGTCTACCGTTATCTCCCCTATGTTTTCCTCTATGCCTACACGCCTTGCGCTGTGTCGACGACTTGATAAGGTGGTAAACCTTGAGTGCGCGCTTACATTAAAAAAAAAATCAGCATTTTTGTTCGAAGAAAAATGAGTCAAATGGAACTTTTCTTCAGGCTTGGGGAAACTTATCCAAAAGTAGGAAGGAAGGCTAAAATCAGCTAAATATTAACTGGCGCCCGACTTACTTACTTACTTATCAGGCCAGCGATCCATGGAGGATCTGAGCCTGAGCTATAGCTGCCTTCCATCCTTGACGGTCCCGGGCACGCTGCTTCCAGTTGTCAAGACCAAGATGTCTTACATCCGCGATTACTTGGTCTTTATACCGGAGGTTCGGTCTTCCTCTTCTTCTCGCACCAGGAGGCTCGGAGCGTTGATGTCCATGCGCTCGATGTGGCCGAGCCAGTGTAGTCGACGGATCCTTGCCTTCCGGACTACATCCACATCTTGGTACAGCTCTTAGAGTTCGTGGTTGTGTCTTCTTCTCCATTCACCTTCCTCAGAGACAGGACCAAATATCCGGCGCAGAATTTTTCTTTCGAAAGAACCCAAAATCAGCTCCGCTATCCTGCTTATCGTCCAGCTTTCGGCTCCGTACAGCAAGACTGGCAGAATGAGCGTTTTGTAAAGCATGACTTTGGTCTTTCGAGTGAGGAGTCTTGACCCAAGTTGTTTGGACAAGCCGAAGTAGAAACGGTTGCCGAGGGCGATTCTATGCCGGATCTCCACTGTGGTGTCATTTGTGGAATTTACGTTTGCCCCTAGGTAGACAAACTCCTTAACTACCTCGAAATTGTAGTTGTCCATTGTTATATTTTGTCCCAGGTGGTGAGCGACGGATTGGTCTTTGCTTGACAGCACGTATTTCGTTTTGTCCTCATTGATCTTAAGACCAACTCGTTTCGCCTGTTCTTCAATCGCCGTGAATGCTTCCACATTGCCACGGCGAGAACACGCGATGATGTCGATATCATCCGCGTGCTGGATGGACTTGTGAAAGATAGTGCCCTCCCTGTTGACGCCTGCCCATCGCACTATCTGCTCCAGCACCAGGTTGAAGAGGTCACACGATTTGCACGGTGCATCGCGTGTTTTTTAGCGTGGCGCGACACAACTGGATCAGTTTTACCGGGATCCCGAATTCGGCCATCGCGCCAAACAGTTCTTCACGATGAATGCTGTCGTATGCGGCTTTGAAATCGATGAAAAGATGGTGTGTATCGATTCGAAACTCGTTGGTCTTTTCCAGGATTTGTCGAAGTGTGAAAATTTGGTCTATTGTCGATTTGCCGGGCCGGAAGCCGCACAGGTAGCTGCCGATTAGTGCGGTGCAAAATGGCTTTAGACGTTCACACAATACTCTGGACAGGATCCTGTATGCGACATTGAGCAGGGATATACCTCTATAGTTCTTGCAAGAGGTAGGATCGCCTTTTTTGTGGATGGGGCAAATAGAGCTGGTATTCCAGTCGTCGGGCATGCTTTCTTCTTTCTTCCCAAATTCTGCAGATGATGGCAAGCCATCTGAGCCTGCGGCCTTGTTATTCTTCAGCTTCTGAATAGTTGTGCCGACTTCTTCGATGCTGGGAGGGAGGACTACTTCAGCGGTTGGAGTTGGGATTTCCTCGGTCCCACTCTCTCTTGGTCATGCTCGTTAAGCAGCTGCTGGAAACGCTGCTTCAATACATCCACTATTCCCTGCGGGTCGGTGACAAGATTACCCTCGCAGTTTCGGCGGGCCTGGGTGCCCTTTTTGAAGCCTTCTGCAAGGTATTTGGCTTTCTTGTAAAAGGCTCGTGTTTTATGCTTTTCTCTAGACTCCTCGATATCCTTGAGCTGGGAGGCTGCGAAGATTCTTTTCTTTGGTCGCAGTAGTTTTTTCTCCTCCCTTCTTCTGGCTCGGTACTCTTCTTGCGCTGCCCTGGTTTTCCTCTGCAGCGCCTTTTGGTACGCCTCGTCGGTTGCTGCATTTTTCTGCCCACACTCGCCATTATATCACGGGTTTCTTGTCGAGGGTGGTCTCCGGTGTGCTCAGGCGCCCAATGTCGAACCTCCTCCTGATGGGCTGGTGCAGCTTTCTGACATTGGACAGTCGAGCTCTGAATCTTGCTGCTACGAGGAAGTGGTCAGAGTCGACATTTGCCCCTGTGAATGTTCGCACATCCAGGATGTTTGACGAGTGCCTTGCGTCAATGACGGCGGTTCGACCGCCCGGAGATCGCCAGGTTGCTGTGTGGATTCGCTTGCGAGGGAATCTTGTGCTTCCTATCACCGCATTACGAGCTGTCGCAAAGTCAGTGAGTCGGAAGCCGTTATCTGTTGTTGTATCGTGGAGGCTGTGCTTTCCGATCACTCCGCCAAGGGTGTTCTCCTTACCGATTTTGGCGTTGAAGTCCCCGAGCACGATTTTTACATCGTACTCCGGATAAGCTCCGTAGGCGTTGTCCAGGAGGTCATAGAAGTCCTCCTTGATAGGGTCTTCAGCCTCGTCGGTAGGGGCGTGTGCACATTAAGGCTGATGCTATAAAATCTGCCTCTGATGCGGTCACTTGAAGGTTTAAGTCGATGACCTTCGATCTTAACCGCTTTCCCACGACAAATCCTCATCCCAGTAAGTGCAACCTTTTGTGACAGCTGTAATAAATGTCGCAATTTTTCTTCCTAATCATACCGTTTCCTATCCAGCGTATTTCCTGGACCGCAGCAATATCCGCCTTGTACTGCGTGAGGATTCTTTCTAGCTTATGACCAGCTCCGGGAGTGTACAGGGTTCTGACATTCCAGGAGCATACTCGCAAACCGTGTACCTTTTTCGTGCGTTGTCGTCATCGAGTATCCGAGTCCGTGTATCCGAGACATCTTGCTCATTCATAACTTGTTTATGAATGTTTTTTTACGTGGGCGGATTGTTAGCCCGCCGTACAACCGTCATTCTGGTCGGGGTTTTGTCGCTGCATTGTTCACCTCCCAACGGTTGTTGAAGAGGCTATCCAGAGGGCGCCGCAAGGAGGCCGTATGTCAACTTGACCCGGGCATTTAAACAGGGATCGTTGCTGGCATCTCGCCAGGCGCCCGACAGTGGATTTAATTTTTTCTCTCCAATTTCATACAACAATTTTGGCCCGTTGATAATTTTGAAGGTATGTATTAATAATGCCAGTAATACAAGATTACACAGCTGGCGGTTGTTTTTCAGTGATTCCTCGAAATTCGTCACTAGACGCAACGAAAACGCACACCAAATTCTCCCATGCGTCACCAAACGCAACAACATTTCAAGCCCAACGATCGTGTATCTTCCCGGAAATCTCTCCCACACCACTAGTCGTTGTTCATCGATGCATTTGCTCTATACCCGTATCGATTACCGACATGTCACTATTGTGTCAAGACCGCTGACACTAGTAACTTCTGACATTCGACTCATTATGGTAATTTCGAAGCATTACGGTGTTTCCGCTTATTGACACTTGGATTTGGGTCTTCGAATACTGCCACTGACATCTGCTCACCGTATTGTATGTTGCATGATTCATTCGAGGCACGACATGAATTGTCTGGGAAAATGGTGAATTACAAAATCCGCAACAGACGACAGACAGCGAAGGAAAAGAAATCTCAGTATTCGCTCTATTGTCGTACTGATAGTAGCAGTAGCAGAGCAAAGGCATGCTCTTGTTCTTGTTTCTGTTCCTTCTTCTCGAAACAAATGCCAAACATCTGCCATCCAGTAATAAATTTTGCTTTTTGCTTTTTCGTTACGGGATTGAATCGAAACAAAAACCCAAGGCACGACGACAACACGAAGGCTCGAAGGAATTTCCGGCATAAGAAAAGAACAAGAGCAAACAAATGGAGAGAGAAAGAGATAGAGAGTGATAGATGAAGGAGCGATAAGATAGTGGGAGCGCGCGAGGATTCGCCCAACCGATGACAGTTTAGTTTAGGGTCGGATCCTCTTTTAGTGCGTCTTTGTGCTGGTATCTTCCATTGGTTCTAACAATGTCGACAGGACGCCATTATTCAAAGAGGAGAGGATGGCGCTGGTTATTTGGGTGATTCATATCGAGCAAACTATTGCTTCTGGTTGGTTCCACTGTTTCTTATATTCGTCCTGGAGATGGCCTCATCGAGTTCATGACGATGTTTTATTAGATTTACTAGAGATTAAAAAAGGACGAGAAGGAATCTCAAAGCCGCGAAAACTACAGAAACCGACTATTCCAGAGTTCAAGAGGAGATACTCGTACATAGCATGAACGATTGTTGTTGGAATTCATTTGATTTGTCTTTTCCTTTTGTTTGGACGGCTTTGTTTCGAGTTAAATTAAATTCAAGCACAAGGAGAAGAACATCTTTACGGCGAACATGGTTTTGCTTTTGCCGAGTTGGCAAATTGTCAGTGATTTTTGTCGTGAAAATGAATTCAATGGCTTGCAGAACGAAGATAAAGTAGTTTTGAAACACAAAACCTTTAGCTATGTCCCATGCCACGAAAAGTACGCTTCGTCGACTCATCTTGATCTGACAGATTAAACAATCATCTTCAATTGAGATCAATTGACGTCGCCGACGTTGTCGTGTGTAAATATTTACAAATTACACAAAACGATTTTAATTAAGTCATTTCCCCATCTTCTGTTTTGATGGAGTCGTGAAACCACTTAGACGACAATTAAACCAACCATTTGACTATCCAGTGCTTGCCATATGCCTGTCAATAAAAACCAAACCAAACCGAACGAAAAGCTATAATTGTCGAACTTCGAGTCTTCTTTTTTTGTTGGCGTAAAAAGGGTAATAAAACCGTTCAGATTGGAGGGTCACAATACAAGAATTGTTGGTTGAGGAAGGGTTCAATGTGACAACAATCGTTCCATTGACACGATGCCATTGACTTGAAGAGGCGTTAAAAGATGTCAAATTGTGCAGTTCACACTGACCACTCATGATCCCGAGACGTTCAAATCATTTTTCCTTTTTCTGTTTCCTCTTTAACTCGTCGTCATTACTAAAGCAAATATCGAGGTAGAAGAGGAAAATAAATAAAAAGATTTTCTTTGATTCCTTACTCGTGCACCCGATGGTGTGTATGGCTTGGTTTCGGCGAGTGATTGAAAAACTTTTTCGTTTTCCAAATCCATATTGGGACAAGCTGTGCGCATCGTAACGACAGTCAATGCCTATAAACCGAAACCATGCAACTACTACTGACTGCCAAGTGCCGAATGCCAAATACCGAACACTCAATGCTGAAATGCTGCTTCGGTAGAGATGGTGAATTGTAAAATGGTGAGTGCTGGCCGGTCTGGTGCACACATGCTGCCTCATTGTCGATTCGATTGTTGTTTTTTTTTACATTGCTTTTTCTCTTTTGAATTTTTCTTCAAACTGAAAACGACTTAGTTCCACAATAAACAATAAACGGAAGAAGTAGAAGAAGAAACCACTCTTCTTCTCAAGAGACATCTAATCACGAGATGCACAGAACAGATAGACGACGACCAAGTTTCTGAGTCAGTATGGCAATAAGAATTGATTGCGCCACATGGAGGTCGGTCGGTCGATCGGCTCTTGGAAAGTCAAAAGAATGACTGTGGCGGTTGTGGAAACATGTGTTTTTCAACAATGTTCCGTTCATTGCTTCTCACCATTTTCCCCCATGGCCTTTATGCTTCACGTGTCCGACCGGGAGTGAACGAATTTTAAATTGCGAAACGTGACTCGAAGCCTTTTGTTTTTTTTTTTTTTTTTTCTTCCTTTATTCGTTTCATGGCGGCTTATGGATTCGTTGGGAATCGAAGAAATTAAAAAAAAAAAAACGAAAAAAAGCCAAGAGATGATGGAATCTGATTGCTTCTTTTTCGCTTACGTACCATCCCTACGCGAGTGAATGCAAGAAGAATTCACGATTCGTCTTTTCGAAATGGAGCACAAATGCAGCGATATGATGTGCTGCATTAGATGAATCGCGCATAGTGGGAGTAAGTAGCTGCAAACGAATTCCGCATGGGATCATAACGGTGGAATGAGTTTTGTTTTTTTTTTTTTTCTGATAGCATTGGTACAAAACGCAACAATTGGAGAACCAAAATCGTGGTTGACATACATACATATGTATGTATGCCTGTCGGATGCTTTGGTGCAGGTTGTGTACGAAAAGTGCTTTTGTGCATTCACAAATTACTCGCTTCATCAGAATATGTTTCCTCCTTGGCTCGGTGAAAGGATATATAGGAGATAGTACTTTCCACTAAATAGTTGTGAGTAAAGTTGTGACGCATATTTCACCAGGAAAATGAAATGGAGCCATATATTGGTTATGCATGTCTGCATCATATCCAATTTATCTCATATCGCGGATGGGGACTAGTTGGGCTTCATTGTGATTTTTTCCAATTTTCGTACATGGGAAAAGGTTCGGCATTTACCAGCCTTTGACTGGCAAGTTCCTATACGTTGGGCTTCGTCTCGCACCAGCGTTTAACCTTATTTCTGCAAGCTAGTGCGAGTAAAGTTATTTTGTATGAGTCTAGTCCAGGGATGATAAGGGTCTTATATAGAGTCAACTTTGTCGTTCGGGAGAGGGCTCTATTACTCAGTTGCCTCCTGAGCCCAAAGAAACAGCGATTGGCAAGAGTGATTCTGCGTTTGATTTCGGAACTGATGTCGTTGTTCCAGGTCACTGCGGAACCAAGGTAGACGAAGTCCTTAACTACCTCGAACTTATATCTGCCTATACAAACGTTCTGGCCGAGACGACGGTGTTGAGCGTCCTTTTTTGATGACAGCATATATTTAGTTTTGCCCTCGTTTACCGCCAAACCAATTTTCGCCGCCTCCATCTCAATACTCGCAAACGACTCATTGACATCTCGCTGTGAGCTTCCTATTATGTCAATATCGTCGGCGTATGCAAGGAGTTGCGAGGATTTGAAATAGATTGTGCCTCTTCTATTGGCCAGTGATTTTTGCACAATCATTTACAATATGATGTTGAAGAAATCACACGACAGCGCGTCGCCCTGCCAAAATTCATTTTTGACATCAAAACTATCAGTAAGGTGTTCACCGATTCAAATGGAGCAGCGAGCATTCTCCTGCATAGTCTGACGAGTTCAGCAGGCATGTCAAAGGTAGACATAGCGTTGTATAGCTCGTCTCTAATTACGCTGTCGTATGCGGCTTTGAAGTCGACAAATAGGTGGTGAGTGTCGACTTGAAATTCATTGGTTTTCTCCAGTATCTGCCGTAGTGTGAAGATTTGGTCGATGGTGGACTTCCCTGGCCTGAATCCGCACTGATAAGGACCTATCAGCTTATTCACAAAGGGCCTCAGGCGTTCACACAAAACGGCAGAGAAGATTTTGTAGGCGATGTTAAGGAGACTTATTCCTCTATAGTTGGCGCAATCAGAGGGGTCTCCTTTCTTGTGGATCGGGCATACGATGCTGAGACTCCATTCCTCGGGCATGCTTTCTTCTAACCATATCTTACGGATGAGCTGGTGCATGCTCCCAACCAGGTCATCCCCAGCTGCCTTGAAGAGCTCAGCAGACAGTCCGTCTGCGCCAGCAGCTTTATTCGACTTGAGCTTCGGTATGGCAATCTTAACTTCGTCGAGGTCAGGGGGACAGAATTCTCTGCGGTCTCCGTCGATTAGAAATGGATCATTCTGCCTGACAGCGGTATATTGACTAACACCGCCGTTATACAGTCTGCAGAAGTGGTTTTTCCATATTCTCAGCATCGACTGCGGTTCTACTACTAGGTGTCCGTTCTCAACCATGCAGGCTTCCGCTCTGGCTTTATAACCTTGGCATGTTCGCTTTATCTGTTGATAAAACTTCCGAACGTCACGCCTGCAGTAACACCTCTCCAAATCCTCAATCGCGCGCTTCTCGTGATCTTTCTTCATTCTTCTAAGAAGCTTATGCTCCTCCCTTCTTTTTAACTCGTAGAGCTCACGAGCTGCTCTTGTTCTTTTATGCAGCGAGGCCTTATATGCATGCTGCTTCGCTCTATGAATCCTCCTGCACTCGTCATCGAACCAGGTGTTTCTTCGTGGTGGAGCCTTGAAACCCAAAACTTCGGATGCAGAGCTTTTCAGGGCTTGTTTGCAAAGGCTCCACTGCTGTTCTATTGATAGCGTGGAGGATTGAGGTGTATTGGAGAGCTTAAGGGAGACGCGATCGGTAAAAGCACGAGCGGTTTCTGGCGATAGTAGCTTTCCGACGTCATAACTTTGTATTCTCACTCTACTCCGTTGCGTTCGTGATATCCGTAAGCGCATCCTGGCTACAACAAGATAGTGGTCCGAGTCGATGTTGCTCTGGAGCAATTGGTCGGGGTTAATTTTCCTAATACGAAAATAGATGCAACGCGAATGGTGTATTCTCGTTATACTACAAAAAAGCATGAACTTCATTGCAATGCCCTTAACAGCCTTCTCTAAGTCTAGCTTCAACCTGGCCTACATCTCTCAAAGCTGAAGGGAAGTCAAGTTAATTCTTCTATCAAAACCTGGAAAGCTCAGCGAACGGCCTATTAGGTCGATGGAGCAACTTCTCGAATTTCATATTAGAGGTATACAGATCTACTGAGAAAGCACTCCAACGATTTGTGGGTCACATTAACTAACTTAACCTCAAGGAAGATCGGTCTTTGAGCTTTCCTTGACACCGAGGGAACATTAATTCCATTACGACAACCCTACACATCAGGAGTATCGTACACTAGTCATTAAGTTAGAGAACAGCTTATAAAGTTTTAGTACCAGTATCAGCAGCAAAGGGCTGTTCACACAAAGACGAATTATATCTACTCCTATCATTCATCTCAACAGACAAGTGAAGGTGCTTCAAGGAAGTACTTTGGATCTGTCGTCTACCCTACGCTAAAACCAGGGGCCAAAAACACCTATCATCAGCTACGTCTCTATTGTACGATGAAGCAAAGCTGAGCGTGGACCACAATCATTAAGCTACAGCGACTCCAAAGACTGGCATATTTAGGCATCACAAGTGCCATGCAAACGTGTTCCATAACTTAGTTAAAAAGATAAGCGCAACGACCAAGCAGCTTTCAAAACTTTCAGCTCTCAAACCAATACCTACACATCTTGACTCATTCTAGGACATATCTAAGAAGAGCAAAGTGGTTCTCCAGTAGGTACCACGAACGAAAAATTTGTGCACGTGCAGCTCTGCTAGTCAGCAAGAATGAAGTTAGACTGATTGGTCTAACACCCTAGGCGGGTGAGTAATCCTCATTCCGTGCGCCAAGGAATAGGTAAGTGCCAGACTAGCAGTGAAAATTCTTTTCAAAGTAGGAAGCCGCTGCCTTATATCTCTTGGCATGTCCCATCGGTGCTTTACGACTTAAAGCTATCTAAGGATGCAACAGCAAGTTCAATGGCCTCAATCGTTACCACGCGTCATGCTACAACGAGTCATTTTTATCATTCCAATCGCAATTACAGTTGAAATGGTATGCAAAGAGCCCATGATAGTCGGATTTCCCGGGAAATGGGTCCGAAGCAGTAAACTGAGAGTTTCCGCCAACCAACTTGCTGGTCGGATCAGAGATTTGATCTCTTCGCAAAAGGTCGTATAAGAATCATTCTTCGGTTTACGAATAAGCTTCTTATACTCTTTCTGCTTCGACGGATACTTATTCAAGTCATCATCCGAATTCGATTTGAGCGATCTATTTAGAAGGCTTTTCCCTGCGAAGACTTTGGAGCTCGCCATTCTACCAGGGGAACAATTTCCTGCAGAGAAGTTTGTTGACAGGGCATACGAGTTCAAGACAATTGGTGATAACGCTGCTCAGGTTGGGAACAACATCCTCCACTATTTGTTTCGTTCTAAGTTTAGGTGGGTCTTCAGTGGATTTCTCAAGCCTCCGCTTGGGTTGCAAGGGGGAGATCCCACAACTCAATTTGAATTCAAAATATCTGTGGTCTGACAGCGTAGCATCCGGTAAGACATATGTATGTATCTGTTAGACAGGGTTAGGTCAATCGTCTCCTGTTGTCTCGCCGTGACAAAAGTTGTTTGAGAGCCAACATTGTTGATGTTAAGGACAGACGTAAGAGTGAATTCTAAAAGTACCGAGTAGTCTGGCAGCCACCAAATATTGCCCACAGAATTGTCCAGTTTGGTTGCCGATAGTGAATTCAATATGATGAGGCAGATCCCCGACCTTTCGGACGGCTCATCATAAAGAATCATAGCATCACGTATACCACCAAGACCACACAAGCGTTTATTCCACACCCATGGTTCTGGATACAACGTGATGATTTGTACTTGTATGCTGCCGTTACAGTCCATGAATGACCAAAGCCGATCATTCAATCATTCCGAACGGCGAATTTCGAGAAGCTTTTCATGACAATTATACTACAGGGGATTTTGTCAGAACCCCGCTGAGGAGAAGCACCGTGAAAACACGTTCGATGATATGGCTGTTGTCGGGGTTCGATCCCGTGTCATCGGCGTCAGAGGCCAACACATTACCTACTGCGCCACGGTGCTCTCATGATTTGTGCTAATTAAAATAGCAATAACGGTCGCTCTAGATAAGCATCTGCAACTCAGTATAGACTCCGTCTGGAGGAAGACGAAACGTCAGAGCACACACTCTATGAATGTGTTGCAATTTGCCTCGTCGAAGGCCCGACAAGCTCTATCATCAACTTTATCAGCGACGATGAGGATCTTCCTGTCTATAATCTAAACCAGGTCGCAGTGCCATCCTTAGTGCTAAACGAAATCGACTTTCCCAGCCTTGTTTTTGGCCATTCCTCAAACTCTGACTTTTTATAGAATTTTAAAAATCGATCGTCCTTGCTAGGAAACTCATGAAAACAGGGAAAATTGTGAAAACTAGGACTGCTGCTGTCACTTTCCATGCGTTCAAAGACCACCCCTCGAGGCAACGCCACATCATTTCTAAATGTGTAAGCTGTCGTAAATCAACGGCGCACAATTCGTGCAAAACCAACCCCCGGCAACATCTACTTTAGTTATAACCACTCACCTTCACACCATGATGCAACTGAGGACCAAAAGGAGAGAAAAAAAATAATAAAATAAAATAAACTACTCCATGACAAATTGCCGGCGATCGTTTGCCATGCTGTCATCCATTGTCAGGCGATGTAAAGCAAAGTCCTTGACAACCTCTCCTTTGACTTAATAACCCATAAAACATCAATTCTGACAACTTACACGCTCCGAATTCATTACATCATCACGGAACCACCTCCGCATCTCGAAAATTGCCTTTGCTGGTCGGAACGATAACATCAGATAGGTTGGGTACCACAGGTAAAATGAGTCAATAAGCCGCGTTGTACGCAGTTAAAGTGCATTCCCATGTCAAAGCAACCAAACAAAGAGTCGAAGAGAACTCGAGAAAAGAAGAACCAAAAATTGGTCTCAACGGAGAAGCGTAGAGAATGTAGAACAACTGAAAAACTGAATGGATGAGATAAGTAGGTAGACCAACAGCGAACCTAAATAGACAGAAAAAAAAATAAAAAATTGTTCACGAAACCATTTATACCAAAAACGGGTAATTCACGGCTTACACTGACGTCTCCGGTAACACGATGATAAAGTGGATGTCAAGGATCTTAGACTACATACTACTCGTGCACTGAGCGAGATGGAGATCTAGCCGCCAAAATCGAGCAACAGCAGCAGGGAATAGGTGAGAGCTGGCGGGAATAGGATTATTCATCATCATCGAGGAGACGAGGTTGAAAATATAATTTCGCACACAGCAGTAGCAGCAGTGAAAGGAAAACAGATAAAGCGGCATCCTATGGTTGGTGGATGCAGGTGCTTGAAGGAAGATAGAAATTTCTTGTATTTCCGGTTCCTCTTCGTCGAAATTGCTTTTTTCACAATAGGAATTGCTAAACAGAGAAAACGAAATCCGAAATAGAATGGAAAGGAGCTTTGTGGTCATATATGTATATACATGGCTGTGTTGTAGCTCGTCCGTTTCAGTTTCATTGGTCCGAGAGGTGTTAGAATGATAATAATGTTAAATGGGACCTTTGGCGCTTTAGTTTTACTTTATCATTTTGCATGAGCTTCGTGTTGACAAGACAGTATACATATCTTGATGTGTGATTTATGGTGTCGGTGATGATAAATCGATTGCTTTGGCGGTCCAACAAGAGACTTTGTGCATAAGAACTTGTACGAATTGCGGGAAAACAACTGGAGTAAGTGTTCTCATCCCTTTCGTGAGTACACACCTCGACGCAGTGCAAGGGCCCAGTAAAGGTCAATGAATCTCGGATAGCCCAGAGGAGACATGAAGCTAAGATGTGGTCAAATGGGCCGGATCAAGGTGTTACACGACCCGTGCCGAAGATCAGCCAGGCTGGGGGCCCATCCCAAAAATAGCCCAGTCGCTAACGGAGTATCCCGAGCACCAGGCGCACTCAGGATTATCTAGCCCCCCCCTGCGTACTGCGGATCTCTACGCAGGGGTGGTATTCCCTTTCTCCGCTACTCGTGGGATCTATTATGGACAAAAACAACAAACAAAACAATGACAAAAACAATAATAACAACGAAAATACAAATGACGAGAAGAACATCAAACCGGCATATTGTATAGACAAAGATACAACTGCCGAAACTCGGCGAGGTGCTGTGACAGTGGCCCCCACAAAGCCTGGTCCAGCATCCTCTAACTGCATTACCATGACAAACGCTCTACAAGGTGCTAAGACATTGGCACACGTACTTAAGCCTGGTCCAACACCCTCAGGAAGCAGCAGAAATGCCGCTATCCGATAAGGTGCTATGACATCGGCCAACGTACGAAAGCCTGGTCCAGCACCCTCAAGGAGCAGCCATGATTCTGACGAAAGGCAAGGCTCTAAGACAGTGGCTTGTGAACAAAAGCCTGGTCTAGCACCCTCAGGGGGCACTCCTCGAGACCCAGCCTTGAGTGCCCCTAAAACCAGTTATAAGCAACGTCGTGCGGCTAGTAAGTTAGTGGAAAAGCTGCGGGACGTACCCAGAGATCAGCTCTCGGAAAGGAGCAAGAAGGCTCTTGATTGGGCGGAAAGCACAATCAAGAGCATCGGAAACTCATTCGGTAAAGAGCAGGATGGCAAGCGCCAGAGGTCGGCTGAGGAACTTCCCTCCACTTCTAAGAAAGCGCGGTCTCACAGCATCTCCCCCGGATCCCAAACAAAACTCTGCTATCGCGACGTGCTGAAGGTCTCGACCACAATGGCTGTTGTCGATAGAGGGGATGTGGATGGGAACGTCCCCCCGGCTAAGTGGACTTTGGTTAGCAATGCGCTACTCAAAAGCTACTTCCCGCTACTTAAGGAACACCCTGGACCCTTCCCCATTACCCATCATGCAGGGTATTATCAAGGCAGAATCAAGCTGATCTCCTTCGAAGACCAAAGGTCTTTAGACCTGTTTTAGCTTGCACTCAGCAGAGTCGGCGAGGTCTGGGAGGGAGCTCAACTTGAGGCTGTACCCTTGAACCAAATCCCGAATAGACCTAGGGCTAGAGCCATTATACCGGCCTATCCCAAGGACCCTAAGGAGATTTTGGCACTCCTGCAGAACAGCAACCCCCTTATCCCAACAAAGGACTGGAAGATAACCAAGGATGTAAAGGGACCATCCAGATTGATAATCAATCAGGATTCCCTGCCACCTTTAGCAGAGGCTTAAAATGAGATCTCTCTGGGCTTTGACTCAGCGAGGCTCAGAATTTACAAAAAAGACGGGGAGGACTCAGCTAAAAGAGCCTCTGGTGCTGCATCAGCCGACTCCATGGTGGTAACGAACACTGAGCAACCTCCTACCCTGGAGCCGATGATTACTGAGGAGACTCTCTCGGTTGAGACTCGCAAAGTTAGGGTCTAGCACACTCAGCCTACCTACCCTCGGGTACCTAGAAACACCAATAAGTACGGTAAAGCATATGATAAAACTCCAAACCACTAAGGCGACCAACCTCCAATGGAATGAGAGTAATATCGGCTTTATCACCAAACAACTCTGGCCTAATTTTAACCTGGGACGAACCAGGGACCTAATGGCAACCAAAAGGACAACCTTAAGTACTCTGGTGGGTGTCATTACAGGTCATTGCATCATTGGGAAACACGCCGCCAGACTGGGAATACCCTCCAACGACTTCTGTCGCGGCTGCATGGACGAGGAGGAGGAGGAATCAATACATCACCTCCTCTGCTCATGCCCCTCTTTTGCGAATCGTAGGAGGATCTACCTCGGCGCGCCCTTCTATGATAATTTAAGTGAGCTAGCAGACCATAAAATAGCTCAACTTCATCGCTTCATCAGAAGCACCGGTTGGTTCTCTGGTAGCGGATCTGGGTAACACGATCCATGTGGTATCACAATGGGCCGACTTCGGTCTACGTGTGGCTTATGCCGACCACAATAACCTAACCTAACCTAAGTGTTCTCATCTACTCTTTTTGCAAAAATAAGGCATAAGTCACGCTTGGTATGTACACTGAGCAAAAAACAGGCTGACGAGTAGCAGCAGTATGTCTTTAAGCGTGTATTGACTATAACCCTAGAAAGGTAACCTTATTTTTTAGTAAGTTACAGGTAACCATTCTTCGATTCGACGAAATGATATTTAACTTCGTTTTTAAAGAAAAGTTATTAAGTTATTTTTGTGAAGTAAAATAATTTTTGTTTATTAGCTGTTGTTTATTAAGAAAACGTAATAAAAATTGTCTTTTGTTAAACGGGTTGGGTTTTTTTTCGAAACAGTCTTTGGAGCCATTGTTTTTGAGATCATTTGCTTTGTCAATTTTTAATAAAAATGCGTTTTTGTTTTTTTGTAAAAAGAAGTGGGAATTCAAAAGTTTATTCACTAGTTAACAGAACACATTAAAAATAAAAAACGAAAATAAAGTATTTGGTCATTTGTTGCAGAGGTCAACTTTATGCTCTTCACATTTGCCTTCAACACATTCATTCATTGATTCATTGATTCATTTTATTCGTTTTCTCGACAAGAAATATTTACAAGGTGTATGATCAACAATATTGTAGATAATAATTACAAGAGAATAGTAGTGGCATTTTGTAATTTGTAAGACAAAAATAGTGATAAATGCCACATCAACAATTGGAAAATAACATAATTTGGGGTGATTGAAAATATTAACATAAATTTAGGCAAAAGAAAACAAAGTAGAGATTACATGCAATAACAAGACAGTCAAGTAGTCGTGCATCAAAAAACAGAAACGGGGAAATTAGATCAAATAATGGGATCCAGAAGATGTTCGATCTGGTTATGGTCGAACATGAAAAGCCATGACTTCAGTTTATTAATGAGGATTTTCATCGATCTTGTAGACTTTATTGATCCTGGAAGTTTATTGAATAATCTGTATGCAACAATAAAACAAGAGTTTCTGTAAGTTGTAGTGCGAAATGATGGTATGTTGACATTTAAACTTTGGTTAATTCGGAGATTTAGCGAACAGATTGTCTACTATTGAGGTAACCACATCTTAAGAAAAAAACTTTTAAAACTTTGTAGTAGTACAAATGCTTTAGAGGAAGGATTTTCAAGCTGTTAAACAATGGCATTGAGCGATCGAAACGGGTTTTCTTGCAAATCTTTCTTACAATGCATTTTTGGAGAGTCAATAATCTTGAAATTTTGTTACGGGAAGCACTGCCCCAGGAACAGATTCCATATTGTAATTTGGAATGGAAAATGCCATAATAAATCATTTTTAGAACTTCCTTCGAACAAGTATTCTTTAAATAATAAAAAATGCGCAGCGTAGAGTTAAGATACTGCTTTAAAGATAAAATGTGATCGGACCAACTCAATCTATTATCCACAACAACGCCCAAGTATTTAAAATGGTTTACAACTTCTATTTTAAAGCAATCACTGTCACAAGGCAAATGGGTAAGAAATAGTTTACTGTCTGTATTACGGCAGTTACTACCGATTGATTGCATTTTTCTACATTTAGATGAATGAAAGAGAATATCAACATCCGGTGGAAAATTGTAGCGAAGGCTAGGGAACATTAATTTTGTTTTGCAAGCATTCTGTGTTCAGAGAACCAGTTGCGTAACAAATCTACATCATAATTGATATCAGCGATAAGGTTACATGGACTATCGGAGGTGTAGGTGATGCCCAGATCATCAGCAAAAGCAGTAATGTAACCTTTCATGTTTTGGTTGAAAATCGAATTGATATAAATGAGGAATAGGATAGGCCCGAGGACTGATCTTTGGGGTACACCTATATTTATATTAATTGAGGTACTTTTACTGTTTGGGATCTTCCACTTAAATAAGACTCAAACCAATTATAAATGAAACTCCTAAAACCAATTTTAGATAATTTATCTAAAAGAATGAAATGATCAACCATATCAAATGCCTTTGAAATATCAACGAAGAGGTTTGCACAGTGTTTATTATCATCTAGCCCTTTCAAAATTGACGAACAGAAAGCGTTCAGAGCATCTTCAGTAGAGTAACCACTTCTGAATCCAAACTGTTTTGAGCTGAGGAAATTGTTTTTGTCTAAGAAATCAAGTATCCGCCTTTTCATTGCTTTCTCAAAACAATTTGGAAATAGTCGGTAAAAGAGAGATTGGTCTGTAGTTACTCCGATCTTTTGGATTACCCTTCTTATAAAGTGGTATCACAATAGCACATTTTAATTTTTTAGGAAAGATTCCTGATAGTACACTACAATTAAATATATGCGCTAATACCTCAACATTTATTGCACATTGACTTAGTCATGCGTCCTTGTGTGTACGGACAATATTTGCAAAATTAGTGGGTAAAATTGGTGCTTCTAACCGTTTCTTCATCCATGGTACTACGAGTTTTCCCTCTATTATATTTACGGAAATACCTTCGCTTTATTTCGCTGCCGTTCCAAATGCGAATGAATTTAACTGCTAAAGAATAGTCCTAAGGCAAGGCGCAAATTGAGACACGTATAGCGCGTGTGAGGTGACATGACACGAGTGCCATGATGCGTACGTCCCAAACGCGTAGCGTAGTGATCCGCGAATTGAGACGCAGGTACTCGCAGATCGAACGCATAAGAGTGGTCAATTCATAATTTTGTCTTCATATAGTTGGCACATTGGGTATCATATAGTTCTTTATGAACCCTAACTGCCTCTATTAATTTTTCTTCTGCCATTTCTCCAAAACCAAGAACCATACGCGAGAGAATGGCACGTGAAACTGTGTCTCGACTACTGCGCCGTTCTATTGAATTCTGTAGTTTACAAAAAAATTGCGTCGCGCTGCGCCACCTCACACGCGCTATACGTGTCTCAATTTGCGCATGGCGTAACTCTACTGCCCGTTTCGCATAGTAAGCCAGCTTGCCCGGATCTTCGCCATTTTATGATGCCCTTGCAAGAAACACAATGTGCAGTATATTGCATTATCAACGCAATGTTGCACATAAACGGCGATCCGGAAGGCGGCCGCGACAGCCAACCCGGTCGTCACCAGTCATGGCGTTAACTTGTATGTATGTATGGATGTATGTATATATAGTGGCGTTACAGTCCATGAAGGACCTGAGCCGAGCTTCTCTCAATCACCCATGTTGTGTGTGATTTCATTTTCATTTCGAGAAGCTTTTCATGACAATTTTACTACAGTGGGTTTTGTCAGAACCCCGCTGGGGAGAAACATCGTGAAAAACACGTTCGATGGCATGGCTGTGACGGGATTCGATCCCGTGTCATCGGCGTCAGAGGCCAACATACTACCCACTGCGCCACGGTGGCGTTAACCTGCCACCTTACATAAAATGTAACCTTCGTCGTTTCGACGAACATTTGCCCCGTTTTTCAATAAAAAATGCACTTACGCAAGCAGGTATACTACCGTACGTCCACACACTAAAAGCACTTAGAGATGGCTGGGGTTACACGAAAAGAGGATCCTATCAGTCAGAGGACTAAGGAGAAAACTAAAAAAATAAAATTCATGTTCGTCGAATCGACGAAGGTTACCCTTCTAAGGTTTAAAAAAAAAAAGGAGTTCTACGTAAGATATGACAGAAACCTTCATCGCAGATTAAAGTACATACATATACATTCAGTAGCATTTACGTCTTATGAATTGTCATTCAAATTGCCACCGTGGCTTCATATTCAAGACTCGTTTTGAGAGGTTCAAGTGACACTGTCGGACCAAAATCCCTCTCTAATCGTAGGTGTCTTCCAATATGATAGAAACTCTTGATGCTTACTCACGAAATTTCTCATTGAAAATGGCTTCTTCGTCGAAATTTGGATCTGTTTCCACCTGGACAGAGCGCAATCAGGTCACATGGGTCAGTGAGGTGGTTTTAAGCAATTAAGTTAGTAAGGTTATAAGCGTCGGTTCTTGCCTTTTCGCAAAATTCGCTAGGTAGAGGTCGTTCCTTGTGCAAGGAACGGGACCAAACTCTCAGCAGCAGAAGCACCATTGTCAGTAGACCGTCAGTTCACTGCTCAATCAGTAACTTAACTGGGGTTGGACGATCAATTCGGTCGTACATACAGAGAGACATGTGTTGCGGAATCCAACTGGCCATCTTTTCAGAGCATTTTCTGTGGAAGTATCGATAAAACAGGGAGAGGCGAGAGACATTCCTGCTATGGCCCAGCGAATCTAATGATTTGCTGGTACTGAAGTCTCCTATCAGTTGTATCGCGCGATTTTGAATTCTGTCTACCAGGTGCAGTGAGGTGCACCGGATCAGACATGAGCATTAAACACTAATTTAGAGCGAATGAACGCCTCATAGATTATAGCCACGACCAAGGATTAGACAAATTTCTTGCTTCTGTATAAGCATAAGCATTTCGCAGCAATTTTAGCGGCGCATGTGGTCATTCTGTGCTGTCGATATTAGAATTTAATGAGCTTAACATACGCAGCAGGTTAGAGTTTTATACTCTTATAATGTTTATCACACAACCTGGACGGAGAGCAGTGGTTTGGATCGAAGATGTTCGTTCACTACCTTCCAGGGGTGGTTGTCTTAGATAGGAGAAGAGGAACCGATCGGATTTTAACGTTGGTTGTAGTTCTTAGCAACTTTTTCCATGCACTTATGGTGTCATATCAGAATTGCACACACAGAGTATGAATTTAAGGTGACCATATACTGTGAGTGTTATGCCTTCATCAGTATTTTTGATCACTTCTCATTCACAACAGCAGTGCTCTAATATTGGCGGAGATAAAGTGAGAGCTGCGAGCTGGCTGCGAAATTGGCAACAACAGGGTTAGCTTTATCCAAGGGAGTTTTTCTTTAAAATTCGCCTAGGTTCAAGAGTCGTACTCTTATTATGTTTGTCATACAACACAGGCGGAGTGCATATGGTTTGGGTCGCAGATGTTTAGATGTTCGTTCACTATTTACCAGGGGTGGTTGTCCTAGATAGGATTCGAGAGGATCGACTGAATTTTCACGTTGGTTGTAGTTCCCATCAAATTGTCCAAGCTATATTAGAAATCCTGTTATGCCTTCATCAGTATTTTGATCATTTCCCATTCACAACAGCTGTGTTGCACAATTTTTCCGCATAGGAATTGTATTTGCTGGCTATGGACAGACTTTGAACTACGGACCTTCTGCTCGACAGTCGGTGATGCTTACCGCAGCACCAAGGCCACCCCCAAGGGAGTGGGAACGTCGTTGTAGATAAATGTTGGTATGGATGCCGAGGACGAGTTTTTAATGGTTTTGATAAATGACTACGAACTTTTGCTACCTATGGGACATTGCATGATTTTACGCCTCATTTTTTTTGTCGAATCCGAATTTGGCTCGTCGGATGAGGGTATTGCTGTCATCTCTGGCTCGTATATACTTTTTTTTCCGTTCTCCCCAGAATTAACTGCTTTATAGACCCGGAAACTTACTTCTCTTAGCCAAATGGCCACTTTACAGCTTATGTCGAACCGCTTACTATCCTTTGGCTTGGTGCTTTTAATCCTATTAGGAATAAAATTGGCCACGTCAGTATCAGCGGCAGCATTAAAACTCCAAAAGAAGTTGTTAAGGCCGTACCAGTTGGTTATCTCGTAAAGCCATATTATTCTTTTCGGAGCTTTTTCCCTAATTTCGTGGCGAGAGTACGAGAATTCGGCTGATATTGGACAGTAGTAGAGGCGATAAAACATCAAAGTTGTATTGGTTAGGTTGGGAAGTAATGACCAATACACAGGACATTGGCGGTGTGCCCGAGTCGAGTTAAGTGATTTAATTCGGAGAATAATTCGATCTAACTTTCTTCGGGTGTAGCATGTCCAGAGTGTTTCAGCCACGAAGAACTCTGTACATTGAAATCGCCCGTTAAAACGATCTCAGTACGAGGGGCACAGGGAAACAATTGTTGGATGGAGTCAGACAGTGCATCGAACGCAACAAATGCTATGTTCCTGTTTGGATTTAGGTTTCTGTAAAGAAAACAGCAGCGAATAGAGTACATTCGGCCATATGAAATGGTATTCCGTGGAGGACGGTTGGCGGGAGAAGTTGGTAAGCAATGTCACTAAGGATGTAAATGACAAGACCGCGATGGGTTATAAATAATGGCAGTAACCCTTATCCAGGAAGACTGAAGTTCAAAAGAGCGGATTTTTCGTCAACGTTTATTTTGGAAAGTTCCTAAACATCCAGGGTATAGACGGAAGCGTAAGTGGCAAAGTGGTTATTGAAATGGTTGCCTTCCTATTGTTTGGCACAACCATCCGGCACAAAAAAAGAACGGAGTGCGTCGAGTTTCGGTTACTCCGGCCCAAACCCCTCTGGGCCGGGACGCAATGGTTAGCGTTTTGGACTCTAACGCACGATGAGCGAGTTCGGATCCCGATAACACCAACGCCAACGAATTTTTATTTCGCGGTGTACCTCCTCGGCGGGGTATGGGCAAAACCTCACGTAGTATACTTGCCATGAATCAGTATTAAACTGTAGGTCCCTTTCAACTGTGTAAAAAATAAATCACACACAACATGGGTGACTGAGAAAAGCTTGGCTCTGGCCCATCACGGTCTGTAACGAAAGCAAACTAAAGAAGGTCCTGAACCTCTTGTATTTTAAAAGGCTTGAAAATAATGACCGCGACAGACCATTCATTCATTCATCCATTCAAAAGATGAACTAACAAAGTTCGGGTATAACTATTGACGAGCAATTTAATATAAAGCACATTAAAAGGTCTACACCTACATATCTGGAGTGAAAGCTGGCTTCATTCAAAGGGAGAGAGGAAGCACTAGAAGCTTAACGCACCATTGAGAATGTCGATCTTTAGTAAGTTTGTCAATGCAATCAATTGTTCTTCAGAACGCCAGGACCTTGACATGAGTAAATTGCAATATCTTCATTTGCACACTCTATTCTCATTCACTATTCACGATGTGCCTCCGAGTAAACAATAATACTAAACAACCTAGATAAAACTGAAGAGCCTATTCATCATCTTTAACCTAAAATCCCCTCAAGTACCCGATAAATATCTCCCTTACAAGCAAAGGACCAAGAATACATTGTCATGAATACTGTTGGATGTCCTTCAAATGCACGTGCGTCATCAAACTGCCCCATATATGAAGGTAGCATAATCGTCGTTATCGTCTGCCCCAACAGCCCAACAACGTGACCCCCAAAAAAACTCTTTTTTTTTTGCAATATTTCGCAACAACCACATCATAAGCTGGAACTTTCGGGCTTGTACATAGTATGTAGAACGAGTAGTGTGGTGAAAAAAGAAAAACAATCAACTTCCATCCGAGAGTCGGCATTTCGACCATACGATGATGGAGGTCATCAAAAGGGGAAAGAAGTAAAAACATAATACCGGACAGGGAACAGAGTTTATGTGACGTAAGTGGTGCAACGCCGATTGTTAGCACGGTCGACGTCGTCGTCATCGACATCGACATCATCATCATCCTCAGCTACAGCATCAGCATCATAATCGTCGTTATCCTTGCCATTGTCCTAGTTACTACCCGCACGAAGTGATGAAGCGAGATATACGGAGAAACAGAGCGAGGGAAAGAGAGAAAGTGATGTGGAGAGAGCGGCTTTTGTGGTAATTTTTTTTCCGCCGGTTTTGTTTAATGCAGCGATTATTGTTAATGAGGTACGAAGCGACGGGCCGGATGGGCGAGCAGTCGGTCGGTCTGAAGCGGGTGATATGGATCGTCAGGGACTACGCCGAGGGTCCTTAGAGAGAGATTAGATAGGTTAGGTTTGCATAGAATCACCACACCCATCATCAGGAGCAGTCAGAGTACAGGAGTATAGTGTATCCTCGTTTTTTACATGGTTGACCTGAATCTGTATTATTTTTCTCCGGTTCCTTCGTCCTTTTTTGTTTTCAGTTTGGCTTGGTTCGGTTTTCTGTTTTGCGGTGTGTACGCGCAAAAGTTTTGTAACGAATCCATGAATCGTTGGCGGTCGGTGTGCAACGCAGCAGTGCCATGTGTAGTGTATTGGAAATTAAAAATTTATTCCTCGACCCCAATTCGTCGTCGATGATGACGATGGTGGGGATGATCATCATCTAAGATAGGTAATGGAGGTCGCGAACCTCCTTTGACATACATACATACTTTTGTACATACTCATGAATACATACATACATACATATGAGGAAGGCGAAGGGAAATTGTAGAGATTAGGGCCTGAATTGTGTGAGGTGCCCCATTCGTTACAACAGTTTTTTTGTGTTATTTTCTCCTCTACTCTTCTTGTTTTCCGGCCCTTATGCGGCCTCTTGGCGCGAGGTTAAGCGGAATCTTGTGTGTATGGGCCCGGTGATATGAGTTTCTGAAGTGGAAGATTATTGAATTCTGTGCAACGAAAGATTGCAGTGTAAACAGAAAAATCTCCTTATAGTGTCCTTTCCTGCTCCAATTAAGCACAACTATCGCATCAACCACACGAAGGTTGGGTAGGTAGCAAACACGGCATTCTCTTATCACTCGGTTTCGAAATCACCAGCACATTTCCTGGGGTAAATTAATGCAATGCAAATTAGAATGCATAGGAGGTTAGAGAGATGACGTGGTCGTTGCCGGTTTCTCCCACGAGTGGGTTTGCTGAAAGTGACACGTTTGGAGGAGGGCAGACAAAGTGAAGAGAGGAACGAGCGTGCTTAGCCGGCATTTGTGTTGATACAAAAATAGAGACTAAGGGACTGCTCAGGTGGACGCAACAGTGAGGTCATTGCATGTCGGCTAACTATTCACCCGAGGGTAGTTCGCTAGCGCGACACTTGCGAGAGCGATGATCATTTGGTTGAAAGGAACTTTCATCACGTGCACCGTGTGCGGTGGCAGTGGAAAGTGAACAAGGATAACTAATGGAAGAAGTCGGTTCTTGAGTACTGCGTATTAGGAACAATTAAATTCTGATTAACGCACCCCGAGGAGAACAATTAGAGTATCGTCAGCCTAATGGATACGAATGCTCGAATGAGAATGTGCTGGATGGCAATTGCATTGGGAAATGTTCATGTGATTATGTGCAAAGTGGCCGGGTATCGTTTGAAACCTCGCTGAAGCCACATCCGGTGTCCTATATACTCGACTACATGGTTCATGATCTGAATAACTAGTTTTCGATATTTCATGCACGTATCGTGGTTTACAGCGTTCCATGCTTTTTTGTCCTGTCTTCATGGTACTTTTTATGCTGGACTATGAGTTGTCCTTTATATTACCCATGACACGAGTCCCTTTTCAACAATAACCATTGTCCTTTTGCATACATATAACATGACCCTGATCGCTACTTAATATGCTCTACGCGACCCATGACCACCATTGCGGCATTTAAGAATTTGTCGTATGCTTTAAGCATATGGCTTTTGGGTTACGTGAATCACCAAATTTTCAGCCTCATCTCACGACTTTTGGATCGCAGGTTGGAGTAGGGGAAGTCTCTTGAGTTTAAGTGCAACGGAATCGTTTCGGCCATTGACTGGAAAACTCTTCATAAAGTGAGTTGTATTATCTGATGGAACAAGGTTGCGAACGAACTGCTGCTATTACTGAAATATAATGGCTATGCGAAGCAAGCACACTGACATAGGCTACAATCGGTTTTCAAGCACCAAAAGGTTGAGCTAGCGCCATCCATGAGGAGATTTCTCTAGATGCATGCATCACCTACAGAGGAGGAGCAGAGGAAAACAGGTGCTTTTGCAACGTCGCTGTCTGAAGTTGACAGTTCTCGACAACGCCTTGTACATCAAAGTCACTGCTTGTTGATCCTACATTCGTATGGGAATGGGACACAGCATTCCTAATGAATGGACTGTAACTGCTCATTCGGTACGGCTTTAGGAATTGGTGTCTTCTCGAAGGGGTTTGACGACAAAATCTTCTTTAGGCGATTACTGCATTATCAAAGATCAACGAGTATTCAAATATTTAGCGTTGGTCAGTCCAAACTTGGTCTCTATGAATGTACAACTCCCACAAGCAGAGTCGTGAAATGAAGGTCTATTGCCGGTTTTGCAAAAACACAGGCTACCTTAGGTGTTATGCCCTTACGATAGCGTAAATTGCTCCGCCAACAAAGAGCAAAACTCACGACGTACATAATGGTTCAATACAAGACGCACAAAGGACAACTCAGCTCTATTTGCCCCATCCACAAAAAGGCGATTCTATCGAACTGCGTGTACGTCTAAGGCCCATTTGGACCGCACTAATCGGTAGCTACCAGTGCGGCTTCCGGATCGGCAAATCGATTATAGAGCAACTCTTCACACTTCGAGAAATCCTAGAAAAGACCAGTGAGTTTCAGATCGATACACACCATCTTTGCATTCATCGCAGAGAATTGTTTAATGCGATGGCTGAATTCGACATCCCGGGAAAACTGATCCGGTTGTGTCGCACCACGCTAGGGCCTTTGAACGTTTGAAACATGCACCGGTTTTCTGCAAGGAGATGCGCTGTCGTGTGGCTTCTTTAATTCGGTGTTGGAGCAGATAGTGCAACGGGCAGGCATCAACAGGTATGGCACTACCTTCTACAAGTCTGTCCAGCTGCTAAGATACGCGGACGATATTGACATCATCGCACGGTCTCATCGTGACGTTGTAGAAGCTTTCACGGCCATTGAAGAACAGGCGCAATGAGCTGGTCTTAAAATCAACGAGGATAAGACAAAGTACATGCTGTCAAGCAAAAACCGATCCGTCGCTCACCACCTGGGATTTAATGAGTTTATACACCTCGAAGCAGATGTAAACTCTACAAGTGACACCACAGTGGAGATCCGACATAGAAGCACCCCTGACAACTAATGCTACTTCGGTTTGCCCAAGGACAAACAAAACGCTTATGTACATATACTGCCAGTCTTGCTATATGGAGCTGAAAGCTGGACGATAAGCAGGACATGGCAAGTTTACTACGGGGGGTTTTGCCAGTACCCCGCCGAGGAGGAACGTCGCGAAATAAACATTCGATGGCGTTGGTGTTATCGGTATCCGAACTCGCTCATCGTGCGCCAGAGCCCAACACACTAACCACTGCGCCACGGCGCCCTGGCGCATGCTCGAGCGCATGAACACCAACTCTCCAGCTAAGAGGGTCTTCGACTCCAAGTCTGCTTCTTCGAAAAGAAAAGGAAGACCGAACCTCCGGTATAAAGACCAAGTATTCGCGGATGTAAGACAACTTGGTCTTAATAACTGGAAGCAACATGCCCGGATGGAAGGCAGCTATAGCTCAGGCTCAAATCATACATGGATTGCTGGCCTGATAAGTATGGATTTTCAGCCTTCCGCTACCATCAATAAGGCTTGACTAGGAATTCGAAAATCCTTCGAAAATTGCAGGTGGTGTATGGAACACACACCAAACACTTGTGTTTGAATGATCAAAGCGATTCAAGAAGAGCTCACGTCACATCTCATACCATGGCATCGTTCATCGTCCTAAAGAGGCTGCGAGAATGTGTTTTTTGTGTGCGACCAAAATTCGCCAAGAAGGGCTGCTTCTTACACCACGACAATGCGTCGGTCCATCATGGGGATGTAGAGAAGGTCAAAGAGGCTGCAACCATGGCTTTGAACGAGTTAACTTCGGAGGACTATCAATGGTGGTTCGAATCGTGGGAGCAACGTTAGAATCGTTATGTAAAGCTAGAGGAGGCTATTGTGAAGATCGATAATAAATTTTTCAAATTCCCGGAATTTCATTGTCAAACCAATATCCGATCATTCGTATATGTATGTAAGTTAGCACATACATCCGCTAACAGAACTGAGCAGCGTACACACGCTTCTCAGATAACACACGGCCGCGCATCCGCTAATGAAAACTGAGCAGCGAACACACGCTTCTCAGCTAACACACTGTCCCGCAGTAAGAACAGCGTGGGACCAGACGCTAGCTCAGCGTTTATCAACACCGCCGACCAACAACCGTGGGACCAGACGTTGTCAAGGTCACCACCCAATGATGGGCACCGAGCTGTTAGTATAAGTTAGTGTAGTTTAGTTTTAAGGGAACGCCTGACCATATCGGTCAGAATAGTAATATCGAAAAAATAAAGAATTCCTCATAGAGGAAATAATCCAAAAATTTAATCTTTAACTGGCGCCCAACGTGACTTCGACTTGTAGGTTCCGAAAGTCTTTAATAAGGATAATAGAACCTTGTTCCCGGTCTGTGCAAAAATAAAAGTATCCTATTCATAGGAGAAAATTGGAATACAAAAACAGTCTGTGAAATCCAACTAAACTATTACCTACCTTGAGAAAGTGTATCAAAAAATTGAATCTTTAACTAATGAAACTATTGTTATAAATAGTATAATTTGTGAAATCCAACTAAACTATTACCTACCTTGAGAGAGTGTATCAAAAAATTAAATCTTTAACCGATGAAACTATTGTTATAAATAGTATAATTTGTGAAATCCAACTAAACTATTACCTACATTGAGGAAGTGTATCAAAAAAAATCAAATCATGTTAATTCAAATCTATATGTAAGTAAAGTGTTCAGTAATTTCCTATAAGTTATTTTTTTTTTAAGAGGAAGCATTTCCTGATTTTGAGATCCCTAATTGCAACCGAGTATTTTCTTTTGCCTAAGTTGTTAGTCAGCAAATTTAACCTGTTTTATTTTAAAATAGGAGTTACAGTCCATTGGCGTCGAAATGAATGAGTCTGAACTACGCGTTATAATCGGAGCTGCAGTTACAGCAGCTACCGAGCAAACTCGTCGAAGTTTTCAAATAACTATCGATACCTTAACGAATAGGCTCAAGGCACTCGAAATGCCTACGTCCTCTGTAGAAGAGTACACGCCAGTTGTAATCGACCCTGCAGTTAAGTGTGATGAATCCTTAGATCTCGTGAAAACACTACCGGAGTTTAATGGGGAGCAGGCGCGATATGTTTCGTGGCGTCAGGCTGCCTTTGCTGCTTACAAACTTTTCGAAAATCATAATGGTAGCTCGAAACATTATCAAGCAGTTGCCATTATACGAAACAAGATTGTCGGATCAGCTGATCAGGTTCTATCTTCCTTTAATACCGTTCTGAATTTTAAGGCTATTATAGCCAGGCTTGATTTTACTTATGCCGACAAGAGGCCAATATATCTCATAGAACAAGAGATGTCTACTCTACGTCAGGGTAAAAAAACAATAACCCAATTTTATGACGAGGTCGAAAGAAAGCTAACCTTGATAATTAATAAAACCATCATGATCCATGAGGGTAATGCGACACTAATAAACACACTGGGTCAAAAATATAGGCAGGATGCTCTCAGAGTCTTTGTTTCCGGACTTCGGAAACCGATGTGTGACATTCTGTTCTCCTCACGCCCGAGCGATATGCCCAGCGCCCTAGCGCTTGCTCAGGAGTTGGAGGCAAACCAAGAACGTTGTTCGTTTGCAAGAGCATTTTCAACTAACGTGAAAACTTTCGTAGCTCCCAAATACACTAACGGTAACGATCAGCACCAACCTTACCATTCACCCCATTATAGGTGTGTGGGAAGTCCTCAAGATAGGCCATTACCAATGGAGGTAGATCCCCCTAGTTCACGCTTCCGATCTAATATCAATTTCAATCCCATGTCAAGAAATCCGAATTACCATTCTATGCGGTCTTCTGCGAACGTTCGCAGCTCAACATGTATTCCCAACCAGGTGACCACACCTGTGCTTGAAAACCGTCGAGAATCTTTACGGACAGTCTGTGGGAATCAAGTAAGACCTCCTAAGAGACAACATGGAGGAGGAGGAAGTCAGATAGACATCCCTAAACAACAGCGGATAAACCATCTTACCCATCAACAGCTCCAACACTTTCCGCCAGATATCAAAGAAGAAGAAGAACCCTTTGGTAACGAGAACTATGACTACCAACAGGAAGAATTCGATAATGGCTCATACAACGAGGCCAATGAAATAATAGACGAGGTGAATTTTTTAGGGGAAAGTCCCTCCTGCCTTACGTTAGCAGGACACTGGCAGGGAGGGAATTAAAGCTTTTGGTAGACACCGGAGCTACAAAGAATTATATTAGGAATTTAGATAATCTTAAATCAATTAAACATGTACACAAGCCCTTTTTGGTCAGATCCATTCACGGTACAGATCACATATCCGAAAAATGCCAAATAAACATTTTCAATAGGAACACTTCTTTTTTTTTGCTTCCAAGTCTTAAAACGTTTGACGGCATTATAGGATGCGATTTTTTAAGGGAAATTAACGCACAGGTAGATTTGCGGTGCGGGATTCTGTATTATGAGGGAGGAAAGGAAACACTCTTGTATTTTTATTGTGATGATGTAAACAACATATCACTAAGTTATGAATCGTGTAACAAAACGTTACATGGAAACAATGATGTTTCCAGCATAATAGAACGCCATTCGAAAGTGTTCGCCGATTCCAATAAATCCCTACCGTACAATACAAATGTGGTTGCAACGATAAAAACAATTAACAATGACGCCGTTTACTCGAAATCGTATCCTTACCCAATGGCTGCAGCTGACTTTGTCAATCAAGAAATCTCTGACTTGCTTCGTAACGGAATTATAAGACCTTCACGGTCCCCGTACAATAATCCTATATGGGTTGTCGATAAAAAAGGAATCGACGAAACAGGGAAACAAAAAAAGCGACTAGTAATAGATTTCAGAAAGCTCAATGAGAGAACCATTAGTGACAGATACCCTATTCCAGATACATCCGTTATTTTATCCAATTTGGGGGAATCATCTTTTTTTCACAACATTGGATTTAAAATCTGGATTTCACCAGATTAAACTGGCTGAGCGCGATCGGGAAAAAACAGCGTTCTCAGTTAATAACGGAAAGTACGAATTCTGCAGACTGCCTTTCGGACTGAAAAATGCACCAAGCATTTTTCAGCGAACTATAGATGACATTCTGAGGCAGGAGATTGGTAAATGCTGTCACGTTTATATAGATGACGTGATCATTTTTTCCAAATCATACAAACAGCATCTAGGGGATATAGAACGGATTCTTACTAAACTATTTGAGGCGAATATGAGAGTTTCACTTCAGAAGTCTAAATTTCTTCAAACGCAGGTTGAATTTCTTGGGTTCGTTGTTTCCAAAAAGGGGATAAGAACATGCCCCCAAAAAGTAAAAGATATTGTTAGTTATGAAACTCCCAAGACCCTCCGCGCCCTTCGATCGTTCCTGGGTCTCTCCGGATATTATAGGAGATTTGTAAGGGATTACGCCTCAATTGTGAAGCCTCTTACGAAATATCTGAGGGGGGAAAACGGTAATATAGGTACAAATCAATCGAAAAACGTACACATAGAGCTTGATGCGGAAGCATTACAAGCCTTTGATAAAGTAAAAAGGATTTTGGCCTCGGAGGATGTATTGTTGCTATATCCGGACTATACAAAGCCGTTTGATCTCACCACTGACGCATCATCACATGCGCTTGGTGCTGTGCTATCTCAGAATGGCAGGCCAATCACTATGATTTCTAGGACTCTTTCCCCAACTGAAGAGAACTATGCAACAAATGAAAGAGAGCTTCTTGCTATTGTTTGGGCCTTGCAAAAACTGCGCAATTATTTATATGGCGTAACGAACTTAAACATCTTTACCGATCACCAACCCTTAACCTTTGCCATTTCGGACAAGAACTCTAACGCAAAGATCAAGCGCTGGAGAGCATTTGTGGAAGAGTTTTCCCCAAATTTCATTTATAAGCCCGGCAAGGAGAACTATGTAGCTGACGCTTTGTCTAGGCAGCATGTAAACGCTCTAGAGCAATCACTCCATTCGGAATCTCTTACAGCACATAGCGAAGGGTCCTTGACTAGAACCATTGTGACAGTACAAAATCCTGTAAATTGTTTTAGGAATCAGTTAATTCTAGAAAAAGGCAAAGAACCAGCGAAAGTAACAAAAATATTATTCAAATCCCGAATTCGACATAATATTACATTTACCAACTTGGGCGATCTTCTTGAAACTATAAAGGAATCTGTCAATCCCGACGTGGTGAATGCAATTTTATGTGACCTTCCAATATTAGCGCAAATTCAAAATGAACTTTCGATAACATTTCCCTCTGTCAAGTTTCGTCACACACTCAAACAAGTAACAGATGTTTTTAATAAAAACGATCAAGCAGAGATTCTTCTAACCGAACATAGTAGAGCTCATCGGTCAGCATCTGAAAACTTTAAACAAGTTTTAAGTGATTACTACTTCCCTGAAATGCGGAAGAAATTGAAGGAAATAGTTGTAAATTGCAAAATCTGTCGTGAGGCGAAATATCAGAGGCATCCGATAAATCCCGAAATAGGCGAAACCCCCATACCTTCTTACCCAGGTGAAATTTTACACATTGATATTTACTCTACAGACAAGCTTCACTTCCTTACTTGTGTTGATAAATTTTCGAAATTTGCAGTTGTGTCCCCACTAAAATCTCGGGCTATAATTGACATCAAAGAACCTCTATTGCAAACTTTAAATTTTTTCAATAATACAAAAACAATCGTATGCGACAATGAACGATCATTAAACTCACAAACAATAAAAGCACTGTTGAACGATCACTTTAATATAAAAACCTTCACAACCCCTCCATATCATAGTGAAACTAATGGCCAAGTAGAACGATTTCACAGTACCTTGTCTGAAATAGCAAGCTGTAGTAAATTGGAGCAATGTATAAATGATGTTAGTGAACTTGTCCTTTTAGCAACAGCAAAATACAATAGAACTATTCATTCAGTGACTGGAAGAAGGCCAATCGACATAATTAATTCTATGCCTGATTCATTGAAAAACGATATTAAGATGAAAATTACCAAAGCACAAGCAAAAGAGTTGGCACATCATAATAAGAACAGACAAACAAGAGTATTCAATACCGGAGACCAAGTTTATGTAAAAACAAATAAAAGAATAGGAAATAAGTTTACTAAGCGCTTTATTCAGAAAACCGTTCAAAAAGATTTGGGTACATTTGTCCTTATAGACAATAGGAGGGTTCATAAAAGTAATATAAGGTAATTATTTCGTTTCAGATGCTTCCTTATAATAGCCCATCAGCAAACCAAATCCAAATTGGTGGATTATACGCGGTCAAACTATATTCCGATTCATGATGGGAAAGTAGCTATTTGGGATCATTACGGGTACCTGACACATAACACAAATTTGACGGCATATCAGGAAATCATGTACGAAACTCAAGACTTACTTCAGTCTTTTCCCCTGTCACATATGAGAGAAATGCTTCAAGCGGATATTGAGCAAATTCTCCGTCTTTTGGACACATTGCGAATTCACCACCGTCACGCTCGCGGAATTAACATCCTGGGCACAGCCTTAAAATACATAGCCGGAACCCCTGACTTTGACGACTTCAATGAAGTCAGGACAAAGGAAGAAGCTTTGATCGAGGCCAATGATCGGCAAATGGTAATAAATACCGAAGTGCAAGTCCGAATCAACCAATTAACAGAGACAGTAAACAAAATTATAGCAGTTACGAACAAAATGGAAATAGATACAGGTCACTTATTCGATTTAATTCTTGCTAGGAATAGGGCCATGATAATAGACTTGGACAATATAATATACTCGGTTGTGCTAGGGAAAGCTAACATTATAAACCCGGTCATCCTTGATAGTAAAGAGGTCGAAACGATATTATTTACTGAGCGCTTTGCAAATATTAGTGTAAGTGATATTATAAGTATTTCTAAGTTAAAAATTTATCAAGATAACGATTTAATTTACTTCATTATTAAATTTCCTATAATTAAAACTGTATGTAACAAAATTAAATTGCTCCCGGTTATACATAACGAAACTACCATATTACTAGAAACAAATGCGGCAGCACAATGCGGAAGTTCATATAAACCTCTAAAAAATTGTAAAGAAGCGGCAGCTGTAACCTTTTGTAAGATTCATCCAAACAGCCCATGTGTAAAGCAACTACTGAATAACTATTCAGCATACTGCAAAACTACATCTGCTCATCATATTGAGCCCATCCGTGAAATCGACGAAGGCTTAGTCGTTATCAACGACCAAACAGTCTTACTAAGAGAAGGGAGTAACTCATCAATCACGGTCAGCGGCACATTTCTGGTGACATTTTCTAACGACTTGGACATAAATGGCACTAGATACGTAAACAAAAAGCGGATTAGCCATCCAAGCCCAGGAGCTCCTTCAACACAGTTAATTAATGTCACTGAACATTTGGCGCTATTATCTCTGCCTTATCTTAACAAAAGCCTTATAAAGAATCGCGAGCACATCACCGCATTACACGAAGAAATCAAATCACACTCATTCCAGGGGGGCATATTAATAGTCATTGTCATTATGTGTATCCTGGCGGCAATAGTTTTTGCCCTTAGGAGCAGGATGAGGAATAGCGCACAAAAGATCGAGCTGAAGGAGCTTCGCAGAGAAAAATTTATTCAAGATATCCTCAAATCAACCGAGGACGGTCTCAACCTAGAGGGGGAGCAGTTAGCACATACATCCGCTAACAGAACTGAGCAGCGTACACACGCTTCTCAGATAACACACGGCCGCGCATCCGCTAATGAAAACTGAGCAGCGAACACACGCTTCTCAGCTAACACACTGTCCCGCAGTAAGAACAGCGTGGGACCAGACGCTAGCTCAGCGTTTATCAACACCGCCGACCAACAACCGTGGGACCAGACGTTGTCAAGGTCACCACCCAATGATGGGCACCGAGCTGTTAGTATAAGTTAGTGTAGTTTAGTTTTAAGGGAACGCCTGACCATATCGGTCAGAATAGTAATATCGAAAAAATAAAGAATTCCTCATAGAGGAAATAATCCAAAAATTTAATCTTTAACTTGTATAAGGTTTGCCGTGAAAACCCTTCTAAGTCGACCTAATCCGTCGAGTTGTCCACGCAAAACTTCGCTAAAAATCTTATGTTATGCGCAGAGAACAGTTTATATTGGACTAACAGAGAACTGCCTATTGAACAAGCCCAACCACCCTGATGCTCGGACAATATTGAGGTTGTTCTCTGACGAAAATAAATGTTGATCGACCAAAAAACCAATCGCTACATTCCTTGTCTTAGTAGTTGTAAGCAATGAAGGACATGTTATACTACCTGATTTCTTTCTTCAACGACTTCCGGAAAGCAGCAGCATTGCTTTCCCAGTGAGCTAAGAGGACATCAAGGGTGTCTGCATTAGAAGCTCTGATGGTTTTAAGAGCCTGCAGATCATATTCGATTAAGTTGACCTTATCTAACTTATCTAATATCGTGTACACATTAGATCCAATTTACTCAAGGAAACACATTGGGACTATGTACAATCGTTCAATAGATGGCCGTAGAGTCTTTGCGAGACCGTACTCTGGGGGCGTTTATAAGAAGGAATTCTACAGAATCTGCAGTGTCGAAGTGGTATGATATGTTGAATGACCAAGATAAGCCAAGCTCTAGCCGCCCTGACAGAGAATAGTAAACACCATCAGAAAGCGCTTTCAAAGCAAATACAACCTAATCCGTTGCCATCAAATACTCATTCAAAGACACAAAGTACACAAGTCCCACTTGTAGCAGTGACCCTGAGAAGATTCATTACATTCAACCATTCAACGATACACACACGTGTCAACATACTTCCATTGACCTCATGAATCAGTCATCCTCCAGTGTATGCGTTTCGTGCAGCATATTATGCTCCCCGTTTGCTATTGGTATGCATAAAACCACTAAAGTGCCACCAATTAAGCGTACCGTGCTCTTGCACTCCAAAGTCAACATAATTACCGATTACCAAAGTGCCCACAAATGCGTCCACCAATCGTCTATCATTCATTCCGCCCCTTAGCCTCTTCGATTCAGATAAATATATTTTCAAGAGCAACAAACAAGCAGACAGATAGATACAGTCATCGTACTCGACCTCGAAGCGACAGTGTGTGCATCGCGCAATTTAGTTTTAGTCTATCTGTTAAATGTATCTCGAGCAAAAGCAAATAATTAACCGATAACAAATCGCGGCACCTACTTTGCCCATCCATAGGCATTCACATTCGTCGCGCTTCAACCTTCCGATCGTATAGTTATACTGTACGTAGGTACGTGATTCCCGCTGTCGTGTTTATGTATCGCGTTCTGTTCAAACTGTTGAAGCATTTCTGGCTCTCGATAGATAACGAAATGTCTTGTCATACGATAAAGTATCGCTTTTTACGGCTCGTTTTAGATAGCTTACGAACACTATCTCACATTTTGGACAATGCATACCTATATCGATACACATACAGTGGGAGGACCTGCTGGGTGGTTCATATTTTATTTATTTCCCCGAACTACAGGTATCTTGGAGAGAATTTCACTTTTCCGATTGGCTCATTGGTAACAGATATCCGTCGGATTGAAAGTAACGGCAAAGGAATCTTATTCATCGAGACCACTGACTCATGTTACCGAGTTTCATCGAATTGATTGTTCCGCCTAAGTGAATCATCTATCCGTACTATGTAAGAGTTGCAGTTGAATTGGAAGCATCGACCATCGATAGCCCTTTGTGGGTCAGATGAATATGAATTGACTTGGAATCAATTCCTTTTGAAACTCAAGTGATTCGGCATTGAATTAGGTAGAGATGCTGTCAAAATATCGAGGAAGTTGGTTCAAATACTGACATCTGTTTGCGTGTTCTGGAAAGGAAACTCACCGTGAACGTTTCTTGTTTTTTTTTCTTTTTTTTTTTTTTTTGTTTCTTTCATTCGGTAGAAGCTGCATATTGAAAGCCGTCAACATGAAATAAACAGAGGAAACGTACGTATCTATATGCGTTGAGATTAGAGGCATTGTGGAAACTTGTAAAAGGCCTCTCAGTAGGAATGTGAAACTTCAAACAAACCATATCGGTCAATTGTTGGGTTAGGATGCATTTCACATTGAACGGTTTCGACACTCAACTTCATTCACATGTTTATTGTATGCCATCAGTGCGTGTCAAAGTTCGACATCTGTCCAATCAGATTTTATACAATTTACAATTCGTACCAGATATTTCCTACATTTCAGGATTCTTTTTTTTTTTTTTGCATATAACTTCAAGTAGACCACATTGATGGCAAAGGACTAACAAAGGCCTCGTAGGGGCCTGCGGAGAAGAGCCACCGCAGTCGAACATCTTGCGGCACTGTAAGTTAGTCCTATCCCCACCTCCTCGTGGTGCCATCTTGAGATTTCCTATGGAAATTGCAGACGGGGAAGGGCGAATGGCGAGCCTCCTGCGCCAAAAAACAGGATTAATCGGTTGAGCTACGGCCTAGTAAGCCGTAACCGTAAAACAAAACCACAAATTTCGAAACAACCACAAGCCTCGGATATAACGGGCTGGATTTATGTTGACGGCCCTTGCAAAAAACTAAAAAGGACAATGATCTTCGGCTTTGTAGGTGGAATGTTAGGTCCCTAAACAGCAATCTCCCGATCGACAAAGTTGACTCTATATAAGACCAATCACTGTTTCTTTGGGCTCAGAAGACAATTGAGTAATAGAGCCCTCTCCCGAACGACAAAGTTGACTCTATATAAGACCCTTATCATCCCGGTCCTCTTGTACGGCGCAGAGGCATGGACACTATCAAAAGCGGATAAGGAGGCCCTTGGTCGGTTCGAGAGAAAGATTTTGCGCATGACGGGGGATGGAGGAAAAGATTCAACCACGAACTTTACGGGCTGTATGGCGACATGAGCCTAGTCAGGCGTCTACGGATTCAACGCCCAAGATGGCTGGGCCTTGTAGAGCGAATGGACACCACAGCTCCAGCCCGGAGAGTCTTTGAATCCAACCCCGAGGGACGGAGAAGTAGAGGATGGCCGCACTTAAGATGGTGTACACAGGTGGAAGGGGACCTTAGCCAACTGGGTGTGCGGCAATGGAAAAGGCTAGCAAAAGATCGTGCTAGAAGCAGGGACATGTTGGTTGAGGCCCAGGTTCACCCCGAACTGTAGCGCCCGCTAAGAAGAAGACCACATTGAGTAGTATTTGACGCAATGAGCGCTACTTGAAACTCAAAAGCCAGCGAACTTGATTTCATGTCACTCAAGACCTTCTCTAGGAGTTTCATTTAGTCCAACAAATACTACGGTTTTCTGTGACATATAGGCAGAGGACAACATTGAGCCGTGCAATGAAGGCGCAACCACATACTCTGGCTCAATGCCTTTTATCCTCGAATGTCATTATTTAGCATGAGTTGAAATAACTCTATTTGCATTAGCAAGATCCCATGTATGTATGTACATATGTATTCATATGAATCATAACAATTTTTCCTGATTTGGACAATTTTGTTACCCAGAGCGTTGCTTTTTGGCTCATCATTTATCAATGTTGAAGACCCTTCAAAGAAAGACCCTGGCCTATCATGTGATCCTCAAGCTCCCTAAATAACTGATGCAGACGACAATTGTTCATAAGTTATGCGAATCAAAAAGAAGAGAGCAGCGTAAAACCCATGAAGTGAAGAACTATGAAGCTATGGCACGAATGACTTATGGAAGCTTTACCAAAAAGTACGGCTATAAGGCCAGTGAAGAAGCTTGCAGGGATAAACACAAACATCTTGTATGAAGTAAAGCGCGGTTTACGTGATCGATAGAAAAAGGACTCCTGATTGCGTGGTTTGAGTTTAAGACCGGATCCTTTGAATCAGAAGAGGGATTCAAAGGTGTCATGAGTTTTTGAGTTGCGTACGCCGATGATATTGACATGTCAGGGAAGACCACAGTTATGCGCTAACTAGGCAATGCACGGTTAAAAATATCTGAGAGTAAGTAAGAACTAAGTTTAACATGTGCCATTATCTAAGCAAGACGTGTGTCAAGACGTTAAGGACATCGAAATTCATTAGGGATACGTGGTAGCGATCTTTGTCAACCGCTACTCAACTTTGGTCACTCCGGTGGTCACAACACAAAAAGTTTGAAGCTTATCGAAAGTAGGTAGGAAGGAGTCCTCTTAGCCCTTTAATAACAGTCTGTGCAATGACATCGGTTTGTTCAGACGTATGGAAATGTCTACGAGCCATATTCAGCTCGGGCTCAACATATCCAGCTCCAAGAGACATAGTGGCAAAGCACAAATATCTCACGGATATTGGACTCAGGTTGAATGGCACTGGTAGTCGCTGGAGGCTTTTTTTTTAATTTGCCCACGTATGATACAAGTCACAATACCATAGAGTGAGAAAAACGAGCTTTTGGAATTGCAGAACATAGAGGTTAGTTGACTAAAGTAATTAGGAAAATGTACGAGTTTTAGAAGCATCTTGAAAGAAGATCTCAGAAAACTAATACATACGTCGATGAAGAGACGTTGATGCCACTCATTGTGCGAAAGACTGACTTAAAATTTGAGATATAATGTTGGACCCAAGAAGATTGAAGTGATACAAAGCCTTTATCTACCAAGAACAACGCCTTGTGTTCGCTTATTAGAAGAAAAATTACAGGATTTGGTACGATTCCAGTCCACAAGAGGTCCACCAAGTGGTAACACATCCGCGAGTTATCATTGTTTACTGTGGTCTGTGACATTATGGTGTGGTATGGTGACATTACAGTTCATGGAGGACCAGAGCCCGTCTTCGCACACACGGCGTTCAGGCCTTTAAAATAAAATAAAAAATCCATTGATACCTACCATTCCCTATTAGTAAAACCCTTTAGTAAAAGAATCTCGGGACGCACAAAGAACGCAGCATGGGTACTTGCCTAGTACTTACATACGACTGGTGTGTGGTCAAGCGGTGTTGTATAATTTTTTGAGAAGTGAATATTTACGGGGGAATCCCCTAATAACACAGGTTTTTAATCTGATCAATCAGGTAATGATAAGAACTGAAAAGTTATGGGGAATCGTATAGTACCAATACAAGATCCTAGTCAGCAAAGATGCGCGTAGTGTACCTAAACTCTTACACAAGAGCCCCCCATAAAGCGTCTTATAAACAGATGCTCAATAAGTTCTGTGAAGTGGTTTGACATCATCAATTATCCACGAATTCACCGGGTGGAATTTCTCAAGATCCACGCAGGAACGCAGGATCAGGAAATGCACTCGAGAATCGGAGGAATTGAAAAAAACCGATAACCTCATTGCGACACAGCCATTAAACCGAGTGTACACGTCTCACTATCCCAAAACCAGTTTCTACCACAGCATATCCTTTTGCTCGAACTCTCGTCCTTTCTTTCTATGACATTTGACAGTCGCATCCACTTCCTTTTTACCACATGGTGAGTCTATCTCCATCTAACGCCATCCACCCCCAATTAAACACGTCAAAAGGATGATAGGAGAAAAAAAAACACTCAAATAGGGCGCGAGAACGCTCTCAAAAACGCACACCACCCAACAACAACAACAACCAGAGTACGGACAACGCAGCAGTGTCTTCGATAGGATATTGTGACAGTAGAGAGAGAAAGAGAGGAATTCGAACTGGAGCTGGCTGCCTCCTGTGTTTATGATAAAGTGCCAGCTCAAGTTGTACACACATCCAGGGCGAAAAGCGCGACTAAAGAAAGGACAAGATGCTAGAATACACCTAACCCGGTATCCAGGAACCAGAATCAGAGACATAGGGGTATACTACTGGAAGCAATAGAAAATGATGGTGTGTACGTACCTCAAGATAAATATCGCTGTCCGGATTGAAAGTGTCATTAACCCGGCGAAATGTGTAATTCACATGCGGAATCGCATGCAGGATCCGCACAAGGATACTGGGCTGGTCCATGATGCTGGCTCGTTCCGTTGCTGACGTCACAATCGTGTAACCGTTTTATCCTTGTTTTTCTCTCTTTGTTATTTTACTTCTTTTTGTGTGTGTTTTCTCTTTACTCACTTTCCTCCTTTTTATGATGGCGACAACGCTAGCTAGAGAGCTGTGTGTGCTTGCTGGTTTGCGCTGGTTACCTCGCTTTGAAGGTTGTTCCTTCCTCTCTTGCCCCAATCGCTGATACGATAGTGTGTGAACGGGGGGTAGATGGTATTTTCTTCTTTCGTTCGTATTCTATCTGCTGTAGCCTGTTCGCCTACAGCTGCGTGAGGAAGCTTTTCCGATACGCGACGATGACGTTACACTATTAATAGATGGGGACACTAATTCACATGCAAATTGGGTACGAAACGAAATAAAATAAAAAATAACGCGAAATCCCGGTTTTTTTTTGTATGTATCTTTGCTCGTCTTCCTCACTTGTTTATTGAGTCGTAACACCTTCGTCCTTGTTGTACCTATCTATCTTGACTGCTTTATGTAACACTCACTTTCACTTGACGATTCGAAGGTAACGGAACGATGACGATGATGAGGACGAGGACGACAACAAAGATGCAAACCAGAACAATAACAACAATAATAACGATAACGACGAATTAATGTATTTTTGCATTTCCTTTATCCTCACCACCTTCTTACTAGACCTATGTACTATGTACTCAACAGGATTCACGGGCACACATCCGAGTGATGAACTCCTTTTTTTCAGGCTCCAACGTAGTTTTCTTCTTCCTTTTCCGATTTGAGTAAATTTTGAGGGAAAAAAAAAACAGAAACAAAACGAAACCGATTGGGGGAGACCACGCACTGAGTCGGTGACGAACAGGACGAGGAGGAAAGCGAAAAATATTAGCAGAAAACGAAAAATCACAATTTCATCCCCTCAATACGTGTGTTGTGTAGAAGCATGTGCAAGTGTGTACTCAGTCGACTGATTGTTGTGTTAGTGTTTTTTTTTTTCTACCGAACCCCAAACCTGCGTCTTCACGCCTATAACACGGACTCCAAAGTCTCGCTTTGGCTTAGGCGAGATGGATCAGCATAGACGGCACACGAAACCGATAAAAGATGAAAAACGCAACGCAACGCAACGACGACAAGAACTAAGTAAAGATGACAACGATGACGGCGAGAATGGCAGCACGGTTCTTGGTGTTAGTGTCACAAAGGAGCACATTTTCGGTTTTCACATATCGTCCCACACACACATGCACCCAACTCGCGCACGCACACGTCTTATTTGATAACAGATTCCTCTAACAATACGAAGAAAACTCGAATTTTACTTTTTACCGCATGATTTTCCTCAAAATCACTCTTCGAACTCCGGACAATTCATGGACAAGTACGACACGTTCGATGCCTGGAAAATCCACACAGGATTTTTCCCTTCTTTCAATCGTTTTGTTTTCTTTTTTTTTTTGCTCTCTCACTCTCTTTGTTAACTTTACTCCACTTTTCACTCAATTACTTGTGCTGCGGAGCCACGCAAAGACGACGAAACACACAACTCGACACGACCGAAGAAAAACTACTAAACGGAGTTTCGATGTGGGAAAGTGTCGAAGGCCCGGCGACGAGAAATCAAATAGCAGGCGAACGAGAGAGAGAGAGCAAGATGAAGAGCGCATGCGATTGGATGATATTCGTTGGGTGAATTGAGAGTCTTGGAGAGTGAGGTCGAATTGGTGTTTGTTTTTCTGTGGTAAAGTTGGAGTTGAAGTTGGGTTTTTTGACAATTGGATATGAAATGGTGAATTTGTGTTAACTGAATGAAAATGCAGATGGCTCTGTTCGGAGATGGTTTTGTTTATTTCTTCCTTTTTCTGTAGTTCGAACTCGGAGTACTCGGATGCATTGTTTTCCGAAGTAATATGTATATATGGAAGCTCCAGCAGTAAGCGATTATTGGCCTTTCTTTATTTATGACGCTGGACCTAATGGATTCAGTGATGGAGCCTCTTTACTTACTTACTTATCAGGCCTGCGATCCATGGAGGATCTGAGCCTGAGCTATAGCTGCCTTCCATCCTTGACGGTCCCGGGCACGCTGCTTCCAGTTTTCAAGACCAAGATGTCTTACATCCGCGATTACTTGGTCTTTATACCGGAGGTTCGGTCTTCGTCTTCTTCTCGAACCAGGAGGCTCGGAGTCGAAGACCCTCTTAGCTGGAGCGTTGATGTCCATGCGCTCGATGTGGCCGAGCCAGTGTAGTTGACGGATCCTTGCCATCCGGACTACATCCACATCTTGGTACAGCTCGTAGAGTTCGCGGTTGTGTCTTCTTCTCCATTCACCTTCCTCACAGACAGGACCAAATATCCGGCGCAGAATTTTTCTTTCGAAAGAACCCAAAATCAGCTCCGCTGTCCTGCTTATCGTCCAGCTTTCGGCTCCGTACAGCAAGACTGGCAGAATGAGCGTTTTGTAAAGCATGACTTTGGTCTTTCGAGTGAGGAGTTTTGACCCCAGTTGCTTGGACAAGCCGAAGTAGCAGCGGTTGCCAAGGGCGATTCTACGCCGGATCTCCACTGTGGTGTCAGTTGTGGAATTTACGTTTGCCCCGAGGTAGACAAACTCCTTACCTACCTCGAAACTATAGCTGTCAATCGTTATATTTTGTTCCAGGTGGTGAGCGACGGATTGGTTTTTGCTTGACAGCATGTATTTCGTTTTGTCCTCATTGATCTGAAGGCCAACTCGTTTCGCCTGTTCTTCAATCGTCGTGAATGCTTCCACTATGCCACGGCGAGAACACGCGATGATGTCGATATCATCCGCGTATCCTAGCAGCTGGATGAACTTGTAAAAGATAGTGCCTTCCCTGTTGACGTCTGCCCGTCGCACTATCTGCTCCAGCACCAGGTTGAAGAAGTCACATGACAGCGCATCTCCTTGCCGAAATCCGGTGCATGTTTCGAATGGTTCCGAGGTCCTAGAACCGAGTTGCACGGTTCATCGCGTGTTTTTTAGCGTGGCGCGACACAACTGGATCAGTTTTACCGGGATCCCGAATTCGGCCATCGCCCCAAACATTGCTTCACGATGAATGCTGTCGTATGCGGCTTTGAAATCGATGAAAAGATGGTGTGTATCGATTTGAAACTCGTTGGTCTTTTCCAGGATTTGTCGAAGTGTGAAAATTTGGTCTATAGTTGATTTGCCGGGCCGGAAGCCGCACTGGTAGCTGCCGATTAGTGCGGTGCAAAATGGTTTTAGACGTTCACACAATACGCTGGACAGGATCTTGTATGCGACATTGAGCAGGGATATACCTCTATGGTTCTTGCAAGAGGTAGGATCGCCTTTTTTTGTGGATGGGGCATATAGAGCTGGTATTCCAGTCGTCGGGCATGCTTTCATCTTCCCAAATTCTGCAGATGATCTGGTGCATGCTCCCTACCAGAACATCGCCGCCAGCCTTGAAGAGCTCTGATGGCAAGCCTTCTGAGCCTGCGGCCTTGTTGTTCTTCAGCTTCTGAATAGCTGTGCCGACTTCTTCGATGCTGGGTGGGAGGACTACTTCAGCGGCTGGAGTTGGGATTTCCTCGGTCCCTACCACTCTCTCTTGGTCATGCTCGTTAAGCAGCTGCTGGAAGTGCTGCTTAAATACATCCACTATTCCCTGCGGGTCGGTGACAAGATTAGCCTCTAATGGGCCACCAGAAACGTTGAGCTTGTCGAACTACATATGTATGTACGTCTGCTCGATATCGGTCTGATATCAACTATTTGTTGTTTCTATGCTGATAGCATCCATTTTATTACTAATCCTTGCCGTTGTTGCTCAGTTGTTTTTGGAGTGAAGTCTATTGCTTCCTTTGGGTCCTGTCTATGTGCTTAGCCTTGATAGAACGCGCCTTCTTCTGTATAAGTTAAATTCTCTGATTCAGAGCTTCGACATCGCTTCCTCGTCATCTGCCTTGCAGCTGGCCAGAGCGAGAAAGGCCCAGTTTCCTACAACATAACGCCCTTGGTTTTGCTCGACCAGAAGAAGGCGATCGATGCAGTGCAGGCGTTTGGTTGTTGTTTCTGTGGATGTTGTTGGTGTGTGTTGTGCCTTGTGCGCATTTTTTTAGTGGCGTCGTAAAAATGAATGACTCACATTGCAAGCACGGCTGACATGGAATCAAATTACTCCCTTTGGAAGGCTATTAAGGGCATTAAAAAGGGGTTTATGCTTTGTGGACCGGCGACACCAATAAAAAAAAAAAAACAAAATTAATGGGCGAAAGGCAATGAAGAAAATGCTGAAGTTTTGCTGAATATCTCGCTGAAACCTTTAAGCCATTCAAATGACACCCGCTACCTGATAATAGCAATAGTCTGGAAATGATCGGGACAGAATGCCGCGAGCCACGCTTTCCGAACAAGCCAAATAAAGCAACAGGCTACGTCTTGTCCTGAGATGTCTTGAAAAATTTGCCGAGAAATGGTCTGTTCAAACTTTTATATCTTGTTAACGCAGCGCTTGGTTTAGAACAAGTACCGAGCCAACAGAATGCCGCCGAAGTTATTATGGTTCTAAACCCCGGAAAACCACCGACGAATAAAACTTCTTACCGCCCAATCTCATTGTTGCCGATAGTTTTCGAAGTCTTCGAAGGAATTAAAATCGATCGCAATGTGTTTAAGGCTATTGTCGAAAAAAGCGTCTTTTACCGGATCATCAGTTTAGTTTCAAAAGCAAGCATTCGACTTTAGACCAAGTGGAACGAATAACCGATGTGGTCGAAAAAGCACTGGATTATAAGCTAATATGTTGGATTGTATTTCTTGACGTCTCCCAAGGGTTTGACAAAATGTGGCACGAAGGTTTGTGATATAAACTGAGACAAGTTTTCCCTCGAACAACTATCAAGCGTTCTGGAAAACCACCTATCTAATGGACTCTTTCATGTTAAACACAGAAGCGAATACTCAAATTATAGAGCAATTACGGCTGACGTTCCGCAGGGAAGCGTACTTGGTCCGCTGCTTTACCTGCTGTATACCAGAGGCACACCACAAATGGATGGCACTATGCTGGCCACATTCACTGATAATACCGCAACGTTATTCTTCTTCTTAACGGGCGCTACAGTTCGGGGTGAACCTGGGCCTCAACCAACATGCCCCTCCAACTAGCACGATCATTTGCTAGCCTTTTCCATTGCCGCACACCCAGTTGGCTGAGGTCCACTTCCTTCTGCGAAAATCACGCACAAAATCTTTCTCTCGAGCCGACCAAGGGCCTCCTCATCCGCTTTTGATAGTGTCCATGCTTCTGCACCGTACAGCAGGACCGAGATGATAAGGGTCTTATATAGAGTCAACTTTGTCGTTCGGGAGAGGGCTCTATTACTCAATTGCCTCCTGAGCCCAAAGAAACAGCGATTGGCAAGAGTGATTCTGCGTTTGATTTCAGAACTGATATCGTTGTTCCAGCTCACTGCGGAGCCAAGGTAGACGAAGTCCTTAACTACCTCGAACTTATATCTGCCCAAGACGTCCGTGGTGAACGTCCTAATTTTTTGACGGCATATATTTCGTTTACCCCTCGTTTACTGCCAAACCAATTTTCGCCGCCTCCATCTCAGTACTCGCAAGCGCCTCATTGAAATCTTGCTGTGATCTTCCTATTATGTCAATATCGTCTGCAAGGAGTTGCGAGTTGCCTCTTGTATTGGCCAGTGATTTTTGCACAATCGTTTCTAATATGATTTTGAAGAAATCACACGACAGCGCATCGCCCTGCCTAAATCCTTTTTTCACATCAAAACTATCGGTAATGTGTTCACCGATTCGGATGGAGCAGCGAGCATTCTCCAAAGTCATCCTGCATAGTCTGACGAGTTTAGCAGGTATGTCAAAGGTAGACATAGCGTTGTATAGCTCGTCTCTAATTACGCTGTCGTATGCGGCTTTGAAGTCGACAAATAGGTGGTGAGTGTCGACTTGAAATTCATTGGTTTTTCCCACGATCTGCCGTAGTGTGAAGATTTGGTCGATGGTGGACTTCCCTGGCCTGAATCTGCACTCATAAGGACCTTATCACCTTATTTACAAAAGGCTTCAGGCGTTCAAACAAAACGACAGAGAAGATTTTGGTGGCGATGTTAAGAAGACTTATTCCTTTGCAATTGGCGCAGTCAGAGGGGTCTCCTTTCTTGTGGATCGGGCATACGATGCTGAGACTCCATTCCTCGGGCATGCTTACAGATGAGCTGGCGCATGTTCCTAACCAAGTCATCCCCAGCTGCCTTGAAGAGCTCAGCAGACAGTCCGTCTGCAACGTTGGCCACATGAAAATCAGTCGAATCAACGGCTAAATTGCAATATGCCCTGAACCATATTGCGGCTCTTGAAATAATATAGGAACGAGACCTGTTGCGCCGTCTTCAAAGGCCAAATGCCACTTGATTTAGCGCGACGAACCTAAGTCGCACGAACTCCGCGTATTGCAGGAACTCTCACTGGAAAGCTGCCTGCTAAATGTGATTACCTCGAGAACGGAAAACTGATAGATAAGTAAATTGACTTAGTTGTAGTAGAAAATTAACTTGAAGCATGGTGTTCTAGTGAGTCAAATCTCACACTACTATGAGCATGTGCTGTCGGTCGAAATCTGGTGAAAAATCCTCGGAAATCCTCCAAAAATTGCAGGTAGTGTATGGGGACAAGTGTATGTCGAAAATATATGTGTTTGAATGAGCAAAGCGGTTCAAGAAGGGCCTTGAATCAGTGGGAGGAGCATCCGTCACTCTTGGACACATCCAGACTTCCTGGGTCTGAAACCACGTTGATATGGACCAATCAGTTTATTAACGAACAGTTTCAGGTGTTCACACAGTGCAGCAGAGAAGATCTTATAAGCAATGTTCAGGATACTTATACCTCTGTGACCAATACTTGGGTCAGATAATACTATATCTGGACTAAACGGTGGGGGCATCGAAATTTTCCTATCAAACGATGTCTCACGAGTTTTCAAGGTATGGTTTCAGCGGCGTCCTTATGATAGAAGGCAACTCCTTTTCTACCAGTCAACTCGTGTCGCTTTCTTTCTAGTACTTTTTGAACAACCTTATGGTGGACGATTCTCTTCTAGTCAAACCTGGCTCTTCAAACGCTTATGAAGGGTTGTCTCCTTTGGAGAGGATTTCTAGTCCTTCTGATTGTATCGTATGGAAACCGCTTTTGGTTGCTGGTCTTGATTCTTTTTCATTAATGCTGATCTTCAACGCGTATGCAGGGAGATGACTGCAGCCTATATCAGTGAGTTTTTCGAGTAACGTGGTTAGAGTTTTTGAAAAGGACATGGCATTGAAGATAAACTCAAAAAATGATTAACATTGAAGGAGCTTTCAACAACATCAAACCACTTGATATCACCAATGCATTAAGCAAGCTAGAGGTTAATGGCAATATAAAACTTTGGATCAAAGAAGTGCTCTCAAGCAGGTTGATTTACTCGAAATTCCGTTGCTACTTCACAAAAAGGGCAGTAAAAGATGGCAGACCACAGGAAGGAGTACTATTGCTGCAATTATGGGTGCCAGTTGTAAACGAAGTACTCCTATCTCTGGAGGCCTGCGGGTGCAAAAGGTCTAAGCAAACTGGCCAAATGGGCCAAGAACTGCGGGCTTGGAATACGTCTCTCCAAAACAGAGCTAGTTTTATTCGCAAGAGAAGGGCAGATACCTCAAATTAGTCTAACCTTACACCAGATGGGGTATTAAAGCACATGTCACACACTGGCTGCTTAGTATGGTGGACGGCACTGTGCGGATCTAACTATGTCAAACTTCTAGATAGAGTACAAAAGACGGCATGCATCGTTATAACCGGGGCACTGTGAACAACCCCCACAGGAGCCGTCGAAACGATACTCCACCTACTCCCTTTGGATATTTTTGATAAGGAAAAGGCAATGAAACCGGCGTTGTGACTTAAGGAATTAGCTTAATGGAAGTTATCCAAATTAGGGCGCGCTGGTATTCTACGCCAGAACAGTGATTTAAGCGAAGTCACGCACTACGTAACGCCGACGACAATAGGATGGAAATGAATTCCCTAACGACACGGACGGGTTCAGGACAGACAATTTTGTGAATGCCGGTGTCTATGCACCGATCCTAAAATCAGCCAGTCCTTTAGACTTCCGAACCTCTGTAGCGTATTCCAAGCTGAATTTACGGCGATTCGTGAGGCCGCCGGCTGGCGGTCTTAGAGATGGATGGACTACAGTGACATTGTCATCTACGCAGGCAGGCAAGCGGCAATAAAAGAACTCGAATTTCCAATAATAAGACCAAAATTGGTTAGGCACTGATTTATCGAGCAGCTGCGCTGTTACAATGTGCTGGGTACCCGGGCATAGTTACATACCGGTAACTATGAAGCAGACGAATTAGCCAAAATGGGCACCACACTGGAGATCTGGACTGTTAAAGGGGATATCCATCAACCAATGGGCACGCTAAAATACAAAATCCCGAAACAAGCACTGCAACAGGCCATTGAGAGATGGCGTCGCCTTGATACATGCAACACACAGACCTGGCTCGGGTACTGTCAACGTAGAACCACTAGCCTGCTAAAGGTACGCAGCTGTGGGTGTCATGAGGAGGAAGAATCTCCATCCGAGCTCTTATGCTTTGCCCTGCCCTAGCCTCCTCAAGAAGACGATTTTGGGAGAATACTTCTTTGATGAACTATCGGATCTATCCGAAGCGGAGATCAACAAACTATAGAATTTTGTTCAAAGCACAAAATGGTTTCAGGAGTAACGGTAACCCAGCCGACTCGAGCGGCAGCACAATAGACCTATCTTGGTCTAAGTGATCCCCATCGCTTTGCGGAGGAAAGCCACCTAACTAACCCACCAACTCAGCTAGTGCCTTGAATCGCGTTCGTCCCAATTTCCATAGCATTATCATCTCTCTCTAACGGCTTCCGACTCGCTGACTTTGCGACAGCTCGTAATGCGGTAATAAGTAGCACAAGATTCCCTCGCAAGCGAATCCACACAGCAACCTGGCGATCTCCGGACGGTCGAACCGCCAACCAAATCGACCATGTGCTCACTGACGCGAGGCACTCGTTAAACATCCTGGATGTGCGAACATTCAGAGGGGCGAATGTCGACTTTGACCACTTCCTCGTAACAGCAAGATTCAGAGCTCGATTGTCCAATGTCAGAAAGCTGCACCAGTCCAGCAGGAGGAGGTTCGACATTGGGCGCCTGAGCACACCGGAGGTTGCCAGAGTCCACAGGGAGCAGCTGAGCGAAAGACTCTACGGTATGCCTACGTCGAACGCAAATGCCAAAAATATGTGACTGCATTGCCGCTAAGCCATTCAGGAAGTAGCCGAAACCACCTTAGGATACCTACCACCCCCGACAAGAAACCCGTGGTATGATGGCGAGTGTGAGCAGAAAAAGGCAGCAACCGGTGAGGCCTACCAAAAGGCGCTGCAGAGGAAAACCAGGGCAGCGCAAGAAGAGTACCGAGCCAGAAGAAGGGGGGAGAAAAAACTACTGCGACAAAAGAAAAGAATCTTCGCAGCCCCCCAGCTCAAGGATATCGAGGAGTCTAGGGATAAGCATAAAACACGAGCCTTTTACAAGAAAGCCAAAGACCTTGCAGGAGGCTTCAAAAAGGGCACCCAGGCTCTTCGAAACTGCGAGGGCAATCTTGTCACCGACCCGCAGGTAATAGTGGACGTATTTAAGCAGCATTTCCAGCAGCTGCTTAACGAGCATGACCAAGAGAGAGTGGTAGGGACCGAGGAAATCCCAACTCCAGCCGCTGAAGTAGTCCTCCCACCCAGCATCGAAGAAGCCGGCACAGCAATTCAGAAGCTGAAGAACAACATGGCCGCAGGCTCAGATGGCTTGCCATCAGAGCTCTTCAAGGCTGGCGGCGATGTTCTGGTAAGGAGCATGCACCAGATCATCTGCAGAATTTGGTAAGATGAAAGCATGCCCGACGACTGGAATACCAGCTCTATATGCCCCATCCACAAAAAAGGCGATCATACCTCTTGCAAGAACTATAGAGGTATATCCCTGCTCAGTGTATTGTGTGAACGTCTAAAGCCATTTTGCACCGCACTAATCGGCAGCTACCAGTGCGGCTTCCGGCCCGGCAAATCGACAATAGACCAAATTTTCACACTTCGACAAATCCTGGAAAAGACCAACGAGTTTCGAATCGATACGCACCATCTTTTCATCGATTTCAAAGCCGCATACGACAGCATTCATCGTGAAGAACTGTTTGGTGCGATGGCCAAATTCGGGATCCCGGTAAAACTGATCCAGTTGTGCGATGCACCGTGCAACTCGGTTCTAGGACCTCGGAACCATTCGAAACATGCACCGGATTTCGGCAAGGAGATGCGCTGTAATGTGACTTCTTCAACCTGGTGCTGGAGCAGATAGGGCGACGGGCAGACGCCAACAGGGAAGGCACTATCTTTTACAAGTCCATCCAGCTGCTAGGATACGCGGATGATATCGACATCATGGCGTGTTCTCGCCATGGCATCGTGGAAGCATTCAGGGCGATTGAAGAACAGGCGAAACGTGTTAATCAAAATATAACAATTGACAGCTACAATTTCGAGGTAGTTAAGGAGCTTGTCTACCTCGGGGCAAACGTAAATTCCACAAATGACACCACAGTGGAGATCCGGCATAGAATCGCCCTTGGCAACCGCTGCTACTTCGGCTTGTCCAAACAACTGGGGTCAAAACTCCTCACTCGAAAGACCAAAGTCATGCTTTACAAAACGCTCATTCTGCCAGTCTTGCTGTACGGAGCCGAAAGCTGGACGATAAGCAGGACAGCGGAGCTGATTTTGGGTTCTTTCGAGAGAAAAATTCTAAAATTCTGCGCCGGATATTTGGTCCTGTCTGTGAGGAAGGTGAATGGAGAAGAAGACACAACCGCTAACTCTGCGAGCTGTACCAAGACGTGGATGTAGTCCGGAAGGCAAGGATCCGTCGACTACACTGGCTCGGCCACATCGAGTGCATGGACATCAATGCTCCAGCTAAGAGGGTCTTCGACTCCGAGCCTCCTGGTTCGAGAAGAAGAGGAAGGCCGAACCTCCGGTATAAAGACCAAGTAATCGCGGATGTAAGACATCTTGGTATTGACAACTGGAAGCAGTGTGCCCGGGACCGTCAAGGATGGAAGGCAGCTATAGCTCAGGCTCAGATCCTCCATGGATCGCTGGCCTGTTAAGTAAGTAAGCATCGTCTCTCTGGCAATATAATTACAGAAGAACTTTTGGCAAGCCATGCGCTCTATGACGGAGAATGGTCGTTTCGATCTATACGGCAATGATAAGACCCATCATCTCATAAGCATCACATGTCTGGTAAGACAGGCTCTATCTCTTAGCGAGCTTTGTCATCAGATGCGTGAAAGACGTGTCTTACGGTCTGACGGTTGCAAGGAACGGAGCATTTTGCCTTTGAAGTGATAGCTAAGCTGTGCTCTGAGTTTTTGTTAACCCTTTCACCACATCCGAAAAAATGCAATAAATCAAGATCTCTCTGAATGAATACAGAGCACCGAATTCAATGAAGCGTGCTGGGTCCTGGGTCACACTGATTCTGGGTATTGAGATGGACTCGCTAAAATGAGTCCGGAGGAATGGTTCTCAGGATCTTTCCCACACCAAAGTCTAGTTATTTGTCAACGACTGAGTCGCTAAGGCCCATCTCGCAGGTAGATAGACTCTACAGACTATGACTGCAGGAAACCCACGTCTTGTTTTTCATCTATGAAGAGGACTGATTGCAGGAGGCTTACAGGCGTCGTTGCGAGTCTTTGCATTCTTGTCAGACAGCTCAACGTACAGAGCATTTGTGAGACATCCATCTACTTTGCTTGTAACGAGGAAGACGACACAGTGATTACGCTGCCTATGTTTGCATCAGTTGGCGCATCCTAGTGGCCAATGTGGTATTGTTTTTTTCTCATTGCAGGCGCCTTCTCTTGCCTCGCTAAAACGATATGAAATCCTTGCGTGCCTACATGCCTCAATTTACCGTTTTATTAATTTTTCAAACCTTCCAACGGCTTTATTTTCAAATTACATTGGGATTTTTTTGTTACCATTCGAATACACCACGAACCATAGGCTTCAACCTTATGCAGAATTTTTCCCCAATCAACATTTGGCATATAGCAAATACTTGAACCTGTCAAGCTGACATCTCTCCACCGTGTGTCTGTGCTAATGCACTTTGACAGATCGCATTCAGTCAGTGATGGGTTGTGTACTAAAGTGGTTTGTGTAACAAGTGCTCCGAAATTAAAAAAAAAAAAAAAAAATCATTTTCGATGGGTAAGTCGTTGTTTATTATTTCAAAACAAATATTTTGTAATATTACAAACGTCTTTATTGAATTTGTATAAAAGAAAATCATTAAATTTCATTACTGCCCATTTTCCTCGCCCTTAATCGCTCTCATATCTCGGGATAAGCACTTCCAATCAAATTCTTACCGCGATATCTCCAACTGTAGGTCTGAATATCGAATTTATTGCCTCCCAACGAGACTGGACACAATTTGTCGGCCCTCACCTCGAAGCATATGGTGTATAGGGCCAGTTCTAGCTCGGGACTTGTGCCGACGAAAAGTGTGTTGACTGGCTTATTGAGACCGTTGTGTGTGAATCGTAACTTCAAAACTTCTCCCTTCTATAAGCGAAACAGAACTTTAGGAAAGGCTCATAAATAAATCTCGATGAACATCTCCTACATTGCCCAGATCGAGTTTTTTGAGGTATCCTTTGTAGTCAATGCGTCCGGCCTTCTCTTCCTCTGCGAAATAGACCCAGTTGTGTAGGCCAATGATAGTCCCATTCTTTACTTCGGTGACAAAGACGTGTTCGAAGCCCGAACTGCCGATTCTACCTTGTCCGCGAGAGTATGGCGTAAACCATAAGGTCTTCACGAGATCTCTATGCGTTTTGGGATCGGGCGAAACAAGTCCTAGCAACAGACAAAGTCATCAAACATTATGCGAGTGAAATAGGTCGAGTTTGTACCTTTGTTTTGGAGGAAAAGCATAGCTTGTCGCATGACGCTTGTAGCCATGACTGCGTCTACGAATTCATTTTCTTCAATCCGCTCCATTGGGGTGAGATGTTCGTTTGCGGTCGTGTCCAGTTCGTAGTTGTTGAAGAGTGCACGCATCTTGGCGATTGTTTGTGGCTCCAGAGCCTTATTGTCGACGTCAAGAAGCCTGAAAATAAGAAGGTGATGTAAGGTACCCTAGTCGGGAAATCGATTGCGCTATTTGTTTACGGTTGTGGTGCCTCGTCGCCAGTGTCAATCGATCGCGTCTTGCCTTGGATGTTTACATTAATATGGCTCAACTGGGAGTTAACCTCTTTCGTGAAGAGAGCTTCGGTGAGTGTACGAATCTCTTCATCGGTAGCGATGGGTTTCGCAGTAGTAGGCGTTCCGGGTCTGACTGTTGTAGAACTGGCGGGAACATGTGGCACGAAAGCTACACGATTACCCGGTGTGCTTGTTGTGGTTGACCACACTGATGGAGAGGCAGGTGTGGTACTCTGTCCCCCAGGTGACGATGGACGAGATGGTAATGCTGGGAAGTCTTCCTTAATTGACGGGCTGCGTGGTGGTGGAAGAGCTGGAAAATCTTCCTTCACTGTCGGTCGTCGCGTTGTAGTGGTCGTCGTGGATGATGGCGAAATGGACCCAATCGAAAAGTCTTCTGGTTTAGCTATAGGAGCTTTAGGGGCAATAGACTGCGGCTTTGCTGTTGTCGTTGTTGAAGTTGTTGTTGACGATGTTGTTGTTGACGATTGGGGTACCGAGGCTGGTGTGATCGGTGCCATCGGTGCTAAAGGTGTTCGACTGCCATGTTGTTGTGATGGAGGTCCTTGTGGTCCATAGCTGAGGCTAAGACCAGAAGGCTGTTGATTCGGTCTCTGATATGGTGGAATTGTTCCAATACCACCTCTGTTTGGGTATGCAAACGGATCCGAAGCAGCGACAGACGGTCGTGGTGGTGCTGGTCGCGCAACTAAAACGCTTCTTTGTGTTGTCGTTGTAGTTGTCGTGGTTGTTGTGGTGGTCGTCGTACCACTCTTCCCGAAGAGTCGGCTAAAGAAACCCGGTTTCTTCGTTGTCGGCTCCTCAACGCCAGTCTCTTGACATTCTATCGAAAACTTTCCAATTAAAACTTTACTTTTGCGTAATTCAATAACACCTACCAGTATATTGGCTCTGAATCAATAGCAACGCCACCGAAACAGCCAGAAACGTTTGGATTTTCATATCAAATCTATCTATTTGCCAAGACAAACGTCACTTTCGATTCCAGAAGGTGAACGCAAACAATAGAAATGCTAGAAAAGATAATTCACTTTACGCGAACAATAAGACACTGGAGACCTCGTGATCTGTTCCAATTGAAATCCACGGCTCAACTGACAGCACTGCTCGCTACGTCTCTCGAACTTGAACCAGTTTTCGGTAGCGATAATGCTTCATTCACGCCCAGAGCACGACGAGCATAGCTGAGAGAGTCTGGCTGTAAACACTGTGTTGGTAATGTTATGTGGCCAGGTATTTTGCAAGCGTAGACTTGCATATACCTACCTGCATCAGTGACTCAATAGTTGGTTCGCACGTTGATGGTTAAACTAAAGAAAAAAAAAAAAAACCTCACCTGCGGCATAGAGGAAGTCGTTAAGCAGTCGCACTGGTTTGATGGATGTTTACTTAGCTCTTTGCAGTCTCTTTCGCTCTCGCAGTACACCAAATAGATAGAGCTCACTTGGTTCTGTTTTTACGAGTTTATGGCTTTAGCTGTCTTGGTTATCACTTGAATTATTCGCAGTTCAAGAGGTCAGCCTGTCATCGATCGTCTCTGATATCATTTTTTCTTAAATTGTGTTAATTAGGATTCATTTACTTGGGGATGTTACATCAGAGGTGTACTTATGTATGTACGTACGGGTACATCTGGAACGCAATAAATTGATAAATTGCTAGAGATTCTCCTTCTGTTTACTGCTTGATTCAATTGCTCGAAATTCGCAGTTTCTCTTTCATGTTTCCCAACAAATTCGAGAATCAGGGTTTGCTTAGAAAGCCAATGAGCCGTTGGCATGTATCTTTGTGATTACTGGATCATACAAATAAATGGCACCATACAAGCGAATGAGATAGTGTTATAGTAGTCGAAGTGAATGAACCAAAGAGACTATAAGTGACGTCTGTTTCCGAAGTCTATTATCTCTGAGCTACTTGGTAGGGAAAAGAGAAAGTGACCTTGTTGTGCTTAGTCCTGAATTGTTAGTTAGTGGTCGGTGATAGCAAGGTTTTGACCTTCAGCTATGTTCGTTTCTGGGTATCTAGAAAATAAGAGACTGCCTTAAGGCACTCACCTAATATGATTTAAAGAAGGCGTAAAGACAATTACATCTTCCCTAGTAGATGGGTGTTTATTTACAGATTTACAGAAATCATATTTAGTGGCAACAATAGATCAAACGTCTCTTAGTGGGTCCCCAATGACTTATCTTCTTACTTACTTATCAGGCCAGCAATCCATGGAGCTTCTGAGCCTGAGCTATAGCCTTCTATCATTGGCGGGTCTGGGCACGCTGCTTCCAGTTATCAAGACCAAGTTGTCTTACATCTGCGATTTCACACATTAGTGAGGAAAATCGAAAGATCAATCCATCTCAAAGAATATACTCTAACAGCCTTCCTAGACATAGAGGGCGGCTTTAACAACGTCACTCCGAAAGCAATAATAGAAGGGCTAGAAAAGCCAAAGGTGGAGAGGACTCTGATAGAGCTGATCAGCGAGTTGTTATTAACGCGCAAGATTCACTCTAAGTGGGGAAGCCTAGTAACTACCAGAGTGGTTACCAAGGGAACCCCGCAATGTGGGGTCCTTTCAGCTGCCGGCCACCTATAGTGGCCTGGTGAGCTGTCGAGCTGCCGGCCAGTTATAGTGGCCTGGTGAGCTGTCGAGCTGCCGGCCACCTATAGTGGCCTAGTGAGCTGTCGAGCTGCCGGCCACCTATACTGGCCTGGGGAGCTGTCGAGCTTCCGGCCACCTAGACTGGCCTGGTGAGCTGGCGAGCTGCCGAGCTGCCGGCCACCTATACTGGCCTGGTGAGTTGGCGAGCTGCCGGCCTCCTATAGTGACCTGGTGAGCTGTTGAGCTGCAGGCCACCTATAGTGGCTTGGTGTGCTGTCGAGCTGCCGGCCACCTATAGTGGCCTGGTGTGCTATCGAGCTGCTGGCCACCTATAGTGGCCTATTGAGCTGTTCAGCTGCTGGCCACCTATACTGGCCTGGTGAGCTGTCGAGCTGCCGGCCTCCTATAGTGACCTGGTGAGCCGTTGAGCTGCTGGCCACCTATAGTGGCTTGGTGTGCTGTCGAGCTGCCGGCCACCAATAGTGGCCTGGTGAGCTATCGAGCAGCCGGCCACCTATAGTGGCCTGGTGAGCTGTCGAGCTGCCGGCCACCTATAGTGGCCTGCTGAGCTGTCGGGCTGCCGGCCACCTATAGTGGCCTGGTGAGCTGTCGAGCTGCCGGCCACCTATAGTGGCCTAGTGACCTGGCGAGCTGCCGGCCACCTATAGTGGCCTGGTGTGCTGGCGAGCTACCGGCCACCTATAGTGGCCTGGTGAGCTGTCGAGCTGCCGGCCACCTATAGTGGCCTGGTGAGCTGTCGAGCTGCCGTCCACCTATATTGGCCTGGTGAGCTGTCGAGCTGCCGGCAACCTATAGTGGCCTGGTGAGCTGTCGAGCTGCCGGCCACCTGTAGTGGCCCGGTGAGCTGTCGAGCTGCTGGCCACCTGTAGTGGCCTGGTGAGCTGTCGAGCTGCCTGCCACCTATAGTGGCCTGGTGTGCTATCGAGCTGCTGGCCACCTATAGTGGCCTATTGAGCTGTCCAGCTGCTGGCCACCTATACTGGCCTGGTGAGCTGTCGAGCTGCCGGCCTCCTATAGTGACCTGGTGAGCCGTTGAGCTGCTGGCCACCTATAGTGGCTTGGTGTGCTGTCGAGCTGCCGGCCACCAATAGTGGCCTGGTGAGCTATCGAGCAGCCGGCCACCTATAGTGGCCTGGTGAGCTGTCGAGCTGCCGGCCACCTATAGTGGCCTGCTGAGCTGTCGGGCTGCCGGCCACCTATAGTGGCCTGGTGAGCTGTCGAGCTGCCGGCCACCTATAGTGGCCTAGTGACCTGGCGAGCTGCCGGCCACCTATAGTGGCCTGGTGTGCTGGCGAGCTGCCGGCCACCTATAGTGGCCTGGTGTGCTGGCGAGCTGCCGGCCACCTATAGTGGCCTGGTGAGCTGACGAGCTGCCGGCCACCTATAGTGGCCACGTGAGCTGTCGAGCTGCCGGCCACCTATAGTGGCCTGGTGAGCTGTCGAGCTGCCGTCCACCTATATTGGCCTGGTGAGCTGTCGAGCTGCCGGCAACCTATAGTGGCCTGGTGAGCTGTCGAGCTGCCGGCCACCTGTAGTGGTCTGGTGAGCTGTCGAGCTGCCGGCCACCTGTAGTGGCCTGGTGAGCTGTCGAGCTGCTGGCCACCTGTAGTGGCCTGGTGAGCTGTCGAGCTGCCTGCCACCTATAGTGGCCTGGTGAGCTGTCGAGCTGCCGGCCACCTATAGTGGCCTTGTGAGCTGTCGAGCTGCCGGCCACCTATAGTGGCCTGGTGAGCTGTTGAGCTGCCGGCCACCTATAGTTGCCTGGTGAGCTGTTGAGCTGCCGGCCACCTAGACTGGCCTGGTGAGTTGGCGAGCTGCTGGCCTCCTATAGTGATCTGGTGAACTGTTGAGCTGCTGGCCACCTATAGTCGCTTGGTGTGCTGTCGAGCTGCCGGCCACCTATAGTGACCTGGTGGCTTGGTGAGCTGTCGAGCTGCCGGCCACCTATAGTGGCCTGGTGAGCTGTCGAGCTGCCGGTCACCTATAGTGGCCTAGTGACCTGGCGAGCTGCCGGCCACCTATAGTGGCCTGGTGTGCTGGCGAGCTGCCGGCCACCTATAGTGGCCTGGTGAGCTGACGAGCTGCCGGCCATCTATAGTGGCCTGGTGATCTGTCGAGCTGCCGGCCACCTATAGTGGCCTGGTGAGCTGTCGAGCTGCCGTCCACCTATAGTGGCCTGGTGAGCTGTCGAGCTGCCGGCCACCTGTAGTGGTCTGGTGAGCTGTCGAGCTGCCGACCACCTGTAGTGGCCTGGTGAGCTGTCGAGCTGCCGGCCACCTATAGTGGCCTGGTGAGCTGTCGAGCTGCCGGCCACCTATAGTGGCCGGGTGAGCTGTCGAGCTGCCGGCCACCTATAGTGGCCTGGTGAGCTGTCGAGCTGCCGGCCACCTATAGTGGCCTGGTGAGCTATCGTGCTGCTGGCTACCTATAGTGGAATGGTGAGCTGTCGAGCTGCCGGCCACCTATAGTGGCCTGGTGAGCTGTCGAGCTGCCAGCCACCTATAGTGGCCTGGTGAGCTGTCGAGCTGCCGGCCACCTATAGTGGCCTGGTGAGCTGTCGAGCTGCCAGCCACCTATAGTGGCCTGGTGAGCTGTCGAGCTGCCGGCCACCTATAGTGGCCTGGTGAGCTTTCGAGCTGCCGGCCACCTATACTGGCCTGGTGAGCCGTCGAGCTGCCGATCTCCTATAGTGACCTGGTGAACCGTTGAGCTGCTGGCCACCTATAGTGGCCTGGTGAGCTGTCGAGCTGCCGGCCACCTATAGTGGCCCGGTGAGCTGTCGAGCTGCCGGTCACCTATAGTAGCCTGGTGAGCTGTCGAGCTGCCGGCCACCTATAGTGGCCCGGTGAGCTGTCGAGCTGCCGGCCACCTATAGTGGCCTGATGAGCTATCGTGCTGCCGGCTACCTATAGTGGACTGGTGAGCTGTCGAGCTGCCGGCCACCTATAGCGGCCTGGTGAGCTGTCGAGCTGCCGGCCACCTATAGTGGCCTGGTGAGCTGTCGAGCTGCCGGCCACCTATAGTGGCCTGGTGAGCTTTCGAGCTGCCGGCCACCTATACTGGCCTGGTGAGCCGTCGAGCTGCCGATCTCCTATAGTGACGTGGTGAACCGTTGAGCTGCTGGCCACCTATAGTGGCCTGGTGAGCTGTCGAGCTGCCGGCCACCTATAGTGGCCCGGTGAGCTGTCGAGCTGCCGGTCACCTATAGTAGCCTGGTGAGCTGTCGAGCTGCCGGCCACCTATAGTGGCCTGGTGAGCTGTCGAGCTGCCGGCCACCTATAGTGGCCGGGTGAGCTGTCGAGCTGCCGGCCACCTATAGTGGCCTGGTGAGCTGTCGAGCTGCCGGCCATCTATAGTGGCCTGGTGAGCTATCGTGCTGCTGGCTACCTATAGTGGAATGGTGAGCTGTCGAGCTGCCGGCCACCTATAGTGGCCTGGTGAGCTGTCGAGCTGCCAGCCACCTATAGTGGCCTGGTGAGCTGTCGAGCTGCCGGCCACCTATAGTGGCCTGGTGAGCTGTCGAGCTGCCAGCCACCTATAGTGGCCTGGTGAGCTGTCGAGCTGCCGGCCACCTATAGTGGCCTGGTGAGCTTTCGAGCTGCCGGCCACCTATACTGGCCTGGTGAGCCGTCGAGCTGCCGATCTCCTATAGTGACCTGGTGAACCGTTGAGCTGCTGGCCACCTATAGTGGCCTGGTGAGCTGTCGAGCTGCCGGCCACCTATAGTGGCCCGGTGAGCTGTCGAGCTGCCGGTCACCTATAGTAGCCTGGTGAGCTGTCGAGCTGCCGGCCACCTATAGTGGCCCGGTGAGCTGTCGAGCTGCCGGCCACCTATAGTGGCCTGATGAGCTATCGTGCTGCCGGCTACCTATAGTGGACTGGTGAGCTGTCGAGCTGCCGGCCACCTATAGCGGCCTGGTGAGCTGTCGAGCTGCCGGCCACCTATAGTGGCCTGGTGAGCTGTCGAGCTGCCGGCCACCTATAGTGGCCGGGTGAGCTGTCGAGCTGCCGGCCACCTATAGTGGCCTGGTGAGCTGTCGAGCTGCCGGCCACCTATAGTGGCCTGGTGAGCTATCGTGCTGCTGGCTACCTATAGTGGAATGGTGAGCTGTCGAGCTGCCGGCCACCTATAGTGGCCTGGTGAGCTGTCGAGCTGCCAGCCACCTATAGTGGCCTGGTGAGCTGTCGAGCTGCCAGCCACCTATAGTGGCCTGGTGAGCTGTCGAGCTGCCGGCCACCTATAGTGGCCCGGTGAGCTGTCGAGCTGCCGGCCACCTATAGTGGCCTGATGAGCTATCGTGCTGCCGGCTACCTATAGTGGACTGGTGAGCTGTCGAGCTGCCGGCCACCTATAGCGGGCTGGTGAGCTGTCGAGCTGCCGGCCACCTATAGTGGCCCGGTGAGCTGTCGAGCTGCCGGCCACCTATAGTGGCCTGATGAGCTATCGTGCTGCCGGCTACCTATAGTGGACTGGTGAGCTGTCGAGCTGCCGGCCACCTATAGCGGCCTGGTGAGCTGTCGAGCTGCCGGCCACCTATAGTGGCCTGGTGAGCTGTCGAGCTGCCGGCCACCTATAGTGGCCTGGTGAGCTTTCGAGCTGCCGGCCACCTATACTGGCCTGGTGAGCCGTCGAGCTGCCGATCTCCTATAGTGACGTGGTGAACCGTTGAGCTGCTGGCCACCTATAGTGGCCTGGTGAGCTGTCGAGCTGCCGGCCACCTGTAGTGGTCTGGTGAGCTGTCGAGCTGCCGACCACCTGTAGTGGCCTGGTGAGCTGTCGAGCTGCCGGCCACCTATAGTGGCCTGGTGAGCTGTCGAGCTGCCGGCCACCTATAGTGGCCGGGTGAGCTGTCGAGCTGCCGGCCACCTATAGTGGCCTGGTGAGCTGTTGAGCTGCCGGCCACCTATAGTGGCCTGGTGAGCTATCGTGCTGCTGGCTACCTATAGTGGAATGGTGAGCTGTCGAGCTGCCGGCCACCTATAGTGGCCTGGTGAGCTGTCGAGCTGCCAGCCACCTATAGTGGCCTGGTGAGCTGTCGAGCTGCCGGCCACCTATAGTGGCCTGGTGAGCTGTCGAGCTGCCAGCCACCTATAGTGGCCTGGTGAGCTGTCGAGCTGCCGGCCACCTATAGTGGCCTGGTGAGCTTTCGAGCTGCCGGCCACCTATACTGGCCTGGTGAGCCGTCGAGCTGCCGATCTCCTATAGTGACCTGGTGAACCGTTGAGCTGCTGGCCACCTATAGTGGCCTGGTGAGCTGTCGAGCTGCCGGCCACCTATAGTGGCCTGGTGAGCTGTCGAGCTGCCGGCCACCTATAGTGGCCTGGTGAGCTTTCGAGCTGCCGGCCACCTATACTGGCCTGGTGAGCCGTCGAGCTGCCGATCTCCTATAGTGACGTGGTGAACCGTTGAGCTGCTGGCCACCTATAGTGGCCTGGTGAGCTGTCGAGCTGCCGGCCACCTATAGTGGCCCGGTGAGCTGTCGAGCTGCCGGTCACCTATAGTAGCCTGGTGAGCTGTCGAGCTGCCGGCCACCTATAGTGGCCTGGTGAGCTGTGACCGACTCAAATAAGTCCTCTTTGATCAGTTTCACATTAAAATCTTCTAGTACTATTTTTATATCGCATAGGAGATCGTAGAAGTCGTCTTTGAGTCAATCATCCTTTTCTCCGGTTAGGGCGTGAGCGCATATTAATTTAGGTTTGATGCGGATTGGTATGAGGCGTTCGCTTACATGCTTAAGACTTTTTGGCCGGAGTCTTCCTCGAATAACGAATCCGCATCCGAATAAGCGGTGTGTGTTCTCCTTGTAGCAATTCCCGTAGTAAATGTCGCAGTTTTTCATTCGTCTTTTGCCTGGCCCATCCCATCGCACTACTTGGAGTGCGGTTATATCTGCTTTATAGCAGTTGATGGCTTGCTCCAATTGATTGCTTGCACCCGGTCTGTTAAAAAATGTTTTATAGCACGGGTATTTTCGGCTTTCGGCTTCGTACAGCAGGACTGGCAGAATGAGCGTTTTGTAAAGCATGATTTTGGTCTTTCGAGTGAGGAGTTTTGACCCCAGTTGCTTGGACAAGCCGAAGTAGCAGCGGTTGCCAAGAGCGATTCTATGCCGGATCTCCACTGTGGTGTCATTTGTGGAATTTACGTTTGCCCCGAAGTAGACAAACTCAACTACCTCGGAATTGTAGCTGCCAATTGTTATATTTTGTCCCAGGTGGTGAACGACGGATTGGTTTTTGCTTGACAGCATGTATTTTGTTTCGTCCTCATTGATCTTAAGACCAACTCGTTTCGCCTGTTCTCCAATCGCCGTGAATCCTTCCACAATGCCACCGCGAGAACACGCGATGATGTCGATATCATCCGCGTATCCTAGCAGCTGGATGGACTTGTAAAAGATAGTGCCTTCCCTGTTGACGCCTGCCCGTCGCACTATCTGCTCCAGCACCAGGTTGAAGAAGTCACATGACAGCGCATCTCCTTGCCGAAATCCGGTGCATGTTTCGAATGGTTCCGAGGTCCTAGAACCGAGTTGCACGGTGCTTCGCGCGTTTTTTAGCCTGGCGCGACACAACTGGATCAGTTTTACCGGGATCCCGAATTCGGCTATCGCGTCAAACAGTTCTTCACGATGAATGCTGTCGTATGCGGCTTTGAAATCGATGAAAAGATGGTGTGTATCGATTCGAAACTCGTTGGTCTTTTCCAGGATTTGTCGAAGTGTGACAATTTGGTCTATAGTCGATTTGCCGGGCCGGAAGCCGCACTTTTAGCTGCCGATTAGTGCGGTGCAAAATGGCTCTAGACGTTCACACAATACGCTGGACAGGATCTTGTATGCGACATTGAGCAGGGATATACCTTTGTAGTTCCTGCAAGAGGTAGGATCGCCTTTTTTGTGGATGGGGCAAATAGAGCTGGTATTCCAGTCGTCGGACATGCACCAGATCATCTTCCCGAATTCTGCAGATGATCTGGTGCTTGCTCCCTACCAGGACATCGCCGCCAGCCTTGAAGAGCTCTGATGGCAAGCCATCTGAGCCTGCGGCCTTGTTATTCTTCAGCTTCTGAATAGCTGTGCCGACTTCTTCGATGCTGGGCGGGAGGACTACTTCATCGGTTGGAGTTGTGATTTCCTCGGTCCCTACCACTCTCTCTTTGTGATGCTCGTTAAGCAGCTGCTGGAAATGCTGCTTAATAACATCCACTATTCCCTGCGGGTCGGTGACAAGAACGCTGGACGATAAGCAGGACAGCGGAGCTGATTTTGGGTTCTTTCGAAAGAAAAATTCTGAGCCGGATATTTGGTCCTGTCTGTGAGGGAGGTGAATGGAGAAGAAGACACAACCGCGAACTCTACGAGCTGTACCAATATGTGGATGTAGTCCGGAAGGCAAGGGTCCGTCGACTACATTGGCTCGGCCACATCGAGCGCATGAACATCAACGCTCCTCTTCGAGAAGAAAAGGAATACCGAACCAAGACCAAGTAATCGCGAATGTAAGACATCTTAGTCTTGACAACTGGAAGCAGCGTGCCCGGGACCGTCAAGGATGGAAGGCAGCTATAGCTCAGGCTCCAATCCTCCATGGATCGCTGGCCTGATATGTAAGTAAGTAAGCACGGGTATTTCCCACTAGGGATACTCTCGTGGAAACGATAATGCAAAACTGGCAAAGTAAAATAAGAAAAACGTCCTGCATTCATATCTTTCACTTTATTTCGTTTAAGTCATTTAAAATAATTAAATATTCTCCTTTTTCTATACAAGTTTTCAGCCAAAATGTGTGTTTCTTTTAATTAGATATCTTCCAACAAATGCACTTCCAAAATTTATCCGTCTTTGACAGATAACATATATCATCGGTCGTGTATATATATTCAAATATATCTGTATACCTTCCTCAATAGTCCTCCCATCCACAAACTATATATTATATAGAATAAATTTGGACTTTAAAATAATTTAATTATTTTTATCTAAATTGTTTTTCAACTTGTTTATCTACATAGTTGGATAAAAGTTTTTTGTTTCTCATTTCACTTTGCTAGACTGTCTTGTAAATGTTTTATTTTACCACATATAAGGTGCAATATTTATATATAAATGTATACATTTCTTATGCGATTTCTTTCATTAAATAGATACCAGTTAAAAGTCTTAAATAAATTCCATAAATTTCATAAATATATATCTTTTATTAATATATTTGTTTTTTTTTTTTTTTGGTTTGAATTAAAATGCAGTTTTTACTTTCTCAGTTTTACACTTAATACTTTAATCGGATCGCTATACATGTATAATATCTGTATGCTTTTAGATAATATATTTATTATTTTTATTTTTTACTTCTTTTATTCATAAGTCATTTTGGTTTTTTGTTTGGTATTTAAATTGGATAGGTTAGGTATATTTATATAAAAAAGGAATTTTTTAACTAAAAAATCAGGTAAGAGAGGAGGTGAGAGATGAAACGGTCAAGTCAAAAGGAAACCACGGTTGTAGCAATGCTTAGTTTTGTAGGTAGATAGGTTATTGTATAAAGGTTTGTTTTTCTTTCTGTTTTTTTTTTTTTAAATAGGTTGAGAGAAGCTTCAATACTTTTTAGATCAGTTAAGTTGGTCCAAAATATGTGTTTTTTTTCTAATATATGTATCTACATTTATATATATGTATATATATATATATGTTTTAAGGACACTCCTATAGTAGTAAAAATGGCAATCAATGATTGCCGTAGATAACAATAAAAGCCACACGAATATAATATACAATATTTTTCTTTTCACAGTAACTAAGTTGTTTTTGTTTTATTATTAACTTCCTAAATTTAACTTAAAGTTGATTGTTTCGATTCTGTATAGTTCTTTTTTACGATAGTGAGTTTCTTTTGTTTTTAGATTCTATTGTTTATTTATAATATTTGTTTTGTGTTAAGGAAGTTGAGTAATTGACACCCATTTGTTGTTTTTTTGTTTTGATATTTTCTTAATGGTTTTACACAGCGATTTTACACCAAATACATAGCTATTCAATATTTTATATTTTTTATTTATGTATATTTAAGAAAATAATACAGATATAATATAAAGGTTGCGAAAAAACGATTGAAACTATAATGGTTTTTTAAAAATTAAAAATACATTTCCGTATAAAGGCATAGTCTATGCTTGATATAAGCTTTATCATTGTAAGTGGCTAGAACCTACCTTCTCTCTATGAGCCGCAAATTTCCAAGAGCATTAGACCACTGGGCGCTCTTGACTCGTCCATAAAACCATATTTTAATTACAAGAGAAAGACGAGACACTCGTCAAGCATCTTGGTTGTGCGAACATTCAGGGGGCCAAACGTTGACTCTGATCATTTCTTCGTAACAGCAAGATTCAGAAAGCTGCATTTGCCCACTGGAGGTTACCAGAGTTTACAGGGACCAACTGAGCGAAAGACTATGCGGTACGCTTGCGTCGAGCACAATTGGCAATAATATGTAGCCGGGAATACCTTAGGCTACCTATCATCCCCGACAAAAAAACCAGTGGTTTGATGGCGATTGTGAGCAGAAAAAGTCAACAACCGACAAAGCGTACCAAAAGGCGCTGGAGTGAAACACCAGGGCAGCGCGAGAGGAGTACAGAGCCAGAAGAAGGGAGGAGAAAAAACTGCTGCTAAACTAAAGAAAATAATATCGAGGAGTCTAGGGACAAACATAAAATACCGGCCTTTTATAAGAAAGCTAAAAGCCTTGCAAGAGGCTTCAAACGGGCACCCAGGCTCTTTGAAATTTCGATGGTAATCTTGTCAGCGACCCGCAGGAAATAGTAGATGTATTAAGGCAGCATTTCCAGCAGCTGCTTAACGAGCATGACTAAAAAAGAGTGGTAGGTATTGAGGAAATCCTAACCGCTGAAGTTACCTTTCCACCCAGCATCGAAGAAGTCGGCACAGATATTCAAAAGCTGAAGAACAACTAGGCCGCAGGCTCAGAAGGCTTGCCATCAGAGCTCTTCATGGCTGATGGCGGTGTTCTGGTAAGGAGCATCAGAGAATTTTGGAAGATAAAAGCAAGCCGGACTACTCGAATATCAACTCTATTTGCCCCATCCACAAAAAAGGCGATCCTACCTCTTGCAAGACCTCAGCGGGGTTCTGACAAAACTCCGTGTAGTAAAATTGTCATGAAAAGCTTCTTGAAATTCGCCGTTCAGAACCGGCAATAAACTGTAGGTCCCTTTCACCTATGGGAAAATGAAATCACACACAACATGGGTGAATGAAAGAAGCAACAAACATACATACATACCTCTTGCAAGAAGTATAGAGGTAAGTATATCTCTGCTCAATGTCGCAACCTGGGGATTAAAACTTAAGGTAATTCACTGGTTATACACCGCGATAGTAAGATCTATCATCACCTATGGTATGGTGGACAAAAGTTGAGCAAAAAACGATAATCGTTAAACTTCAACGCTTTCAGAGACTAGCGTGTATCGGCATTAGAGGCGCTATGCCAACCTGGCCGCCGATTGGACTTACTCCACTGCACCTTTTTATTAAAAAGTTGTATTACGTAGTACATGTACAAAAGCTTCCGGAGCTGGATAGATTACCACGGTCTGGGACCACCCACTACCCACCTACACTTTTGACAAGAAATTTGAGATATTGATCCCACAGCTTGGAAAACCAGTGATCCCTTGCTCAACGTAAATGCCCCAGGTGGTACACTGATGGCTACAAGATGGTTTCTGGCATTAGCGCCGGCATCTTTGGACCAAATCGGAGGATCTCTAAGGCTCTAGGAATGAATCTTAGTATCTTCCAAGCTGAATTATATGCCGTCCGGACGTGCGTCAATCTGAACTTAGAGATTGGCATAAGAGGAGTAAACATCAATATACTTTCTGATAGCCAAGCAGCGCTTAAAATGCTGAGTTCTGCAGCATTCCCAAGTCTAAGATTAACTTCTTCCTAGACAAGTGAGAAAAATCGGATCACCTGTTCTTTTTGGACAGCGTTCAAGGACTTCGCCAATCGAAAAGATTCATACGGCCTCTGAACAAAGACTCTATTAATATACTTAAACCTAACAGAATAAGTATCAGAAATCTGGTCAGCTACCTTACGGGACACTGTGGTCGGAAATATCATCTCAATAAAATGAACCTCTAGTGTGGAACTGAGTGTTGACTCGCCTTGAGGACGAAGAAACTGCATGGCACATACTATATGAGTGTGCTGCCCTTTGCCATCTTACGAAGCGTATCCTTCTCAGTGAAATTATGACTCCTGAAGCGATCATCTCAGCTCCTACGAGAAACATTCTCAACTTTATGAAAGAAGTGGAGAGGCTCCTCGCCTAATCGACTAGGAGTTGGCAAATAGTCGTAGACCCGTCAATAAGGTGATCGAATAAACCAATGGCCGGCTTCGAGGAAAGATCCTGTCCTGACCTGAAAGAAAACGCAGTGATTAATAGATTCTGATGTTAGACTCTCTTTAGGCGACCAAAGGGAAGAGTAGAATTGTTATTACTGCCGTTTATTGTCATTGGCAATACATGGTATTACATGCCGCGTGAATTCATTTGACGTGCTTTGAGTTTTTTTTTCCAAGGTGAATGAAGAGCAGTATCGTTCGGTTAATTGCATTTTATTTTGGAACGAAAAAATGTGCAAGCAGATATAAGAAATCTTAGATGCTAACTGCCCGTTCGAAAGGTTTTTGTCTGTTGGTATTGATGCAAGGAAGACGGTTGACGCGTGTGTGGTTAAGTTGTTTCCAAACCGCTTTTAAGTGAAATTTCACAGATATAAGTGCAGTAATTCAAGTACGTTGGGCCTTTGTCACCAATGATCACCAGTGGAGAAATAGTAAGAAAACTCAGACTATGAGAAAGCTGTAGTTGTTGCAAATATATATTTGTGGACATGCAATTTGGGTATTGAAGGGAGGAATGAAATGAAATTGTGGATTACAGATTAACCTCCACATCGTAGCAAAGCAAAATTTGGTGTTAAAGTTTAACGATTAATGTTTGTTCCGCGACATTGCAAAGCTTATGCCTTAAAACCTCATCCAATTACATTAGGAAGAAATTAAGCCCAAAACAAAATCCAATCAACACTTAGTAATTCAAAATCTACTTTAACATATTTACTCTAAAGTTGTAATGCATCCTAAAACTAACAGTTCTATCGCAGCTACCTAAATATCGTTCAGTTATTATTCTCTGATGTACATCAAATGCATGGCTGCTTTAAAAGTCTCTAAATATCATGGATTTCTAAATAGATAAAATATTTATATTATTGGTTTTTTTAATAAATCGATTTTTATTTAATTTTGTGTTATTGTATTACCGAGAACCCGCTCGGATGTACAATGTATCTCAATATATATGTGTATATACTTTTTTCATAATTTTTAAATCACGATTGCATGGATGCATGCAGCTAGGTATCTGTGTCAGCTAGGTACATAAAACAAATGCATTTTCCTCTCTCGATTATGGTTTTAGTCCTAGACGATATGTATTTCATTTTATTTAGTTTTCATTCTATTCTTGATTTAGGTGGTATTTTTGGACAAAAAAAAAACCAAAAACAAATATGTATTTGTAACCAAAAATTGAAGTAATATGCTTTAGTAGGACACTTCCTCTTCCATGGCATAATGCATCATCCTAATATTAGATGGGGGAATGAAAGATTCGCCATGTCATAGGGAGTGGTATGCATACACTGATGGACAAAAGTATTTGTAATGTGGTGTTACTAACAATAAAAAGCGGAAAAAAACACTTTAAACAGTTATTATTTGGAAAACGTTTTTCTTATCTTAGATAGATAGGAAAGATATTTACAACAAATTATATAAAACTCAGAATAAATTCCATAACGAAAACAAACAGTAGCAATAAAAGTAATTAAACAATTGAGAATTTGGTTGGACAAAAGTATTCAATAGCACACAATATTTCCAAACCCAATAACAAAATACAATGCTTGAACGAGTATATTTTAAACTCTAAGGTATTTGCTGTTATAATTTGATATCAGCTATGATACAGCAAAGTACAATTTACTGATATGAGCAGGATGGTACGTAAAAGTAAAGAAACAACTTCTGAAGAGCGAGAGAAAATTTTAAATCCTTTTAAAGTGGTGAATCAGGAAAACATAAATTAGTGACATAGTGAAAAAGAGTTACGCAACTGCATATGATATTACAAAACGTTTGAAAAATTCATCGGACTTAAATAAAAGCCTAGGAGTGGTCGTCCGAGTAAACTGACATTGAGAGAAGAGGAAAATTCTTTTAATTATAAAGAAGGGACCTAAGACACCCTCCTCCAAAATTGCCTCAGAAATAAAAGAGACCTCCCGAACAGAAGTTGACCCTCGAACAGTCCGAAGAGTACTCAGAAATGAGGGGTAAAGGGCTAGAACTTGCAGAGGGAAGCCTTTTATTACTAAGGTGAACAAAAGGAGGTGACTGGATTTTTCAAAAGAATTCTCGGGCAAACCAAAATCGTTTTGGAAGAAAGTTTTGTTCTCCGATGAGAGTTAATGTTGTGTTTACCGATCGGATGGACGAGTTTTGACTTGGAGGAAAGCAGGCACCGAATTAGATCAAAAAAATGTTCAGTCAAACATGGTGGTGGTGGAGTCATGGTATGGGGATGTAGGGCAGCTTCTGGTGTAGGGACGCTTGTAAAAAGGAAGTATACCTAAGATCTTAAAGATCTTAAAGGAAAATTTAAAGATCAGTGATAATGATTTACATCTGAGCAACGATTTTTACTTTCAGCAAGATAACGACCCAAGGCACAATGCTGAAATGGTTCGATCGTGGATATTATATAACACTCCTCATACCTTGAAAATACCACCCCAATCACCAGATCTCAATCCTATAGAGCATCTATGGGATATGTTGGATAAACGGGTGCAACAAGACAACATAACGACTAAACAGCAACTTATAGACTTGCTACAGGAAGAATGGACAAAAATAGGCACGGACTTCACCAAAAAGTTGGTACATTCAAATAGACTGCAAGCAAATAGACTGTTATTAAGCCAAAAGGCAATTCAACCAACTACTAAATTTCAAGTAATTAAAAGTGTGTTTTGAATTAACATAAAATTACGAATACTTTTGTCCAACAAAATTCTCAATTGTTTGGTTACTTTTATTGCTACTGTTTGTTTTTGTAATGAATTTTATTTTGAGTTTTATTTAATTTGTTGTAAAGGGTCCGCCATATAATGTCTTTTTTTTTCAAGTAGTGCTTATTTCGTGAATGGTAACACTTAGCTCATGTCTGATTTGACAGATAATTAGTTGTATCCTTCCGCTGAACGAATATGGTTGTGTATACGCTTGAACAACTCTGGGAAATATTGCGACATTACTTTGAGAGTCATGGTAATGTAGCAGAATGTGTGCGAAAATTGCGTACGGATTTTGGAAGAAGAGAAGCACTGTCAGCCCCGTATGTTCGTTATCTTCTGAAAAAAGTGAAAGAAACTGGCATCCTCGTCGATAAACCAAAGCGTGAAAAGCCAAAAACAGTGCGTACACCCGAGAATATTGCTGCTGCGGCAGAAAGTGTGCGTGAAGCGCCATCAACATCAATTCACCGTCGTTCTCAACAAATGAACATTTCGGAGACATCATTGAGACGAATTTTGCATAAGGACCTTGGTATAACGCCATACAAAGTCCGATTGGTTCAGGAGTTGAAGCCAACTGACCATCCAATGCGTTTTCGCTTCGCTAAGTGGGCCTGCGATCGACTGCCAAAAAAATCATCTTTTCAGATGAAGCTCATTTTGAACTTCGCGGGTATGTCAACAAGCAAATTGTCGCATTTGGGGCACAGAAAACCCGCACGCATACATTGAAAAGCCGGTGCACCCAAAACGAGCCACTGTTTGGTGCGGATTTTGGTCCAGAGTCATAATTGGGCCATTTTTCTTTGAAAATGAGCAAGGAGTGGCCGTTACAGTCAATGGCGATCGTTATCGGGCCATGTTGAACGAATTTTTGTTCCCAAAAATTGAAGAGGAGGATATTGGAGACATTTGGTTTCAACAGGACGGTGTTACGTGCCACACAGCCGAAGCTACACTCGATGTTTTGCGCCCCGTTTTTGAAGATCGCATTATCAGCCGCAGAGCTGATGTCGTTTGGCCACCTCGGAGCTGCGATTTGAGGAAACATTCAGTAGTTTTTTTTTTTTATAGCATTTTCAAAAAAAAAAGTTATTTGGCGGACCGTTTATATATCTTTCTCTATAAGATAAAAAAACGTTTTCCAAATAATAACTTTTTTAACTTGTCTTTTCCTCTTTTTATCCATCCATCTTTTTGTCCATTAGAGTATGTATGTATCTACAAATATGCAGCTGAATATAGTGCATGTTTCGCTGACAAATTCCATTAAGGACCTTGTGAGTGACGGACAGATGAATGGACAGACCAAATGGCTGACTGATAAATAAAAAAAAAAAAAAAAAAAAAAAAAAAAACAGAAAAAGAACGACATGGAGTGGGTTGCTGTCAAATTAATTTAATTTTTCAATTTTCGACGTTCGGTTTTTGTGGTCCTGTGGTCCATATACTCGTATATGGTATGTCATGGGCAAATAAAAAATAAAAATGACTACTGTGGCAATGGAGGCGTGATTTGAATATGAATTATTTCCTGTTTCTGTTCCACGTTCGGTGGAGATTAAATCTAATAAGCGTGGCGTTAGTCGGAAGTGGACATTACAAGCGAGTGGGCTTGTAGCTCTGAATTTTAATGGATATTTGCTATTCCGGGAATGGAATTGAGTTAATAGAGTAGGATTATTGATTGCCATTCACTTTTTATCTATCTCTACCTTTACTAAGCTTGAATAAGGTGAATTTATGAGATTATCCTGGTCTCCACGCCTTGTAACCTAATTTCATGACAAACAAAAAATCCAGTAAAAGCTTTGATGCACATTTCCCCCACCTTCAAACCACCTCTGAATAGATGAGAATACAAATGAATATACAATACATATCGACGTCCGAATAAGCCTCAAGTTGAATACATTCTCGACCAAAGTCAAAGGTGAAAACTAAATGACGACCATTCCGATGCAGAGCAAAGTGAAAACCAAGCAGCAAAAGCTCAAAATGCTTAAATCTGAATATGTACTCGTATGTGTACGTTCGAACTGTTACAGAATTTACTGTGCGATGTCCAGCATTCAATGAAACTAGGACGCCACAAGAAAAAACAAAAAATATGGATAGCCGCTGCTATGCAGTGTATTCATTTCCGCTGCTGTCCTTTTTCATCCTTTGCTCGTTCATTCATCCATTCATTGGTTTCGTACATACTTTTGTGACGAGGCAATCGATTGAGGCGTTTTGTCTAGTCAAAGCGTATCGCAATGACATCCGAATAACAAAGGATCTGTACGGGTAAATGTAAAATTGCAATCCGATTGTGAATCGAACCATGTACTAGGTTCGGTTCGCCGGTTGAAGCGAATAAAAGCACCGTGGGGGGATATTGCTCATAGCAATGAGAATCTCTGACAGGCGAAATGTGTTTTAGGGGTTCGTGGGTTTGAAAAAAAATGTCGGATGATGATTCAAAAAGGTTTGACTTCGACTTGACTTTAATGAGATTGAAATTACATAAATCAATAGCTCATTTAGTGCTTTTGGTTTGCTTAGAATTAAGCCACATTGTGGCTCAATAAACGTTGAGGACCGCATGTTATCTCAATAAAGCCATTAGGCTTAAGTGGTCTTTGTCTGCAAAATCAGTGTCTGTGTGTGATGCACTTTCAGAACCGTGTTATTTTAGATCAGTGCCTACTCTGTGAAGTGAGGAGTGAAGACCGAAGCCAGATTCGTATTTGACGGTACGCCCGAAAGTGGTCTTCAGGGTACCTATACTGGCGAGCATTTCTAGAGAGACGTGTGCTGCGGGAAAACTGTTGAAGGGGCGGAATGCAACTGGCTATCTCTTCAAAGCATTTTCTGTGGAAAAGACAAGTAACAGTCCTACCAGCGAATCTAATTATTTCGTAATTCTGGAGTTTCTTATCACCTTTATCGCGCGATTTTGAGTTCTATCAAGCAGGTGCAATGAGGTCTTAGAAGCACCGGACCAGGCATGAGCATTGAACACTAATTCAGGGCGAATGAACGCCTTATAGAATATAGCCAGATCCAAGGGTCAGATAATAAGAAGCCTAGACACTTCGATGCGATTCAAGATATTTCAATAACTGCTGACAATTGATCAGCTTTTCCACGACCTTTATTTGAATTGACGTTAGTGCAATGGGTCGCTAGTTGGAGGGAGAAGAAGATTCGCCTATTTTAGGGATAGGCCGGACAAATGCTGTTTTCCACCTATTCGGAAAGAACCCAGTAGAGTAGAAGTGTGGAAAAGCATATGCATTGGTTTTGCAATGGGCTCGGACATACAGGGTAAAGTTGTTGATTGCTCTCAACCTGGCGAGATGCCAGCAACGATCCCTGTTTAAATGCCCGGGTCATGTCGACATACGGCCTCCTCGCGGCGCCCTCTGGATAGCCTCTTCAACAACCGTTAGGAGGTGAACAAACGTATGCAGCGAAAAAAATCCCGACCAGAATGGCGGTTGTGCGGCGGGCTAACAATCCGCCCACGTAAAAAACCTAAAGGAACACGATTTGCGAGTATGCTCTTGGAATGTCAGAACCCTGTACACTCCCGTAGCTGCTCATAAACTAGAAGGAATCCTCACGCAGTACAAGGCGGATATTACTGCGGTCCAGGAAATACGCTGGATAGGAAACGGTATGATTAGGAAGAAAAATTGAGACATTTATTACAGCTGTCACAAAAGGTTGCACTTACTGGGATTCGGATTTGTCGTGGGAAAGCGGTTAAGGTCGAAGGTCATCGACTTTAAACCAATAAGTGATCGCCTGGCTGTGATCCGCATCAGAGGTAGATTTTATAACCTCAGCCTTATATGTGCACACGCTCCTACCGCCGAGGCTGAAGACCCTATCAAGGAGGACTTCTATGACCTCCTGGACATCGCCTACGGAGCTTGTCCGGAGTACGATGTAAAAATCGTGCTCGGGGACTTCAACGCCAAAATCGGTAAGGAAAACACCCTTGGCGAAGTGATCGGAAAGCACAGCCTCCACGATACAACAACAGATCACGGCTTCCGACTCGCTGACTTTGCGACAGCTCGTAATGCGGTGATAAGTAGCACAAGATTCCGAATCCGCACAGCAACCTGGCGATCTCCGGACGGTCGAACCGCCAACCAAATCGACCATGTGCTCATTGACGCAAGGCACTCGTCAAACATCCTGGATGTGCGAACATTCAGAGGGGCAAATGTCGGTTCTGACCACTTCCTCGTAGCAGCAAGATTCAGAGCTCGACTGTCCAATGTCAGAAAGCTGCACCAGCCCATCAGGAGGAGGTTCGACATTGGACGCCTGAACACACCGGAGGTTGCCAGAGTCTACAGTGAGCAGCTGAGCGAAAGACTCTACGGTATGCCTACGTCGAACACAAATGCCAATAATATGTGGCTGCATTGCCGCTCAGCCATTCAGGAAGTAGCCGAAACCACCTTACCACCTACCACTCCCGACAAGAAACCCGTGGTATGATAGCGGGTGTGAGCAGGAAAAGGCAGCAACCGACGAGGCGTACCAAAAGGCGCTACAGAGGAAAACCAGGGCAGCGCAAGAAGAGTACCGAGCCAGAAGAAGGGAGGAGAAAAAACTACTGTGACAAAAGAAAAGAACCTTCGCAGCCTCCCAGCTCAAGGATATCGAGGAGTCTGGGGATAAACATAAAATACGAGCCTTTTACAAGAAAGCCAAAGGCCTTGCAGGAGGCTTCAAAAAGGGCACCCTGGTTCTTCGAAACTGCGAGGGTAATCTTGTCACCGACCCGCAGGGAATAGTGGATGTATTTAAGCAGTACTTCCAGCAGCTGCTTAACGAGCATGACCAAGAAAGAGTGGTAGGGACCGAGGAAATCCTAACTCCAGCCGCTGAAGTAGTCCTCCCACCCAGCATCGAAGAAGTCGGCACAGCAATTCAGAAGCTGAAGAACAACATGGCCGCAGGCTCAGATGGCTTGCCATCAGAGCTCTTCAAGGCTGGCGGCGATGTTCTGGTAAGGAGCATGCATCAGATCATCTGCAGAATTTGGTAAGATGAATGCATGCCCGACGACTGGAATACCAGCTCTCTATGCCCCATCCACAAAAAATGCGATCATACCTCTTGCAAGAACTATAGAGGTATATCCCTGCTCAATGTCGCATACAAGATCCTGTCCAGCGTATTGTGTGAACGTCTAAAGCCATTTTGCACCGCACTAATCGGCAGCTACCAGTGCGGCTTCCGGCCCGGCAAATCAACTATAGACCAAATTTTCACATTTCGACAAATCCTGAAAAAGACCAACGAGTTTCGAATCTTTTCATCGATTTCAAAGCCGCATACGACAGCATTCATCGTGAAGAACTGTTTGGGGCGATGGCCGAATTCGGGATCCCGGTAAAACTGATCCAGTTGTGTCGCGCCACGCTAAAAAACACGCGATGCACCGTGCAACTCGGTTCTAGGACCTCGGAACCATTCGAAACATGCACCGGATTTCGGCTAGGAGATGCGCTGTCATGTGGCTTCTTCAACCTGGTGCTGGAGCAGATAGTGCGACGGGCAGGCGTCAACAGGGAAGGCACTATCTTTTACGAGTCCATCCAGTTGCTAGGATACGCGGATGATATCGACATCATCGCGTGTTCTCGCCGTGGCATTGTGGAAGCATTCACGGCGGTTGAAGAACAGGCGAAACGAGTTGGCCTCCAGATCAATGAGGACAAAACGAAATACATGCTGTCAAGCAAAAACCAATCCGTCGTTCACCACCTGGGACAAAATATAACAATTGACAGCTACAATTCCGAGGTAGTTGAGTTTGTCTACTTCGGGGCAAACGTAAATTCCACAAATGACACCACAGTGGAGATCCGGCATAGAATCGCTCTTGGCAACCAATGCTACTTCGGCTTGTCCAAACAACTGGGGTCAAAACTTCTCACTCGAAAGACCAAAGTCATGCTTTACAAAACGCTCATTCTGCCAGTCTTGCCGAACGGAGCCGAAAGCTGGACGATAAGGACAGCGGAGCTGATTTTGGGTTCTTTCGAAAGAAAAATTCTGCGCCGGATATTTGGTCCTGTCTGTTAGGAAGGTGAATGGAGAAGAAGACACAACCGCGAACTCGACGAGCTGTACCAAGATGTGGATGTAGTCCGGAAGGCAAGGATCCGTCGATTACACTGGCTCGGCCACATCGAGCGCATCGACATCAACGCTCCAGCTAAGAGGGTCTTCCACTCCAAGCCTCCTGGTTCGAGAAGAAGAGGAAGACCGAATCCCCGGTATAAAGACCAAGTAATCGCGGATGTAAGACATCTTGGTATTGACAACTGGAAGCAGTGTGCCCGGGACCGTCAAGGATGGAAGGCAGCTATAGCTCAGGCTCAGATCCTCCATGGATCGCTGGCCTGATAAGTAAGTAAGTAAGTAAGGACATTGAGCTTTAAACTTGGATCATTGGGTTGACAGTCCAGTGTGCTAACCATTACGCCATGGATGCGACTCGAAAATTACTTTCGTGCAAGGTTGCATTTAGTTGGGAAATGTCCCTTTTGTGTGATTAATTGATTCAAAGTGAGTTAATTATTAAGAAGTGTGTTAAAGATTTTATTTAAAATAAATGCTATGTCAACTTACTTTTTGAACACAGTAGTATATGTATAACTCTTGAGGCAAAATGAGGAAACTCGTTCAACTTAACCATTAAATTGCTTAATAAAATTAGGAAGGGGAAAAACAATGCAGTGTAGAGAATTGATCGACAGTAAGAAACAAAAAAAATAATAATAATCAGAAAATGATGTGCATGAATAGTTGAGATAAAATTTTAATTTGACAATATTTATTGTCACTGGGGAGCTTAATAATGTTGATGGTTGTTGCGTAGAGCTAAGGAAGACGCAGCTATAGCAAATGCAAAAATAATCATATTTCAACAAAACAGAAACAAAAAAATAAAAAAAACATAAAAAAATATTTTTAATATCAATTTATTACTATTTGTTTTATGGTCGCATTCAAAATTATTCATTTGTCCACATTCGTTCTTATTTTCTTCATACACATATATCTCATCAGATAATGCACTCAAGAAAAATCCTTTGAAAAAAATTCGAAATATTAAAAAAAATTCTATAAGACTAACACACAGGAAATCATTTTTTCTTAATGTTAATTAAAAAATAAAATAAAATGCCAACAAACTGCATGCCTCATTGTTGTCACTTTTCTATGTACACTGATGGACAAAAGTATTCGTAATGTTAGTAACAATAAAGACACGGCAGACACTCCTCCAGCATCCTAGTTGTCCGAACCTTTCGAGGAGCCAACATCGACTCGGATCATTACCTTGTTGCAGCCAAGGTACGGATGCGAATTTCTCGGAACCAACGGAGTCGAGTAAGAACATCAAAATTTAACGTCGGAAAGCTGCAATCGCAGGAGACCGCCAGTACCTTCGTCGATCAAGTCTCCCTGAAGCTCTCTCAGGTCCCGATGCAATCTACAGAAACCATAGAACAGCAGTGGAGTCCTTGTCAGAAAGCTATTAGAGAGGCCGCCTCAGATATACTCGGTTTCGAGCCACCACCGTCGAGAAACCCCTGGTTTGATGATGAGAGCAGACAGGCCCATGTAGAGAAACAGAATGCATACATGGCCACATTGCATCGACGGACGAGAGCTGCCCGCGAGCTCTATGAACAGAAAAGGAGGGAGGAGCATGCGCTTCTGAGAAGGAAAAAGAAGGAGCACGAGAAGCGCGAGATCGAGGAGATGGAGAGATGTTACTGCAGGAACGACGTTCGAAAATTTTACCAGAAAGTAAAACGAACATGCCAAGGCTATAAAGCCAGAGCAGAAGCCTGCAGGGATGAGCACGGACAACTAGTAGTGGAGTCACAGATGCTGAGATTGTGGAAGGACCACTTCTGCAGACTGTATAACGGCGATCATAGTCAAAATGCCGCCGTCAGGCAGAGCGAACCATTTACAATGGACGAAGACGAAGGAGAATCCCGTCCACCCGACCTAGACGATGTTAAGATAGCGATATCGAAACTTAAGTCTTATAAAGCTGCTGGAGCAGACGGACTCCCCGCGGAGCTGTTTAAAGCAGCTGGCGATGAGCTGGTTAGGAACATGCACCAACTCATCTGCAAGATATGGTCGGAAGAACGCATGCCCGATGAATGGAATACCAGTATCGTTTGCCCGGTCCATAAGAAAGGAGACCCCTATGACTGCGCTAATTACAGAGGGATAAGCCTCCTGAACATCGCATACAAGATCCTCTCTGCCGTACTGTGTAAGTACCTGAAACCGTTCGTAGACAATCTGTGTGGTTACAGGCCAGGAAAATCCACGATAGACCAAATATTTACACTACGGCAGATCTTGGAGAAGACCCATGAATTCCAGGTCGACACGCACCATCTTTTCGTCGACTTTAAAGCCGCGTATGACAGTGTTTATAGAGACGAGCTATACAGAGCCATATTATGTTTTAACATTCCTGCCAAACTCGTCAGACTGTGCAGGATGACTATGGAGAATTCTCGCTGCTCCATTAAGGTCGGAGGTGAACTAACCGACCCCTTTGATGTTAAAAAAGGTTTTAGACAACATTATTCTTGAAAAGATCGTGCGGGACTCTGCGGCCAATACAAGAGGTACGATCTACTTCAAGTCCACATAATTGCTTGCCTATGCAGATGACATTGACGTTATTGGACGATCAAAGCGAGACGTCAATGAGGCGTTCGCAAGCATTGAAGCGGAAGCGGCGAAAGTGGGTCTATGGGTAAATGGGGACAAGACCAAATATATGCTGTCATCCAAGAAAGACGCACAACACCGACGTCTTGGTCAGAACGTCACCTTCGGCAGCTATATTTTTGAAGTAGTCAAGGACTTCGTCTACCTTGGCTCGGTAGTGGTAAGCAGCAACGACACCAGCGCTGAGATAAAACGCAGAATAACTCTTGCCAATCGCTGCTTCTTCGGGCTCAAGAGGCAATTGAGTAGTAGAGCCCTCTCTCGAAAAACTAAGGTTTCCCTCTACAAAACCTTAATCATCCCGGTCCTCCTCTACGGCGCAGAGGCTTGGACGTTGTCAAAAGCGGATGAAGAGGCGTACAATCATGGGTCCCGTTTGTGTAAACGGTGAATGGAGGAGGAGATTCAACCAAGAACTGTACGGGCTGTACAGCGACATCGGCCTGGTTAGACGTCTTCGGATCCAACGTCTAAGATGGCTAGGCTATGTAGAGCGAATGGACATCAACGCTCCGGCCCGAAGAGTCTTCGATTCCAACCCCGAGGACGACGCAGCAGAGGACGACCGCATTTAAGGTGGCGCGCACAGGTGGAAGGGGACCTCAACCAACTGGGCGTTCGGCACTGGAAGCGGCTGGCCGAAGATCGGGCCGGCTGGAGAGCCTTGTTGGTTGAGGCCCTGGCTCACCTCGAACTGTAGCCATCAAAGTAAGTAAGTAAGTATGATACAGCAAAGTACAATTTACTGATACGAGCAGGATGGTACGTAAAAGTAAAGAAACAACTTCTGAAGAGCGAAAGATAATTTTAAATCTTTTTAAGGTGGTGAATCAGGAAAAAAAAAAATTAGTGACATAGTGAAAAAGAGTTACGCAACTGCATATGATATTACAAAACGTTTGAAAAATTCATCGGACTTAAATAAAAGCCTAGGAGTGGTCGTCCGAGTAAACTGACATTGAGAGATAAGAGGAAAATTCTTTTAATTATAAAGAAGGGACCTAAGACACCCTCCTCCAAAATTGCCTCAGAAATAAAAGAGACCTCCCGAACAGAAGTTGACCCTCGAACAGTCCGAAGAGTACTCAGAAATGAGGGGTATAGGGCTAGAACTTGCAGAGGGAAGCCTTTTATTACTAAGGTGAACAAAAGGAGGAGACTGGATTTTTCAAAAGAATTCTCGGGCAAACCAAAATCGTTTTGGAAGGAAGTTTTGTTCTCCAATGAGAGTAAATTTTGTGTTTACCGATCGGATGGACGAGTTTTGACTTGGAGGAAAGCAGGCACCGAATTAGATCAAAAAAATGTTCGATCAACAGTCAAACATGGTGGTGGTGGAGTTATGGTATGGGGATGTAGGGCAGCTTCTGGTGTAGGGACGCTTGTATTCGTCGACGAAATCATGAAAAAAGAAGTATACCTAAGATCTTAAAGGAAAATTTAAAGATCAGTGATAATGATTTACATCTGAGCAACGATTTTTACTTTCAGCAAGATAACGACCCAAGGCACAATGCTGAAATGGTTCGATCGTGGATATTATATAACACTCCTCATACCTTGAAAATACCACCACCCCAATCACCAGATCTCAATCCTATAGAGCATCTATGGGATATGTTGGATAAACGGGTGCAACAAGACAACATAACGACTAAACAGCAACTTATAGACTTGCTACAGGAAGAATGGACAAAAATAGGCACTGACTTCACCAAAAAGTTGGTACATTCAAATAGACTGCAAGCAAATAGACTGTTATTAAGCCAAAAGGCAATTCAACCAACTACTAAATTTCAAGTAATTAAAAGTGTGTTTTGAGTTAACATAAAATTGTTTGGTTACTTTTATTGCTACTGTTTGTTTTTGTAATGAATTTTACTTTGAGTTTTATTTAATTTGTTGTAAGGGTCCGCCATATGACGTTTTTTTTCAAGTAGTGCTTATTTCGTGAATGGTAACACTTAGCTCATGTCTGATTTGACAGGTAATTAGTTTTATCCTTCCGCTGAATGAATATGGCTGTGTATACGCTTGAACAACGCTGGGAAATATTGCGACGTTACTTTGAGAATCATGGTAATGTTGCAGAATGTGTGCGAAAATTGCGTACGGATTTTGGAAGAAGAGAAGCACCGTCAGCCCCGTATGTTCGTTATATTGCGAAAAAAGTGAAAGAAACTGGTATCCTCATCGATAAACCAAAGCGTGAAAAGCCAAAAACAGTGCGTACACCCGAGAATATTGCTGCTGCGGCAGAAAGTGTTCGTGAAGCGCCATCAACATCAATTCACCGTCGTTCTCAACAATTGAACATTTCGGAGACATCATTGAGACGAATTTTGCATAAAGACCTTGGTATGACGCCATACAAAGTCCAATTGGTTCAGGAGTTGAAGCCAACTGACCATCCAATGCGTTTCCGCTTCGCTAAGTGGGCCTGCGACTTACAGAAGATGCCGATTTTGCCAAAAAAATCATCTTTTCAGATGAAGCCAATTTTGATCTTGGCGGGTATGTAAACAAGCAAAATCATCGCATTTGGGGCTCAGAAAACCCGCACGCATTGAAAAGCCGGTGCACCCAAAACGAGCCACTGTTTGGTGCGGATTTTGGTCCAGAGTCATAATTGGGCCATTTTTCTTCGAAAATGAGCAAGGAGTGGCCGTTACAGTCAATGGCGACCGTTATCGGGCCATGTTGAATGCATTTTTGTTCACAAAAATTGAAGAGGAGGATAATGGCAACATTTGGTTTCAACAGGACGGCGTTACGTGCCACACAGCCGAAGCTACACTCGATGTTTTGCGCCCTGTTTTTGAAGATCGCATTATCAGCCGCAGAGCTGATGTCATTTGGCCACCTCGGAGCTGCGATTTGACACCGTTGGACTATTATCTGTGGGGTGCCGTCAAAGATAAGTGTTACGCCGACAAGCCAGAGACAATTGACGCTTTAAAGGACAATATTGGTGAAGCCATTGGTGAAATACAGCTGCACACAATCGATAATGTGCTTAAAAATTGGACCGATCGTGTAGTAACGATAAAACAGGGAGAGGCAGGTAACATTCCTGCGGTGTTCCAGCGAGTCTAATGTTTTGGTAATGCTGGAGTCACCTATCAGTTTTATGGCTCGTTTTTGTATTCTGTCTAGTAGGTGCAATGAGGTCTTGGAAGCACCGGACCAGACATGAGCGTTAAACTCTAATTTGGGGCGAATGAACGCCTTATAGATTGTAGCCAGGTCTAAGGGTGAGAAATATTTCTTGCATCTGTATAAGAATCCTAGGCATTTCGCAGCATTCTTGGCGACACTGAATATATGGTCGCTCCAATTAAGATTGTGAGCAACACTCATACCCAGGATGGAAAGCTTTTCAGTTTCTGAGATGCAAGTGCCATTCATGGATAATGGCTGCGGGTTATTTTTACGCTTTAACGACAAGAGACAGCATTGTGTTTTGGAAGCATTAAATTCCACTCTATTGTTTTTACCCCATTGGATGATGCTGTCGATATCGGAATTTAATGAGCTTAACATACGCTGCCGCTCATTATCTACAACCGAAGTGCAGGGTCGTAAACTGGTGAACGAATATGAGAAGCTGAGGGTACTGTCGTCAGCGAAGGAGTGAATTGGATTAGAAGTAACAGACAAGAGATCATTTATAAAAATAAGAAAGAGTGTCGGAGACAAAACGGAGCCCTGGGGAACACCGGCATTTACAAAGTGAGTATCAGACTTGAATCCGTCCAAAACAACTTGAATTGAACGATTCGAAAGGTAGCTTCTTATCCATTGAAAGAGAGACTCATCGATCCTAAAAGCATGCCAAACCCTGTCAAATGCTTTCGAAATATCCAGTGCAACAATTTTGCTTTCACCTGCTTGGTGAAGCGAGTGATTCCACTTTTCAGCGAGATATGCCATCAAATCACCAGTGGATCTGTTGCTGCGGAAACCGTATTGGCGGTCATTGAGGAGTTTCCGTGATTCAAGATATTTCATAAGCTGACGGTTAATCAGCGTTTCCATGACCTTGGAAAGAAGGGACGTTAGTGCAATGGGTCGGTAGTTGGAGGGAGAAGATGATTCGCCTTTTTTGGGTATAGGCTGGACAAATGCTGTTTTCCACCTACTCGGAAAGAGCCCAGAGGTGTAGGAAAGGTGAAAAAGCCTACGCAGTGGTTTTGCCAGCGTAGAAGAACACCTCTTCAGAACTATTGGGGCAATACCATCTGGACCAGCGGATTTGTGTATGTCGAGGTCCTTAAGAACCCTTGCGACTGTACGAGTGCGGAAGTGGATTAGTCCCATGGTGGAATTGACGCACTCTAGTACAGTCGGAGACAAAGTACAAGCTGGCAGCTGAGAACTGGTTGCGAAATGGGCAGCAAGTAGGTTAGCTTTGTCTAAGGGGGTGACAGTTGGAATGTCATTGTGTGTTTAGTTACTTTTATTGCTACTGTTTGTTTTCGAAATGAATTTTATTTTGAGTTTTATTTAACTTGTTGTACGTTTTCCAAATAATAACTTTTTTAACTTGTCTTTTCCTCTTTTTATTGTTAGTAACATCGCATTACGAATACTTTTGTCCATCAGAGTATATCTTATTGTTTTTAACATATAAATAAGTTTGTTCTATTCATTCATAAGATATAACTATTTAGCTACAAATTCTATTTAAACTTATTTGTAAGTAATTTTTTTTTTCATACTCTTTTTTGGGGCAATGGTTTCTTTCTTTTATATATAGTATATCATAGTTTAATAGTGTTGTATAATTATTTTGTTTTTATTTTTGTACGAAAACATGTTGTGGTTATTTATCTAGTTTATAGTTTGTTCTAGTTTGTTTGCCAATGTCTTGAGTTGTAGACATGTTACATAATATTTGTTAGAGACTCAGGTGGTTGCAGTTGGCGTTAGTGTTTTTTTTTTTTTTTTTTTGGGAAATGGAAGTGGCAGTCTAATCGAATTTTTAAATAAGAAAACAAAAAATCTTGTCAATTTACTATTCGCGTATTCAAAACACTTCCATACACCCCAAACTGTATGCCTACATATTGTATATCTCGATTTGTCTATTTACCATAGTCTTCTTACACATTCTCTGGATCCGGAAGTTTACGTTCGCAACAGTGACACACAAACGAAGTTAGCCGATTGCCTAGAGCAGACCAGAAATTCATTGTCGAAGACACATTACAATTGGAAGTCTGTAGTTGTTGCTGTTGATAGTCATGCTGTTGAATTGGCTGTTGCAATTGTTGATTTGACGATGGCAACAAGTGCTGTTGCAGCATTGAGAAAGCACCATTATTCGATGAGGAGTATGTATCACAACTCCGCTGTCAAATCTTTGATGGATCACTCGATCCGCTTGGAATACCCAAATCAATGCTATGCTCGCCAACAGTACCCGAACCTATACTACCGCTATACATCAATTGTACGTCACCAAAGCTGGGCGTGATAACACGCGGCAACGCAGTCGATGTGATGATAATCGATTCATTTGCATCAACACTACCGATACGAATCGGTGGTGGTATCACCTCACCACTTATTGTATTGTTGCTATTATTGTCTTCGGTGAGCAGATCATGCCCACGATTGCTATTGTCCTCGTTACGCGACGACTTACGACTATCGCCGCCCGAGCTACTACTGTAGCGATTCCGTGTCGGTACATCTAAACTGTAGGCTCGATTCCTGCCCGAATTGATCAGCTCGTGTTGTTTGTGCTTTAAATTGGGTGAGAGATTGTTAGAAATTGTGCAACAAATACCAGCGCCCGGTTTGGTTGTGTCGCCTGCATTATTATTACGTACAGAACAGGGACTGCTACGTGTACTGCTGAAGCGTTTGTTACCTTTATCAAAAGTGAATGAGAAATAATCGGAAATCTGTTTGAAACGTGCCTTCCAGGATTTGGCACCGTCAGCATTTGGAACATTTGTTTGTGAGCAATTGCCGTTCGTATTAGCATTTCGATTGTTCACAGGACTGTCGAGAGAAGGTGCAACCGATGTGATAGCAGCTGTCACATTAGTAGCACTTAGTAAAGTCGATGTTGTTTTCTCATTTATACTATGTGTTCCTGGGTTAGCATTCATGTTAAGGACATCGACATTAGATAATTCACTGCCGCTTTCGCCGCTGCCGCCATTACCAGCATTCTTTGGTTTCTCTATACAACTGCTAAGATGGTGGGATTGGATGTCTGTGGTATCAACACTGCCGCGATTGTGTCGATTATAAAATACATTCGAGTCGGAAATGACTTGTTGCAGGCCATCGGATAGGCGGCGATTGTTGCAGCTATACTGGTCCAGACTTACGGCTCGATTCGAACTGAAGTGACAACGATTCGAATGATAACCATGAATGTTACCGTATGAATTACGGATGCGATTACCCCCCGTACTGCACATCTCTCCAATCATCGATGGACGTTTCTCACGGGATGACTTCCTCGACGTTGAATGCGATGATTTCGAACGATTGCTACTCCCTTCAGTATCGACTTTGAATTTTGACGTCTTCTCAGCCACCTAAAATCAAAATTAACAAAAAGACAAAAAAGAAAACAAAAAACAAAAAAACAATTTGAGATAAAGAAAAATACGAAAAGGAAATATGTAGAAATGAACTAGCGAAAACGGCGCTAAATCGATTTGGCATTTTACAAATTCTGGCAACAACTAAATTCACATGTACGGGGAAATGGAACTGGAACGGAAACGGAACGGTTAACAGAAACAGAAACGGAAATTTAGCTACGGATGCTATGTATATATGAAGCTTGGCAAATATCAAAACTATGACAAAAGACGTACAATTCCAGGCTAAACAAACAAACTTAGTCACCTGATTCGAGTTAAACTGCCGCGATCAGTGTCAAGAATCGGTAGTAGTAGAGTAGAGTAGCACGCAAATTGAAATTGAAGAAAAGTTTCCTGTTAATTACTTCTAGTTGTATCAAATGAGATATATTTAAAAAATGTATCTTGTTAGGAATGCTGTAAGGTCGGTCTTAAGGGTTGTAACTTTGGTAAACTGTTGTTGGTTTTCCTAATTTTTATGTCATCGATTACAGTTCACAGATTGTTTATGTATTTATGAAAACACTGGATCTTAATCGTTATATCAAACACTTTTATTTTCTTTTATTTAGCGAGCTTTATCTGCTTACTGGGAATCTCTGAGCAGACGGACAAGCCCTTCTCCGCTTCTCGTGGGAATACATGGAAACAAATTCAAAATCAAATAAATTTGAAAATGTTGACCCTTTTAAGAAAAGCTCAAGCCATCGGGATCTACGAAGGAAGACGTAATGCAGAACACATCAAAAACTGTCGCCGCAAGGCGCTCTTCTCCAAAAATCGAAAAATCTGCAAAGCGAAAAGTCTGACCTTCGCACACGACTCCACGAAGCCCCTTTGCGCGGAGTTAAGAAATAAAATTACTTACTCAATTACATTACTTAGGTGGTGCTACAGTTCGGGGTGAACCTGCGCCTCAACCAACAAACCTCTCCAGCTAACACGAACTTTTGCTAGCTGTTTTCAGTGTCGCACGCCCAGTTGGTTAAGGTCCTTTTCCACCTGTGTGCGCCACCTCAGAGACGGCCGTCCTCTGCAACGTCATCCTTTCGGGTTGGAGTCGAAGACTCTTCGGGCCGCAGCTGTCCATTCACTCTACATGGCCTAGTCATTTAAGCCGTTGGATCCGTATGCGTCGTACGCTAGTCTTGACGGAGAGTGGAGGAGAAGATTTAACCACGAACTAGGCGACGTCGGCCTAGTACGACGTCTACGGATCGAACGTCTAAGATGGCTAGGCCATGGAGAGCGAATGGACAGTACAGCTCTGGGCCGAAGGGTCTTCGACTCCAACCCGGAAGGACGACGTTGCAGAGGACGACCGAATCTAAGGTGGCGCACACAGGTGGAAAGGGACCTTAACTAACTGGGCGTACGACACTGGAATGGAAACACCTGGCAAAAGATCATACTAGGTGAAAAGTCTTGTTGGTTGAGGCCCAGGTTCACCCCGAATTGTAGCGCCACCTAAGTAAATAATTAAGTAGAAATCTCACACTACTATGAGCACGTGCTTACGATGCTCATAGTGTCTTTATAAGATTTTCGCCTGCAATCGCATTGAAAAAAAAAAAAAAAAAAAAAAAAAAACTGATTGATCATGATCATGAGTCGCCACCTTCTATTTTTATATTACAAAAGTCATCAGTTACTTGGATATCATGGTGAGTACATTTTATTTTTCGAAAACCAAATCGAGTACATAATGAAATTATATAGCCCAGTTACGCCAAGTTATCCATCAGGAAATTCGTTTCTCGGTCTATGTATTGCGGACGCGCGAGTACATATTCAAACGATCCACAATAATAAGATTTCAACACTGCCTTATGATAGTGACCATGATGCTATAGTGATCCCGATGACGTTATATGACGACCCCGAATTCAGTTTTGCCACGCAGCACAATGTTCCTAAATTCAATGTTAAAAACACTAATTGGCGCACATTTAAGCGGTGTGCCATTAGAAAATATAGAAATTGCTCTACTCCTTCTAATGCTCCAAACAATAGAATCATTACGAACGACGAATGTGATATCTATATCGAGAATTTAAATACAATGATACTAGTGGCTATGGTGTCGTCAGTCCCAAAAATCAAATCGAGAAATAGCGCTGAATGTTATCTAAACCAAGATATAATTACACTGCTAAATTATAAAAGCTTTTTAATAACGCAGATAAATCGAACACGAAATCAATTCCTAGACGAATCGACCAACCGGGAGCTAAGAAGATACAAATCTCTTTTGAGAAATGTAAAAACATTATTAACGCAGCAATATCGAAACAGTATCAACGATTACTGGAGACAGCGTGCAGAGTCTATTATGAAATCCGAATCAAGACCCATGTTTCCTAAAATCAATCGGACATTCAAACCTCGGGAAGAAGTTAAAATTTCAAAATTGAAAGTACCCTTAAACTCTCAAGGTCTACTAATTCAAGCAGAAATAAATAGCGAAAGCTGTCCCATCATCGAAGGGCATTTCATAGTCGATTCTGGAATAGAAAAGTTACATAAATCTCATTGTCTCCCCCTTTCAAGCAATTCATGATATGAGCCTTCAAAGCGTCAAGACTGTCGAAGTCGAAAATGAATTACTGAGATCCCAAAATAATCAAATCAGTTCGCCGTTACCATTTTCCGAGGTATTAAAAGCAAACGAGCTTACGACTCAACAAACAAATAACTACTCTACGACACTGGACGATCTTACAGAAATATTTAGATAACTGAATAGCAAAAAATCAAGTGGTTTAGATAACATTCCCAACATAATACTGAAGCATCTACTGGACATTATTATACGGCAGTATTGCATCATTTTTAACAACCTACTAAATAACCGACACTCTCCCAGTTGTTGGAAAACATCGAAGGTTTTTCCAATAGCAAAAAAAAGGCAAGGATCCTTCTGATCCTTCGAGCTATAGGCCAATCAGTCTCTTGCTTAACATCGGGAAAATGTTTGAGATACTTTCAAATAAGTCAATTTTATTTGAATGCAATAGAAAGGGAATTATACCGCGAAATCAGTTTGGATTTAAGAAAAATCACTCGGCAGTGCACGCGGTTACAATACCGACATTAGATATCAACTGGAATCTGAATGCCAAAAGATGTACAGGTGCTTGTCTGATAGATATCGAGAAAGCCTTCGACACGGTATGGATCGACGGATTGATATATAAACTGATAAAATACGAATTGTATACGATTTGTGGAAAAAAAATTGTCGTAACAGATAGGATATACACGACGACAAAAGTTTTTAATATCGCTAATGGTCTTCCACAAGGCACGGTTACAGCCCCACTTTTATTTAATATTTTCGTTTCTGAAATGTTAAGGGACAAGGATAACTCTATAGCATTCGCTGACGATGTAATACTGTACGCCAGTGGCTCGAAAATAGAAACCATACAAACCGAGCTTCAAACAAAATTCGATGAGCTGCAGACATATTGCTCAAATTGGAAGCTAAAAATCAACTACACAAAGTGTGAAACCATACTGTTTCGCCCCCCCGTAAGGCAAGGTAACTCAGATTTGAAGCGCAACTGGAAAAAATGTTGCTTACAGAGTAACAATGGCCTTCACATCGAATCAAAAACAATTGTTAAATATCTAGGCGTCCATCTAGATAAATTTTTGTATTTTAACGAACACATAAATACCCAACTGAAAAAGGCAGAAGCAGCATTTATGTCTCTGAAAAGTTTGTTTTACTCCAGATACCTAAGATCCGATATAAAGGTCATCTGCTACCAAGCCTTCATCCGCCCCATTCTGACATATGCGAGTGCGGTATGGTAGAACATTAGCCCATCATAAATGGAAAAACTTCGATTATTCGAAAGAAAATGTCTTCGAGCCTGCTTGCACATGTATAGAAGCGAACATTTCGACTTTCGGCATTACGTTTCTAATAAGATTCTATTGGATGCTTCCAATTTGTCCAGAATAGAAGACGTTATACTGGATACTGCGAGGAATCATTTCGCACGTTCAGCGACCGTAACAGAGAACTATCTTGTTTCAGGCTTGTTTTATCCCAACCCAAAATATTTCGCGAAAACGTTGGAGAATGGTTTCATTCCGCCTGAAACCTTCCTATACTTGGACGCACATTAATACTTATCAAACGAAAATATCGTGCCTATCATATACCACATTGCTAGAAGGGCATCAGATAAAAAGATCGTCTATAGCCCTAACAACTTAAATTTCGAACTAAAGTACTGCACTAGCGTACCTGAAAAGGATGAAATAAATATGAGTAGATATAACACAGGCAAATACTGGTGGCTCGACAGGGTCATGGCTTAGATTAAGTCCAGGAAGAGGCTCCGACACCTGACTTTTAAGTTGTCGAAGCTCATGGGCTTCGAGGACCCAAGGACCAGGTGTCGGGGCTCTAAGTTAGGTTAGGATTAGTTTAAGTTAGACTAAGTAGCGTTAGGTTAGACTAAGTAATGTAATGTAATCAGAAAGATTCAACAAGGTTTTTCCCACAATTTTTCCTTACTTTTAAATTACTTATAGATAGTAGTTTAATTCAGTTTAGTTAAACATGTTAATATATTGCCTTAGTGGAATAAATAAACTCTTAAAAAAAAAAATATTATTTTTCCTCCCATATCTGTATATTTTTCCTTGAAAAAATCGATCATATCAGTAAGATTGGTCCATAAATGAAAAAGTTACAAATGAAAATGTAGGACAACATCATGACTGAATGAATGCTTTAGGAAAATAGGTTGTGCACTTATGTAGCAAAGTTCATTTTTTTTTTTTACATTTTAAAAGCATTTTATTAATATTTTTCCAAACAACTTATTCTAGGTAAAACGCTTAAACCTATCTTAAATATCTTATCTATTTAACGTAGCATACTGGACCTGAACGGGCACTCTAAGCTATACAGTATATGTATTTTTAATTTTGTCTTTCGACGTCTATTCTATTTGTTGTGGAATTCGTTTATTAGTTTATTAGTATTAAGGCTAAGAAAAAGTAGTTAAAAAAACTTAGCATATTATTAGTGAATATAACCTTAAAACTACACTACATAGTAATCCTAATCTAGCCTATCCTATTTTATCTGTATCTATAAATATATATATATATATAAATACATATATACATACATACATATACATAACTTACAGCTAACCTAACTAACCTAATTAACTTACTACTACCTAATCTATATTCAGCAATTGGCCTTTTATATAATGTTTTTTTATGATGCTAGGCCCAAAGGATTCAGCGACGGAGACTCTACAAGCCACCAGAAACGTTGCGTTTGTCGAGCGTTTGTCTGCGCGATCCCGATCTGACATTGCCATACTGAAACGGAGTCGACCCGACTCACGGAGTGCTACATCCCGTTCGTAAGATAAGCTCTTTTCCACAGACCTTCGGGCCACGTGGAAGATCAACGGAATTGCCGATTTGTCCTGTATCAGTTCGCGGTTGTCGTAATGTAAGAACGCTTCTGGGGGAACAAAGCCGCTAAGACGGGCTCTCTCGTGATATAACTCATTTGGGTAATAAGCCCCAGATATCAAGTTATTGGTCGAAGTCATCGCCCTTGCAACGTGACTTCGAATCAATTTGATCAAAAAGTTGTCAATCCTAATAATTTTGGCTCTATTGTATAGGACCTCGTTGGGATAGTATTTTATGTACTCGGATTCTGGTGTTCTGTGCAATGAGAGACAGGTCCTTAGACATTGTCTCTCAAACACACGAATCCTTTCCATCAGGCTTGCACTCACATTGAACCAAACGGGACATCCATAGGCGATCATGGGCCTGATTAAAGCCATGTAACAGATTATTTTGACTTTCTTATCAAGTTGGCTGCTATGAAACAGCCATCTTAACAGAGTGAAAGCTCCCCGAGTCCTGGCCAAAGCAACATCTATATGTTTATTAAAATACAGATATTGATCCAACCAGATACCGAGGTATCTGACTACATTTTGGTTCGCCAGTGGACGCCCATCCGGACCAGTGATGGAGATTTTTCGCCAGTTTTTCCTGGTATCCCTAGAGGCCCCAGACAATGGCGTTCTAATCAAAATAGTTTCCGATTTTTGGAAGTTGATTTTCAGTTTCCAGTCATTACAAAACGTTTGAATTTTTTCGAAGTCACGTTGCAAGAGAGTAACTATGACGTCAATCGTTGGACCTGTTCTATACGCGACTAGGTCGTCTGCGTATGCTATCGAGTGACGAAGCGAAGCTATCAGACCACTGACGTAAATGTTGAAAAGGATCGGCGAGTTCACCGTGCCTTGTTGTAGACCATTTTTGATATCAAATGTTTGAGAAGAAGTCACGTTGGCAATTTTTACAACGAACTTTCTTCCCATTAACATATCATATATCATATACAGCAGTGGTTTACTTATGCCTAGCTGGTTAAGCCTGTAGTAAAGTCCCTCTAACCATACGGTGTCGAAGGCGTTTTCCAAGTCAACCAGGCAAGCACCTGTGCATTGGTTCTTGCATCTGTTCCATTGGATATAGGACACGAGTTTCGACGCTGCATGAATAGTTCCATGCCCCGCACTGAAACCGAATCGGTTATCCGGAATGATGACTTTATCCTCAACCCATTTTGAAAGGGCTCTGTGAATCATCTTCTCGAATACCTTGCTGATGCTCGGGAGGAGACTTATCGAACGGAGATTTGCCGGGTCGGACGAATCTTTTCCTTTCTTGGGGATGGGCTGCACCACCGCTGTTTTCCAACGCACCGGATAGTATGCATTATTCAGCGCGTTGTTAAACAGGATAGTGTATGCCTCTATAGCCATCGGTGGAAGGTGTCTAAGTACAATATTAGAGATTCCGTCGATGCCTGCGGATTTCTTCTTTCTCAGAGATTCGAACATCGTTTGAAGCTCTACCGTCGATACAAAAGAGGGGTTAAGCCCATCGTTGGCGACGACATTGTTTGCCGTGAAATCGTCCCTGAACCTGGTGAAACCATTGTTCTCGGCTCGCCAATGTTCGATGTCATTTCGGAGATCGAAGTGGTGGAGCAGAGCCCTGTTCTCCAGGTCGTGGTTCGGGCGAATGTTCTCATTCACCTTATACACTTCCTGAAAGACAGCCCCCACTGTTCCTCACCAGTTTAATGTACTGAACTCGATCCGTCGATAGCGTAGTGCTCAGATTTGAATGGGATATTTGGTGTTTTGAGCATTTTTTAAACGCTCGATTGGAGTGACTTCAGAGGATGCTGTTAATTAATTTCGACTTATTTGATGCATACGGGCCCAAATTTTGTAGGATTTCAAGAAGCTTGACAAGAAACAAATCCTCTAAATTGAATCCTTGACATGTGCCTTCAAAGACACTTCATTCTATAATCGCAATCAGTTCACTTCACAAACAGCTCTATTGTCGTTTTTCTAAAAGGCAATCATCAATGTCAAAGATTCCCCTTTGAAACGAGAGCACAAGTACAACATTTTTCACTTTGTTATCCCAAATTGTTCATCTTGATGCGTTTCCTTTATGTAACCATTTCCATGGGGTATATGTGTTGGAAGTAACAACTTATGATCATCTGTTAGACTATGGAAACAATGTTAGGAACTTCTTTCCCACTCATCTGAATTATCTACGTTCAGCTCGCTTTTACATTGTGTAGTCGTTCGTACATATAGAATAACGGTTGACTTTTTGCTGTTTTGGATTATGTTGCATGTTTTAAGATACCCACTCCCAGTGGTAATGGTTTTGCTAGTGTATAGTCGTAATGGGGTTAAGCCAAACTGGAGACAAGAATTTCAAATGCATTGTCTCTCCGATGGGAGGTTGGATAAGGGATGTATGTATAACGCGATAGGGGGACTAGAAAATTCACTGAACAAAGTATGAACTTGTGTTCGTTCACCATGTTGGTGGTTTTTATTTTATTTTATTCTTTTTCTGGGTTGTGACACACAAGGGAAACTACGGGCATCGTTGGATGGGTGGGTAAAAGTTCTGTTTCGCGTTAGTCAGAAATAGGATTGAGCGGATGGAGGGTAAGATCTTGCTAGAGTATAGAGTTTTGGATGGTGCAATGCTTTTATATTTTCGGGGAGAAATGAATTTTTTTACACAGAGATGTTTGAGTCAGACGTGAATTTACGTTTACTGGTTTGTTGTTTGTACAACAATAACTTGAAACAACATGAAGAAAAGGTCAAAAGGCTTGAAAAGTACTTTCTAAAGTAGAAATTCAGCATTGACTTGTAAAATGTGAATTTTAATTCACGCAAGATTCGAGCTTTACGTAATTTGTAGTATGTATGCGAAACGGTTTGGAAAATGTCGATAATTGGGCGTCTATTGCTTGGAATCATATTTGACATTTTGAGCTCAGCGTGCATCCTTTATCAAAAAGGTGGCATTACGCAGTGCAATCAGAATCCTCTGCTCGGGAACAAATATGCCATGTAGACCCGCAGGCCACATGTCCATATTACAACACCTTCCCGAGCTGGATATGATTACTACAGTTTCGGACGCACTGCCACACACCTTCACCTTTGACAAGAGATTTGAGATACTGATCCCAAACCGCTCAGCATGGGAAAACAGTGATCCCCTGCTAAATGTCAAAGGCCTTAGGTGGTACACGGATGGCTCCAAGATGGCTTCTGGCGTTGGCGCCGGCATCTTTGAACAAAACGCAAAATTTCGAAGGCACTGGGAATAAGTCCCAGCATCTTCCAAGCAGAGCTGCATGCCATTCTAACATGCGTCAATCTAAATCTCTAGACTGGCATCAGAGGAGTAACCATCAACATACTCTATGATAGCCAAGCAGCGCTTAAAGCGCTGGGTTCGTACAGCATGAACTCAAAAACCGTCAAGGAATGCCATGACGCCCTACAAGACCTCGCCAAAAGAAACAATGTTAAACTTTGGTGGGTGCCAGGCCATAAAGGTATCAAGGGCAATGAAATTGCCGACCAACTTGCCAGGAAGGGCTCCAGTGACAAGTATATAGGTCCGGAACCATTCTGCGGCATTCCCGCGTCTAAGATAAATTACTTCTTAGACAAGTGGGAAAAATTACAACACCTGTCCTTTTGGAACAGCGTTCAGGGACTCCGTCAATCTAAACGACTTATACGATCCCTGAACAAGCACCCTATGTACATACTCAAACTCAATAGGATGGATATCAGAAGACTAGTCAGCTATCTAACGGGACACTGCGGTCTGAGATATCATATAAACAAAATTAGCCTCTCGTCTGAAACTGAGTGTCGGCTCTGTCTTGAGGACGAAGAGACGGCAGAACACATACTGTGTGAGTGTGCTGCTCTCTGCCATCTTAGGAAGCGTATCCCTCTCAGTGAAGTTATGACTCCTGAGGGGATCGCCCTGGCTCCTACGAGAAGCATTCTCAACTTCATTATAGAAGTAGAGAGGCTACTCGGCTAAATCGGCTAGCAGGCACAATAGATCTGCAAAGGTCGCAGTGCCGCATTGCTATTGATAGCACTAGCCCTATATTTAACAAAAAAAAAAAAAAAAAAAAAATCCTTTGCTCCTTTTCGTAGTACATTGCGAGAACTTGACTTTTCCTCAAAGTTCACGTCTAATTAAGTACATTTTTCTGTGTTTTACCGTCGTAGTATACTATAGTTTCCTTGTACAATATTTAATAACGTGGCATGCATTAAAAATCCTGCATTCATTGGTATTCTGTAAGGAGTTCAACCTCGTTACTTGCTAAAATCTCTCCCTAACCACCACGATAAAACGTGTTAGTTCGAATTCTCCCTCATCAGGTGTGTTGCATCACCATCTTCATCATTAGCACCGTTCTAATGAACACAAATACTGCTTCTTCTGGATCTTTTTGTTTTTAATTAATCACAATTCCGCTAAATAATCGTGCGATGGCTTCGTTCCGAACAGGAACACAACACAGGATAGCGAAAGAATAAGGATTAAGAGCAGATACAACATGCAAGTGGAAATTCCGGAAAGCATGAGAATCCCTTTGCGTAAAGGCAGATTAACTGTTAGAGCAAACCTTCGTCCTGGCGCACAGTAGCGTAAAAAGTTACAAATTTTTCCCCGCTCAGTTGCCGCTATATTCGCTCGGATGAATTTGCTTCAAATTAATTAAAGTAAAAAAAAAAAAAAACCAAAAAGAAAAGTTAGAACAAAGAATTCGACATCTTCTCCACGTACTCGGAAAAACTCTTTCGCGGGGTAAATAAAAGTAAAAATAAAGAAAAACAATAAACTCAACGCCATTTCATACTTACGTCAACTTCGGTTGCAGTTTCGGAATCACCACTCTCACTTCCCTCGGGTAAGTCATGCAGTTCGGCAGCAATACAGGTGGGCTCGTCGACCGATGTCCGCGATGCGGACTTTTGCGATGGTATACTACGTTTCGACTTAACACTAATACCCGACTGGGAGCGTGGCAGTTGTGGCGATACACCGCCTCCGTCGGAACTATTATTCTCGGCGGTTTCAGCGAGGGATTTACGTGATTTGTTTTGAGCATCATTTAAGTGTCTGAAATATGAATTAAGCAAACACAACAAAAAAAAAACATTTACCGAAGGTACACACCGGCTAGAAGTGACAAGTCGAAAGTACTTACTTGTAGTAATCCAATGCGTTGCGGACTGGAATTATGATCAGTTCTGTTAGCTCGGGTACAAGCTCACCGAGAGCTTCGAATAATGGTAGTAATACTAGACCGATGAAACGTACTTGTGAGCCGGGTTTGCTAACCTTATCCGGATCCATGAATGGGGTTACAGGTAGTCCTTCGGATTTTTCTGCAGCACTCTGAGCGAAGAATTCTTGAAGTAAACGATCCAGCCATGGTTCGGCGACATCCATTGGACGTGCTTCATTCGAAATGTCGGCTACTTTAATCAGGATCATACATAACTGTATGGGAATAGCGTTGGTCAATTGGTCCTATTAAGATGATTTTGTTTGTGATTCTTTCTTACCAAATTAACGTGTGCTCGATTGGAGTAATCGAATGTGGGTGTGACCTCTTTGAATTGATCGAGAATCTCGTTGTGACGAGCCATGTCAGTTGCTAGGATACAGCGAATGATTCCCTCGCGGATGGTGCTACAATGTAATGAGACAGATTTCGATTAATATTTATGTGGGTAGTGGTGCTGTTGTATCATCTTTCATCATCCCACTGCAGACCGCTTTGCTTTGGTATGAATTCAGATGAGATTTTCGATTAATTGTGCGATTCGAGTGGGTGTATATCTGAATGTTTAAGGGTTGGCCTGACTTCTGACGCTGGTAGGATAAATTAATTTCTTATTAATTTGATCATTATACATAACGACTAATTGAAATGTCTATATATCAGACGTGTAAAACCGAAGACAGAATGCTTTAAAACAGGTTTGGATTAACATGTATTGAGAGAGAGAGAGAGAGAGTCGAATCATCAGGCTCTTGTTTTGCTCTACCATAACTTTTAGGGGGGGCTTATAGATCTAATCTAATCCTATGGAAATTGCAGACGGGGAAGGTCGAATGGCGAGCCTCCTGCGCCAAAAAACAGGATTAGTCGGTTGGGCTACCGCCTAGTAAGCCGTAACCGTAAAAAAAAAAAAACACAAACTCCGAAACAACCACAAGCCTCGGATATAACGGACCGGATTTATGTTGACGACCCTTGCAAAAAACGAAAAAAGGACAATGATCTTCGGCTTTGTACGTGGAATGTTAGGTCCCTAAACAGGCCACGTGCAGCCGAACAACTTGCGGGCGCCCTAGACCGCTATAAAGCGGACATCACCGCCATCCAGGAAATGCGGTGGAGTGGACCGGGTATAAAGCGGATGAAAAACTGCGATATTTACTAAGGCGACTGCTATAAGGAGAGAGGGCAACGATTGTTTGGATGCGGATTTGTTGTTCGAGGTGGACTAAGGCAAAAAGTCCTAAGTTTTCGGCATGTGAGCGAACGTCTCATAGCAATCCGTATCAAGGCTAAATTTTTTAACATCAGCCTGATCTGCGTCCACGCCCCCACGGAAGACAAGGACGACTCCACCAAAGATGAGTTCTACGATCTCCTAGACAGAACGTATGCCCATTGTCCCAGCTATGACATCAAAATTGTACTAGGAGACTTCAATGCTAAGCTGGGTAAGGAAAGCATCTTTGAACGAGTCATCGGCAAACATAGCTTACGCGACACCACCTCCGACAACGGACATAGGCTGATTGATCTTGCTACGGGGCGAAATCTCCTTCTAACCAGTACGCGCTTCCCGCACCTCGATATACACAAAGGCACCTGGCGGTCTTTTTATCAATCGACTACCAACCAGATTGATCACATCGCGATCGACGTCAGGCACTCCTCCACTATTCTTGATGTTCGAACTTTCCGAGGGGCCAACATCGACTCGGACCACTATCTTGTAGTAGCCAAGATGCGATTACGGATATCACGAACGCAACGGAGTAGAGTAAGAATACAAAGTTATGACATCGGAAAGCTACTATCGCCAGAAACCGCTCGTGCTTTTACCGATCGCGTCTCCCTTAAGCTCTCCAATACACCTGATTCCTCCACACCATCAATAGAACAGCAGTGGAGCCTTTGCAAACAAGCCCTGAAAAGCTCTGCATCCGAAGTTTTGGGTTTCAAGGCTCCACCACGAAGAAACACCTGGTTGGATGACGAGTGCAGGAGGATTCATACAGCGAAGCAGGATGCATATAAGGCCTCGCTGCTTAAAAGAACAAGAGCAGCTCGTGAGCTCTACGAGTTAAAAAGAAGGGAGGAGCATAAGCTTCTTAGAAGAAAGAAGAAAGAGCACGAGAAGCGCGCGTTTGAGGATTTGGAGAGGTGTTACTGCAGGCGTGACATTCGAAGTTTTATCAACAGATAAAGCGAACATGCCAAGGTTATAAAGTCAGAACGGAAGCCTGCAGGGATGAGAACGGACACCTAGTAGTAGAACCGCAGTCGATGCTGAGAATATAGAAAAACCACTTCTGCAGGCTGTATAACGGCGATGTTAGTCAATATACCGCTGTCAGGCAGAATGATCCATTTCTAATCGACGAAGACCGCAGAGAACTCCGTCCCCCTGACCTCGACGAAGTTAAGATTGCCATATCGAAACTCAAGTCTGCTGAGCTCTTCAAGGCAGCTGGGGATGACCAGCTCATCCGTAACATATGGTTAGAGGAAAGCATGCCCAGGAATGGAGTCTCAGCATCGTATGCCCGATCCACAAGAAAGGAGATTGCGCCAACAATAGAGGAATAAGTCTCCTTAACATCGCCTACAAAATCTTCTCTGCCGTTTTGTGTGAACGCCTGAAGCCTTTTGTAAATAAGCTGATAGGTCCTTATTAGTGCGGATTCAGGCTAGGGAAGTCCACCATCGACCAAATCTTCACACTACGGCAGATCCTGGAAAAAACCAATGAATTTCAAGTCAACACTCACCACCTATTTGTCGACTTCAAAGCCGCATACGACAGCGTAATTAGAGACGAGCTATACAACCTTTGACATACCTGCTAAACTCGTCAGACTATGCAGGATGACTTTGGAAAATGCTCGCTGCTCCATCCGAATCGGTGAACATCTTACCGATAGTTTTGATGTCAAAAAAGGATTTAGGCAGGGCGATGCGCTGTCGTGTGATTTTTTCAACATCATATTGGAAATGATTGTGCAAAAATCACTGGCCAATACAAGAGGCACAATCTATTTAAAATCCTCGCAACTCCTTGCATACGCCGATGATATTGACATAATAGGTAGATCACAGCGAGATGTCAATGAGGCGTTTGCGAGTATTGAGATAGAGGCGGCGAAAATTGGTTTGGCGGTAAACGAGGGCAAAACTAAATACATGCTGTCATCAAAAAATGACGCTCGCCACCGACGTCTTGGCCAGAACGTTTGTATTAGTAGATGTAAGTTCGAGGTAGTTGAGGACTTCGTCTATCTTGGCTCCGCAGTGACCTGTAACAACGACATCAGGGGAGGGCTCAGGAGGCAACTGAGTAATAGAGCCCTCTCCCGAGCGACAAAGTTGACTCTATATAAGAACCTTATCATTCCGGCCCTGTTGTACGGCGCAGAAGCATGGACACTATCAAAAGCGGATGAGGAGGCCCTTGGTTGGTTCGAGAGAAAGATTTTGCGCGTGATTTTTGGGCCTATAAACGCAGCCGGGGGATGGAGGAGAAGATTTAACCACGAACCTTACGGGCTGTACAGCGACATGAGCCTAGTCAGGCGTCTACGGATTCAACGCCTAAGATGGCTGGGCCATGTAGAGCGAATGGACACCCCAGCTCCAGCCCGGAGAGTCTTCGAATCCAACCCCGAGGGACGAAGAAGCAGAGGACGGCCGCACTTAAGATGGCGCACACAGGTGGAAGGGGACCTCAGCCAACTGGGTGTGCGGCAATGGAAAAGGCTAGCGAAAGAGCGTGCTAGATGGAGGGGCATGTTGGTTGAGGCCCAGGTTCACCCCGAACTGTAGCGCCCACTAAGAAGAAGAGGTATAGATCTAATCTACCTATGTATAACAGAAATAAAGGTTCGGTGTATCTTTGGGGATGGTAGAAGAGGAAACGTTGAAAATAGTTTGGGTGAAGATACCTATTTGGAAATACCTCATCCTGATACTACTCGTCGCACGACTAACCTCAGTTGGTGCGAACTTCAAGTTCATAGTAAGCTTGAAGCCAAGAAAAATGATCTCCTTAAAGTTTGCCTCGAGAAGTAGCGGGTAAATGTATTACTTAATAAATTAATTGCACAGTTATTGAGGCTGTCAACTTTGGAACACATTTCCGCATTTCCGGTCTTCAGTATCACGCATCCGAATCCTTAAGCTACGTCGTTTTTCTCCCATCCGTTTCCTTCCATTATCCATCACTTTGTGATTGCTTCTCACTAAACGAGTTTTTCCTCTGACCTAGAATGCAGATCCTTGAAAATAATTAAGAAAAAATTGCATATTTCCTCTCGCACATAACTGTTAAAACATAACTCTAGTACGTATCCTAGGTATGTGTGTCTATTAGGTATGGCTTTCTAAACGACCTCTTGAAAATTACTCAAAGGATTGTAGGGAAGACCATTTTATCGTGCACACGTCCACATTCGAGCCGAAAACTCGCCTCTTCCGGTCGTATAGTCAACCAGTTCGTGGTAGAGGATCTTTTTTCTTCTTTGTTGAAAATTGAATTCCGTTCTATGTATACAGAACGCTTACCACGGACTCTTTCCTTAGTTTCGGATGCCTTTTTTCGGTGCAGTTATGCCATCTCGCCTTGGGAGTGGAGCAATGGCATATGCTTCATGGGTGCATGGTTTTCTCGAAAGGATGGTAATTGAAGGCAATTGGTCATGGTGTCTAATCGGTGTAGAAGCCTAACAATCTGGAATTAAGCGATACGATGTTGGATGGTGTTTGTGAACATGGCGAATTTCTTTGCTACCTCATTTAGGGTTAAAGGAAACGGATGAGAATCGGGAAAGGAAGGATTTCTATGCAGCAAAAGACAACAAAACTACTATATCCCTTACTACGGACTTTTGATTTACATAGAAAGTTATTGTTTTGCTTTCCTGAGGGTACGAAGGCACTTCCTTGGTTTGGGATGATAAAGGCGTTCTCAAGAGCTTTTGCTGATTCATTAAAAAATTCTCCTAACTTGACTGCAACACGGACGAAAGCCGGTTTGCTCTTTCCTTAAACCGGTCATCAGGGAATTGGATTATCTTTGATTGATTGTCTGAGCTATGATTTTATTCACCATGCTTAGCAAGATTATGTCTTTCTAATTATTGCACCCGGACAGATTGCCCTTCTTAGACTTTAGAGATTAGAGATTTATTGGGCTTCAGTGCTTTTATACCGCTTACTATCTTACTTTCGTCTGGGCATGTAGTGGAAATGTTACGTCTTATTTTGTCGCAGGGTGCCGTGGCGCAGTGGTTAGTGTGTTGGTCTCTGGCGCACGATGAGCGAGTTCGGATCCCGATAACACCAACGCCATCGAATGTTTATTTCGCGGCGTCCCTCCTCGGCGGGGTACTGGCAAAATCCCCCGTAGTATAACTTGCCTGGAAAAAGCTTCTCGACCCACGCCGTTCGGAATCGGCATTAAACTGTAGGTCCCTTTCACCTGTGTGAAAATTAAATCACACACAACATGGGTGATTGAGAGAAGCTTGGCTCTGGTCCTTCATGGGCTGTAACGCCACCAAAGAAGAAGAAGATTTTGTCGCATCGATTGTCACGTTGCTGAATGGTCTATGAAGATGTTGTTTCTAATAGCTTCTCGTAATACTTCTTCCATATTGAAATTTGCTTGTCCTTAGATGTCGTTATTTCGCCATTTTCCTTTAAGCGGTTTGATAACATTGAATAACGTACATATATGGTAAAACGCGTCTAGTGTAGTAAAGGTCGCGTAGGCGGTGGGTCTTTGCAGCTGCCTGTGCTTTGCTGGATGGGTTGACACTTCAAATTCTTTTGTCCGTCCTTGCGCTTTTCTTGACTTGTTACGCTATAACGTTGCTGTAGAGTTGCGTCGGAGGATCGGGTCTTAGCACAGTTTAATTGATTGTTGGTTTTTCTACGCTCGTTTAAAATCAAGGGTGGCAAGTCAGGAATGTCCGGACACTGGTTTGAGCTGATGTGTAAGAGCTTGCATTTGCTTCGAAGTGCTTCTTATGCGAACAATTCCTGTTGGATCTGGCCCGTTTCTACGCTTGTTTATTAAGTTCCATGTGTGTTTTGAGATTCAACGGTTTTGAGAAAAACTAATTGGGTGGTAAGTCAGGAATGTCCGGACACTGGTTTGAGCTTATGTGTAAGAGCTTGCATTTACTTCGAAGTGCTTCTTATGCGAACAATTTCTGTTGGATCTGGCCCGTCTTGAAAGACCCATATAGTCGATTGTTGTTTAGTTTTAGCTTCATGTTTACATTTTCATGATACGGCGCATGTCATTGTCTTACGTACGTCTTTTTTAAATCTCCGCAAATTATTTTTTTCCAAATTTCATTGCACCAATTGACACAAAACTTTTTTTTGAGCGAAATATGTACGTAAGGCCCAAGAGTCTGCATCAGACTCAACTACGTGTTTGAAAACACCCGATATTGTTCTGGGAAGATATACAGATTCATCGATAATTTCATATTCAGGAGGCATTGTATTTTTGCATTAAAAAAGAGCAATATTCTTCGGTAATTCGCATTTTATTCTTCATGGGAAATAAGAGTGAGCAGATAAACAACACTCTGCTCACCTATCAAAACTTACTCAAGCAGTGTTGTTAGGATTACCCCACGGTTTGATGCAGTGCATGGAAATGTGCAAGAAAATGAACAGCTCGCAATTTCCGAACTCTTCGAGCTACTTACTAATATCATTTCTACGCTAATCGCAAATGCCATCTCGATTTCAAGGCTTGCAAATCCGAAACGGTGTTTCTCCTCAGCGGGGTTCTGACAAAACCCCCTGTAGTAAAACTGTCATGAAAGGCTTCTCGAAATTCGCCGTTCGGAACCGGCAATAAAACTGAAGGTCCCTCTCACCTATGTGAAAATGAAATCACACACAACATGGGTGATTGAGAGAAGCTCGGCTCATGTTCTTCATGGACTGTAACGCCAACATACATACATACATACAAATCCGAAACATAGCTATCCCACGAGATACCTGACAATGTTCCACTTCATCATTTTTATTTTCTATTGTCGGAGCGAAGGAGCGAATTTTAGTCACTCCACGTTCACTACAAGCTAATATTCGATAGGGTAACTCCTTGCTCTTATTTCGACATATACATACATACATAGTACATATGTATTTTCGATGCAAAATTTCTTGTTTGCGTTGGTGTTGCAAGCTTTGTGCAAACATTTTTTCTATCCACTCGCCCTCGTTCTCTGTCTCTAACGCAGCAGTTTGTACAGCATATTCCCCCCAAAAGTCAACATAAATCAAGCTATACCATTGCCTGTTTAGTACTGTTTGCCCTCTTGCATATATGTACATATATATATACGTAACTGTATGCAAGGCATAAACTTCACTGTTCCGCACACACACACGGGACGAGAAAAATGAATTACATCCTTCAAACCGTAATATGAGTAATGGCAAAGACTGATAGCGGCTGTGTGTCATCGTGAAGTGTATTTACATTTTCTCTCTCACGTGAAACAAACACAAACTTCCCCACCCGCACGCATACACCGGCAGGAAGCATATCATACAAGGATACAACCGCATCTGAATAAATTGTGGCATGAATTACTTGTAAATTGTGACTATGATGGGGGCAGGCATACAAACAGCACAAGTACTCCAGCAGCGATAGAGTGAAGTTTATAATGAAAAAGTTGAGAAAGGATAACAGAACAACAGAGCATACAAGAAGGACTTAATGTGTACACAGTGGGACACGAGAGTGTACCCATCAGTGGGAGTAAATATTCGTTTGCGCGAATAGTTTGTCGTCGGGCAAAGTTCTATGCGATGACAATCCAGCGACGAGGACTAGTGAAGATAGGACTGTCTCTTGACGTCTTGAGAGGTGCGAAGGTTTTTCTTTTTTTTTTTTTTGTTTTCTTCAGATTACTACGTCCTTGCCTGTATCTTAGCACAGTGCCGTTGTCATTTGAGTTGGAATGAAACTTTGAAAGTAAACAGAAAAAGTAGTTATGCGTTTTGACAATTGGGTTGCGTCCGGATGACATTTTATTGACTTATTCCTTAGACACTTTATTGGATGAGTGTGCACGGATGGAATCGTAGAACTTGTCAACCGACAAATTAAGTTGACAAAGTTTTTTAATCAGTTTGATAGTGAGAAAGCAACTTTTCGTCGCCCAATGGACGCACTGTGATTTAGGCTTTTCGCATTGTACACTCAGGTGTATCGAACTATGAGAAACCGACAAATTAAGTTGACAAAGTTTTTTAATCAGTTTGATAGTGAGAAAGCAACTTTTCGTCGCCCAATGGACGCACTGTGATTTAGGCTTTTCGCATTGTACACTCAGGTGTATCGAACTATGAGAAATCGGATAACGTTGATGGCCCTTACAACGATTTTTTTTTTTTTTTTTTTAATAATTTGCGCGCACTCAAGGTCTAATAACCTTATTATGTCGGCGACACAGTGCGGGCAGAAGATAGAAAGGAAGAGGAATAGAAGAGATGCCGATGGACATTGATCTTAAATGCTTGCATGTTGCATTGAGGGGGGAACACCGAATCCGGCAGGGAGTCCCAGATTCGTGTGGTTCGGTTAATGAAGGATTCTCTATATTTGACAGTACGCCCGAAAGCGGGCTTCAGAGTATATTGGTGAGCATTCCTAGAGAGACGTGTATTGCGGGAGAAATGTTGAAGGGGCGGAATGCAACTGGCTATTTCATCAGAGCATTTTTGGTGGTAGTAACGATAAAACAGGGAGAGGCAGGTAACATTCATGCGGTGTTCCAGCGAGTCTAATGTTTTGGTAATGCTGGAGTCACCTATCAGTTTTATGGCTCGTTTTTGTATTCTGTCTAGTAGGTGCAGTGAGGTCTTGGAAGCACCGGACCAGACATGAGCGTTAAACTCTAATTTGGGGCGAATGAACGCCTTATAGATTGTAGCCAGATCTAAGGGTGAGAAATATTTGTTGCATCTGTATAAGAATCCTAGGCATTTCGCAGCATTCTTGGCGACACTGAATATATGGTCGCTCCAATTAAGATTGTGAGCAACACTCATACCCAGGACAGAAAGCTTTTCAGTTTCTGAGATGCAAGTGCCATTCATGGATAATGGCTGCGGGTTATTTATACGCTTTAACGACAAGAGACAACATTGTGTTTTGAATGCATTAAGTTCCACTCTATTGTTTTTACCCCATTGGATGATGCTGTTGATATCGGAATTTAATGAGCTTAACATACGCTGCCGCTCATTATCTACAACCGAAGTGCAGGGTCGTAAACCGGTGAACGAATATGAGAAGCTGAGGGTACTGTCGTCAGCGAAGAAGTGATTTGGATTAGAAGTAACAGACAAGAGATCACTTATAAAAATGAGAAAGAAAACCGAGCCCTAGGAAACACCAGCATTTACAGTGTGAGTATCAGACTTGAATCCGTCCAAGACAACTTGAATTGAACGATTCGAAAGGTAGCTTCTAATCCATTGAAGAAGAAACTCATCAAGGGGTTCATGCCAAACCCTGTCAAATGCTTTCGAAATATCCAGTGCAACAATTTTGCTTTCACCTGCTTGGTGAAGCGAGTGATTCCACTTTTTAGCGAGATATGCCATCAAATCACCAGTGGATCTGTTGCTGCGGAAACCGTATTGGCGGTCATTGAGGAGTTTCCGTGATTCAAGATATTTCATAAGCTGACGGTTAATCAGCGTTTCCATGACCTTGGAAAGAAGGAACGTTAGTGCAATGGGTCGGTTGTTGGAGGGAAAAGATGATTCGCCTTTTTTGGGTATAGGCTGGACAAATACTGTTTTCCATCTACTCGGAAAGAGCCCAGAGGTGTAGGAAAGGTGAAAAAGCTTACGCAGTGGTTTTGCAAGCGTAGAAGAACACCTCTTCAGAACTATTCGAGCAATACCATCTGGTCCAGCGAATTTGTGTATGTCGAGGTCTTTAAGAACCCTTGCGACTGTACGAGTGCGGAAGTGGATTAGTCCCATGGTGGAATTGACGCACTCTAGTACAGGCGGAGACAAAGTACAAGCTGGCAGTTGAGAACTGGTTGCGAAATGGGCAGCAAGTAGGTTAGCTTTGTCTAAGGGGGGGACAGCTGGAATGTCATTGTGGATGAGCGTCGGTATAGACGACTTAGTTGAGTTTTTTACGTTTTTTACAAACGACCAGAAACTTTTGCTACCTTTGGGACATTGAAGGATTTTGCGCCTTAATTTTTGGTCGGATTGGAATTTAATCCGTCGAATGTGGGTGTTGCAGTCATTTCTGGCTCGTATGTACTTTTTTCGATTTTCCTCAGAACTGTTTGCCTTGTAGGCCCGAAAACTTAGATCCCTGAGCCTAATAGCCTGATTGCAGCTCAAGTCAAACCACGTATTATCCTTAGGCCTGGTGCTTTTAATCTTGCTGGGAATAAAATTTGCCATGCCGATTCGGATAATGTTTACGATAATATCAGTTGCGGCGTCCACGTCGTTGTCGAGGAAGTACAACGACCAGTTAAAGATCCGAATGAAGTTGTTAAGGCCGCACCAGTTGGTTTCTCGTATAGCCATAGTGTTCTCTTAGGAGCTTTTTCTTTAACTGGATGGTGGGAGTTCGATAATTTTGCTGATATCATGCTTTGGTCAGACGAGCCTAGGGGTTCCAACACATCGATCGTGTATTTGTCAGGCTGAGAGGTAAGAAACAAGTCCAGTGTGTTGGCGGTATGACGAGCAACATCGGGGATACATGATGGCTCATTCATAAGTTGAGTTAGTTGATTTAACTCAGCAAAAATTTCAACATACCTTCCTCCGGGTGTTGTCTGTCCAGAATATCGAAACCACTGAGAATTGTGTACATTGAAATCGCCCGCTAAAACGATTTCAGTGCGAGGGAACAGGGAAACAATTCTTTGGATGGAATCAGACAGTGCGTCGAATGCATCAAATGTTGCATTCCTGTCTAGATTGGGGCTTCTATAAAGAAAACAGTAGTGAATGGAGTGCTTACGGAATATGAATTTAAGCCATATGAAATTAAATTTCGGGGTGAATGTTTGGCTATACTGTGAAAGTAACTGGTAAGCAATGTCACTACGGACATAAATGGCGAGACCGCGGTGAGAAACGAATAATGGCACTAAGCTATATCCAGGAAGACAGAAATCCGAAGGATCAGACTTTTCATCGACCTGTGTTTCACAAAGTGCCAAAACAGCCGGTTTGTGGCGAGAGAGATGGGTATACGTGGCAAAGAAATTGTTCCGTAACCCACGAATATTGCAGAACTGCACACAGAAATCCCTCATCAATGCAAACTACAAAACATGTATAGAAACATGTATAGATTGACTTGCATTATGTTGATTTCTGAGAAGAAACAAATCTCCTTCTGGCCCATAATAACAGAGTGGAAGTTTGTTTCGAAAGGAGATTTAATTCAGTTTTCTCAAGTCAAGATCAAGATCAGCCACAAAGCCAATTTGTAAATCGTTCTGGCAGGAGTGAGTAAAATCCATCTAAGAACTCATAGGTAATATCAAACTCCGTTGTAGTATTTCCTGAATAGCTTCCTTTGGATTGTGTTTCCTTCACAATATGAACATTTTTCGCCATCATTATACACGTGGACATTCTAATTCTATTCAGGAATCTCTCCCGAAGAATACAAATTGGCTTCTATTTGAAAATTGTCAGTCATGTCCCGTCCAGTAATGACGAAAAAATGGCAAACGGCGTATAGACGACACACATCATGTCTGTATTAAAAAATACCGCCACACATATAAGGACCTTCGATGTAGTCCCCCACCGTTCTTCGTCTAACCAAATTGAGTCATCTCCATCATCGTCATCATAATTTCCATCCAAATCTAATAACGTTCAATTTTTCATCTCGAACATCCGTCTGCTGTATCCATTCGATGGTTGATGTAAAACTCTCCCACCCCATCGGGACGACCAAGTCTTATCGTAAACTTGAACCTAATGAGACCATATTCTATCTACGATCGCTTCATGCTGATAGACGCATACCGATATAATATTGCAAAAAAAAAGAGGAGGAAATCAAAAGGAAATAAAAAAGGGATACCAGATAAGGAGCTAAAGGACGAAATAAAAAAATAAAAAAAAAAAACATTCCAAGACGACAGACTTAATGCCAGGTACCATACGAAACGGCTAAGAAAGGAGAAAGCAGAATTCTTTTGATGGAAAATTGAATTGGCATCGATGTATGTATCTATTGCACTATCTTCGATTAGATTTCTTGTCAGTTGTTTGCTTCAATGTCGCTTTTCTGATTTACCAAAGCGGAAAATTGTCGATTATCGTGCGAGAATGCCTTTCATACGTGAATTCACTGGAGAGGTGTTAAATAATCTGGTAAATGCAAGCAGTTGACGGAAAGGTTTTTGTTTTATTCATGAAATATGTTTACAAAATTGATAACTTCCTGCGAAGCCTCGGCTTGTCTGCAGAAGATTGGTTTTCTGTTTTGGTTTAATCATGAAGTGAGTTTAAAATCTATATTACTTACTTACTTAGCGGGCGCTACAGTTCGGGGTGAACCTGGGCCTCAGCCAACATGCCTCTCCACTTAGCACGATGTTTCGCTAGTCTTTTCCAGTGTCGCACGCCCAGTTGGTTGAGGTCCCTTTCCACCATTAGATGCGGCCGTCCTCTATTTCTTCGTCCCTCGGGGTTGGATTCAAAGGCTCTACGGGCTGGAGCTTTGGTGTCCATTCGCTCTACATGGCCTAGCCATCTTAGGCGCTAAATCCGTAGACGTCTGACTAGACTCATGTCCCTGTACAACCCGTACAGTTCGTGATTTAATCTTCTCCTCCAACCCAATCACACGCAGAATCTTTCTCTCGAAACGACCAAGGATTTCCTCATCCGCTTTAGATAAAGTCCATGTCTCTGCGCCGTATAACAGGACCGGGATAATTAGGTCTTATATAAGGTCAACTGGTGTCGTTGTTCCAGGTCACTGCGGAGCCGAGGTAAATGAAGTCCTTAACTACCTCAAACTTATATCTGCCAATATGCACGTTCTGTCCAAGACGTCGGTGGAAAATGTCCTTTTTCGATGACAGCAGATATTTAGTCTTGCCTTCATTAACTGCCAAACCAATTTTTGCCGCCTCCATCTCAATACCCGCAAATGCCTCATTGACATCTCGCTGTGATCTACCTATTATGTCAATGTCGTCGGCGTATGCAAGGAGTTGAGAGGATTTGAAATAGATTGTGCCTCTTGTACTGGCCTGTGATTTTTGCACAATCATTTCTAATACGATGTTAAAAAAATCACACGATAGCGCATCGCCTTGTCCAAATCCTTTCTTGCCTCCGAAACTATCGGTCAGTTCTGCACCGGTTCAGATGGAGTAGCGAGCGTTCTCCAGAGTCATCCTGCAAAGTCTGACGAGCTTAGCAGGAATGTCAAAAGTAAAAATGGCGTTATATAGTTCGTCTCTAATTACGCTGTCGCATGCGGCCTTGAAGTCGACGAATAGATGCTGGGTGTGAACTTGAAATTCATTGGTTTTCTCCAGGATCTACCGTAGTGTGAAGATTTGGTCGATGGTGGACTTCCCTGGTCTGAAGCCGCACTGATAGGAACCTATCAGCTTATTTACAAAAGGCTTCAGGCGTTCACACAAAACGGCAGATAAGATTTTGTAGGCGATGTATGGAGACTTATTCCTCTATAGTTGGCGCAATCAGAGGGGTCTCCTTTCTTGTGGATCGGGCATACGATGCTGAGACTCCATTCCTCGGGCATGCTTTCCTCTAACCATATCTTACGGATGAGCTGGTGCATGCTCCCAACCAGGTCACCCCCAGCTGCCTTGAAGAGCTCAGTAGACAGTCCGTCTGCGCCAGCAGCTTTATTCGACTTGAGCTTCGATATGGCAATCTTAACTTCGTCGAGGTCAGGGAGACAGAATTCTCTGCGGTCTCCGTCGATTAGAAATGGATCGTTCTGCCTGACAGCGGTATATTGACTAACATCGACGTTATACAGTCTGCAGAATTGGTTTTTCCATATTCTCAGCATCGACTGCGGTTCTACTACTAGGTGTCCGTTCTCATCCCTGCAGGCTTCCGTTCTGGCTTCATAACCTTGGCATGTTCGCTTTTTCTGTTGATAAAACTTTCGAACGTCACGCCTGCAGTAACACCTCTCCAAATCCTCAATCGCGTGCTTCTCGTGCTCTTTCTTCTTTCTTCTGAGAAGCTTATGCTCCTCCCTTCTTTTTAACTCGTAGAGCTCACGAGCTGCTCTTGTTCTTTTATGCAGCGAGGCCTTATATGCATCCCGCTTTGCTGTATGAATCCTCCTGCACTCGTCATCGAACCAGGTATTTCTTCGTGGTGGAGCCTTGAAACCCAAAACTTCGGATGCAGAGCTTTTCAGGGCTTGTTTGCAAAGGCTCCACTGCTGTTCTATTGATAGCGTGGAGGATTGAGGTGTATTGGAGAGCTTATGGGAGACGCGATCGGTAAAAGCACGAGCGGTTTCTGGCGATAGTAGCTTTCCGACGCCATAACTTTGTATTCGTACTCTACTTCGTTACGGTAGTGATATCCGTAAGCGCATCTTGGCTACTACAAGATAGTGGTCCGAGTCGATGTTAGCCCCTCGGAAAGTTCGAACATCAAGAATAGTGGAGGAGTGTCTGACGTCGATCGCGATGTGATCAATCTGGTTGGTAGTCGATTGATCAAATGACCGCCAGGTGCCTTTGTGTATATCGAGGTGCGGGAAGCGCGTCTGGCTAGAAGGAGATTTCGCCCCTTAGCAAGATCAATTAGCCTGTGTCCGTTACCGGAGGTGATGTCGTGTAGGCTATTTTTTCCGATGACTCGTTCAAATATGCTTTCCATACCCAGCTTAGCATTGAAGTCTCCTAGTACAATTTTGACGTCAAAGCTGGGACATTGGGCATACGTTCTATCTACTTAATGCGGTGATAAGTAGCACAATATTTCCCCGAAAGCGAATCCGCACAGCAACCTGGCGATCTCCGGATGGTCGAACCGACAACCAAATCGACTGTGCTCATTGACGCAAGACACTCGTCAAACATCCTGGATGCTCGAACATTCAAGGGGGCAAACGTCGATGCTTTGACAAAGCCTGTTTTGATTAAGACACTAACTTAAGAATAGGTTTTATTTAAACTGGGAATTTTAAATATGAAGGTTTAGTCATACTGAGCTCACTTTCTTTTGAAGAGTGAAGAGTAGAGGTCCTACTTCTCCTCTTTCTGGTACGACAGATAAAACGGTTTCTAGACAGGACTTAGCTTTTGAAGTAGAGAGACCAAAAAAAGATAAATGGTCAAGACTAGTGGTCTAAATAGCTAAATAGACACTTGTAACATACATATACGGTATCAGTGATGGAACAATCGTACTTACTTGAAGGTCTCTCTGCTAAAGTTCTTGAAAATGTTGCACTCCGGATGTTCAAGTAATCGAAATGCGATTGAACAATGGTGGTTCTCCAACGGTGAGATGTCGTTATACCTATAACACAAATTCAATCGTTCATCATCAAATCGCATATGAGTTTCACAAATCTTACCTGAGTGCCAATTCAGTGCGTGCATTTATCTGATATATATTATTATAGCCAGGATGATCGAGATCGTGACATATGCAGGATACCAGCAGGATAAGACATTCCAAGTCGCCGAGTCGTGATAGTAGATTTGCTTGACGTGTGATTGCATACATCTGAAGCAATAAAAAAAAAAAAGGATAACACAAAGCTAGGTTAATTGAATCTAATTAAGAACAACGTTGTTGTCCTTGTTAGGGTAGTGACAAAAGAAATACGAAATCATTTTGCAGTCTAAATAAAAGAAAACGAAAAAGAAACTATGTAAACCGGTCACCTTAAGTGCCATGAAGGACTTTTATTTCGCAATCATCATCATCATCTTTTCTGTCTTCAGCCACCCCGGCCCACTCGGCCCATTCCCTAAAGCAATCACATCCTTCGTCATATCTTCGTTTTTATTTCTCGTCTTTCGGTTTTCGAAATTAGTATCCTTTTGTTATCGTATTTATGTACGTCAGGAAATTTCGAATACAGGTCACATCACATCACATCATATCCTTTACCGGCACCCATACAACCTGGGCTACTTGTACGCCTGCTGAAGAGGTATTGTGCTAAAAATATCCTCGCTTGCAACTGTAACATCACCGTTGAATGTTTTATACATATGAACATATGTATGTATGAGTGCAGCTGTAAACAGAACAACCTAACGGCTAACAGCCCTTAATGGAAGGTAGTCATAGTCTTTGTCGTAGTTTCGTGATGAAGGCGTTCTACATTCTGCTTTTCATCCTTCATTTTTCCTTTCCCTCCCCTTTCTTCCATCTTTCAGTGGTAACGAACGATTAGTAGCAGGATGAAGAAGGACGAAAGTTGGCACAACGAGCCAAAGTGAACAGAGAAGTGCATTGTGTTGAGGCTTTGAATGGGAATTGTGAATTTTTAATGTTTCTAGGTACATTCCACCGTCCAATCGCGTGGTATGTGTTTCACTACCACTACCAGCTAATAAAAGCCAGGTGTGGCGAAACGAAGCAGTTAGCAATGAATAGCGCTTAAAATGGTTTCTAATGATATTAGATTCGTAAGAGGATAGATTAATTCGTTGAAAGTCCTGTTAATTAGTTGCGCAAAAGCTAATAAAAGTTTGTAATTGAAATTCAATGAATGATAGCGCGGAGAATGACGCACGGTAGCCGGAAAATCGGGACAAAAATTACGGTTTAATTGTTAGCTATAAAGGTACTCAGCTTTGGGAATAAATCTTATTAACATTTTAATTGTGTTTACATGTAGATTTCTTCCATTTTGTTATTTTGCGGATAGGATGCGAGCAGGGATACAAATGTGTCCATGAGAATTGTTGATGGGCTGGTGATACGATAAGCGCTTGGTAGCTGTTAGGATGGGATTATTAGCCACTTAACTGGATAAGGGCGAATAGGTCTCAGGAGGTGCTTCAGAAGGGTCTTTATGGGGGCTTTTGTTTAGGAACCTAACATACCACGTACAGAGCCGAAGATCACTGTCCTTTTTCGTTTCTTGCAAGGGTCATCCACATTGATCCGGTCCGTTTTATCCGAGACTTGTTGTTGTCTCTGCGCATTGTGGGGGGTTTTCCGGTTACAGTTCGCTAGACCATAGGCAAACCGACATTAATTCTGTTTTGTGGCGCAGGATACTCGCCATTCGTCCTCTTCGGATAGTAAATGTTCAAGGCCAGGAAAGGCTGCATAGACTCTTACTCGCTTTTTTAGCGGACCAGCACCCGTCGGCAGATGCTACCCGTAAGAGGCCTTTGTTAGTCTCTTACCATCGTTGAATGGCAACTAGTACTCTATATGAGATGAAAAAGTGATTGGCTCAATGGGTGTCACATTTCCTCAACCTTATATATGTAACTTGCGCCTGGAATTGCGGCCGAAATTCATTAGAGATGTATTTTGGACAACTTCACGAATCATGCATTTGGTGGAGGAGGTACAAATGACAGGAACATTGGAAGAAGCTTATAAAAGTTTATAAAGGGATGGTGTGAAATAGAAGTGAGATGTATACAAAGGGTCAATAGGCAGCTCATTGATTTCGCGGAAGATGAGACTCGTTTTCTTTGGTGGCGTTGAAGCTCATGAAGGTCCAGAGCCAAGCTTCTCTCAATCACCCATGTTCTGTGTGATTTATTCTTCACACAGGTGAAGTTTTGGTAAGTTAATTTCATCACCGAGGATGTCAGGAATGTCTTTCTTTCCTCGGTGGAGTTACAGCTCTTGAAGAACCAGAGCCTAACTTTTCTCAATCACCCATGTTGTGTGTGATTTTTTTTTTCACACGGGTGAAAGGGACCGACAGTTTAATGACGATTCCGATCGGCATGAGTCGAGGTTTTTCATGGCAAGCATACTACGGGGGGTTTTGCCAGTACCTGGCCGGGGAGAGACGATGCGAAATAAACATTCGATGGCGGTGGTGTTATCGGGATCCGAACTCGCTCATCGTCCGTCAGAGTCCAACACACTTATCACTGCGCCACCGCGCCCTCTCGGGAATGTGCAATGCATACTCGTAATAACGAATCCGTCCTGTTTTTTCAATAATTTGCAACAAACAATCATGCATCCTTTCAGGATTCATGTGCTCAATTTTAACTTAATTCCAATCTATATAACGAAATTAATACTTTGCATACTCATACCATGTGTTCCAACACGATTCCAAGCAGGCATCGTGAAATAGCTTAACCCTTAAAATCCCTTGAATCTGCAATACACTTTAAACACTTTTCAGAATAAGCCGTATACCTAAGAATAACCGCAACTACCATGTCGTCGCCCTCAAATCCTTTTTCTAAAAATAATTCACGCCGTAAGGTCAAGAGTGGGGAGTACCGTGTATCCTTTCTCTCTTGGTAAACGTGATACGTTCCTTCACTTTACATGAAAGACGAGATATTCCACATACGCCCAGATGTGCACGATTACTAACTACGTACATATGTATGTATATATGAGTGAAGTAAACCAATATCCTATAGTCTTTAAGCAACATTGAGATTATGCCTCGCATTCCTCTATTCCTAGTCCCATCATGGTTACTCGTATGTATGCCTCGTGAATAGGCGAAGGCAGAAGGGTGGAAGAACAATGCAGACGGTATTATGGTATGGAAATGAAAATTGTTTTCTGTACTTATCCCGGGGATAACAATAGAAATCCTTAAATGCATTGTATACGGTCATTTCACTCACAAACATAGTTGCATCACCACGACCATCTCGACCATCACCCATCTTCCGGACTCTTATCGATTGAACAGTATCGTCTATGTATAGGTATGTACATACATACATATGTACATACATGCATGTGTAGATAAGTGTCCGTAAAATAAAAGACAATCGAAAAAGACAACATCAAGTAGGATACAATATGTTGCACATCACTGAGCAAGGATAATATGTTGCATGAGAAAACACAAAAACGATACAACATCATGCTCACTGAGCGTAAGCACTTAAACAGTGAATTTCCGCAATAAAAAAAAAAGAACCAAATGAGAAATCAAATGAAAAAAAGTTAACAAACAAAGAAGGACATTCACTTTGTATATTCATGTGCAGCTCGTACATTCGAAACTGGTTTAGGGCTTTAAAGATGCATTCTGAAGCCTTTACTACCGAGTTTATAGAATCATATATGCAGATACTTGTAGACTCATTCGACTTTCGATACGCTCTTCCCGGCGAACGGCACAAGGATCAGGAGATATATACACATATACATACATATAAGTGTAAAGTTGCGGAACTAAAGTGAACTTCGGTGAGTAGAATCACAATCAACTACTGAACGAAAAAGGGAACACGTAAAGGTTTCCTAGTCATCCTCACATCCATTCATCTATACCAACATATGTTTGTACATCAACGTAGCTGTGAGCACGTAGGCACTAAAGAGATAGAGATATACAAGGGCATGTACAATATACACACATGCATACATATATGTATCTTTTGGGGTTAGGTGCTTAGCTGTGGGTATTGTGAGCGAGTTTGTCGACAGAGTGTCCTTGTAACACATTTAATGTTTCCTTAGGTCCTTTCTTCTCTCAGTTTTGTCTGTTCTTTTGCTTTGCTCCAGATTGAAACCATTTTGTTGACGGAAAGTGGGTGTATTATTCGACATCGTGGAGAACGAGTCGTGGTCGGTTTTCGTCGATGCGCCTAGTATCACAGTATACTCGTATACTATCAGATGAAGGCGCTCAACTAGGGTCGCTGTTTGTTTAGAGGTTATTCAGATGATGAAAGCGTTGTCTTAAAATGGGTCATTGATTTTCTTCTTGTTTCCCTCGCATTCTCGCTCTCTCTCTCTCTCTCTCTCGCTCTCTTAGATGATGATAAAGTGATGACAATTGGTTGGTCGGTTACTAGGAGGCATTTGCATGGCTTCTAGTTCGGTTAGAGGTTAAGACTTGGGTGACAACAGAAAGTTGTGAAGAAATTCCAGACGTAAAAGCAGATATGTATGTAACTTATTAACACGTAACTATGGGCACCGTGTGATTTTTGTTAGAAAATCATTCCTCATGAATGGAGTTATGATCAATTTTCAGAAGAGGGATGTAGCGGTAATCGGAATTCGAGCGAAAAACCTTTTTGACACACATTTCACATGAATCTTCGGAATACGAATATGATGTAACCGTCCACTCTCGGGCGCCATGAAATGTTTAGATGTCAACGACGAACACTTGCTGGTATACGTGCATATTTGCGGTTAGAATATCAGGAGTAGGAGCTCGATCCAAATCAACTAAATTTCTACCATTAAGGCGCTAAACGGACCATTGCACTGGTTGATTCTTTATTCTTATTTCGCAACAGCTTGTTGCTTCAAGTAAGGTGGCAAGCATTTTGTTCTTGTTATTTGAAAATTAGCAATTGAACAGGGGCTCCTAAAGTCGACTTCAAATTACCTTGTAACCAATGGTTAGCTTTGGTTTTTGTACCTATTTTAAAGGACATTCTGGACGGTCTGGAAGGTTTTATATTAGTTTTCTTTTAGTTAGTAAGTATAATGTTATCTGAAGTTTCTTTGCTTCATTTTAAATCCCTGATGATCAATGATACCGATTGTTGTCGTCCTAAGTCTACCAGCTTACCAGCTTATTATGTCGACGGCACAATGCGGGTCGAAGGTATAGAGGAAGAAAAATAGAGGATATAACGATATACGTTGCTGTTAAATGTCCGTATGTTGAACTGATGAGGGAAGACCGAATCAGGCAAGGAATTCCAGATTCGTATAGTTCGGTTAAAGAAAGATTCCTCATATTTGACGGTACGTCCATAAGTGGGTTTCAGGGTATATTGGTCATTATTCTTAGGACGTGTATGGTATGGTAAGGACCAGAGCCAAGCTTCTCTCAATCACCCATGTTGTGTGTGTTGTATAAAGTACCAATGGAAAGTAAAGCATTTGTATAACACTTTCACGTCTAGTCGAGTCGAGAAGCTTTCTCAAGGCAAGTATACTATGAGGGGTTTTGCCAGTACCCCGCCGAGGAGGGTCGCCGCGAAATAAACATTCGATGGCGTTGGTGTTATCGGGATCCAAACTCGCTCATCGTGCGTCAGAGTCCAACACGTCTTAGGACTGGTGTTACGGGAAAATGTTTAAAGGGTTGGAGTGCAATTGGCTGTCTCCTCTTCAGAGCATTTTTTCTGAAAGTAACGATAAAACAGGGAGAGGCAAGAGACATTCCTGCGGTATTCCAATTTTGAATTCTGTCTCGCAGATGCAATGAGGTCTTAGAGGCACCGGACCAGGCATGAGCGTTTAACACAAATTTAGGGCAATTGAATGCCTATATATAGGTATATAGATATACCCAGATCCAAGGGTCAGAAAAATGTCTTGCATCTATATAAGAAGTTCAGGCACTTCACAGCATTTTTGGTGAGACCAATTAAGATTGCTAGTGGCACACAAACCCAAGATGGACAGCTGTTCGGTTTCTAAGATCCAAGTGCTGCGAGTCGGTGATACGCTTGGACAACAGAAGACAATACTGGTTTTCGAAACATTACATTTTCCGCTTTGTTATTTTACCCATAAAATGATAATGTCGATGTCGAAATTCAATGAGCTTAACATAGGCTGCCGTTTGCTATTTTCAGCCGAAGATCAGTATCGTAAGGTAATTAACGAATATGTTAAGCTGAAGGTACTTTAGTTAGCAAAGGAATGGATTGACAAGTGGTCATTTATAAAAATGAGAGAGTATGGGAGACAAAGCGGAGCCGTGGGGAACACCAGCATTTAAAAAGTGGCTGTCGGACTTGAATCCATCCAAAACAACTTAAATTTAAGGATTCGAAGGCAGTTTCTAACCGATTGAAGAAAAGACTCATCAATCCCAAAAGCACTGGCATCCATGTGGAGTAAATATACGTTTAACACAATTAAAGTGTTCAAAAGCAGCATTGTCTACTATTCTGTAAAACTGAATAACTTTAAGGTAATTTGAAGCAATTGACGAAAGCTATTGAAGTCATTTCGCTAGGTTCGCTGCTGGGGCTCACTAGATTCGCTGCTGGGGCTCACTAGGTTCGCTACTGGGGCTTACTAGCTTCGCTGTTGGGGCTCACTAGATTCGCTGCTGGGGCTCACTAGCTTCGCTGCTGGGGCTCACTAGGTTCACTGCTGGGGCTCACTAGCTTCGCTGCAGGGGCTCACTAGATTCGCTGCTGGAGCTCACTAGGTTCGTTGCTGGGGCTCACTGGGTTCGCTGCTGGGGCTTACTAGGTTTGCTGCTGGGGTTCACTAGGTTCGCTGCTGGGGCTCACTAGGTTCGCTACTGGGGCTTACTAGCTTCGCTGTTGGGACTCACTAGATTCGCTGCTGGGGCTCACTGGGTTCGCTGCTGGGGCTTACTAGGTTTGCTGCTGGGACTCACTAGGATCGCTGCTGGAGCTCACTAGATTCGCTGCTGGGGCTCACTAGGTTCGCTACTGGGGCTTACTAGCTTCGCTGCTCGAGCTCACTAGATTCGCTGCTGGAGCTTACTAGATTCGCTGCTGGAGCTCACTAGCTTCGCTGCTGGGGCTCACTAGGTTCGCTGCTGGGGCTCACTAGATTCGCTGCTGGGGCTCACTAGGTTCGCTACTGGGGCTTACTAGCTTCGCTGCTGGGGCTCACTAGATTCGCTGCTGGGGCTCACTAGCTTCGCTGCTGGAGCTCACTAGGTTCGCTGCTGGGGCTCACTGGGTTCGCTGCTGGGGCTTACTAGGTTTGCTGCTGGGGTTCACTAGGTTCGCTGCTGGGGCTCACTAGGTTCGCTGCTGGGACTCACTAGATTCGCTGCTGGGGCTCACTGGGTTCGCTGCTGGGCTTACTAGGTTTGCTGCTGGGACTCACTAGGTTCGCTGCTGGTGCTCACTAGGTTCGCTGCTGGGGCTCACTAGGGTTGCTACTGGGGCTCACTAGCTTCGCTGCTGGGGCGCACTGGGTTCGCTGCTGGGGCTTACTAGGTTTGCTGCTGGGACTCACTAGGTTCGCTGCTGGGGCTCACTAGATTCGCTGCTGGAGCTCACTAGCTTCGCTGCTGGGGCTCACTAGGTTCGCTGCTGGGGCTCACTAGGTTCGCTGCTGGGACTCACTAGATTCGCTGCTGGGGCTCACTGGGTTCGCTGCTGGGGCTTACTAGGTTTGCTGCTGGGACTCACTAGGTTCGCTGCTGGTGCTCACTAGGTTCGCTGCTGGGGCTCACAAGGGTTGCTACTGGGGCTCACTAGCTTCGCTGCTGGGGCGCACTGGGTTCGCTGCTGGGGCTTACTAGGTTTGCTGCTGGGACTCACTAGGTTCGCTGCTGGTGCTCATTAGGTTCGCTGCTGGCGCTCACTGGATTCGCTGCTGGGGCTCACTAGGTTCGCTGCTGGGGCTCACTAGGATCGCTGCTGGAACTTACTAGTTCAGCTGCCAGGGCTCATTAGGTTCGATGCTGGAGCTCACTAGGGTCGCTACTGAAGCTCACTAGGTTCGTTGCTGGGGCTCACTATATTCGTTGCTGGAGCTCACTAGGTTCGCTGCTGGGGCTCACTAGGTTCGCTGGCTGATAATTTATTTAAAAGTGCCGGATGCAGTGGTTAGTGTGTTGGTCTCTGACGCACGGTGACTGAGTTCGGGTTCCGGATAACACGAATGTTAATTTTTTTGTTTTTATACTTACACGCTCACTCAAGGCTAAGACCCTACAATGTCAGCGGGACGTAGTGGGAGCAGAAGGTAACAGGGAGAGGGAGAGGAGGTGCCTATTGACATTGGTCTTAAATATCCGCATATAGTATTGACGGGGGAAGATCGAACGAGGTAGCGCGTTCCACATTCGTATGGTTCGGTTGAAGAAAGAATATCTATATTTGACAGTACGACGGAAAACGGGCTTCAAAGGAAATCGTGAGCATTCCGGGAGAAGTTTTGAAGGGACGGAATACAACTGGCTATTTCATTAGAGCATTTATGATGAAAGTAACGATGAAACAATGAAAGGCAGGAGACATTCCTGCGATGATCCAGCGATTGTAATGAATTTGTGATGCTGGAATTTTCTATGAATTTTATCGCGCGATTTTGTATTCGGTCCAGTAAGTACAGTGAGGTCTTAGATGCACCAGAACAGATATGAGCGTTGAACTCCAACTTAGGACGAATGAACGCCTTATGGATTGTAGCCAGATCGGAGGGTGAGAACAATTTCTTGCATCTGTGTAGGAAACCTAGGCATTTCGCGGCATTTTTGGCGACACTAAATATGTGATCGTTCCAACGGAAATTAATAAGCTTAACATACCCTGCCGCTCACTATGTACAACCGAAGTGCAGGGTCGTAAAGAAGTGAACGAATATGAGAAGCTGAGGGTACTGTCGTCAGCGAAGGAGTGAATTGGATTAGAAATAACAGACAAGAGATAATTTATAAAAATGAGAAAGAGTGTTGGAGACAAAACGGAGCCCTGGGGAACACCAGCACAAAGTGAGTATCAAACTTGAATCCGTCCAAGACAACTTGAATTTAACGATTCGAAAGGTAGCTCCTAATCCATAGAAGAAGTGAGTCACCGATCCCGAATGCACGCATTTTCAACAAAACTCTGTCAATTGCTTTCGAAATATCAAGTGCAACTACATATTTGGATCTTACCCATCTGGTGGAGCGAACGATTCCACTCCTCGGTGAGATATGCCATCAAATCACTAGTTTTTGCGGCTCGAGATATTTTATTAGTTGACGATTTATCAACGTTTCCTTGACCTTGGAAAGAAGGGACGTTAGTGCAATGGGTCGGTAATTGGAGAGAGAAGATTCGCCTTTTTTGGGAATGGGCCAAATGCTGTTTCCACCTACTCGGATAGAGCGCAGAAGAGTAGGAAAGGTGAAAAAGCTTACGCAGTGGTTTTGCCGAAGTAGAAGAACACCTCTTCAGAATTATTGGGGAAATACCATCTGGACCAGCGGATTTGTGTATGTCAAGTTCTTTAAGGGCCCTTGCAACTGTGTAAATACGGAAGTAATGAAACAGGGAAGCAATTCCTTGGATGGAGTCGGACATTGCATCAAACGAGTCGAGCGTGACGCCTCTGCCCAGGTTTGGGCTTCTGTAAAGAAAACAGTAGTGAATTGTGTGCTTACGAAGGGTGAATTTAGGCATAAGAAATTGAATTGAATTGTGGATGTTTGGCTATACTGTGTAAGCAACTGGTAAGCGATATCATTATCCGAAGGACCAGACTTTTCATCTACCCGTGTTTCACAAGGTGCCAAAACAGCCGGTTTGTGGAGAGAGACATGGGCATACATGGCAAAAACTGAATACAGAATCCCCCCATCAGTGCAAAACATTGACGGACGCAATACCAACTAAGCAGAGCCATGAAGTGAAGATCCGTCGTCGACAATGCAAAAACAAAATACCGTAGGTGTTACGCTATACGTCAGTGGTGTTAGGATTCACTCAGTTTGGCGGCTGTAATATGTCTGTACGTCCGCGTACGACGGCTGTCGCGGCGTCGCTCCTCGGCAAGGTACTGGCAAAACTCGCCATGAAAAAGCTTTTCGACTCACGCCGTTCGGAATCGGCATTAAAGTGTAGGTCCCTTTCACCTGTGTGAAAAATAAATCACACACAACCTGGATGATTAAGAGAAGCTTTGCCCTGGTCCTTCATGGGCTGTAACGTCAACCAAAGAAGAAAAAAAATACCAACCCAACATGCATTCTCTAGCACATTCAATGATTTAAAATTATGGATCCAAGGACCACACTTATTTAAAGCCATACTGGGAGGGCATGGACTTGGGCATCCAGGGTAAAGTTGTTGATGGCTTTCAAACTGGCGAGATGCCAGCAACGATTCAATGCCCGGCCCAAGTTTACATACAGCCTCCTCGTGGCGCCCTCGCCAACACCCGTTAAGAGGTCCTGACCAGACTGGCGGTTGTGCGACAGGTCAACAACCCGCCCATGTAAAAAAATCATGTTATGAACGAGCAAACTGCTGTACACTCCCGGAGCTGCTCATAAACTTGAAAGCATCCTCACGCAGTACAAGACAGGTATAACTGCGATCCAGGAAGTATGCTGGATAGGAAACGGGATGTTAAGGAAAAAAGATTGTGACATCTATTACAGCTGTTACCAAAAATGGCTTGCCATCAGATCCCTTCAATCCTAGCGTCGATGTTTTGGTAGGGAACATCCACTAATCGGCATGTAACAGAGCGGCTTCCGGCCGACTAACCGACTATGGACAAATTCTTTACACTTCGACATATCCTGAAAAGGACCAGAGAGTTTCAAATCGACACCTACTATTTTTTCATCAACTTTAAATCCACATATGGCAGCATTCATCGCAAAGACGTGCCGTTGTAGAAGCCTTCAAGGCGAGTGGAGAACAGGCGAAATGAGCTGGTCTTAAAGTTAATAAGAATAAGACAAGATATAAGTTATCAGCATTAACTATTATGTATAATTAATTAAACTTTTTAGAAACAATAGTTGGCAGCACTTTTCGCGAGCATTCTAGACAAGCAGAGCATTCCCATTGGCTTGGCGTGGGTTCAATTAAAAGTACTTTCCTTCGCTTGGCTTGTCGTGGGTTCGATAGAGGTACTTTCCTTCGCATGGCTTGGCGTGGGTCCGATAGAGGTACTTTCCTTCGCTTGGCTTGGCGTGGGTTCGATAGAGGTACTTTCCTCCGCTTGGCTTGGCTTTGTGGGAGAGCCTATAAACGTTCGTTGGCGTCCACACTCGAGTCAGTCTACGACGAGTGTTAAAAGCATCAAGTCTTCATAGAAGACAAACCGTCCGAGGTAAAATTACTAAAAAACTTATTTGTGATGTTAGTTTTAAATTAAATAATAAATTAAATAAAACAAGTTGTTGATTCATTGTGAGTTTGTTATAAACTTATTTAACTTTAATTTATATGCTGTCAAGCAAAAACCGACCCATCGCTTACCAGGTTTATATACCTGGGGGCAAATATAAACTCCACAAACGACACCAGAGTGGAGATCCGGCATAGTATCGCCCTTGGCAACCGCTGCTACTTGGGTTTGTCTGAACAACTTGGGTCAAAACTCCCCACTCGAAGAACCGAATTCATGCTTCACAAAACGCTTGTATGCTGATAAGCAGGACGGCAGAATTGATTTTGTGTTCTTTGGAAAGAAGAATTCTGCGTCGGATATTTGGTCCTGTCTGTGAGGAAGGCGAATGGAGCAGAAGAAATAACCGAGAACTCTACGAGCTGTACAAAATTGTGGATATAGCCGGAGGGCATGAACGCCAACGATCTGGCTTAGAGAATCTTAGACTCCGAGCCTCCTGATTCGAGAAGGAGAGGAAGATGCAAGTAACCGCGGATGCAAGTGAACTTGGAAGCGGCGTGCCCGGCGCCCAGGCTCAGATCCTCCATGGTCACTGGCCTTTATATTCAATTTACTTAAAACGTTGTGAGAAAATAAAATTGAAAGTCGTGTAAAGCCATTCGTCAATCAGCTAACGACACCCTCCCTCGAGCGTGCTCCTGATCTGGTCAACTACAACAACGTCCTTTGGGCCATAAACAGCTTTGAACCCTACAAGTCTCCGGGACCGGATGGGATCATACCAGCTGAGCTCCAGCAGGTAGCAGATATCATCCTCCCCTGGCTTGTGGTTATATACAATAGTTGCCTCTCCCTTTCCTACATCTCCAGCAAGTGGAAGGTAGCCAAAGTCATTTTCATAACCAAGGCAGGCAAAAGCTCCCACACGTATGTAAATGACCAATGGCCTATTAGTCTCACTTCTTTTCTATTAAAAACTCTAGAGAAGATTTTAGACATACACATCCGGTATAGCTGCATCTCAGGAAGGCTGTCGGATAACCAACATGCCTACAACAAAGGCAAATCGGTGGAAACAGCACTCCACTCATTGGTCAGCAAAATAGAAAGGTCACTGGAACGTAAGGAATATACTCTAGTCGCCTTTCTCGACATTGAGGGTGCCTTTAAAAATGTTGAACAATGGGCCGTCACCAAAGCGCTGACTGATCTGGGTGTTACGGGATCAGTGATAGAACTGGTACGACAGCTGCTAATACAAAGAGTTGTCAAAGCCAACTTCGCTGGTGCCGTCTCAACCAGAATGGTCAGCAAAGGTACACCACAGGGTGGAGTACTCTCCCCTCTCCTCTGGAACGTGGTGGTCAACGAACTACTGCTGTTACTGGAGCAGGAAGGGTACGCTGTGATCGCCTATGCGGATGACATTGCTATTGTCGTCACAGGAAAATTTCCCAGTACTCTATGCGACCTTATGCAGAGTGCACTACATACAGTAGAAACCTGGACACGGTACTGTGGACTTGGGGTGAACCCAAAGAAGACCGATCAAGTACTGTTCACTAACAAATATAAAATTCCGCCCCTCAACCCACCGACCCTGGGTGGAACTCAACTAACAATCAAAGAGGAGGCTGAATATGAAACCCAATATTCTTGATCGGGTCAAGAAAGCAACTGTTGCCCTCTACAGCTGTAAGAAAGTAGTGGGCAGGAGGTGGGGTCTCCAACCAAGCATTATGTACTCCTGTATGGCGTCGTAGTCTGGTGGACTGCTCTGGACAAAGCAGTCAATCGCAACCTTCTGAGGAAGGTACAAAGATCAGCCAGCTTATATGTATATAAGCGGAGCGATTAGATCAACCCCCACGGAGGCCTTAAATGTTCTACTACATCTTCCACCATTAAACCTTTTCAGCAAGCAAGATGCTGCATGCGCGGGCCTAAGAATGAGAAGCATAAGAAAATGGCCCACATCTCAAAAAGGCCACACCTCTATTCTAAAACACTTCAAAGTACCCATGGACACTGACTACATCAACCCGCAGAATGTGTTCACCAGGAAATTCGAAGTTGTCTTTCCATCCAGGGAGGAATGGGCCGAAGGGAAAGTCATATCAAAGGACTCGATCTCCCTCTATACCGAGGGCTCTAAGATGGAGTCAGGTGTAGGCAGTGGGGTCTACTCCAAGAAACTTGACCTCAACCTATCATTTAGACTCCTAAATGACTGTAGTGTGTTTCAGGCAGAAATAACTTCGATAACGGAGGCCTTGGCATGGCTCAGGATCAATGTAATACCCACAAAGGATATTATCATTTGCACGGATGGCCAATCTGCGATAAAATCCCTGGAAGCGGTAACCCACTAATCAAAGACATCTCTTAACTGTCGCCTATCTCTAGATGAGATGGCTGAGCAGTTCAACATTAAAGTTTTGTGGGTTCCCGGGCATAGGGATACTCCAGGAAACTGCGCGGCTGACGAACTCGCAAAGTTAGGGTCAAGCACACTCAGCCTACCTACCCTCGGGTACCTAGAAACACCAATAAGTACGGTAAAGCACATGATAAAGCTTCGAACCATAGAGGAGACCAATCTCCAATGGAATGAGAGCAATATCATTTTTATCACCAAACAATTGTGGCCTAAGTTAAACTTAGAACGAACCAGGGACCTGGTGGCAACCAAAAGGGCAACCTTAAGCACTCTAGTGGGTGTCATTACAGGTCACTGCACCATTGGAAAACACGCCGCCAGACTGGGGCTACCCTACAATGACTTCTGTCGCGGCCGCATGGACGAGGAGGAGGAGGAATCAATACACCACCTCCTCTGCTCATGTCCCTCTTTTGCGAACCGCAGAGGATTCACCTCGGCGCGCCCTTCTTCGACAATCTGAGTGAGGTAGCAAACCAAAAAATAGCTCAACTTCACCGCTTTATTAGATGCACCGGTTGGTTCCCAGGTAGCGGATAAGGGTAACCTGATCCAGGTGGTATCACAATGGGCCTGTTTCGGCCTAAGTGTGGCTTACGCCTACCACGTCAACCTAACCTAACCTAACCTATAGCCATTCGTAACGTTTAGTATCAAGCACTTCCCTAGCTTACCTGACTAATAATGACAAGACATGTGCTTGAGGATGTCCCTATGGCACAGTATGCACATGTATGTAGTATCAATAGAGAGCAATTTGTGCAGCTGAACAAAAGCAGATGGAACAGCTGGAGAAGGAGATGAATGCTGCCAAAAATAAGTGCTCACAAACACTTGCATGCAATGGCGGCATCTTCCTCCCAGAAAATCCTCTTCAGTAATCATTTGCCACAAGAAAAACTTCCGCCAAGTTAACGTTGCCTACGCCGATGACGTTGCCATCGCAATCTCAGGTAAATACCTATCCACACTGAATGACCGCATGCAACGGCATTCTCATTTCTGTGCAAATGGGCGCATAGTAGCGGGCTCAGGATTAATCCCCAGAAAACGGAGCTCGTGCTATTCACCAAAAAGCACGAAATCCCGGAATACTGCCCTATCACTCTGCTCGATACCAGGTTAACCTATTCCCCTAGTGCCAAATTCCTAGGCATTATACTCGATAGGAAATTAACTTGGAAGAGTAATACAACTGAAAGAGCAAAAAAAGCAACAATAGCTCTCTAGCCCAAGGAAAAAATGTAGATTCAACCCCAAGATCACCCTATGGCTCTACATCACGGTCGTTAGACCCATACTAATGTATGGAGTGATAGTCTGGTGGACTTCACTTGACAAGACAACATACCACAAACAACTCGAGAAGGTACAAAGGATGGCATGTATGTGCATTACTGGGGCCCTTAGGTCCACACCAACGGCTGCGCTTAACATGTTACTAGACCTTACACCACTCGATATTTTCGGTAAGCAAATTGCCACACACACGGCCATAAGACTAAAAGCCAACTCGAATTGGGCGAGCTACGTCACTGGCCACTCCTCCATCCTGCAAAACAGGATAACTATGGCAGAAAACTTGGACCACACAGAACCCACCATAGTCTTGGACAAAAAATTCACGACGATCTATCCGGACAGGAAGAACTGGACTCGCCAAACTCATCCCCGCAGAAACTGTGTGGATTTCTAGACCGACGGGTCTAAAACCAAAGACGGGGTGGGCAGTGGAGTTTTCTGCAAACAACTCAAGCTATATAAAGCTCTAAAATGATCAGATCACTGCAGCGTTTTCCAGGCGGAACTGTTGGCAATAAAAGAGGCTTTATCCTGACTGAAGTGGAACGTAATATCCACCACGGATATTCGCATCTTTACAGACAGTCAAGCAGCCTTAAAGTCGTTGGAGTCCTATGTGTACTCATCCAAATCTAGTCTCGACTGTCGCAGATCTCTTAACGAGATGGCAGAACAGTTACAGTTTATCTGGGTACCGGGACACAGCGGCATTACAGGTAATGAGGAAGCCGACACACTCGCCAAACAAGGAACGACGCTACAATCAATCGTGGTTTGTGAGGGAGTACCCCTTACAACCATTAAACATAATCTGACCAATCTCGCCAGGGCCGAGACGAACCTGAGATGGACCCAGGGACATACCTGCGTCATCACCAGGCAAATCTGGCCTCGGCTTGACAGTCAACGCCCAAGGAGTATAATCTCCCTAAAAAGAACTGACATCTACAAAGTCATCGGTGTCATCACAGGTCACTGCCTCATTGGCAGTCACGCACAAAGACTAGGTATATTTCCGAATGATTTCTGCAGAAGCTGTCAGGACGAGGAGGAGGTCGAATCCATTCACCACCTTCTCTGTGCCTGTCCAGCTTTTTGCAATATAAGGAAGCGGTACCTAGGCTCTTACTTCCTTAACGATCTGACAGATGTTCAGAAAGTAGGGATACTTAATCTTCTTAACTTCTTAAGAAGCACTAGATGGTTCCATGAATAGGGGGGTAAAACCCCCTCGTGTGTTCTTCTCAATTCTGGAAAGGCTACGACCCTACCTACCTACCTACCTAACGTATTGTACAAGCAAACCTTTAAGTTAAAAAAGAAAACAAACTCCCGAACAAGGACGAAAATTAATATCACATTTCCTATCAAGGTAAAAGCATAAAAAAGGGGCAACTCACCATCTGTGCAACGCAGAAGCAATGCCGAAAATTATGAAACGGAACCTCATTGTAGTGTTTGTAGACCTCGTACAGCCATTCACGTAACGTCTCCAACGGTATGTGAAACTTGTTCGTGAATCCCAATTCGATGAACATGGTTTGCATAAGATGAATGATATCCGAATCACTCCAGTCGTATGAATCGAATGCGGGTAAACGTAATGCCGCCTTCACCTCGTCCGAGAACGTTGTCTCACATATCTCCAGAAAGCGTTTCTTCACTTCAGTATGCTTTGGTAAACTGCTCTTACGGTGCGGTGGTCCCATTGGACGTTTTGATAAACCTGCAATCAAACCAAGGGAAAAAAACGAATTAATTTCCTGTTTGTGTTTCGAAAGGATTTTCAATGTACTTGGAAATCCCTTACATACGAGGACACACAATATTCGGCTTTCTCAAATAAAATGGAGGCCATGCCGGATGTAATCTAGGGATGAATTTTCGAGACATCTACAAATGTCTGATGAAACATGGAGAATATAGACAGGAAGGACAAAAGAGATGGGTTGAAATTTCCTAAACTGAAGCCATGCCAATAATCACGATAGCATTCATCATGATAGACAACAAAAACAGAAAGCTTTGTTTTCGAAAAAGCCCATTTAAACTTTTTTCGAAAACATATTTAAAAATCCAAACGTATACATAAAATGTAGATCCTTCTATCTCTTCCATTGCCGTCAAGGCTTCTTCCCCCTTGGTTGACTGGGCACTAAGCCAACGCTAATGACCGGGATTTCCAGTCGGGTAATTAGAATTCATTATTTGAAAAACAGCTCTTTCCATAAATATTCTCATCTGATGGTCGCCTAGGGATACAAACTACTTCCATTGCATCCAGATGGTTATGTGGAGCGAAAAGTTTCTCCATCGACTCGACGTTACCATAACTACCGGATGTGAAAGAAGCGGATTAATGGTAGATTGTCTTGCGTTGCAGTTCGTTTTTTGTCCGGTAGCTCGCAAGTCGTAAACTTTTTGAATGATTTTTTGTTGAGCTCTTAGTTTTAATTAAGAGTCAACGAAATGTGGCAAGTGTAATTAAATACGAAATTAAATTTCAACTTTGAAAAACACATTCACTCAGAACGCCACAATCCGGTATGAACGCAGCATACATTCCAGGATCATGCAAAATTCATTGTTCAACATCACCATAAATTCCAATCAGTCGACTTTGCTTTTGAAGAAGAACGAGACACAAATTGATTAATGGAACTTAAATCCAGGTCGACATCCTTCGAACTTACTGCAACCGGATGGTTTCTATTCACACGGCAAATATTTGTCCTATCACCATAACATACGTTTGCTTCGTTGAACGAAAACGAAGGCAAGGCGACGCAGATGAATATCCTTGTTTCTACATTCTCGAGTCGAAGTGACGGGGCAGAATAATATAGAAAAGGATAAGCGATTCATCTATCATCTTCTTCATCGGCGCTTTGCATCACTGCTCCACTACTACCACCTACTATTGGTGATGGGCTTCGACGAGATACGTCGGATGCACGCCCTGGCATTCACAGTGCCTTTCACTCGTCTTTATTTATTTTATTCATTCAATTTCGTCAAGTAAACATTGACTAGTTGGCTATGTCTATCCTTAAGGCGTTTGAGAGTATTTTTGACAACCACTCAGGATACAGTCGCGAATGAAAATTCAATTCTTGTATGTACAAATGCATCTGAATCGGAATAGGAGACGAGATCATAAGCAAAAGATGACAAGATTACAAATTGCATCTGAGGAGGTGAAAAAGGTTTTATGTAAAAAATCGAAGGATACTAGTTTATAACAGACTGGATGGAACGTCCTTCAAGATAAACACAAATGCTTGTATGTTGTGTTTTCATTAAACTAGATTTTGAGGACATTCTAAATTTGTTTACTCATTTGTAAATTCCTTTTGATTCCCTTCGATCATATAAAGGGACATGAAGCTCTCCAGTCTAGATAATATTTCAATATTTGTTAATTGGCTGAATGGCTGGGTAATGTTAGGTTATCCGTAGCCTCCACAGGGAATATACACTTAGGCTGTGGCCACGCAGTGAGCGACTGAGCGACTATTCTGAGCGACATTGCTAAGCGATTACAAACCTGCAAACTTCTCCCACTTCCTCCCACTGCTTCTCGGTAATTTCTTTGTTCTTATAGTCTTTTAAACTATCTTGTCATAAGACTGGACGACTTTGAACAGCAGAAATCAAAATTTCCGTAGTGATTTTTCCCATTTTATAATTCGTCGCTCAGCGACAATCGCAAAAATTAAAACAGATTTGATTTCAGAGCGGCGTCGCTCGGTCACTTGGCGAAATCGCTCATCGGTCAGGGCCTACATGGCCACAGCGTTACCACTTCAACAGGAAAAAGCGAAGTAGAGTTGACCCAAAAAGTGAAGTAGACTCAAGCAAAGAGAAGCAGATCTCAAAATCATAGTCTTAGCATCAAACAATTTTTTTTTTTTATTAAAATAAAGTCTTGTTAGTAATATATTGCATTTATCTTTTTGGTTGGCTAGTGGCAAGATTACATTAGTTAATCTTATCATAACACCGTTTTTTTATTAAATACAACTATTATTTGATTTTTGTATTTTAATTATTACTATAAAAGTCTCAAAATGCATAAGTGTAGGTAGGAACATAGGTTGAAAAACAAAAAATTAGATTTCAAATATGCATACATATCACAAAATTAAGATTCAGGTATAAATAGTTGAATTTTTATTTTAATATATAATGGCCATTACTAAATTTGAACTTTTTGAAATAACATAATAATTCCATATGAGGTTCAAAAATATCGTTTTCGTCAATACTATTTTCTCTTATTAGTTCTTTGCAAAGCATTAAATGTTCTACCGTTTCACGTAGTAATTTATTTGTAGTATCTGATCTGATTTTTTGGAGTTCATTTCTGAAAATTTCCTTTCAGCTGCCGCCGAACTATGCGGTAAAACAGCCAAGTTTATCATGTAACTTGAGATTTCCTTAAACACAGGTTTTTCTAAAACATTGTCTGTTTTCTCTAACTCGTTCCAAAATTTAACAATGTCTCGGTCTCCGTCAAGTTTAAATTTTTCGATGAAAGCATTATTCTCTCTCATTAGCAATCGCCATTGAGAATTTGATGCTTCTAAATCTGAATCGAAGTGGAAAGGAAAAGCGTTTACAAGAGGTAAAATTGTTTGCATAGTCCTTCCTTGAATTTTCCTTGGCTTTAAGTACTGCAACATTTTGAAATCTGTATTTTCAAATTCAAACCGTTTTAGTAACTGACTGCATAAAACAATATAAAATTGCAAGCAATTTCTTTTCACTTCTTCCAATTCAACATTTTCCATTTCGATTTGTATCTGCTCGAATTTTATTCCGAAAAACTTTGCTGTATAGGAAGATGAAAATTCGGATTCGAGAAATCAGATTCAACCCCAATATGTTCGGGTCTTAAAAAATTTGTTTGGACGTTAGTAAAAAGCGCTTCAGTCGACGTGAAAATCAGACATGCTATTGAATTTTCACTTTGAAATAATTTATTAATTGAGTTGATTTCATTTAAAATATAGGAAAGGAAATAAAAATAAGCTTTGTTAGTAACCCAGGCAAAATAGATTCATTAAAGCCATCGAAAGCCGAGAGGTTAAAGTAATTTCCCAGTGCAGACCATTGCTCTTAAACTCTGTCTATTACACTTTGCAATGAAAGCCAGCGAGTAGAACTTACTCACAGAATTTATGTACTTCGACGTTAAAACACTCTTGAAATTCCTTGAAACTATCTTGTCGTTTTGGTATGGGAAAAATGATAGTATATGTCTCTTAATAATTTTTCTAAATGATTTGGAAGAGATTTGCACGAATAAGAAGCACATAAATTTAGCGAGTGACACGTATAGCCAAGATAAAACATACACAGATTTATTTCGCGCAATTTAGCCCTTACACCGTTTAAATCGCTTTGCTTCACAGATGCATTATCTGTCGCAAGTCCTATCATGTTACTAATAGGTATCCGAAGTTCTTGCATGTAAGACAATATTGAACTGGCTATTCCATTGGCTGTAGCATCATATAGCTTTCTTAATCCCAAAAATTTGTCCCTAATTCTATGCCATTTCCATCAGAAAAGAACACAGCAACTAACACCAAACACTTTGAAGAGCTAACATCAGTGGATTCGTCTATAATCAAAGAAAATTTTCTAACCCGGAACTGTGAAGCAATCTGCTCTCTAAAATATGACCCAATTACGTCTATCATGGCCGCAGCTCTTGTTCTACCACATTTTATCACCCCTTTTGTATCAGGAAAAATCTGTTCAAACAGTTTTGGAAAAGAATCCATTAAAGTAAACGGAAGTGTATGTTGAACGCAGGACATAACACAAACTATTTCTTTATGGAGTTTGCTTCTTGCAGCTACTTCCAATTCAGAATTGGTTTGTTTTATTGAATGTGAAATGAATGGTTAATGTACTGCTTCTTTTCTCTTTTTTAAATGGTTTTTGGTTTTAGCGTGACGTTTTAAGTTAGTTATATTGTTTGCTAAAGATTCACGACAAACCTTGCAGTATGCTTGGCCCTTGATTTGGCTTAACCAGTCTAACAATCGTTCCCATTCTTGTTTGTATTTTTGGTCATACAATTTCTTGGAACAGCTTGCTGCGTTTTCATTCGAATCGAATCCGAAGTTTGAATCAGAAAAATCAGATTCAGATTCAGAGGCTGGATCATCTCTTAAACAATGAAAGAAAAATCGCTTTTCAGCAACAAAACAGAAAGACGAATAAAAATAGTAATAACCTTGCCGAAACATCTACAGCTTCTTTTCTACTGAAGTCGCCACATACACTTCAGTTTTACTATTTTTTGCAAATCTTGATTGTTCAGAGCTTTTTGGAACAAAAATATCAAAAATGGTGCATAACGATGTGTTTATTAAATTATAATTTGGCCTACCAATCTTTATTCACATTCGTGATTACTTCAAAATATCTTTTCATCGCGTTTATAATAATTCTTTCAAGTATTTGGCTAACCTTTACCTTTTCAGAACAGACAGACAAGAACCAAAACCAAACCAAACGTATCACCTCTTTGACAGAGGTGATAATGAACGTCAGAAAATTCTAACTAATTTTGTGTTTAAAGTGAAGGTTATTCTTTTGAAATATGAATCTGAGCCTACTTGAATGAGTGTAAAACATTTTTAAATTTCCCTTTTTTGGAAGTAGATTTAAGGTTCTTTTATTAAAATTGAAGCGGATTAAATAAGGGATTTCTAAAGTGAAGTAGTTATAAAAAAATAAACAATAGTGCGAAGTAGGGAGCAGATTTGATTTTTTTTCCAAAATTGAAGTAGATCTACTTCAATTGAAGTAAAGTGGCATCGCTGCATGGCCACCCCCATACAATTCGATATGTTTTCATTTTTTTTTTTCTTCGCTCAGTCGCTCGTCGCTCACTGCGTGGCCGCAGCCTTAAGCCAGAGAGGCCCTTTGTGTTGCTACGAGGGGGGTAGACCTCCTATTCGTGGAACCACTTTCCGCTTCTTACGTAGTTAAGGAGGTCAGTTATCCTTATCCGCTGAACGTCAGTCAGGTCGTTAAGAGAATAGGATCCTACGTATCGTTTCCTGCCTTGGCAGAGAGCCAGACAGGCGCAGAGCAGGTGTTGAATGGATTCATCCTTCTCTCCGTCTTCGCAGCTACTGCAGAAGTTATTCGAAAGTTACCCTAGTCTTTGTTCATGGCTGCCAATAAGACAGTGAGCAGTGATTCTTCTTCTTTGGTGGCGTTACAGCCCATGAAGGAGCAGAACCAAGCTTCTCTCTCAATCACCCATGTTGTGTGTGATTTATTTTTCACACAGGTGAAAGGGACCTACAGTTTAATGCCGATTCCGAACGGCGTGAGTCGAGAAGCTTTTTCATGGCAAGTTTACTACGGGGGGTTTTGCCAGTGCCTCGCCGAGGAGGAACGTCGCGAAATAAACATTCGATGGCGTTGGTGTTATTGGGATCCGAACTCGCTTATCGTGCGCCAGAGTGACCAGTGATTACGTCAACAATTTTATCAATGTCGGTTTATTTTAGGGAGATTAGACCCTTGGTTCGCTTACAATAAAGTCGAGGCCAGATTTGGGCGGTGTTTAGGCAGGCATGCCCTTGGATCTATCTCATCTCAGTTTAATGGCTGCTAGTAATATACCTGCGAGTGCCATGTTTGCTTGTTGCGTCGTTCCTTATCTGGAGAGCATTTCAACTCTTCCATTTCCTGAAATATCGCAGCGTTTTGGTACCCATAAGAGGTGTATGTTAAACTGCCATCTCGTTAAGAGATAGGCGGCAGTCAAGGCTTGCTTTAGAAGTGTACACATAAAACTCCAGCGATTCCAGCTTGACTGTCAGTGAGGATACGACTATCAATAGTATGTATTACTTCAGCCAAAACAGGGCCTTCTTTATTGCCAACAATTATTGCAATCGCTGCAATGATCCGGTAGTTTTAGAGCCTGGCTCAGATTTAATTGTTTGCAGAATACTCCACTTCCCATTCCGTCCCTGGTTTTTGACCCATCAGTGTAAAAGTCCACATAACCCTTGCGAGCTTGCGCTTCTCGGGACCAATTTTTCCTATCAGAGTATGTTATCTTGAATTTTTTCTCAAAGACTGTGGTCGGAGTTTTCTGCCAAAGTTATCCTGTTGTTCAGGATAGAGAAATGGCCAGTAATATAGCTGGTCCATTTCGAGCTGGCCTTTAATCTGACTCCTGTTTATGTGGCTAGCTGCTTACCGTGGATATCGAGTGGGATTAGTTGGAGTAGCATGTTAAGCGCCACCGTTAGTGTAGATCGTTGGGACCCTGTAATGAACATACAAGCTAGCCTCAGTACCTTCTCGATTTGTATGTGGTACGTTGTTTTGTCCAGTGCAGTCCACCATACTACTTCCCCAAACATTAGAATAGGTATAACGACAATGATCTACAACCATAGGGTTAGTTTGGGGTTGAATCCCCATTTTTTCCCTAAGGTTCTCTTGCAAGTGTAGAGAGCTATGGTTGCCTTCTTTGCTCGTTCGGTTAGACTGTCTTTCCAAGTTAGTTTCCTATTAGCTAAATGGGTATGTTAACAAACAAGCAATGGAGTCGTTGTCAGAAAGCCATTAGAGAGGCCGCCCCAGATATACTCGGTTTGAGCCACCACCGTCGAGAAACCCCTGGTTTGACGATGAGTGCAGACAGTCCCATGTAGAGAAACAGAATGCATACATGGCCACATGGCATCGACGGACGAGAGCTGCCCGCGAGCTCTATGAACAGAAAAGGAGGGAGGAGCATGCGCTTCTGAGAAGGAAAAAGAAGGAGCACGAGAAGCGCGAGATTGAGGAGATGGAGAGATGTTACAGCAGGAACGACGTTGGAACATTTTACCAGAAAGTAAAACGAACATGCCAAGGCTATAAAGCCAGAGCAGAAGCCTGCAGGGATGAGCACGGACAACTAGTAGTGGAATCACAGTCGATGCTGAGATTGTGGAAGGACGACTTCTGCAGACTGTATAACGGCGATGATAGTCAAAATGCCGCCGTCAGGCAGAAAGAAGCATTCACAATGGACGAAGACGAAGGAGAATCCCATCCACCCGACCTAGACGATGTTAAGATAGCGATATCGAAACTTAAGCCTTGTAAAGCTGCTGGAGCAGACGGACTCCCCGCGGAGCTGTTTAAAGCAGCTGGCGATGAGCTGGTTAGGAACATGCACCAACTCATCTGCAAGATATGGTTGGAAGAACGCATGCCCGATGAATGGAATCTCAATATCGTTTGCCCGGTCCATAAGAAAGGAGACCCCTATGACTGCGCCAATTACAGAGGGGTAAGCCTCCTGAACATCGCGTACAAGATCCTCTCTGCCGTACTGTGTAAGTACCTGAAACCGTTCGTGGACAATCTGGTTCCTACCGGTGTGGTTTCAGGCCAGGAAAATCCACGATAGACCAAATATTTACACTACGGCAGATCTTGGAGAAGACCCATGAATTCCAGGTCGACACACACCATCTTTTCGTCGACTTTAAAGCCGCGTATGACAGCGTTTATAGAGACGAGCTATACAGAGCCATGTCATGTTTTAACATTCCTACCAAGCTCGTCAGACTATGCAGGATGACTATGGAGAACTCTCGCTGCTCCATTAAGGTCGGAAGCGACCCCTTTGATGTTAAAAAAAGTTTTAGACAGGGTGACGCACTGTCATGTAATTTCTTCAACATTATTCTTGAAAAGATCGTGGGGGACTCTGCGGCCAATACAAGAGGTACGATCTACTTCAAGTCCACTCAATTGCTTGCCTACGCAGATGACATTGACGTTATTGGACGAACAAAGCGAGACGTCAATGAGGCGTTCGCAAGCATTGAAGCAGAAGCGGCGAAGGTGGGTCTAAGGGTAAATGAGGACTAGACCAACTATATGCTGTCATCCAAGAAAGACGCACAACACCGACGTCTTGGTCAGAACGTCACCTTCGGCAGCTATATTTTTGAAGTAGTCAAGGACTTCGTCTACCTTGGCTCGATAGTGACAAGCAGCAACGACACCAGCGCTGAGATAAAACGCAGAATAACTCTTGCCAATCGCTGCTTCTTCGGGCTCAAGAGGTAATTGAGTAGTAGAGCCCTCTCTCGAAAAACTAAGGTTTCCCTCTACAAAACCTCAATCATTCCGGTCCTCTTCTACGGCGCTGAGGCTTGAACGTTATCAAAAGCGGATGAAGAGGCTCTTGGATATTTCGAGGGGAAAATTCTGCGTGCAATCTTTGGTCCCGTTTGTGTAAACAGAGAATGGAGGAGGAGATTCAACCAAGAACTGTACGGGCTGTACAGCGACATCGGCCTGGTAAGACGTCTTCGGATCTAACGTCTAAGATGGCTAGGCCATGTAAAGCGAATGGACATCAACGCTCCGGCCCGAAGAGTCTTCGACTCCAACCCCGAGGGACGACGCAGCAGAGGACGACCGCATTTATGGTGGCGCGCACAGGTGGAAGGCACGACGTTCGAAGATTTTATCAGCGGATAAAACGAATGTCTCAAGGCTATAAAGCCCGAACGGAGGCCTGTAAGGATGAGAACGGACACCTAGTAGTAGAATCGCAGTCGATGCTGAGAATTTGGAAAAACCACTTCTGCAGACTGTATTACGGCGATGACAGCCAACATACCGCCGTCAGGCAGAATGATCCATTTTTTAACGACGAAGATCGCAGAGAATTCTGTCTCCCTGACCTCGACGATGTTGAGATTGCCATGTCGAAACTCAAGTCGAATAAAGCTGCTGGCGCAGATGGACTGTCTGCTGAGCTCTTCAAAGCGGCTGGCGGTGAGCTGGTTAGGAGCATGCACCGGCTCATCTGTAAGATATGGTCAGAGGAAAGCATGCCCGAGGAATGGAGTCTCAGCATTGTTTGCCCGATCCACAAATAAAGGAGATCCCTTGGACTGCGCCAACTATAGAGGAATAAGTCTCCTTAATGTCGCATACAAGATCTTCGCTGCCGTTTTGTGTGAACGCCTGAAGCCATTCGTAAACAAGCTGATAGGTCCTTATCAGTGTGGCTTCAGGCCAGGGAAGTCCACCATCGATCAAATCTTCACACTACGGCAGATCCTGGAGAAAACCAATGAATTTCAAGTCGATACACACCATCTATTCGTCGACTTCAAGGCCGCATACGACAGCGTAATTAGAGACGAACTATAGAATGCCATGTTTACTTTTGACATCCCTGCTAAGCTCATCAGACTATGCAGGATGACCCTGGAAAATGCTCGCTGCTCCATCCGAATCGGTGCAGAACTGACCGATAGTTTCGAAGTCAAGAAAGGATTTAGGCAGGGCGATGCGCTGTCGTGTGATTTTTTCAACATCATATTGGAAATGATTGTGCAAAAATCACTGGCCAATACAAGAGGCACAATCTATTTCAAATCCTCGCAACTCCTTGCATACGCCGACGACATTGACATAATAGGTAGATCACAGCGAGATGTCAATGAGGCGTTTGCGAGTATTGAGATGGAGGCGGCGAAAATTGGTTTGGCGGTAAACGAGGGTAAAACTAAATATATGCTGTCATCAAAAAAGGACGCTCACCACCGACGTCTCGGCCAGAACGTTTGTATAGGCAGATATAAGTTCGAGGTAGTTAAGGACTTCATACACCTCGGCTCCGCGGTGACTTGGAACAACGACACCAGTTTCGAAATCAAGCGCTGAATTACTCTTGCCAACCGCTGCTTCTTTGGGCTCAAGAGGCAACTGAGAAGTAGAGCCCTCTCTCGTAAGACCTTAATTATCCCGGTCCTGTTATACGGCGCAGAAACATGGACTTTATCTAAAGCGGATGAGGAAATCCTTGGTCGTTTCGAGAGAAAGATTCTGCGTTCGATTTTCGGTCCCATAAACACAGAGGAGGGTTGGAGGAGATGATTCAATCACGAACTGTACGGGTTGTACAGCGACATGAGTCTGGTCAGGCGTCTACGGATCCAACGCCTAAGATGGCTAGGCCATGTAGAGCGAATGGACACCACAGCTCCAGCCCGTAGAGTCTTCGAATCCAACCCCGAGGGACGAAGAAATAGAGGACGGCCGCACCTGAGGTGGCGCGCACAGGTGGAAGGGGACCTCAACCAACTGGGCGTGCGGCACTGGAAGCGGCTGGCCAAAGATCGGGCCGGCTGGAGAGGGTTGTTGGTTGAGGTCCTGGTTCACTCCGAACTGTAGCGCCATCAAAGAAGAAGAAGAACTTGTTTCGATACTCTTAAGCCTAAGGTTTGTCCTAAAAACGCCTTGACCACCAATGTGCTGAAGGAGATGAATTTAGAATCCAGATCTATGGTATTCTCAGAAAATTGAGCATATGGTAGTGTAACACCCGCCTGAAGCACAAAATATCAGTCAAAAACAAAAAGGAAACACTCAATCTGCGCCAGTTTTCTGTGCACTCATGAAAGGAAGCATGGAGAGAAGACGCTTAAAATGAAAAATCCAAACCTAACAAGCCACAATAGAGCGAAGCATCAGTAAGGATGAAAATATCGTCACAGATTGGCACAAAGACAAAACGATGTGTTGTTGATGATTGCTGCTCTGCGTTATTATTCGTCTTCACATTGCCTCCTCATTAGCCGCAGGACACATGGTACATGCACCTACACGTGAAGGAGTGGCTCTGCTGACTCGTACTCTTGTAAGTACCTATGTGCATATGTATATTCAAAGGAATGCTCGTTCGTCGTAACAGCAACGTTTCCGTGCATCATCAAAGGAACGATATTAAAATACGTCAGCAAATTATATCAGATACATGGTGTACATATACATATACGCGGCGCACATGTCGAGCCTCACGGACAGGAACTTGTATAGTTAGTGGGTTGGTTGTCGGATTGTTTATTAGATTGTACAGACACGCAAATGACGCAACAAACAGTCAGCTATTTGTTGACTAGTGTAAATATTTGTACGAAAAGCTTAATACGGAACTCGTATGGAATGGGAGTTACCTAAATTCGAAAGTTTCAGAAGACATTATGATGACCAACTAGGTATGGACAATGCCTACCAATCATCATGCAGTAGTACAAGTAAATCACAAACTTATTCAGTTAGCCGAGATGTCAGCCACTTAGGTCAACTACCATATATGCCAGTGATGTGCCATTCATACATGCATGTACCCTGAGATATTTTTCTGGAGATTTTTCTATTCACAATTGGGTCACGTCGTCATTGGAACATGTGTTTAGCGCTGTTTCAGTTTCTTCAATGACCGACTGTATGACACCATTTATTTATGTTGCAGTTACGAGTATATTGCTGTTAAATAGAATTACAACTGAGATGAAATCATCTGCTCCATTACGTTGTATATTTGTACTACTGCCTACTGCAACGCCTCGTGGATGTAGGTGGCTTGGGCTTGAGTTTTGCTGTCATGGACGTAGGTAACAGCTGTCACTCGTATGAATGTCCATTAACACCGATTTCTGGCATTTACCAACTGTCAAATTGACTCGACAATTCTATTAATAAAATCATGAATGTGAAGCTTCCTAAGAAGATAGTACCGTAAATCGAAAATCTCTTCACAGTTTTATGGACACATCTAACCACATCATTCACCAACCAGGCCAAGTCGGACGACGAATCCGAGTGAAATATAATTCAATATTTTCGATAAGACGTTCGAGAAGATGACATGCCAATTTGCCCCCAGCTCGAGCGGAAGGATATTCATCAGTAACAAGAAGTGGAAACGAAAGTTCTTCCCGAGCACAGGTGTGCCTGATGAGCAAAAATTAGACGTTCCGGAAGCTTGTTTCACGTCCCTTTTCAAAATCTATGTCGAATTCCAAAGCCTTGTAATTCTGTAGCTCTGATTTTATGTCATTACCAGTGATAATCATCATAATGCTTCTGGCTGTTAATAACTTGGTCTACGTGACACGCACGCACATTTTCCTGCCTTACACCCCAGTCTTAACCGAACTCATAGAAACACATTCCGACATTTTCTTCGAGAAGTAAATATTTTTTTTATTGTTAGCTTACCATGGTATCGGGTAGATAAGGGATTGGTTACGGTGGAATCCGCATAATTGCGAGTGACAGGTGATGAAAAACACATTCGCGCTCACTGGTGTTATGGAATTCTTTTACGACAAATTAGGAATTTATTTCTGGTTTTGCTTTGAGCTTGAAATTCAAGGTAAATGGTCTGACATTCAGCACATGGCACAGGTGAAAAGGTCCTCTTCGAACTGGCAGAATCAGACCAGTCAGGCTGGAACAATAAATTACTTAATCCTTGACATGATGACAAACCATCGACGTTCAAAAGCATCTACAATCAATCCTGCTGTGTCAGCTCTTCGTTGGTTGACATCAATCCGCCTGTATGTCTGCCACTAGATAGAACTCCGGCAGTGCAAACAAATCGAATCTCATCTCCAATTCAATGGTGTATATCGTATATACACATCTGCCGGCAATTATTCTCTCCCAATCTGCATGTATCTGCTCAACACACTCTGACTTGTGCAAAAAAAATAACAAAAAAAAGTGAATAAAATCCTGTGGAAACAAATCTGATAAATCCAGGATCTCCAAGGCTAACCAAATGACAGAGAAAAAGGGACAGAAAACCAATCGATAATACCAATAATGGGAATCGATTCCATTGAACGAGAAAAATATACGGATGCCGTGGAGTATCTGGTCGAGAAAATTACGCCTGAAGGGATTTCAATGATGGTGGATCCTTTCTTCGCGACAGGATTTCTACATTTATCTCATAATATGCGAACACGCCAGCAACCCCTCGACTGACATTCACCGCTTATGTACACCTTTTCCCTCACTTTGATATTCATCGATGGTTGATTTGAATTTTGTTTATTTTCGGCCATAAATTCGTCAGAGGTTCCTGAATAGGAGTTGAGCATTAGTAGTCGATGCACTAAAAGGTTTTTAAACTGATGGACTATAATATGGCTTTAAGCGCCGTAGCATATACACATCTGGATTGGACTATTGCAACTGTAGCTAGTTGGCTAGTAAACTATGAAAAATCTAATAAGCCTTGGCGAGACTAAATGCGAACTAGTGGAAAGACCTAAGCGATTTTTAATAGCCTTAAAGGAGTGTTGTTCAAATGATAAATGAATTTGCGGTAACGACATGATGTATACGAGAGCTCTCATCTGCTATCCAAGTCAATATTGATTGATGGTTGATTAAGGTTTGAAAAAATGCTCGGCTCGGTGCCTTTAAAGATACTGTTAATGTATGTGAATGTGCATATATTGAACGGTCGAAAATGCAATTGTAGTAAGAAGGACGAATACAACGCCTTTTTTTTTTTTTTTTTTTTTTTTTTTTTGTGCCTCTGCTATCCGCTGGAGCACTCAGACTCAATCACCGGTCCATTGTACTCCAGACAGACACCTTACACTACTGTATTTTCTCCGTTTTTCGGAGAAAAATTTGAAGGAGCTTCAGTGATGTAGAGCTAAGGGATTCGGCACACACCACGTCGGCTCCAAGAGTGCGCCACCGTATGCGAGCAAAGGCGGGACAATCACAGAGGAAATGCTCTGCAGTATCATCCTCCTCTTCGCCACATGCAGCACAGGTAGGCGTCTCACTGATGCCGAGCACGTAGAGATGCTTGGCAAAAGTGTAATGGCCCGTGATAACTCCCACAAGCCTTCTGCAGTCGATTCTCCTTAAAGACAGGAGGAATGCTGCAGATTTTTTGAAGACATCAGGGCATACGCGCTTAGTCATCCTGCAACCCGGACAATCCCACCATCTACGGTTGTGTGTGCTAAATACACAATCGTTAATGTAGGAATTTACCGTGGACGCAGGTAAACCTAGAGCGGGTTCAGGTCCTGAGAAGCTCTCCTCTGAACCCATTCTAGCGAGTTCGTCAGTGGTCTCATTTCCTGGGATCCCAGAGTGGCCTGGAACCCATACAAGCCACAATGAATTTAGTCTGCCGACTCTGTTCAAGAAGGACTTGAGTTCTAGCACTAATTTGGAGCTAGTTAAGGGGTTACACACAGCTCTTAGTGCTGAGTTCCCCTTCCACCTGTGTGCGCCATCTTAAGTGCGGCTGTCCTCTGCTTCTTCGTCCTTCGGGGTTGGATTCAAAGACTCTCCGGGCTGGAGCTGTGGTGTCCCTTCCTTCTACGTGGTCCAGCCATCTTAGGCGTTGAATCCGTAGACGCCTGACTAGACTCATGTCGCTGTAAAGCCCGTAAAGTTCGTGGTTTAATCTTTTCCTCCATCCCCCGTCTGCGTTTATAGGCCCGGAAATCACGCGCAAAACCTTTCTCTCGTGCCGACCAAGGGCCTCCTCATTCGCTTTTTATAGTATCCTTGCTTCTGCGCCGTACAACAGGACCGGGATGATAAGGGTCTTATATAGAGTCAACTTTGTCGTTCGGGATAGGGCTCTATTACTCAGTTGCCTACTGAGCCCTGACCTGATGTCGTTGTTCCAGGTCACTGCGGAGCCAAGGTAGACGAAGTCCTTAACTACCTCGAACTTATATCTGCCAATACAAACGTTCTGGCCAAGACGTCGGTGGTGAGCGTCCTTTTTTGATGACAGCATATATTCAGTTTTACCCTCGTTTACCGCCAAACCAATTTTCGCCTCCATCTCAATACTCGCATACGCCTCATTGACATCTCGCTGTGATCTACCTATTATGTCAATATCGTCGGCGTATGCAAGGAGTTGCGAGGATTTGAAATATATTGTGCCTCTTCTATTGGCCAGTGATTTTTGCACAATCATTTCCAATATGATGTTGAAGAAACCACACGACAGCGCGTCGCCCTGCCTAAATCCTTTTTTGACATCAAAACTATCAGTAAGGTTTTCACCGATTCGGATGGAGCAGCGAGCATTCTCCTGCATAGTCTGACGAGTTTAGCAGGTATGTCAAAGGTAGATATAGCGTTGTATAGCTCGTCTCTAATTACGCTGTCGTATGCGGCTTTGAAGTCGACAAATAGGTGGTAAGTGTCGACTTGAAATTCATTGGTTTTTTCCAGGATCTGCCGTAGTGTGAAGATTTGGTCGATGGTGGTCCGTACTGATAAGGACCCATCAGCTATCAGCTTATTTACAAAAGGCTTCAGGCGTTCACACAAAACAGCAGACAAGATGCTAAGGAGACTTAGTTAGCGCAATCAGAGGGGTCTCTTTCTTGTGGCATAATAGATCTATAAATCTATAAAGGTCGCAGTGCCTTATGCTATATGTTAGCACTAGCCCCTTACTAAAAACGAAATGACGATGGTGGACATCGACCTACAGCTGAAAATAAGAAGGACGCGATATGCAAATCGGAGTGAAATCCACGATAGGGCAATGGCAAAAAAGTTAAGTGTGTCCACCGCAAAAATGAATAGTATCTTATAGAATAAGCCAAACTAGGAACGACGCTACAGTCAATCGTGGCTTGTGAGGGAGTACCCCTTACAACCATTAAACGTAATCTGACCAATCTCGGCAGGGCCGAGACGAACCTGAGATGGACACAGGGACATACCTGCGTCATCACCAGGCAAATCTGGCCTCGGCTTGACAGTCAACGCACAAGGAGTATAATCTCCCTAAAAAGAACTGACATCTACAAAGTCATCTGTGTCATCACAGGACACTGCCTCATTGGCAGTCACGCACAAAAACTAGGAATAGCTCCGAATGATTTCTGCAGAAGCCGTCAGGACGAGGAGGAGGTTGAATCCATTCACCACCTTCTCTGGGCCTGTCCAGCTCTCTTCAGTTTCAGGAAACGTTACCTAGGCTCTTACTTCCTTAACGGTCTGACAGATGTTCAGAAAGTAGGGATACTTGATCTTCTTAACTTCTTAAGAAGCACAAAATGGTTCCACGAATAGGTGGGTAAAACCCCCTCGTAGCCGCACAACGGGCCTCCCTGGCCTATGTGCATTCTTCTCAACTCTGGAAAGGCTACGACCCTACCTACCTACCTACGTATAGAATAAGCTGATTGTCAAGCCTTTAAAAAGGGTTAAGACCGTAGAATTGCTCCAAAAGCATTGTGACATCAAATATCAAGGGCGTTGAAACACGGGCTTGTTCGAAGCGGCTTGAGAAATTGTTTGTTTACTTATGTATGTGTAGGTGCTTACTGTGAAGCAATTCGTAAGCAATCAAAAGGATCCAGTTTGTTTGTCTGTTATGGTTTGGGCCGGAATAACCTAGACTGGACACACTTCGCTGGTTTTTATGTCAGTGGGAGTGAAAATGATGTCGGAGTTACTAAAAAGTTGTGTTGGATGGTTGTGTCAAACTTCCACTCCTGCATCCGGTCAAAAAAAAAAAAAAAACAGGAAAATTCAGGCTAAGCTTAAAAAAACAATTCTGAGTTCAGCAAGGTTGGCACCAAAAATATGAAATCATTGAAAACGTGCACTAGAACGCGAGTGTCATTCGAAACTCATGTAATGAGTTCGCCAAAAGATTGGGAAACTATGAACCTACTCACAGGTGGTCATATTGAAAATTGAATTCAGCGAATTTTGAAGGGATTACATACACGTATAAGCCGCAACACTAGACTCCTGCTAAGATCCTGCTCGCCCAGGAAGCATTTATCATTATCATTCGTCACAATTTCATGGCGAATGAATTCAATGTCAATTACAAGAGTGAATATCTTCTTTATATCGTTGATAAAGCTCCGAGGAATGGCACCAACTAGGTATCTAGTGCTGTTCTCAACGACTATGTATGTACATATTTAAGCTTGTGTTTAATAATGAGTGGTACAATACCAAGAAAATTGCACGGATTCCTGCCTGGTAGACTTGGAAAGAATCTTTGACATCAGCTTATCCGGGAAAATCTTCTGTCGTTAAGTCTACACTTGTACCTCTTTCTCTTTACCTTTATTTGGCTATGAAAATTTTTCTTCTTCTTCTTTGGTGGCGTTACAGCCCATGAAGGACCAGACCCAAGCTTCTATCAATCACCCATGTTGTGTATGATTTATTTTTCACACAGGTGAAGGGGACCTTCATCGAACGGAGGCCTGTAAGGATGAGAACGGACACCTAGTAGTAGAATCGCAGTCGATGCTGAGAATTTGGAAAAACCACTTCTGCAGACTGTATAACGGCGATGACAGCCAACATACCGCCGTCAGGCAGAATGATCCATTTTTTAACGACGAAGATCGCAGAGAATTCCGTCTCCCTGACCTCGACGAAGTTGAGATTGCCATGTCGAAACTCAAGTCGAATAAAGCTGCTGGCGCAGATGGACTGTCTGCTGAGCTCTTCAAAGCGGCTGGCGGTGAGCTGGTTAGGAGCATGCACCGGCTCATCTGTAAGATATGGTCATAGGAAAGCATGCCCGAGGAATGGAGTCTCAGCATTGTTTGCCCGATCCACAAAAAATGAGATCCCTTGGACTGCGCCAACTATAGAGGAATAAGTCTCCTTAATGTCGCATACAAGATCTTCACTGCCGTTTTGTGTGAACGCCTGAAGCCATTCGTAAACAAGCTGATAGGTCCTTATCAGTGTGGCTTCAGGCCAGGGAAGTCCACCATCGATCAAATCTTCACACTACGGCAGATCCTGGAGAAAACCAATGAATTTCAAGTCGATACACACCACCTATTTGTCGACTTCAAAGCCGCATACGACAGCGTAATTAGAGACGAACTATATAATGCCATGTTTACTTTTGACATCCCTGCTAAGCTCATCAGACTATGCAGGATGACCCTGGAAAATGCTCGCTGCTCCATCCGAATCGGTGAACACCTTACCGATAGTTTTGATGTCAAAAAAGGATTTAGGCAGGGCGATGCGCTATCGTGTGATCATCATATTGGAAATGATTGTGCAAAAATCACTGGCCAATACAAGAGGCACAATCTATTTCAAATCCTCGCAACTCCTTGCATACGCCGACGAAATTGACATAATAGGTAGATCACAGCGAGATGTCAATGAGGCGTTTCCGAGTATTGAGATGGAGGCAGCGAAAATTGGTTTGGCGGTAAACCAGGGCAAAACTAAAAAACAGGACGCTCACCACCGACGTCTTGGCCAGAACGTTTGTATTGGCAGATATAAGTTCGAGGTAGTTAAGGACTTCATCTACCTTGGCTTCGCAGTGACCTGGAACAAGGACATCAGTTCCGAAATCAAACGCAGAATTACTCTTGCCAACCGCTGCTTCTTTGGGCTCAAGAGGCAACTGAGAAGTAGAGCCCTCTCTCGTACGACCAAGTTGACCTAATATAAGACCTTAATTATCCCGGTCCTGTTATACGGCGCAGAAACATGGACTTTATCTAAAGCGGATGAGGAAATCCTTGGTCGTTTCGAGAGAAAGATTCTGCGTTCGATTTTCGGTCCCATAAACACAGAGGAGGGTTGGAGGAGGAGATTCAATCACGAACTGTACGGGTTGTACAGCGACATGAGTCTGGTCAGGCGTCTACGGATCCAACGCCTAAGATGGCTAGGCCATGTAGAGCGAATGGACACCACAGCTCCAGCCCGTAGAGTCTTTGAATCCAACCCCGAGGGACGAAGAAATGGAGGACGGCCGCACCTGAGGTGGCGCGCACAGGTGGAAGGGGACCTCAACCAACTGGGCGTGCGGCATTGGAAAAGACTAGCGAAAGATCGTGCTAGGTGGAGAGGCATGTTGGTTGAGGCCCAGGTTTACCCCGAACTGTAGCGCCCGTTAAGTAAGTAAGTAAGAAGGGGACCTACAGATTAATCCCGATTCCGAAAGGCGTGAGTTGAGAAGCTTTTTCATGGCAAGTATACTTCGGGAGTCTTGTCAGCACCCCGCCGAGGAGGGACGCCGCCAAATAAACATTCGATGGCGTTGGTGTTATCGGGAATCGAAAATTACTGGAACTATATCCCTTTAACTGAACCATATAAATTCCAAAAAAAGTTGCCTTTTACCCTTCCGGACATAGCAAATCTGATACCAATCCAATCAAAACAGGGGGAAAAAAATTGTTTCCTTAACCTTAGCCGCCCATATGACAGGCATGTAGAAGAATTGCTTTGAAAGCCCAACCAAAATCCTCCTAATCCCCTTTACAACATCATTATTACCCTCAAAATTCCATTTGCCCTCAATTAAAGGGATCATAAGGATTTCGGCCCACTTCAACCGCAATATGTTGCCCTTAGTTATATAAAGAGTCCTTTTACTGACAAGCTTCAAAAGGGGGGGCGAATTTTGTTTCCCCACCAACATTTGATTATGTACTAAATCAAAAGAAGGCGCTGGGAAATACGTTGCTACTTCATCTGAGTAAATACCGTCACAAAAAAAGGAAAAAGGATAAAAAGCACTTCACACACAGATGTGTTGTTGGTGTTGTGGGAAACGAAATGAAATGGAATTCCTTTTACTTTCCATCTTTACGAGTACGGTAAGGAGTAAGGCTATATAAGAAAGTGTCTCGTAGAAGTTGCAATAACGACAAAGGATAAAAAGTAAACCAAAGTAGAAGAAATAAGCAACGGAAAAAATAGCTTATATTCCACAAATATTTACAAAGGATAACAAAGGTGAAATTGATTTCGTGCTTTCTGCTTAATTAGGCAGGTGGGTGGCCCAATTCATGGTGCTGGTTCTTGTTTTGGTAAATAAAACGAGAGGCGTGGCATACGCAAATTATAGTCCTTATTGTAAACTATGTATACCCAAGTGACGATACTCAAAGGCTCAATTTAATTATCAAAGATAAAAATGTAAGTAAACGATCAAAGGACGCGTTCGTTAAACGACCAAGGACTAAAGGACTCTAAAGAACTCAATTATGTACGTATAACTCCTAAAGTACAATATCTGCGTGTGGCAGCATGCATTTCATCTTCAAAATGGAATGAAAATATGATACACCGGGGGGAAGGATGCTTCATAGAGTATACAAAGGCGGTAGAGGAAACGAAAACTCGCGCGATAAGTACGAGTACAACGAGAAAAAAAAAAAGTCCTTAGAAGCGAGTACGGAAAGCCTCGGGAGTGGCGTGCTTAATCTGGAACTAATTAGATGCAAGGATGTGCAGTGGATTGCTCAACACTTTTTTTAACTCATCCTACTACGGCAGGTGGATTATGATGCACAGAAAGAAAGAAAAAAATAGACCGAATCGAGGATCGACAGTTTGAGGCAAGAGTGGGTACTGTGTAAATATGCGGAGGGATTTGCAGGGCTCATGCAGATTGAAGTATTTACAATCCTCCGGGTTTCATAAGTAACGCTGCAACGTGCTTTTGATTTATAAGTTTTTATAAACTCGGCAGAATTGATTTGCCGATTCACTTAACTGGTTTGCGTGGAACAGAAACTCGACCTCGAATTATCGGTTATATTCAAAACGAGAGAAAGTAGGGACAGTTGAAAGTGGCCTGGTAAAATGTAGTTTATAATTCAGAGTGCAGATTATCTGGCGGTGATTAGATCCACTGAAATCCACACCAACGACGTATATAACGAAAGCATCGCAGCCAAGACTGCGCTAAGAATACAGAAATCCCGTCTTTAAACAAGGAGTCGTCATGGCCAGGCATCAGTCTTATATTAATGGGCCATCTCGAGATTCAAAACCGAAACGGATAGTCCGTTCTTTGCTGCGAGAGGAGATTCTTTATCAGAATTCCTTCCTGGGCGGAATGGACCAGTTGCAGTGGTATGGTACGCCATCCACACCGACGGATCTAAAATGAACACCGGTACAGGAGGCGGGGACTATTTCGAATCTCGTGAAACAAATTACTCCTATAGACTTGATGAAGGCTGTAACGTTTTCCAAGATAGATAGATAGGGCTTAGGGGGTGGGACAGAGTCGCCTGATCACTGCGGCCACGATTGGGCCTATTGTGATGTCCCCCACTTACAGTTCACTCAGAAAACCTGAGTCCGTGATAAAACTTAGTATGCTTTTGAGTGAGCTGGCGGCAATTTCTTCTGCTTCAAGATAATACTTGCCTAGGTGGCGAAGACGTGTACTGACCAGGCAGTTACAGTGGCATAGTATGTGCTCTGCTGTTTCTTCGTCTTCATTACACATTCGGCAAGTGTCATCTTGTATGATGCCCATTGTTTTGAGGTGTTTATTAACTGGGCAGTGTCCAGTAAGGAAACCTGTGATTAAACGAATCTGACTCCTCGAAAACGTGAGAAGTTGTTTCGTTCTTTTGAGGGATTTAGTTGGGAGGAACAGCTTGGCTTGTCTGCTACCTTTCGTTTGTGACCAGTAGTGATCCGTCGTGTTCCTTAACTAATTGTTTATGCAGCATTTGGTGGTGCTAGTGGGTATGCCGCAGAAAGGCCGTGGCATCATAAATGGTGATGCAGAGCCTTTCCTTGCTAGTAGGTCCGCCTTTTCGTTGCCTGTATGGCCGCTGTGTCCAGGTATCCAAATGAGATGAACTCTGTTTGTACTGGTCAGCTGGTGAAGTAGCTGTAGGCAGTCCCATACCAGCTTGGAGGTTATTTCAAAGCTCTTTAGGGCTTGAAGTGCAGCCTTGCTGTCAGAGAGAATGTAAATGTTTTTGTTGAATATATTTCTGTTTATATTTTCTCTGAGGCAGAGTTCTATAGCAAATATCTCTGCTTGAAAAACGGAGTTATATCTGTCCATGCTGACATAAATGCATGTGCCTGTATTTGCTCCGTATACTCCAGTCCCAACGCCTTCGTCCGTTTTGGAGCCATCTGTGTACCACACGTAGGATCCACGGTTGAAGGAGGGTCTATCCTGTTCCCAGTTTTGTCGGTTAGGGAATGTGACCTTGTAGTTTTGGCTGATGTTATATCTGGGGAGACAGTTGTCTATAAGAGATATCTTTTGGATTTCATGCCTGTTTATTTCTGTAAGGATATCATTGTGAAAGAGCCTACGGTTAGAGTCATCCTCCACGATCATCCTGTGGGCGAAGACCATTGCTTCTTTCTTCAGTTGGAGATGAAGAGGTGGCAGGTCTGTGATGACTTCTAGTGCTGCTGTGGGGGTTGTTCTCATGGCCCCAGTGATACAGATGCAAGCTAGTCTTTGCAATTTGTTGAGCTTGGCTTGCACTGATACTTGTTTTGTTTTGTGCCACCAGACGGGCGCAGCATATGTAAGGATTGGTCTGGTGATTGCTGTATATAGCCAGCGGGACATTTTGGGGTTTGTGCCCCAGTTTTTTCCAGTGAGACTTTTGCTGGTCCATAAGGAGATCCATAAGGCGAGAGCACCGTGGCGCAGTGGGTAGTGTGTTGGCCTCTGACGCCGATGACTCGGGATCGAATCCCGACACAGCCATGTCATCGAAAGTGTTTTTCACGGTATTTCTCCTCAGCGGGGTTCTGACAAAACCCCCTGTAGTAAAATTGTCATGAAAAGCTTCTCGAAATTCGCCGTTCGGAACCGGCAATAAAACTGTAGGTCCCTTTCACCTATGTGAAAATGAAATCACACACAACATGGGTGATTGAGAGAAGCTCGGCTCAGGTTCTTCATGGACTGTAACGCTAACATACATACATACAAGGAGATCCTGGCTTTCTCAATGGTCTTTGTAATGTGAGAGTTCCAAGTGAGCTTTTCGTCTAGAGTTATCCCTAGATATTTGACTTCTTTTGAGAACTCTATCGCTTCGCCAAAGTGGGTAGGTTTAGTAAGTTTGTGCCTGTTCCTTCTTTTGGTGAAGGCGACTATGGTGCTTTTTCTAGGATTTACATTTAGTGCAACCTTTAAGCACCAGTATGCAATAAGGTTTAGTGCCCGTTGGAGGAGTTCCGAGACTGTGTCTTCGAATTTGCCTCTGATCAGGATCACTATGTCGTCAGCGTAGCCTTGGACATAGAAGCCATTGTTGCTGAGTATGCTTATCAGTTCGTTAACCACGATGGACCACAGGAGTGGTGAGAGAACCCCGCCTTGAGGGCATCCTTTCGCGGCGTTTACGCTGATTTTGTCATTGCCTAGCGAGGTGCTTATTTTTCTGTTGCTAAGCATATGTTGGATCCAATTGCATGTGGTGTTGTCCACCCCTGTGCTGAGGATGCAACGTTTTATTTGGGTGTATTCGGTGTTATCGAAAGCACCCTCAATATCGAGAAAGCAGCCTATCGCAATTTCTTTGTCGCGATACGCATTCCAGTCTGTCTTGTGGTTGCGGCATAGTTTTGTTCAGTTGGGCTTTTTGGTGGTATCCAATTAATATAGGTGAGTGGTCAGAGGACAGGTCATGACAAGATTTTTTTGTCAGTAGGTTTAGGTCAGTTTGTTTAGTAACCAACATCTGTGTTGACAGTCAGGCAGCCATCAAGGCTCTGCAGGCAACCTTGATATGATCCAAGTTCGTAAAACTCTGCAAAGAGAGACTAGAGGAGATATCAGATGTCAATGAGGTGACCCTCTGTTGAGTACCAGATTAGATGAATATTTCCGGAAATGAGACGGCGAACGAGCAGGCTACATTAGGATCGGGGGCAAACTCCACGCAGATCACAACTAAGACTAAAAAGCTGCTCAGTACACTACTCTATTGACATCCTTAAATAAAATATGTATAGTCGATGTCTAAAGAATGGTTAGAAACCTTACGGGACACTGTGGTCTAAGATATTTTCTCAACAAAATGAACCTCTTGTCTGAAACTGAGTGTCGACTCGGTTTTGAGGACGAAGAAACTGCAAAGCACATACTACGTTAGTGTGCTGCCCTTTGCCATCTTAGAAAGCATATCATTCTCCGTTCTTCTTGAGTGACTCAAAACATCACAAATGTTCAACCTAAAAAATCACTAAAGTCACCATTCTATCTCACCAAGAAAAACAAATTACTTTTCTTACTCCCCCGCGATGAGAGCGACGTGGAATATGAGTTTTGCAAATGATAAAACAAATCAACTACATACCGCGACAACTTTTCAACTCACGTCCGCTCTTTCGTGTGTCAATTAAAAGTTTTCCTCTTTCGGTGATTTCAGTGCATTTTGTTTTTTGAAACTTTTACGGCGTGCGGTGAAAAATGTTAAAAGGATAGCGATGAATAAGGAGAAAGTAAAAAATCTGCAACTTAATTCGTGGTTTCCCGGTTTCCCGTGGTTTCTCCAAAAACTATGTCGGAAAATCCTGTGGAGTATTACGTTTTCGAAATTTGACAATTTTGACGTATTTTCCAAAGTTCGAAATGCTTATTTTAACACATTGACTGCCAAGCCAATTTTGAAAGAAAAGCTAAAGGTGGAAAAAAAAAATTCGTAGGTGTTTTTGTTTGGTTTATTAAAAAATAATGCATTACATGCCACGTCATTCAAATATGAATGACACCCATGTTTCCGTGGGGGCCACGTCATTCATATGTGTATGACGGCTTACTTACTTACTTAAGTGGCGCTACAGTCCGTGGTGAACCTGGGCCTCAACCAACAAGCGTCTCCAGCCGGCACGGTCTTTGGCCAGCTGTTTCCAGTGCCGCACGCCCAGTTGGCTGAGGTCCTCTTCCACCTGCGTGCGCCACCGCTGAGGCGGCCGCCCTCTGCCGCGCCTTCCTTCCGGAGTGGATTCGAAGACTTTTCGGGTCGGAGCTGTATCTTCCATGCGCTCTACATGGCCTAGCCACCTTAGACGCTGTATTCGTAGACGTCGTACAAGGCCGATGTCGCTGTACAACCCGTACAGTTCTTCCTTATATCTTCTCCTCCATACACCGTTCGAACAAACGGGACCGTAGATAGTGCGCAGAATTTTTCTCTCGAAACGACCAAGGGCATCTTCATCCGCTTTTGTTAAGGTCCAAGCCTCTGCGCCGTAAAGAAGGACTGGGATGATCAAGGTCTTATACAGTGTCACCTCAGCGCTGGTGTTGTTGTCGCTGGTCAGTGAGCCAAGGTAGACGAATTCCTTGACCACTTCAAAGGTATATCCGCCCATGGTGACATTCTGGCCAATACGTCGGTGTTGTCCGTCTCTTTTAGATGAAAGCAGATATTTGGTTTTACCCTCATTAATCTTGAGACCCATCTTAGCCGCTTCTACCTCAATGCTCACGAAAGCCTCATTGACGTCAATATCGTCGGCGTACGCAAGAAATTGCGTAGACTTGAAATAAATCGTACCTCTTGTGTTGGCCAGTAACTCTTGCACGATCTTTTCAAGCACGATGTTGAAAAAGTTGCACGACAGCGCGTCGCCCTGCCTAAATCCTTTTTTAACATCAAAGGTCTCGGTTTGCTCATTACCGACCTTAATGGAGCAGCGAGAATTCTCCATTGTCATCCTGCACAGTCGGACGAGTTTGACAGGGATGTTAAAACTAGACAGCTTTGTACAGCTCGTCTCTATATACGCTGTCATACTCGGCCTTGAGATCGACGAAGAGGTGGTGAGTGTCGATTTGGTATTCCTGGGTCTTCTCCAAGATCTGCCGTAGCGTAAATATTTGGTCTACTGTGGATTTACCTGGCCTGAAACCACACTGATAAGAGCCGATCAGGTTATCCACAAACGGTTTCAGGCGTTCACATAATACGGCAGAGAAGATCTTATATGCGATGTTAAGGAGACTTATTCCCCTATAGTTGGCGCAGTTATAGGGGTCTCCTTTCTTATGGACCGGGCAAACGATGCTGAGATTCCATTCGTCGGGCATGCTTTCCTCCGACCATACCTTGCAGATGAGATGGTGCATGCACCTTACCAGCTCATCTCCAGCCGCCTTAAAAAGCTCAGCAGACAGGCCGTCTGCGCCAGCGGCTTTATTAGACTTAAGTCCTGATATCGCTATTTTGACTTCGTCTAGGTCGGGTGGACTGAGTTCTGTTACTTCGTGGTCCATTGCGAATGGCTCGTTCTGCCTGACAGCGGTATCTTGTCTATCATCGCCGTTATACAGTCTGCAGAAGTGGCCTTCCAAATCCTCAGCATCGACTGCGACTCTACTACCAGTTCTCCATTTTCATCCCTGCAGGCCGCCACTCTGGCTTTGTAGCCATGGCATGTTCGTTTTACCTTGTTGTAAAACTTACGGGCGTCATTCCTGCGGAAGCATCTCTCAATCTCCTCGATCTCACGCTTTCCGTGCTCTCTTTTCTTACTTCTGAAAAGCGTGTATTCCTCTCTTCTCTTCTGCTCATAGATTTCGCGAGCAGCTCTCGTCCGTCGTTGCAGCATGGCTTTATATGCCTCTTGTATGACGGCTACATGCCACTATAAAGCCCCGAGATTCAAAAATGTATGACACTAGGAACAAACTGAATAGAAATTTTGAAAGCCTGGGCTCTGGTGATCATTATAGTATACTTGGTTGGGTAAATCTGCAAAAATGTGGTTGTCATTGAAGAATAAAATTGATAATGAAAAAACTTACTAGTTTTACCAGCAATTTTATTTCAGTACAAAAAACAACTCAAATCCAGGTGTTTATTATAAGAAAAATTATTGTTTAAATGCCCGGGTCAAGTTGACATACGGCCTCCTCGCGGCGCCCTCTGGATAGCCTCATCAACAACCGTTGGGAGGTGAACAAACGTATGCAGCGAAAAAAAACCCCGACCAGAATGGCGGTTGTGCGACGGGCTAACAATCCGCCCACGTAAAAAACCTCAAAGTTATGAATGAGCAAGATGCCTCGGATACACGGACGGATACTCGACGACGACAACGCACGAAAAAGGAACACGATTTGCGAGTATGCTCCTGGAATGTCAGAACCCTGTACACTCCCGGAGCTGCTCATAAACTAGAAGGAATCCTTACGCAGTACAAGGCGGATATTACTGCGGTCCAGGAAATACGCTGGATAGGAAACGGTATGATTAGGAAGAAAAATTGCGACATTTATTACAGCTGTCACAAAAGGTTGCACTTACTGGGATGCGGATTTGTCGTGGGAAAGCGGTTAAGGTCGAAGGTCATCGACTTTAAACCTATAAGTGATCGCCTGGCTGTGATCCGCATCAGAGGCAGATTTTATGACATCAGCCTTATATGTGCACACGCCCCTACCGACAAGGCTGAAGACCCTATCAAGGAGGACTTCTATGACCTCCTGAACAAGTCCTACGGAGCTTATCTGGAGTACGATGTAAAAATCGTGCTCGGGGACTTCAACGCCAAAATCGGTAACAAGAACACCCTTGGCGGAGTGATCGGAAAGCACAGCCTCCACGATACAACAACAGCCAACGGCTTCCGACTCGCTGACTTTGCGACAGCTCGTAATGCGGTGATAAGTAGCACAAGATTCCCTCGCAAGCGAATCCACACAGCAACCTGGCGATCTCCGGACGGTCGAACTGCCAACCAAATCGACCATGTGCTCAACAACAAGGCCGCAGGCTCAGATGGCTTGCCATCAGAGCTCTTCAAGGCTGGCGGCGATGTTCTGGTAGGGAGCATGCACCAGATCATCTGCAGAATTTGGGAAGATGAAAGCATGCCCCACGACTGGAATACCAGCTCTTTGTGCCCCATCGACAAAAAAGGCGATCCTACCTCTTGCAAGAACTATAGAGGTATATCCCTGCTCAATGTCGCATACAAGATCCTGTTCAGTGTATTGTGTGAACGTCTATAACCATTTTGCATCGCACTTATCGGCAGCTACCAGTGCGGCTTCCGGCCCGGCAAAACAACTATAGACCGAATTTTCACACTTCGACAAATCCTGGAAAAGACCAACGAGTTTCGAATCGATACACACCATCTTTTCATCGATTTCAAAGCCGCATACTACAGCATTCATCGTGAAGAACTGTTTGGGGCGATGGCCGAATTCGGGATCCCGGTAAAACTGATCCAGTTGTGTCGCGCCACGCTAAAAAACATGCGATGCACTGTGCAACTCGGTTCTAGGACCTCGGAATCGGAACTCGGATCTCGGCAATGAGGACAAAACGAAATACATGCTGCCAAGCAAAACCCAATCCGTCGCTCACCACCTGGGACAAAATATAACAATTGACAGCTAGAATTTCGAGGTAGTTAAGGGGTTTGTCTACCTCGGGGCAAACGTAAATTCCACAAATGACACCACAGTGGAGATCCGGCATAGAATCGCCCTTGGCAAACTTTGCTACTTCGGCTTGTCCAAACAACTGGGGTCAAAACTCCTCACTCGAAAGACCAAAGTCATGCTTTACAAAACGCTCATTCTGGCAGTCTTGCTGTACGGAGCCGAAAGCTGGACGATAAGCAGGACAGCGGAGCTGATTTTGGGTTCTTTCGAAAGAAAAATTTTGCGCCGGATATTTGGTCCTGTCTATGAGGAAGGTGAATGGAGAAGAAGACACAACCGCGAACTCTACGAGCTATACCAAGATGTGGATGTAGTCCGGAAGGCAGGGATCCGTCAACTACACTGGCTCGGCCACATCGAGCGCATGAACATCAACGCTCCAGCTAAGAGGTTCTTCGACTCCGAGCCTCCTGGTTCGAGAAGAAGAGGAAGACCGAACCTCCGGTATAAAGACCAAGTAATCGCGGATGTAAGACATCTTGGTCTTGACAACTGGAAGCAGCGTGCCCGGGACCGTCAAGGATGGAAGGCAGCTATAGCTCAGGCTCAGATCCTCCATGGATCGCTGGCCTGATAAGTAAATAAGTAAGTAAGTATATACCATTTTTGAATGTTTTCTGGCTTCTTCACGACCTTGTTCTTGCTTTACTTTTGCATAGCAAATAATACATTTTCTCCGCAACTTTTTGCCATCCGGGTTGGTTCTTTGGGAAAGATGGTGTGTGTATCCTAATGACATGGGCCTGTTCCGCTGCGGATGACCTGGCATACCCAAGATATTTGCCACTATGCACTCCCTAAATGCGCGTAATTGAATCTTCTTTTTTGTTATATGCTTGTACACAACCCATGCGTTAACAACTGAAATTCCTAAAAGAAGTTCTACATCAAGCTTCCTATACCATTTTGCACCTTTCCGGAGAGTCGCCGTGTATGAGGGCATCTGATCAGACAGATCAATGCCAGCTTTACCTGCATTGTATGAAAGTACTGCATGTGGTTTTGTGGTAACCTTTCGAAATGTACGTCCTTTGGATTTTGCCTGAGTTTGGCTGGTGGAAGGCTGGTCAGTGGTGGTGGTTGCTGACGACAATGGTTGGATCTTCTGATTTTTGCTCGTAGGTACTAATATTGGAGCATGTTTGTTCGACAAGATCCTCACGTCGCGGGTATCCTTCCATTTTAGGACTACAATTCCATTTCTATCCTCTTTTGAGACCATTTCGCCTTTGGGGATATTTTTTTTGTTTGCTCGCAAAGTACCAACAACATGGGTCCTGTTTTCCAAGAGGTATTGTGCTAATTCATAACTTGTGTAAGAATTATCAACAAATAGGCACCTTCCTTCACGGTGATTTTCCAGAGTAGACTTTCATTGCCCAAGTGTAGCCATCGACGGAACATAATTTGAAAAGCTTAATTCCGTACCGATGAGATTTATTTGGAATGTATTGCCGAAAAACCAAACGGCCTCTCCAGAGAACGAGTGTCTCATCGATGACTATATCTTCAGCGGGGTAAAACAATTCCGTGAACTTTTCTCCAAAATGTCCATAAGAGGCTGAATCTTATTTAGGCGGTTTTCTCTATCACTTGTCTCGTTGTTCGCAAAATGGAGCATTGTTAGTAAAATTTGAAAGCGATTTCGCGGCATAACAGATCGCGGTATATCCATTTTGTAAATGCCATGGGTCGACCAATAGTCTGTAAGATTGCCAAGTCTTACAAGACCCATCCACATCATTAACCCCAAGAATTTTTTTATTTCATCAGCATCTGTTTTCGTCCATTTATTTATTCTTGCATATTTCTGTTTGTCTGTCTTAGCTGAAACTTTTTGCTCTCCAAATCTACTTGTTTCTGTGACAATCTGTTGTATTACTTCATCGTCTATCACCTGATAAAAGGCTTCCAAAGGGCTTATATTTGTCGAAAGCGGTAGTTGCAAGCCGAACTTGCCGGTAAATGGAAAAGATTTGTATCTTCCGACATAATCAGTCCACTGTTCTTCTCCAATGTTTTGGCTGTTCTCTTCTTGTAGAAGGTCCTTCAATATCCTCTTCAACTTGTAGGTTATTGAGTACATCGATTATATTATCTGCCTCTGTTCCTTCCTCTTCTTCGTCATCTGATGGGTCTTCTGGAAACCATGCAGGATCCTCAAAAGAATTATCTGACTCAAAATCCTGCTCGTTATCTGTCTCCGCTGCAATATCCTCTACTTCCTCGAATGTTAGTCTACGTCGCTCATCTTGTTCTAATTTTCAATCCTTCAAATGAAGAAAAATAGTGAGAAAATAACAGGGCCACGTCTTTCAGATATGAATGACAGTCGTCTGCACGTCTTACCGCTTCAAATTCTCCCAAGAAATGACGAATCTGCACTACAAATATATCTTTTTTACTAAAACAGTTATAGAAACCCAACGGATGTTTTTCATGCTAATTTTTATTTTTTTTTTTTTTTTTAATTGGCTTGGCGCGCAAATTGTCACCTTAGGTTAGGTTAGGTATATGGGTGCCCTATTGACGTAAAGTCAAGGCTCACGTAGACTACGTTGAGTCCATTGTGCCCACCTGTTGTGTTTAACCCGTTGATACCTATTCATTTACCGTCGAGCTGAATCAGCCCGACGAGGATAAAAATCCCAGTTTTCTGTTCAGCCCGATATTACCTACCTCTTCTAGTCCCGAAAGGAAGTATCTTCCCAGGAAAATATTCCTTTTTTGGGCTAGCGCCGGGCATTCGCACAGCAGGTGACGAACGGACTCAATTTCCTCTTCGTCCCTGCAGCTTCTGCAGAAGTCATTGTAGGGCTGGCCTAGTCGAGCTGCATGATAGGATAGCATGCAGTGCCCGGTGAGGGCACCGACTGCCAGTCGAATGTTCCCACGATTGAACTTCAGCAGATTTTCCGTTCTTTTCTTATCATAGACGGGCCAAGTCGATTTCGCCGTTGCGCATGTATCTAAGCGACACCAGCGCTTATTGGCTTTCACCAATAGCTCCGTCTGTATCTCCCTGTAGAGCGCACTGAGTGGTGCTTTGGCCTCAGCTGAGATCTGCGCAATGTTAGCACCTGATCCCATCCTAGCCAACTTGTCCCCTCTCTCGTTTCCGGAGATATTCATATGACCAGGTACCCAGCAAAGGGTCACCTCATTTACATTGGATATCTCTTCTAACTTCTCCTTGCAGAGTTTGACGAGTTTGGATCTTATTTATGCTGCCTGCAGAGCCTTAATGGCTGCCTGGCTGTCAACATAGATGCTGATCCTTTTTCCTGTAGTATTCTCTTTGCTGATCAGGTCCGCCGCCTGCTTGATAGCGAAGACCTCAGCTTGGAAGACACTGCATCCATCATCGAGCCTGTAGGAGCGATGCATATCCCGAGACTCAAAGTAGACTCCGGCATCTGTGCCAACATCCATTTTGGATCCGTCGGTGTAGAGTGCCAGTTCACTTTCCGTCGGTACCAAATCACCGGTCCATTCCTCCCTGGAGGGAATTCTAAAAGAGAATCTCCTCTCCCAGGAAGGAAGTCGGGTGACATAGTCCGTTACGGTTCTGAATCTCGAGACGGCCCATCGATCCAAGACTGATGCATGTCCGTGCGGACTCCTTTTCCAGAGACCTGATTCCTGTAATCTTAGCGCAGTTCTGGTTGCGGCGCTCTCGCAGTACAAGTCCAGGGGTGGGAGGTCACCGTCACCGCCAGACAGCCTGCCCTTTGAACCTTTGACACACTCTGAAGATGACACTTTTTCTCAAGCGCCTTCCACCAGACAACCGAGCCATAAACTAGGATAGGTCTTACTACCGCAGTGTACAACTAATGTACTAACCTCGGTTTGAGGCCCCACGTCTTTCCAAAGGCTACCTTGCACGAATATAGTGCCATATAGGCCTTTTTGATTCTTTCCTCAATATTTTCTCTCCAACTAAGGTTGGAGTCCAGGATTATGCCCAGATATTTCGCAGATTTTCCAGGGATCAGATCTATACCATTCATACGGGGGTAGGTGTATCTTGGTACAGATCTTTTCTTTGTAAAGAGTACTACCTCTGTTTTCGCCGGATTTACTCCCAGACCTCGCCCCTTGACCCAGCTATCCACTAACGTCAGTGCATAGCTTAGTCAATCGCTGAGGACCTGCGTAAATTTTCCAGAGACCAAAATGGCAATGTCATCGGCGTAGGCCGTAACATTAAAATCCTCCGTCTCCAGAATCTTGGCCATTCCGTCGACCACAAGGAGCCATAGGAGGGGTGACAGAACGCCACCTTGTGGTGTACCTTTATTTACCCTCACCCTTCCGCATGCTCTCCCTATCGTCGAATTTACTATACGAGTAATTGTCACCTTAGTGTCATTCATTTTTGAATGCCATGGCCTGCTAGAGGCATGTTACCGTCATACACAAATGAATGACGTGGCTTCCACGGAAACATGAGTGTCATTCATATTTGAATGACGTGGCATTCAATGTGTTAAGCAAGTGAAAATAGCGGTAATTGTATGGTTTCGATAAGCTTTGAATTTTCCAAAAGACCGTCTTACGTTTTTACAACTCCTGATGGAACAAAAATCCATCATTAAAACTAAACCGATTTCAAACGTGTCTCTCTAACGCTCAATGAACCTATTTAACACGCAGTCAAGACGTTCATAAGACACGTTCCCGAAGGACAGAAAAAAAAAGTAAAACAACCGAACCGAAAACCATTGATCCCTGTTTCGTAAACATTTTCAAAAACCCCACAGCATACATAAGGACGCGCATGAAGTTATGAAGTTGTGCGGCGTGCGCGTTTGGCATTTAGTAATTGTCCTTCTCCGAATGCTAAGGAAAATTATGTAAATGCTCGGAGTAAATAAAGGCGACATAATAAAACCATTCAAAGGCGTATGTGAGTACTCGAAACCACCGTGCCTTATAGCAACACGTCGTTTGTTGGGTCTTTTGTTTCTGTTTTTTTGTTTTATCTTAACAGTTGCCATCTGGGTCCTGGCAGTAGGGTGCCATAGGTGGCGGAGCGTACATACAGTAAAGCTGCCTATGGTAACCTCTGTGAAATATTTGACGCATTGTTGTCGTCGCATTTTCTTGTAGTCTTCATTCACTTGAGGAGGGGGGTAGAGATTTAAATTGCAAAAACCGAACAGCGATGAGAAGAACGGATAAACGGATGAACGAATACCGAAGGGAAAGTGAAACTCCTTGAGATGGATGTCGACGAACAGAGATTTTTTGTCCTTAAAAGTCGATTTTGTTGCAAAAAAAAAAAAAAAAAAAATATATTGTACGGATGGTATACTCTGCGAAATCTTAGATAAATCATTTTTTCTTTTTTTTTTTATATCGTTTCTGACATTATTTGTCATCCGAATAATAGTCGAGTCGAGGCTATGTAAATCGTCCTTCTTTGAAGTAAAACAAGTTAAGCGTTATATTCATGGGAAAGCATTAATTGAGGCCGATGAATCGTCAAGTGTAGTTGACATAATTGAAATGTTTTCGGTTTCCCGAGGACACTATGATGACTTGCGAATCTGAAACTGATTTCTGAACTGTAGGAGTATTTCTTACCATCAAAGTCAATTGCACTTGAGAGTCCAAAGGTATTAGAGCTTTTGAAAGAACATTTTGATCGTTTTATCGTCAATTGATATGAGGTTGAATGGGGACAGCCGTTTGTTGTTTGAGCATAGTAGGCCAATCCTCTTGTGATTTTTTAAGCACAAAATACGTACATATTGCTGGGACGATCCATGGACTGGCTATAAAGACGCTACGATGGTCTACGGGTTAGATTGCCACTTGGCTGGCCGTCTGGCTACATACTCGTTAGTACGACCGAGGACTACGCAATCCCTGGCTGGCCCAATGGTACGGAAAGCGATATCAACGACATAAGCTAGGCACAATTACACTTTATCGTTCAGATACAAAAATAGAATGCGGGGCAGAATTAAACCTTTTTGTATATTGGGCGCCCCATCAAAGAGGATTTCTACGACGTCTTGCACGACGCCTACGGAGCTCGTCCGGAGTACGACATCAAAATCGTACTCGGGGAGAACATCTTTGGCAGAATAGTCGGAAAAAACAGCCTCCACGATACGACTTTCCAACGTTTGAAAGCTACATCAGCCCACCAAGAGGAGGTCCAACATTGGAAGCCTGGGCAGCTCAGAGATCGCTGAGGGCTACAGAGAGCAACTGAGCGGACATCTCGCAAGTATGCTTACGTCGAATACAAGCGCCAACAATATATAGCTCTATTGCCGGTCAGCCATCAAGGAAGCAGCTGAAAGTACAATAGGCTACGAGCCCACAACCAACAACAAACCCGTGGTATGATAGCGAGTGTGAGCATAAAAAAGCGAGCGACTGACAAGGCGTGCCAAAAGATGCTGCAAAGATGAATACGAGCAGCGCGCGAGGAATACCGAGCCAGAAGAAAGAAGGAAAAAAAAACGCTGCGGCGAAAGAAGAGAATATTAGCAGTCTATCAGCTCAAAGATATCGAAGAGTCCACCGACAAAAACGCGATAAGAACCTTTTACAAAAAAGACAAAAGCCTCGCAGCGGGCTATAAAAACGGTACCCATGCTCTTCGAAATTGCGAGAACAATCTTGTTACCGACCCGCAGGGAATAGTGGATGTTTTCAAGCAACATTTCCAGCGGCTGCTTAACGGGCAAGCAGAAGTTGTCCCCCCCTCCCTGCATTGAAGAAGTATCTGTAGAATTTGGGAGAACGAATGCATGCCTGACGACTGGAATGCCAGCTCTATATGCCCCAGACACGAAACTGGGGAATCCTATCCCTTGCAAAAACTACAAATGCATATCCTTGCTCAATATGGCTTACAAGATCCTATCTAGTGTATTGTGTGAACGTCTAAAGCCCTTTTGCACCGCACTAATCGGTGCATACCAGTGCGGCCTGGCAAGTTAACTGTAGACCTAGTCTTTACGGTGCGACAAGTCCTGGAAAGACCAGCGAGTTTCAAATCGATACACACCATCTCTTTATCGACTTTAAAGCCGCATTCGACAGCAATCATCGCACAGTTTTATTTAACTGATCCGGATGTGTTGAGCCAAGCTAACCAACACTCGATGCACTGTGCAGTTCGGCTCCAGAACCTCCGAGCGTTTTGAAACCTGCACTGGACCTCGGCAAGGAGATGCGATGTCATGCGACTTTTTCAGTCTCGTGTTAGAACAGATAGTGCGGCGGGCCAACGTCAACACGAAAGGCAATATCTTCCACAAATCGGTCCAGTTGCTGGGCTACGCAGGCCATATTCAATATGTCTCAAGTTCCCAGCGCACCATTGTGGAAGCGTTCAACGGCAATTGAAGATCAGGCGACACAAACTGATCTTCACATTAATAAGGAGAAGACGAAATATGTATATGCTGTCAACAAAAAAGCGGTCCGTCACTCATCACCTAGGATAAAACATTACGATCGGCAGCTACAATTTCGAGGTGGTGAAGGAGTTCACATACCTCGGTCCGAATCGCTCTTGGCAACCGCTGCTACATACTTCGGCTTGTCAAAACATCTGGGCCCACATTCCTGTCCCGAACAACCAAGATTATGTTCTACAAGACTCTTATCCTGCCAGTCCTGCTATATGGAACCGAGAGCTGGACGTTAAGCAGGATAGCAAAGCTGATCCTTAGCAACTTCAGTCCTTTCTGCGAGAAAAGCGAATGAAAGAGAAGACAAAACCGCGAACTCTACGAGCTGTACAAAAATGTGGATCTAGCCCGGAAGGCGAAAATCCGTGGACTACAATAGAATCGGTCTTTGAGTCCAAGCCAAGTTCGAGAAGAAGGGTAGTCCGAACCTCCGGTATAAAGACCAAATGATCGCGGATATAAACAACTTGGTCTTTCCGACAGGAAACAGCGTGCCCGGGACCACCAAGGATGGAACGCTGTAATAACGTAGGCCCAGACTCTCCATGATCGACATTGTTGTGGCCAAGGTAAGATATGAAAAAACAACGGAGGCGAGAAAGAACACCATGATTTGATGTCGAAAAGCTACAATCGCATCCGACCGCTACGAACTTTGCCGATTGAGTCACCCAAAAACTCTCTGAAAGTTCGACGCACCCTTCACTAATGGTAGAAGAAGAATGGACTTGTCAAATAGCAATTAAAGAAGCTGCCACTGATGTGCTAGGTTTTACGACACCACCGCTCAGGAAAAACAGGTGGTTTGACGACGAGTGCAGGCAGGCCCATGCAGCTAAGCATGACGCCTACAAGGCAATGCTGCATCAAAAGACGAGAGCTGTTCGTGAGCTCTTAGAACAGTAAAGGAGAGATGTGAACCGGATTCTCAAAAAAAAAAAAAAAAACAAAGGAGCATGGGAAGCGCGCTGCCGAAGAGATGGAGAGGTGTTACAGCAGGAATGAAGTCCGGAAGTTTTACCAAAAAGTAAACAGCTATCCAGGCGGAGGCCTGCCCGGACGAGAATGGACGACTTGTATTAGAGGCGCAGTCGAAACTGGAAGAATTTTGAGGAATCATTTCTGTAGAGTGTTAAACGGCGAGGAAGACTCAAATACCGCTGCCAGGCAGAATGCTCTACTCAACTTGGCCGAAGATAGGCAAGAGTTCCGTCCCTGCATTGATAGCAGTATCAATGCTGAAGTCAAACAAAGCTGGGGATGATCTGGCGGGGAGCATGCACCTGCTTATTTTGTATTTGTATTTATTTATTCGAATAATGTTCCACAGCAAGATTCGTATCTTATGGGTGGAACGCTTAACGCATGTATACATTTTAATTGTAGATACATCAATTTAAAGTTTAAACTAGGTGGATACAAGGATACAATATTACAAGATTTCAACTACAATATTTTGGATATAACATAAATAATTAGAATAGAGCAGAATAGAATATGTACATAAGTTTTATTAATTATTTGTGAATGTTTGTAGCTTTAGTTATCATTGGCCAGGTGTTGGAAGAGCAGAGTTTTAAATTTGTTTGTGTTTGTGATTCTCCTAAGCGTGATTGGCAGCGTGTTCCATAAGAATGTAGCATTAACAAAAAACGAGCGTTTTGATTGAAGACAATCAAAACTTGGTCGAATAAGTATGTTAGTGCGTTTTGAACTGGGGAGAATAAGTCTGTTGTACAAATAGTTCGGTTGTCGTGTTTGCATTATGTTGTGCAGAAGGACAATGGATTTAAATTTCACGAAGTTATTAAAATTCATTCCAAGTATTTGTAAAGCATAAGATGAGATGTGATCGGAATATCTTTTGTTAAAAACATATCTGGCTAAATTGTTGAATATTACGTTTAATTTTCGTCTGGTGTTGAAATCGAACTCACCGAGCACCTCACAACAGTACAATAACATGGGTAGAAGTAGGGCCTTTACTAAGATCATTTTTGTGCTTATTGGTATCAAATTTTGAGTTGACCATAACAGGCGGAGGCCATTGTAAATTTTTCCTACTGTAGTTGTTACGTGGTCTGACCAAGTTAGGGTGTTATTGAATATAACTCCAAGATTTCTGGCTGTGCTAACGTATTCAATAGGTGTATTTTGTAACAATATTCGGGGAAAATTCGAAGTATCTAACACACGTTTGTATATACACAACGTCTTTGACTTTTTAGGATTGAGTGATAGATTGTGTTCCAATGCCCATTCTTGGATTTTCTGTAAATCTTCATTTATATAACTTGTGACGTTTGGAATGTTGGCCACCGGGCAGCTTAAGTAGAGTTGTACGTCGTCAGCAAACATGTGCATAGAGGAATGAGAAACACGCTTCGGAAGATCGTTGATGTATAATGAAAATAACAGTGGTCCAAGAATGGATCCTTGGGGAACTCCTGCCGAAATCTCAAGGTACGATGATATTTTGTTATTGGTGGAGACACATTGCTGTCGGCCAGATAGATAGGAGAATATAAGTTTTACTGCCGAATGAGAAAACTTGTAGCTGGTTAACAGTTTTCTACATAGCACATTGTGATTTACTGTATCAAATGCCTTGGAAAAATCCAGCAGTGTTAGAAATGTACAATAATTTGAGTCCATTGCCAATCGTATGTCATCCACAACACATAGTAGTGCGGTTTTGCAGCTTCGTTTAGTTCGAAACCCGGACTGATTACTACACAAGAGTTCATTTCGGCTTAGATGAACTTCCATTTGTTTCAGTATTGCCCTCTCAAACACCTTGGAAAAAAAGGGAAGTATGGATATAGGCCTATAGTCGGTGCAAGTGCGGTGTGACGTTTTTGGTATGGGAATAATTTTGGCATTTTTCCAAACTTGTGGGTAATCACAAGTTGTTAGAATTGTGTTGAATGCATGTGTTATATACTTAAGTATGTAAGGAAGGATGATTTTAGTAAACTGAGGACTAATTTCATCGAGGCCTACCGCGTTTGACTTTATCGTCAAAACAGCATGGACTATGTCCTCGTCTATAAGGTGAATGAATCTAAAATATGTTTCGCCTTCTAATTCGTGCCTGTTTTGCCATGCGGAGGATTCAAATTGAGAACTCGTATTTTGTGTTTGTAAGTTGGAGACTGCCGCAAACTGTTGGTTTAGAAGATTACAATCTATATCGTCTGGTGGTGATAGGTGTTTTTTGCCAATACCCATTTTACGAAGCTTGTGCCATAAAACTTTCCTATCATGATGGTCGTGGTTTAAGGTACGGTCGAAGTAGCGACGCTTTGCACTTTTTATGCGCACAACGACTGAATTTCTGAGATGGCGATAGGTGTTGTAATCCTCTGGCAGTTTGTAACGCTTCCATCGAGAATAAGCAGTGTCACGTTTTTGAATAAGTTCGAGTAGGTTAATATTGAACCATGGTGGAGATGTATGCCTTATTACTTTAGAAACTAAGGGTACATGCTGGGTAAAAAGCCTTTGTATATTGTTTTGTATAAACAAGAGTTGATCATTAGCCGAGGGTATGCGAAAAACTTCTTCCCATGGGATTGCTCTTACATCTACATTCAGATCATTGTAATTAATATTCTTGAAATCTCTATACCTAAAACTGATTTGATCCCTTTTCAAGTACCCGTCGTATGATAGATACAACATATCGTGCTTGGAAAACCCTGGGGCGGCTAGTTGAGTATAGAGTAAAACTTTAGTTGTGTCATTCACAAGAAAGATATCCAACAAGGTAGAGGAGTGGTTTGTAAAGTGCGTGGGTGTTGTCATATTGATTGGGGTGAGATCCAAACTTTTGAAATTGCTAATCATATTAGAGGAAGGATCAGCAAGGATATCGTTATTGAAATCACCACAGACAATTATATTCGGCGCAATACATGATATTTCCTCTAAAACACTTAAGAAGGGAGAAATGTTCGTCTGCTTGTTTGGTCTATACACCACTCCTAGAAGAACATGCTCTGAACCGCACAATATGTTGATAAACAGGTGCTCGCAGGGCTCGGCGTTTGATTTGCATACAAGTTTGCAGTTTATTTCATTTCGTACGTATATTGCTACACCTCCCCCTACTCGATCTGCTCTGTCCGCTCGAAATACTTTATAACCTTCAACAGCATATGCACTATCAGGAAGCTTAGGACTGAACCAGGTTTCAGTAACACATATGAAATCGACACCAGAATCCGCGAACAACAGACGAAATTCGTCCAGCTTTGGCCTCAGACTTTGTGCATTAATTAATGCGACATGTAATCCCGATTTCTGTTTTCTTAAAACACGAATCATACACTTTAAATTTTTATCAACGCTACTATCCAAGAACACGTCGTTAATGCAAGTGTTATAATTTGCCATAAAACGCAACAAGTGAGTATTTACTCGAATTATTTAGGTGAATCAAAAACACAAACAAATATGTATACATAGTGAAAAAAAAGTAAGCAAGTACCTTGGCCATTGAAAGCTAAAGAGAAGAATACTAAGATCGATTGACGAAGTTAAGAGTGCAGCGAATTAGTTCAAGGTCTTCTTTGCATCTCTGGGCGCTTGCATTAAACGGTCAACATCGTCTACAGCAACTCTTTCCCCCCCCCCCTCGGTGAACTGAACAAACAAGCGACCAAGATGCGTGTGCACAGAAAACAGCTGGTTGTTTTTCTTCATACGTGTTGCATGTTGGAGTAGCAGGCGATTCCGTGGTGTCAAACTTTCATTGATGAATACGTTCGCTGTTGAATCGAACCCAAGGTCGGTGAGAATGATCGGTCTCCTTGATGACCTTCGGTAATTTGCTAGTGCTTTAAGCAAGGCATTACGATCACCGACACTCGTAAATTTGACGATCACAGGTGAGTCAACGCTTTTGCTTCGCTTTTTGGTGCGAAATATACCTTCTAGTGTTGGTGGTACTATACCGATTTTCTCGCATAATTTAGCGAAGAGGGCAGGTAAATTCTCTTCTGGAAGTTTAGGAATGCCAAACATGATTGCGTCTGTAAGGAATTCCTTTCTCTCCAGCATGTCGCATCGTTGACGTAGCTCGGTGATGTTGCATTGGACCTGATCTACGCGCTGTGTTAAGTTGGATATCGCTGAATTTATGAGCTCGACTTTTTCATTCAGTTGTTTTTCCATGCTTTTAACCTTTTCAAGTAGATCGCTATGCATCTTCTCCATTTCACGTTTAATAGTCGCGATTATTGTGTCTGCATGCTTTTTCAATTCCTGGTGTAGGTGTTCCAATGAAATGCCATCAGTGAGCTTCTGGGGCTTAGGTGATGTGGAATGATGTTGTGTTCGAGCGAGGTTGGATCTGGTGTTAACTGAGGTTGTGTAGGACATTTTGCGGTACTGTATATATGTACTATAATGCGTTATCGTTTTTTGGCGACAAAAGCAACTTAGAAACTTTTTATTTATGGAGAAACACTAATTTACACTTAATTTCAATGCTTTGAGCCAAATACAAAATATCGCGCAATATATTAGGGATACAATTACTTTAGCACACGATATTTAGTGCATTTGCCGGAGACTAGCGTGAGCACGTCTATTCACTTTCAAACATCGACAATCTTATCTGTATATGATCCGAGTAATGCATGCCCGACGAGTGGAATCTCAGGGTCGTTTGCCTGATCCACAAGAAAGAAGACCCCTTTGACTGCTCCAATTACAGAGGAATCAGTCTCCTTTACATCGCATACAAAATCCTCTCTGCCGTTTTGTGTGAACGCCTGAAACCGTTCGTCAACACCTTGATAGGTCCTTATGAGTGTGGTTTCAGGCCAGGGAAGTTCACCATAAACCAAATTTTAAAACTGCGGCAAGACCCAAGAAATGCAGATCGACACTCAGTACCTATTTGTCGATATCAAGGCCACATATGATAGCGTGCATAGAGACGAGCTATACAAAGCCATGTCTAGTTTTAGCATACCTACCAAACTCGTCAGATTGTATAGGATGACGATGGGAAATTCTCACTGTATCATCAAGGTTGGAGACGATCTTACCGAGATCTTCAATGTCAAAAAAGGTTTTAGACAAGGCGATGCGCTATCGTGACTTTTTTTAAAAAACATACTTGAGAAGATCGTGCTAAACCTACAATTCGACACTAGGTGCACGATCTTCCAAAATTTCGCTCAACTGTCAGCTTATGCCGATGATATTGATGTTGATTGGTCGAATGCAGGAAGCCGTAAATGAGGCGGTTGCTGACATTGAATCAAAGGCGGCCAAAATGGGTCTGGCGATAAATGACGGTAAAACGAAGTATAAGTTGTCATTAAAATAGGACGCACAGCATCGACGCCTAGGACAGAGTGTCACAATGGGCAGCAAGAACTTCGAGGTAGTCAAGGACTTCGTCTACCTTGGATCCGCAGTAACAAATACGAACATCATCAGTACCGAGATTCAACGCAGAATAACTCCTGCCAATCGCTGTTTTTTTTTTTTTTTTGGACTCAAAAGGCAATTGAGTAACAGAGCCGTCTCTTAAATATTCCAGTCCCGCTATATAGTGCAGAGGTATGGACGCTATTGAAAGTGGATGAGGAAGCTCTTGGTCTTTTCGAGAGAAAAGTTTTGCGTTCGATCTTTGGTCCTGTTTGTGTTTATGGCAACTGGAGGTGAAGATTCAACCACGAACTGTACGGCGGCATGTGCCTGGTTAGGCGTCTACGGATACAAATTTGAAGAACCTTCAAATCCGAGCCATTGGGACAACAGAACAGAGGACGCCCTCGACTCAAAAGGCGTGGAGAAGGACCTCAACCAACTTGGTGTGCCTGACTGGAGGCAGCTTGGCAAGAGATCGTGCTGGCTAGAGTCGCTTGTTGGTTGAGGACGAAGATCACACCGGTTTGCAGCGCCACGAAGAAAAAGAAGAAGACCCTCCATGGGTTGCTGGCCTGAAAAGTAAGAAAGTAAATTGCTCTCAGAAAAGATGTGGCCTAAGCTCGCAACCTTTTAATTCACCTATTTGTTTTTTTTTTTTTTTTTTGTTAAATGCCTGAAAGTATTGAGAGCACCGTGGCGCAGTGGGTAGTATGTTGGCCTCTGACGCCGATTACACGGGATCGAATCCCGACACAGCCATGTCATCGAACGTGTTTTTCACGGTGTTTCTCCTCAGCGGGGTTCTGACAAAACCCCTTGTAGTAAAATTGTCATGAAAAGCTTCTCGAAATTTGCCGTTCGGAACCGGCAATAAATTGTAGGTTCCTATCACCTATGGGCAAATTAAATCACACACAACATGGGTGATTGAGAGAAGCTCGGCTCTGGCCCTTCATGGACTGTAACGCCAACATACAAGACTGAAAGTATTATGTATGTTAGAAATGAGTCTGTTTTTTGGCACTCTCTATAGGAATCCTTCATAAGCTCAAAATGGTTTTGGGAGAGAACAGACAGGCCTCAGATACGTACCTTTAGCTAAATTTAATTAAGATCTTCAAATTAGAAATGGAAGGGCTCTATTTTAACCATGCCTTCTAAATACGCCTTCATATTTTTAACCTACCGACTTCGGGGAGAAATGATTTTCCTGAAAGACTTAAGGTTCTAGCTCTTCACTTGGGTCGTGTGTTTTGATGTTATAATACCAAAGTTAGTGACAACAATATCAGTTTAAATTGCATTCAGAGAGCGTTAACTGACATTAACTTTATTTTCATAACGGACTGTAAGGATAAAATTGTTGAAAAGAACTTATGCTGAAGCCTTGGCTAACATTTGTCCCCAATATCCACAAAAATTTAAGGGATAAAGAGGCAAATTATCGGTCGGGTTCACAAATAAAATTAATTTCAGTGCTCGAATGGTTTTTAAGCATCATGAACGGCTTTCAGCTCATACAGTTCCCTGAATCCTTTGCAAACAAAGAAGCCTAAAACATAACCCCGTACGTAAGCTTAACAATAGGATAACAAACATTTATTATCTTGTTCAGTAATGTTGGCCAATTCACTCAATTTATCCCCCGTGATGTTTGTTCATCCCGTACATATTGTTTATTTATTTTAAATTCATGATTTAGGGGCTTATTTAAGGACACTTTGAGAGTCCTTAACATTCTGCCTCAACGGAGCCTGGTGGAGCCTATGCGATAAATCATTCATGAAAACTCCCCCACAGAATGGCACAACTCTCACTCTTCTACACCAGACATACAGGCTTGCTCAAGGATAGGATAATCAAAAATACACAGATATAAAAAAAGGATACAACACCAAAGGACTAGAATATATATATCGCTCAGACTTACTATGCATTTCCTTGTGCGTTAACTTACCTGCAAAAAAAAATAAATAAAAAAAAACAAACAAAAGAGAGAAAGAGAAAACGATACAATTACTTAAATGGAACAACATCGTATAGACAACATGCAAGGAGAACAAGGAAAAGCAATTTAATTAAAGGATAAAAAGAAGAGAAGGAAAAGGATATATGGTGTGTTGCTACTTCAATTAATTTCTAAACCTAATTTAATGGCCAGTTCAGTTCGCCGCTTGAGCTTGCTCTAGTGGCTTCTGCAAATGTGGTTTAGTCAATGACCGTGGAAGGATACTAACAACAGAGTGAATACAAAGTGATCAATGACGCGACGGCGGTATGGAGGATTGTTTTTTTGTTTTGTGGAAGAAAAGGATAATCACCTCAACTGTGGACACAATTTGCGGTTGACGTTTCTTTTCCAATTTCCGTTTTTTTTTTTTTTTGTTTTTGGGTGCGGAACTGTATCCTTACCCGATCCTTGGCTAATTATATCAATTTGGTTAATGATGATTCAGTGGTGCGTTCATTGGCGGAGAGGGACTTGAGTCGATTTAAGTTCTAAGCAAACAACAGCGAGTGGATGAGTGAGGGTGAATATGACTTGAATGGAAGTGATGTTGATTACGGATTTAAAAGGATTATCTGTCGGTGAACATAAATTGCCAGGAGTAAGCTTTAGATGATGGCAATTAATTGGTGTAATAGAGTAATTGGTAGTACAAAAACGTGATTGGTTGGTTTTGTTTTCGGGAGCTCCAGCTTCGTTTCAAGAATAATGGCACATGAACAACTGGGTGGTAGTGGTGGTAGAGATACAACGAAGATTTATTGCGTGAAAGTCATTTCATTCTTAAAGAGGAATGGTGTCACGTTAAAGGACAGCAACGAGGCTGCAATTATTTCTACAAATTAAGCAAGGACGTGAAGAAGACTCCTGCGTATAGATGGAATCAAAAAAGTGCAGAATTGTTTAATAAAGTGAGTAAGAGCTTCTGCAGCCGAACACCTTGCAGCTCTGCTAGCCAGGTGCTACTTCAAGCTCCTTGTGGTGTCACCTGGGAATTTCTATATGAAATTGCGAGTTTCCTACGCCACAAAACAGGATTAATTTCGGTTGGGCTATGGTCAAGAAAAGCTCACAAATGCTCAGAAACAATCATAGGCCTCGGATAAAACGGACCGGATTAATGTTGATGACCCTTGCAAAAAACCAAAAAAGGATAATGATCTTAGGCTATGTACGTGGAAAGTTAGGTCTCTAAACAGACCACGTGCAGCCGAACAACTTGTGGATGGCCTAGACCGCTATAAAGCGGACCTAACCCGCCATCCAGAAAATGTGATGGAATGGACCGGGTATAAAGCGTATGAAAGACTGCCACATATACTACGGCGACTGCAATAGGGAGAGGGGACAACGATTGTTCGGATGCGGATTTGTTGTTCGAGGTGGACTAAGGCAAAAAAGTCCTAAGCTTTTGGTATGTGAGCGATCGCCTCATAACGAACCCTATCAAGGTTAAATTTTCTATCATCCGCCTGATCTGCGTTCATACCCCAACGAAAGACATGGATGACTCCATCAAAGATGAGTTCTACGATCTCCTAGACAGAACGTATGCCCAATGTCCCAGCTATCAGAATTGTACTGGCAGACTTCAATGCTAAGCTGGGTAAAGAAAGCATCTTTGATCGGGTCCTCGACAAACACAGCCTACACTCCTAGCTAACATTGACTCGGACCACTGTCTTGTAGTAGCCAAGATGCGCTTAATGATATCACGAACGCGGCGGAGTAGAGTAAGAATGCAAAGTTATGACGTCGGAAAGCTACTATCGCCAGAAACCGCTCGTGATTTTACCGATTTATTATTAAGCTTACTACAAGCTATTCTTAAACAATCTAAACTTAAATTTAAACTTAAATGCTAGCTACCTAACCTACGGGACAATAGGATGAAGTGGTGTGTGGGAGGTATAGGGATTAGATTAGATTAGATTTTTTATTTTTTTATTTAATTCGAGCCATAGTTAGTGCGATGAGGAGGGAGTCTGAAAAGTGGACTTGATCTTAGGCGACGAGGGTTGGTATTGAGCGAAATCATTTCAAGGAGGGCAGGAGAGTCGATATAAGCTGGTAAATAAAGAGAATGTCAACTGCCTCACGACGTGCTTTCAGGGTTTGTAAGGCGATCAATTGTAGACGGTAATACATTCCTGTCAGACCATGGGAGACCTCTTAAGGCAAAACGCAGAAATCTGCGTTACACAGCTTCAATTCGTGCAGAATGGCTAACGTAGTTTGGAGACCAGGCTTTGACTGGCGCATTCCAGAATAGGTCTGACGTATGTAATGTAGAGGGATTTAGTGGCATAGGGATTCGAGAATTCCTTAAACCAACGTTTTATAAAACCAAGGGCAGAATTAGCTTTGTGTATGATATGATTAATGTGGGAGACAAAGTTTAACTCTCTGTCGCATATGATACCTAGGTCGCGTATGAAGGAGACGTGGGGTACAGGCTCGTTAAGTAGATAATATGTTCTAGGAGCAGAGGGAAAGCGTTTCCGAGAGAACGTAACGAACTGGCATTTACCGATGTTGAGCTCCAGGTTTTTGTTATCGCACCAATTACGGAAGGATACAAGGTCGCTTTGGAGTGCTAGCAAGTCTGCAGGAGTTGATGTTGTCTTGCTGATTTTCATGTCATCTGCATATATTGACAAATCTTCTTATTCTTTGGAGGCGTTACAGCCCATGAAGGACCAGAGCCAAGTTTCTCTCAATCACCCATGTTGTGTGTGATTTATTTTTCACACAGGTGAAAGGGACCCACAGTTCAATGCCGATTCCGAACGGCTTGAGTCGAGAAGCTTTTTCCAGGCAATTTACACTACCGGGGGTTTTGCCAGTCCCCCGCCGAGGAGGGACGCCGCGAAATAAACATTCGATGGCTTTGGTGTTATCGGAATCCGAACTCGCTCATCGTGCGCCAGAGTCCAACACACTAACCACTGCGCCCTCATATTGACAAATGGGAATCTTTTAATATAAGGTCGACATCGTTAACAGCGAGGACAAATATTAAAGGGCCGAGATGACTACCTTGCGGAACACCGGAAGACGCAATGATGGAGTCAGAGATACAGTTTCTAAAAAATACTCTATATTGGCGATTGTCAAGGTACGATTTAAGCCATGATATGATTTGGGGCGGGAAGCCTAAGGCCTCTAATTTAAAATAAATTAATGTAAGGCTTAACTTATCGAATGCTTTACTAAAGTCAGTAGTGATAACATCAACCGCGTTGCCATGCTCCAGAGTTTGAAGTATTTTGGAGGCAAATTCGGTAAGGTTGTAGTAGACCTACATTTTAAGAAACCATGCTGCCGGGATGAGAAGATGAATTTGCAGTGGAAGAACATTGAATCATACACGACGGACTCGAAGAGCTTAGGGATAGCGGACAATTTAGCAATCGGTCTGTAGTTGAAATATCCGTCTCGGGACCTTTTTTGAGAGTGGGAAAGATGTAAGAATTTTTCCAAACGGTTGGAAAGGAAGCTTGACGAAGGGAAAGGCGAAAGGGAATGGAGAGAGGTTTGCAGAGGGAAGCCATCTTTAAGTTGTTTTATCTTGTGGTGAACCAAGTCCTCATTGATATCAACTACGGAGAGCGATGTCTGAGAGCAGTTATTCATATAGCTGAAAAATACAGGGTCGGGTTTATAACTGCAGTCGCTAAATGATAGGCTAAAGAGTGAGGCAAAAAGGTTCGCAACGATTTTGGGGTCGTCGAAGGTAGTGTTGTTCCATTTGAGAGTGGAAGGGACCCCATCTGATTTTCTTTTGAGGTTGATGAATTGGTAGAAGCGTCTAGGATCGCGTCTCCCTTAAGCTCTCTCATACATTTCAACCCTTCACGCAGTCAATAGAAGTGGAACCTTTGCCAACAAGCCCATGAAATGCACTGCATCTGAAGTTTAGGGCTTCAAGGCTACACCACGAAGAAACATCTGGTTCGATGACGAGTGCAGGAGGATTCACACAGCGAAGCAGAAGGCATATAAAGCCTCGCTGCATAGCAGAACAACAGCAGCTCATGAGCTCGACGAGTTAATAAGAAGGGAGGAGTCTAAGCTTCTCAGGAGAAAGAAGAAAGAGCATGAGAAGCGCGCGATTGGGGATTTGTTGAGGTGTTACTGCAGGCGTGACGTTCGAAAGTTTTATCAACAGATAAAGTGAACATGCCAAGGTTGTAAAGCCAGAACGGAAGTCTGCAGGGATGAGAACGGACATCTAGTAGTAGAATCGCAGTCGATGCTGAGAATTTGGAAAAACCACTTCTGCAGACTGTATAAGGGCGATATTTGTCAATATATATACCGCTGTCAGGCATAAACGACAAAGATAGCAGAAAATTCCGTACCCCTAACCTCGACGAAGTTAATCGCCATATCGAAACTCAAGTCGAATAAAGCTGCGGGCGCAGACGGACTATTTGCTGATCTCTTCAAAGCAGCTGGAGATAATAGGGTTTGGAGCATACACCAGCTCATCTGTAAGATATAGTCAGAGGAAGGCATGCCCGAGAAATGGAGTCTTAACCGCGTTTGCCCGATCCACAAAGAGGATAACCTTTTGACTGCGCCAACTACAGAGGGATAAGTCTCCTGTTCGTCACATATAGCATTTTCTTTGTCGTTTTATGTGCGGCTGAAGTCGTTCGTAAATCAGCTGATAGGTCCTTATCAGTTTGGCTACAGGCCAGGGATCAAACCATCAGACCATCGATCAAACCTACACATTACGGTAGATCCTGGAGAAAAGCAATGAATTTCAGGTCTACATTCACCACCTATTTTTTTTACGCTTACGACAGCGTATTAGGCGATTGTTTTGGCGGTAAATGTGGGCAAAGCGAAATATATGCCGCCGTCAAAAAAGGACGCCTACCACCGCCGTCTTGGCAAAAACGTCAATATTGGCAACAACATATAATTTCGAAGTAGTCAAGGACTTTGCTTAGCTCGTGCAGTTGCCTGCAACAATGCCATCAGTTCCGAAATCAAAAGTAGGATCACTCTTGCCAATCGCTATTTCTTCGAGCTCTGGAGGCAATTGAGTAATATAGCCCTCTCCCGTAGGACCAAGTTGACTCTATATAAAACCCTTATCATCCTGATCCTACTGTATGTCGCAGAAGCATATAACCTACCAAAAGAGGCCCTTGGCCGTTTCTGCGTGTGATTTTTGGTCCTATAAACACAGATGGGGGATGGAGGACAAGATTCATCCACGAACTGTAGGGGTTGTACAGCGACATGGCAGGTGTCTACGGTTTCAACGACAACAACTCCAGGCCGGAGAGTCGAAACCTGATGGAAGACAGAATAGAGGACGGTCGCACTTAAGGTAGCGCACACAGCTGGAGGACCTCAACCAACTAGTTGTGCAGTACTAGAGGGAATTAGCGATGGAGAGGCATGTTGGTCCGAGGTGAGATTCGACTGAATTAGGCAAAGGTCTTGTTCTGAGGAAAAGTTCTTGAAGAATTCGATGTTGTCGGCATACAGTTAGCGATCAGCCGGTAGTTATTAGCATCATTATTCTGACCTTTTTATAGATAGTTTTTCGATATTAAGGGGAACCCCCCTAGTCATAGGAAGGAATTGGACACTTTTCATAGAGGAAGAAAAAGAGTGAATAGTTGATTTTTTTTTTTTAAATATGGCAAGGAGGGCAGTATGGAGTCTGCAACTATAGCAATGCCCGTGGATAGTTCGACTTTTACTCCGAGGTGTACGATGCAATATGTAGCTCTAGTAACCTAAAAATGAAAGTCAAGTCTATCACTTTGTGTGACATTACAGATAAACAAAAAACCATTAAATAAGACAGAACAACCTCAAAGGCCAATAGACAGGTAAGAATATTTTAATACCAAAATATCTCCACGGCAACAGCAGAAAGTAATTCATTTCATGACAACAAGCACGTGAAAACCTATGTAAATGAAAAACTTAACTTAATGAAATTCCATACCCTCTCCTTCCGCTTCAATGAATTTTCCAAAGCCAGTTAAATCCAACCCTCCTCCGAGCATCGTAAATGACTGATTCAGTGATCGCACGATACCATTACTTTCATTAAACTGACTTATTAACTAACTTTAAAACCTTTAATAAATTCACGCAGTTAATTGCAGTAAGCATCCGCATGACCGTTTTTTCCCCGTGTCCTCGTGGGAACAATCGACAATTTAAACATTTCAAAAGAGAATGATGACGCTCAAATGTCATCGCCTGCTAGGGCTTGTGAGTCCTCAGCTGCTCAAAAAACGAAAGTGATGCCGGCATCTTTTGCTGGCATTGCAGCCGGACGGAAAGCTGAAGATACATATATCCTCACTCTCCGATTCCGACACCACACTTGGCGGAGATTCTGTGAGTATGCTCTCGGATGAACTCCCAAGTGTAAGTTGGAACGAAACCATCAGGAACGTAGAGGAAAAGCCTGTACCACCTGGTGGCTTCGTCTAGCTCAAATCGTCGGAGCAGCGACGCTTTAAGGCTGCTATAATGCTGGGCAAGACTAGAGATGAGGCTCTAGTTTATGCAAAATCCACCCCTGCCAGTAAGGGTCCGGAACTAAAACGTGTTCGTTCCGCAGACGCTACTCCACCAAACCAGGCTGCTATACGCAGCAAAATCGGCAACCATCAGGTCGATAAAAAGAGTTACAGTAGTGTAGCTGGGAGGATCCGACTCGGCATCGTCCCCAAGGACTTAGGAACGAACCCCCTTACAACAGCGCAGATGGCAGCCGTTCAGGAGGCTATAGTCGACACCTCCATCGGGCTGTCGGGTAAAGCACCCAAACCTCTCTTTAGGGGTTCGACCTACAACTCAGGGTGGTTACACTTTGTGTGTGACAACCCAGCTACGGCCGATTGGATGAAAACCAATTTTACGGCCATCAAGGACAAGAGTGGACTTGATATTATGCTTGTGGAAGAGGAAGCTTTCCCGAAGCCGCACATCGTACGGGGCTACTTGCCACAAAGTGCCAGCTTACCCATCACGAAGGTGTTGGCGACGCTGGACTCACAAAATGACGACTTACACGCAAAGAACTGGAGAGTCATGCAGAGCAAGTCAAATAAGGAGAAAAACCTCCTGCACTTAGTTCTAGCAGTCAGTGACAAATCCTTGGCTCGACTGATAGAACTTTAGTGCCAAGTGGCCTACAGATTTGAAATCGTAAAGATGATTATCAAGAGCCAGGCGAAAATATCCTTGGATGTAGCACCAATCGCCATCCACCAGCAGTACGGTGGATGCACCTACTGCCGCAATAGGAAAAACTACAACCAGTAGTATGGTGGATGCACCTACTACTGTAGTAGAAAAACCTACAGCCAGCAATATGGTGGTTATACCTATTGCTGTAGTAGACAGATGTGACGAGCCGAAACCCGCTGCCACGTCTGAGCCGGCGACCACTATGGATCGCCCAAATAAAATAAACAAACGTCCCCCAACTAAACAAGGGGAATCTTCGATGGGAAGTAGATCAGAGGATCACTCCCATTTGGCCGGAAACTTCAGGCGAGGAAACAACAAGCCTTACAGAACGAAGGATCCGGCCTACCGTCGCAAATAATGGGTGGGCTGCGTGTGCTGCAGGGCAACCTGCACCATGCCAAAGGTGCCTCGGACACCTTTAGCCTGCGACTGTACCGCGACAGGATCAGCATTGGGCTAATCCAAGAACCATGGGTCCATAAAGGTAAGATTATGGGCCTGCAAAACAGGTCGCGTAAACTAATTTACGCCATAGGAGGTCTTCCTCATAGGGCCGCATGTGTGATCGGCACTAACCTAAATTGTCTCCCCATTCCAGAATTCATGACAAGGGACCTGACAGCCGGAAGTCCCCACCGATGGAGGAGTAAGGGAGGTTGTATGCGCCTCCGCTTACTTTCCTGGAGACGGTCAACAAATCCCTCCCACTGAAGTCCAGGATCTGGTTAGGTATTGCAACCAGAAAAAGCACCACCTGGTAATTGGATTCGACGCCAACGCGCATCATATGGAATTGGGCAGCAGCAATACCAACAAACGAGGTGAGTCACTTTTTGAATTTTTAATTAGTAATAATCTCACCGTTGCCAATAGAGGCAACAAACCCACATTTATAAACGCGGTTAGAGAAGAGGTGCTTGACCTCACTATCTCTAGCCAGTTTATCTCAAATGTGACTGGGGACTGCCATGTCTCCAACGAAGCCTCACTATCTGATCACCAGTACATTAGCTTCAACATCTTTAGTGAGGTTAATGAGGCTGAGCACGGGTATCAGCCCAAACGAACAAATTGGGCTCGGTTCCAATCTCAACTCGCCGCTAGAGACGACATGCTCCTTAAGTCGATTTTATCGACAGACGATATCGACGAAGCGGCCTACCAGCTCAATGCAGCACTCATCTCATCCTCTATAGACAGCTGTACACCCAGGTCAACTACACAAAAACGATGTGTGCTCTGGTGGAATAGTCAGCTTGAGTCCCTAAGGAAGCAGGTGAGATGGCTGTTTAACAGAGCAAAACGGTACAATAGTTGGACTGATTATAGATCTGCTCTAACTAAATACAACCTCGAATTGAGGAAATCCAAGAGAATGTCTTGAAAGAAACATTGCGAGAACATAGACTCGCTTCCAACTGCGGCCCGACTCCATAAAGCACTCTCTCGAGAGCACACAAATGGGCTCGGGCTGCTTCGCAAATCAGACGGCACCTTTACCGTCAACCGGTGCTTCTGATGAAGCGATGGAGTTGAGTTATTTTATGGTCTGCTAGCTCACTTAAATTATCATAGAAGGGCGCGCCGAGGTGGATCCTCCTGCGATTCGCAAAAGAGGGGCATGAGCAGAGGAGGTGATGTATTGATTCCTCCTCCTCATCGTCCATGCAGCCGCGACAGAAGTCGTTGGAGGGTATTCCCAGTCTGGCGGCGTGTTTCCCAATGATGCAGTGACCTGTAATGACACCCACCAGAGTACTTAAGGTTGCCCTTTTGGTTGCCATTAGGTCCCTGGTTCGTCCTAGGTTTAATTTAGGCCAGAGTTGTTTGGTGATAAAGCCGATATTACTCTCACTCCATTGGAGGTTGGTCGCCTTAGTGGTTTGGAGTTTTATCGTATGCTTTACCGTACTTATTGGTGTTTCTAGGTAACCGAGGGTAGGTAGGCTGAGTGTGCTAGACCCTAACTTTGCGAGTTCGTCGGCCGCGCAGTTTCCTGGAATATCCCTATGCCCGGGAACCCACAATACTTTAATGTTGAACTGCTCAGCCATCTCATCTAGAGAAAGGCGACAGTTGAGAGATGTCTTTGATTTGTGGGTTACCGCTGCCAGGGATTTTATCGCAGATTGGCTAATGGTGCAAATGATAATATCCTTGGCGGATATTACATTGATCCTGAGCCATGCAAGGGCCTCTGTTATCGCTGTTATTTCAGCCTGATACACACTGCAGTAATTTGGGAGTCTGAAGGATAAGCTGAGGTTAAGCTCCTTGGAGAAGACTCCACTGCCTACACCCGACTCCATCTTAGAGCCATCGGTATACAGGGAGATCGAGTCCTTTGGTATGACTTTCCCTTCAGCCCATTCCTCCCTGGATGGAAAAACAACTTCGAAGTTCCTAGTGAACACGTTTTGCGGGATGATATTGTCTGTGTCCATGGGTACCTCGAAGTGTTTTAGAATGGTTGTGTGTCCTTTTTGTGATGTGGGCCATTTTATTATGCTCCTCATCCTCAGGGCCGCGCAGGCAGCAAGAGAGAGAGTCTCCTCAGTAATCATCGGCTCCAGGGTCTAAAATGGTCTAAAGACCTTTGGTCTTCGAAGGAGATCAGCTTGATTCTGCCTTGATAATACCCTGCATGATGGGTAATGGGGAAGGGTCCAGGGTGTTCCTTAAGTAGCGGGAAGTAGCTATTGAGTAGCACATTGCTAACCAAAGTCCACTTAGCCGGGGGGACGTTCCCATCCACATCCCCTCTATCGACAACAGCCATGTGGTTGAGACCTTCAGCACATCGCGATAGGAGAGTTGTGCTTGGGATCCGGTGGAGATGCTGTGAGACCGCGCTTTCTTAGAGGTGGAGGGAAGTTCCTCAGCCGACCTCTGGCGCTTGCCATCCTGCTCTTTACCGGATGAGTTTCCGATGCTCTTGATTGTGCTTTCCGCCCAATCAAGAACCTTCTTGCTCCTTTCCGAGAGCTTATCTCTGGGTACGTCCCGCAGCTTTTCCACTAACTTACTAACCGCGCGACGTTGCTTATAACTGGTTTTAGGGGCACTCAAGGCTGGGTCTCGAGGAGTGCCCCCTGAGGGTGCTAGACCAGGCTTTTGTTTATAAGCCACTGTCTTAGCGCCTTGCCTTTCGTCAGAATCATGACTGCTCCTTGAGGGTGCTGGACCAGGCTTTCGTACGTTGGCCGATGTCGTAGCACCTTGTCGGATAGCGGCATTTCTGCTGCTTCCTGAGGGTGTTGGACCAGGCTTTAGTACGTGTGCCAATGTCTTAGCACCTTGTAGAGCAGCCTGGCTGATCTTCGGCACGGGTCGTGTAACACCTTGATCCGGGCCATTTGACCACATAGTAGCACTAGCCCCATATATAAAAAAAAAAAAAAGCATCTTCTAACCTCACGCGGCCAACCACTCACCGATATAACCATAATCCTTTTTCAACTGACTGAATTGAATTCATGCACACAGTATCATACATACATACATATGTATGTATTGAACACTTCTCCCTATAGACAAATAACTTTGACTCCTTTTGGGGATATTAGAAAATTCTCGTCTATTACTAGCGAGTGCCTTGTATGGTTTCCCATATGCCAAGAACATACATATATACCAACCTAGTAAAGTAGGCATGGCAACTGTATCTCAGGCAATCGAGATGAGATAATTGGATGAATAGTAACAATAGAAGAGATTTTTTTTTTTGTTGCGTGATGTGTACTCGTATCTTACTCGTACATGGTCCTGGCCATCAAAAAGGATTCGCAGTTTGCGAAATTGCTTTCATTGTTACTGGACTCGGGACTAAATTTGCGGAAATGTCTAAACGTTCAACCGGATGATAGACAATCCTTTTCACCATGTTTACTGTCCTCTTTTTTCTAAAAGATATTCAAATTTCCTTTCCTTCGTTTCTTTGTCTGAAAACTTGAAATTCCTCCATGAGTGCGTGTGCGGTGAAAGCTTAAACACAATGCAGAATCTCGAAAGGCTTTTGTCTTGATGACAACATAGACCTCCAGTGGAGCACCAGTACCAGCACCAGTACCTTTTATGTAATCCTTTCACATATCCGTTCGCCCCCGACGTATGTACTTAACCTTTGTGCTACGGAATTCCGGGTCAAATGGAATGCTTTCTTCTGTTCAGATCGCATTCAGGTTGGAATCTGATGAGCAAGGTCTTTTAAAAATAAGCGTACAGTAGGAACATTTGTTTTCAACCTTTTTCAATATCTGTTTTCCGAATCTACGTATACGGCTTCTTCAATTCGACCAGCCTATAGTCATATTGAAGTGCATCTCACATCAGGTTGAAAACCGATTTTTTCGCCCACTTCATTCGAGTGCTTTCGTATACGAATATACTAAGTAGCTCTTGATAAGATACAAGTATGTACGAATGGAAAACAATAATATTACCTCGGAAAAGGATCCAAGTGTAGGGTATTATGGCGTACGATTGAGGGCAAACAGATTGTTAAATAATTACGTGATTGGAAGATGACGAGTAAGAGCCAAAAAGGGCATGGTATAAGTAGACGCCACATGATATCTTGTCAAGGTTGAGTGTAAGAGGCTTTTCAGGTACTTTATTTGTCTGTTCACTCAACCATCACGCACAAAACTACTAAACGGATTTTGATGGAGATGTAAAACTGGCGCAGGTCCTTTTGTGTATATAGTACATACACGTATATGCTGTGTTTCTTTTTAATGGGATTGCTAGTACCCTCTTGAGTATATTAATGTTCGTGAAACCCGAAAGGATTTTCAATATTAAATTATCTATTGATAGTCCTTTTTTCTCAATTGACATTCTTTGATATGTCGGTACTATAGGAAGATTAATCTTAATAAAGGGGGTCTAAGGGTAAATGGGGACATATATGCTGTCATCAAAGAAAGACACACAACACCTACGTCTTGGTAGTACGTCACCTTCGGCAGCTATACTTTTGAAGTAGTCAAGGACTTCGTCTACCTTGGCTCGATAGTGACAAGCAGCAACGACACCAGCGTTCAGATAAAACGCAGAATAACTCTTGCCAACCGCTGCTTCTTTGGGCTCAAGAGGCAATTGAGTAGTAGAGCCCTCTCTTGAAAAACTAAGGTATCCCTCTACAAAACCTTAATCATCCCGGTTCTCCTCTACGGCGCTGAGGCTTGGACGTTATCAAAAGCGGATGAAGAGGCTCTTGAGCGTTTCGAGAGGAAAATTCTGAGTGCAATCTTTGGTCCTGTTTGTGAAAACGAAGAGTGGAGAAGGAGATTCAACCAAGAACTGTACGGGCTGTGCAGCGACATCGGCCTAGTAAGACGTCTTCGGATCCAACGTCTAAGATGGCTAGGCCGACCGCATCTAAGGTGGCGCGCACTGGTGGAAAGGGACCTCAACCAGCTGGGCGTGCGGCATTGGAAGCGGCTGGCCAAAGATCGTGCCGGCTGGTGAGGTTTGTTGGTTGAGGCTCTGGTTCACCCCGAACTGTAGCGCCATCAAAGTAAGCAAGTAAGTAAAGCGTAGAAAGTATCGCAACAAAAAGCTATTGCTGAATCTCAAAATTCTGAAGGTCAAAGCCAAAATAAATCGCAGAGGGAAGGATTGTAATGAGTGATTTTTTTGCTGTTTGGTTTTCTAGTACTAGTATAAGGCCTATCCTCCTGTATGGGGTTGTAGTCTGGTGGACTGCTCTGGACGAAGCAGTCAATCGAAACCTTCTGGGGAAGGTACAAAGATCGGCCAGCTTTTATATAAGCGGAGCGATCAGATCAACCCCGCGGAGGCCTTAAATGTTCTACTACATCTTCCACCATTAAACCTTTTCAGCAAGCAAGTTACTGCATGCGCGGCCCTAAGGATGAGGATCATAAGAAAATGGCCCACATCTCAAAAAGGCTACACCTCTATTCTAAAACACTTCAAAGTACCCATAGACACTGACTACATCAACCCGCAGAATGTGTTCACCTGGAACTTCGAAGTTGTCTTTCCATCCGGGGAGGAATGGGCTGAAGGGAAAGTCATATCAAAGGACTCGATCTCCCTCTATACCGATGGCTCTAAGATGGAGTCGGGTGTAGGCAGTGGGGTCTACTCCAAGAAACTTAACCTCAACCTATGATTTAGGCTCCCAAATGACTGTAGTGTGTTTCAGGCAGAAATAACTGCGATAACGGAAGCCCTGGCATGGTTCAGGATCAATGTAATATCCACAAAGAATATTATCATTTGCGCGGATAGCCAATCTGCGATAAAATCCCTGGCAGCGGTAACCCACAAATTAAAAACATCCATTAACTGTCGCCTATCTCTAGATGAGATGGCTGAACAGTTCAACATTAAAATACTGTGGGTTCCCGGGCATAGGGATATTCCAGGAAACTGCGCGGCCGACGAACTCGCAAAGTTAGGGTCAAGCACACTCAGCCTACCTACCCTCGGGTACCTATGTAGAAACACCAATAAGTAGAGTAGACCTATCTCCAATGGAATGAGAGCAATATCGGCTGGGTTTCAAAACGCTACAAACAAGCAACCCATTGTTTGACGACGAGTTTAGAAAGGCACACGCAGCTAAGCAGCAAGCCTATCAAGCGGCGCTCCACAGAAGGAGGGAGGAACACTAGCTTTTCAAAACAAAAAACCGGCCAAGTGCGAGGCGGACTTGCGCACGAAGGGTTCAGTACCATACCGGGAGCCCCACTTAAATATTTATTTTATTCTGTTTTTAGCATTTGCTGTTATAGCGGCAACAGCGGTGAACATTTCAACTGTTCAACTGTGTATCACGGTTCATGAGATACAGTCTGGCGACAGACGGACGGACAGCGGAGTGTTACTGGGTACGGAACCCTAAAAAAGAAAGTATGAGAAGCTCGCGATTGAAAAGATGGAGAGATGCTATCACAAGAATGACTTTGGAGGTTTTATCAACAAATGAAACAAGCATGTCAGGGATATCAAGCCAGAACGGAAGCCTGCAGGGACGAAAATGGAAACCTAGTAGGAGATTCACAGTCATCACTTCTGTAGACTATATAATAGCGATGACGAAACAGATTCCGCTGTCAGGCAGAATGACCCATTCACAACGGCTGATGATAGCAAAGAATTACGTCCCCCTGACCTGGTCGAAGTTAAGAATGCTTTTTAAGCTTGAGTTCAACAAAGCTGCTGGATGAGATGGACTACCTGCCGAGCTCTTTAATGCAGCTGGAGATGACCTGGTTGGGATTATGCACTAGCTCATCTTTAAGATATGGTCAGAGGAATGAAATCTTAGTATCGTTTGCCCGATCCACAAAAAGGAAAACCCTTTGTCTGCGCCAATTAGAACATTCTCCTGAACATCGCTTATAAGATCATCTCCGCTGCACTGTGTCAACGTCTGAAACCGCTCGTTAGTAAACATATGTATCAGTGGGGTTTCAAGCCCGGGAAGTCTACTATCGATCAAGTACTCACACTGAGGCAAATTCTGGAAAAAAAAAACAGATCAACAACCACCATCTGTTTGTCTTTTTTAAGGCTGCATATGATAGCGTACATAGAGACGATCTATAGAGCGCCATGTCTGGTTTTGACAACCCCAATGTTCGTGCAGGATGACACTGGAAATTTCTCGCTGGTCCATCAGGGTCGGAAATGATTTAACCGAAACCTTTGATGTCAAAAAAGATTTTAGACAAGGCGACACTTAGTGTGACTTTTTCAACATCATCCTTGAAATTATCATGCAAATCTCACTGGTCAGTACGAGGGGCACGATCTTTTTTAAGTCCGTACAAGTGCTCTCATATGCCGATGTCATTGACATAATTGGGCGAACTCAGCGAGATGTCATTGGGGCCTTTACGAGCATTGGGGCGGAAGCGGCTAAAATGGGACTGGCAGTAAACGAGGGCAAGATGAAACGCAAGCTGTCATTGAAAAAGGAGACGGCGTCTTGGCAGTTATAATTTCGAGGTAGTTAAGGACTTCATGTACCTAGGATCCGCACGGCCACCCCGTCGCCATGAACTGTAGCGCCGAAAGAGAGAAGAAGATGTCATGATCGTTAGCAACTAATTAAGACTTACAAGTTGGTACCTGAAGAAAGTTGGGAGTAACTAAAATTAATTCATCAGTAAGCGAGACTAAAACAAAGCTCAGTCACCACCGATGTCTCAGTCTGAATTTCGGGTTTAACTTCGTGCGTGAAATTAAAATCTGCAACATCATCAGCGTAGGAATTACGTTAGGAATCACCCTTGCCAATCGCTTTTTTTTTTTTTGAGCTTCAATGCCTGCAATATCCTTCTCTTTCGCCTAATTAGTCAATCTAGGACAGACTTTAAAGGCAAGGCGGTTACTCATCATCATCATTTCCCATATGTCGTATTGGAGCATAGGGCCCCAGTGAAGGATTTCCATTTGATCCCGTTTTTTGCTAGCATCTTTAGTTCGCTCATATTTTCGGTTCTCCTCCACGACCTATCAAGCGGCTTCCTTAATTCCTTAAGGGGTTCCAATCAAGAGCTTGTCGCCGACCCCCTTCGCATCTTTCCGCAGTGTTTAGCCTATCCACTTTCATATTCGTAGTTTGATATAGTTGGGCATCGGTTCCAAGTCGCATTTTTTATAAAAATCATCATTGCTTATGATATTTGGCCATCACACCTTGATAAATTTTCGGGTTAGATGGCCGGTTACAAGCCAGGTTTAGGTTGGTAGGATATTTGCTTCGAGTTTCAGATTTGGCGCAGCTGTGCATATGCGCGAAATACTTTGCTTATTCTGGCCAGAAAATCCTTTCCTGCACCATTCTCGACTTGCTCAATTTCATCGTCATGTAGCATAAGACTCTCGTTGCTTTTGGTGTCCATTTTCATTAATTTCACCTTACCCAACTCGACTCGCAGATGATGATGCTTGCATCTCGAAGTGCTTTACAGATAATAAGCAGATATCATCCGCATAAGCGAGGTCTTCAAGATATCCGGTGAAGTTCCAGTACATGCTTACCTTCCATGGACCTGTCATATCCAATAACAATAAAAAAGAGGATCCATGACATCGAGGGTTGTGATGCTGTCTAAGTGCTCGCCATTGTGGAGCACTCTGCCGCTTATCAGGAACTCCTCTCGATCCAAGCGCCTCCCAAATACTGAAGTGGGTATGCTATCAAACGCCGCGCTATAATCAACGAAAAACAAGTTGAAGAGTCGATTGCTATCCATTCATTAGCTCAACTCCCCACTAGGGGATGGCCGTGGTGCAGTGGTTAACATCATCGACCGCCGAGCGGAAGATCTGTAGTTCAAATCCCCTTCATAGCCAAGGAAAAATAATTCCTATTCCTATTCCTATTTGGGTTTCAAGGCTCCACCACGAAGAAACACCTGGTTCGATGACGAGTGCAGGAGGATTCATACAGCGAAGCAGGATGCATATAAGGCTTCGCTGCATAAAAGAACTAGAGCAGCTCGTGAGCTCTACGAGTTAAAAAGAAGGGAGAAGCGTGACGTTCGAAAGTTTTATCAACAGATAAAGCGAACATGCCAAGGTTATAAAGCCAGAATGGAAGCCTGCAGGGATGAGAACGGACACCTAGTAGTAGAACAGCAGTCAATGCTGAGAATATGGAAAAACCACTTCTACAGACTGTATAACGGCGATGTTAGTCAATATACCGCTGTCAGGCAGAATGATCCATTTCTAATCGACGGGGACCGCAGAGAATTCTGTCCCCCTGACCTCGACGAAGTTAAGATTGCCATATCGAAGCTCAAGTCGAATAAAGCTGCTGGCGCAGACGGACTGTCTGCTGAGCTCATCAAGGCAGCTGGGGATGATCTGGTTGGGAGCATGCACCAGCTCATCGGTAAGATATGGTTAGAGGAAAGCATGCCCGAGGAATGGAGTCTCAGCATCGTATGCCCAATCCACAAGAAAGGAGACCCCTCTGATCGCGCCAACTATAGAAGTCTCCTTAACATCGCCTACAAAATCTTCTCTGCCATTTTGTGTGAACGCCTGAAGCCTTTTGTAAATAAGCTGATAGGTCCTAATCAGTGCGGATTCAGGCCAGGGAAGTCCACCATCGACCAAATCTTCACACAACGGCAGATCCTGGAGAAAACCAATGAATTTCAAGTCGACTCTCACCACCTATTTGTCGACTTCAAAGCCGCATACGACAGCGTAATTAGAGACGAGGTATACAACGCTATGTCTACCTTTGACATGCTCCATTTGAATCGGTGAACACCTTACTGATAGTTTTGATGTCAAAAAAGGGCTTGGCAGGGCGACGCGCTTTCGTGTGATTTCTTCAACATCATATTGGAAATGATTTTGCAAAAATCACTGGCCAATACATCGTGTTTTTCACGATGTTCCTCCTCAGCGGGGTTCTGACAAAACCCCCTGTAGGTCCCTTTCACCTATGGGAAAATGAAATCACACACAACATGGGTGATTGAGAGAAGCTCGGCTCAGGTTCTTCATGGAATGTAACGCCAACATACATACATACATCATCCCGGTCGTGTTGTACGGCGCAGTTGCATGGACACTATCAAAAGCGGATGAGGAAGCCCTTGGTCGGTTCGAGGGAAAGATTTTGCGCGTGATTTTTGGGCCCATAAACGCAGACGGGGGATGGAGGAGAAGATTCAATCACGAACTTTACGGGCTGTACAGCGACATGAGCCTAGTCAGGCGTCTACGGATTCCACGCCTAAGATGGCAGGGCCATGTAGAGCGAATGGACACCACAGTTCCAGCCCGGAGAGTCCCGTGCCCCGAGGCACGAAGAAGCAGAGGATGGCCGCACTTAAGATGGCGCACACAGGTGGAAGGGGACCTCAGCCAACTGGGTGTGCGACAATGGAAAAGGCTGGTGAGAGATCGTGCTAGATGGAGGGGTATGTTGGTTGAGGCCCAGGTTCACCCGGAACTATAGCGCCCACTACGAAGAAGAAGAAGATACGACAAAAAATATGCAACGCAGTTCTGAATGGAAAGTGACCAGACGTACTGCTGCAGGCATAACACTCACAGTATATGGTCAATCGAAATTTATCCTCTGCGTATGCAATACTTGTGCTTGAACGAATTACTACGGACTATAACCAACGCGGAACTTGGTCGGCTCTCGTCCTATCTAGGTCTAGGACAACCACCCCTGAGAGTAGTGAACAAACATCAAAGACCCAAACCACTGCACTCCGTTCAGGTTGTGTGTATATAACACATCATAAGAGAATATAAAAACTCTTGAACCTGCGCGAGTCTCTAAAAAACTATGATGCGTAGGTTGTTAGGGAGGTTACTGTAACTGCAGAACCTCCTTGCATCGAGCAATATTTGTTACTGAAATTGTATCCAAGGATCCAAACCAGGATAACATTAGGGATGTGTGAACTTACTTGCTCATAGTGATTGCTAAACCATTGAATTGAGTCCTCTTGATTAGGAAGCACAGCAGGGTCTTTTTGCTATCATGATACGTTAGACATACAAGACAGAAATGTCTTCAACTCTATGCGCCGTCCCAAACACTCATCAAGTACTTCAAGCTCCGAAACTCCAATGTTTACAGAACGTAAATATTTGCTTGTTAAATATTTGACCATTTGACACCTCTTCCAAAACCCAAATGCGTCCTTGGTCAACAAGCGCCATGCTTATGTACATAGATTTTTTACACAAGAAACACGTTACGCGGAACAACTTGCCCCTGAATACGGAAGCAAGCCTTCAAACCTTTTAGCAAAAAACAAGTAAACCAACTAACAGCTACTATATTCTGTGCGGTATAATACTTCAATTTAAATATGAGGCGTCTCGTCCGTCAAGAAATATGAGGAGAGCAATGTATGTATCCTTCGGCGTTTTCGCGACGAAAATAGGAGTATGGAAGTCGCTAATGGAAAATAATTTTTCATTATTTTCCTCTCTAAATGGAAATAGTAGGAGAGGCATCGAAGCGAGGATCCTTGCTTGTCCTTATGCCCGAGGAAGACAAGCAGTGGTAGTACATCGTTGGTGACGCGCCATGGGAAATGGAATCCATTCGACGAATCTCGGAAAAGTGCGAGCGCTGTGAGGAGTATGGAAGCGTGTTCGCTTTATCTAGATGTGAAGCAATCATTGTAATGGCGACCGATTTAGCGAATGTACTTCGAGGCCGAGTGGATGAAGAGTGGGCTCCTTCTTGCAATGCGAATTGGAAATGCCTTGACGAACGGAAATGGTCACATTCCGTTTCCTTGTTGTGATTATTTGTAAAATGGAATGCGGCGAGATGGTCGGAGCTCTACTGAGTAAACTATGTAGGTGCAAATTGATGACGTCGGTATATGTAGCATGTTGCAACGGTCATATTCGCCTTCGGGCTTGAACTAGTAGCCTGGGGGGACAGTGAGAAATAGACATGTTCGGGCGGAATGCGTTCGGGGAAACATGGGTTTTATGAGACACTTGAAGCTATAGGAGCGAATGCTTGTATTGGTTACGAGAAATGCACAGTGGACAGTTGTAATTGAGAAGCAATTTAGAATGTTTCGCAAGTGGGTAAACATCGTGGGGTGAATGGTGACGGAATTTAATGTTAGAAACAACAAAATCGAAATCGTTTTGCAATCCCACACAGTTGTCAGATGCTCTATAGAAAAGGAAAGGGCCTTGTGCCGATGTGGCCAGGCCACAGAAAAGCTATCTTAACATTTGATTCGAAAAATGAACTGGCGCACTGGGAATTATGCAACCGTTGATGGAAAAAAACCGTGTAAACAGGTTAATCAAATTATAGCGCGTAGTAATTCATTCACCCCTATAACTGCGCCAACTAAAGGGGAATAAGTCTCCTTAACATCGCATATGATCTCCTCTGCCGTACTATGTGAACGCTTGAAAACCTTTGCGGATAATCTTATCAGTGTGGTATCAGGCCAAGTAAATCCGCAATACATATACCAAATATTCACACTGCGGCAGATCCTGGAGAAAACCCAAGAATACCAAATCGACACCCATCACCTTTTCGTCAATTTCAAAGCCTCATATGATAGTGTGTGTGCATAGAGAAAAGCTATACAACGCCATGTTTAGTTTTAACATCCCTGCCAAACTCGTCCGACTGTGTAGGATGACAATGGAGAATTCTCGCTGCTCCATTAAGGTCGGTAATGAGCAAACCGAGACCTTTGATGTTAAAAAAGGATTTAGGCAGGGCGACGCGCTGTCGTGCAACTTTTTCAACATCGTGCTTGAAAAGATCGTGCAAGAGTCACTGGCCAACACAAAAGGTAGGATTTATTTCAAGTCTACTCAATTGCTTCCGTACGCCGACGACATTTACGTGATTGGACGGACACAGCGAGACGCCAATGAGGCCTTTGTAAGCATTGAGGTAGATGCGGCTAAGATGGTTCTCAAGGTTAATGAGGGTAAAACCAAATATCTGCTTTCATCTAAAAGAGACGGGCAACACCGACGTATTGGCCCGAACGTCACCATGGGCGGATATAACTTTAAAGTGGTCAAGGAATTCGTCTACCTTGGCTCACTGATGACCAGCGACAACAACACCAGCGCTAAGATAAAACGCAGAATCACTCTTGCCAACCGCTGTTTCTTTGGGCTCAAGAGGCAATTGAGAGGTAGAGCCCTCTCTCGGAAAACCAAGGTGACACCATATAAGACCTTGATCATCCCAGTCCTCCTTTACGGCGCAGAGGCTTGGACCTTAACAAAAGCGGGTGACGATGCCCTTGGTCGTTTCGAGACGAAAATTCTGCGTACTGCCTACGGTCCCGTTTGTTCAAACGGTGTATGGAGGAGAAGATATAACGAAGAACTGTACGCGTTGTACAGCGACATCGGCTTGGTACGACGTCTACGGATACAGCGTCTTAGGTGGCTAGGCCATGTAGAGCGCATGGAAAATACAGCTCCGACCCGAAGAGTCTTCGAATCCACTCCGGAAGGAAGGCGCGGCAGAGGACGGCCGTATCATCGGTGACGCACGCAGGTGGAAGGGGACCTTAACCAACTGGGCGTGCGGCGCTGGAAACAGCTGGCCAAAGACCGTGCCAGCTGGAGACGCTTGTTGGTTGAGGCCCAGGTTCACCACGGACTGTAGCGCCACCTAAGTAAGTAAGCAGTATATACTGTGAGTGTTATGCCCGCAGCAGTACGTCTGGTCACTGTCCATTCACAACTGCGTTGCATACTTTTTGTCCGTATAGGAATTTCTTTTTCTTGGCTATGAAGCGAATTGAACTGTAGACCTTCCGCTCAGCGGTCGATGATGTTAACCACTGCACCACGGCCACCCGGCCTAGTACGGTGTCTACGGATCCAACGTATAAGGTGGCTATGCCATGTAGAGCGAATGGATAACACAGCTCCGGCCCGAAGTCTTGGAACCCAAGCCCCCTAAGAAGACGCAGCAGAGGACGACCGAATCTAAGGTGGCGCGCACAGGTGGAAAGGGGCCTTAAGCAACTGGGTGTGCGTCGCTGGAAGCAGCTGGCAAAAGACCGTGCCAGCAGGAGAAGCTTTTTAGTTGAGGTCCAGGTTCACACACCGGACTGTAGCGCCATCTAAGTAAGTAAGTAAATAAGTAATTCATTCGATTTGGCACTATGAAATGAGGTTCAGTGTTCGTAGCCAACCTAATTAACTTTGAGAGTCCCAGGTTCAATGGTAACATTGGAATAGGGCCATGAAGAAATGAGGAGTACTTGTCGCCATTTGATAGTAAAAACAACAACAGAGAAGCCAAGGATGCTTATTGAGGGGTAAATGTGATTATAAACTTATATATAGTTCCTAGAGGATCGCGTCTTAAATAAAAGGATGACTGAATTTGATACTGTACGTATAGTGACCATAACCTTGAGAAGCAGGTCTAAATTGCTATCTTTTCTCTTAAATGGAATTTAATTTCACTGCAACTGAATCTTTCAAGTAAAACTACTCAATGTGTCCAATTAAATATCGTTTTTTAGTAGCATCTTTATAAATCAGCGGACAACAGGACATTCAATCGTAATTACATAAACTACAGGTCTCTACCTTTAGCCCTAGTCAGTTCCCTCTTCAATTTATTCCACTTAATTGCTTTTTGCTTTATCTCATCCCTATTTCTTTCTATTGGAATACCACTGTTCTTGGATCCACCTGTCCACTGTACAAAGAATTCCTCGAATTCCATTCGAGAGGATTGCACGCAAATTACCAGAACAAAAAAAAAAACGAAAAAAAGTCCACCAGATATAATACATGGTTCCATGGAGGACACGATGAAAAGGTCGGAAGCTGATTCACCACCCACCAACGTTTTTAGCTATTCCCTCTCGTTCTTTTCATCTTTTCTCAAGAACACCATATGAGGTTAATGTGCTGATGACATTAAAAGAGGGTGACGTCGAGGGATCACCCTATGCGCGTATTAATTTCAATAACGCCCGTACTTCTCCGAATGAATTGCTTTGAAGATGTCTTCGACAGGAGGTGCAACTAACAAAGAACGAACGCAATATTTCGCATTCGGATGAGAGGGCGCAGGGAAGTAATCCAATTATATGAAATTCTGTTGTATGGAAGGGTCCACAGATGTAGAGTGGATGCAGAAAGTTGCAGTAATTGAGAAATAACTATCAAATGTCTGTTAAGCTGAGAGATGTTATAAATAGCCCGATGTGGGACGGATTCTATGATAAAAAGTTTCTCCCATAGTTCGAAAATGAAAAACGTCCTAGGCTTTGTGTGAAAGATGAAGCAGAAAAATCCGGATTACTGCTCAGAAACACCATGTGCGAACTCAACATTCATAGAACGCTTATAGGCCAAATATGTCCTCCCTTCGGCACATCTTCAATTGCTTTTAATACTAAATACATACTTCCAAGTGGACATGCACTGGACAGCTTAGTTATAGCTCTAAGCAAGCTTGTTTGTTTCTTTAAGACGAAAGTGTAATATTTCAAATTATCGTCTTTTAACCTAAAAAAGTTGTAAACGCCTGTCTTACGAATGTTATTCGATAAAACTCTTAGCTGGTTTCCTCTCCCATGAGTAGCTAGTACATTAAGCGAAAGAATGAAGCGATTGTTAAACGAACAAAAGTAGGTAATAAAATGTTAAATCGAAAACAAAAGGACACCAAAGTGGGGGCAGGACGAGGGAACAGAAACAACAACACCGAGGGAAATTTAATTGAAATTGGAATGAACGTATACGGGTTTATTGCATCGTTAAAAATCGTGCAAAGCCTTAATCGAGATCCTTCGTCGTAACACGCCACCGCCGCCATCAAGCATACGTATATGTACATCCTTGCCATGACAGACGATGCTATTATACTCGTAGAGACACAACAGCCTTGACTGTGCGTTTTCGAGGTGAAATAATTGTGGATGGACCGTTGAGTTATTGCCGTTGCAAGATCCTTTTGGAACTAAGAAATAATAATAAGAAACATGAATATGTACTCACATAGCCAATTCGTCCGCTCGGTGTACTCGACCTTGCGCTTCAGATCCTTGACCAGCGCCCGAAAGTCTTCGTCGCTAAAGTGGCACTGAATGATTGTATTGTTCATCTGTACGACACTAAATTCGCTATTTCCATTATTTCCGCTGGCATTGGACGCACTGCCAGCGGCCCCTGCATTATCTGCTGGTGCCGTTCCGCCTTCACCGTTTGACGGTCTTGGTCGCGGATATAACGACGGAGAGCTGTCAATGCCCGCATCCACATTATTGCATGATTTGCTCAAAATAATCGTAGACTTTTTTGCTATCGAATTGACTGCTAATAAATGCTCACCGGCCGCTCCACAACTGCCACGATGCATAGGTCGGATACTGGTCGAAAGCAGCTGCTGACAATTGTTCGCTTTTAATTGATCCATTGCCTCGCTACCGCTACAACGTCGTCGACTCTCGATCACTGCATTATCGCTGCCTCGACGACCCGTATTAGCCGCGAATGATACCATTGTCGTTCCCCGGGTAACAGACGCGTCCTTCTGATGACTAGATCCGACTGTTGTACTCACGTTAAGAAAGTTCTTGTTCAATGTATTCTCATTGCTATCATCCTCGTCGTCGTTGGCCTGTAGGAGACGTTCGGCGCTACTATTTGTCGTACTGTTGCTGTTCATGATGTAGAAGCGATGACCAGCGGTCCGGTTGGTCGTATTGCTCCTCGTCTCACGTATCACAGTCACCTTGTGATGACCCTCATAAAATTGTACTAGAAGATTCTCAAGGATTCGCTGACGCAACTTGCCATCAGCCAAATCTTGTCTGCGACGATGCTCGTCTGTCTGTTGATGATGATGATGATGCTGATGATTTGCTGGATCACTACTGGTGGTCGTTGTTGTCGTCGTGTGCGGAGTCGTAGTCGTCGTTGTCAACTCAATGCCGAGGCTCTCTATCAAACTATGCGATGTTGTTCTAGTTGCAAGGGCACTATAAGGATTTGTCAATTTAAAGTTTCCATACAACTCGCTTAGGTAACGCACTCGCGATGCTATGTAGCCAAGTTGACGGATTAGTTGAACGTCCGAACAGCCAGAGGAATCGTCATCACTGTCATCGTCTGGTATGGCCGGTGAATAGCAATTATCCTTGTACATATGGCAGTTATCCTTGTACTAGCGCAACGAAACTAAATTTCAAGGCAAACGAATGGTAGAGATATAAGAAACATTTAATTCTCTGTGACACGAAGAGGATGGTCACGCGTCAGTCACGTCACAGATGATGTGATGTATGAGTTGTAATGATGATGTGATTTGCATACTATAAAATAGTGAGTGACCACGATGTGTACGACATTATCGACATGTGTTTGTGGATGTTTCACTGTGATTCCTTGCTCAAGGATAATCTGTTCAGTGAATTTTGCATCTCGGTTGTTAGCTGGTTCATTTAGTCGAGTAATGTGGGAGAGCCTTCGAAATTAATTTTTTTTGTTCTTAAGGATAACTGCTATAGAATTTACGAGGATGCAATTACTTCATGTTGTCTTTTGTATTATTCGTTCATCCGTATTTATTTGGCGGCAGTTGCAACGAAAAATGTTATTCTAATTAACAGACTGTCTAAGCCAGGTGTCCTTATATCCTGCTGATCCATGAAAAAAATAAAAAATGAAAAGTGGGTTAGCAAATACGTCTTTGTAGTAAAAAATGTATTTTATTTCGAGTAAAAAATTCACAACTTTGCAGAATACATATAATCAGATGACAACTGATGTCATCTGAAGTACTACAAGGACCTCAATATACCAATAACTAGAAGAGAGCAGATACATCATGAACATGGTTCCTTCTTTAAGCTGGTATCTCCAACTAAATGTTATGAAACAGTTGAAAATAAAGCGCATGGACCAGATTACTTAAGAAAGAAAATTAGCGATAAAAAGAATACGCCATTTTGACAACCCTGTGGTACGCCACGGTTTTCTTTTATTTCAAAACTTTGATCCAACATTTGCTTCAATCTCTCTTTTTTTTTTAGAGACTCGCGCAGGTTCAAGAGTTTTTATATTTTCTTATGATGTGTTGACACACACAACCTGAACGGAGTGCAGTGGTTGTGGTCGTTGATGTTCGTTCACTACTCTCAGGGGTGGTTGTCCTAGACCTAGATAGGACGAGAGCCGACCAAATTCCGCGTTGGTTGTCCGTATACGAATTACTTTTTCTTGGCTATGAAGCGAATTTGAACCATAAACCTTCCGCTCGGCGGTCGATGATGTTAACCACTGCACCACGGCCACCCCCATATCATAATTAATCATATTTAACGCAAACGCGTGCTAAGCTAAGGGGCTATCAAACCTACCACGCTTACCATCCATCGGGAAGAACGCGAGGCGGATCATTGGTATTTATTAAAGATAATATCGAACACTCTCCGGAATTAAGAACAGAGCTTGAGACGGTACAAACAGTACAGTTAAGAATAAAAATTATTCCTTCAATGTATCTTCAGTGTATTGCCAACCGCTCTGGCCGTGGAAGGCGGTCCAGTTCATCAATCTTCTTAATGACATTGAACCGAATTTTCTTATTGGTGGTGACTTTAACGCCAAAAAAAAAATCTGCATAGGCGGTCACAGCGTACCCTTTCTGTCCAAGCAAGAGTAGTAGTTCGTTGACCACCACGTTCCACAGGAGAGGGGAGAGTACTCCACCTTGTGGTGTACCTCTGCTAATCATTCTTTGTGTTAGCAGTTGTACCAGCTCTATCACTGACCCCGTAACACCCAGAGACGTTAGCGCTTTGGTGACGGCCCATGGTTCAACATTGTTGAAGGCACCCTCAATGTCGAGAAAGGCGACTAGAGTATATTTCTTACGCTGTTTCCACCGATTTGCCTTTGTTGTAGGCATAGGCATGTTGATTATCCGACAGCCTTCCTGAGAAGCAGCTGTAACGAATGTGTGCGTCTAGAATCTTCTCTAGAGTTTTTAATAGAAAAGAAGTAAGACTAATAGGCCTCAAGTCATTTGCATACGTGTGGGAGCTTTTGCCTGCCTTGGGTATGAAAATGACTTTGGTTACCTTCCACTTGCTAGAGATGTATGATAGGGAGAGGCAACTCTTATATATGACTAAAAGCCAAGGGGGATGTTATCTGCTCCCTGCTGGAGTTCTGCTGGTATGATACCATCCGGTCCTGGGGACTTGTAGGGTTGAAAGCTTTTTATGGCCCATAGGACATTGTTGTTGGTGACCAGGTTGGGAGCACGTTCGAGGGAGGACGTCGTCGGCTGGATGACCTGAGGAGGTGTCACAGCCGAGTCACTACTGCCCGGAAAGTGTGCGTTTAGAGGTCCGTTCTGGAGGTCGACAGATAAAATCCTAATGGCGATGCTGTGCATTTTAAATTAAATTCAAGTTTATAAAAACTGCTTATGTTTGCAGTTATTTTTTCAACTTGTATTTCACACCAAACTTGTCAAAATCAAACGTTGTTCGAAATGTCACAGCTGATTCGAAGTGGAATTTTGTTCTGGCGAAATTCATAATAAGCCTTAATATACTTATCTCATTTACATTTACTGCATTTTACCTCTAAACAGGGTTAAGAACCACTGGCTTATACCTGTTTAGGCTTACGGTCTAAAGCTCAGGGGTTGTACCAAAAAGAGTGATTTTTATATTACACAAACGTTCCAAAATAAAGTATTGCAAGCCGTTGTTAACGCGCCGTGGTACATGCGAAACGACGACATTCATGGTGACTTAAACATTGAAATTGTCGAAAATAAGACTTTTCGCCCGAAAAAATAGAGATCGGCTGGAAGGTCATATCGATGATGCGGCTCTTGAAATAATAGAGAAACGAAATCTGTTGCACCATCTTCAAAGGCAAAGCCCGTTAATTTAGCGTGATAAACCTGAACCGCACGCACTTTGCCAATAGCAGGAACTCTCACTGGCAGGCTACCTGCTAAATAGGATTACCTCGAGAAACGGAAACTGCTAGATACATAAGTCAATTGACTTAGTTGTAGTAGAAAAAACCAGAATAATTAACCCGAAGGGTGGTGTTTTTAGTGTGTCAAATTTCACACTACTATGAGCACGCGTGGCGTAGTGGGTAGTGTGTTGGCCTCTGACGCCGATGACACGGGATCGAATCCCGACACAACCATGTCATCGAACGTGTTTTTTTACGGTGTTTCTCCTCAGCGGGGTTCTGACAAAACCCCCTGTAGAAAAATCGTCATGAAAAGCTTCTCGAAATTCGCCGTTCGGAACCGGCAATAAACTGTAGGTCCCTTTCACCTATGGGAAAATGAAATCACACACAACATGGGTGATTGAGAGAAGCTCGGCTCAGGCCCTTCATGGACTGTAACGCCAACATACATACATACATGAGCACGCGCTGTGTCTTTTGAGGATTTTCAAAAAAAAAAAACAAAAAAATTTTATTGAACTTCATACAGCTTCCAAGTGTATCTTCTTCTTCTTCTTAGTGGGCGCTATAGTTCGGGGTGAACCTGGGCCTCAGCCAACATGCCCCACCATCTAGCACGATCTTTCGCTAGCCTTTTCCATTGCCGCACACCAAGTTGGCTGAGGTCCCCTTCCACCTGTGTGCGCCATCTTAAGGGCGGCCGTCCTCTGCTTCTTCGTCCCTCGGGGTTGGATTCAAAGACTCTCCGGGCTGGAGCTGTGGTGTCCATTCGCTCTACATGGCCCAGCCATCTTAGGCGTTGAATCCGTAGGCGCCTGACAGCCCGTAAAGTTCGTGGTTGAATCTTATCCTCCATCCCCCGTCTGCGTTTATAGGCCCAAAAATCACGCGCAAAATCTTTTTCTCGAACCGACCAAGGGCCTCCTCATCCGCTTTTGACAGTGTCCATGCTTCTGCGCCGTACAACAGGACCGGGATGATAAGGGTCTTATATAGAGTCAACTTTGTCGTTCGGTAGAGGGCTCTATTACTCAATTGCCTCCTTAGCCCTAAGAAACAGCGATTGGCAAGAGTGATTCTGCGTTTAATTTCGGAACTGATGTCGTTGTTCCAGGTCACTGCGGAGCCAAGGTAGACGAAGTCCTTTACTACCTCGAACTTATATCTGCCTATACAAACGTTCTGGCCGAGACGTCGGTGGTGAGCGTCCTTTTTTGATGACAGCACATATTTAGTTTTACCCTCGTTTACCGCCAAACCAATTTTCGCCGCCTCCATCTCAATACTCGCAAACGCCTCATTGACATCTCGCTGTGATCTACCTATTATGTCAATGTCGTCGGCGTATGCAAGGAGTTGCGAGGATTTGAAATAGATTGTGCCTCTTCTATTGGCCAGTGATTTTTGTACAATCATTTCCAATATGATGTTGAAGAAATCACACGACAGCGCATCGCCCTGCCTAAATCCTTTTTTGACATCAAAACTATCGGTAAGGTGTTCACCGATTCGGATGGAGCAGCGAGCATTCTCCAAAGTCATCCTGCATAGTCTGACGAGTTTAGCAGGTATGTCAAAGGTAGATATAGCGTTGTATAGCTCGTCTCTAATTACGCTGTCGTATGCGGCTTTTAAGTCGACAAATAGGTGGTGAGTGTCGACTTGAAATTCATTGGTTTTTTCCAGGATCTGCCGTAGTGTGAAGATTTGGTCGATGGTGGACTTGCCTAGCCTGAATCCGCACTGATAAGGACCTATCAGCTTATTTACAAAAGGCTTCAGGCGTTCACACAAAACGGCAGAGAAGATTTTGTAGGCCATGTTAAGGAGACTTATTCCTCTATAGTTGGCGCAATCAGAGGGGTCTCCTTCCAAGTGTATCAATAATCGGTTATAACTTCATGACGTCCAATCAACTACCAACCAAATGGAAAGCAAGGCAAAAAGAGGCTTCAACCCAAATCAATTCACTAATTGCACAACATTCTTGATGACAATTTGCACAAAACTAGTATTTCGCGCCAAACTCCCGTCAAATTAATCGTAGTCCTTCATCTGACACAACTGTACATTGAATTCATGCACTCAACGACACCACACATTAGTTTTGATAGACAGACATTTCTCATTCAACATTCAAGCATTCATTGTTCGATATTCGTTAGCTGGCAGAACATCATTCCACCCAACCGACCCACTGTGTGTCGCTTGCGTATGCGGTATATCCTGGCCCGACAGTTCCATACCGAACAGTGGTACTCGTCCGTCATACACATCCTTAATTAGATTTGGCATCGATGGTAGCGAGATACTCCGACGACAACGACTGTTGACTGTTCACAATGATGATGATGAGAGGGAGGTTTCGCGTTTTTCTTTTCAATTCTGTCCTGGACGAAGTACGCCCGAGGTGCTATCTTTTTTTTTTAATTATTTTTTGATTTTATGGCAATTTTTGTATCTGCAAAGTGAGTGTGATGAAACCAGGTGAGTTGGTTGGTTGGTGGATTATGTGCAAAACGTTTCCCTAGAGATCCCATTAATCAGAAGAAAGTTCAAAATAGAAGACTACGATGAGGACGTCCTGTAGATGTAATTAGCGAATGAAGCAATTAAAAAGTTTTAGTTGAAAGTAATTGGTTTTTGAAATTATATCAATGATTGAGTGATGGGATTACTCGTTGAGGTCAAAAGTAAACTGGAATGAGCCAAATGTGATGGGGAAGTGGTTTTCGGTTTGTTTCAAAATTGATTTAGACAAATTAGATCTTAGATTCGTCATGCGGTTAGATACGCAATTAAAGGTTCCTCAGGTAATGTTTTTGTACGTTCTTTATAATCAAGAAAAGTTACTATAAGAGCATGAGTGCCGACATCTTTTGATATTTCTCTGAGAGGACCAGGTAACTAGGTGACCTAACAACAGTGTTTTAATCTTTTTCGTTGAGATCAGTTCTAACCAGGAACCTGATGACCAACTTTTACGGCGCCATATCTTAGTGCATCCCATCTTCCGTATTCCGTATTAAGTATCCCACAGTCGATGTACTACGTACATGCAAAGGTAAACATTTTCAATTCTTTGGAAGATCGAATTAAGCATCTGAGGACAAAGTGCCAGGTATACATACATACATACGACTACATCCAGCAGCACATTCAAGATGATTCTCGAAATGCATAATTTGTTAGAAACGCTGATGGAAGCTTAGATGGTGTTCAGGGACGCTGGCGAAAGGTCGAAGTCATTGAATTAGTTTATACAGTGAAGGAAATACGTCTGTTTGCTCTTAATAACATTACGACAGCATTGATGATGATGATGATAACATTGGTCAGGCAAGAATGTCAGGTAAGGTACTGTTGTTAATTAAATAGATTAGAGTGGCAGGGGGTTGGGAGTAATTGTTTACTAATGCTACACATTTGCAAGTATCCTATTCATCAGGAGGATTAGATTGATTGAATGATGCTGCAAGAAGGCGATGAGAATTGACGTACAGATTAACGTGATAACTCTTGTCATCTGCCCTTCGGCTTCTTATTCAATCAGACAAGTATGATGTTTGGCTTCATCTCGGTTTTGCTTGGAGTATTTGATACAAACATAAGTCAAAGACCAGATTTCATTCGTTTTTAGAGAGAAACCATACAGTTGATGGCCCTACAATTGTGAATAGATCGAATTTCCAAACTGCGAATTACAATGCTGGTAACTATTAAGTATTATCTGAAAAAAGGCGGTAAGGCTTTCCCTTAAGCTTAAGCACAATTCCACTTGAAACATTTTCCCTTTTCTATTGTTTTTATCGTGAATAATTTAAAACAAAAAAAGAAACTCATTTCCGTCCATATTTCTTTCATCAATGGTTACGAGCTAACATGCTAATAATAACGACGGGATTCCTCCTACAACATCAATTTCTTTCATCATTGTGAATGATTACTATGTTTTAACCATACCTAGACTGCTGTTCACTGATGTAGGTACTGTACGACGTTACTTTGTGAGGGACTCTTAGATGAGTAGGAGTAAGCTACATCAATAAATAAAAAATCGACCCAAAGTTGAAAGGTTTCGTTCACTATTGTGAATTATTATTATTCGGAATTTTTTATTATTGTAGATTGTGTGTGACTAAAAGTCCCTCTATGCAACGAATGCAAAACCCGAAGTATATTTGGGTTTCTTTCATTTTAAATATTTTAATATTTCAAATAAACGGGGAATATTATGTTAGAGCCCCGTGGCGCAGTGGGTAGTATGTTGGCCTCTGACGCCGATGACATGGGATCGAATCCCGACACAGCCATGTCATCGAACGTGTTTTCACGGTGTTTCTCCTCAGCGGGGCTCTGACAAAACCCCCTGTAGTAAAATTGTCATGAAAAGCTTCTCGAAATTCGCCGTTCGGAACCGGCAATAAAACTGTAGGTCCCTTTCACCTATGGGAAAATTAAATCACACACAACATGGGTGATTGAAAGAAGCTCGGCTCGGGCCCTTCATGGGCTGTAACGCCAACATACATACATACATACCTTGCGTTGTAATAGGATCCAGTTTTTGATTTGCCAACAATGTATACATACATCTTGCATGCAATTTATCTCTGTTCGATTCTTCTTCTTCTTTTTACTGAGCGCTACAGTTCGGGGTGAACCTGGGCCTCAACCAACATGCCCCTCCATCTAGCACGATCTTTCGCTAGCCTTTTCCATTGCCGCACACCCAGTTGGCTGAGGTCCCCTTCCACCTGTGTGCGCCATCTTAAGTGCGGCCGTCCTCTGCTTCTTCGTATCTCGGGGTTGGATTCAAAGACTCTCCGGGCTGGAACTGTGGTGTCCATTCGCTCTACAAGGCCCAGTCATCTTAGGCGTTGATTTCGTAGACGCCTGACTAGGCCCATGTCGCTGTACAGCCCGTAAAGTTCGTGGTTAAATCTTCTCCTCCATCCCCCGTCTGCGTTTATAGGCCCAAAAATCACACGCAAAATCTTTCTCGCCAACCGACCAAGGGCCTCCTCATCCGCTTTTGATAGTGTCCATGCTTCTGCGCCGTACAACAGGACCGGGATGATAAGGGTCTTATATAGAGTCAACTTTGTCGTTCGGGAGAGGGCTCTATTACTCAATTGCCTCCTTAGCCCTAAGAAACAGCGATTGGCAAGAGTGATTCTGCGTTTGATTTCGGAACTGATGTCGTGGTTCCAGGTCACTGCGCAGCCAAGGTAGACGAAGTCCTTAACTACCTCGAACTTATATCCGCCTATACAAACGTTTTGGCCGAGACGTCGGTGGTGAGCGTCCTTTTTTGATGACCGCATATATTTAGTTTTGCCCTCGTTTACCGCCAAACCAATTTTCGCCTCCATCTCAATACTCGCAAACGCCTCATTGACATCTCGCTGTGATCCACCTATTATGTCAATGTCGTCGGCGTATGCAAGGAGTTGCGAGAATATGAAATAGATTGTGCCTCTTGTATTGGCCAGTGATTTTTGCACAATCATTTCCAATATGATGTTGAAGAAATCACACGACAGCGCATTGCCCTGCCTAAATCCTTTTTTGATATCAAAACTATCGGTAAGGTGTTCACCGATTCGGATGGAGCAGCGAGCATTCTCCAAAGTCATCCTGCATAGTCTGACGAGTTTAGCAGGTATATCAAAGGTAGACATAACGTTGTAAAGCTCGTCTCTAATTACGCTGTCGTATGCGGCTTTGAAGTCGACAAATAGGTGGTGAGTGTCGACTTAAAATTCATCGGTTTTTTCCAGGATCTGCCGTAGTTTGAAGATTTGGTCGATGGTGGACTTCCCTGGCCTGAATCCGCACTGATAAGGACCTATCAGCTTATTTACAAAAGGCTTCAGGCGTTCACACAAAACGGCAGAGAAGATTTTGTAGGCGATGTTAAGGAGACTTATTCCTCTATAGTTGGCGCAATTAGAGGGGTCTCCTTTCTTGTGGATCGGGCATACGATGCTGAGACTCCATTCCTCGGGCACGCTTTCCTCTAACCATATCTTACGGATGAGCTGGTGCATGCTCCCAACCAAGTCATCCCCAGCTGCCTTGAAGAGCTCAGCAGACAGTCCGTCTGCGCCAGCAGCTTTATTCGACTTGAGCTTCGATATGGCAATCTTAACTTCGTCGAGGTCAGGGGGACAGAATTCTCTGCGGTCTCCGTCTATTAGAAAAGGGATCATTCTGCCTGACAGCGGTATATTGACTAACATCGCCGTTATACAGTCTGCAGAAGTGGTTTTTCCATATTCTCAGCATCGACTGCGGTTCTACTACTAGGTGTCCGTTCTCATCCCTGCAGGCTTCCGTTCTGGTTTTATAACCTTGGCATGTTCGCTTTATCTGTTGATAAAATTTTCGAACGTCACGCCTGCAGTAACACCTCTCCAAATCCTCAATCGCCCGCTTCTCGTGCTCTTTCTTCTTTCTTCTAAGAATCTTATGCTCCTCCCTTCTGTTTAACGGTTCGATTAGCCTTTTTTAATTTATGACCATTCACAACATGCGACATTTTATATATTTGTTCTATTGTGAATGATTTTTGTTATTTTCAGATAATCCGATTACTTAAATTACGATTTACTTATTTCCCAGTTTTTTGGTTTAGCATCTTCCCCGTTTTTGGGTTCGTATTACCGTTAAGAAAATGGTCCATTCACAATTTAATAAAAAACAAAAAACACGGTTCTGCTCACATAAGCAGTCTGTGTTTTCCGCCGTGCATAATGTTTTTTTTTTTTCACAATAAACTCAATCTATTTAGGGATTTTTCCTTTACCTTACTTTATTTAAGCGGCTCAGCAAATGAATGCCCATTCACAATAGCTAAAACAAAGCAAGAAAAATTATACGTTTTTGTTTGAAAATAGTTTCCACCTTAGAGTAGTAGGCGTTAAGCGACTATTCAAATTGGGCTAGGTCAGTTGTAGCGTGAGCGTATGATATACATAGTCTACTGTTAGTACTATCCCGGTCAGGATAATAGAAGAAAAAGCAAAGATAACGATACTTAATGGCAGGGAATCGTAACGCTTCCTAATTAACCCCATTGATTGATGTTTTCTGTTGGTGAGTCCACTTCCGTTCTAACTTTGTTCTTTTTTTGTTTTTTGTTGTTTTTTCTGTGCCAACATGGGGTCAAATTGACTGATTACATATTTCTTATTCGTCTCATTTCACCTGAACGACAAACACGCGTGGTGGGAACATATGATGGTCGTGCGTTGTCGACCAGAAGTGATGGCATTTCAAGTGTAAGACCGGTAAGCGTGTTCGAAGGTATTTATAGATCAAATCCTTTCTACGGAGGAGTGGCGCTCTATTGATTGACAGTTTTATTGCACAAAAAAAAAGAAAACTGGGACGAAAGACCCACAACGACAAACCAATTGAGCATGTGGGATAAGTGTCAAAAGTTTTGTCGTTTCTCATTGAAAAGTAAAAATGTTTTTGGCAGGTTTTTCGTTTTCTGGGCGCCACAAAAGTCAAATCATAATACCCTACTCATCGATACATTGGAGACGATCCGTAAAATGGTGCGGAAGTCATTTTTCTTTATTTCATTCTGTTTTGTAGTTCGGGAAGAGGCAAATTTCGTAAAGTCATTGTGATGGGTTTGATTTTATTGATTATAAATAACATGTAGATGAAATGGATCGATAGCAACGACAAGGGAATCAACATCGTAGGAAGTTGGGACTAATTTTGCTGACAGGAAATGGGAATGGCATGGGCGCAAATTTTGTGGGGCTATTGACATGGATTTAAGGGTTATCATGAATATTGATTGCCAGAGTTTTCCCTTTTTGCGTTTTTTGTTTTTCTGTTTCGTTACGTTCATACGTACATTAGGTTTACTTTTTTTGCTGACACTGCACTAATTTTGACAGGCGCTTATATAACGAATTTAGGGTATTTAGGTATAGGCAAAATCACAAGTTGGGGGGGGGAGGGAGCGAACAAACAGACCAAAGAAGTTGATCGTGTTTAACTGGCAAACGCCAGCTTCGATCTCTGTCCCTGCTCAATCCAAGTTGACACACAGCCTCCGCGTGGCCCCCCCCGGATAGCTACCCTGGCACCCGCCAGATAGTGAACCAATGTGCAGCGACCCAACCCCTTGTTCCTGGGGAAAGAAGAACCTGGCCCTTCAGGTTGGGGGTTGTGCTTAGGGGTAACATCCCTATCACGTAAAAACCTACTTGTTCCGAAACAACAACAAGCCTCGGATACGGACGGATACCAAGCTGACGACCCCTGCAAACGACTAACGGACTTGAGAGTCTGCACCTGGAATGTGAGGTCCCTTAACAGACCGGATGCAGGCGATCAATTGGAGCAAATCCTCAACTGCTATAAAGCAGATATAACCGCACTCCAAGAAGTGCGATGGGATGGACCAGGCAAAAAACGGATGAAAAACTGCGACATCTACTACGGGAACTGCTACAAGGAGAACAAACAGCGCTTATTCGTTATTCGAGGAAGACTCCGACAAAAGGTCTTAAGCTTCCGAGATGTAAGCGAACGCCTCATAACAATCCGCATCAAAGCTAAATTTGGAAACATTAGCTTAATATGCGCTCACGCCCCAACGGAAGAAAAGGACGATCGACTCAAAGAAGAATTATACGTTCTCCTAGACAGAACATATGCCCAATGCCCCAGCTGCGACACAAAAATAGTCCTAGGAGATTTTAATGCAAAACTGGGCAAAGAGGAAATATTTGAGTCGATCGTAGAAATGCATAGCCTCCATAACACTACATCCGACAACGGACTAAGGCTAATTGATTTCCTAGCGGGGCGTAACCTCCTTGTAGCAAGCACGCGATTCCCCCATCTCAACATCCACAAGGGTACCTGGCAGTCTTTTGATCAATCGACCACTAACCAGATTGATCACATTGCGATCGACGCCAGACACTCCTCCTGTATTCTCGACGTACGAATCTTCCGAGGGGCCAACATCGACTCGGACCACTACCTTGTTGTAGTCAAGAATGCTTAGGAGTCGAGTAGCACAACGTAAGTTTGACGTCGGAAAGCTACAATCGCAAGAGACTGTCTCCTCCAATCTCTCTCAAAATCCGCCCACAGCAGCACAAACAATAGAGCAGGAATGGGCGCATTGCCAGAGCGCCGGCATAGACGCTGCCTCAGAGGTGCTGGGTTTCAAACCGCCACCACCTAGAAACCCCTGGTTCGATGAACAAGCCCATGCAGCAAAACAAGAGGCATATAAAGCCATGCTGCAACGACGGACGAGAGCTGCTTGCGAAATCTGTGAGCAGAAGAGAAGAGAGGAACACACGCTTTTCAGAAGAAAGAAGAGAGCACGGAAAGCGTGAGATCGAGGAGATGGAGAGATGCTTCCGCAGGAATGACGCCCGTAAGTTTTACAATAAGGTAAAACGAACATGCCATGGCTACAAAGCCAGAGCGGCGGCCTGCAGGGATGAAAATGGAGAACTGGTAGTAGAGTCGCAGTCGAGGCTAAGGATTTGGAAAGATCACTTCTGCAGACTGTATAACGGCGATGATAGACAAGATACCGCTGTCAGGCAGAACGAGCCATTCGTAATAGACGACAATGAAACAGAATTCAGTCCAACCGACCTAGACGAAGTCAAAATAGCAATATCAAGAATTAAGTCTAATAAAGCCGCTGAGCTTCTTAAGACGGCTGGAGATGAGCTGGTAAGGTGCATGCACCATCTCATTTGCAAGGTATGGTCGGAGGAAAGCATGCCCGACGAATGGAATCTCAGCATCGTTTGCCAGGTCCATAAGAAAGGATACCCCTATAACTGCGCCAACTATAGGGGAATAAGTCTTCTTAACATCGCATTTAAGATCTTCTCTGCCGTATTGTGTGAACGCCTGAAACCGTTTGTGGATAACCTGATCGGCTCTTATCAGTGTGGTTTCAGGCCAGGTAAATCCACAATAGACCAAATATTTACGCTGCGGCAGAAATTGGAGAAGACCCAGGAATACCAAATCGACACTCACCACCTCTTCGTCGATTTCAAGGCTGCATATGACAGCGTGTATAGAGATGAGCTATACAAAGCCATGTCTAGTTTTAACATCCCTGCCAAATTCGTCCGACTGTGCAAGATGACAATGGAGAATTCTCGCTGCTCCATTAAGGTCGGTAATGAGCAAACCGAGACCTTTGATGTTAAAAAAGGATTTAGGCAAAGTGACGCGCTGTCATGCAACTTTTTCAACATCGTGCTTGAAAAGATCGTGCAAAAGTCACTGGCCAACACAAGAGGTACGATTTATTTCAAGCCTTCTCAATTGCTTGCGTACACCGACGACATTGACGTGATTGGACGGACACAGCGAGACGTCAATGAGACCTTTGTAAGCATTGAGGTAGAGGCGGCTAAGATGGGTCTCAAGGTTAATGAGGGTAAAACCAAATATCTGCTTTCATCTAAAAGAGACGGACAACACCGACGTATTGGCCAGAACGTCACCATGGACAGATATAACTTTAAAGTGGTCAAGGGATTCGTCTACCTTGGCTCACTGATGACCAGCGACAATAACACCAGCGCTGAGATAAAACGCAGAATTACTCTTGCCAACCGCTGTTTCTTTGGGCTCAAGAGGCAACTGAGAAGTAGAGCCCTCTCTTGGAAAACCAAGGTGACGCTATATAAGACCTTAATCATCCCAGTCCTCCTTTACGTCGCAGAGGCTTGAACCTTAACAAAAGCGGGTGCCCTTGGTCGTTTCGAGAGGAAAATTCTGCGTACTATTAACGGTCCCGTTTGTTCAAACGGTGTATGGAGGAGAAGATATAACGAAGAACTGGTACGACGTCTACGGATACAGCGTCTAAGGTCGCTAGGCCATGTAGAGCGCATGGAAAATACAGCTCCGACCCGAAGAGTCTTTGAATCCACCCCGGAAGGAAGGCGTGGCAGAGGACGGCCGCATCATCGGTGGCGCACGCAGGTGGAAGGGGACCTTAACCAACTGCGCGTGCGGCGCTGGAAACAGCTGGCCAAAGACCGTTCCAGCTGGAGACGCTTGTTTGTTGAGGCCCAGGTTCACCACGGACTGTAGCGCCATCTAAGTATGTAAGTAAGTAAAATCACCAGTTAACTGAAAACTACAGCCTAAGGTATGTACTACGCATCTCGATAAGTTAAAACCACTTTTTCTGACGAATTGCAACACTACTGAAATCAAGAGCAGTACTTTACCACATTTCTTATTTCCATGGCAATATCCTGGGCGACACTATCAAAAAAGAAATTATAAAACTGACAACAAGATAAGTGTTGCTTTTACTATTCCTGGCACTGTTTAAAGTTCAACGTCAGCTAACTACTTACCACGTATAACGTGTTAATCAAGAGGCAACCTTCCTTCCTTCTGCGTCAATTCAGTATTATTTTGAAAACAAATTACCAATCCCAGGGCAACGCCATAACGTCAATTATCCTGAAAACCATTGCCCCTCCCACTCCATTCGTCAGCTTTCCAAAAACCAATTCAAGTATTGAGAGTACAATTGCAATGGACATCAATTAAACACCCCGCTCCTACTGAGCTATCCACAAGTCGAATTAAACTGCCCTCAAACGCATTGTTCATGCTACGCATTCAGATGCTCGTATGCTGTAGATTCCTATTTGATATTACAACCAATGTTGACGCTGATGATTATTATTTGCAGGAAAGTGAATATCCTTGTTACAGTTGTACTACATGCACGGCTGGGGTTCCCTGGGGCTACTCATGAATTCACATTTCGATTCAGTTTTCATCGATAATATTCGGAGCGAACACAGGGGGAATGGTTCTCCTCGAATTTGGTTTGATTCGCATTTTCCGAAAGGATCCATTTCGTCCTGCAACATGGACCTTTAGTTTCGTTGTGGTTTTCTGGGCTTATTGCTGTGGAATGTTTTTGTTATTCATTCGAATCAATACATACAACGTATTTGCCACACAGTTGTATGCCAATCAATGGAATGGAAACAAGGGAGAGCCATTCGTGGATGGGTGTAAATATAAGATCCAAGAAAGTAGGTCGACAACATCCCCTATGTACATATGTACGTGCTTGTCCCCCCATAAATCATGCGGGTAAAGTAACACGAAAGTGGGTGTAAACATTTTGAGTTATTTTCGCAATTTTGTTCTTGTTGGTTTTCGTTAAGAAATCGTTAAAGTCATATTGAGCCAAAGAGCCTAGCGTTTGTTTGCATTGGATAATGGTTAGTGAAAATAAAGAAAATTCGCACCAACCTCTGATCTGATTAGAGAGAGTTAATATATGTACATGCAATGCGATTGATGTTGGGCTCGTTCATTGAGTTGTAATCGAGCGCAATCGAATGCTTTTGAGACGCCTAGTTAAGAGGCAATTTATCAAAATGGTTTGGGATATATTGCAAGGATTCGTTGCTTAGTTCAATAGGCAATACGATGTATCGACACAGAGATGCGGAGGTTGTAATGTTATATGGCTTGTTTAACGAGAAACAGAAACACCGGGGTATGACCTTATTTTCTTTTATAATAATAGAAATAAACACTTTAGCATTAAGTACTTCAGAAAGCCGTCGAGCCGGACGCAAGTGCCTGAAAGGGAGAACAACAATTAAAATTAAATGAAAAACATCGGGAATGAGATAAGAGCCATGTTTCTCATAAAGGCTTGCCCCTCTTGTGTCCTGTGCTGAATAATTATCACACTGACCATGTGTTTAATGAGTCGTGGGTTTTACAAATCACGTAAGGGTATTACACCTACGGTAGCTAGTTTTTAGGCAAAACTGCCGACAGACTCTTGTTGGCATTGCTGTACAAATCTGAGTTTCCATAAATAATTCTGGTCATACCAATGGTCATGCTACAACTATTTTATATTAGAAATAATCTGTAAATGCTGTAGTTTCATTATGATTTTGCGAATTTCAATCCGAATACCCTAAGTACATATTGAGCCATGTTGAGCCACAAGATGGCACAATTGCCTTATAAATGGCTCAATTCAATAGATCTCCGAGGCTTTTTATAAACTTGAGAGAAATGTTCCAGTTTCCTATTATATAACCTTTTGGCTTTATGATCATGTGGTTTTAATTGCAAATATTGCCAAACGCATGATCTGAAGTACTACGAGAGATAGCTGCAACGATGAAAGAAAACATTCGGTGTCATGGTGAATAATTCCTGGACCAATGTGATCTTGGGGCTATGTAAAATGTTTTAGAATGAAATTATGTCAATAACATTAATACTGCGGGTTGTAAAAATGTGAACCTTAGATCTATGAACTGGATTAAGGGGATTCAATTTGCAGTCAGTAGTAGCAAAAGGCACAGGCTTTCCAAAACAATACTTTTTAGTTTTTTTTGTTTATGCAGCAAATACCATCTGATATTTGAATATGTATGTATGTATGTATATGGCTTTACAGTTCATGAAGAACCTAAGCCTAGCTTCTCTTAATCACCCATGTTGTGTGTGATTTTATTTTCCCATTCTGAGCAGCAAATTTCGGAATCCCACTGAGGAGGAGCACCACGTTCGATGACATGGCTGTTGTCGGGATTCGATTCCATGTCATCGGCTTCAGAGGCCAACACTCTACCCACTGCACCATGGCGCTCTCGACTCTGATGTCTACTCATAGAAGATACCATAAAACGAATAAAGCACGCTCAAACTATAAAATTTCAAATTGTCACCATAACTACGACCATGACACCTAAACTCCACACGTTTTGTGCTCAAGAACTAGCAGTTAACGCTTGACCATCAACTCATTTCATACTTCTGCTATCCAATTAGGATTACCATAACATGTTGATTATCCATCTAATTTAGAAATAATAGAGCATACATTCGCACTCAACACGAAAAGGGAACAATAACGCTGTCCAGGACTTTGAGCTATAAAGCGATTCCTGAAATCAGTTGCACTAAATCGCCCGAGAAACTACTTCGGTCCCTCAATTCCATTACTGTTTCATACGATTTGTTGTAAAAGAGTTGAATGACCACCAAGCACACACTTAGCTTGCCAGAGTTATAGCAAATTGGACTGTCAAACAAGAGTGTTTTGAATCTTTAATGCAATTTGACTTTCATCTCCCCTTTGTCACTATCTGCTATTGCTACACATGCACTTGTGTCATTGTGCCTCCCCAGGATGGAAATAGTGGAGATGAAGTTAATTTTTTGGACATAAAAAAAAACTAAAACCGAGTGGAAAACTTTGTAGTACCCTTCACAGTTGCTTTGTGAATAATACATTCTATCGATCGAACTGGGATGAAAGCCATGACGAGGAAGATAAATAGAATAATAGGGAGATGGAGCATACTCACAGCCACATCCGTCTGGATGTGAGTTTGCCACGAATCCGGGGGAATGAACGAGACATCCAGATCGATACACGACTATGTCATTATTCAGCTTTTCTCGTTGAATCCCTTGCTTTTGTTCCATTCAAGTTGCGGTGATTAAATGGCAGTAAATCTACTTACGAGGTTTTTATTTTCCAGCCAAGTGATTCTGTAATCTCTTACAACCACCACCTCTATACCACTATCGAGATTGGATCCGATTGCAAAAAACAACATCAGATAAAAGGCAAAGAGTAGAAGTATGACTTGACTATGAGTAGTGGTGTGGGCTGGAGTTGAATGGATACCATTGTTAAGTCACGGATATGATTCCTTCGAGATAAGCATATAAAGTAGTACAGGAACGTTGTACCATAAAAAGTCATAGTTTCTTGTTAACCATATTCCATTCTTTGCAATCAACTACTCAACAAGTGTCTCAATGTCCTTCAGATGTCTCGTAAAACGTCTTCGGATCTAAGCTGGCCCATCATAAATGATTCATAGCTCATTTACGTTATCGTTACGATCGCATATCGTCTCAGGCTTTAGACAATTGCATTTCCGATTGTTTGGCAGTATAATCAATTGCCATTATCCCACTGGATGTCCTTCCAAGGGACACGAGGGTATTTCTTTCTTTTTGCTCACCTATAGGCTGTTTGTAATCAATTATGCTCTTTTTTAAGTTATTCACCTCCATAACTACTACATGTAAGGGATGTTTCGTGTCCTCATGAAATATTTATCAAATCCATTCCTAAGCTCATAGGGATGAACACCTATCTCATCGAATTTTCAAATGAAATTGAACGTAGTTTTGGGAAAACAACATTCACCCGTCTCGTACCTTTCCAATTTGCTGCTTTTTTGTTGTGGGCTTTTTTAGATCAAGCCAATGACATTTGGCTTTATTGTTATTAAGGTCGTTCCGAATTTCACGGATTAAAAAAAGGACCCAAGAGTACATATTTAATTGAGTCAATGTAGGGAAGACCTGTCACCCTGTCGAGGATATACGACGGTGAAGGAACGACAGGACGCGTTTTTACGCAGCCACTTGAGGTATTATTCGGTGCCATAAATGCCTTTGAAAACCTTTTTGGTTGGTGGTTCATTGAAGTTGAAACTTGAAACCAGTTATAAGCGAGGTTCAAAAGCGGTTGTTTTGGTGGAGAGGGAACCACCAAACAGAGGAAGCTGATCGCGTTTATCATGGCAAACTCCAGCTTCGATCTCTGCCCCTGCTCAATTCAAGTTGACACACAGCCTCCGTGTGGCCTCCCCTGGATAACTGCCTGGCATAACCGCACTCCAAGAAGTGCGATGGGATGGATCAGGCAAAATGAGGATGAAAAACTGCGATATCCACAAAAAAATCTGGCTAGATTGATTAGATTGATTACGTTGCGATCGAAACCAGATACTATTTTAACATCCTAGACGTATTAACCTTCCGAGGAGCCAACATCGACTCGGATCACTACCTTGTTGTGGCCAAGGTACGCATAAAGATATCAAGGAAACCACGGAGTCAAGCTGGAAAAAGAAAGGTTGACTACGGAAAGCTACAATCGCAGGAGACCGCTAGGATCTCTCCCGATCGAATTTCCTTCAACCTCCCGCACAATCCACAGAACAATAGTGGGAGCATTGCCATCTGAGATGCTGCTTCTGATGTGTTGGGTTTCAAACCACCGCCAACTAGAAACCCCTGCTTTGAGGAACACACGCTTTTAAGGAAAAAAAAAACAGAGTACGAATAGCGTGAGGTCGAGAAGATGGAGAGATGCTATCACAGGTATGACGCCCGCAAGTTTGACGAAAAAGTAAAAAAAAAAAAAAACGAACACGCCAGGGCTATAAAGTAGGGATGAAGACGAAGAACAAGTAGTAGAGTCACAGTCGATGCTGAGAATATGGAAGGAACACTTCTGTAGGCTGTTTAACAGGCAGAATGATCCATTCGCAAGGAACGAAGATGCAAGAGAATTCCGTCCACCCGACCTAGATGAAATTTTGCTGATAATTTCGAAGCTTAAGGCTAATAAAGCCGCGGACGCAGACGACCTGTCTGCCGAGCTATTTAAAGCGGCTGGAGAGATCATCATCACTGGCTAACACAAGAGGTACGATCTATTTAAAGTCTACGCAACTGCTTGCTTATGCCGATGACATTGACGTAATTGGACGAACACAGGGGGACGTCAATGAAGCATTCGAAAGCATTGAAGCAGAACCGGCTAGAATGGGTCTTTCGGTTAACGAGGGCAAACCGAAATATATACTGTCAACCAAAAGAGACGCACAACACCGACGTCTCGGCCAGAACGTCACAAATGGCAGCTACAAATTCGAAGTGGTCAAGGACTTCGTCTACCTTGGCTCACTAGTGACCAGCGAAAACAACACCAGCGCTGATATCAAACGCAGAATTACTCTTGCCAACCGCAGTTTTTTTTTTGGAGAAGTAGAGCCCTCTCTCGAACGACCAAATTTGCGCTGTACAAAACCGTAATCATCCGGGTCCTCCTCCGCAGAGGCCTGGACTTTACCGAAAGCGGATGAGGAGGTCCTTGGTCGTTTTGAGAGGAAAACTCTACGTTCCCAATGGTCCCGTTTGTATAGGAGAAAATACAACGACAAACTATAGGGACTGTACAGCAACATCAGCCTAGTACGACGTCTACGGATCCAACATCTAAAAAAAATAGGCCCGAATGGATAAGGGACGACGCAGCAGAGGACAACCGAATCTGAAATGGCGCACACAGGTGGAAGGGGACCTTAACCAACTTGGAGTGCGTCGCTGGAAACAGCTGGCAAAGACCGTGCCTGCTGGAGCAGCTTGTTGATTGAAGCCCTAGCTTACAACGGGCTGTAGCGCCATCAAAGTAAGTAAGTAGCTTACTTTACTTACTTATCGGGCCAGCGATCCATGGAGGATCTGAGCCTGAGCTATAGCTGCCTTCCATTCTTGACGGTCCCGGGCACGCTGCTTCCAGTTGTCAAGACCATGATGTCTTACATCCGCGATTACTTGGTCTTAATACCGGAGGTTCGGTCTTCCTCTTCTTCTCGAACCAGGAGGCTCGGAGTCGAAGACCCTCTTAGCTGGAGCGTTGATGTCCATGCGCTCGATGTGGCCGAGCCAGTGTAGTCGACGGTTCCTTGCCTTCCGGACTACATCCACATCTTGGTACAGCTCGTAGAGTTCGCGGCTGTGTATTCTTCTCCATTCACCTTCCTCACAGACAGGACCAAATATCCGGCGCAGAATTTTTCTTCTTTCGAAAGAACCCAAAACCAGCTCCGCTGTCCTGCTTATCGTCCAGCTTTCGGCTCCGTAGAGCAAGACTGGCAGAATGAGCGTTTTCTAAAGCATGACTTTGGTCTTTCGAGTGAGGAGGTTTGACCCCAGTTGTTTGGACAAGCCGAAGCAGCAGCGGTTGCCAAGGGCGATTCTATGCCGGGTCTCCACTGTGGTGTCATTTGTGGAATTTACGTTTGCCCCGAGGTAGACAAACTCCCTAACTACCTCGAAATTGTAGCTGTCAATTGTTATATTTTGTCCCAGGTGGTGAGCGACGGATTGGTTTTTGCTTGACAGCATGTATTTCGTTTTGTCCTCATTGATCTTAAGACCAACTCGTTTCGCCTGTTCTTCAATCGCCGTGAATGCTTCCACAATGCCACGGCGAGAACACGCGATGATGTCGATATCATCCGCGTATCCTAGCAGCTGGATGGACCTGTAAAAGATAGTGCCTTCCCTGTTGACGCCTGCCCGTCACACTATCTGCTCCAGCACCAGGTTGAAGAAGTCACATGACAGCGCATCTCCTTGCCGAAATCCGGTTCATGTTTCGAATGGTTCCGAGGTCCTAGAACCGAGTTGCGTGGTGCATCGCGTGTTTTTAAGCGTGGCGCGACACAACTGGATCAGTTTTACCGGGATCCCGAATTTGGCCATCGCCCCAAACAGTTCTTCACGATGAATGCTGTCGTATGCGGCTTTGAAATCGATGAAAAGATGGTGTATATCGATTCGAAACTCGTTGGTCTTTTCCAGGATTTGTCGAAGTGTGAAAATTGGGTCTACAGTTGACTTGCCGGGCCGGAAGCCGCACTGGTAGCTGCCGATTAGTGCGGTGCAAAATGGTTTTAGACGTTCACACAATACGCTGGACAGGATCTTGTATGCGACATTGAGCAGGGATATACCTCTATAGTTCTTGCAAGAGGTAGGATAGCCTTTTTTGTCGATGGGGCATATAGAGCTGGTATTCCAGTAGTCGGGCATGCTTTCATCTTCCCAAATTCTGCAGATGATCTGGTGCATGCTCCCTACCAGAACATCGCCGCCAGCCTTGAAGAGCTCTGATGGCAAGCCATCTGAGCCTGCGGCCTTGTTGTTCTTCAGCTTCTGAATAGCTGTGCCGACTTCTTCGATGCTGGGTGGGAGGACTACTTCAGCCGCTGGAGTTGGGATTTCCTCGGTCAAATAAGTAAATAAACGTTGTTGTTATTCGGTGTAGGGTTGTTGTTATTGGGTGTAGCGATCTTGTTATTCGGTTTGGCGATGCTGCAATTGATGCTGCAATTTAATTCGTTTTAAAGTGGATGCTGTTCGATTTGGGGATGACCTTATTCATATCACTGATGTTTTATTATCCAGTTTGATGAGTTTTAATCGACTTTGCCACTCTCGTTTTTTGTTCACATTTTATCACTTTCACCTCTAATTGATTGGTCTCTGTTGCTTTGCAAGCCTAAATACCACGTCCTTTTACCGGGCATAAAATTCAAAAATAGAGTAAATATCCACCATTAATGGGATCCTGAAAACTTTTATTGCTAGAATACATTTTAACTCCGTCCTTGACTCTGTATCTCAAAAATCTTTCATCTAATTTGTCATCGTGCTTTGAGTGCACGTTTGGCTCGCCATGAAACATGAAACCTCAATTAAACAAACCAAGAAAGAACTACCAAATGCCACAAATGTCGTCAGATTACGACCAGATGCATTTCGCATCCTTTGACGACTGCCAAGAACGTCATAAATTCCAAAGATCGTCCCTAGACGAAAATATGACTTCAACTAGAACGTATAAATTACATAACAGAAACAAAAAAACACTGAGAAAAAAAATAGCTAAAAAAAAAAAATTAATTTTTAAATGTCGGGCACGTATGTACAAGGAACGAAGGCAAGAAATGGCTATCGCGACTGAGAACGTCTTAACTGTATAATATAAAGTCATGAAAGGAATGCACTCGAGAGAGACACTTAACACGAACTTTTACGATTGCAATGTCTCCAGACGAAATGAAATCGAATAATATCTCTTGAAGTGTCGCCCTCCTACTCTCCGGAATCTGAGTGCATTCGGATACATTTGAAGTGTAGTCTAGTGAGAATGTGCTTCTACGAGAATAGTTAAAAGTGTTAAGAGACGAGAAAATTCCATAAGAAGTTCGACCGTTAAATACACAAATATATACACTGTCGGACAAAATAAAGTGCAAAAACGTATAATTAATTTTTAAAATGATGTTAATTGGAAGATCATTGGATGTATAGCTCAAATTGTATGTTATGACGTTATTTGCACATCTCCTTTCAGTTGTGCAAATAATTACCGTTAACTGCTTGTGTGTAACTGCCAACGGCTGTCCTGGGATTACATCAGTTCTGATTGCAGCGCGACAAAATAAAGTGAACTTTTCATTTTGTGTGAGGCACATTGGCAGATTCGCAACGTTTTCCCTTTTTTTCGTTAATTTTTAGGGTTCCGTACCCATAGGTAAAACGGAACCCTATTACTAAGACTTCGCTGTCCGTCCGTCCGTCTGTCACCAGGCTGTATCTTATGAACCGTGATAGTTAGACAGTTGAAATTTTCACAGATGATGTACCACGCCGCTACCACGACAAATACTAAAAACAGAACAAAATGAATAGTTAAGGAGGGCTCCCATACAACAGACAAGATTTTCATCCAAAAAATCCCCTTGGTCACATACTGAACTAAAGGTAGTCGACAATATCCCACAACCAGTAGCAAACTTCCCAGTATTGATCTCGTTTGTGTTTTTGATGAATTAATCCTAGCTGCAAACCTTTTTCCCATATTTCCCATTATTGTTATTCACCTTTTCACATCGTTGCTGTCAAGTAAGATAATTGATTTGAATTCAATGGACACTTTGATGATCAACTATATCTCATCATGAAGATAGTAAATACATACATAGTCTCTTTCATATTTGTATGTACAGATGATACGGAACCCTTCGTGCGGTAGGTAGGGTCGTAGCCTTCCCAGAATTGAGAAGAACGCACTTAGGCCAAGGAGGCCCGTTGTGCAGCTACGAGGGGGTTTTATCCCCCTATTCGTGGAACCATCTAGTGCTTCTTAAGAAGTTAAGAAGATTAAGTATCCCTACTTTCTGAACATCTGTCAGATCGTTAAGGAAGTAAGAGCCTAGGTAACGCTTCCTTATATTGCAAAAAGCTGGACAGGCGCATAGAAGGTGGTGAATGGATTCGACCTCCTCCTCGTCCTGACAGCTTCTGCAGAAGTCATTTGGAACTATACCTAGTCTTTGTGCGTGACTGCCAATGAGGCAGTGACCTGTGATGACACCGATGACTTTGTAGATGTCAGTTCTTTTTAGGGAGATTATACTCCTTGTGCGCTGACTGTCAAGCCGAGGCCAGATTTGCCTGGTGATGACGCAGGTATGTCCCTGGGTCCATCTCAGGTTCGTCTCGGCCCTGGCGAGATTGGTCAGATTATGTTTAATGGTTGTAAGGGGTACTCCCTCACCGACTAGCACTTGGCCGGTTTTTTGTATCCACTTGAGAGGTAGAATCATACAACTTAATTTTAGAACCTTATTTGTTGTTTAAGTTTTATTTTTATGCCTAGATTTTGTAATGAAACCGTTAACGTCTGAAATGAAGGAACTAGTGGTCAAAGACCGAGAAAGTGGGTTAACATTACGTGAAATAACGTAAAAGTATTTACTATCAATATCAGGAGTGAGAAAAATCCATTTGAACTTTATAACTCGAGGATCCGTTCAAAGTTTTAAAAGCAACTGCGGAAGAAAGCGGAAAACCACACCAACAGATGACCGGAAAATTAAAATCGAGGCCAGAAAAAATCCCTTGTCGTCTGCTAGAAACATAAAAGAAGACAAGAACAGTGCAAAGAGGGCTCCAAGAAAGTGGTTTACAGAACTTTATTGCGAAGTAAAAGCCTATGCTTCGTCCAGCAAATATAAAAAAGCGATTAGCCTTCGCAAAAAAGTATCTGTCCAAGCCGCAAACGCATTTGGTCCGATGAATGCAAATTCGAGTTAAAAAATTCAAAAACTAGGAAGCGAGTGTGATGCAAACCATCAGAAAGGCTTAGTCAAGGATGCATACAAAAAACCGTGAAGCACGGATGGGGGTCCGTCATGGTCTGGGGATGTTTCTCCTTCAGCGGAGTTGGGAATCTTGTCAAAATTGAATCCAAAATGACGTCAATATCATAAGGGAAAATTTAGCTTCTTCCGCTTCAAAAACGTCTTCGGAAAGTTTCGTTTTCCAGCAAGATAACGACCCAAAGCACACAAGTAAAGTCGCTAAAGAATTTTTTTCTTTAAATCACGTTGATATGTTGGTGTGGCCACCACAGTCTCCAGACCTAAACCCCATCGAGCACCTTTGGACGATCCTGGTTTCACGTGTTTTTGAATGTATTTTAGAATTTGCACTTTATGTTGTCGTCTTGAAATGTTTATAGTTTTCTTCAATTTCATTTTTTTTTTTTTCTTCTAATATCTTCTTGTAAAAGATAGTAAAATGGATATATTTTATGGTTAGTGTGTTGGACTCTGACGCACGATGAGCGAGCTCGGATCCCGATAACACCGACGCCATCGAATGTTTATTTCGCGGCGTTCCTCCTCGGCGGGGTACTGGCAAAACCCCCCGTAGTATACTTGCCGTGAAAAAGCTTCTCGACTCACGCCGTTCGGAATCGGCATTAAACTGTAGGTCCCTTTTCACCTACGTGAAAAATAAATCACACACAACATGGGTGATTGAGAGAAGCTTGGCTCTGATCCTTCATGGGCTGTAACGCCATCAAAGAAGAAGTGTATGTAGATACTATATATGTATACATAAGTGTTCTTAGGATTCCATGACGCACGAAGGACATTCAAATTTGTGAATAGGCTCCTTATTTCAACCACCTACCCGTATATACTCAACACCTCCCGCGAAACTAATCCAACAATCACATCATTCGCCATTCTCAGACACGCTTTGACAAATCCACAGCGCGCTAACACTCACATTACATTTTCCTAACTTAATCGCTAATGATAATATTCCACAAAATCATCTCACCCTCGTCAAGGTCCACACTCCCCGTACTATGCATCTGTTTGCCTTAACACTCAATTCTGTCTCTTCCACTGTAAAACACAAATCAAATCAGACGAGCCACAACACAAAGGCAAAAAAAGAAACGATATAACACGGCTAAGAACGGAACAACTCGATTTAGTACCTTATGGAAAGACAGCTAATTCGCGTCTAGACGCTAATGAACGCGACCACTTAATAAGGTTAGAGCTTTGTCAAAAAAAAATAAAAAAAAACTTTGGGAAAAAAGGAAATGCTATGCAAAATTTTTTGTTGTCTTTTCGGTAGTTGTTGTTCACGCGTACAAATGTCGGCGCTGATACGCAGTCAACTTTTGTTTTGCGGTTAACAAAAAAATTGAAATTGTTTATCTGGATGTTGGTTAGTTTTGTTATATGTAGTTTCACTCTTATCGCCTTGCAAAATATATAAAAAAAATGAAAGACATTGTGAGGGAAAAGTGGAACATTTCCTCCTTTGAGGTTAGTTTTGAGCTGAAAACCCTCGTTAGATAGTAGAACGCCAGTAGTTAGGTCCCCATTCATTCACGGTAATGGTGGTTGAGACTGACAGCGGTTTGTGGTACTCGTGGGGATGGTGTTAGTGGTGTTGGTCGTGTGGTTAGATGAATGCTAATTAAAATGCATTTGTGCCATGTGGAGTTGAATGACATGACGATGATGGGTGTCAGCAAGTGTGTAGTGTGTATTCAAATCGAGTTGCGTTGAGTTCCGTTGAGTCTTATGTGGTTGCATGTGCTTTAGTGGTCGATAAAGAATTCATGAACCACAACATTAACTATTTAAATGATGAAAGAAAGTAATTAAGGGCATGAACTGTTCGTAGTATTTGTTTTTTTTTTTTTTTTTTTTTTGTGTTTTTTGCACACCCTTAATGTTTGGGATCAGCCATGATAAGTCAAATGGCCTTAGTTTACTTGTCTTCCTCTCCGTCGAATTAGAGCTGAAGGAATGCGATGCATATAAAGCGAAATTATTAGGGTTGACACTAATAAGCAGACAACAAGTAGATTAGCGCCATTTAAAATCAACTCGATAACAGCTGTATAACGACTTTCGGTGATTGAAAACATAGGTACGGGTCGGTTTTATCCCGTTTAAAACGAAAAAGACGTTAAAGCGCAAGTTTTCTGAAAGCAACGCGAAAAACAACATTTGTTGTTATTCGCTGACATACGTTGTTATTAGGTAAATTCATATTTTTTCTGAACAAATGTATACCGTGCACTATTCTAAATATCATCTAGTTTGTCCAGACCTAGTTTGTGTATATAAAATGATGACACATTCCATGTGCCAAACAGCGACTATTTTCCCGCTTAACACTCGTTATCTGAAGTCACGCAGTTTATGCATACATATATGCTACATCCCAGTCACCATATTTTTGTTTCTTTCTCCAGATGAAATTCTAATTGATTAACCAATTAGCACAGAAAAACCATCTTGCTCGTCGGCATCTGTTTTACGTTGCAATTGGTTATTCACCCCATTCTATATACCTACTTGCGTCGTCTTGCAACTAAATGTACAATGACGATAGTAAATGCAAGAAAATGGAAAGAGAACATTTCGCAGACTATCGATTACAACCATCATCGTTGTATGATTGTACAAATCCTTTTTCTGCTTCAAACCTGTCACCAAGGCAATATCTTTCGCTACTAAACGATCACCCACATTTTCTCTTTGTTTGAATCGTGAAAACAGAAGAGGAAAAAAAAAAATAACACTCAACTGGATTGCCTTGGTAAACCGATAGAATAGAACAAATCTCCACCCGTTGTTAGAATCCTATTAAAATATCGACTGATAGGATTTTCAAAATTGTTTTGATATCGGAACGATACGCTATAGAGCAAGAGCAAGATACGCTGCTTTGTTTTTATGGCACCATTAAATTGTACGGATTCGATGCCTGTTGTTTATAGTAATTTCAACTTTGCAATGTTTTTGTGCGTTTTTTTTTTTTTTTTTTTCTTCTAGAGACAGCAGGATAGTGGGGGCATTATAGATACCGTAGTACGTCAGCACGATAGGGGCGTTTTTGTGTATATTTTTATTATTTCTGCTTTGGTGTTAAATGATTTGCAGTTCATTTGTTTAAATTGTTTTTTGAATCTATCATCACTACGAGTTCAGGCAAGGCTGATGGGCAGTCGACCAAGTTGCGCTTAAAATGATTTAATTCAAAACGATCGAATTCGAAAAAAAGGGGAATTACCGTTGAGTAAACACTGTACAGTAGTACAAATCACCACGTTGTATACATTCAAGAACCGTGGGTGCGGAATAAACGCCTGTGCGGCATTGGTGGTATACGTCGTTGCGTCTGACTGCCTTCCCTACGACTCCGTACTACCTCCACCACCGAAGGCAGTTTCTGAACTCGCACAGTACCGTACAGTGCTTGGAGCAGCAGCAAATCCAATACAAGACAGGACCGTTTTCTAGACTTCACTCTTTCATCTGACAACAATGTTGAATCTCAACCAACTTTTATTACGGCGAAACCACAGGATGTGATTGAACTGACCTTATCCAACAGATATGTGAACGACATCACTAACTGGAGAGTCTTGCCTGATGCTACGCTGTCGGACCATAGATATGTCTTCGCATTTTTAGGGTTTTCTTTGAAGGCGAAAATGTACAACTATACTTTTCATTAGGAAAATATGCGTCTGTCCTTCCATATGAGATATATTGTCATGTAGAAAGCAAAAAGCATGTGTGCCTGCAGTGACAGTCAAACTGCACTCAAAGCTGTGTCCTTACCTTTAACCAGCTCCAAATTAGTACATGAACTCCAGACCTTCTTGAACAAATTCGGTAGACTAAATTCGCTAAGGCTTGTATGGGTTCCAGGTCACTCCGGGATCCCAGAAATGGGTTCAGAGGAGAGTTTCTCAGGACCCGAACCGGTCTAGGTCTACCTGTAAATTCTTACATTAACAATTGGGTCTCCTGGTGTATGCAAGAAATCCACAGCATTCCTCCTGTCCCTAAGGAGAATTGACTGTAGAAGACTTATGGGAGCCATTATGGGCCATTATACTTTTGCTATGCATCTCTGGGTGGTATCATTGAATCGCCTACTTGTCCCGCATATTACGAGGAGGATGACACGGCAGAGCATTTTCTCTGCGACCGTCCCGTCCCGCCCTTGCTCGCGTACAGTAGCGCACCCTTGGGACCGACGTGGTGTTGGCCGAATCCCTTAGCTCTACATCACTAAAACTCCTTCTCATTTTTCTCCGAAAAACGGGGAAAATACATTAATGTACAGAGTCTGTCTGAAGTACAATGGACCAGTATTTACGTCTGAAAAAAAAGCACATTACTACGTATACTGGCACTATCTCATATCGAGGTTGCTATAAGAGCCACATATTCACCGGATACCCCCATGGAACAATAACTCAACTCACTGTTCAAGTAAGCACACAAATTATTCGTGTAATTAGACAACAAATTACATTAGCAACGAGAATTCAGTGAAAATATCTACACGCCAGTGAAATGCGTAATTAATCGACAAAATTATTATTGCCCTGACTGTATCTAACGTTAGTCGAGCCTGTAAGAGTGGGTATGTAATACAAATTCATGTTTGGTTACAATGCCATTTTCGTTTTGCGCATCAAACCCAATAACTATACACAGTACTATATACTATACTCGCATTTTGATGTGTATTCGATGGATATTTCCGTTCCGCGCTATATTCCTATTCCCTCCATGCAGAGATACACTGTCGAGTAGAGTGTCAGCAGAAAAGAATACGTAATTGAATTAAAACGTTTATTAAATATTCGATCGCAGAATGATACTGTTTAATTGAGCTTATTTGCGCGCAACCATGATGTAATGCTGACAGCATATCGCCAGGATATTTGTGGACAGCTTGATGTCCATGCATGTGTGTAGTAATGGTTTTCATACCAGGAAATGAGTTCAAAACGAATACAGTATTAAGAGCATAACCGAAGATGTAATATGAAGAAATCAGAAAGAAGCTAACATCAAAAACGATCGAAAAACAACACATGATGTATGTACTTAATTGCTTTCGAAAAACAACAATTGCCAAACAAACCATAAACGTGTATCTACATAATGTGGAACCCTATAAAACCGACATATTCACGTGTTAGATGAAAAACGAAAGAGATAAACCAAACCAAAACAACGCAAGCAAGAAAAACAACAGCAAGTAATCATGAAAAAGATAAATCCGCGTAGAGAAAGTAAAAAGGAAGTACTTCCAATAAATCTTCTAAATAAAATGCTCCACTCACTTTTCTTCCTTCCTGCCTGCATGCATACTTAATATGTAAAGGCACCGAGGAACATGAGAGAACTTTTGTATTCATAATAATTATTTGCTTCAGAAAACCTCCTCGGCTATAAATCTCAATACATCATAAGGCAAACAAGAAAAACGGAAAAAGGACTCCAGAAAGACAATCATGTGCAAGTTCGCAAAGTACCATTGAAGTCTCATCGGAGTTCGGAATGAATGTGCCCTCCGTCATCGCGTATCACACTCGAAGCAATTAGGGTCGTGAATTATTTATCTCGCCAAAGTAGCGAGAAGTTTTGAAACGTTCGTTCCTTTAAATTGCTGATGTTTAGGAGCCTCTGGTCCGTGCCATGAATACAAACTTATTACACAACACTGGGTGAGTTGACATGTCGCCGAAGGAACACTGATCAATAGAATTCATATTCGTTTCCATGATACTACTGTGGCGTATGTGGAACATTTTGTTGTCGCATCTCACGCTCGTTCATCGTTTTGTTTTGTTGACGTAAACGATCCATGCCGCGTCATTTAAATAAACACCAAATAGAAGAACAGATTAGAAAACGTGAAAATCAGTTATAACAAATCAATTTTACTAATAATCCACTCAAATGTTGTTTTTCGTTGTTTATTCTTCCCACTTGTTTTTACTCACAAATCATTTAAACGAATAACAACATTGGGAGTGTACTATGTGGTAACGTATCATAGTTGGTAACAGTTGATCACAAACCTATCTTATCATTCAAGAAATTGTTTTTTTTATTTCGCAAAACGTTATCGCTTGCCCCGATTTACGAATATTTCGAGTTGAAGTACGTGTCTTCTTAAGTCAAATGTATATGAATGGATGATTTGATAGTGTGATCAAACAGTTTACTGTTCCATGTAAGAAGAAAATTGTTTCGTTTGATTACTATTTTTTTTTTTATTTGTTGTATTGTCGGCAATGAGCACGAGCCGCCCAATTGGTTGGTGTATACTTACTTTACTTAGGTGGCGCTACAGTCCGTGGTGAACCTGGGCCTCAACCAACAAGCGTCTCCAGCCGGCACGGTCTTTGGCCAGCTGTTTCCAGTGCCGCACGCCCAGTTGGTTGAGGTCCCCTTCCACCTGCGTGCGCCACCGCTGAGGCGGCCGTCCTCTGCCGCGCCTTCCTTTCGGAGTGGAATCGAAGACTTTTCGGGTCGGAGCTTTATCTTCCATGCGCTCTACATGGCCTAGCCACCTTGGACGCTGTATCCGTAGACGTCGTACCAGGCCGATGTCGCTGTACAACCCGTACAGTTCTTCGTTATATCTTCTCCTCCATACACCGTTTGAACAAACGGGACCGTAGATAGTGCGCAGAATTTTCCTCTCGAAACGGCCAAGGGCATCTTCATCCGCTTTTGTCAAGGTCCAAGCCTCTGCGCCGTAAAGGAGGACTGGGATGATCAAGGTCTTATATAGTGTCACCTTGGTTTTCCGAGAGAGGGCTCTACTTCTCAATTGCCTCTTGAGCCCAAAGAAACAGCGGTTGGCAAGAGTGATTCTGCGTTTTATCTCAGCGCTGGTGTTGTTGTCGCTAGTCATCAGTGAGCCAAGGTAGACGAATTCCATGACCACTTCAAAGTTATATCCGCCCATGGTGGCGTTCTGGCCAATACGTCGGTGTTGTCCATCTCTTTTAGATGAAAGCAGATATTTGGTTTTACCCTCATTAACCTTGAGACCCATCTTAGCCGCTTCTACCTCAATGCTCACGAAAGCCTCATTGACGTCTTGCTGTTTTCGTCCAATTACATCAATATCGTCGGCGTACGCAAGCAATTGCGTAGACTTGAAATAAATCGTACCTCTTGTGTTGGCCAGTGACTCTTGCACGATCTTTTCAAGAATAATGTTGAAGAAATCACATGACAGTGCGTCACCCTGTCTAAAACCTTTTTTGACATCAAAGGGGTCGGTTAGTTCACCTCCGACCTTAATGGAGCAGCGAGAGTTCTCCATAGTCATCCTGCATAGTCTGACGAGTTTGGCAGGGATGTTAAAACTAGACATGGCTTTGTACAGCTCGGCTCTATATACGCTGTCATACGCGGCCTTGAAATCGACGAAGAGATGGTGAGTGTCGATTTGGTATTCCTGGGTCTTCTCCAAGATCTGCCGTAGCGTAAATATTTGGTCTATTGTGAATTTACCTGGCCTGAAACCACACTGATAAGAGCCGATCAGGTTATCCACAAACGGTTTCAGGCGTTCAAACAATACGGCAGAGAAGATCTTATATGCGATGTTAAGGAGACTTATTCCCCTATAGTTGGCGCAGTTATAGGGGTCTCTTTTCTTATGGACTGTTGGTTGGTGTATGCAAACTATTAATGGCAAAGCCGAAAGTGAGTCGAAGATGACTTTAAATATATGTTAGCTCCCCGCGGAGCTGTTTAAGGGGGGAAGTACCTCAAGACGATTTGAAAAATCGATTTTTTTTTTTGTATTGTCTTAATCGATAGGTATATGTTCTATGAAAATCATTGCGAAATTTCAAAAACCACTTTGAAAGTGGTTCGCGCCGAGCCGGCGCCTCGCGTCAAGTATCGCTGCTGCGCGGTCCAGATTCCAAGAACTTAGTGTAAATAATGCGACTTTCTCAAAATGTGTGCGAGTTACGAATTTTAGTCCAAACATCGATATTTCTCAGAATACCCCTGTTCCCCTTCTCTTCTTCCAACTTGCATCTTTTTCGTCAGTTCTTCAGACTGCGTTTTCTCGAAACCATGTTTTTCAAATTTGCGTAAAAGATTACGAAAAAAGTTGTAAACCGATTTTGATAATCTAGCTATTTTCTTAAAGGGCATAAAAAACTACTCTAGATGAACTACGGACATGGAGGAACAATTACTTTTAGACCATTTTTAACGCAAAAATAATCAAACATTTTCGCAAAAAAGCCAACATTTCTTTTGAGACCCTCATTTTCATGGTTAATGTTCGAATTTCCCAAAGATCCTAGTTCATCTAGGATAAAAAACCCTCTTGAGTGAAACTATATTTAGTTTTACGATTTTGGATGAAAATTGTGGTCGGGAGAATTTACGGAGATTTCGATGTCTGCGGCGACACGACATACAGGAGCCACCACAAGTGAATGAAGTTTTTCTTTTTCATAATGTAAAACATGTTTTCTTTTCATCTTTAAACATTACTCTAAATATATATAATATCATTTTTATTTGCGCAGTTTTCATTTTCCTGAAAACAAATCGCGAAAAAGTCCTTTTTTTTTTCGGCCTTTACAGGTACTTCCCCCCTTAAATCAGCTGGCGATGAGCTGGTTAGGAACATGCACCAACTCATCTGCAAGATATGGTCGGAAGAACGCATGCCCGATGAATGGAATCTCAGTATCGTTTGCCCGGTCCATAAGAAAGGAGATCCCTATGACTGCGCCAATTACAGAGGGATAAGCCCCCTGAACATCGCATACAAAATCCTCTCTGCCGTACTGTGTAAGTACCTGAAACCGTTCGTGGACAATCTGATAGGTTCCTACCAGTGTGGTTTCAGGCCAGGAAAATCCACGATAGACCAAATATTTACACTACGGCAGATCTTGGAGAAGACCCATGAATTCCAGGTCGACACGCACCATCTTTTCGTCGACTTTAAAGCCGCGTATGACAGTGTTTATAGAGACGAGCTATACAGAGCCATGTCATGTTTTAACATTCCTGCCAAGCTCGTCAGATTATGCAGGATGACTATGGAGAACTCTCGCTGCTCCATTAAGGTCGGAGGTGAACTAACCGACCCCTTTGATGTTAAAAAAGGTTTTAGACAGGGTGACGCACTATCATGTGATTTCTTCAACATTATTCTTGAAAAGATCGTGCGGGACTCTGTGGTCAATACAAGAGGTACGATCTACTTCAAGTCGACACAATTGCTTGCCTACGCAGATGACATTGACGTTATTGGACGAACAAAGTGAGACTTCAATGAGGCGTTCACAAGCATTGAAGCAGAAGCGGCGAAAGTGGGTCCAAGGGTAAATGGGGACAAGAGCAAATATATGCTGTCATCCAAGAAAGACGCACAACACCGACGTCTTGGTCAGAACGTCACCTTCGGCAGCTATATTTTTGAAGTAGTCAGGGACCTCGTCTACCTTGGCTCGGTAGTGACAAGCAGCAACGACACCAGCGCTGAGATAAAACGCAGAATAACTCTTGCCAATCGCTGCTTCTTCGGGCTCAAGAGGCAATTGAGTAGTAGAGCCCCCTCTCGAAAAACTAAGGTTTCCCTCTACAAAACCGGTCACTACCGGTCCTCCTTTACGGCGCTGAGGCTTGGACGTTGTCAAAAGCGGATGAAGAGGCTCTTGGACGTTTCGAGAGGAAAATTCTGCGTGCAATCTTTGGTCCCGTTTGTGTAAACGGAGAATGGAGGAGGAGATTCAACCAAGAACTGTACGGGCTGTACAGCGACATCGGCCTGGTTAGACGTCTTCGGATCCAACGTCTAAGATGGCTAGGCCATGTAGAGCGAATGGACATCAACGCTCCGGCCCGAAGAGTCTTCGACTCCAACCCCGAGGGACGAAGCAGCAGAGGACGACCGCATTTAAGGTGGCGCGCACAGGTGGAAGAGGACCTCAACCAACTGGGCGTGCGGCACTGGAAGCGGCTGGCCGAAGATCGGGCCGGCTGGAGAGGCTCGTTGGTTGAGGCCCTGGTTCACCCCGGACTGTAGCGCCATCAAAGTAAGTAAGTAGATCAGATGGGAGGCGTTCGTGTGCTGACCGTCGAAGAAAACACATCGGTTACTATTGAGCAGAGCAAATAAAGTATAAAAAAAAACCCGGAAAAACAACATCAAAGATTAACGAGTTTGAAAGTTGTTGTTCGTCCTTTGCTACGTTTTATAAATATTGCTATGCAAAAACGAAATGAGGAGCCTATGTTATAGGACTGTTGTTTCTAAGGAGTAGAAAATGGCTTCAAACATAATAAAAAATCAAAGAATAACAACATCCAAGAGTAACGTGTCTGAAAGTTGTTTTTCGCACAAATTTCAAAAATTCATTGACTTTTGTTATTTTTCGTTTTAGGGTTTCGTACCCAAAGGGTAAAAAGGGACCCTGTTACTAAGACTCCGCTGTCCCTCTGTCACCAGGCTGTATCTCATGGACCGTAATAGTTAGACAGTTGACATTTTCACAGATAATGTATTTCTGTTGCCGCTATAACAACAAATGCTAAAAATATTTAAGGAGGCCCCCCACACAACAAACGTGATTTTTTTGCCTCTTCTATAAATAATGAAACGGAACCCTTCGTGCGCGAGTCCGACTCGCACTTGGCCCGTTTTTTTTTTTTTAGTTACAAGCTACTATTAAAGGTTGCTGACTGGATTGTGGTGGAGTTGCTTAGTTTTTCCGTTAACAACATTTTCCATGCACTAATTCGACTAAAATACTATTCCAAGACTTGGAAGGTTGCTTAAATCATTACAGTGTTAAAACCTGGTAAGGATGCAATATACACATCGTCCTATAGACCAATAAGCCTGCTTCCAATACTAGGAAAAGTTTTTGAGAAACTCCTATATGTTCGGCTGACTCCAATCTTGACTAACAACAACTTAATACCTGACCACCAATTTGGTTTTCGCAGTCAGCACTTAACTATCCGGCAAGTCCACAGGGTAGTAAATAAAATCACAACTGACCTTGAGGAAAAGAGATACTGCGTTGGAGTATTTCTGGACGTGGCAAAGGCGTTCGACATGGTTTGGCATAAGGGACACTTACACAAACTTCAGACCCTACTCCCACCAGACTATTACCTTTTAATGAAAAGCTACTTATCAGACCGCCATTTCTATGTTAAGTTTAAGGACGAAACCTCAAATATACACCGGTCGAGTACAGGAGTACCACAAGGATCTGTTCTGGGACCATTGTTATATACTCTCTATACTGCTGATATTCCCTCCCCAAGGGGCTGTACATCGATGATTGCTACTTTTGCTGATGACACTATCCTGATGACCTCGAACGTGAACCTAGAAGTAGCAACTGCTCAAGCACAACAGATCTTGGATAACACAATAAAATGGTTTGACAAATGGAGTATTAAAATCAACGAGGACAAAACCCAACAAGTGATATTCACAACAAAACTGAACTACACTCCAATACCTCTCAAGATAAAGGACAAAACTATACCAATTGACAAATCAGCTAAATACTTGGGTATACACTTAGACAACAAGCTTACCTGGAAACACCACATACAAAAGAAGAGGGACCAACTAAAAGAAAAATGTAGACAACTTTCATGGCTCCTTAACAGGAGCTCTAAACTATCTACAAATAACAAACTGTTGCTATATAAGGCCATCATAAAACCAATCTGGACGTATGGAATCCAACTCTGGGCGACGCCGAAGAAAACAAACACCGCAATCATTCAAAGGCAGCAGTCTAAAATCCTACGATGTATTACCAATGCCGACTGGTACAATAGAGAAAGAAGCAATAAACGCAGGCAGAAGACATCACATCAAACTGTTAGTGCATCCAAATGACGAGGTTAGCTCACTACCGCAGAAAGAGATACTCGGAAGAAGAAGACTGAAAAGAACCAGACCAAGTGACATGACAAGAGGGAACTCCTAATAACTACTACACATACATTTATGTACATATACCATCAAATTGCCCCAAAATAGAGACTGAAGGACATTGGTCACTCAGCCTAGAATGAGTCCCATCATTTCACTGTAAAAATATGTACCAAATGTCCATCTGGACAGATGTATAAAATAAATTGGGAGTAAAAAAAAAATTTAATTCCTTAAGAGAAAACGTTATGATTCAGTTACTTTCCATGGACATCATAACCAGAGCCCATTCAGCGAACAACGACATGTGTTCGCTGAATGGGCTCTGGAGCAGTTAAAAATTTACTGAAATCATCTTCAACGATGAGGCCCATTTCTGGATGGATGGGTACATCAAGAAACAAATTGGTCGAATTTGGGACGATACCAATCCACATGAGACTCAAGAGCTTCCAATGCATCCCGAAAAAGTCGCTGTCTGATGTGGATTTTGGGCTGGCGGCGTCATCGGTATATATTTCATTGAGAACAATGTTGACCAGGCCATCACCGTCAACGGCGAACGCTATAGGTCGATGATTACCAGCTTCTTTTGACCTGAATTGGATGATATGGAATGGCTCCAACAAACGAATAAAACATTTCGACGATATCTCACACACACCTTATTTTATTTAAATTTAAAGATACGAAGCGCTTAATGAAAGACCCTGTACTGCATATTAAATTTCTAAGATAGTACTGCCATTCCTTCCACAAGTCTTAGTCACATACTACCTTGCAGAGCTCAAGGAAAAAATTAGCTTTGACTCGGCAAGTATTTAAGCATATTACATCACAACTTTTTGTAACTTCCGTTCTAATTTGAACCTCTTAGCCAAACAAAATCACAAAGTCAAGGGCCTTTCATCAATGGGAAGCCTTAGACCTTTCAAACAATGTTGTGAGCTATGACGCTATTAACAGAAACTAAATTACGTACTTGAGTTCACATTTATAGCATCGACAGAATAGATGCTCGTGTGAACGGCTCAATCTGGTAGATTAAAAAAGAAAAAGTAATTGATTACACTACACACACACTCGACTCGAGATAATTAGTCTGCAAAGTAATTACCTAGATAAAGTCTAAAATATCCTTGCAGTGAGCACTTTGGGATTATGTTTGCACTCTACTCTTGTGCGTAGATGCACGCGTCACCACGTCCTATCGAATAGCCTGCCATCAATCCATGTCATGAATTGGTAAAACCCTAATTCCCCGCAAGCAATGATACAGACCCCCATCAAATCACATAATCTCACGCATAAATCATTATTAACTTATAAATCATTCGAAATTCGGTGAGTTTTTTGTTTTTTCTTTTTGCTTAACAATCTTAGCCAATAAACAAATGTAGTTCGACTTCCTGGAAAACGTTTGTCCTCCCCTCGAGCAAAAGTATTAAAATCCCAGAGTGGCACTGCTTCTTGAGTGCTTTCAATCGTAAGACTTTAATCGCGGGTTTTCGTTTGAACGTTATTAATGGTTGAGTCGGTGATCAGTTCAAGGTTTCCACATTATCTTTTTTGGAGTGCATTACAAAATCGACACGAAATTGCTTTTCCACCGGGATTCAGTTGTCATGGATCTGGTATTTTTTGGTTCGAACTGAAAGGGCGCTGGTATTCTCTTTCTAAAATTAGTTTTTGAACTTATATGTCCATCCCGAGGAGTTATGGAGTTAAAAAGTGTAGGACATTCTTCAATAAAAAAAAAAAAAAAAAAAAGAAAACTCTGCACACAGCGAATGTTAGTAACAGACGGACTCTATTCCTTTATTCAAATATCTCTTTTATAAACATTCATCTCTGTTAGTGGAGAGTTTTCTGTACAATCACCCCATCATATGACTCAATCAAGGGGTGTTCAAAAGGCAAGGCAATTTCAAATCTTTTTTTTTCGTCTACAAAAGGGATGTATAAGTGAGGTGAGGTGCAAGCAACAATACCAACAAACGAGGTGAGTCACTTTTTGAATTTATAATAAGTAATAACCTCACCGTTGCCAATAGAGGCAACAAACCCACATTTATAAACGCGGTTAGAGAAGAGGTGCTTGACCTCACTATCTCTAGCCAGTTTATCTCAAATGTGATTGGGGACTGGCATGTCTCTAATGAAGCCTCACTATCTGATCATCAGTACATCAGATTCAACATCTCTAGTGAGGTTAATGAGGTTGAGCCCGGATATCAGCCCAAACGAACAAATTGGGCTCGGTTCCAATCTCAACTCGCCTCTAAAGAGGACATGCTCCTTAAGTCGATTGAATCGACAGACGATATCGACGAAGCGGCCTACCAGCTCAATACAGCACTCATCTCATCCTTTAGAGACAGCTGTACACCCAGGTCAACAACACAAAAACGATGTGTGCCCTGATGGAATAGTCAGCTTGAGTCCCTAAGGAAGCAGGTGAGATCGCTGTTTAATAGAGCAAAACGGTACAATAGTTCGACTGATTATAGATCTGCCCTAACTAAATACAACCTCGAATTGAGGAAATCCAAGAGAACGTCTTGGAGGAAACATTGCGAGAACATAGACTCGCTTCCAACTGCAGCCCGACTCCAAAAAACACTCTCTCGAGAGCACACAAATGGGCTTGGGCTGCTTCGCAAAACATACGGCACCTTTACCGTTAACCGCAGGGAAACCCTGGAGACCTTGCTCGATGTGCACTTCCCTGGTTCTACTCCCTACTCGATGTCCTCTGACGATCAGATTAACGTCACAGAAAACATCGACAGTGGAACAAATAGCCTCTCTGGGAGACTATTCAGCCCTGACAGGGTTAAATGGGCAATTAGCTCATTCAAACCCTACAAGGCTCCAGGCAAAGACGGTGTCTTTCCTGCGATCTTACAGAAAGGCTTGAATACAATCCTACCATCACTGATAGTTCTTTTTAGGTCTTGCTTCAACCTGGGATACATAACCCGGACTTGGAGAGAGGTTAATCTTGTCTTTATCCCCAAGATTGGGAAACCAAGCGAGCAACCTAAATCCTATCAGTTTGACTTCGTTCTTTCTAAAAACAATGGAGAAACTGATAGAGCTCCACATTAGAGGTATCCTGGAAAATCAGACACCTCTGCATCCCAACCAGTATGCATATCGTAAAGAGCGATCTACCGAAAATGCACTACACCACTTGGTGACGTGCATTGAAAATAGTTTCACACAAAAGGAGATCGCAATCTGCGCCTTCCTCGATATAGAGGGAGCCTTTGATAATACTGGCTATGATTCGATCACCACTGCACTATCCCGCAGGGGTGTGGACCATCCCACTAATCACTGGATTAGGGTGACGCTAAATAGCCGTATCATATCAGCCACATGCGGAGAGGTCTCAGTGACAGTATCGGCGGTCAGAGGATGCCCACAAGGGGGATTCCTCTCGCCACTGCTTTGGTCAATAGTCATCGACGACCTACTACGCAAGCTGACCACTCGGGGCTACGAGGTCATCAGATATGCTGATGACCTAGTAGTCATTGTGACTGCCTGTGAGCGCATGCAGCGTGCGCTCCAATTTATCTCTGACTGGTGTGGCAGAGATGGGTTACCTATTAACCCAAATAAGACAATCTTAGTCCCATTTACAAACAGGAGAAAGGTACAACCCTGCTCAATCTTTCTAAATGGAACACACATAGGATTTTCAGAGGAGGCAAAGTATGTAGGTATTGACCTAGACCGCAGACTCAACTGGAACTCCAACATGAAAAATAAAATCATGAAAGCGACTAAGGCCATGCGGGCCTGCCGACGCACGAACGGTAAAGCCTGGGGACTTAAACCTAAGGTAGTACACTGGTTATACACCGCGATAGTAAGACCTATCGTCACTTACGGTTCCACCGTATGGTGGACAAAAGTTGAGCAATAAACTACTATTATCAAGCTTCAACGACTTCAGAGACTAGCGTGTCTCGGCATCACAGGCGCTATGCCGTCCAGAGGTGGAGAGGCTACTCGGCTAATCGGCTAGCAGGCACAATAGATCTGCAAAGGTCGCAGTGCCATATTGCTAATAGTAGTAATAGTAATAGTATCATTGTGATAAGGTTGAATATCGGATCGACGTCGGTAAAACCAAGCCCAATTTAGATCAGAAATAAATATTTGTAGTCTTATTTCAAGTTTTAAGTAACGACTTCTTATGGGGATTACTAAAAGTGCTATTAATGGGTCATTCAATAGGGACTTCCGAACTTTGACAGTCGACAACGGCGATACTGTTGCAGCTACGTCGGTTAAATTGACTTTCTCTTATTCAGCCTATCACCAGCGATGGACACAGTGTTCAACAGCACGTGCGAATGATAAAATTGTTTAATCAAAATGGGTGATCTGTTCGGGCAATTTTCCGCGTGCTTTGCGCCTTTTACGGTCGCCATAATCGTCCTACCGAGACGACTATTCGAAGTGTGGTGGGTAAATTTGAGTCCACTGGTTCAGTAAACCATCGAAACAGTCAATTTCGACTTGGGCCTGCACCCGTACAAAATTCAACTGACCCAAGAGATGATGGTAAATGACGATAGACAACGACATGTGTTCGCTAAATGGGCTCTGGAGCAGTTAAAAATTTACTGAAATCATCTTCAATGATGAGGCCCATTTCTGGATGGATGGGTACATCAAGAAACAAATTAGTCGAATTTGGGACGATACCAATCCACATGAGACTCAAGAGCTTCCAATGCATCCCGAAAAAGTCGCTGTCTGATGTGGATTTTGGGCTGGCGGCGTCATCGGTCTATATTTCATTGAGAACAATGTTGACCAGGCCACCACCGTCAACGGCGAACGCTATAGGTCGATGATTACCAGCTTCTTTTGACCTGAATTGGATGATATGGAATGGCTCCAACAAACGAATAAAACATTTCGACGATATCTCACACACACCTTATTTTATTTAAATTTAAAGATACGAAGCGCTTAATGAAAGACCCTGTACTGCATATTAAATTTCTAAGATAGTACTGCCATTCCTTCCACAAGTCTTAGTCACATACTACCTTGCAGAGCTCAAAGAAATAATTAGCTCTGACTCGGAAAGTATTTAAGCATATTAGGTACATCACAACTTTTTGTAACTTCCTTTCAAATTTGAACCTCTTAGCGGAGTTACTTAGTTCGTTCCACCACTGGTTATGGGAAAAGTTTGAAACAAACTTCTGTTCTATACAATACCCGAATGAGACATGACAATAAACAATCATCATTAAGTTCGGAGGTGGGATAGTGTAGATGACAATGATTCCAAAAGATTTTGATTACATAGAAACAGCAACGATAGGAAAAAATAACAAAGTATCCTAATCAGATACCAACGCAAATCCATTTCCGTTTCGTAGGAATAAGATAACAAATTCTTGGTAACCAGTCCACTCAGAGCTATTGGAATTCATTCGCTACAATGAAGCTTCCGGATGAGAGTAGCATTCCAAGTAGGATTTTTATAATTTTTTGTACTTTCCACAGCGCTTGAATAAGAGCAGTAATTTCTAGTGAACAGACTAGTCAAAGATTAACTACGGTCAGACAAATGGAGCCTAATAAGCCTTCACTTTATAGAGAACCTATAATTACAAAGAAGAAGACCTGGTTGGACATTTAGAGATATTTAAAAGGTTGGACATGCATAATTTGGGAGCTGACCCGAGTAAGTGATCTGATGTCTCCTGAGTTGAGCTTTAAGAAAATACTACGACGTACTCATAGCAAGCGAAGAAGAATATAAAAACTCCTCGTGGTGAACCATGGATCCCAGAAATAGTTCACTGGTTTGTCGAAATCCGGAAGCAAAGTAGGGACTGGAGTGATGGGACATAAGTGCAGACTACACATCCCTCTCTCCGGTGAGTCAACAATCTCTCAGATAGGCAAGCGGTTCTTAAAGCACTAAAGTGTTACACAGAAAACAACAGTCTATGCAGTCTAAGGCTGATTTGGACGCCAGGCCATGAAAACCATAAAGGCAATAAAAAGGCTGACATTCTTGCTGAGATAGGTGCTCAGCTAAGATAGGTGCTCAGCTAAGATAGGTGCTAAAGTACCTTTCACAGTCCCCCCCCCCCCCCCCATTATGGATTCAACAATGTGGATACAAAACTCCACCTACACAAATGGTTTATAAAACAAATGAACTAGTTCTGGAACAAAATCACAACCAAAAAGGGCCAAAGGAGCTCAAAAACTAAACAAAGCTGACCCAAAAGCTGTGCGAACAGGACACGGGGCATGCAATCACCACCTTTACAAATTGGGTCTTAGCAGTATAGATATCTGTAGCCACGGAGCATATATTAACTATCTACCCCAGCCTCGCCGTAGTAAGATCCAGAGTGACAAACAAAGCAACAGTAACAGGCAAGGACAGTCAGAACATCTCATCAACATCTAAAGATGTTGTCAAGTTTCTGAAGATAGCACTTAACTCCTAGACCAAAGAAGGGGATATAATAGACCTTAATGGTCGCGGTACTAGTGTCTTAATGTGACACACCCCAATTCCTTCAATTCAATTCAATATGACCAATTACTATCTCCGGATCATGAGCCATGAAGAGCGGTTATTATCTAAGGGGTAAGTACATCCAAGAGAGCCACAAAGCTTCAAGAGAAGCCTCAATGCTAACGAATAAACAGTAATTACCTTGAGATGCGTCGGAGAGGGTGTTGTAGGCAGCGTAATAGCTAATAACTCGGAGCTATTGAAAATATAAGGCTATAGGAAAGACCCTAATTCAGGATTGACAACCACAGTACAATACGTGCTCGGAATAGTACGTAATAGGAGTAATTGATAAGGTCTTAGATGCACCAGATCAGACATCAGCGTTGAACTCCAACTCAGGACGAATGAACGCCTTATAGGAAACCTAGACTTTTCGTGGCATTCTTGGCGACACTAAATAAAGGTTGCCACTGACGCACATACCCAGGATAAAAAGCTTGTCGATTTCTGAGATACAAGTGCCATTCATCAATAATGGCACTGGGTTAGTGTTACGCTTTAACGACAGCGTTGTGTTTCGGACGCATTCAATTCCACTCTATTGCTTTTACCCCATGCAACGATGCTGTCGATATTGGAATTGAATGAGCTTAGCATACGCTGCCGTTCATTGTTTACGACGTTCATTGTAGGGAACGAAAATGAGAAAGTGAGGGAACTGTCGTCAGCGAAGGGGTGCAACGAATTAGAAGTAACAGACTGGAGGTCATTTATAAAAATGGGAAAGAGTCCCGGAGACAGAACTCACAAAGTGAGTATCAGACTTGAATCCGTCCAAAACAACTTGAATTTAAAGTTTCGAAAAGTAGCTTCCAATCCACTGAAGACTCAAGACTCATCGATCCTGAAAGCACGCATTTTCGAAAAATAGAACTTCATGCCAAAGTCTGTCAAGGGCTTTCGAAATATCAAGTGTCACTATAATATTGCTCTCACCCGCCTGGTGGAGCGAACGATTCCATTTCTCGGTTATATATGCCATCAAATCACCAGTGGATCTGTTGCTGCAGAAATTGAGATATTCCATTAGCTAACGATTTATCAGCGTATCCATGACCTCGGAAAGAAGGGACGTTAGTGCAATGGATCGATAATTGAAGAGAGAAGAAGATTTTTTGAGAATGGGCTGGACAAATGATGTTTTCCACCTACTCTGAAAGAGCCCAGAAGAGTAGGTGGTTTTGCTAGCGTAGAAGAATACCTCTTCAGTGGTTAATGGAAGTAACTGAGCGTTGTATAATCGAAACTCAGTCGCAATAACGCAGGTCGGTCCTCGAAAATCGGATAAAACAAGTGCGTATGTGAAAAAAAAAAAAATGTTTTCTTACGGAAATTACTTCTTGCGTGAGTTTTGAGACATACTGTATAAGGTATGTACAGCTCCTAAGAGAACACTATGGCTATACGAGAAAGCCAACTGGTGCGGCCTTAACAACTTCTTTCGGATCTTTAACTGGTCGTTGTGCTTCCTCGACAACGACGTGGACGCCGCAACTGATATTATCGTAAACATTATCCGAATCGGCATGGCAAATTTTATTCCCAGCAAGATTAAAAGCACCAGGCCTAAGGATAATACGTGGTTTGACTCGAGCTGCAAAGAGGCTATTAGGCTCAGGGAGCTAAGTTTTCGGGCCTACAAGGCAAACAGTTCTGAGGAAAACCGAAAAAAGTACATACGAGCCAGAAATGACTGCAACACCCACATTCGACGGATTAAATTCCAATCCGACCAAAAATTAAGGCGTAAAATCCTTCAATGTCCCAAAGGTAGCAAAAGTTTCTGGTCGTTTGTAAAAAACGTAAAAAACTCAACTAAGTCGTCTATACCGACGCTCATCCACAATGACATTCCAGCTGTCATCCCCTTAGACAAAGCTAACCTACTGGCTGCCCATTTCGCAACCAGTTCTCAGTTCCCAGCTTGTACTTTGTCTCTGCCTATACTAGAGTGCGTCAATTCCACCATGGGACTAATCCACTTCCGCACTCGTACAGTCGCAAGGGTTCTTAAAGACCTCGACATACACAAATCCGCTGGTCCAGATGGTATTACCCCAATAGTTTTGAAGAAGTGTTCTTCTACGCTGGCAAAACTACTGCATAAGCTTTTTCACCTTTCCCACACCTCTGGGCTCTTTCCGAGTAGGTGGAAAACAGCATTTGTCCAGCCTATACCCAAAAAAGGCGAATCATCTTCTCCCTCCAACTACCGACCCATTGCACTAACGTCCCTTCTTTCCAAGATCATGGAAAGGCTGATTAACCGTCAGCTTATGAAATATCATGAATCACGGAAACTCCTCAATGACCGCCAATACGGTTTCCGCAGCAACAGATCCACTGGTGATATGATGGCATATCTCGCTGAAAAGTGGAATCACTCGCTTCACCAAGCAGGTGAAAGCAAAATTGTTGCACTGGATATTTCGAAAGCATTTGACATGGTTTGGCATGAAGCCCTTTTGTCGAAAATGCGTGCTTTTGGGATCGATGAGTCTCTCTTTCAATGGATTAGAAGCTACCTTTCGAATCGTTCAATTCAAGTTGTTTTGGACGGATTCAAGTCTGGTACTCACTTTGTAAATGCCGGTGTTCCCCAGGGCTCCGTTTTGTCTCCGACACTCTTCCTTGTTTTTATAAATGATCTCTTGTCTGTTACTACTAGTCCAATTCACTCCTTCGCTGACGACAGTATCCTCAGCTTCTCATATTCGTTCACCAGTTTACGACCCTGCACCTCGGTTGTAGATGATGAGCGGCAGCGTATGTTGAGCTCATTAAATTCCGATATCGACAGCATCATCCAATGGGGTAAAAACAATAGAGTGGAATTGAATGCATCCAAAACACAATGCTGTCTCTTGTCGTTAAAGCGTAAAACTAACCCGCAGCCATTATCCATAAATAGCACTTGCATCCCAGAACCGAAAAGCTTTCCGTCCTGGGTATGTGTGTTGCTCACAATCTTAATTGGAGCGACCATAAATTCAGTGTCGCCAAGAATGCTGCGAAATGCCTAGGATTCTTATACAGATGCAAGAAATATTTCTCACCCTTAGATCTGGCTACAATCTATAAGGCGTTCATTCCCCCCAAATTAGAGTTTAACGCTCATGTCTGGTCCGGTGCTTCCAAGACCTCACTGCACCTACTAGACAGAATACAAAAACGAACCATAAAACTGATAGGTGACTCCAGCATTACCAAAACATTAGACTCGCTGGAACACCGCAGGAATGTTACCTGCCTCTCCCTATTTTATCGTTTAAACAGGGAGAGGCAGGTAAAAAAAGGTATCGAATGGTGGTGTTGCATTCCACGGAGAACCAGCGTCTTGCTTTACAAGAGTATTGATTCAAATTGGACATATTCTGTCTATCAAAAACAAAATAATGAAATTCAGTTAATTCTGCCTGGATGCACTAAATTCAGACCAAGTCTTCATACACCGCCAATGGTTCTTAAAATCCATAGCAAATTGTGATACAATCGAAGGTGGTATGATATAATAAAAGCGAACAACACTTCACGCCCCAACTACGATACTAAGAAATCAGCTCCACTCAACAGCTGTCAGTAACGCGTTTGAAGATAAACCCAAAAACGTCAAGAAACAACAACCCGCCGTAATGAAATCCAGTAATAACCTAGATAAACCATTCCTCCCACTTCGAGAACGGACGGAAAAGTTAACCCAAGTAATTGGAACCAATTAAAAATTACTTTTACGTAAATTGATTGCGAAAACTTCTCCCAAGTCGCCCAAGTGTCTTGTTCACCTTTCACTGAACTTAAGAATTATTCTTGGAAACCAAGAAAGTTTTTGTATCATCCATTCTGATGCACAAGTTTTCCTAATCATCCTCGGTATGACAGGGATTATACGAAATCTTATAAATTCTATGTAAAAGTTTAATACTTGAGGCCTCACATCTCGCCTTGCGTCAACCATCATAAAGTCGGACATTTAATACGAAAAACAAAATCATATATCTTCCGTGTTCGTCTAAGTACCAAGAGATACCATTACCACCATTCAAGATGTTAGTAACAAGAAGCCATAAACGATGTGACGCACGAAAGATGGACATTTACTGAGAAACAAATAAGAGAAAAGAAAAAAACCGTGGCACTTAGCATGTTTGGGGCTCGAGGTTAATGGGTCGAAAGGTGCAAGAAAGAACACAAGTACCATCCGGGGGACGTACGATATTCTTCCTTTACCAACCCATGTGGTATAAAGGTAATTACAAAATGAATAAAATTACAGGAGACCAGGAAATCACACCCACTTCTCATCCTTTTCTCTACCATCTAATAGGGTACCTACGACCAAATGGGTGTATATGCCACACTACTCGTTTAGCTACTATCAAGCTGAATTAGAAACGAGCAAACAATAAAACCGATCGCGTCTCCCTTAAGCTCTCCAACACACTTCAATCCTCCACGCTATCAATAGAACAGCAGTGGAGCCTCTGCAAACAAGCCCTGAAAAGTTCTGCATCCGAAGTTTTGGGTTTCAAGGCTCCACCACGAAGAAACACCTGGTTCGATGACGAGTGCAGGAGGATTCATACAGCGAAGCAGGATGCACATAAGGCCTCGCTGCATAAAAGAACAAGAGCAGCTCGTGAGCTCTACGAGTTAAAAAGAAGGGAGGAGCGTGACGTTCGAAAGTTTTATCAACAGATAAAGCGAAAATGCCAAGGTTATAAAGCCAGAATGGAAGCCTGCAGGGATGAGAACGGACACCTAGTAGTAGAACCGCAGTCGATGCTGAGAATATAGAAAAACCACTTCTGCAAACTGTATAACGGGGATGTCAGTCAATATACCGCTGTTAGGCAGAATGATCCATTTCTAATCGACGGAGACCGCAGAGAATTCTGTCCTCCTAACCTCGACGAAGTTAAGATTGCCATATCGAAGCTCAAGTCGAATAAAGTTGCTGGCGCAGACGGACGTCTGCTGAGCTCTTCAAGGCAGCTGGGGATGACCTGGTTGGGAGCATGCACCAGCTCATCCGTAAGATATGGTTAGAGGAAAGCATGCCTGAGGAATGGAGTCTCAGCATCGTATGCCCGATCCACAAGAAAGGAGACCCTTCTGATTGCGCCAACTATAGAGGAATAAGTCTCCTTAAAATCGCCTACAAAATCTTCTCTGCCGTTTTATGTGAACGCCTGAAGCCTTTTGTAAATAAGCTGATAGGTCCTAATCAGTGCGGATTCAGGCCAGGGAAGTCCACCATCGACCAAATCTTCACACTACGGCAGATCCTGGAAAAAACCAATGAATTTCAAGTCGACACTCACCACCTATTTGTCGACTTCAAAGCCGCATACGACAGCGTAATTAGAGACGAGCTATACAACGCTATGTCTACCTTTGACATACCTGCTAAACTCGTCAGACTATGCAGGATGACTTTGGAGAATGCTCGCTGCTCCATCCGAATCGGTGAACACCTTACCGATAGTTTTGATGTCAACAAAGGATTTAGGCAGGGCGATGCGCTGTCGTGTGATTTCTTCAACATCATATTGGAAATGATCACAAAAATCACTGGCCAGTAGAAGAGGCACAATCTATTTCAAATCCTCGCAACTCCTTGCATACGCCGACGATATTGACATAATAGGTAGATCAGAGCGAGATGTCAATGAGGCGTTTATGAGCACTGAGTTCGAGGCGGCGAAAGTTGGTCTGGCGGTAAACGAGGGCAAAACTAAATATATGCTGTCATCAAAAAAGGACGCTCAACACCGACGTCTCGGCTAGAACGTTTGTATAGGCAGATATAAGTTCGAGGTAGTTAAGGACCTTGGCTCCGCAGTGACCTGGAACAACGACATCAGTTCCGAAATCAAACGCAGAATCACTCTTGCCAATCGCTGTTTCTTTGGGCTCAGGAGGCAACTGAGTAATAGAGCCCTCTCCCGAACGACAAAGTCGACTCTATATAAGACCCTTGTCATCCCGGTCCTGTTGTACGGCGCAGAAGCATGGACACTATCAAAAGCGGATGGGGAGGCCCTTGGTCGGTTCGAGAGAAAGATTTTGCGCGTGATTTTTGGGCCTATAAACGCAGACGGGGGATGGAGGAGAAGATTCAACCACGAACTTTACGGGCTGTACAGCGACATGAGCCTAGTCAGGCGTCTACGGATTCAACGCCTAAGATGGCTGGGCCATGTAGAGCGAATGGACACCACAGCTCCAGCCCGAAGAGTCTTTGAATCCAACCCCGAGGGATGAAGAAGCAGAGGACGGCCGTCCTTAAGATGGCGCACACAGGTGGAAGGGGACCTCAGCCAACTGGGTGTGCGGCATTGGAAAAGGCTAGCGAAAGATCGTGCTAGATGGATGGGCATCTTGGTTGAGGCCCAGGTTCACCCCGAACTGTAGCGCCCACTAAGAAGAAGAAACAATAAAATCGTGCCAATCCATATGCATAGGAAAAGGAACAGAATATATACATATGTATAAATACAAGAGTACATGGCAACAGGTTTCTGACAGGAACCACAATGGTCGATGTTTCCTTTCGTCGAATTCAATTCACCCGATATGCAATGTCGGAAAAATATGAGATGTCCTCAGCGTGACTATCCACCTTGACGCGGTGCTGGGGCTTAAACTAGCCTGGGATACCATGTTGAATCAACATGGGCTCAATGCTAGTGACTAAGAGGTAGTCAGCCCTATTCCAGTGGTGGTGTGAGCTTATTGAAACCGTGCCCAAGGATGAAAGGTTGGAGGGTTTATTTCCAACCGTTAACGAGCTCCCTTAGGTGCCCAGGCGGGGCCTAAGGTATCAAATGCCTTACTCCGATAATCGGCGGCTCTGTCGGAGTGGACCCCATATTTCCGTCCGAACTCTCGGGAACAAAATTTTAAAAAACAACAAAGAAACGAAAAAGGATGAAGAAAGAGGGGAGCTCTCTCTTGAGTCAGTGGCAGACGCGCTAAATGACGTAGCTACTAACCAGGATGAGGATATCTCGAAGGAATTGGAGGAGAAATTACTCGCCGATTCCGAAGAGACAGTCCAAGAAAACGAAGGAAAAGGCAAGACTGCCAAAAAGAAAGAAACGCTTTCCCAGGGAAAGCAAAGGCTTAGGAAGTACAGGAAAGCTGTACACCTTAAGCGTATATTGGAAGAAAAGGGTATTCCTCTGCTCTCCGATTTGGAGAAGGGAAAACTCAGATGGGCAGAGGAAACCATTGCCAAAGATGCCCTGACAAAGCCAAAGGGTGGCAAAGGGGCAACGGACAACGGTGGAAAAACGGGCAAAGATGAAAAGCCCCCAGCAAAAGAAAAGCGACGAACCGGGGCAATTGGAACCGAATCCGATAAGGCGGGCTCCAGTGGCACCCAGGCTCGACGTAAGGGTGGAAAGAGCGCACCAAAGACCGAAGTCGCTAAGACGGATCTAGGTGAGGCACGGCGATTGATGCAATTGGCAAGACCGCTAGCAAGAAACGGGAAGGGTTTATGGCAAGAAGGGTGAGATCCCAGGAAGAGGCCAACATCCCAGCGAAGAGAGCGAAGGTCAGTAGTGCGGCGCAATTTTGCGGGGCTATCCGTAATGCTCTACAGCTTGCTGTAGTGGATTGCGGCAAGCCGAGTGGCCAGTATACCTTCGAACAGAGGAAGATGATCGAAAAGGCTCTGGCTAAAGCGATCTTCGACCACATTCGGGGGAATGCTGGGAAACCTGCGCCAACGTTTGGCCTCACGAACTGGAAGCGGGGCATAAGCAGACTGGACTGCAAAGACCAGCTCTCGCATGACTTCGCCTCAAAAGTCGTTCCCAGTCTTAAGCCATGGGAAGGAGCTGCACTAAAGGCGGTCCCCCTGGACAAGATACCGGAGAGCCCTAGGGCCAAAATGAATGTACCGAATATGGGGATGAAGAAAGAGGAGGTTCTCGGTTTTCTAAAAGCACAAAACCCAGCGGTCCCTATGGATGACTGGGAGGTTGTGGCTTTGGAAAACAACGGAAATGGTCATCTTCGTTATAGAGAATCCCCCGAAAATTTTAAGGGAAAAAAAGGCTATGCGTTTGTTCTTCGGAGCTGGTGAGTTTCTATTGAGACTCACGAAGAAGGCGCGGCCTGGTGAGGTGGTACCGGTGGAGGTGGAAAGGGATACTACAGATAATGAAGGTAGTACAAATAAACCTCCACCACAGTAAAGCCGCCTCGGTAAACCTCATGCCGCTCCTCAACAAGGAACAGCTTGACCTGGCCCTAGTCCAGAAACCATGGATTCTCCACAATCGGGTAAAGGGACTACAAAATAATTTATAAAGGTAACGAAGGCAAGGTAAGGACTTGTATTGTTGCCAGGAAAGAACTCCACACACTAATGCTAACCAATTTCAGCTCGGGTGATCAAACGGTTGTGGAAGTCAAAGGAAAAGACGGCAACTTCACGATGGCGTCGGTTAACCTACCATATGATGAAGGCAGGGACGTCCCCTCGGATGGAGTAAGGAAACTGGTCTCAATGACCAAACAAGGTAAGAAGAACTTAGTCTTAGGCGAAACGGTAACGCAAAGGTCTCGGACTGGAGAGTGTCCGACAAAGCGTCACTTTCTGACCATTGCTGGATACTCTTTAATCTGAATCTTTGGGCGAATTGGCAAAAGTTCAACACGGAATTGGGAAAAACCCTAGTTCGGCCTCCGAATGGAAATCATAACTCCACAAAAGACATCGATAAGATGATACCTAACCGATAAGCTCAACCGGTCCTTCGAGAGATCTTGCCCCATCAAAGAACCAAGTAAAAAGAACCACCCACCGTGGTGGAACGCAAAAATAGCAGAGCGGCTACGTATCTCCAGACATAGTTGGAACCTCGCTAAAGAGGGTTCCATCGAATGGTCAACTTACAGAGATAATGTTAAACGACTCAAAAAGGAAATTAGATTCGCAAAAAAGAACTCGTGGAGAAATTTCTGCCGGTCTATCGAATCATGTACGGATGCGGCTCGTCTGAGAAAGGTCCTTGCCAAGGCTCCTACGCAGGTTTCTTCAATCAGGAAATCTGATGATAGCTGGACAGACTCAAACGAAAGCATGCTTGATGCCCTACTAAAATGTCACTTCCCTAACTGTGTAAACGCGGGAACATTCGAGACGGCAATTACACTGGTAAGGGAACAGACTGGGCCTGAAATAATCGATAAGATCGTTACCAAAGAAAAAATCCTGCGGTAAAATCATTCGAACCCTACATGAGGCTAGAATTAGACGGTATATATCCGAAAATGCTGCAAGAACCAGGGGAACTTATCATCCCCTGACTAGAACGCATTTACTGCTGGTGCCTCAGGATGGGTTATGTCCCACAAGCATGGAGGGAGGTTAAGGTGGTGTTTATATCCAAGTCAGGGAAGGTCAACCATGCCACAGCAAAGGAGTATAGACCTATCAGCCTATCCTCCTTCCTTATGAAAACACTGGAGCGACTACTCGACAAATACACAAGAGATGAGATTGGTGATAGCTACTTATCACAATCACACAACGCATACATAAAGGGTAGATCGGTAGATACCGCTCTTCACAGGGTGGTCAATACTATAGAAAATGCACTCAATGCTAAGGAATATGCCCTGGGGGCCTTTCTAGTTGTTGAGGGTGCCTTCAATAACCTCAGTACCGAGGCAATAATATCCAACCTACGGATGGCCCCCATAAATTCGGGAATCTGTAGTTGGGTTGAACAAATGCTAAGTACTCGTATAGTAAACTCGTCGATAGGAGGAGCAAATGGAAGGGTGAGAGTCAGCCGTGGCACACCACAGGGGGGTGTTCTATCGCCTCTCCTGTGGCTCCTCGTAGTCGACGAATTGCTAAAGCTTCTAGAGACACAGGATTTCAACGTCACGGCCTATGCCGATGACATTACCATCCTGGTACCTGGGAAATTTCCTCAGGTCCTCAGTGAAAGACTAAGTTATGCGTTGCTATTGGTGAACAGATGGGTCAAGGAACGGGGGTAGATCCAACTAAAACTGAGATTGTCCTCTTCACACGAAAAAGATCAATACCTAAGTACACATATCCACGTATAAATGGTATCGACCTGATTCCGAAGAAATCCGCTAGGTATCTTGGAATAATTCTAGATTCCAAGCTTAGCTGGAAGGGCAACATAAATGAAAGAACCAAGAAAGCCTACGTGGCACTATTTTCGTGCAGGGTAGCTTTCGGAAGGACATGGGGCTTTAAACCAAAGGTGTATACTGCCTATACACCGCGGTGGTAAGACCTATTTTAGTCTATGTATCAATTGTCTGGTGGAAAGCACTTGAGAAGAAATGCAACCTTCAAAGTCTTACAAGGATTCAGAGGGCTGGCTGTCTGGTGGTGACCGGATCTATGAAATCCACACCAACGGCGGCCCATGAAGCAATGCTGAACCTTCCACCACTAGACATGTATTGTGAAAGCATTGCAGCCAGGGCTGCGCTAAGGATGCAAGAATCTTTGGAAAAGATGTCCTTATGGTCACGCATCAATCCTGAATCGATGGGCTATCCTGAGGTCCGCAAACGTGAGAGGAGATTCTCTATTAGGATTCCCTCCAGGGAAGAATGGGCCAGTGGTATGGTAAACACGGAAGAGGAACTGGCAATCTATACCGACGGATCCAAAACGGATACCGGTACAGGAGGCGGAGTCTACTTCGAATCTCAGGAAGCGCGTCACTTCTACAGACTTGATGATGGCTGTAGCGTCTTCCAGGCTGAGATCTTCGCAATCAAAAAAGGCGCGGCTCTGATTCTTAGGGTGAATTTCTCGGGTAAGAGAATCAAAATCTATGTTGACAGTCAGGCAGCCATTAAGGCGCTGCAAGCAACATGGATAAGATCCGAGCTCGTAAAACTCTGTAAAGAGAAACTAGAAGAAATATCGGATGTCAATGAGGTAACCCTCTGCTGGGTACCAGGGCATGTGAATATTTCCGGAAATGAGAAGGCGGACGAACTAGCCAGACTGGGATCAGGCGCAGATACTTCGCAGATCACAACTGAGGCTAAAACGTCACTCAGCACACTATTCAGAGAAATAGGGGTGGAACTATGAGGAAAGGCCAACAAGCGATGGTGTCAATTAGATACATGCGCTACGGCAAGGCTAACATGGCCTGTCTATGATATAAAAAGGACGGAAAGTCTGCTAAATCTGGGTAGAGGGAATATACGACTGGTAGTCGGTGCCCTCACTGAGCACTGCATCATGCAGCTAGACTAGGCCAGCCCTACAACGATTTTGCAGAAGCTGTAGGGACGAAGAGGAAATAGAATCCATTCGTCACCTACTGTGTGGATGCCCTGCACTGGCCCGAAAAAGACTTACGTATCTCGGGAACTATTTCTTTTCGGGTTTAGAGGAGGCAAGAGACATTAAGCTGAGCAAACTGCTAAGGTTCTTAATTGAATGTGGATGGTTCAGCTCAGCGAGCAACTATCAGGTTCCCCTCGGGTTAGTCTTCAAAATGGGCACAATGGACTCTTAGTAATCTAAGTGAGCCGTGACATCATGTCAATAGGGCACCCAACTAACCTAACCTAACCATGAGATGTACTATGTGCTCAATGCTATTGTCTAGCTTCGGAAACTATGAGGGACAGAAAAAAAAAGGAAAAGGGAACGTTTGGTAGAGTTGAGTTGCAATCAGTACCCACCTACCTCCTGTCGCCTTGCGGGAATGCTTTCAATTCTTCAGTTCTTTCAATCGTTGAGCAATAACACTGTAACCGACAGCTGCACTGTAATCCTATCGCATCGCGCACTGATTAATTTCCTACAGACCCCTCTCCACATATGTACACTTGAATATACAATATTCCTACATAGTATCCTTCCACAATATCCTCTTTTTTCAATACTGTTGTCCACTCTTTCCAACTAGCTTTACTGCTTTTGCAGATGTTACTTTACCACTTTTGATCTCGATTCGAGCAAAGGATTCGCGTCGCGTATTTAAACACACGCACTGGCAAAAACAAACACATACGAACGAATGCATCGATGTTTAAAATCAGAATTTCAAAAAAGCTAAATCAACAAACACAACAAACATCCGCGAAACTCGGTAGAGTCTTGTACAAATGGGTGTCGTATGTTAGTTGCTACAGTAGATCCTTGCACGTCTTTCCCATCCTTCTTCCTTTGATTCAGCACAATATTCTATTATTCACTATTCACTAAGGTTGGTTAATTGCAATTGACAGTTCTCACTCCGCACACAGGGCTTTGATTATATCTCTGTATTTGTGCATACACTCTCGAACTTGGAAATTTTCGACAGGAGCAGGGACTAAATGGACATAAGAAAACAGGATACAACAATCAAATCAGCTACATGTCCCTTGTTTTTGTTTTTTTTTTTTTTTTTGCCCTAGTTAGGCAGAACGACGATTACAGCGACAGGGACGACGACTAGGGGGATTCGGATAAATGCTCACGACAAACAGGAGGTGTTATCCTGGCTTTTTGTACTTCTATTTGGTTATGGACTAGTATTTTCTTTGTACAACTTTTTTCTTTACTTTTAATTTTTTTGCTAGAATTTCTAATAGTATCCGTTAGGTTAATCCAACCGAACAAGTTCGTAGGTAAAATCAAACTGGGAGAAAGCCAAAAAGCTACCGCCGGAGCGTTCAAGACTTTGCCTAGCCGGAGTAGAAGCAGCAATAAATATACAAAAACCAAATCAGGTTAAAAGAGAACAGAGAACAGGAAACCAACGATGGAAGAGAATGAGGTGAGAGAGAAAAGAAAGCTTTTTTCGGGGGTGACGGGCAATAGCAAACCACCCTAAACGGATTGTCGGGCATTGTTTGTGCAATAACATTAGTGATGGTCGGGTATACACCTGTCCGTTGGGGGAAAAGACGCAAATGTTCATGTGTTTAGATGGGAGGGAAACAGGATCTTCAAATGGTCAATGCATCGAGGGAGGAAAAGCTACGCGAGTGTTACCAATTCGTTTTTACTGTAGGTTGTTCATCGGATTTTGTTCTATTGTTATTCATGGAAAATAGAGACATAGAGTTCGAGATACATATGTAGGTATGTATAAAGAACGACACGTCGGAAAGACGCAGTTACATGTATAAATGTCTCAAAGCTAACATGACTATTAGACCTGCGAGTAAAATGCATCACTAACCAGCCCTCTACGTCGTCTACACTTTCATTTACTAGATTGATTAGATCAGGTCAAATTAGATTCAAAAATCTATCCAAAACCCGCTTAAACACTTACTCAAATATTCTAGCCAATAACACGGCTCAATGCCGACCCCATTCGCGTGCGATTCGTCTGCGACAGTCCTTGATGCAAAAATTCGATTTTCACTCCATCCCTTACTCCTGCCACCCCCGCCGCGCAGTCACCGTTAAAAAAAACAATAAATTTCGCATTCATACAGACAAGAGAGACAATACACCACCGTGCAAACGGGAGTAACTAACGGCAAAGTTCAATGATACCGCTAAAGCTCGATAGCGAGAGTACCCGATAGCTTTAGCTTCTCTTCTATGTCTCCCTTCGAGATGCCTGTCACATCGCGTGGGCATTTGTGTGTGTGTGTGTGTTTGGTTCATTGATTTACCGCGTTTCCTCTTCAGGTGTTCGACTACATCAACGCTCCCGGGGAGGAGATTGTTTAAAGGGCCCATAGACCTCACACTTGTGCGCACACATGTGTCGGTGTGCGAACAAGTGTGCTGTCTGTGGGCTGGTGCACACACCATTTTCGGTGTAAGATACGGAGCGAGTAAAAATCAAAAGTCTTTGGTGTCGGTGTCTCTATCGGTGTGACGTGTGTGGCGGAATCGCACACCGGTGTCAGTACACATGTGTGCACACAAGTGTGAGGTCTGTGGGCCCTTTAAGGCTGTTAAATATTTCGAAGTAAAACTGCCGGTCGAGGGTGTGGGTGCATGATGGCTAAATCCCAGTGTTTACTTGACGAACCGCTTGCGGCATTGTACAGTACAGCGTCCACCTGTAAAGTATCTGCTACTTCCCGAAAATGAATAATAAATCGATTTAGCTCGACAAACCTAGTCAACAAAAGGAATCAATCCACAACACGCGAGTTTCACGGCAAGTGCAAAACAAAAATAACAAAAAAAAAAAAATCCCCAAAGCGTTTGACGTAGTTTTGCTCCCTAAACACCATTCACATCTCCCACATTAGTCGGTTTCTCGTTAAACATTCAGGGGGTAGTTGGTAATTTAAATTTTCGTATTTGTAGATACTTTTTCCTTGAAGATCTTTTCTTTTTGCTCATTTTTTTTGCGGCGTAAATTGCGAGTTTTTTTTTTTTTTTATGGTGGTAAAAGGCGCGTAAGGAGCAACAAGTTATTGGTATCGCACTTGGTGCCGACGAATAAGGGAAATTGGAAAATAAAATTAACCGACAAGAACAAACGAAGAAAATCTAATGGGGAAAAAAGAAAAATCGATTTTGTTTTTTGTTTGTCGGTTTTATTTGTATCGAATGGTTTTAGCCGGAGATGTTTCGCAAACTTAGACAATGACGGATAATTCGAAATGACGAAGTGTAAACAAGGATTCGTCTTAGTTGTCAGTTGGAGTTTTGGAGAGGCTTTTAAAGAAAACACCTTAAAGTTGAAAGATGTCTGCTGATCATAAGATAAACGACCTCACGGTGGAAGTGGTTCAAGTCTTAGATCTGTAGTAGATGTCAACAACTTGAAAATACTTTTTTGACTTCAAACTTGTATTAAATGATGGAAAGAGGAGTGTTTCTTTGGTGGCGTTACAGTCCATGTAGGACCAGAGCCAAGCTTCTCTCAATCACCCATGTTGTGTGTGATTAATTTTTTTCCACAGGTGAAAGGGACCTAGAGGGCATGGGCTCGGACATACAGGGTAAAGTTGTTGATTGCTCTCAACCTGGCGAGATGCCAGCAACGATCCCTGTTTAAATGCCCGGGTCAAGTTGACATACGGCCTCCTCGCGGCGCCCTCTGGATAACCTCTTCAACAACCGTTGGGAGGTGAACAAACGTATGCAGCGAAAAAAACCCCGACCAGAATGGCGGTTGTGCGGCGGGCTAACAATCCGCCCACGTAAAAAAAACCTAAAGTTATGAATGAGCAAGATGCCTCGGATACACGGACGGATACTCGACGACGACAACGCACGAAAAAGGAACCCGATTCGCGAGTATGCTCCTGGAATGTCAGAACCCTGTACACTCCCGGAGCTGCTCATAAACTAGAAGGAATCCTCACGCAGTACAAGGCGGATATTACTGCGGTCCAGGAAATACGCTGGATAGGAAACGGTATGATTAGGAAGAAAAATTGCGACATTTATTACAGCTGTCACAAAAGGTTGCACTTACTGGGATGCGGATTTGTCGTGGGAAAGCGGTTAAGGTCGAAGGTCATCGACTTTAAACCTATAAGTGATCGCCTGGCTGTGATCCGCATCAGAGGCAGATTTTATAACATCAGCCTTATATGTGCACACGCCCCTACGAGGCTAAAGACCCTGGGCAACGCCTACGGAGCTTGTCAGGAGTACGATGTAAAAATCGTGCTCGGGGACTTCAACGCCAAAATCGGAAAGGAAAACACCCTTGGCGGAGTGATCGGAAAGCACAGCCACCACGATACAACAACAGATAACGGCTTCCGACTCGCTGACTTTGCGACAGCTCGTAATGCGGTGATAAGTAGCACAAGATTCCCTCGCAAGCGAATCCACACAGCAACCTGGCGATCTCCGGACGGTCGAACCGCCAACCAAATCGACCATGTGCTCATTGACGCAAGGCACGCCTCAAACATCCTGGATGGGCGAACATTCAGAGGGGCAAATGTCGATTCTGACCACTTCCTCGTAGCAGCAAGATTCAGAGCTCGACTGTCCAATGTCAGAAAGCTGCACCAGCCCATCAGGAGGAGGTTCGACATTGGGCGCCTGAGCACACCGGAGGTTGCCAGAGTCTACATGGAGCAGCTGAGCGAAAGACTTTACGGTATGTCTACGTCGAACACAAATGCCAATAATATGTGGCTGCATTGCCGCTCAGCCATTCAGGAAGTAGCCAAAAACCACCTTAGGATACCTACCACCCCCGACAAGAAACCCGTGGTATGATGGCGAGTGTGAGCAGAAAAAGGCAGCAACCGACGAGGCGTACCAAAAGGCGCTACAGAGGAAAGCCAGGGCAGCGCGAGAAGAGTACCGAGCCAGAAGAAGGGAGGAGAAGAAACTACTGCGACAAAAGAAAAGAATCTTCGCAGCCTCCCAGCTCAAGGATATCGAGGAGTCTAGGGATAAACATAAAATACGAGCCTTTTACAAGAAAGCCAAAGGCCCTGCAGGAGGCTTCAAAAAGGGCACCCTGGCTCTTCAAAACTGCGAGGGTAATCTTATCACCGACCCGCAGGGAATAATGAATGTATTTAAGCAGCATTTCCAGCAGCTGCTTAACGAGCATGACCAAGAGAGAGTGGTAGGGACCGAGGAAATCCCAACTCCAGCCGCTGAAGTAGTTCTCCCACCCAGCATAGAAGAAGTCGGCACAGCTATTCAGAAGCTGAAGAACAACAAGGCCGCAGGCTCAGATGGCTTGCCATCAGAGCTCTTCAAGGCTGGCGGCGATGTTCTGGTAGGGAGCATGCACCGGATCATCTGCAGAATTGGGGAAGATGAAAGCATGCCTGACGACTGGAATACCAGCTCTATATGCCCCATCCACAAAAAAGGCGATCCTACCTCTTGCAAGAACTATAGAGGTATATCCCTGCTCAATGTCGCATACAAGATCCTGTCCAGCGTATTGTGTGAACGTCTAAAACCATTTTGCACCGCACTAATCGGCAGCTACCAGTGCGGCTTCCGGCCCGGCAAATCAACTATAGACCAAATTTACACACTTCGACAAATCCTGGAAAAGACTAACGAGTTTCGAATCGATACACACCATCTTTTCATCGATTTCAAAGCCGCATACGACAGCATTCATCGTGAAGCACTGTTTGGGGCGATGGCCGAATTCGGGATCCCGGTAAAACTGATCCAGTTGTGTCGCGCCACGCTAAAAAACACGCGATGCACCATGCAACTCGGTTCTAGGACCTCGGAACCATTCGAAACATGGACCGGATTTCGGCAAGGAGAAGCGCTGTCATGTGACTTCTCCAACCTGGTGCTGGAGCAGATAGTGCGACGGGCAGGCGTCAACACGGAAGTCACTATCTTTTACAAGTCCATCCAGCTGCTAGGATACGCGGATGATATCGACATCATCGCGTGTTCTCGCCGTGGCATTGTGGAAGCATTCACGGCGATTGAAGAACAGGCGAAACGAGTTGGTCTTAAGATCAATGAGGATAAAACGAAATACATGCTGTCAAGCAAAAACCAATCCGTCGCTCACCACCTGGGACAAAACATAACAATTGACAGCTACAATTTCGAGGTAGTTAAGGAGTTTGTCTACCTCGGGGCAAACGTAAATTCCACAAATGACACCACCAGTTAAGATCCTGCATAGAATCGCCCTTGGCAACCGCTGCTGCTTCGGCTTGTCCAAACAACTGGGGTCAAAACTCCTCACTCGAAAGACCAAAGTCATGCTTTACAAAACGCTCATTCTGCCAGTCTTGCTGTACGGAGCCGAAAGCTGGACGATAAGCAGGACAGCGGAGCTGATTTTGGGTTCTTTCGAAAGAAAAATTCTGCGCCGGATATTTGGTCCTGTCTGTGAGGAAGGTGAATGGAGAAGAAGACACAACCGCGAACTCTACGAGCTGTACCAAGATGTGGATGAAGTCCGGAAGGCAAGGATTCGTCGACTACACTGACTCGGCCACATCGAGCGCATGGACATCAACGCACCAGCTAAGAAGGTCTTCGACTCCGAGCCTCCTGGTTCGAGAAGAAGAGGAAGACCGAACCTCCGGTATAAAGACCAAGTAATCGCGGATGTAGGACATCTTGGTCTTGACAACTGGAAGCAGCGTGCCCGGGACCGTCAAGGATGGAAGGCAGCTATAGCTCAGGCTCAGATCCTCCATGGATCGCAGGCCTGATAAGTAAGTAGAAAGGGACCTACAGTTTAACACCGATTTCGAACGGCGTGAGTCGAGAAGACTTTTCAGGGCAAGCATACTACAGAGGGTTTTGCCAGTACCTCGCCGAGGAGAGACGCCGCGAAATAAACATTCGATGGCGATGGTGTTATCAGGATCTGAACTCGCTCATCGTACGTCAGAGTCCAATACACTAACCACTGCGCCAAGATTCTGGAGACGGAGGGTTTTAATGTCACAGCCTACGCCGATGACATTGCCATTTTAGTCTCTGGAAAATGTCCGCAGGTCCTTAGCGATAGACTAAGCTATGCCCTGATGTTAGTGGATAGCTGGGTCAAGGGGCGAGGTCTGGGAGTAAATCCGGCGAAAACAGAGGTAGTACTCTTTACAAGGAAAAGATCTGTACCAAGATACACCTACCCCCGTATGAATGGTATAGATCTGATCCCGGGAAAATCTGCCAAATATCTTGGCATAATCCTGGACTCCAAACTTAGTTGGAGAGAAAATATTGAGGAAAGAATCAAAAAGGCCTATGTGGCACTATATTCGTGCAAGGTAGCCTTTGGAAAGACATGGGGCCTCAAACCGAGGTTAGTGTATTGGTTGTACACTGCGGTGGTAAGACCTATCCTAGTCTATGGCTCGGTTGTCTGGTGGAAGGCGCTTGAGAAAAAGTGTCATCTTCAGAGTGTGTCAAAGGTTCAAAGAGCAGGCTGTCTGGCGGTGACGGGATCTATGAAGTCCACACCAACGGCGGCTTTTGAAGCCATGCTGAACCTCCCACCCCTGGACATGTACTGCGAGAGCGCCGCAACCAGAACTGCGCTAAGATTACAGGACTCAGGTCTCTGGAAAAGGAGTTATCACGGACATGCATCAGTCTTGGATCGATGGGCCGTCTCGAGATTCAGAACCGTAACGGACTATGTCACCCGACTTCCTTCCTGGGAGAGGAGATTCTCTATTAGAATTCCCTCCAGGGAGGAAATGGCCGGTGATTTGGTACGCACGGAAAGTGATCTGGCACTCTACACCGACGGATCCAAAATGGATGTTGGCACAGGTGCAGGAGTCTACTTCGAGTCTCGGGATATGCATGGCTCCTACAGGCTCGATGATGGATGCAGTGTCTTCCAAGCTGAGGTCTTCGCTATCAAGCAGGCGGCGGACCTGATCAGCAAAGAGAATATCACAGGAAAAAGGATCAGCATCTATGTTGACAGCCAGGCAGCCATTAAGGCTCTGCAGGCAGATATCCAATGTAAATGAGGTGACCCTTTGCTGGGTACCTGGTCATATGAATATCTCCGGAAACGAGAGGGCGGACGAGCTGGCTAGGGTGGGATCAGGTGCTAACATTGCGCAGATCTCAGCTGAGGCCAAAGCACCACTCAGTGCGCTCTACAGGGAGATACAGACGAAGCTATTGGTGAAAGCCAATAAGCGATGGTGTCGCCTAGATACATGCGCAACGGCGAGATCGACTTGGCCCGTCTATGATAAGAAAAGAACGGAAAATCTGCTGAAGTTCAATCGTGGGAACATTCGACTGGCAGTCGGTGCCCTCACCGGGCACTGCATGCTATCCTAACATGCAGCTCGACTAGGCCAGCCCTACAATGACTTCTGCAGAAGCTGCAGGGACGAAGAGGAAATTGAGTCCGTTCGTCACCTGCCGTGCGAATGTCCGGCGCTAGCCCAAAAAAGGAATATATTCCTGGGAAGATTCTTCCTTACGGGACTAGAAGAGGTAGGTAATATTGGGCTGAACAGAATACTGGGATTTTTATCCTCGTCTGGCTGGTTCAGCTCAACGGAAAATGTATAGGTATCAACGGGTTAAACAAAACAAGTGGGCACAATGGACTCAACGTAGTCTACGTGAGCCTTGACTTTATGTCAAAAGGGCACCCATATACCTAACCTAACCTAACCTACAGAAACCGTCGACGGCGCATACTATCGTTGGATGTTGGCGCACTTGGTGTGCGCCATGCGTGGAAAACGTCTAACGAACTTCTGCTTTTAACAAGACAGCGCTCCTTGCCACACTGTAGGCCCTACGCGCAAGTTCACGGGACACGTTGTGTCCGAAATTGGTGATTTAGAGGGGCCTCCTCGTTTTCTGTACCTGACTTTTTTCTTTTGGGTTATTTAAAAAGTTAAGTGTATGCCAGCAAGCCCGAGACCATTGACAAACTCAAAGATAACATACGCTACAAAGCTGCTACAACGTCCGAAGAGCTGCTTTTTGCGTATCGAATGGAGGTAAGGAATATCCTAAATAAACCTTGCTCATTTGCCAAAATCGGCTGAAAAATGTCAGAGTTAGTCAATGTTGAAATACAGAAGGGCTAGATGGTGTACCCTGCACTTCCGAGACCACAGAGGTACTTTCTTACTTGGGGAAGACGCTGCACTTTAATTAAACTCTCGCTTCTTCTACTTCTCTCTTAGTTCGGGAAAAAACCAAAAACTTTATTCATTGACCTTACCCGTCCCATGGTCCTTAATGACGAACATCACATCTTCGTCATCCAACTGATTGTATTGTCCCTCTAATGTCCTGGAAACTGTCATTGTCATCCGCAGGACATCACGCATACACACTTTAAAAACCAGCAGTACTAGCAACAAGAGTAGTGGTAGCTTCAGCAGACAATGTGAATTTAAATTTCAAATTAATACATGAGATACGCCAGTAATGAGATAGATGTTCGCACGGTCGTGTGCTCTTCGCTTTTACTTTCGCATCGAAGCGATACACGAGTACTCTCTTGTTGTCGCTGCCTGATGTATAAGCTAAAAGATACACTGGCACGAGTGTAGAGAGTGAAAGATCTACATCTTCATTTGGTCGCTTCGCTTACGATGAGTGGCAGATTGTCGAAGTTAATTTCCGGTCCATTAAATTGGAACTACCTTTGTCGTCGGAGGTGGACTTTTTTCTTCGTCCTCTTCTTTGTTTTCCACCCATCACTATGCCATGGTTTATGGACGGAAAATTCCTTTTTGGATTTTTATTTTTTTTTTTTGGCTCTTCTTTGTCCTTTTTGTTTTCGGCGGATTTTTCGTACAAAGGAATAAAAGAAGGCGGGTGTGCCCTTCGTGGGGATGTGTGAGAGCAGGAGTAAAGCTGCTTCGATATCCAATATCTAATAAAATTTATTGTGACGGTTTTCGATTTCAATTTAGCCGGATAACTTTATTACGGAGACTGTTTTCCGGGATATTTTCTGCTTGCCTTACGGTTTCTCTTGTTTTTTGCTGGGCTTTGACGACAACATAATGAGGGAGACGATCCGAAATTAAGAATTTTCTTTATTCAGTGACCTACATTTCAGGTGGTAGACCGCTAATGGTATCGTATTTACGATTCACGGCATTGCGTGCGGAAAATCGAAATGTTAGAACGAAAAGGTAGGCAATGAGTCGACGAGGATACCGGTTTTAGAATGAATTAAGGCTTTAAAAGGGCATAAAAGTTGACAAGTGCAGCAAAATTCCAATCAGTGTGGACTTTGGTTTATTACAAGGCTTATTCTAAGACTGAGATTGTGGAAGGACCACTTCTGCAGACTGTATAATGGCGATGATAGTCAAAATGCCGCCGTCAGGCAGAGCGAACCATTCACAATGGGCGAGGACAAAGGAGAATCCCGTCCACCCGATCTAGACGATGTTAAGATAGCGGTATCGAAACTTAAGTCTTATAAAGCTGCTGGAGCAGACGGACTCCCCGCGGAACTGTTTAAAGCAGCTGGCGATGAGCTGATCAGGAACATGCACCAACTCATCTGCAAGATATGGTCGGAAGAACACATGCCCGATGAATGGAATCTCAGTATAGTTTGCCCGGTCCATAAGAAAGGAGACCCCGATGACTACGCCAATTACAGAGGGATAAGCCTCCTGAATATCGCGTACAAGATCCTCCCTGCCATACTGTGTAAGTGCCTGAAACCGTTCGTGGAAAATCTGATAGGTTCCTACCAGTGTGGTTTCAGGCCAGGAAAATCCACGATAGACCAAATATTTACACTACGGCAGATATTGGAGGAGACCCATGAATTCCAGGTCGACACGCACCATCTTTTCGTCGACTTTAAAGCCGCGTATGACAGGTTTTATAGAGACGAGCTATACAGAGCCATGTCATGTTTTAACATTCCTGCCAAACTCGTCAGACTATGCAGGATGACTATGGAGAACTCTCGCTGCTCCATTAAGGTCGGAGGTGAACTAACCGACCCCTTTGATGTTAAAAAAGGTTTAAGACAGGGTGACGCACTGTCATGTGATTTCTTCAACATTATTCTTGAAAAGATCGTGCGGGACTCTGCGGCCGATACAAGAGGTACGATCTACTTCAAGTCCACACAATTGCTTGCCTACGCAGATGACATTGACGTTATTGGACGAACAAAGCGAGACGTCAATGAGGCGTTCGCAAGCATTGAAGCAGAAGCGGCGAAAGTGGGTCTAAGGGTAAATGGGGACAAGACCAAATATATGCTGTCATCCAAGAAAGACGCACAACACCGACGTCTTGGTCAGAACGTCACCTTCGGCAGCTATATTTTTGAAGTAGTCAGGGACCTCGTCTACCTTGGCTCGGTAGTGACAAGCAGCAACGACACCAGCGCTGAGATAAAACGCAGAATAACTCTTGCCAACCGCTGCTTCTTCGGGCTCAAGAGGCAATTGAGTAGTAGAGCCCTCTCTCGAAAAACGAAGGTATCCCTCTACAAAACCATAATCATCCCGGTCCTCCTCTACGGCGCTGAGGCTTGGACGTTGTCAAAAGCGGATGAAGAGGCTCTAGGACGTTTCGAGTGGAAAATTCTGCATGCAATCTTTGTTCCCGTTTGTGTAAACGGAGAGTGGAGGAGGAGATTCAACCAAGAACTGTACGGGCTGTACAGCGACCTTGGCATGGTTAGACGTCTTCGGACATCAACGCTCCCGCCCGAAGAGTCTTCGACTCCATCCCCGAGGGACGATCGCACTTTAGGTGGCGCGCACAGGTGGAAAGGGACCTCAACCAACTGGGCTTGCGGCACTGGAAGCGGCTGTCCAAGGATCGGGCCGGCTGGAGAGGCTTTTTGGTTGAGGCCCTGGTTCACCCCGAACTGTAGCGCCATCAAAGTAAGTAAGTAAGTTATTCTAAGACTTATTCTAAGGCAAACTCTATAGGAATAGTTTAATATTATGGTGAGATCATTAAAGTTTTTTCCAACCCCTCGAGCACAACTCACAATTTTCCGGAGGCTAACCATATAAACGCCATTTAAACCCTATTCTCATGAACAGCATTACAGATCCGAAAATAGACAGTAAACAAACAATTTGCCATAAAATCACCTCATAACCCATATAATGATCCGTCACTCCCTCTTCTAGCTCATAGCGACTATATGAGCTTGCATTCAGTAACATGATAAAACCATGAAACATTAAATACTCTTAAACGAAAATCCATCTGTCTATAATGAACTCCATTCCGCCTCCCGATCATATAATCAGCTCCTCCGACACCTCATAACCATCCCTAACGCCAAAGCAATCATAAATCTTGCCATAGCCCCTGGACAGAACAATTTGCTCTGCAGACTTGCACCATCCCAACCCCAAGGCAGTCGGAACAGCCTGTATTAACGGATTTGACGTCATTTTTCATATTTCAAATGCAAATATGATTTTTTCTTCAGTTTATCTTTTTGTTTTATGGATTCCCACATTAATTAGCTCGTAAATTGTGAGTCGTAAATTCAGTCTACGCAGCAGGACTCATGTTGCTTGGGACAGTAGTTGCAGAAGCTGGGGATCGTGCATCGTAGAATTTGCATTTGTAATTTATGGTGATGTACATGTAATGTGATATTACCTGGATCTGGCATCCTTGAGATCTTTTACCTATGGCAGTAAAGGAAAAACGACACAATTGGGAATATACCTTAGAGGCTCGTAGGTATAGCGGTACGTTGGTTTATGTGTCTTGCTAAGTAGATTGAAACTGAAAAACAATTGATTTCAACTGGTAATCTGTCTTGTCGTGGCGGAAAGATTTAAGAAAACAAATGTCTTCAAGATTCTAAGGTCTATGAACGACTTTCGTCACTATTTCCAACATGACTCTGACCGCATTGAGCTCACCACAGTCTTTGAAAAGCAATTTAAAATAACATACCCGGACAGACGGAACTTCTCCCGCCATGCGCAACCTTGCAAGAGCTGCGTGGACTTCTACATCTACGGGCCAAAAACCAAAGACGGGGTGGGCAGTGGAGTGTTCTGAGAACAAATAAATCTGAGCCAGGCTCTAAAACTACCGGAAAATTGCAGCGTTTTCAAGGCGGAGCTGTTGGCAATTCAGGAGGCCCTGTTTTGGCTGAAGTGGAACGTAATATCTCCTACGGATATTCGAATCCTCATAGACAGTCAGGCAGCCTTGAAATCGCTCGAGTCAAACGTAAGCCTTGACTGCCGCCTATCTTTTGACGAGATGGCCGAACAGTTTAACATACGTCTCCTATGGGTAGCAGAACATAGCGATATCTCAGGAAATGAAAGAGCCGACGTGCTCGCCAGACAAGGAACGACGCAACAATCAAATATGGCATGCCCAGGTATACCTCTAGCAGCCATTAAACTTAAACTTACAAACCTCGCCATGGCTAAGATGAAAATGAGATGGACCCGGGGGTACACCTACCTCACCACAAGGCAAATCTGCCCTCGGCTTGACAGTCAACGGACCAAGGGACTTTTTTTGGTGGCGTAGCAACCTATAATGTCGCATATAAGATCCTGTCCAGCGTATTGTGTGAACGTCTAAAACCATTTTGCACCGCACTAATCGGCAGCTACCAGTGCGGCTTCCGGCCCGGCAAATCAACTATAGACCCAATTTTCACACTTCGACAAATCCTGGAGAAGACCAACGAGTTTCGAATCAATACACACCATCCTTTCATCGATTTCAAAGCCGCATACGAGAGCATTCATCGTGAAGAACTGTTTGGTGCGAAGGCCGAATTCGGGATCCCGGGAAAACTGATCCAGTTGTGTCGCGCCACGCTAAAAAACACGCGATGCACCGTGCAAGTCGGTTCTAGGACCTCGGAACCATTCGAAACATGCACCGAATTTCGGCAAGGAGATGCGCTGTCGTGTGACTTCTTCAACCTGGTGCTGGAGCAGATAGTGCGACGGACAGGGAAGGCACTATCTTTTGCAAGTCCATCCAGCTGCTAGGATACGCGGATGATATCGACATCATCGCGTGTTCTCGCCGTGGCATTGTGGAAGCATTCACGGCAATTGAAGAACAGGCGAAACGAGTTGGTCTTCAGATCAATGAGGACAAAACGAAATACATGCTGTCAAGCAAAAACCAATCCGTCGCTCACCACCTGGGACAAAACATAACAATTGACAGCTACAATTTCGAGGTAGTTAAGGAGTTAAGGAGTTTGTCTACCTCGGGGCAAACGTAAATTCCACAAATGACACCACAGTGGAGATCCGGCGTAGAATCGCCCTTGGCAACCGCTGCTACTTCGGCTTGTCCAAGCAAATGGGGTCAAAACTTCTCACTCGAAAGACCAAAGTCGTGCTTTACAAAACGCTCATTCTGCCAGCCTTGCTGTACGGAGCCGAAAGCTGGACGATAAGCAGGACAGCGGAGCTCATTTTGGGTTCTTTCGAAAGAAAAATTCTGCGCCGGATATTTGGTCCTGTCTGTGAGGAAGGTGAATGGAGAAGAAGACACAACCGCGAACTCTACGAGCTGTACCAAGATGTGAATGTAGTCCGGGAGACAAGGACCCGTCGACTACACTGGCTCGGCCACATCGAGGCATGGACATCAACGCTCCAGCTAAGAGGGTCTTCGACTCCGAAACCTCCTGGTTCGAGAAGAAGAGGAAGACCGAACCTCCGGTATAAAGGCCAAGTAATCGCGGATGTAAGACATCTTGGTCTTGACAACTGGAAACAGCGTGCCTGGGACCGTAATAGATGGAAGGCAGCTATAGCTCAGGCTCAGATCCTCCATGGATCGCAGGCCTGATAAGTAAGTAGTAATCGCGGATGTAAGACATCTTGGTCTTGACAATTAGAAGCAGCGTGCGCGGGACCGTCAAGGATGGAAGGCAGCTATAGCTCAGGCTCAGATCCTCCATGGATCGCTGGCCTGATAAGTAAGTAAGTAAGCAGCCTATAAAGGGCCAGAGCCAAGCACCTCTCAATCACCCAAGTTATGTGTGATTTATTTTTGACACGGGTGAAAGGAACCTACAGTTTAATGCCGATTCCCAATGGCGTAAGTCGAGAAGCTTTTTCATGGCAAGTCGCCATGAGGAGGGACGCCGCGAGATAAGAATTCGCTCATCGTGCGTCAGAGTTCAAGCAAGACCAAGGGACTAATCTCTCTAAATCGAATTGACGTCTACAAAATGATTGGTGTCATCATCGGTCACTGTCTCATTGGCAGCCAAGTACAAAAACTAGAGCAAGTTTCGAAGGACTTATGGAGAAGCGGCTCAGACGAAAACGAGGTGGAATCCATTCATTGTATACTTTGGGCCTGTCCGACTCTTTGTTCAATCAGGAAGCGTTACCTAGGATCCTACTTCCCTAACGACTTGACTGATGTTCAGCGGAGGTAAGGATAACTGACCTTCTTGATTATTTAAGAAGCGCTAAGTGGTTCCATGAATATGGGTCAACTACCCTCGTAGCAACACAACGGGCCTCTCTGGCCTAAATGTATACTCCACCCTGGGGAGGCTACGGACAACATCACTTAACCTAGGGAATGCTTAGGTCGATTATTCCCAAAATATCTTAGGGTTCGATGGTTTTAAGGCGATACTAATCTCGACAACGAAAATCACTGCAACTGCCGGTCCGTTATCGAATGGAGTTACCACCCAAATTAACCTCCACATTTCACAACGGTAGCATCCGTTGAAATAACGTCAAATCATGAAGGCGGTGACCTGTCGGAAGTTATTCCAGAAATCAATTCGACTCGTGTACTTCAAAACATCAACTCAAAAAACAACACCTACAGCTGTAGCTAAGTACATTCAACAATAGCCCATCAAAGTCAACGACCATCGGTTAATCGTTACAAAGTTAAAAGTCAAAGCGAAACAAGGTTAGTGCCATGTCACTCACCTGTAGACATTTGTTCTTTCTCCTCCCATCTCATAAAATCCATTGACACCTAATTACAAGCGCCCGATAGAGACGGGGGCCATGTGAGTGTAATCCATTGACGTGGATATCTAATCAATTGGCATGTTCCATGCGTTGGTTCGTAACGATAAAATGACGACGCGCTTAAATCAATTCCCGGGCACGGTCATGCACTGTGTTGTGTTTGCACTCGATCACTTATTAATCATTACTACACACCTGTGACACATCTTATTCCTCGAAGCTGCAATGGCCAGAGGGTGCTCACTGCTAATTCTGAGATAAGGACTCTGTAGATAATTGTGATTCAATTGAAAATGTGACAAAGCAGTGCTTTTCCGCCTTATGTAAGAGCGATTTACCCATTAGTTCACGAGTAGCAAAAGGAGAGTAGAGCAAGAAACCACTGATCCCAGTTTATTGAAAAACTGCATTAAATCATTAGATTCTTTCCATTTCAATGGAACACCATTTGCCGACGGCATCACCCCCAAGTGCCTTTTGTTCATTTTTCGCAGAGCTGTGCTCACTCTGAGATTTTCATTTCATAATTTCGAGGTTAACAACTCTATTCAAACAATAATTCTATCTTTCGAACATTCGAACCTACGCTGTGCTCTACTCTGTCGCTCTATTTCAGCTTTTGTATTCAGTACTATAGCATCCTCAACTCAATCACACTATAACGAGTTCACCCAAGCCCTTTACACAGAACTTACTCTCAAGTCGTTTTTATATAAAACTAATTAGGACTGAGCTACCGAACACAATCGACATCGTAGCGCATTTGATTCCACCATGGCTCCTCGACTTCTTAGAAGTTTGACTGAGCTCCTTGAGTTTATGAGCACAAGTGCTTGAATCTGTTGGAGACATCGAATCCCATGATACAATAAACGAATCCAGTTGAGTCATTTCTGTGTGTGTGTGTGTATGGGTAGCCTTGTGGAAAACGTTTATGTATCTCGGATGACACTAGGTCGGAATTAAGCCCCAGAATGTACAGTGCAATACCACGAGGGAGTACAAAACAAATCAAAGACAACCGAAGCAGCTTAATCCTCCCTCACATGGCACCTTATAGCTCGTTCCATATCCCTGAGTTCATTTTTTCGTTACATTCACACAATTGACAAATGGTCGTGATAGCTAGTTGTATCTGGAAGGCATTTTTCCTCATCGCTCATTTGTTTAGAGTGCTACGTTCGGAGTCCTCGCCGACCTGTTGCATAACAGGTGCGCATATCCAAGTTCTGGGCAGAGAGTTGGAAGGTATTGAGAGAACACCTTTCCCTTGAAACTCTCTTGCCCGCATCTTTTGGTGTTCGCTTCATAGGGGGGAAAACCGAAGTCGGCAGGGAGTTCCAGATTTGTGTGGTTCGGTTAATGAAAGATTCTCTATATTTGACGGTACGTCCGAAAGCGGGCTTCAGGGTATATTGGTGAGCATTCCTAGAGAGCCGTGTATTGCGGGAGAAATGTTGAAGGGGCGCAATGTAACTGGCTATTTCATCAGAGCATTTTTGGAGGAAGTAACGATAAAACAGAGAGAGGCAGGTAACATTCCTGCGATGTTCCAGCGAGTCTAATGTTTTGGTAATGCTGGACCCACCTATCAGTTTTATCGCGCGTTTTTGTATTCTGTCTAGTATGTGCAATGAGGTTTTGGAAGCACCGGACCAGACATGAGCGTTAAACTCTAATTTGGGTCGAATGAACGCCTACTAGATTGTAGCCAGATCTAAGGGTGAGAAAAATTTCTTGTATCTGTATAAGAAGCCGCAGCATTCTTGGCGACACTGAATATGTGGTCGCTCCAATTAAGATTGTGAGCAACACACATACCCAGTACGGAAAGCTTTTCGGTTCTGGGATGCAAGTGCTATTTATGGATAATGGCTGCGGGTTAGTTATACGCTTTAACGACAAGAGACAGCATTGTGTTTTGGATGCATTCAAATCCACTCTATTGTGTTTAGCCCATTGGATGATGTTGTCGATATCGGAATTTAATAAGCTCAACATACGCTACCGCTCACTATCTACAACAGAAGTGCAGGGTCGTAAACTGGGGAACGAATATGAGAAGCTGAGGGTACTGTCGTCAGCGAAGGAGTGAATTGGATTAGAGGTAACAGACAAGAGATAATTTATAAAAATAAAAGTGTCGGAGACAAAACGGAGCCCTGGGGAACACCAGCATTTACAAAGTGAGTATAAGACTCGAATCCGTCCAAAACAACTTGACTTGAATGATTCGACGAGCGAGTAAATTCACGGCGTAAACATGAACAAGAATAGTGAAAGACAATCCTGGGTAGAACAAACAGAGCAAAGAAGTTGATCGCGTTTAACATGGCAAACGCCAGCTTCGATCTCTGTCCCTACTCAATCCAAGTTGACACACAGCCTCCGCGTGGCCCCCCCTGGATAGCTACCCTGGCACCCGCCAGGTAGTGAACCAATGTGTGCAGCGACCCAACCCCTTCTTCCTGGGGAAAGAGGAACCTGGCCCTCCAGGTTGGGGGTTGTGCTTAGGACTAACATTCCTATCACGTTAAAACCTACTTGTTCCGAAACAACAACAAGCCTCGGATACGGACGGATACAATGGTGACGACCCCTGCAAGCGACTAACGGACTTGAGAGTCTGCACCTGGAATGTTAGGTCCCTTAACAGACCGGGTGCAGGCGATCAATTGGAGCAAACCCTCAACTGCTATAAAGCAGATATAACCGCACTCCAAGAAGTGCGATGGGATGGACCGGGCATAACGGAGGAAAAACTGCGACATCTACTACGGCAACTGCTATAAGGAGAACAAACAGCGCTTATTCGGGTGCGGATTCGTTAGTCGAGGAAGACTACGACAAAAAGTCTTAAGCTTCCGGGATGTAAGCGAACGCCTCATAACAATCCGCATCAAAGCCAAATTTGGAAACATAAGCTTGATATGCGCTCACGCCCCAACGGAAGAAAAGGACGATCGACTCAAAGAAGAATTCTACGATCTCCTAGACAGAACATATGCCCAATGCCCCAGCTACGACACAAAAATAGTCCTAGGAGATTTTAATGCAAAACTGGGCAAAGAGGACATATTTGAGTCGATCATAGGAAAGCATAGCCTCCATAACACCACATCCGACAACGGACTTAGGCTGATCGATTTCCTAGCGGGGCGTAACCTCCTTGTAGCAAACACGCGATTCCCCCATCTCAACATCCACAAGGGTACCTGGCGGTCTTGTGATCAATCGACCACCAACCAGATTGATCACATTGCGATCGACGCCAGACACTCCTCCTGTATTCTCGACGTACGAACCTTCCGAGGGGCCAACATCGACTCGGACCACTACCTTTTTGTAGCCAAGACACGAATGAGGATATCAAGAATGCTTAGGAGTCGAGTAGGACAACGTAAGTTTGACGTCGGAAAGCTACAATCGCAAGAGACTGCCAGAATCTTTGCCGATCGTGTCTCCTCCAAGCTCTCTCAAAATCCGCCCAAAGCAGCACAAACAAAAGAACAGGAATGGACGCATTGCCAGAGCGCCGTCAGAGACGCTGCCTAGAGGTGCTGGGTTTCAAACCGCCACCACCTAGAAAATCCTGGTTCGATGAACAATGCAACAAGCCCATGCAGCAAAACAAGAGGCATATAAAGCCATTCTGTAACGACGGACGAGAGCTGCTCGCGAAATCTATGAGCAGAAGAGAAGAGAGGAACACACGCTTTTCAGAAGAAAGAAGAGAGAGCACGGAAAGCGTGAGATCGAGGAGATGGAGAGATGCTTCCGCAGGAATGACGCCCGTAAGTTATACAATAAGGTAAAACGAACATGCCATGGCTACAAAGCCAGAGCGACGGCCTGCAGGGATGAAAATGGAGAACTGGTAGTAGAGTCGCAGTCGATGCTGAGGATTTGGAAAGACCACTTCTGCAGACTGTATAACGGCGATGATAGACAAGATACCGCTGTCAGTCAGAACGAGCCATTCGTAATGGATGACAATGAAACAGAATTCAGTCCACCCGACCTAGACGAAGTCAAGATAGCGATATCAAGACTTAAGTCTAATTAAGCCGCGGGCGCAGACGGCCTGTCTGCTGAGCTTCTTAAGGAGGCTGGAGACGAGCTGGTAAGGTGCATGCAAGCTTAGCAAGAATAACAGACAATTCTAATTGTTGACGCCACAATTTGGGCAAACTTCATTGTGCCTTGCTTGTGCCTTTATTTGTGTAGTTTTAGTGCTCGGATTCTTGTCGCTACCAATTTGCTTGGTAGTTGTCGTTTTCGAATCTCTTTGGCTCATTTATTTTGTCCCGCTGCTTTTGTAGCGTCTTAGCTACTGCACTGCCAAGATAGTTAGTGATGGCGTGTAGAGCTGTGTGGCGATGTCTAAAGCTACTTTTTTGTAGGTTTTCGCGAATGTCCGGGCCCACCAGTCTCACTAGCGTCATAAGAAGAAAAGAAGAGTGGCTTATAGGTCTGTAGTCTTTAGCAGTTCTGAGGGAAGTTTTTCCTGCTTTGGGTGGAAATGTTACGTTTAATTACCTCCAGGATAGTGGTGTGTAGCCCCGGTATAGGTTGGGAGAGAACAGTGCCAAAGGCCACGGTTCGAAAATAACGTAAGCACGTTCTATCTCTACCAGGTAGATTTCATTCGAAGATTTGTATGGAAGGAAGCTATTTACTGCTCATTGGAGTTTCCTTTTTAATTAATTAATTAATTTAGGCGAGTATAGTGGGAGCCTTTGACAGTATCTTCTCCACTCTACTGGTCTCATTATTATTGTCGTGTAGAGTTCAATGGGAATTATTGTGAAGGTCCCGAAATGTAATTGCCACTCCTCACATATGATTTTTTTAAGCAGAATTATACCCTATTGATACTTTTAAGAAAAACACCTCTGGGGAATAGTTTATATGTTAAAAGCCCATACCTCGATGTCGGCTATAGTGCTCGTCGGCCAAACAACCATCTTACTAAAGGGTTACAACCTCTCTTGCGTACGGTCTTTATTAACCGCATTTAATTCGAATCATTCTACGAATAAATTTTTATTCATAAAACCGTCTCCGGGATGGCAAAGGACTAACAAAGGCCTCGTAGGGGTAACATCTATCCGACGGATGCTGACCTGCTAAAATGCGAGAAGAGCCACCGCAGTCGAAGATCTTGCAGCACTGTTAGTAAGTCCTATCCCCACCTCCTCGTGGTGCCATCTGGAGATTTCCTGTGGAAATTGCAGACGGGGAAGGGCGAATGGCGAGCCTCCCGCGCCAAAAAAAAAACAGGATTAGTCGGTTGGGCTACGGCCTAGGAAGCCGTAACCGTAAAATAAACACAAACTCCGAAACAACCACAAGCCTCGGATATAACGGACCGGATTTATGTTGACGACCCTTGCAAGAAACGAAAAAAGGACAATGATCTTCGGCTTTGTACGTGGAATGTTAGGTCCCTAAACAGGCCACGTGCAGACGAACAACTTGCGGACGCCCTAGACCGCTATAAAGCGGACATCACCGCCATCCAGGAAATGCGATGGAATGGACCGGGCATAAAGCGGATGAAAAACTGCGATATTTACTACGGCGACTGCTATAGGGAGAGAGGGCAACGATTGTTCGGATGCGGATTTGCTGTTCGAGGTGGGCTAAGGCAAAAAGTCTTAAGCTTTCGGCATGTGGGCGAACGCCTCATAACGATCCGTATCAAGGCAAAATTTTTTAACATCTGCTTGATCTGCGTCGACGCCCCCACGGAAGACAAGGATGACTCCGCCAAAGATGAGTTCTACGATCTCCTAGACAGAACGTATGCCCAATGTCCCAGTTATGACATCAAAATTGTACTAGGAGACTTCAATGCTAAGCTGGTTAAGAAAAGCATATTTGAACGAGTCATCGGCAAACATAGCCTATACGACACCACCTCCGATAACGCTCACAGGCTGATTGATTTTGCTACGGGGCGAAATCTCCTTCTAGCCAGTATGCGCGTCCCGCACCTCGATATACACAAAGGCACCTGGCGGTCTTTTGATCAATCGACTACCAACCAGATTGATAACATCGCGATCGACGTCAGACACTCCTCCACTATTCTTGATGTTCGAACTTTCCGAGGGGCTAACATCGACTCGGGCCACTATTTTGTAGTAGCCAAGATGCGCTTACGGATATCACGAACGCAACGGAATAGAGTAAGAATACAAAGTTATGACGTCGGAAAGCTACTATCGCCAGAAACCGCTCGTGCTTTTACCGATCGCGTCTCCCTTAAGCTCTCCAATACACCTCAATCCTCCACGCTATCAATAGAACAGCAGTGGAGCCTTTGCAAACAAGCCCTGAAGAGCTTTGCATTCGAAGTTTTGGGTTTCAAGGCTCCACTACGAAGAAACACCTGGTTCGATGACGAGTGCAGGAGGATTCATACAGCGAAGCAGGATGCATATAAGGCCTCGCTGCATAAAAGAACAAGAGCAGCTCGTGAGCTCTACGAGTTAAAAAGAAGGGAGGAGCATAAGCTTCATAGGAGAAAGAAGAAAGAGCACGAGAAGCGCACGATTGAGGATTTGGAGAGGTATTCCTGCAGGCGTGACGTTCGAAAGTTTTATCAACAGATAAAGCGAAAATGCCAAGGTTATAAAGCCAGAACGGAAGCCTGCAGGGATGAGAACGGACACCTAGTAGTAGAACCGCAGTCGATGCTGAGAATATGGAAAAAACACTTCTGCAGGCTGTATAATGGCGATGTTAGTCAATATACCGCTGTCAGGCAGAATGATCCATTTCCAATCGACGAAGACCGCAGAGAATTCCGTGCCCCTGACCTCGACGAAGTTAAGGTTGCCATATCGAAGCTCAAGTCGAATAAAGCCGCTGGCGCCACCGGACTGTCTGCTGATATGGTCAGAGGAAAGCATGCCCAAGGAATGGAGTCTCCTGCGACTGCGCATACTACAGAGGAATAAGTCCTCTTAACATCGTCAACAAAATCTTCTCTGCCGTTTTGTTTGAGCGCCTGAAGCCGTTTGTAAATAATCTGATAGGTCCTTATCAGTGCGGATTCAGGCTAGGGAAGTCCACCATCGACCAAATCTTCACACTACGGCAGATCCTGGAAAAAACAAATGAATTTCAAGTCGACACTCACCACCTATTTGTCGACTTCAAAGCCGCATACGACAGCGTAATTAGAGACGAGCTATACAACGCTATGTCTACCTTTGACATACCTGCTAAACTCGTCAGACTATGCAGGATGACTTTGGAGAATGCTCGCTGCTCCATCCGAATCGGTGAACACCTTACCGATAGTTTTGATGTCAAAAAAGGATTTAGGCAGGGCGATGCGCTGTCGTGTGATTTCTTCAACATCACATTAGAAATGATTGTGCAAAAATCCCTGGCCAATACAAGAGGCACAATCTATTTCAAATCCTTGCAACTCCTTGCATACGCCGACGATATTGACATAATAGGTAGATCACAGCGAGATGTCAATGAGGCGTTTGCGAGTATTGAGATGGAGGCGGCGAAAATTGGTTTGGCGGTAAACGAGGGCAAAACTAAATATATGCTGTCATCAAAAATGGACGCTCAACACCGACGTCTGGGCCAGAACGTTTGTATAGGCAGATATAAGTTCGAGGTAGTTAAGGACTTCGTCTACCTTGACTCTGCAGTGACCTGGAACAACGACATCAGTTCCGAAATCAAACGCAGAATCACTCTTGCCAATCGCTGTTTCTTTGGTCTCAGGAGGCAATTGAGTAATTAAGCCCTCTCCCGAACGACAAAGTCGACTCTATGTAAGACCCTTATCATCCCGGTCCTTTTGTACGGCACAGAAGCATGGACACTATCAAAAGCGGATGAGGTGGCCCTTGGTCGGTTCGAGAGAAAGATTTTGCGTGTGATTTGTGGGCCTATAAACGCAGACGGGGGATGGAGGAGAAGATTCAACCACGAACTTTACGGGCTGTACAGCGACATGAGCCTAGCCAGGCGTCTACGGATTCAACGCCTAAGATGGCTGGGCCATGTAGAGCGAATGGACACCACAGCTCCAGCCCGGAGAGTCTTTGAATCCAACCCCGAGGGACGAAGAAGCAGAGGACGGCCGCCCTTAAGATGGCGCACACAGGTGGAAGGGGACCTCAGCCAACTGGGTGTGCGGCAATGGAATAGGCTAACGAAAGATCGTGCTAGATGGAGGGGCATGTTGGTTGAGGCCCAGGTTCACCCCGAACTGTAGCGCCCTCTAAGAAGAAGAAGATACCCTATTGATACTTTTAAGAAAAACACCTCTGGGGAATAGTTTATATGTTAAAAGCCCATACCTCGATGTCGGCCATAGTGCTCGTCGGCCAAACAACCATCTTACTAAAGGATTACAACCTCTCTTGCGTACGGTCTTTATTAACCCCATTTAACTCGAATCATTCTACGAATGAATTTTTATTCATAAAACCGTCTCCGTTGAACTCTTGAAGTACTTATACAAAAGCAAAACAATCCTCAAGAATGATGTCAAAAATAACTAGAAAACCATTAAGCAATTAAGACGTTCGTACATATATCGGGGACAAACAACCGACAGTAGTACTGCGAATAAGCGACAGAAACGCGCGCATTTCATTTAACCACTTAGCAAGTGCAAACAAACGCTAATTACAACGCCAACAAAAGATACAAAAAAAAAAACAAAACTATCTATTTCGAATTGAAGTATCTACGAATCATAATTACTGCAATTATAATGGCAAGACCATACTCTATCTTTGAGTGTGTCTCTCTCCAGATAAGCACACGTTTCCACCTGATCGCCAGGCGAAATCATTCCATTCGCTCGTAATTAGTTATAAAAAAAATTCGTTAATTCGCTAAATACAATTTCTATCAAAATCCCAATGCAGAACTCAAAAGAGACGTTTGTGTTCAATCTTCTTCTCTTGCGGGGGACAGAAAACATAAAAAGCTCTTCACCGTCAAAGATGAAAGGCGCTAAGATGAGGTGGAAAAGGAGAGCAAAAAAACAACGTGTTAGATGTCGAGAAATTCTACACCTGCTAGCAATATCTATGACATATGGATGGGATGAAGTATCTACGGCGATGATTAGGTAACTTAATGACGTTAATCAATGAGGCGGCAAGCGCCAGCAAAGGAGCATACTGAATGTATAGATGTTGCATCGGCATTAATGGTTTCTCACATTCTGGGTCAAGGTTGGTTTTGTTTTTTGCCCACTATTGTGTGGTATCGGTTTCCACAATCGGGAACTTTGTATCTACGGGGTTAATTAATATTAAGAAAAAACAAAAATAGCAATAATTGCCCGGCTGACCTTATGCTGGACCTTTGGATTGTTTTCCATTCGCTTCTGTAATGTTTTCCTTCGGATTTGCTGACGTGTATCGTTACTCGACGGTGACACGCCCCAGGCTGTGACTGGTCGTGTGACCTTAGAGAGATGCAGAGATAAATAGGTAGATATGCAGGAGGGAAATGAGTATACAGGCCTTGGGCTCTCCGAACAATGACGCCATCTATAAATGCGTGATGTCACGCAATTCGAGATTGTTTTCCTTGTGGTAGCAGCCACTGGCTAACTCTGGATACACGAGATAGGTCAACTTGATAAGCCCATGGCTACTACCTGATTTATTTTTATTATTTTCATGTATTGGAGGTATGTATGTATTCGTATTGAGGGCGCAGTGGTTAGTCTATTGAATTCTGACGTACGATGAGCGAGGTCGGATCCCGATAACACCAATGCCATCAAATGTTAATTTCGCGGCATCCATCCCGTAGTATAACTTGCCTTGAAAAAGCTTCCTGACTCACGCCGTTCGAAATCGGTATTAAACTATGGGTCCCTTTCACTTGTGTGAAAAATAAATCGCACAAAACATGGGTGATTCAGAGAAGCATGGCTCTGGTCCTTCATGATCTGTAACGCCGCCAAAGCAGAAGACGGTGTTCGTATTACCTTTAAATAGATTTTAGATTTTCAAAAGATATTTCGTACATAGTGGTAGGGTAGGGTAGTGTGTTAGCCTCTGACGCCGATGACACGGGATCGAATCCCGACACAGCCATGTCATCGAACGTGTTTTCACGGTGTTTCTCCTCAGCGGGGGCCCTGTAGTAAAATTGTCATGAAAAGCTTCTCGAAATTCGCCGTTCGGAACCGGCAATAAACTGTAGGTCACACACAACATGGGTGATTAAGAGAAGCTCGGCTCAGGTTCTTCATGGACTGTAACGCCAACATACATACATACATACATTTCGTACATATGTATATCGAAGGCACAATAGTTTGGATCTTGACGGTTCTTAGTTCCGAGTAAGAGTTTCACTTTGCCTGTATAGGTAGAAGGCACCTTATATCTCGCAATAGGTAGGGTCTTTAAAAAGGTATAGGGCAGCTGCGTCTTACTTTGATAAGAATTTTCACTGCTAGCCTGGCAATTTCTTGTCGTAAAGCGAAAGCGGTCTTTATTCCCAAACTAGGGAAAGAGGATTACTCACCCGCCAAGAGTTTAAGGAGTTTTTAGGAGAGACTACTAGAGTTGCAAGTACGCAAAATTGCCCTTCGAATGCATACTCTTTCGGAGATGCAACATGCTTATCAGCGCGAAAAATCCTGCGAGACTGCGCTTCAAAACCTAGCTGGGAGGATAGAACGCGCATTCGAAAGAAAAGAGTACATGCTGGGCATTTTCGTCGACATTGAGGGAGCTTTCGATAGCGCAACTTTCGACAGCACGTGTAACGCTGCTAAACAGCCCGTCGTAGATGAAACACTGGTTTAGTGGATCAAAGCAATGATTGTGCACATGACACTAATCGTTGATGTAGGTGTCGAATAATGTGTCACATCTGGCGTAAAATGGGGCTGCCCGTCTTGCCTCCGCTTTTATGGTGCTTGATGCTCTCAATGCCTCTGGAATCTATGCTCAGGCCTATGCGGATGATGTTACTCATGTGATCGATGACCGGTGCACGATTAATGAGCTGTCGGTTAATACCCTTAAGACTGACGTCGGTTTCTTCACGAGAAGGAATGAAAATACTGGAATGATTCAGCTGGTGCTAAAAGGCCTGGGAGTCATCTTAGACAGCAAGCTTCTTTGCTCAAAGCATGTTGAGTCGAAAACACCAAAGCGGTGCATGTTGCGTGGAGAATGACGCTACAGAACCCTTTCTCTGCGACTGTCCCGCCTTCGCTCGAACACGGTGGTGCACTCTTGGGGCCGACGTGGTGTGGACCGAAACTCTACATCACTGAAGCTCTTCCTAATTTTTCTTCGGAAAAAGGGGAAAACACAGTAAAGTAATGTTGTTCTTTTTTTTTCTGACAAAAAGGCCATTAGAGAGGCCGCCTCAGATATACTCGGTTTCGAGCCACCACCGTCGAGAAACCCCTGGTTTGATGATGAGTGCAGACAGGCCCATGTAGAGAAACAGAATGCATACATGGCCACATTGCATCGACGGACGAGAGCTGCCCGCGAGCTCTATGAACAGAAAAGGAGGGAGGAGCATGCGCTTCTGAGAAGGAAAAAGAAGGAGCACGAAAAGCGCGAGATCGAGGAGCTGGAGAGATGTTACTGCAGGAACGACGTTCGAAAATTTTACCAGAAAGTAAAACGAACATGCCAAGGCTATAAAGCCAGAGCAGAAGCCTGCAGGGATGAACACGGACAACTAGTAGTGGAGTCACAGTCGATGCTGGGATTGTGGAAGGACCACTTCTGCAGACTGTATAACGACGATGATAGTCAAAATGCCGCCGTCAGGCAGAGCGAACCATTCACAATGGGCGAAGACGAAGGAGAATCCCGTCCACCCGACCTAGACGATGTTAAGATAGCGATATCGAAACTTAAGTCTTATAAAGCGGCTGGAGCAGACGGACTCCCCGCGGAGCCATTTAAAGCAGCTGGCGATGAGCTGGTTAGGAACATGCACCAACTCATCTGCAAGATATGGTCGGAAGAACGCATGCCCGATGAATGGAATCTCAGTATCGTTTGCCCGGTCCATAAGAAAGGAGACCCCTATGACTGCGCCAATTACAGAGGGATAAGCCTCCTGAACACCGCGTACAAGATCCTCTCTGCCGTACTGTGTAAGTACCTGAAACCGTTCGTGGACAATCTGATAGGTTCCTACCAGTGTGGTTTCAGGCCAGGAAAATCCACGATAGACCAAATATTTACACTACGGCAGATCTTGGAGAAGACCCATGAATTCCAGGTCGACACGCACCATCTTTTCGTCGACTTTAAAGCCGCGTATGACAGTGTTTATAGAGACGAGCTATACAGAGCCATGTCATGTTTTAACATTCCTGCCAAACTCGTCAGACTATGCAGATGACTATGGAGAACTCTCTCTGCTCCATTAAGGTCGAAGGTGAACTAACCGACCCCTTGGATGTTAAAAAAGGTTTTAGACAGGGTGACGCACTGTTATGTGATTTCTTCAACGTTAGTCTTGAAAAGATCATGCGGGACTCTGCGGCCAATACAAGAGGTACGATCTACTTCAAGTCCACACAATTGCTTTCCTACGCAGATGACATTGACGTTATTGGACGAACAAAGCGAGACGTCAATGAGGCGTTCACAAGCATTGAAGCAGAAGCGGCGAAAGTGGGTCTAAGGGTAAATGGGGACAAGACCAAATATATGCTGTCATCCAAGAAAGACGCACAACACCGACGTCTTGGTCAGAACGTCACCTTCGGCAGCTATATTTTTGAAGTAGTCAAGGACTTCGTCTACCTTGGCTCGGTAGTGACAAGCAGCAACGACACCAGCGCTGAGATAAAACGCAGAATAACTCTTGCCAATCGCTGCTTCTTCGGGCTCAAGAGGCAATTGAGTAGTAGAGCCCTCTCTTGAAAAACTAAGGTTTCCCTCTACAAAACATTAATCATCCCGGTCCTCCTCTACGGCTTTGAGGCTTGGACGTTGTCAAAAGCGGATGAAGAGGCTCTTGGACGTTTCGAGAGGAAAATTCTGCGTGCAATCTTTGGTCCCGTTTGTGTAAACGGAGAATGGAGGAGGAGATTCAACCAAGAACTGTACGGGCTGTACAGCGACATCGGCCTGGTTAGACGTCTTCGGATCCAACGTGTAAGATGGCTAGGCCATGTAGAGCGAATGGATATCAACGCTCCGGCCCGAAGGGTCTTCGACTCCAACCCCGAGGGACGACGCAGCAGAGGACGACCGCATTTAAGGTGGCGCGCACAGGTGGAAAGGGACCTCAACCAACTGGGCGCGCGACACTGGAAGCGGCTGGCCGAAGATCGGGCCGGCTGGAGAGGCTTGTTGGTTGAGGCCCTGGTTGACCCCGAACTGTAGCGCCATCAAAGTAAGTAAGTAAGTAATGTGTCCGTCTGACAGTATAATAAGAATAAAATAAAAAAACTGTTTTCTCTATAATATAAGGTCGAATATGAGCTAGGAGTACTCTAAAGGTCTTTGTTTGAATATTTGTACAAATGGACAGACTAAAAATGTTGTAGTGCATCGTTGTGAGTTTAAATGATTAAGTGTCGTTTAAACTTAGTACGTATGTCATTTAATTTGAAACAGAGAAAAGGAAATTAGAAGTTCCACTTTGGGCGTCATGATAATCGAGCAACCTTCCTCCGCTCATAGACGCCTTCTAAAAGTACATCTGCTCAAAGGCATTTTACTCTCTTCCCAGGGAAACCAGCAAGCAATTTAAGCATCACCATCCTGCACGTGTGTTTAAGGTTCATGAACTCTTGTTTTGTCACCTTCCTAAAGCTCAGACATCAAACATGTACGGCATTCGAATTCAATTTCCATTATAAATCCCTCTGAAGACGTCTCTTCTATCCACCATGTCCCCATTCTCCATCGTCTATCGCCGTTGTGAACGCAAAATCAATATTTTTGCTTCGTTTTCATGCTGCGTTAAAAAATTGTTGCTTCGACGAAGATGTAAGGTATAGGTAGGTCGGACTACTGTGCGTATGTGGAATGTCAGTTGCTAGGTTGCCATAAATACCTTGTGGGCTTTTTCTTACTTTTTACTCGGCACGAGTGCGAGAGAATTTAGGGGGGCGGCTTGAATGTATGCCGCGTGTAATCCCGAAATGGTACATGGCAAATTGCGACTAATATTATGCAGATTTAGGCGTCCTACTTTGGTATATTAGCTAGACTCATTTTCGATTGTTTAAAAAACAATTCATATTAAGAACACGCGCAAAAACCCAAATTAATCAATGACATCTAATCGTGCGGGGCTATATGTATTCAGATTCTAACACTAGGCTCGGCCGAACAATCCATAACCATAAATACCACTCCATTCTCCACGAAATCCATACCAAACCACCACCCTTAGATATGGTCATATCTCACCGCCATAACCATACCGTTGGCATCATGAACGACCACAAGCACAAACCTCCATCTCCATCAGTTTAATCTTCTCAATGAAGCACTAACGCAACAAAAGGATTAATGGAGACAATTATTATTTATCGACGATTTACAGCCCGGTCAGGATCTTTAGAGACACCCCATTCCATTAGACGACACTCTATCGGAATTAATCCGCGTGAACATAGCTATTCCACAAATCAGGTGGCGGTGGTGGCCGGGGTAGGCGGAAGATCAATAATCTAATTATGAAGCTCATTAGAGGTTGGAAAGTCATCGTTGCAAGTGTATATGTGTCAAGATGGACGTAATGGATAGAATTAATTACCAGTTTCCCTTCATATCCCTCGGAAATGCTTACTACCAAACAAAGCGTGCTCGTCCGTTTACATCCATCCGTATGTACTTCTGTCACTTTGTCGTACATCCCACGAATGCCAATAATGAATGAGCAGTCAATTAGGTCCTTTTGGCGGGTGACGCGACCTTATTAATACCACACTCAAACAGAGATCAATGGGGATGGCACATCTAATAATCATGGTCGAATAACCATGAGGGTTTAGTCACTCTCAATTAAGTAATGATACTAATATTGCGATTAACGGTAAATGCGTTTAATAAAAACAATCAAGATAGTCGACCGACAGACAGATGCCACGAAGGAGAGGGTGCGGCATTAGCTATTTATGTCTCAAACGCATACGTACAGATACGCGCGAACATGTGTAGTATATACGTTGGAGTGCGTCTTCCATTGTCTGTCGTTTAGGTGCAGATATTCTGGAAGATTGGCTGTGTGAAGGACGAGGGAACGGTAGTCACTTAGGTTTAATTTAATTTCCGTCTTAGATGGATATACGAGTTGTTATCTTATAGCTGGACTGATGGATCTAGACAAGTTGCGACAGGGAGAGAGAGAGAGAGAGAAGATTATGTTTGGTCCATACGCTGGTTGTTAAAAAACAAGAGTGCCACAAGGCGGCATTTTAGTGGCCTCGTTTTTTCCTAAACTTCGATAGAAAGCTAATAACGCAGTTCTTCTTCTTAGTGGGCGCTACAGTTCGGGGTGAACCTGGGTCTCAACCAACATGCCCCTCCATCTAGCACGATCTTTCGCTAGCCAACCCCAGTTGGCTGAGGTCCCCTTCCACCTGTGTGCGCCATCTTAAGGGCGGCCGTCCTCTGCTTCTTCGTCCCTCGGGGTTGGATTCAAAGACTCTCCGGGCTGGAGCTGTGGTGTCCATTCGCTCTACATGGCCCAGCCATCTTAGGCGTTGAATCCGTAGACGCCTGACTAGGCTCATGTCGCTGTACAGCCCGTAAAGTTCGTGGTTGAATCTTTTCCCCCATCTCCGTCTGCGTTTATAGGCCCAAAAATCACGCGCAAAATCTTTCTCTCGAACCGAGCAAGGGCCTTCTCATCCGCTTTTGATAATGTCCATGCTTCTGCGCCGTACAACAGGACCGGGGTGATAAGGGTCTTATATAGAGTCAACTTTGTCGTTCGGGAGAGGGCTCTATTACTCAGTTGCTTCCTGAGCCCAAAAAAAACAGCGATTGGCAAGAGTGATTCTGCGTTTGATTTCGGAACTGATGTCGTTGTTCCAGGTCACTGCGGAGCCAAGGTAGACGAAGTCCTTAACTACCTCGAACTTATATCTGCTTATACAAACGTTCTGGCCGAGACGTCGGTGTTGAGCGTCCTTTTTTGACGACAGCATATATTTAGTTTTGCCCTCGTTTACCGCCAAACCAATTTTCGCCGCCTCCATCTCAATACTCGCAAACGCCTCATTGACATCTCGCTGTGATCTACCTATTATGTCAATATCATCGGCGTATGCAAGGAGTTGCGAGGATTTGAGATAGATTGTGCCTCTTCTATTGGCCAGTGATTTTTGCACAATCATTTCCAATATGATGTTGAAGAAATCACACGACAGCGCATCGCCCTGCCTAAATCCTTTTTTGACATCAAAACTATCGGTAAGGTGTTCACCGATTCGGATGGAGCAGCGAGTATTCTCCAAAGTCATCCTGCATAGTCTGACGAGCTTAGCAGGTATGTCAAAGGTGGACATAGCGTTGTATAGCTCGTCTCTGATTACGCTGTCGTATGCGGCTTTGAAGTCGACAAATAGGTGGTGAGCGTCGACTTGAAATTCATTGTTTTTTTCCAGGATCTGCCGTAGTGTGAAGATTTGATCGATGGTGGACCTCCCTGGCCTGAATCCGCACTGATAAGGACCTATCAGCTTATTTACAAAAGGCTTCAGGCGTTCGCACAAAACGGCAGAGAAGATTTTGTGGGCGATGTTAAGGAGACTTATTCCTCTATAGTTGGCGCAATCAGAGGGGTCTCCCTTCTTGTGGATCGGGCATACGATGCTGAGACTCCATTCCTCGGACATGCTTTCCTCTAACCATATCTTACGGATGAGCTGGTGCATGCTCCCAACCAGGTCATCCCCAGCTGCCTTGAAGAGCTCAACAGACAGTCCGTCTGCGCCAGCAGCTTTATTCGACTTGAGCTTCGATATGGCAATCTTAACTTCGTCGAGGTCAGGGGGACAGAATTCTCTGCGGTCTCCGTCGATTAGAAATGGATCATTCTGCTTGACATCGCCGTTATACAGTCTGCAGAAGTGGTTTTTCCATATTCTCAGCATCGACTGCGGTTCTACTACTAGGTGTCCGTTCTCATCCCTGCAGGCTTCCGTTCTGGCTTTATAAGCTTGGCATGTTCGCTTTATCTGTTGATAAAACTTTCGAACGTCACGCCTGCAGTAACACCTCTCCAAATCCTCAATCGCGCGCTTCTCGTGCTCTTTCTTCTTTCTTCTTTCTTCTGAGAAGCTTATGCTCCTCCCTTCTTTTTAACTCGTAGAGCTCACGAGCTGCTCTTGTTCTTTTATGCAGCGAGGCCTTATATGCATCCTGCTTCGCTGTATGAATCCTCCTGCACTCGTCATCGAACCAGGTGTTTCTTCGTGGTCGAGCCTTGAAACCCAAAACTTCGGATGCAGAGCTTTTCAGGGCTTGCTTGCAAAGGCTCCACTGCTGTTCTATTGATAGCGTGGAGGATTGAGGTGTATTGGAGAGCTTAAGGGAGACGCGATCGTTAAAAGCACGAGCGGTTTCTGGCGATAGTAGCTTTCTGACGTCATAACTTTGTATTCTTACTCTACTCCGTTGCGTTCGTGATATCCGTAAGCGCATCTTGGCTACAACAAGATAGTGGTCCGAGTCGATGTTAGCTTCTCGGAAAGTTCGAACATCAAGAATAGTGAAGGAGTGTCTGACGTCGATCGCGATGTGATCAATCTGGTTGGTGGTCGATTGATCAAAAGACCTCCATGTGCCTTTGTGTATATCGAGGTGCGAGAAGCACGTACTGGCTAGAAGGAGATTTCGCCCCGTAGCAAGATCAATCAGCCTGTGTCCGTTATCGGAGGTGGTGTCGTGTAGGCTATGTTTGCCGATGACACGTTCAAATATGCTTTCCTTACCCAGCTTAGCATTGAAGTCTCCTAGTACAATTTTGATGTCATAGCTGGGACATTGGGCATACGTTCTGCCTAGGAGATCGTAGAACTCATCTTTGGCTGAGTCATCCTTGTCTTCCGTGAGGGCGTGGACGCAAATCAGGCTGATGTTAAAAAATGTTGCCTTGGTACGGATTGTTATGAGGCGTTCGCTCACATGCCGTAAGCTTAGGACTTTTTGCCTTAGTCCACCTCGAACAACAAATCCGCATCCGCAGTTATTCAAATTTAATTTAAAAGTTTTCTAAAACTATGAGTAGCTAGGTAGGTTTTCTATTTTTATTTTATTTTTTTTCTTGTGGCGTTACAGCCCATGAAAAACCAGAGCCAAGCTTTTCTCAATCCCCCATGTTGTGTGTGATTTATTTTTCGTACAGGTGAAAGGGACCTACTGCTTAGTGCCGATTCCGAATGGCGTGAGTCGGAAAGCTTTTTCAAGGCAATTATTCTACGAGGGGTTTTGCCAGTACACCGCCGAGTAGGAACGCCGCGAAATGTCCATAGGCAAAACAATTTCCATAAGGACAATTGTGTAACACAACTGCTGTGAATGGGAGGTAATCAAACATACTGATGAAGACATAACACTCGCAGTATAGGTTCACTTCAAATCGATACTCTGTGTGTGCAATTCTAATATAACACCATAACGACATGGAACATTTGCTGAGACCTCCTGGGTCTTCCAATAGGGACTTTCGAACTTTGACAGTTGATTATGGCCATCTTGCTGACGTTACATCTGTGGAATTGACTGCCATTTATTCAGTCTATTTTGCCCCATCACTATGGATGGATATAGCGTTCAACAACACGTACAAATGATGAAATTGTTTGGTGTTCTGTTCCAGCAACACTCATTTTACGGTCGTCATAATCGTCCAACCGAGAGGACTATTCGCAGTGTGGTGGATAAGTTGGAGTCCAGTGTTTCAGTAAACGACAAGCCAACACCCGTACGTCGACGAAACGCAAGATCTGCGGAGAATATCGTCGCTGTCCGTGAAAGTGTGAGGTACGCTGTGACCGTCTATGCAGACGATATTGCTATAGGCGTCTCAAGAAAGTTTCCCAGCACTCTAAGTCACCTAATGCTGGGTACCTTACAAACAGGACGAAGAATTGCGGACTTGGGGTGAACCCCAAGAAGACTGATCTAATACCGTTTACTTATAAATATAAAATTCCGCCCTTCAACCGACCGAGGTTGGGAGGAACCCAATTAGCAATTAAATGTCAGGCCACCTCGGCCTAATCCTTGATAAAAAACTAAATTATAAATCCCTCTATATACATACAGTTACTCCACTTTTGATGGACAAAAAATGGGGTCTCCAACCAAGCATTATGCACTGAATCTTCACATCAGTCATAAGACCTGTCCTTCTTCACGGCCTCGTAGTTGGGTGAACTGCTCTGGACAAAGAAGTCTATCGAAATCTTCTGGGGAAAGTTCAAAGATTCGCCAGTATTTGCATCAGTGGTACAAGCCTGCGGCCTTGTTGTTCTTCAGATTCTGAATTGCTGTGCCGACTTCATCGATGCTGGGTGGGAGGACTACTTCAGCGGCTGGAGTTGGGATTTCCTCGAAGAGCCTAGGTGCCCTTTTTGAAGCCTCCTGCAAGGCCTTTGGCTTCCTTGTAAAAGGCTCGTATTTTATGTTTATCCCTAGACTCCTCGATTTCCTTGAGCTGGGAGGCTGCGAAGATTCTTTTCTCTTGTCGCAGTAGTTTTTTCTCCTCCCTTCTTCTGGCTCGGTACTCTTCTAGCGCTGCCCTGGTTTTCCTCTGCAGCGCCTTTTGGTACGCCTCGTCGGTTGCTGCCTTTTTCTGCTCACACTCGCCATCATACCACGGGTTTCTTGTCGGGGGTGGTAGGTATTCTAAGGTGGTTTCGGCTACTTCCAGAATTGCTGAGCGGCAATGCAGCCACATATTATTGGCATTTGTGTTCGACGCAGGCATACCGTAGAGTCTTTCGCTCAGCTGTTCCCTGTAGACTCTGGCAACCTCCGGTGTGCTCAGGCGCCCAATGTCGAACCTCCTCCTGATGGGCTGGTGCAGCTTTCTGACATTGGACAGTCGAGCTCTGAATCTTGCTGCTACGAGGAAGTGGTCAGAGTCGACATTTGCCCCTCTGAATGTTCGCACATCCAGGATGTTTGACGAGTGCCTTGCGTCAATGAGCACATGGTCGATTTGGTTGACGGTTCGACCGTCCGGAGATCGCCAGGTTGCTGTGTGGATTCGCTTGCGAGGGAATCTTGTGCTACTTATCAACGCACTACGAGCTATCGCAAAGTCAGCGAGTCGGAAGCCGTTATCTGTGGTTGTATCGTGGAGGCTGTGCTTTCCGGTCATTCCGCCAAGGGTGTTCTTCTTACCGATTTGGGCGATGAAGTCCTCGAGTACGATTTTAACATCGTACTCCGGACAGGCTCCGTAGGCGTTGTCCAGGGGGCCATAGAAGTCCTCCTTGATAGGGTCTTCAGCCTCTTCGGTAGGGGCGTTGAAGGCTGATGTTATAAGATCTACCTCTGATGCGGATCACAGCCAGACGATCACTTATAGGTTTAAAGTCGATGACCTTCGACCTTAACCGCTTTCCCACGACAAATCCGCATCCCAGTAAGTGCAACCTTTTGTGACAGCTGTAATAAATGTCGCAATTTTTCTTCCTAATCATACCGTTTCCTATCCAGCGTATCCAGTAATATCCGCCTTGTACTGCGTCAGGACTCCTTCTAGTTTATGAGCAGCTCCAGGAGTGTACAGGGTTCTGACATTCCAGGAGTATACTCGCAAATCGTGTTCCTTTTTCGTGCGTTGTCGTCGTCCAGTATCCGTCCCTGTATCCGAGGCATCTTGCTTATTCATAACTTTACCTTTTTTTACGTGGGCGGATTGTTAGCCCGCCGCAAACCTAACCTTATCACTTGGCGGAAAAGCAAATGATTTAAAAGCGATTTAAGTACACTCCGATGCTTCAGACGCTGTCTAAAGTACAGTGCCCCGACCGAATCGAAAATATTAATCTTTTATCATCCTTTCAACATGTGTCGCAATATTGTCGTCACTTTTCTACTCACGATTTATTTTTTTCGTCTAAGATGCAATCAATCAACGTCAGCCCTAAAAATATCCCCGAATTTCTATTTCTAGACCGTTATTTTCGGAATTCCATTGCTATCCAATTGTCAGATATCTGTCAGCTTTGATGGGCATTTGAAAAATGGAAAGTAAATACATTTGATCACTGTTTATGCATGAAATTTAGTACCTAATTGAGTCGACGATTGCTATACTTAGCCGCTGAAAGTAACTTAAGCTACACGTGTGAGGCTTGAACCAGTATTTGATGGATGTTGAGGGTTTAAGTACTTAGGGTGTTTCCGTTTGAGGTGTTAGATTCAATGTTTCCTCAAATTAACTTGTTGGATAATCGATTATTAGATGACGGAGGACGACTTATTACACCTTTTCCGGTTCATGAGTCGTGGGTGAATGCACTTGTCTTAAGTTGACCTAAAGACATTCGGTAGTCAAACTGATAAAAGCTACAAAAGTTCAATTAGACTCAACCGAAAAGTGACAGAGCGACAGGGTGTGGAAAAATTCAAATGAAAAGCGTCTACGTATCTGGAGGGATTGTTTTTTGTTTTTCTGTGTTCGAAGCTCACTCGTTCATCATTTATAATTCCGAGCGGGTCCGACAGAACAGACCGTGATTACACAAAATGAAATTCCGCTCAAATGAATTTCAATTGATTATAATTGACTTAGCCGCAATGTTGCTGCGCGATTTGTCGTTTGTCGCGGGCTTTTATGTCTGTGGAGGTGTCTCCGCTTACATGTGTTATGCGAGCCGCGTGATAACGACCCCGAACAGCATACGCGTACGCGTACTTGTACCGATGCCGTCTGTTGTAATGTATCTTTAATAATGCTTGCGTACTCGCACGGATGATGGCGATGATGCTGTTGTGTTTGTATAAGATATCGAATGGCGACAGTCCGATCGTTCGTCAAGTATTTAAGACAATCGTTTTGTTTTCTTTGACCGGTATCTCTAGGAGGCACTTTTCAGAGTGGCAGTTACACAAAATCGCAACGATCAAGAGGTTGTCTGTTGGTCTGTTTATTTGTTTTCAATCGTTTGCCGCTGAGGATTGTATCCGTTGTCGCTAACTTGAGCAGATTTATTGAATTCAATATCAATTAAACTTAATTGAAGCGAAACGAATTGTTTCCAAGGCGGACCTGTACGAAACGATGCCTAAGCGAGTTGTAATTATGTGAATATGTAGAGAGGAACGAGGAACGTCGTTTGAAGTAATCCGAGTTTTTAGTATCAATTTAGATTCATTGCGATATTTAAATTCAGATGAAGCTGTCATGGGCGCTCATGCTCACGCAGGGCAGGCGAGTTCCTCGAACTAGGTCAGCCAGCGTCCGCTTTTCCTTTTTTATCATATTCTGCTGACAAATTACGATTTAGGCTGTGAAGTAAACATCTGACCAAGGACCGCATTGGCGCGTTCAATTGAACGGAGTAGTACTTGGTAAAGTAAATGCGGAAGATAACTTGCGAAACTTCTTGCGAATATTACCAGACTGAGCAAAACGAATGGATTTCTTACTTACTTAGGCGGCACTACAGTCCGTGGTGAACCTGGGCCTCAACCAACAAGCGTCTCCAGCTGGCACGGTCTTTGGCCAGCTGTTTCCAGTGCCGCACGCCCAGTTGGTTGAGGTCCCCTTCCACCTGCGTGCGCCACCGCTGAGGCGGCCGTCCTCTGCCGCGCCTTCCTTCCGGAGTGGATTCGAAGACTTTTCGGGTCGGAGCTGTATCTTCCACGCGCCCTACATGGCCTAGCCACCTTAGACGCTGCATCCGTAGACGTCGTACCAGGCCGATGTCGCTGTACAACCCGTACAGTTCTTCGTTATATCTTCTCCTCCATACACCGTTTGAACAAACGGAACCGTAGATAGTGCGCAGAATTTTCCTCTCGAAACGACCACGGGCATCTTCATCCGCTTTTGTTAAGGTCCAAGCCTCTGCGCCGTAAAGGAGGACTGGGATGATCAAGGTCTTATATAGTGTCACCTTGGTTTTCCGAGAGAGGGCTCTACTTCTCAATTGCCTCTTGAGCCCAAAGAAACAGCGGTTGGCAAGAGTGATTCTGCGTTTTATCTCAGCGCTGGTGTTGTTGTCGCTGGTCATCAGTGAGCCAAGGTAGACGAATTCCTTGACCACTTCAAAGTTATATCCGCCCATGGTGACGTTCTGGCCAATACGTCGGTGTTGTCCGTCTCTTTTAGATGAAAGCAGATATTTGGTTTTACCCTCATTAACCCTGAGACCCATCTTAGCCGCTTCTACCTCAATGCTCACGAAATCCTCATTGACGTCTTGCTGTTTTCGTCCAATTATGTCAATATCGTCGGCGTACGCAAGCAATTGAGTAGACTTGAAATAAATCGTACCTCTTGTGTTGGCCAGTGACTCTTGCACGATCTTTTCAAGCACGATGTTGAAAAAGTTGCACGACAGCGCGTCGCCCTGCCTAAATCCTTTTTTAACATCAAAGGTCTCGGTTTGCTCATTACCGACCTTAATGGAGCAGCGAGAATTCTCCATTGTCATCCTGCACAGTCGGACGAGTTTGACAGGGATGTTAAAACTAGACATGGCTTTGTACAGCTCGTCTCTATATACGCTGTCATACGCGGCCTGGAAATCGACGAAGAGGTGGTGAGTGTCGATTCGGTATTCCTGGGTCTTCTCCAAGATCTGCCGTAGCGTAAATATTTGGTCTATTGTGGATTTACCTGACCTGAAACCACACTGATAAGAGCCGATCAGGTTATCCACAAACGGTTTCAGGCGTTCACACAATACGGCAGAGAAGATCTTATATGCGATGTTAAGGAGACTTATTCCCCTATAGTTGGCGCAGTTACAGGGGTCTCCCTTCTTATGGACCGGGCAAACGATGCTGAGATTCCATTCGTCGGGCATGCTTTCCTCCGACCATACCTTGCAGATGAGATGGTGCATGCACCTTACCAGCTCATCTCCAGCCGCCTTAAAAAGCTCAGCAGACAGGCCGTCTGCGCCAGCGGCTTTATTAGACTTAAGTCTTAATATCGCTATTTTGACTTCGTCTAGGTCGGGTGGACTGAATTCTGTTACTTCGTGGTCCATTGCGAATAGCTCGTTCTGCCTGACAGCAGTATCTTGTCTATCATCGCCGTTATACAGTCTGCAGAAGTGGTCTTCCCAAATCCTCAGCATCGACTGCGATAGTTGATACAAACATGAAAACGAATGGATTGGACTTGGAAAAAAAACCGAGAACGGAGAGAAACTGCGTGGATATTGATTTAAAAACGTACACACCACGATGATAAGAACAATAGAGAGCTTCTACCAGCCCCTTGATTAAATATTTCAATAGAAGATCGGCGCACGATGAGCGAGTTCGGATCCCGATAACACCAACGCCATCGAATGGTTAATTCGCGACGTTCCTTCTCGGCGGGGTACTGGCAAAACCCTCCGTAGTAAACTTGCCATGAAAAAGCTTCTGGAACCACGTCGTTCAGAATTGGCATTAAAACTGTAGGTCCCTTTAACCTGTGTGAAAAATAAATCACACACAACATGGGTGATTGAGAGAAGCTTGGCTCTGGTCCTTCATGGGCTGTAACGCCACCAAAGAAAGAAGAAGATCGGCGGCGACCGTCGAAAGTCACAAAACCACTAGGCGGGCCCGATTCCAGATAAAAATCCACATCCACGAAGTGGGGTTGATGATTGACGATGACGATTGATGACTGATGATAACGATTGACGGTGATTGATGACGATTGATAACTGGTGATAACGATTGACGGTGATTGATGAAGATTGATAACTGGTGACAAAAGGTTCATAACTGGTGCTTAACTATTAGCGGGCGTGGGCTCGGGCATACAGGTTAAAGTTGTTGACTGCTCTCAACCTGGCAAGATGACAGCAACGATCTCTGCTTCAATGCCCGGGTCAAGTTGACATAGAGCCTCCTTGCGACGCCTTTTGGATAACCTCTACAACAACACTTAAGAGGTGAACAGATGTATGCAGCTATCGTCCTAGGCAAGAGGGCGCTAAAATACCCCGACCAGACCAGCGTTTGTGCGAGTTATGAAAGAGCAAAATGCCTCGGAAACACGGACGGATACTCGAAGACGACATGGCGCAAAAAATGAACACGATTTGCGAGTATGCTCCTGGAATGTCGGAACTCTGTAGACTTGTGGAACAGCTCTTAAACTGGAAAGAATCCTCATGAGGAAAAAAGATTGTGGGGTGCGGATTTGTCGTGGGAAAGCGGTTAAGTTCGAAGGTCATCGACTTTGAGCCTATAGGTGATCGCTGGCTGTTATCCGCATCAAAGGCAGATTTTACAACATCAGCCTCATATGTGCACACGCTCCTACCAAAGAGGCTGAAGACCCCATCAAAGAGGACTTTTATGACCTCTTGCACAACGCCTACGAAGCTTGACCGAAGTACGATGTTAAAATCGTACTTGGGGACTTCAATGCCAAAATGATTGCTCCGCAAACGAATCCACACAGCAACCTGTCGATCTCCGGATGGTTGAACCGCAAACCAAATCGATCATGTGCTCATTGAAGCAAGACATGCGTTAAACATTCTGGATGTGCGAACATTGAGGAGGGCAAACATCGGCTCTGACCATTACCTAGTGAAAGCAAGACTCAGAGACGGACTTTCCAATGTTAGAAAGCTACATCACCCCGACAAGCGGAAGTTCAATATTGAGAGCCTGAGCACCTCAGAGATCGCCATAGACTATAGAGAGCCACTAAGCGGATCACTCGCAAGTATGCCTATGTCAGACACAAACGCTAACAATACGTACCTCCGTTGCCGCTCAGCCTACAAAGAAGCAGGTACGTGTTACCACCGACACGAAACCCTTGGTATGATAGCGAGAGTGAGCAGAAAAAGCGGGCGACCGACGACGAGGCCTTCCAAAAGATGCTGCAAAGGAGAAAACGAGCAGGGCGCGAGGAATACCGAGCTAAAAGGAAGGAGGAAAAAAGACACTGCGGCGAAAAAAGAGAATATTAGCAGCCTCCCAGCTCAAGGATATCAAAGAATCCAGGGACAAACCTTTTACAAAAAAGGCAAAAGGCTCGCAGCGGGCTTTAAAAACGACACGTAGGCTCTTCGAAATTGCGAGAGCAATCTTGTTACCGACCCGCAGGAAATAGTGGATGTATTCAAGCAGCATTTTCAGCAGCTGCTTAACGAGTATGACCAAGAGAGAGTGTTAGAGACTGAGGAAATCTCAACTCCAGCTGCTGAAATAGGCCTTCCACCATCGAAGAAGTCGGCACAGGTATTCAAAAGCTGAAGAACAACAAGGCCGCAGGCTCAGATGACTTGTTCTGGTAGGGAGCATGCACCAGATCGTCTGTAGAATTTGGGAAGATGAAAGCATGACAGACGACTGAAATATTAGCAAGAACTATAGGGGTATATCCCTGCTTAATGTCGCATATAAGATCCTGTCCAGCATACTGTGTGAAAGTCTTAAGCCCTTTTGCACCGCACTAATCGGCAGCTACCAATGCGGCTTCCGGCCGGAAATCGACTATATACCCAATATTCACACTTCGTCATATATTGGAAAACGCCATCGAGTGTTAAATCGATACGATGGCCGAAATCGGGATCCCAGGAAAACTGATCAAGCTGTGTCGCGCCACGTTAAAAATACGCGGATTTCGGCTGTCGTGTGACTTATTCAATTTGGTGCTGGAGCAGATAGTGCGACGCGTCGACGGGCAGGCGTCAACAGGGAAGGCACTATATTCTACAAAACGGTCCAGCTGCTAGGATACGCGGATGATATTGATATCATCGCACGGTCTTAGTGTGACGTTGTAGAAGCTTTCTTACGATTGAGGAACAGGCGAAACGAGTTGTTCTTAAAGTAAACAAGGATAAGCCAAAGTACATGCTATCAAGCAAAAACCGATCCGTCGCATAACACCTGGGACAAATATAACGATTGACAGCTATCATTTCGAGGTGGTTAAGATGTTTGTCTACCTCGGGTCTTACATAAACTACACAAACGACACCACAGTGAAGATCCGGCATAGAATAGCCCTTGGCAACCGCTGCTACTCACTCGTAGAACCAAAGTCAATCTTTACAAAACGCTTATACTGTCAGTCTTGCTGTACGGAGCCGAAAACTGGACGATAAGTGGGACGGTGGAGCTGATTTTGACTTCTTTCGGAAGAAAAATTCTGCGCCGGATATTTAGTCCTGTCTGTGAGGAAGGTGAATGGAGAAGAAGACATAACCGCGAACTCTACGAGCTGTACAAAGGTGTGGATATAGTCCGGAAGGCAGAGAGCCATCGACTACGCTGGCTCGGCCATATCGAGCGCATGAACACCAACGGTCTAGCTAAGAGGATCTTCGACTCCGAGCCTCCTGGATCGAGAAGAAGAGGAAGACCGAACCTCCGGCATAAAACTAAATAATCGCGGATGTAAGACAACGTGGTCTTGATAACTTGAAGCAGCGTGCCGTCAGACCCTCCAAGGATTGCAGGCCTGATAAGTAAGTAAGTAAGTTTAGCTATTCTTCTTCCTTGGTGGCGTTACAGCCCATGAAGGACCAGAGCCAAGCTTCTCTCACCCATGTTGTGTGTGATTTACATTCGATGGCGTTGGTGTTATCGGGATCCGAACTCGCTCATCGTGCGCCAGAGTCCAACACACTAACCACTGCGCCACGGCGCCCTCAAGCTTAGCTATTTTGATGCTTATTCCTTAAAGTGATGCTCATCAACAATATGCAGCTGGACTAGAGCTTCCATTATACTTACACATTTACACACATATGCATCCGAATGGATACATGATTGAATAGAGTGATGGACAATCATATGACTCGGCTCGAATTTACTTCACAGAATTCAGCTTTTTCTTAGTATCTCCCTAAGATCAATACAAACAACGATCTTCAGTCGTAAGTAACCATCTCTCCACTGTACATCTCCTCGTCTTGGGCTTAAGTGGACTGACTGTCTTACTTGACACAGTAAACGCCAATTATGTATATGACAAGCAAACCCGGGAAGAGGACACCTACTAATATCGTTCCACAAACGAACCGCAAATGTTTTGTACAGTGGTAGTCACAGTCATTGTCGTCGTGAATCTCAAGTGCTTGAGTGCGACTTCAAATGTTAATTATATCCCGAAGTCGAATCCTATCCATCGGATTACCAGTTGTTCGCTTATCTCCGCCTTTTTCTTCTGTATCCTTGACTATTTTCGCCTCGGAATTCGAGATCACCGGCTGGAAATGAGACGAGCACGCCCGATATTCAAAGTCTTTGAATATCTTTTGTCCTTAAGACGATGATCGCGCCGTGTTAAGGTCGTTCACAAAACGGTCTGCACGACTAAGACAATAACGACGACGATGATGATGATACCACGTTGCCATGCTACCCAACGGCAATGGCATTCAATTCCAATTTTATATCAAAAGCAAAAAAACAAAAGAGGAGACCTTCGACTAATAACCATCTTCCTCCTCGAAAGACGGCTTTATCCACTTTTTTGTTTTTCTGCTTCTCCGTACAAACGAAGGAGGAATGTCTTCGTGACGGACAAAGAAAGAATGGCGGACAGCGAGAAGAACCGGACGTGCATCGTTAAAATGCAACACGAAACCAACGCCAATTGCATGCCTCATGCCTATGATCAGCTGCTGCTTCCCGTACCACCTTGGTCACTTTTTTTTCATTCAAACACAGCGAAATGAAGAAAGAAGCAAATCACGTGTTCGGGTGACTCTTGATTTATAACTTGCGTCAACGCAAGTGGCATTAGAAGTGATTTACTGATTTGCGCGCTATCGCGACAGCCCTGACAACGTAAGCGAACAACGCGAGCCGCATATGGTACTTTCCAACGTAAATAGTGCGTATGGCATTTGAAGAAGTAAGCATCAGTCCTCGTAGCTCTTGGGTTCGTAGTAGTTGTATTGCTCCTTATTCGGAAGCTGCACGATTTCCTTCTTTCCTTCGTTCCTACAATGCCTCTCTAGTCCTTAGCTCGTTGGTGTCGTTTTTGTTTTATTCACGGACCGGCTTCGGTCTATGAGTGTGGAATGCGGTTTTTGACAGAACCAAACAAATGATGGCTTGAACGCGGTAAAGCAACAATCTTCCTTCTCGGATGCGATGCTCGTACTCGCGCAGATACATTCCTCGATAATTGGTTTCAACGCGTTTGCTTGATGATGACTATGCTTTAGTTGTGCACTTGTTTGTTGCAGGGGTTGTTAGTCGTTAGTCGTGCGCGGATTGCGACTATTATGTCGTCACGTTCTTGGAAGATTTGGATTTTCTACACGCCAAAATGGTATGGTATAGACACAACGAGTTCTATCAACTAGAAGGAGATTCTTCTTCGACAATTGGTTTGGTTTATTGTTGTTATTGTCTCGAGTGTCTTTTAGAATCGAAGAAGTGGTTCGAGGAATGCGGAAGATCGTTTGATGCTGTACGACCTTTGAGTTTTTGGTTTCATAAAACTTTGTAGACTTAACATTCTGGTTGATTTGCTGGTCTATACATTTCATTTCCCATTTAATCAGAAGTAGGGTAGAGAGCACCGTGGCGCAGTGGTTAGTGTGTTGGCCTCTGACGCCAATGACACGGGATCGAATCCCGACACAGCCATGTCATCGAACGTGTTTTTCACGGTGTTTCTCCTCAGCGGGGTTCTGACAAAACCCCCTGTAGTAAAATTGCCATGAAAAGCTTCTCGAAATTCGCCGTTCGGAACCGGCAATAAACTGTAGGTCCCTTTCACCTATGGGAAAATAAAATCACACACAACATGGGTGATTGAGAGAAGCTCGGCTCAGGTTCTTCATGGACTGTAACGCCAACATACATACATACATACAGAGTAGAGTAAGAATACAAAGTTATGACGTCGGAAAGCTACTATCGCCAGAAACCGATCGCGTCTCCCTTAAGCTCTCCAATACACCTGAATCCTCCACACTATCAATAGAACAGCAGTGGAGCCTTTGCAAACAAGCCCTGAAAAGCTCTGCATCCGAAGTTTTGGGTTTCAAGGCTCCACCACGAAGAAACACCTGGTTCGATGACGAGTGCAGGAGGATTTATAAAGCGAAGCAGGATGCATATAAGGCCTCGCTGCATAAAAGAACAAGAGCAGCTCGTGAGCTCTACGAGTTAAAAAGCAGGAAGGAGCGTGACGTTCGAAAGTTTTATCAACAGATAAAGCGAACATGCCAAGGTTATAAAGCTAGAATGGAAGCCTGCAGGGATGAGAACGGACACCTTGTAGTAGAACCGCAGTCGATGCAGAGAATATGGAAAGACCACTTCTGCAAACTGTACAACGGCGATGACAGTCAATATACCGCTGTTAGGCAGAATGATCCATTTCTAATCGACGGAGAGCGCAGAGAATTCTGTCCCCCTGACCTCGACGAAGTTAAGATTGCCATATCGAAGCTCAAGTCGAATAAAGCTGCTGGCGCAGACGGACTGTCTGCTGAGCTCTTCAAGGCAGCTGGGGATGACCTGGTTGGGAGCATGCACCAGCTCATCCGTAAGATATGGTTAGAGGAAAGCATGCCCGAGGAATGGAGTCTCAGCATCGTATGCCCGATGAACAAGAAAGGAAACCCCTCTGATTGCCCCAACTATAGAGGAATAAGTCTCCTTAACATCGCCTACAAAATCTTCTCTGCCGTTTTGTGTGAACGCCTGAAGCCTTTTGTAAATAAGCTGATAGGTCCTTATCAGTGCGGATTCAGGCCAGGGAAGTCCACCATCGACCAAATCTTCACACTACGGCGCTTCAGTTCAGGGTGAACCAGGGCCTCAACCAACAAGCCTCTCCAGCCGGCTCGATCTTCGGCCAGCCGCTTCCAGTGCCGAACGCCCAGTTGGTTGAGGTCCCCTTCCACCTGTGCGCGCCACCTTAAATGCGGTCGTCCTCTGCTGCGTCGTCCCTCGGGGTTGGAGTCGAAAACTCTTCGGGCCAGAGCGTTGATGTCCATTTGCTCTACATGGACTAGCCATCTTAGGCCGATGTCGCTGTACAGCCCGTTCTTTGTTGAATCTCCTCCTCCATTCTCCGTTTACACAAACGGGACCAAAGATTGCACGCAGAATTTTCCTCTCGAAACGTCCAAGAGCATCTTCATCCGCTTTTGACAACGTCCAAGCCTCAGCGCCGTAGAGGAAGACCGGGATGATTAAGGTTTTGTAGAGGGAAACCTTAGTTTTTCGAGAGAGGGCTCTACTACTCAATTGCCTCTTGAGCCCGAAGAAGCAGCGATTGGCAAGAGTTATTCTGCGTTTTATCTCAGCGCTGGTGTCGTTGCTGCTTTTCACTACCGAGCCAAGGTAGACGAAGTCCTTGACTACTTCAAAAATATAGCTGCCGAAGGTGACGTTCTGACCAAGACGTCGGTGTTGCGCGTCTTTCTTGGATGAGAGCATATATTTGGTCTTGTCCCCATTTACCCTTATACCCACTTTCGCCGCTTCTGCTTCAATGCTTGTGAACGCCTCATTGACGTCTCGCTTTGTTCGTCCAATAACGTCAATGTCATCTGCGTAGACAAGCAATTGTGTGGACTTGAAGTAGATCGTACCTCTTGTATTGGCCGCAGAGTCCCGCACGATATTTTCAAGAATAATGTTGAAGAAATCACATGACAGTGCGTCACCCTGTCTAAAACCTTTTTTAACATCAAAGGGGTCGGTTAGTTCACCATCGACCTTAATGGAGCAGCGAGAGTTCTCCATAGTCATCCTGCATAGTCTGACGAGCTTGGCAGGAATGTTAAAACATGACAACGCTCTGTATAGCTCGTCTCTATAAACACTGTCATACGCGGCTTTAAAGTCGACGAAAAGATGGTGCGTGTCGACCTGGAATTCATGGGTCTTCTCCAAGATCTGCCGTAGTATAAATATTTGGTCTATCGTGGATTTTCCTGGCCTGAAACCACACTGGTAGGAACCTAACAGATTGTCCACGAATGGTTTCAGGTACTTACACAGTACGGCAGAGAGGAACTTGTACGCGATGTTCAGGAGGGTTATCCCTCTGTAATCGGCGCAGTCATAGGGGTCTCCTTTCTTATGGACCGGGCAAACGATACTGAGATTCCATTCATCGAGCATGCGTTCTTCCGACCATATCTTGCAGATGAGTTGTTACATGTTCCTAACCAGCTCATCGCCAGCTGCTTTAAACAGCTCCGCGGGGAGTCCGTCTGCTTTATAAGACTTAAGTTTCGATATCGCTATCTTAACATCGTCCAGGTCGGGTGGACGGGATTCTCCTTCGTCTTCGTCCATTGTGAATGGTTCGCTCTGCCTGACGGCGGCATTTTGACTATCATCGCCGTTATACAGTCTGCAGAAGTGGTCCTTCCACAATCTCAGCATCGACTGTGACTCCACTACTAGTTGTCCGTGCTCATCCCTGCAGGCGAAACCGAGTATATCTGAGGCGGCCTCTCTAATGGCTTTCTGACAACGACTCCATTGCTGTTCTATGGTTTCTGCAAATTGCATCGGGACCTGAGAGAGCTCAAGTCTCCCTGATCGGCGAAGGTCCTGGCGGTCTCCTGCAATTGCAGCTTTCCGACGTTAAATTTTGGTGTTCTTACTCGACTCCGTTGGTTCCGAGAAATTCGCATCCGTACCTTGACTGCAACAAGGTAATGATCCGAGTCGATGTTGGCTCCGCGAAAGGTTCGGACATCTAGGATGCTGGAGGAGTGTCTGCCATCGATGGCAATATGATCAATTTGGTTGGTTGTCGATTGATCGAAAGACCGCCAGGTCCCCTTATGGATGTTGAGGTGTGGGAATCGTGTACTTGCTACTACCAGGTTATGTCCCGCCATAAAGTTCACTAGCCTTAGTCCGTTTTCTGACTTGGTGTTGTGTCGGCTGTGCTTTCCAATGACCCGTTCAAAGATAGCTTCCTTACCCAGCTTCGCATTGAAATCTCCTAGAACGATTTTGGTGTCATAGCTGGGACATTGCGCATGCGTTCTGCCCAGGAGATCATAGAAGTCATCTTTATGTCGGTCATCTTTCTCCTCTGTGGGGGCGTGGATACATAGTAAGCTTATATTGCCGAGATTGGCCTTGATGCGGATAGTTATGAGGCGTTCGCTTACATATTGGAAGCTTAAGACTTTTTTCCTGAGTCTGCCTCGAACAACAAATCGTTGTCTATTTTCTCTGTAGCAGTTTCCGTAGTAGATATCACAGTTTTTCATCCGCTTTTTGCCTGGCCCATCCCATCGCACTTCTTGGAGCGCGGTAATGTCTGCCTTATAGCAGTCCAAAGAGTTGACCAGTTGTTCGGCTGTACCTGGTCTGTTGAGGGACCTAACGTTCCAGGTGCAGAACCGAAATTCGTTTCCTTTTTGACGTTTGCGGGGGTCGTCAACATGTAATCCGTCCGTATCCGAGGCTATCGGTTGTCTCTGAACAAATTTTTTGTTTTAAGCGATATCTATCTATATGTATCTAATATGAGCATTTACGTACATATCTATATAAGTATGTACTGAGAATGAACAAACAAACAAAAAATTTAAAAACAAAAAGCAATTTACCTGTTGACTTTCAAAGCCATTTGATTACTATTTGTAAAGGTGATGTTGCATCAGAGGTCATCAGCAATGAAAGCAAAAAAAATAAAAACAAAAACTCGGCTGAACCTCGAACTTGACAACACTAACCACTATACTCTATCGTACTCAACACTGGCGACAAAGTCACATGCAAATCAGAGAATGCTTGCCAACTGTCATTCGAACTGACATACAACCACGAATGTTTCCCCCAGTGAACGTCCGAATAAATCATAAAAAAAAAACAGCGAATCTCAAAAACGTTTGAACGTTACTCTCAGATACTCGCACACTACAACTTATATCCAGAGGTCACTTCCAACGACAAGTGCTAGACGTTGACGATGACCGCGTAAGCGACATTCAAGCCTGCAACTAGCACAGCAGTGGTCGTTATCTGAACAGATATCTCCTGCACGTGACATGTGACAAACACATATCGTGACGCGACGGCTACTGCCCAACAGGTACATTCAGCACATGAACGATAGTCGATAGTTAACGATTGAGATACAACTGCGAATTTTCGATTTGTTTATTAGATAGATTGCCAAATACAACTTTTGGATTTTATTGAATTTCTTTTATCTTTCTTTTTTCATTGCTTCTCTGCCACATTTCGAATTCAGAATCGCGACTTGTGATTATGACCGTGCGCGGGAACGACGACGCGATCGTTTAATGTTAATTATCGTGTTTCGCGTTAATTTTGTTTCCGACGTTCACAATCGTATTTGCCGTTGATTGATGGCAATGGATACGCTTGGCTATGAAGCGCATTGATTGGTTGGCTTTATTGTTTTTTCGACACCTTTTCAGGAGATAAATGGGCTACCTGGGTGGGTAATGGGCTGATGGGATGACTGCAGGTGGGTAATGCTATATCCATTCGTTGGGGGGAATTGGATAATAAGGTTATTCGGAAGTCGATGCGATACGTGCGAATAGTTCGCGAATCCTTATTTAAAGCAATTAATAGGCGATTAGCGGTGAATAAGGATTAATGCAATGCCTGACGAACAAACAAGATACACCTGCTGCGGGCTTAATATGGGTAAGATGGCCATCGTGTACCGGGAATGGATTAAAACGCAATAAGATTAGAAAACTATTGACGTATGGAGGACACTGAAATCTATCCAAAGTGGGAATAAAATGAGGAGCGGCTTCAAGTTACATTATGCGACATTTAAGACCAAGGCCCGAAGGTATAATCATAACCAGCTTCCTATGGTCCTTATCAGATACGTGTCCAAAAATTAACCAACCAACAATCCCATGTAGACAAAGAACAAATGCATCTATAGCATTACAGCCATCATCATCGTCATCGCAGTCAATGTTCTACAGAAATCCTACATTCGTTGCCAACATCCGGTGGATTGTTTACTCCAAACAACGCACTGCTCACCCTCAGGCCTCTGATTACATTCATAACAAAACTTTCCACACAAAGTCCAATGGCAACGACGACAGCAAATGCAGCAGAGCAGAAGCAACAACAACAACTGCAGTAAACGGCCGCTGGGCATTGCCACCATGCGTGCTCTCAGTGTGAGCAAGTTGCACTCGCATTCCTCATAGATCTGCCACATATGTACAGCAATGACTTCCTCCCCTCCCCGCACTCTCTACCGGTCGCCTATCAAACCCCCACTCGATCGATTTTATTTTCTTTCATTAAAATTGAAACCTCCTTTTCGTGGTGTGGCTGTTGCCTTTTGCATCATCCTTCCTTCTGCCTTCTGCCTATTTATGCAAAAAAAAACAAAAAACAGCAAAAAATCTAACCAAATGAGCAGAGAATCTGAGTCTCCACGAAGTGTACTATGTGCGTGCCATCAATTACTGTGGTATGCAGAGCCTCAATTAGCCATTCGGCTTATGCTGCTTCTGTTGCGAATGACGACAATTGCAAAGGCACAGACACGACCATGAAGCACGGTGCTCGGGTACTCGTTGCATGATGACCAAGCCGTGGACGCACTTTGTTGTAAACATATACGGGTACCGAGGTGGTATGTCTGGAAAGCTTGTTCCGAACGCCAAACATCCAATGCCAATGAACGACACCCAGCTCAACGTATGAAGCCACATACCTATAGTCAAGGTATGCAACAGGATTTCAATAGAGTGCAGCAAAGGACCTTGTTCGAGTGCAATTCATCAATTGCGCGAAATTGAAATTCGCGGAAAACGAAAGTGTCACTTGTAACCATACCACACCTCGTGATTAACGGTATAGTAATTCGATCGATTGCCAATCGCAAGATATTTAATACCCACTATCGCAACCTAGTGAAATAAAATGAAAAACTGCTATTCGACTGTATCAAATTACAGTGCTTCACTGATCTAGGAATTTGTTTGCAACACCTATCTCGATCGGGATAGCCATCTGGATATTACAAAAAAGAAAAAAACCAACAAGACTAGTCGATAAACGATCTTGACCTCATGTCCAACAGCACTAATAATAGAATACCAATGAGACCGAGTGCTACTTGGTTTTTTTCTTTTTCTTAAAGTTCTTTGCGCTGATCAGCGCGTCATCGACACTCCTGTAGAACGACATCATTTCCATAAGCCTATGGTCTATGACTAAGGTCTAAAGGTTCTCAAAATAGCTCAACTTGCTGTGGATCAATGAAGTACCTTATTCATTAACACATCTATACTGCGATCCAGGAAATACGCTTTATAGGAAACGGTATAATCGCGACTTCTATTACAGCTGACACAAAAGATTGCACATGTTGGGGTGCGGATTTGTCGTGGGAAAGCGGTTAAGGTCGTCACGCAGGTTCAAGAGTTTTATACTCTTACATATAATGCTTATCACACAACCTGAACGGAGTGCAGTGGTTTGGGTCGTAGTTGTTCGTTCACTACTCTCCAGGGGTGGTTGTCCTAGATAGGAGGAGAGGAACTGACCGAATTTTCACGTTGGTTGTAGTTCTCAGCAACTGTTCCATGCACTTATACAGCCTTATTATGAACAAAATTTCCCCCGAACTTTTTCTCTTATCGGGAAACCTGGTATTGTGAGCAATGTTCGAAAGGAAAAGGAAAAAGTTCTCCCTATTGTGAATCATTTTCCGATGGAAATTCTAACAAAATTTGCCTCGAAATTTTTCCCTGTCATTTTTCTAGGGAAAACAAAGAACAAGGGAAGGAAAAGCAAGAAAATGTAAGTATCTCTGAAAAGGTCAGGATAATTTCTATCCAGATCAATCTACACCATTGAAAGGCTGCTACTGCTCTTTTCAGGAGTAGAATTGCATGCAGTAGTACAAATCACATTGTATTCCACACCCAGAACCGTGGATGTGGAATAAATGCCTATGTGGCGTATATGTGATCCTACGATTCATATTGATGAGCTATCCGAAAGGCCTAGGGTCTGCCTCATCATATCGAACTCATTATTGGCAACCAAACTTGAGACACTTTTGTGGACAAGATCTGGTGGCTGCTAGAGTAAGCTACAAAACGCCCGGGGCAATAGAACACTTCGTCTGCCTACTTTTGCTACGACTCGATACTACTTCCACCACCGAAGGAAGTTTTTGAACTCGATAAAGTACTGTGAATCCAGAAAGATTGGTCTCATCTTGTGTTGCGATGCTAATGCCCAAAATACTGCTTGGGGCAGCAGCAAATGCAATACAAGAGGGGACTTTCTTTTAGACTTCGCTCTTTCGTCTGACTTTACCATTAACAATGTTGGCTCTCAACCAACGTTTGATACGACAAGACGACAGGAGGTGATTGAGCTGACCCTATCCAACGGAAATGTGAAGGACATCACTAACTGGAGAGTCTTGCCTGATACCTGATTAAGTTGTGGGATCTCTTTCTTACAAACCAGACAGAATCCGAGAAAGATGGACTGGGTGAGGTTTAGAGGGAAGCTTGAGAAATCCACTCATGCCCTACCTAAACTTAGAATGAATCAACTGGTAGAGAACGCTGAAAAGCATGAAGAGACTGACAGAGATACACGTGCCCAAAGTTGTGCTGTACAAAACAACAAGTGTGGGGAAAGCAGGGTCTAGGGGTGTTACAGCATGTAACTCGCGCTTGAAAGGAAAGAGTACGCGCTGGGCTTTTTCGTCGATATTTAGAGAGCTTTTGATAACGTTACTTTCGACAGCATGTCAGGCGGGACGGCGTAGATGAAGCACTGCTCTTTCGGATCAAAGCAATGCTTGTGCACAAGCCATTGATCGTTGGTGCAGGTCTCGAAAATTGTGTTAAATCTAGCGTAAACAAGGGCTGCCCGCAAGGCGGCGTCCTGTATCCACTTTTACGGTGCATGGTGGTCGACTCTCTGCTTGATGCTCTCAGTGCCTCTGGAATCTATGTCCGGGCCTTTGCGGATGATGTCGCCTCTTAACTAGCTCCAAATTAGTGCTTGAACTAAAGTCCTTCTTGAACAGAGTCGGTAGACTAAATTCATGAAGGCTTGTATGGGTTGCAGGCTACTCTGGGATGCCAGGAAATGAGATATCTGATGAACTCGCCAGAATGGGTTCAGAGGAGAGCTTCTCAAGACCTGAACCCGCTCTAGGTCTGTCTACCTGCGTCCACGGTCAATTCCCACATTAACGACTGGGTGTTTAATACAAACAACCGTAGATGGAGGAGTTGTCCAGGATGCAGGATGACAAAGCGCGTATGCCCTGATGTCTGCAAGAAATCCGCAACATTCCTCCTGTCTTTAACTGCAGAAGACTTGTGTGTCTTTCGACTGCAGAAGACTTGTGGGAATCATTACGGGCCATTACACTTTGCTAAGCATCTGCGTGCTTGGCATAAGACAGACGCCTATCTGTGCTGCATGTTGTGAGGAGAATGACACCGCTGAGCATTTTCTCTGAGACTGTCCCGCCTTTGCTCGCACACGGTAACGCACCCTTGTGGCCGACGTGGTGCGTGCCGAATCTCTTAGCTCACTGAAGCTCCTTCTCATTTTTCTCCGGCAAACGGGAATAATACAGTAATGTAAGGTGCCTAGAGTACAATGGACCAGTGTTGTCTGAGTGCTCAACACTTTTACAAAAAAAAAAAAAAAAACTTTCGAATTGAATTTCGAACTCAGTTTGGGGAAATAATTCCGATGGAAATTGGCAATAGGGGGAACTATTTCCCTAGAAGGAAAAAAAAACGGGGAAACAACAAGTTCCCTCGGAATTCATGATAAGCCTGATAGTGTTGTTATATTAAAATTGCAGAGTGGGAATTTAAAGTGAATTTTTCTGTATAGGAATTGTTTTTTCTGGGCTATGGAACCGATTTGAACTACAGACGGTCGGTGATGTTTACCACTGCACTACGGCCACCCCCAACCTATAAGTGATCGCCTGGCTGTGATCCGCTGCAAAGACAAATTTTACAACACCAGCCTGAAGACCCCATCAAAGAGAACTTCTATGATCTCTTGGACAACGCCTACGGAGCTTGTCCGGAATACGACGGGTAAATTGTATTCGGGGACTTCAATGCCAAAATCGGTAAGAAGAAAACCTTCGACGGAGGGATCGAAAAACTCAGTCGCCACGATGCAACAACAGATAACGGCTTCCAACTCACGGAATTTGCGACAGCTCGTAATGCGGTGATAAGAGCACGTGATTTCCCCGCAAGGAAATCGTCCATTTCCTCGTCGCAGCAAGACTCAGAGCTCGACTGTTCAGTGTCAGAAAGCTGCACCAGCCCACCATGCGGAGGTTTGACATTGGAAGCCTGACCACACCGAAGGTTACCAGAGTCTACAGGGAGTAACTGAGCGAAAGGCTCTCCGGTATGCCTACGTCTAGCTGCTAGGATACGCGGATGATAGTGACATCATCGCGCAGTCTCAGCGTGACGCTGTTCACGGCGATTGGAGAACATGCGAAACGAGTTGTCGTAAAGTCAACGAGGATTAGGCAAATTACATGCTGTCAAGCCAAAACCGATCCGTCGCTCAACACCTGAGATAAAATATAACGATTGACAGCTATAATATCGAGGTGGTGTAGGAGTTTTTCTACCTCGGGGCAAACGTGAACTCCACAAACGAAACCACAATGAAGATCCGACATAGAAAAGCCCTTTGCAACCGCTGCTACTTCGGGTTTTTCAAACAACTTGGATCAAAACTCCTCACTTGAAGAACCAACGCTAATACCGCCAGTCTTGCTGTATGGAGCCGAAAACTGGACGATAAGCAGGATGGCAGAGCTGATTTTTGATTATTTTAAATGAAAAATTCTGCGCCGAATATTTGGTCTGTGTCTGTCAGGTAGGTGAATGGAGGAGGAGACATAACCGCGAACTCTACGAGCTCTAGAAAGACGTGGATATAGCCTGGAAGGCAAAAATCTGTCGACTACATTGGCTCGGTCAAATCAAGCGCATGAACACCAACGCTCCAGCTAAGAGGGTCTTCGACTCCGAGTCTCTTTGTTCAAGAAGAGGAGGAAGACCGAACCTCCGGTATAAAGACCAAGTAATCGCGGGTGTAAGACATCTTGGTATTGATAACTGGAAGCAGCGTGCTCGGGACTGTCAAGGATGAAAGGCAGCTATAGCTCAGGCTCAGATCGTAGGTAAGTAAATATACCAACGTCTGGATTAAAACAATATTCAGAACAGACCGGGGCAATGTGGTTGCAGTTTATAGATAGGATCAACATGAGATAGAATAGATAATTCTCCCTCACCAACAATTTTGTGAGTATCTTTTGCTTTCCACGAAAGTATAGACTCATTTAAAACATACCCAATGGACCAGATGAACTTTAGGGCACTGTGAGTCGTATGTTTAAATAGGTTCCACATACATACATTCTACATATAGCCCTAACTGAAAACTTATTAGAAGAGCTAGACCGAAACGTGTTTTCCTCCATACGTTCTACATGCGATAACACTGTCACTCAATCACCAACAGTCGACGACATTTGATAGACAGTCTCGTCTGAGGTAAGCTCCAACATAAAATCTTCCATCCGCATGAGATGACAAATGCCAAACATACGTCGTTTGGTACACGTCCGCAAACAAGCTCATTACATCCAACTCCACTACACTATCAGAGTTTTCATTCTCACACTCTCTCTCTCTCTCTCTCCCATTCGCCTGAAAATTTCTTGTATCATCATGGTGCAGGCAATACGGGCGAGTTTCCCGTGCATGTGACCAGTTGTCGACGTGTCGTCCAACTCACCCTGTAAAAGTTGAAAATTTTCCACTCAAAACTGTCGACAAATCATCATCAGCATCAAGTAGAACAATGTCGTTAGATGCATGTAATCTGTAGTCTCATGCAACCACCTACGAGCCCATCACCGGCCTACAATTGAACACACCGAACGACTTGGAACGCACAAATTGTCACACAAACGACAGTAGAGCAGACAGATTTGAATAGAAACAAATCCGGATACGTACCGAATTGAATCGGTTCGAGCTGACCTTATCAGTTGGCTGTGTATGAACGCCCACTCCATCCGTCCCCCGATGTCCATACGTCTATCTCGCTTTTAAAGTAGATTATTATAAACAAATAACAATAATAATAAAAAAAAAAAATAAAACCTCACAGTTGCGGTAACATTATCGCGTGGATACGAGCTGGAACGTAAAGTAGACAAACAGACACTCAAGGCACTCGCATCTACAACCTAGCCGGATGGATTGACTCAATCTTATCACCGTCGTCGCATGCTGCGTAGTATCTTTATGCTTGTTACAGCATAATTTGATATTTACATACAAGCTCTGACAGTAGATAGAACGACCTTGCTGGAAGGTAAGGCGGTTTTTCCCACTTATGTCATGGATGATGAACGACCTTTGCCGCTCGTTGGTGCTGTGGAACTGTGCTTTCATTCAGGACTTTTTAGATCTTAAAATGCTTTCCGACTGATTAACGTGGGGATTCCCAAGGTTTGCATACTTCACTAATCATATGCTGTGCTATCGTGGCTGTGACTGCGATCACCCTCGACTGAAACGATCAGCACTCACTAGTGATTTCAGTGGTTAAGGAGGAAAAGTTGAGTAAATTCCTATCAGAAGGACTGCTCATAGTGATAATGTCTAGTAGCAGAGTAAGGATTTGTCTCCAAATAACTTTATTTGTCAGATGATTAGAATTAAAAGTCGCACGGGAGGGAGGGAGCGAGCAAACAGAGCAAAGAAGTTGATCGCGCTTAACATGGCAAACGTCAGCTTCGATCTCTGTCCCTGCTCAATCCAAGTTGACACAAAGCCTCCGCGTTGGGGGTTGTGCTTAGGGGTAACATCCCTATCACGTAAAAACCTACTTGTTCCGAAACGACAACAAGCCTCGGATATGGACGGATACAAAGCTGACGACCCCTGCAAACGACCAACGGACTTGAGAGTCTGCACCTGGAATGTGAGGTCCCTTAACAGACCGGGTGCAGGTGATGAATTGGAGCAAACCCTCAACTGCTATAAAGCAGATATAACCGCACTCCAAGAAATGCGATGGGATGGACGAGGCAAAAAACGGATGAAAAACTGCGACATCTACTACGGGAACTGCTAACAGCGCCTATTCGGGTGCGGATTCGTTATTAGAGGAAGACTCAGACAAAAAGTCTTAAGCTTCCGAGATGTAAGCGAACGCCTCATAACAATCCGCATCAAAGCTAAATTTGGAAACATTAGCTTAATATGCGCTCACGCCCCAACGGAAGAAAAGGACGATCGACTCAAAGAAGAATTCTACGATCTCCTAGACAGAACATATGCCCAATGTCCCAGCTACGACACAAAAATAGTCCTAGGAGATTTTAATGCAAAACTGGGCAAGGAGGACATATTTGAGTCGATCATAGGAAAGCATAGCCTCCATAACACCACATCCGACAACGGATTTACCTTCCGAGGGGCCAACATCGACTCGGACCACTACCTTGTTGTAGCCAAGGTACGAATGAGGATATCTTTGCCGATCGTGTCTCCTCAAAGCTCATTCAAAATCCGCCCACAGCAGCACAAACAATAGAGCAGGAATGGGCTCATTGCCAGAGCGCCGTCAGAGATGCTGCCTCAGAGGTGCTGGGTTTCAAACAGCCACCACCTAGAAACCCCTAGTTCGATGAACAATGCGAACAAGCCCATGCAGCAAAACAAGAGGCATATAAGGCCGTGCTGCAATGACGGACGAGAGCTGCTCGCGAAATCTATGAACAGAAGAGAAGAGAGGAACACACTCTTTTCAGAAGAAAGAAGAGAGAGCACGGAAAGCGTGAGATCGAGGAGATGGAGAGATGCTTCTGCAGGAATGACGCCCGTAAATTTTACAACAAGGTAAAACGAACATGCCATGGCTACAAAGCCAGAGTGGCGGCCTGCAGGGATGAAAATGGAGAACTGGTAGTAGAGTCGCAGTCGATGCTGAGGATTTGGAAAGACCACTTCTGCAGACTGTATAACGGCGATGATAGACAAGATACCGCTTTCAGGCAGAACGAGCCATTCGCAATGGACCACGAAGTAACAGAATTCAGTCCACCCGACCTAGATGAAGTCAAAATAGCGATATCAAGACTTAAGTCTAATAAAGCCGCTGGCGCAGACGGTCTGTCTGCTGAGCTTTTTAAGGCGGCTGGAGATGAGCTGGTAAGGTGCATGCACCATCTCATCTGCAAGGTATGGTCGGAGGAAAGCATGTCCGACGAATGGAATCTCAGCATCGTTTGCCCGGTCCATAAGAAAGGAGACCCCTGTAACTGCGCCAACTATAGGGGAATAAGTCTCCTTAACATCGCATATAAGATCTTCTCTGCCGCATTGTGTGAACGCTTGAAACCGCTTGTGGATAACCTGATCGGCTCTTATCAGTGTGGTTTCAGGCCAGGTAAATCCACAATAGACCAAATATTTACGCTGCGGCAGATCTTGGAGAAGACCCAGGAATACAAAATCGACACTCACCACCTCTTCGTCGATTTCAAGGCCGCGTATGACAGCGTATATAGAGACGAGCTGTACAAGGCCATGTCTAGTTTTAACATCTCTGTCAAACTCGTCCGACTCGTTCTCCATGACAATGGAGAATTCTCGCTGCTCCATTAAGGTCGGTAATGAGCAAACCGAGACCTTTGATGTTAAAAAAGGATTTAGGCAGGGCGACGCGCTGTCGTGCAACTTTTTCAACATCGTGCTTGAAAAGATCGTGCAAGAGTCACTGGCCAACACAAGAGGTACGATTTATTTCAAGTCTACGCAATATTGACGTAATTGGACGAAAACAGCAAGACGTCAATGAGGCTTTCGTGAGCATTGAGGTAGAAGCGGCTAAGATGGGTCTCAAGGTTAATGAGAGTAAAACCAAATATCTGCTTTAATCTAAAAGAGACGGACAACACCGACGTATTGGCCAGAACGTCACCATGGGCGGATACAACTTTGAAGTGGTCAAGGAATTCGTCTACCTTGGCTCACTGATGACCAGCGACAACAACACCAGCGCTGAGATAAAACGCAGAATCACTCTTGCCAACCGCTGTTTCTATGGGCTCAAGAGGCAATTGAGAAGTAGAGCCCTCTCTCGGAAAACCAAGGTGGCACTATATAAGACCTTGATCATCCCAGTCCTCCTTTACGGCGCAGAGGCTTCGACCTTAACAAAAGCGGATGAAGATGCCCTTGGTCGTTTCGAGAGGAAAATTCTGCGCACTATCTACGGTCCCGTTTGTTCAAACGGTGTATGGAGGAGAAGATATAACGAAGAACTGTACGGGTTGTACAGCGACATCGGCCTGGTACGACGTCTACGGATACAGCGTCTAGGGTGGCTAGGCCATGTAGAGCGCATGGAAGATACAGCTCCGACCCGAAAAGTCTTCGAATCCACTCCGGAAGGAAGACGCGGCAGAGGACGGCCGCCTCAGCGGGGGCGCACGCAGGTGGAAGGGGACCTCAACCAACTGGGCGTGCGGCACTGGAAACAGCTGGCCAAAGACCGTGCCGGCTGGAGACGCTTGTTGGTTGAGGCCCAGGTTCACCACGGACTGTAGCGCCACCTAAGTAAGTAGTAAGTAAGTAAGTAAATTGGGCCTGCACCCGGACAAAAATCAACTGACCCAGGAGCTGAAGGTAATGACGTGTGTTTGTTGAATGGGCTCTGGATCAGTTGGAAACTGATCCTAATTTTCATCGAAAAATCATCTTCAGCGATGAGGCCCATTTCTGGATGAATGGCCAAGTCAACAAACGAAATTGTTGAATTTGGGCCCTTGAGAACGACGTTGATCAGGCTATCACGGCGAGCGCTATAGGTCGATGATTACAAACTTCTTTTGGCATGAATTGGATGATATGGACACCAACGGCATGTGGTTTCAACAGGGCGGCGCTGCAAGCCACACAGCTCACGCCATATTAACAAGTCTGCACGAGCTATTCAAGGGCATGGTGCAGTGGTTAACATCATCGACCGTAGAGCGGAAGGTCTATAGTTCAAATTCGTTTCATAGAAATTCATCCTCTGCGTATGCACTATTAACACCAAAAGTGTATGAACGAATTACTGAAACTTATAACCAAAGCGAAATTTGGTCGGCTCTCGTCCTATGTATCTAGGACAAACCACCCCTGAGAGTAGTGAACGAACATCTACGACCGAGAACCACTGCACCCGGTCAGGTTGTGTGTCAAAAACGTCAACCTGCGCGAAACTCTCCCTCTCCCTGTTATGTACCTTCGCTTGCACAACGTTGTAAGGCCTTAGCCTTGAGTGCGGGTGTGACTATTAATAAAAATAAAAATAAAGGCATGGTGGCGCTGTGGTTAGTGTGCTAGACTCTGACGCACGATGAGCAGGTTCGGATCCCGATAACACCAACGCCATCGAATGTTTATTTCGCGGCGTCCCTCCTCGGAGGGGTACTGGCAAAACCCTCCGTAGTATACTTGCCTTGAAAGAACTTCTTGACTCACGCCGTTCGAAATCGGCATTAAACTGTAGGTCCCTTTCACCTGTGTGAAAAAATAAATCACACACACACACGGGTGATTGAGAGAAGCTTGGCTCTGGTCCTTCATGGGCTGTAACGCCACAAAAGAAGAAGAATAGTCATCTCACGTGGAGGCGATGTGAACTTGCCACCGAGATCGTGCGATCGGTCAGATCGCTAGACTTCTCTTGTGGAGTCTTCTGCAATTGCAGGTCTATGTGAATAAGCCACAAATCACATCGGTTCTCAAAGCCTTCATAACCCCTGCCATCGGTCAAATTCAGCCTGATTTATGCGTCACAGTCATGGAAAATCCACAAGAAAGGAGACCCCTCTGATTGCGCCAACTATAGAGGAATAAGTCTCCTTAACATCGCCTACAAAATCTTTCCTGCCATTTTGTGTGAACGCCTGAAGCCTTTTGTAAATAAGCCGATCGGTCCTTATCAGTGCGGATTCAGGCCAGGGAAGTCCACCATCGACCAAATCTTCACACTACGGCAGATCCTGGAAAAAACCAATGAATTTCAAGTCGACACTCACCACCTATTTGTTGACTTCAAAGCCTCATACGACAGCATAATTAGAGACGAGCTATACAACGCTATGTCTACCTTTGACATACATACCTGCAAAACTCGTCAGACTATGCAGGATGACTTTGGAGAATGCTCGCTGCTCCATCCGAATCGGTGAACACCTTACCGATAGTTTTGATGTCAAAAAAGGATTTAGGCAGGGCGATGCGCTGTCGGGTGATTTCTTCAACATCATATTGGAAATGATTGTGCAAAAATCACTGGCCAATACAAGAGGCACAATCTATTTCAAATCCTCGCAACTCCTTGCATACGCCGACGATATTGACATAATAGGTAGATCAGAGCGAGATGTCAATGAGGCGTTTACGAGCATTGAGTTCGAGGCGGCGAAAGTTGGTCTGGCGGTAAACGAGGGTAAAACTAAATATATGCTGTCATCAAAAAAGGACGCTCACCACCGACGTCTCGGCCAGAACGTTTGTATAGGCAGATATAAGTTCGAGGTAGTTAAGGACTTCGTCTACCTTGGCTCCGCAGTGACCTGGAACAACGATATCAGTTCCGAAATCAAACGCAGAATCACTCTTGCCAATCGCTGTTTCTTTGGGCTCATGAGGCAACTGAGTAATGGAGCCCTCTTCCGAACGACAAAGTTGACTCTATATAAGACCCTTATCATCCCGGTCCTGTTGTACGGCGCAGAAGCATGGACACTATCAAAAGCGGATGAGGAGGCCCTTGGTCGGTTCGAGAGAAAGATTTTGCGCGTGATTTTTGGGCCTATAAACGCAGACGGGGGATGGAGGTGAAGATTCAACCACGAACTTTACGGGCTGTTGCAGCGACATCAGCCTAGCCAGGCGTCTACGGATTCAACGCCTAAGATGGTTGGGCCAGCGAATGGACACCACAGCTCCAGCCCGGAGAGTCTTTGAATCCAACCCCGAGGGACGAAGAAGCAGAGGACGGCCGTCCTTAAGATGGCGCACACAGGTGGAAGGGGACCTCAGCCAACTGGGTGTGCGGCAATGGAAAAGGCTAGCGAAAGATCGTGCTAGATGGAGGGGCATGTTGGTTGAGGCCCAGGTTCACCCCGAACTGTAGCGCCCACTAAGAAGAAGAAGAAGTCATGGAAAATTGGACATTTGAACGGTATTATATTTCATACCAAAATGTCGATGACATCTCACACGCACTTTGTTTTATTTAAATGTAAAGATAGGAAAGACCCTGTAGTTGAGAATTATCAGAGCAACTGTCTAAACAAGATTTTCTGTTTTTGGTGATCATTTTGCAAAATCGTCACACTTTTTGCATATTATCTCATTTCAACGGTGAGATTGTCTATCTAAATATCAACAATTTTCCATAACCTTGTCGTCGCGCCTTTTTCGCTCTGTGACTATTAGCTCCCTTCTTTCTATTGCTATTCACAGTGACACTTGTCTTATAAATCCGAAACGTAATAAAAAACGATCATCTTCCACCTCATCCGTGTGACAACAGACGAACAACAGATAAATGTCTATCAATTCCCATGCAGCCACACCAGATTCACTCCGACTAAAATTAGTTCCCCTAATCATGTACAGAATGTATCCAAACGCCATGCTTTACCTCGTTGATTATTCGAAAGAATTTGGCCCACAAATCCGAGGATACTCCCCCCTAAATCAGCCGTAAAGCTCACATTGTAGATGTCTGGATGTTAAACAAAATTTAAGAAAAAAAAAAAAAAAAAAAAAAAACAGAAAGGAAGCAGCAAAAAAGGCGTCAATGAGTCTAACCCCTCGGAATGATTTCGCATCATCATTCGATGCCGCCAAACAAGTGTCAGATGTCAAAAAGCCTGTTCACTGAACTTTGAATGAATGAAATAAAAAAATAGAAATATATAAGCAGAGCCTTACCCAATAGGTACCTGTGGGCTCAAGATACAATATCCGTAAAAGTTGGACGTGCCGAGGAGGGTGCTTCAACCGTATTGTACATCTGTCAGTTCATATATTATCATCGAATTGCGGGCCCCTCTTGTTAATTCCGTTTTGTCGCTTTTATTCGCACCAACACCTTGGTTTTAACACTCCCCATCCCCAAAAATTTACACTCACAGATGCAAACACGCGGGCAAAAAACAACAACTAAAGAGTGGAACCGCACTGTAAAGATCAAGTTTGTAGCGCCGTGGAACTGATAAGAAACGAAAAAAAAAAAAAAAAATGTAAACACAGAGCGAAAAAAAATTGTGAAAAATTTCGTTTGTCTATTTGCTCTCTCGCGTAGGCACACGCGCAAAAGATCGCTCGCGGACCGAGATCACAGCGCGATCAATGGCGAATGATTTTTCTTATAGAAAATCGGAAAATTTCAGTTTTTGATTTTGAATTTTAATTTTCTCTCTCCTCTCTTCTCTCTTTAGTTAATTTTTTTTTTTTTAATTTTTTTTGTCGATCGGAAATTGCTCAATATCGCGGCGATCAGTAAGTAGTGGTTGTGGTGGTAGTGAATCGGTGGCAGATCAGTGGAATCGGTCTCCAACACGCTTGGGAATTTATTGCAAATAAATTGACTGTATCTGTACTGCTGTTTATTTGTTGATTAAATATATTTTGTTTTTGTTTTTTGTGTTATTTTATGGTTTCTTTAATCAAACGCAAAACACTCGACTAGGCGACTAGTAGTTGTTGTTGACGTTACGATGGCAATCAGAGAAAAAAAGTAACCAACTGGCTCGACTCAGATAATGATCGCCTCGAAAATGTTGTTATTTTCATTAAATTTTTGACCCTTTTTTTTGCTGTAACTTCGTTTTTTTTTTTTTTGTTTAAATCTCTTCAACGATCACTTGATCGCAGCATGTCGATCGCACGATCAGATACATTACTTACTCACTCTTTCACCTTTGTCAGCATCCCGGTGTCCTGTTGCATATTGCACAAAACTGACAAGCAACAAAAAGTGTACGAATAAGAGTATATGTACAGCGGACTAAACAAATGATCGCGGATTTTGTCCCTCACTCTGGCACTGACGACATTCGGGCGGGCCGCCAGCAGAAAATGGAAAACATACCGAATCCAAATGAAGTGAATTAAAGCGACACAGGGGAAGATAAAATGAAATGAATGTAAAAAAAACAAAAACAACAACGATATAGAATAAGAAGAAGAGAAAAAAAAAATGAACAATGAGCGACAGCGAGCGCACGAATTAAGCGTCGAAAAGTATCTGGTAGGCGAGTGGAATTGGCGTTGATCACTGATCTGTGAAGCAACAGCAGCACTCACTCGCCATTCTGAGATTGTGATCCGGTGAGATTGTGTGCGTACACGGATGGTTGATAATAGTTTTAGTTGTGATATGTGCGAGGGGCGGTTGCCGACGCGTAATTGTAATCGGGCGGCTACAGTGCTCCACCAGATCAGCATGGGACGCAAACGCGTTTAAACAGATGGTGGCGGTACTCTTCGACGACGACGACTCTCACTCTCTATTGAGTATGAATTTGATTTTAAGTAAACCTAATAGAGACGTGAGAGAGAGAGAGAGAGAGCGGATGATGCAAGGCAGTGTTGCCACCTGTTCTTAAGAGCATTTGGATAATAAGATGATTGGTGTTAACTTTTGTGCAATCAGTTGCTTTGACCCTACATTTATTGATGACAGAAAGAAGACGATATCACTTTAAGGAGTCAAGAAGTCTGTTAGGATACGATGTCAAGATAAAAAGACTCTTTAGCGGTGAGTGAGATAAAAAAAAAAAAAAAAAAACAAAACAGGATTAGTCGGTTGGGCTACGGCCTAGTAAGCCGTAACCGTAAAAAAAAACACAAACTCCGAAACAACCACAAGCCTCGGATATAACGGACCGGATTTATGTTGACGACCCTTGCAAAAAACGAAAAAAGGACAATGATCTTCGGCTTTGTACGTGGAATGTTAGGTCCCTAAACAGGCCACGTGCAGCCGAACAACTTGCGGACGCCCTATACCGCTATAAAGCGGACATCACCGCCATCCAGGAAATGCGATGGAATGGACCGGGCATAAAGCGGATGAAAAACTGCGATATTTACTACGGCGACTGCTATAGGGAGAGAGGGCAACGATTTTTTGGATGCGGATTTGTTGTTCGAGGTGGACTAAGGCAAAAAGTCCTAAGCTTTCGGCATGTGAGCGAACGCCTCATAACAATCCGTATCAATGCTAAATCAGTTTGATCTGCGTCTACGCCCCCACGGAAGACAAGGATGACTCAGCCAAAGATGAGTTCTACGACCTCCTAGACAGAACGTATGCCCAATGTCCCAGCTATGACATCAAAATTGTACTAGGAGACTCCAATGCTAAGCTGGGTAAGGAAAGCATATTTGAACGAGTCATCGGCAAACATAGCCTACACGACACCACCTCCGATAACGGACACAGGCTGATGGATCTTGCTACGGGGCGAAATCTCCTTCTAGCCAGTACGCGCTTCCCGCACCTCGATATACACAAAGGCACGTGGCGGTCTTTTGATCAATCGACTACCAACCAGATTGATCACATCGCGATCGACGTCAGACACTCCACCACCATTCTTGATGTTCGAACTTTCCGAGGGGCTAACATCGACTCGGACCACTATCTTGTTGTAGCCATGATGCGCTTACGGATATCACGAACGCATCGGAGTAGAGTAAGAATACAAAGTTATGACGTCGGAAAGCTACTATCGCTAGAAACCGCTCGTGCTTTTACCGATCGCGCCTCCCTTAAGCTCTCCAATACACCTTAATCCTCCACGCTATCAATAGAACAGCAGTGGAGCCTTTGTAAACAAGCCCTGAAAAGCTCTGCATCTGAAGTTTTGGGTTTCAAGGCTCCACCACGAAGAAACACCTGGTTCGATGACGAGTGCAGGAGGATTCATACAGCGAAGCAGGATGCATATAAGGCCTCGCTGCATAAAAGAACAAGAGCAGCTTGTGAGCTCTACGAGTTCAAGAGAAGGGAGGAGCATAAGCTTCTTAGAAGAAAGAAGAAAGGGCACGAGAAGCGCGCGATTGAGGATTTGGAGAGGTGTTAATGCAGGCGTGACGTTCGAAAGTTTTATCAACAGATAAAGCGATCATGCCAAGGTTATAAAGCCAGAACGGAAGCCTGCAGGGATGAGAACGGACACCTAGTAGTAGAACTGCAGTCGATGCTGAGAATATGGAAAAACCACTTCTGCAGACTGTATAACGGCGATGTTAGTCAATATACCGCTGTCAGGCAGAATGATCCATTTCTAATCGACGGAGACCGCAGAGAATTCTGTCCCCCTGACCTCGACGAAGTTAAGATTGCCATATTGAAACTCAAGTCGAATAAAGCTGCTGGCGCAGACGGACTGTCTGCTGAGCTCTTCAAGGCAGCTGGGGATGACCTGGTTGGGAGCATGCACCAGCTCATCCGTAAGATATGGTTAGAGGAAAGCATACCCGAGGAATGAATCGAATGCCCGATCCACAAGAAAGGAGACCCCTATGATTGCGCCAACTATAGAGGAATAAGTCTCCTTAACATCGCCTACAAAATCTTCTCTGCCGTTTTGTGTGAACGCCTGAAGCCTTTTGTAAATAAGCTGATAGGTCCTTATCAGTGCGGATTCAGGCCAGGGAAGGCCACCATCGACCAAATCTTCACACTGCGGTAGATCCAGGAAAAAACCAATGAATTTCAAGTCGACACTCACCACCTATTTGTCGACTTCAAAGCCGCATACGACAGCGTAATTATAGACGAGCTATACAACGCTATGTCTACCTTTGACATACCTGCTAAACTCGTCAGACTATGCAGGATGACTTGAGAGAATGCTCGCTGCTCCATCCGAATCGGTGAACACCTTACCGATAGTTTTGATGTCAAAAAAGGATTTAGGCAGGGCGATGCGCTGTCGTGTGATTTCTTCAGCATCATATTGGAAATGATTGTGCAAAAATCACTGGCCAATAGAAGAGGCACAATCTATCTCAAATCCTCGCAACTCCTTGCATACGCCGACGATATTGACATAATAGGTAGATCACAGCGAGATGTCAATGAGGCGTTTACGAGCATTGAGTTCGAGGCGGCGAAAGTTGGTCTGGCGGTAAACGAGGGCAAAACTAAATATATGCTGTCATCAAAAAAGGACGCTCAACACTGACGTCTCGGCCAGAACGTTTGTATAGGCAGATATAAGTTCGAGGTAGTTAAGGACTTCGTCTACCTTGGCTCCGCAGTGACCTGGAACAACGACATCAGTTCCGAAATCAAACGCAGAATAACTCTTGCCAATCGCTGTTTCTTTAGGCTCAGGAAGCAACTGAGTAATAGAGCCCTCTCCCGAACGACTCTATATAAGACCCTTATCATCTCGGTCCTGCTGTACGAAAAAGCTTTATCTGACAACCTAAATGGTATGACTGTGATATGACGCCCACCCAATGGCTTACGTTTCAATTTCCTTGACTCCTTTTCCGCTGCCACATGACTTGGTTACCTAACCTCTCAATACAAATCGGTTGCCTTTCATCAGACCGCCAAATCACAGAATTGACTTCGTTCGTTAAAAAAGAAACCAATTAGGGCTAGATGCAGGCGTTCGACATAGAGCATGATAGTAAAGGTGAACTGAGGCGGTGGAGACCTACGGATCGTCACAAGTCTATTCATCGACCTTAGTCGCTGATAAGACTATTGTTATCTGTTCTTGGTCTTATTACCAGGCTTTGCACATTGAATTTCCTTTCTTTTTTCGTACGTGTGTCGTAATGATAAGCGAAGAAAGAGAACCCAAACAAGTCGTTAAAGAGTGTGATCACACGGGGTAATCGTCTCTTTGGGGTAGGACTAGGGTGGTAGTAGCACAATTTGGTCATCATTGGTTTAATATGTTTTTGTCTACCGTCCTTCTTAGATGGATTTTTTTGAAGTACTTAGACGTTACTGGACAAAGAGGCACACCGCATAAGCCCCCAGAATACGCCACCTGATGCGGGCATGCGCTTAAACGACATTATCACAGTCCGCAAAGTCGTCGTTATTACTTACTTTTCAGGCCAGCAACCTATGGAAGGTCTGGGCCTGAGCTAATATAGCCATCCATTCTTGGTGGTCCTGGGCACGCTACTTCCAGTCGGAAAGACCAAGTTGTCTTACGTCCGCGATCATTTGGTCTTTATAGCGATCGTCCCCCTTCTTCTCGAACCAGGAGGCTCAGATTCGAGGCAATGATAAGCTCTGCTGTCCTGCTTATCGTTAAGCTTTCGACTCCATTTAGCAGGTCTGGCAGGATAAGAGTCTTGTAGAGCATACCCTTGGTTCTTCGAAACAGAAATTTGAACCCTAGCTGTTTTGACAAGGTTGCCGAGGGTGATTCTGCGCCAGATCTCCACTATGACGACATTCGTGGAGTTTATGTTTGCCCCGAGGTATGTGAACTCCTTCACCACCTCGAAATTATAGCTGCGGATCCTTACATTCGGTTTTTCGGGACAGGAATCCGGACCCTAGTTGTTTTGACAAGGTTGCCGAGGGTGATTCTGCGCCAGATCTCGACTATGACGACATTCGTGGAGCTTATGTTTGCCCCGAGGTATGTGAACTCCTTCACCACTTCGAAATCATAGCTGCGGGTCCTTTGGTCATTCGGGACAGGAATTCGGACCCTAGCTGTTTTGACAAGTCTGCCGAGGGTGATTCTGCGCCAGATCTCTACTATGACGACATTCGTGGAGTTTATGTTTGCCCCGAGGTATGTGAACTCCTTCACCACTTCGAAATCATAGCTGCGGATCCTTTGGTCATTCGGGACAGGAATTCGGACCCTAGCTGTTTTGACAAGATTGCCGAGAGTGATTCTGCGCCAGATCTCGACTATGACGACATTCGTGGAGCTTATGTTTGCCCCGAGGTATGTGAACTCCTTCACCACTTCGAAATCATAGCTGCGGATCCTTTGGTCATTCGGGACAGGAATTCGGACCCTAGCTGTTTTGACAAGGTTGCCGAGGGTGATTCTGCGCCAGATCTCGACTATGACGACATTCGTGGAGCTTATGTTTGCCCCGAGGAATGTGAACTCCTTCACCACTTCGAAATCATAGCTGCGGGTCCTTTGGTCATTCGGGACAGGAATTCGGGCCCTAGCTGTTTTGACAAGGTTGCCGAGGGTGATTCTGCGCCAGATCTCGACTATGACGACATTCGTGGAGCTTATGTTTGCCCCGAGGTATGTGAACTCCTTCACCACTTCGAAATCATAGCTGCGGATCCTTTGGTCATTCGGGACAGGAATTCGGACCCTAGCTGTTTTGACAAGGTTGCCGAGGGTGATTCTGCGCCAGATCTCGACTATGACGACATTCGTGGAGCTTATGTTTGCCCCGAGGTATGTGAACTCCTTCACCACTTCGAAATCATAGCTGCGGATCCTTTGGTCATTCGGGACAGGAATTCGGACCATAGCTGTTTTGACAAGTCTGCCGAGGGTGGTTCTGCGCCAGACCTCGACTATGACGACATTCGTGGAGCTTATGTTTGCCCCGAGGTATGTGAACTCCTTCACCACCTCGAAATTATAGCTGCGGATCCTTACATTTGGTTTTTCGGGACAGGAATTCGGGCCCTAGCTGTTTTGACAAGGTTGCCGAGGGTGGTTCTGCGCCAGATCTTTACTATGACGACATTCGTGGAGTTTATGTTTGCCCCGAGGTATGTGAACTCCTTCACCACTTCGAAATCATAGCTGCGGATCCTTTGGTCATTCGGGACAGGAATTCGGACCCTAGCTGTTTTGACAAGGTTGCCGAGGGTGATTCTGCGCCAGATCTCGACTATGACGACATTCGTGGAGCTTATGTTTGCCCCGAGGAATGTGAACTCCTTCACCACTTCGAAATCATAGCTGCGGGTCCTTTGGTCATTCGGGACAGGAATTCGGGCCCTAGCTGTTTTGACAAGGTTGCCGAGGGTGATTCTGCGCCAGATCTCGACTATGACGACATTCGTGGAGCTTATGTTTGCCCCGAGGTATGTGAACTCCTTCACCACTTCGAAATCATAGCTGCGGATCCTTTGGTCATTCGGGACAGGAATTCGGACCCTAGTTGTTTTGACAAGTCTGCCGAGGGTGGTTCTGCGCCAGATCTTTACTATGACGACATTCGTGGAGTTTATGTTTGCCCCGAGGTATGTGAACTCCTTCACCACTTCGAAATCATAGCTGCGGATCCTTTGGTCATTCGGGACAGGAATTCGGACCCTAGCTGTTTTGACAAGGTTGCCGAGGGTGATTCTGCGCCAGACCTCGACTATGACGACATTCGTGGAGCTTATGTTTGCCCCGAGGTATGTGAACTCCTTCACCACCTCGAAATTATAGCTGCGGATCCTTACATTTGGTTTTTCGGGACAGGAATTCGGGCCCTAGCTGTTTTGACAAGGTTGCCGAGGGTGATTCTGCGCCCGACCTCTACTATAACGACATTCGTGGAGCTTATGTTTGCCCCGAGGTATGTGAACCCCTTCACCACCTCGAAATTATAGCTGCGGATCCTTACATTTTGTCCTAGGTGACGGGGTACGGACTGCTTTTTTGTTGACAGCATACGAGTATATTTCGTCTTCCCCTCATTGATGTGAAGATCAGCTCGCCTCGCCTGATTTCCAATCAGCGTAAACGCTTTCATAATGGTGAGCTGGGAACTTGCGACAATATTAATATCGTCTGCGTAGCCCAGCAATTGGACCGATTTGTGGAAGATAGTACCTTGCATATTGACGTTCCAACACGAGATTGAAGAAGTCGCATGACAGCGCATCTCCTTGCCGAAATCCGGCCCAGGTTCTGAAGCCGACCTGCACGGTGCATCGAATGTTTGTTAGCGTGATTAGACACATCCGGATCAGTTTTCCCGGGATCCCGAATTCGGCCATCGCGTTAAATAAGATTTTACGATGAATGCTGTCATATGCGACTTTAAAATCGATAAAGAGGTGGTGGGTATCGACTTGAATCACACGGGTCTTCTGTGCCGACTTCTTCGATGCTGGGTGGGAAGGCTTCTTCATCAGCTGGAGTTGTGATTTCCTCAGTCCCTAACACTTTCTCTTGGTCATGCTTGTTAAGTAGCTGCCGGAAATACTGCTTGAATACATCCACTATACCCTGCGAGTCGGAAACAAGATTATTCTCGCAATTTCGAAGAGCCTGGGTAGCCGATTTTAAAGCAGACTGCGAGCCTTTTGGCTTTTTTGTAAAACGTTTCTTATCGCGTTTTTGTCACTGTGCGCTTCGATATCCTTGAGCTAGGAGGCTGCGAAGATTCTCTTCTTTCGCCACAGCGTCTTTTTTCTTCCCTCCTTTTAGACCGGTATTACTCGCGCGCTGCTCATGTTCTCCTTGGTAGCCATCTTTTGGTATGCCTCATCGGTCGCTTGCTTTTTCTGCTCACGGGTTTCGTGTCGGTGGTGGAACGTAGCATATAGTCATTTCAGCTGCTTCCTTGATGGTTGAGTAGCAATGGAGCCACATATTGTTGACGCCTGTGTCCGACGTAGGCATACAAGCGGGTCATCCACTCAGTGCCTCGCTGTAGTCTCTGGCGATCTCTAAGGTGCTCAGGCGTCCAATGTCTGTTCTTGTGAGGAAATCCTATGCCCGTATTATTACCGTATTATTACCGTATTATGAGTTGCCGTAAAGGACGTATGTCGGAAGTCGTTGTCCGTTGTCGTATCGTGGAGACTGTGCTCTCCGACTACTCCGCCGAAGATGTTCTCCTCGAGGACAAGCTCCGTATGCGTTGCCCTGCGAAGACTTCCGTCCTTCGCCTTTTTCCCATGAAGAATCTGCAACCCAGCAAGTTCAGCGTTTTGTGTCAACTGTAACTGCGTACTTCCTGGATCGCAGTAATATCCGCCTTGTACTGCGTGAGGATTCTTTCCGGTTTATGAGCAGCTCCAGGAGGGTACAGAGTTCTGCCACTCCAGGAGCATACCCGCAAATCGTGTTTTTTATTCATGTTACTTCGTCTTCGAGTTCCGTCCGTGTATCCGAGGCATTTTCTTCTTGTTCTTAACGGGCGCTTCAGTTCGGGGTGAACCTGGGCCTCAACCAACATGCCCCTCTAACTAGCACGATCTTTTGTTAGCCTTTTCCATTACCGCACACCCAGTTGGCTGAGGTCCCCTTCCACCTGTGTGCACCATCTTAAGTGCGGCCGTCTTCTGCTTCCTCGTCCCTCGGGGTTGGACACAAAGACTCTCCGGGCTGGAGCTGTGGTGTCCATTCGCTCTACATGGCCCAGCCATCTTAGGCGTTGAATCCGTAGACGCCTGACTAGGCTCATGTCGCTGTACAGCCCGTAAAGCTCGTGGTTGAATCTTCTCCTCCATCTCCCGTCTGCCCAAAAATCACGCACAAAATCTTTCTCTCGAACCGACCAAGGGCCTCCTCATCCGCTTTTGATAGTGTCCATGCTTCTGCGTCGTACAACAGGACCGGGATGATAAGGGTCTTATATAGAGTCAACTTTGTCGTTCGGGAGAGGGCTCCATTACTCAGTTGCCTCATGAGCCCAAAGAAACAGCGATTGGCAAGAGTGATTCTGCGTTTGATTTCGGAACTGATGTCGTTGTTCCAGGTCACTGCGGAGCCAAGGTAGACGAAGTCGGCGTATGCAAGGAGTTGCGAGGATTTGAAATAGATTGTGCCTCTTGTATTGGCCAGTGATTTTTGCACAATCATTTCTAATACGATGTTGAAAAAATCACACGACAGCGCATCGCCCTGCCTAAATCCTTTTTTGGCATCAAAACATTTTTACATTTTTACATTTTAAAAGCATTTTATTAATATTTTTCCAAACAACTTATTCTAGGTAAAACGCTTAAACCTATCTTAAATATCTTATCTATCTAACGTAGCATACTGGACCTGAACGGGCACTCTAAGCTATACAGTATATGTATTTTTAATTTTGTCTTTCGACGTCTATTCTTTTTGTTGTGGAATTCGTTTATTAGTCTATTAGTATTAAGGCTAAGAAAAATTAGTTAAAAAAACTTAGCATATTATTAGTGAGTATAACCTTAAAACTAACTAAAACTACACTACATAGTAATCCTAATCTAGCCTATCCTATTTTATCTGTATGTATATACATATATGTACATGCATAGACATGTATCTATAAATATATATATACATACATACATATACATAACTTACAGCTAACCTAACTAACCTAATTAACTTACTACTACCTAATCTATATTCAGCAATTGGCCTTTTATATAACGTTTTTTTATGACGCTAGGCCCAAAGGATTCAGCGACGGAGACTGTACAAGCCACCAGAAACGTTGCGTTTGTCGAGCAACGTCTGCTCGATCCCGATCTGACATTGCCATACTGAAACGGAGTCGCCCCGGCTCACGGAGTGCTACATCCCGTTCGTAAGATAAGCTCTTTTCCACAGACCTACGGGCCACGTGGAAGATTAACGGAATTGCCGATTTGTCCTGTATCAGTTCGCGGTTGTCGTAATGTAAGAACGCTTCTGGGGGAACAAAGCCGCTAAGACGGGCTCTCTCGTGATATAACTCATTTGGGTAATAAGCGCCAGATATCAAGTTATTGGTCGAAGTCATCGCCCTTGCAACGTGACTTCGAATCAATTTGATCAAAAAGTTGTCAATCCGAATAATTTTGGCTCTATTGTATAGGACCTCGTTGGGATAGTATTTTATGTACTCGGATTCTGGTGTTCTGTGCAATGAGAGACAGGTCCTTAGACACTGTCTCTCAAACACACGAATCCTTTCCATCAGGCTTGCACTCACATTGAACCAAACGGGACATCCATAGGCGATCATGGGCCTGATTAAAGCCATGTAACAGATTATTTTGACCTTCTTATCAAGTTGGCTGCTATGAAACAGCCATCTTAACAGAGTGAAAGCTCCCCGAGCCCTGGCCAAAGCAACATCTATATGTTTATTAAAATACAGATATTGATCCAACCAGATACCGAGGTATCTGACTACATTTTGGTTCGCCAGTGGACGTCCATCCGGACCAGTGATGGAGAATTTTCGCCAGTTTTTCCTGGTATCCCTAGAGGCCCCAGACAATGGCGTTCTAAACAAAATAGTTTCCGATTTTTGGAAGTTGATTTTCAGTTTCCAGTCATTACAAAACGTTTGAATTTTTTCGAAGTCACGTTGCAAGAGAGTAACTATGACGTCAATCGTTGGACCTGTTCTATACGCGACTAGGTCGTCTGCGTATGCTATCGAGTGACGAAGCGAAGCTATCAGACCACTGACGTAAATGTTGAAAAGGATCGGCGAGTTCACCGTGCCTTGTTGTAGACCATTTTTGATATCAAATGTTTGAGAAGAAGTCACGTTGGCAATTTTCACAACGAACTTTCTTCCCATAAACATTTCATAGATCATATACAGCAGTGGTTTACTTATGCCTAGCTGGTTAAGCCTGTAGTAAAGTCCCTCTAACCATACGGTGTCGAAGGCTTTTTCCAAGTCAACCAGGCAGGCACCTGTGCATTGGTTCTTGCATCTGTTCCATTGGATATCCGACACGAGTTTCGACGCTGCATGAATAGTACCATGCCCCGCCCTGAAACCGAATTGGTTATCCGGAATGATGTCTTTGTCCTCAACCCATTTTGAAAGGGCTCTGTGAATCATCTTCTCGAATACCTTGCTGATGCTCGGAAGGAGACTTATCGAACGGAGATTTGCCGGGTTGGATGAATCTTTTCCTTTCTTGGGGATGGGCTGCACCACCGCTGTTTTCCAACGCACCGGATAATATGCATTATTCAGCGCGTTGTTAAATAGGATAGCGTATGCCTGTATAGCCATCGGTGGAAGGTGTCTAAGTACAATATTAGAGATTCCGTCGATGCCTGCGGATTTCTTCTTTCTCAGAGATTCGAAGATCGTTTGAAGCTCTACCGTCGATACAAAAGGGGGGTTAAGCCCATCGTTGGCGACGACATTGTTTGCCGTGAAATCGTCCCTGAACCTGGTGAAACCATTGTTCTCGGTTCGCCAATGTTCGATGTCATTTCGGAGATCGAAGTGGTGGAGCAGAGCCCTGTTCTCCAGGTCGTGATTCGGGCGAATGTTCTCATTCACCTTGTACACTTCCTGAAAGACAGCCCCCACTGTTGCCACTTTCTCCTGTGGATCTTCGATCACAAAGAAATCGTCATCCAGAACAGCATCTTCTGGATCTATGCTCACGGTTCGTAAAATTCGTTCATTGTCTGGCGTCCTCAGAAGCTTCAAATTTTGTATGTCGTTTTGATTATTTCTCCGAAAAATTTGATTTATTTGCGGGAACATATTCGGGTTGTTGGACTTCACATCCCGAATTTTGTTGTTCCAGTACGAACTTACAGAAATTCTGTAATTCTCTGTAATCAATTGCTGGAGGTTTTTAATCAAAGATTTCAGTGTCCTGATCTCTGGATCATGTCTATCAGTAAACCGTCTGTACAAGAGTTTGAGTCTTGACAGGAGTCTACTTTTCTGTCTGTGAAGTGCGTCTATGGTCGCGTTTCGGTACACGTCCGTGGTATCGTAATGCCGTTGGCGTGGTATCGTTCTGTCCATCGTTTGTTTGATTGTCACGTCCATATTGTCAAGATACCCATCAATTTCATGATTTGATAGGTTTCTGTTGGATGGTGGAAGGGAGGCACTCGAAGTGAGTGCGCTTGTCAGGGATCTGGTGAAGCGTGGCCAACGCACTCTACTATAATCGTAAAGATGCGTTTGCGCATACTCCCCCAATTCCGTGAATTCGTCTGGTATTTTGATAACGGCTCCAAAGCCGCAATGGTCACTGTCGTATGCCAAGGTCCGTAGACAGTTAGTAGACCGTTCGTTTGTATCTGTCAGGCTCAGTCGTGAGTCGAGCAGCATGAGATCCAGATAGGAGCCACTCCTTGGGAATGACGGACTTTCTGTTGCCAGTAGTTTGAGCTTATACTCAATACTGTGTTGGTTGCACCAATGACTTAAGAGGTTGCCTTTAGTGTTGGATGATGTGTTACCCCAGTCGGCGTGTTTAGCATTTAAATCTCCTGTTAAAAGATAAAAGTTCTCATCCGAGCTTAAGCGCAGAGAACGAAAAAGCGATTCGAGCTCTGCGATAAAGATTGTAGGTTGAGGGGTTTCAGGTGCATAGGCCGATACTATGTATATCCTCTTTCCATTTCGAAAGGGAATACACACAATACAAGCCTCTAGCACCTGGAACCTCCGCACTTCACGGCTATAAATGACCTTATGATGAATATCTTTTTTAATAAAGATCGCAACTCCTCCACCTTGAGTGGCGTTGGGTCGATCTCTTCTTATTATGTTGTAGGACTTGTGTCGAATTTTGTGCCTCTGGTTTAGCTTAGTTTCGCTAGCCAGAAGCACATCAGGGCTTTCGTCCTTCATCAAGTTGAAGAGCGCGGCTCTTCGTTCGATCCTAATTAGTGAGTTGACGTTCACTGCCAGGATCTTAAGAGGTCTCTCGTTTAACGTGCCCATTACGATTGGAAATGGGCTGGGCCCGGCAGAAGCGAGTAGAGTCGGTCTACCCGGGTCGCCTGTCCCTGTAGCTGCTGTTGAAGTTGGCCGATTTGCCTCTGAATAGAGGACAATATCGAACGCAAGTCCACCTCTGCTTCTGGTGCTTTAGGGATAACAACTGGAGCTTTGGAAGCAGTTTTTGGTTGCTGTAATGTCTTTCCCCAACCTGACGCCATTTGGGCGTAGGTCATTTGGGGTGTAACAGCTGGTGTTTGCCAGTGAATTGGGGGGCGTCTCTCATCGACTCCCCTCTGCCGGGCCAGCCTATTTTGCTTTAACTGGTGATATCTAGGGCAACCCCGATAACTTGCGGGGTGACCCTTATTGTTGCAGAGCGCACATTCAAGCAACTCCATCTTTTCAACTTTATCCGGACCCAGTTCACACTCACCGGGCTTATGGTCTTTTGCGCACCTTACGCATCGATACTGCATCTCGCAGTTCGACGCGACGTGCCCAAACCTCTGGCATCGGTTACATTGCAAAATGTTACCGTTCCTTCTTACTCTCTCCCAACGCACGGTCTGGCAGCCTACGACTTTGATCGTCTTTAGGCTTTCCACCCTGCTTTCGGGAGTCGATTGGACCAGGAAAAATGGCAATAATCGCTTCTGCCATCTGGACCTAGTCGTGGCAAAGTGCCTAACTTTGACGAACGAGAAGCTCTCGCAATCGAGCCTCTTAAGGCACTGCAGGAGCCGCTCTGGGTCTGTATGGGGATCCATGCCCTTTAATAGCATGGTTTGGAGTCTTTCGGATTTTGGCGTGTATGAAAAGTACTCCGTCTCGGAATCCTTTAGCAATTCCTTAATTTTTTTGTGCTGATCTACTGTGTTGCAGTAGATAGCATGCCTATCGTCACTTAACCTAGTAATATTAAAATTAAGGCCAATTGCTGACTCACACATTATAACGGTGTCATCCAGGTCCAGTTTATAGGTGTTGATTGGGGGCACCTTTTCTTTTGGTTGTTGTTGTTGCCTTTTGTCTGGCTGTTGTTGATTCTGCGGCTGTTTTTGTTTCTGACCTGGCTGTGAAACATGCTGCTTCTTTTCTGTTTTTTTATTTGGTTGGGGTTGCGTTTTCTGTTTTTGCTGCTGCTGCTGTTGTTGCTGTTGTTGTTGTTGCTGCTGCTGCTGTTGCTGCTGCTGTTGTTGTTGTTGCTGGTGTTGTTTTTGTTGTAGTTGGCATTGTTCCTGTTTTGGCAGTTGTTGTTGCTGTTGCTTCTTCCTAATGTTTTGTTGGATAGTAGCTTCTTGTTCCCTCTGCCTTCTCGCCCTTTGTTTCTCCTTAATAGCACGCACCTTCTCCTCGATGAGACGAATACGTCTATTTAGGACTTGCACGTCTTCGTCCTCGTCGTCCGACTCGGAGCTCGCCAGAACGCCGAAGGAGTTTTTTTCTGACACGTATGGTGCCTGGTCTTGCGTAGGGTGGTGGTCATTGGGGGGTGCCCGTGGTGCAGTGGTTAACATCATCGACCGCCGAGCGGAAGGTCTATAGTTCAATTCGCTTCATAGCCAAGAAAAAAAAAGTAATTCCTCAACGGACAAAAGTATGCAACGCAGTTGTGAATGGAAAGTTACCAGATGTACTGCTGCAGGCATAACACTCACAGTATATGGTCAACTGGAATTCATCCTGTGCGTATGCACTACGAAGAAGTGCTTGAACGAATTAGTACGGACTACAACCAAAAACGCGGAATTCGGTCGGCTCTCGTCCTATATAGGACAACCACCCCTGAGAGTTAACGAACATCAACGAACCAAACCACTGCACTCCGTTCAGGTTGTGTGTCTATCACATCATAAGAGAATATAAAAACTCTTGAACCTGCGCGAGTTTCTAAAAAAAAAAAAAAAAAAAAATTGCATTGGCGTTTTGCTGCTGCCAATGCTGATGTTGTCGGAGTTTCCTCTGTTGCCTCCGCCGTCGGGGTGTTATGGGACGGCCGCTTGAGGAGGTTTGGTGTCGGCTTTAACCCCCTTCTGGTTGATGGTGAGGCTTTGCTTGGTGCGCTTATTGACGCACTTTCGGAATTGTAGCCCGACACTTCCATAATGCGGAGTGCGGGCTGCAGGTGTTGTATTTGATGTTTCCTGGTTGTCACTTTTGGTTTTGCTTTTTTATTTAGATTTTTTATTTTTATTTTTTTTTTTGAAATAAATATTTTATTTTTATTTTTATTTTTTTTTGTTCGTCACAAAAAACTTAGCCTACTTCCTTGCTATCGCAGAATTGTATGATTGGCATCAAAACTCTCGGTAAGGTGTTCACCGATTCGGATGGAGCAGCGAGCATTCTCCAAAGTCATCCTGCATAGTCTGACGAGTTTAGCAGGTATGTCAAAGGTAGACATAGCGTTGTATAGCTCGTCTCTAATTACGCTGTCGTATGCGGCTTTGAAGTCGGCAAATAGGTGGTGAGCGTCGACTTGAAATTCATTGGTTTTTTCCAGTATCTGCCGTAGTGTGAAGATTTGGTCAATGGTGGACTTCCCTGGCCTGAATCCGCACTGATAAGGACCCATCGGCTTATTTACAAAAGGCTTCAGGCGTTCACACAAAACGGCAGAGAAGATTTTGTAGGCGATGTTAAGGAGACTTATTCCTCTATAGTTGGCGGAATCAGAGGGGTCTCCTTTCTTGTGGATCGGGCATTCGATGCTGAGACTCCATTCCTCGGGCATGCTTTCCTCTAACCATATCTTACGGATGAGCTGGTGCATGGTCCCAACCAGGTCATCCCCAGCTGCCTTGAAGAGCTCAGCAGACGTCCGTCTGCGCCAGCAACTTTATTCGACTTGAGCTTCGATATGGCAATCTTAACTTCGTCGAGGTCAGAGGGAAAGAATTCTCTGCGGTCTCCGTCGATTAGAAATGGATCATTCTGCCTGACAGCGGTATATTGACTAACATCGCCGTTATACAGTCTGCAGAAGTGTTTTTTCCATATTCTCAGCATCGACTGCGATTCTACTACTAGGTGTCCGTTCTCATCCCTACAGGCTTCAGTTCTGGCTTTATAACCTTGGCATGTTCGCTTTATCTGTTGATAAAACTTTCGAACGTCACGCCTGCAGTAACACCTCTCCAAATCCTCAATCGCGCGCTTCTCGTGCTCTTTCTTCTAAGAAGCTTATGCTCCTCCCTTCTTTTTAACTCGTAGAGCTCACGAGCTGCTCTTGTTCTTCTATGCAGCGAGGCTTGATATGCATCCTGCTTCGCTATGTGAATCCTCCTGCACTCGTCATCGAATCAGGTGTTTCTTCGTGGTGGAACCTTGACGCCCAGAACTTCAGACGCAGTGCTTTTCAGAGCTTATTTGCAAAGGTTCCACTGCTATTCTATTGATAGCGTTGAGGGTTGAGGTGTATTGGAGATCTTAAGAGAGATGCGATCGGTAAAAGCACCAGCGGTTTCTGGCGATAGTAGCTTTCCGTCATAACTTTGTATTCTTACTCTACTCCGCTGCGTTCGTGATATCCGTAGGCACATCTTGGCTACTACAAGATAGTGATCCGAGTCTATGTTAGCTCCTCGGAAAGTTCGAACATCAAGAATAGTGACAGACACTTCTGACGTCGATCGCGATGTGATCAATCTGGTTGGTGGTCGATTGATCAAAAGACCGCCATGTGCCTTTGTGTATATCGAGGTGCGAGAAGCACGTACTGGCTAGAAGGAGATTTCGCCCCGTAGCAAGATCAATCAGCCTGTGTCCGTTATCGGATGTGGAGTCGTGTAGGCTATGTTTGCCGATGACTCGTTCAAATATGCTTTCCTTACCCAGCTTAGCATTGAAGTCTCCTAGTACAATTTTGATGTTATAGCTGGGACATTGGACATAGGTACGTTCTGTCTAGGAGATCGTAGAACTCATCTTTGGCGGAGTCATCCTTGTCTTCCGTGGGGGCGTGGACGCAGATCAGGCTGATGTTAAAAAATGTTGCCTTGATACGGATTGTTATGAGGCGTTCGCTCACATGCCGAAAGCTTAGGACTTTTTGCCTTAGTCCACCTCGAACAACAAATCCGCATCCAAACAATCGTTGCCCCCTCTCCCTATAGCAGTCGCCGTAGTAAATATCGCAGTTTTTCATCCGCTTTATACCCGATCCATTCCACCGCATTTCCTGGATGGCGGTGATGTCCGCTTTATAGCGGTCTAGGGCGTCCGCAAGTTGTTCGGCTGCACGTGGCCTGTTTAGGGACCTAACATTCCACGTACAAAGCCGAAGATCATTGTCCTTTTTTCGTTTTTTGCAAGGGTCGTCAACATAAATCCGGTCCGTTATATCCGAGGCTTGTGGTTGTTTCGGAGTTCGTGTTTTTTTTACGGTTACGGCTTACTAGGTCGTAGCCCAACCGACTAATCCTGTTTTTTGGCGCAGGAGGCTCGCCATTCGCCCTTGCCTGTTCTGCGCTCTAGATTCGTTCTGATTGCCACAAGCAATACTAGTGGACGCCTCACTAATGCCAAGCACGTTGGGGTGCCGTTCTCTTAGGGACAAGAGGAAAGTAGCAAATTTCTTGTAGGCACCAGAGCATTGACAATCTAGAGCCTAGACTCAGTAGTAGAGCGTAGACTTGGTCGTGGACGCAGGCAAACCTAAAACGAGTTCAGAAAAGGGCTTAGACGCAAACATGGTACATCCATAGCCACCAATAAGGTCTTCCAATAGGGGCTTCCGAACTTTGACAATTGATAGCGGCCATACTGTTGCATAGATAAATACATAGAGATGGCAATCTGATGGCTTTGACAGGCACTTTGACAGATAGCCCGATGACAGATGTTCCGACCTGGTTTCGACGTCTTGACTCTACACATTGACGTTTTGAGACTATCATTGTATTAGTCAAAAGCGTCGTTTTTAAACGGAGAATAACACGTATAGTGTCGGTGTGTATTACAAAAGCAACAACCAACCCATGCGGCGATCACAGGGCAGACGTACGAAGGTTTTCCGACCATAGACAACGACGTGTGTTTGTTGAATGGGCTCTGGAGCAGTTGGCAACTGATTGAAATCATCTCTAGCGACGAGGCCCATTTCTGGGTGGATGGGTACGTCAACAAACAAAATTGTCAATTGTCACATGAGATCCAAGAGTGTCCAGTGCATCCCGAAAAAGTCACTGTTTGCTGTAGATTTAAGGCTCGCGGCGTCATCGATCTTTGAGAACGACGTTGGCCAGACCATCACCGTCAACGGCGAGCGTTATAGGTCAATGATTACCGATTTCTCCTGGCCTGAATTGGATGATATTGACACCAGCGACATGTGGTTTCAAATGGACGGCACTATGTGCCATACAGCTCAGGCCACATTGACAATTCTGCACGAGCGATTCGAGAGAAAGGTCACCTCACATGGAGGTGATGCGAACTAGTCACCGAGAACGCCATTTGACCTCGTTAGACCTTTTCATTTCCTTGATAGAGCCGACAGTAAATTATATTCCACCGAACGCTATTCCGTGAAACATGTAACCCGGACCAGTGCCAGCTTTGTTCGGAGATTAGCGGACAAGTTGGTAATGATAGTGCACATTATAGACCTATGGCAGTCTATAGCGCTAAAGACGGCTGCAACACTTAGTCCAGAGCGTCTCTTATTTAAATGACTTCAACACATTTCCTCTAATCATCGTCATGGGAGCTGCCACCCGAGTCCATAGAAACGCACTTAGACAGGTCATTAGTACCAATCGTTTTCAGTCAACCCTCTATCTCACACACCTCCCCCCGGTACCAACATAACTACAAGATTAACAAGAAGTGCTCTTATGCTACCAAGGACACAGGCATATCCTTTGTGTCGAACGATTTGTGTGTGTAAGAAAGACAGTAAATAGCCCACAAACGGCACACCGACAGTGACATCGAGCATGAGCTAATCCAGCTAAGGTGAGCATCAAATAGGTCATGACCACGATTCCGCCGAAGTTTCCTTACGCTCAAGGAGTTTACCGCCTGTCTGAAGGAGATTGGGATGAGGGCGCAATACCGAAAAGGGATATACATACCTCCCACATCGTGCAGAAGAAGCAAATTAGGTCAAGGACGCTGGATTGGGGAGGTAGACGGTATATGTCTAGCACTCGCACATATACCCCGCCCCACAGAGGAGAACAGAAAACACCTTCGAGTGGAAAAACCAACTTTATTCCTGTCAACAGAGGGACATTTCAATCCTTCAGATTCCCTTCGACAATTTCGCGATAGAACGGCCTACAGTTCATTTTGACATTTAATCGCGAGCATAGGAGAAACACGCCCGACAGCTTGCGATGAATCGAGTAGATCTCCTCCGGCGGCGGACACAGTCGATGTGCCACCATTGTCGGCACCAGTGTCGCTATCCGCTTTGTGGTATTTTGCGAGCCGAAATCAAAATCTCCGTCGTACTGGAAGATCTCGCCCAGAATCATGACTGCATCGACATGCGCCTCGTTCATCTGTTTCGACTCGTAGCCCGTCAGGAATCCCATCTCACGCGACATTTCCAGCACGCCACTACGATCGTTGTTCGCTGCACACATGATGATCTACAAAGGCCAAGTCTATGATACAAGCAAAGTGCAAACGATTGCATGCTTACGTGACGGTATTTCTTGATAAAGTCCCTTGGATAGAACCTGGTGGAGCCGAAATCAATCAGCATCAGACGCTTGGATTTCTGGTCATAGAGGAAATTCGACCAGTTCGGATCCGTCTGCATGCATTGCAGTTCGAAGAGTTCGCGTAGACAAAGCTTTAGTGTGGAAGAAGCTATGATCAGGCGGTCCTCGTAGCTCATGTCAAAGCATTTATCCAGCGGGACGCCAGGTACTAGCTCAGTGGTGAGCACACTGGTCGTCGTTAGATCCTTAATCACCAAAGGTACGTGGTACTCCGGGTAGCGAGCAATCATTTCCTTGAACTTCTCCGTGTACTCAGCCTCTCGCATATAGTCCACCTCCCAGACCAGCTCACGTTTCGCTACCTATAACGAAAGTGATTAGTTTCATGATCCTCTTAACGATATGTTTCTCAATCAGACCTTTACGAGGTTATCGATAAAGAATCCCTTTGGAAAGACGTCCCAAACCTTGAGCATGCCGACCAGGTTGTCGATATCACTCTCGATGCTCTTGGCCACCCCTGGGTACTGAATTTTGATCGCCACCTCCATACCATTCTTCAGTACAGCTCGATGGACCTAGAAGAATCGTTGCGTTAGAGGTACCTCCCGAGAGACTATGCATTCAACTCACCTGTCCTATGCTGGCCGCGGCAAATGGTTTCTCGTCGAATGTGGCTAGTTTGTCCCGCCAATTTGTGCCCAGCTCGCTAGACATGACCTGTTCGACTTGCCAATCTGGCATGTAGTCGGCGGCCTGACGAACTCGCTCGAATGCCTTGACTAGTTGCGGTGAGACCAGATTTGTGTCCTGAATACTGAGGATTTGGCCAATTTTCAAGGCCGCTCCGCGGACCTTACACAACGTGTCGACGATTCGCTCCGCATTTGATGGGCTAAAGAGTGCATCTTTGACAGTTGTTGATCCACCGAACCCTAAGGCACCTTTGGTCAATTCATTGAGAGTACCCACGCCCAATCCAGCGAACAGACCACCAAAGGAAGCCATCCGGGCTATTCGACTGGACGGAACCTTCCGCTGTTTCGCCACAACACTAAGTGTAGGAAGAACAATGTTGTCCGGTGGTTCGGAGGTAGTTTCATCACCTTTCAGCGCCTTGAGGACACCATCAACGTATTTCTCATCGTCCTGCATTGATTTTGTCGCCGGAATTTGTTTGGCTTTCTCCTTCTCCTGCTCTGATTCCTGTTGCTTTTCCTGAGTTGTCGACAAACGAAGACTCACTTCGCGGTCTTTACTGCGCTTGGATAGGATCTCCTCAAGCTCTTTGAGTGTAATTTTCGAGATATCCAAGTTGGCCGCATCCACGGCAGACATCTGGGACACATTACTCGTACCGGGACGCTGTGGATTTCCCTGGTTCATCTAAGAATTTCCAAATAATTTCGATGTTCTATTCATCCGACGAGCAAGCTTACCCCTGATGGTTTTGGTATCTGCACAGCAGCCAGCTGTTTGAATCCCTCCGCAACTACACAAGTTCGTTCACACGATTCCTTAAGGAAATGTTGAAGTTTCTTTAGCTCCTCACCGGGGCTCTTTGTCACCTTGTCCAGACAATGACAGCTTGTCTTTAGATTACTCTCTAACAACTCGCGTATGCTTGAGTTTGCCCACAGACGATTGTACAGCACTTGGTTCTCTTGTGCCACTGCTTTGATGACTATCTGCAGCCCCCGCAACAGGCCGGCTAGCTCTTGTGTGCTTCGAGACATGGTTTTTCCGTTTGTTTTCCTTATCCTCCAAATGATTTTTCACGATTTTCCTCTCACAAACGCATTGTACGATGGGAAATTGCCGGAAAATGTTGTGAAATCAAATGAAACGCAAACAGGTGTAGAAGTGTGGTTATGTAAATGAGAAGAAAAATGACAGTTCACAGCTGATGGTTGGTGGTTGGGTTCTGTACAGCGGATGTTTTTTGTGGATTGTATGTGGTACGTGATGTTGATGACAGTTTGTATGGCGGTTGAGTTTAAAAAAAGTCTTTTTCTTGATAATTATTTTCATAATTTCCATACTCCTTCCTATTCACGAGTTTAAGGACTCAACAAAGGTTTTACAAATTGTTGTGTCCCTGGCCATGTTCTGCATTAAGATAAACGATTTCCCAGTTTATTTGCGTATGCTCCTTTGCCAAGTTGTTCGTGGTCTGCCCCTTCTTCTCGATCCATGCAAGTTCCAGGTCAAAGCGATGTGTGCTTTATCCCATGTAAGGCTTCTTAGTGTGTAGCCTACCCACAAGGGTCTATTTCTGCAATTGGGTTTTGCTTTTTTTGCTCCGTTCGCCGTCATAACCAAGACCGACGCTCCACAAGGTGTTAAGACATTGGCATACGCACGAAAGCCTGGTCCAACACCCTCGGAAGCAGTAGAAATGCCGCTATCCAACAAGGTGCTACGATATCGGCCCACGTTCGAAAGCCTGGTCCAACACCCTCAAGAAGTGGTCAAAATAATGACGAACGGCAAGGTGCTATGACATCGGCCTCTAAACAAAAGCCTGTCTAGCACCCTCAGGTGACAATAGGGAGAGGAACACTCCTCGATACCCAGCCCTGGGCGCCTCCAAAACGCGATTCAAGTAACGTCGCGCGGCTAGTAAGTTACTGGACAAGCTGCGGGACGTACCAAGAGATCAGATCTCGGAAACGAGGAAAAAGGCTCTCGATTGGGCGGAAAGCATAACCAAGAGCACTGGAAACTCATCCGGTAAAGAGCTAGATGGCAAGCGCCAGAGGTCGGCTGAGGAACTTCCCTCCGCCTCAAAGAAAGCGCGGTCACAAAGCATCTCCCCCAGATCCCAAACACAACACTCCTATCGCGACGTGCTAAAAGTCTCGCCCACAATGGCTGTTGTCGATAGAAGTGATGTGGATGGGAACGTCCCTCCGGCGAAGTGGCTCTTAATTAGCAAAGTGCTACTTAAAAACTACTTCTCGCTTCTCCAGGAATACCCTGGACCTTTTCCTATCAGCCATCATGCAGGGTACTATCAGGGCAGGATCAAGCTGATCTCCTTCGAAGACCAAAGGTCAATGGACCTTTTCAAGCTTGTACTCAGCAGAGTCGGCGAGGTCTGGGAGGGAGCTCAGCTTGAGGCCGTACCCTTGAGCCAAATCCCAAATACACCCAGGACTAGAGCCCTGGGCGCCCTGGCGCAGTGGTTAGTGTGTTGGACTTTGACGCACGATGAGCGAATTCGGATCCCGATAACACCAACGCCATCGAATGTTTATTTCGCGGCGTCCCTCCTCGGCGGGGTACTGGCAAAACCACCCATAGTATACTTACCATGAAAAAGCTAGGATACGCGGATGATATCGACATCATCGCGTGTTCTCGCCGTGACATTGTCGAAGCATATAACGCGATTGAAGAACAGGCGAAACGAGTTGGTCTTAAGATCAATGAGGACAAAACGAAATACATGCTGTCAAGCAAAAACCAATCCGTCGCTCACCACCTGGGACAAAATATAACAATTGACGGCTACAAATTCGAGGTAGTTAAGGAGCTTGTCTACATCGGGGCAAACGTAAATTCCACAAATGACACCACAGTGGAGATCCGGCATAGAATCGCCCTTGTCAACCGCTGCTACTTCGGCTTGTCCAAGCAACTAGGGTCAAAACTTCTCACTCGAAAGACCAAAGTCATGCTTTACAAAACGCTCATTCTGCCAGTCCTGCTGTACGGAGCCGAAAGCTGGACGAAAAGCAGGACAGCGGAGCTGATTTTAGGTTCTATCGAAAGAAAAATTCTGCGCCGGATAGTTGGTCCTGTCTGTGAGGAAGGTGAATGGAGAAGAAGACACAACTCTACGAGCTACGAACTCTACGAGCTGTACCAAGATGTGGATGTAGTCCGCTCGGCCACATCGAGCGCATGGACATCAACGCTCCAGCTAAGAGGGTCTTCGACTCTGAGCCTCCTGGTTCGAAAAGAAGAGGAAGACCGAACCTCCGGTATAAAGACCAAGTAATCGCGGATGTAAGACATCTTGGTCTTGACAACTGGAAGCAGCGTGCCCGGGACCGTCAAGGATGGAAGGCAGCTATAGCTCAGGCTCAGATCCTCCATGGATCGCTGGCCTGATAAGTAAGTAAGTATAAGCGGAGCGATCAGATCCACGCAGCCCCTAAATATCCTATTACATTTTGCACCATTGGACCTCTTCAGCAAGCAAGTTGCTGCCTGCGCGGCCCTACGGCCACATAAAGGCCATACTAGTATTCTCAATCACTTCGAAGTACCCATGGACACAAACTACATCGTCCCGCAGAATGTGTTCACTAGGAACTTCGAAGTTGTCTTTCCATCCAGGGAGGAATGGGCTGAAGGGAAAGTCATACCGAAGGACTCGATTTCACTCTATAACGAAGGCTCCAAGATGGAGATGGGTGTAGGTAGTGGAGTCTCCTCCAAGGAACTTAACCTCAACCTATTATTCAGACTCGCAAATCACTGCAGTGTGTATCAAGTACAAATAACACTGATAACGGAGTCCCTTGCATGGCTCAGGATCAATGTAATATCCGCTGAGGATACTATCATTTGCACGGACAGCCAATCTGCGATAAAATCCCTGGCCGCGGTAACCCACAAATCAAAAACATCCCTTAACTGCCGCCTATCTCTAGACGATATTGCTGATATTCCAGGAAACTGCGCGGCCGACGAACTCGCAAAGTTAGGGTCAAGCACACTCAGTCTTCCTATCCTCGGGTACCTGTAAACACCAATAAGTACGGTAAAGCGCATGATAAAACTTCGAACCATAGAGACGACCAACCTCCAATGGAATGAAAGTAACATCGGCTTTATCACTAAACAAATCTGGCCTAAGCTAAACTTAAAACGGACCATGGACCTTGTGGCAACCAAAAGGGGAACCTCAAGCACTTCAATGGGTGTCATTACAGGTCACTGCATCATTAGAAAACACGCCGCCAGACTAGGGCTACCCTCCAATCACTTCTGTCGCAGTTGCATGGACGAGGAGGAGGAGGAATCGATACATCACCTTCTCTGCTCATGCCCTCCTTTTGCGAATCGCAGGAGGATCTACCTCGGCGCGCCCTTCTATGAAAATCTAAGTGAGCTAGCAGATCTAAAAATAGCTCAACTCCATCGCTTCATCAGAAGCACCGGTTGGTTCTCAGGTAGCGGATCAAGGTAATATGATCAATGTGGTATCACAATGGGCCGACCTCGGCCTACGTGTGGCTTATGCCAACCACTTGTACCTACCTTACCTGGGGTCTTCCAATAGAGGCTGTCAAATTTTGGCAGCTGATAGCGCACATATTGTTGATGGTGCATCTGTCAAATTGTTCGTTGTTTATTCAGTCAATTTTGCCAAATCACCAAGGATAGACATAGCATTCAACAACACGTGCAAAGGATACAATTGTTTTATGAAAATGGGTGTTCTGTTCGGGCAAGGTTCCGTGCGCTTCGCCCATTTGATGGTCGCCCTAATCGTCCTACCGCGAGGACTATTCGCAATGTGGTGGATAAATTTGAGTCCAGTGATTCAGTAAACGGCAAATCAACACCCGTACGTCGACCAAACGCAAGATCTGCCGAAAACATCCCCGCTGTCCGAGAGAGTGTGCAGGAGAATCCGCGGCAGCCGATTTCGCGTCGCTCACAAGAACTCGGCTATTCGCAGACCACAACTTGGCGAATATTGCGTTGTAGTTTGGACCTTGCAGAGCGCCGTGGCGCAGTGGCTAGTGTGTTGGCCTGTAACGCCGATAACATGGGGTCGAATCCCGGCAACAGCCATGTCATCAAACATATTTTCATGGTGCTTCTCCTCAGCGGGATTTTGACAAAGCTGTCGTGCAAAGCTTCTCGAACTTCGCCGTTCGGAACCGGCAATAAATTGTAGGTCACTTATGGGAAAATCACACACAACATGGGTGATTGATAGAAGCTCGGCATTGGTCGTTCATCGACAGTAACGCCAACATACATACAACTAAACGGGTAAACGGGTACGTCAACAAACAAAATTGTCGAATTCGGCACGATACCAGTCCACATGAGATCCAAGAGCGTCCAATGCATCGCAAAAAAGTCAGTTCTCTGGGCTGGCGGCGTCATCGGTCCATATTTCTTTGAGAACGACGTTACGCAAGCTATTATAGGTTTTAGGTCGTGAAAGGGTCAATGGTTACCAACTTCTTTTATGGCCTGAATTAGATGTATGGGCACCAATGACATGTGGTTTAAACAGAACGGCGGTACGTGCCACCCAGCTTACGCCACACTGAAAATTCTGCACGAGCGATTCGAGGGAGACTTTTTCTCCTGGGATTTTTTGAAGTCGCAGATCCATGCGAAGAACCCACAAACCACAGCGGCCCTCAAAGCCAACATAAGCCATGCCATCGGTCGCCAGTTACTGACGAAGGACATCACCAACTGGCGAGTCTTGCCTGATGCTACGCTGTCGGACCATTAATATATCGAACTCCGATTAAGTTGTGGAATCTCTTCCTTGCAACCTAGACGGAATCTGAGAAGGACGGACTGGGTACGGTTTAGATAGGAGAAATCCACGCAGGCCCTACCTAAACTGAGAACGAAACAATTGATAGAGAACGCTGTTCATAACCTGAATAGCGTCGTCACCAGTTGTTTTGAACTCGCATGTCCTGTCAGCAAACCTCCCTGCAGGAAATTGGTCCCCTGGTGGAATGCCGAGCTCCAAAGTCTTCGCAGGGAAGCCAAAAGTCTTCTGAATTGATCGCTAAAATCGAATTCGGAAGATGACTGGAACAAGTATCGTTCGGAGCAGAAAGAATATAAGAAACTTATTCGTAAAGCGAATAATGATTCTCATAGGACCGTCTGCGAAGAGACGAAGTGTCTGAGTGCGACTAGCAAGTTGGCTAAACTCCATAAACGGGGAAAACCGACAAAGCTGGATGCACTTAGAAAATCTGATGGAACCTTTATTGAGTCTAAAGCGGAAACTCTTAGTTTACTGTTCGAGACTCATTTCCGGGGACATCATATCGACATCGGCTGGTTGCACACTTCTTCAAGGGAAACTGCAACTGAAACAACTCAGTGTAGCTGGTATATTGCGTAGCGCGTGATTACGACTGAAGCTATTGAATTTGCTGTGGCATCCTTCGATGGCTTTAAATCGCCAGGCACCGACGGGATATATCCTGTTACGCTGCAAAAGGGTATAAGGCAGCTGCTTCCTACTTTGAAAATAAGTTTCACTGCTAGTCTAGCACTTGCTCACATACCCATTCCTTTGGCGCACAGTGAAATTCCCAAAATAGGAAAAGAGGACTACTCACTTGCCAAGAGCTTCAGACCAATTAGTCTAACATCCTTCCTGCTGTAAAGCATGGAGAGACTGGTAGAGTGGCACGTGCGCAAAGTTGCCCTTCGAATGCACCCTCTTTCGGAGATGCGACATGTTTACCAGCGCGGTCCCGTCTGAAGAGAAATGGCTTTTGGTATAACTCGCATAGGAATAACGGCGTGCTTGCGCAAGAACTGTCCTGCGTCCCCTGTCTCATGGACATGCCTTCTGACGTACTGACGCCCGTTATCCTATTGCATCGTAATTTCACAGTCGAGTTTCCATATCGTCAGGATTGGCTATGCCTGATTACTGAACCTTCGCATTTTCACTTCTTCGAGCGCAAGAACATCCGATGGCACTTCTCGTTAGAAAAGTATGCGTCTGTCTTCCAATCAGAGATATACGCAATCCTAATGGTCATGCACTATGTTGTGAAGTACAGGTGGAAGGGGAAAAGCATATGCGTCTGTAGTGACAGCCAAGCTGCACTAAAAGCTGTGTGTAACCCCTTAACTAGCTCCAAATTAGTGCTTAAACTCAAGTCCTTCTTGAACAGAGTCGGCAGACTAAATTCAATAAGGCTTGTATGGGTTCGAGGCCACTCTGAGTTCTCTGATGAACTCGCCAGAATGGGTTCAGAAGAGAGCTTCTCAGGCTCTGAACCCGCTTTAGGTCTACCTGCATCCACGGTATATTCCTACAGTAACAATTGTGCTTTTAACATACACAACCGTAGATGGTGGGATTGTCCAAGTTGCAGGATGACTAAGCACGCATGCCCTGATATCTGCAAGAAAACCGCAGCATTCCTCCCGTCTTTAAGGAGAATCGTCTGCAGAAGGCTTGTGGGAGTCATTACGGGCCATTACATTTTTGCCAAGCATCTCTACGTGCTTGGCATCAGTGAGACGCCTACTTGAGCTGCATGTTGCGAGTAGGATGACACTGCAGAGCATTTCCTCTGTGATTGTCCCGCTTTGCTCGCGCCCGGTGGCGCACTCTTGGTGCCGACGTGGAGTGTGCCGAATCCCTTAGCTCTACATCACTGAAGCTCCTTCAAATTTTTCTCCGGAAAACGGGGAAACCTTACCTCTCGGTTTTCCGGAGAAAACTAAGGAAGGGCTTCAGTTATGTAACACACACCACGTGGGCTCCACTTTGCACGAGCGAGATATCAGGGCGTACACGCTTAGTCATCATGCGTTCATATAGAATTTGACCGTGAGAGCAGGTTAACCTAAAGCATGTTCAGGTCCTAATAAACTCTTCTCGGAGCCCATTCTAGCGAGTTCACCAGCGATTTGGTTTCCTGGGATCCCAGAGTGACCTAGTACAAGTCTTAGTGAATTTAGACTTTCGACTTTGGTCAAAAAGGGCTTGAGTTCATGCACAAATTTGGAGCTTGTTAAAGGCCTGGACACAGTTTTGAGTACAGTTTGGCTATCACTGCATGCGCATATGCTTTCTCCTTTCCGCCTGTATGAAGCACGTAGTGCATGGCCTTTAGGATTACGTATATCTCCGATGAAAGGACAGACGCATATTTTCCTAATGAAAAGTGTAGTTTTCGCGTTCAAAGAAAACCCCAGCGCCGCACCCCCGCCTAGACCTAAAGCCATCGGGGGTGGCCGTGGGGCAGTGGTAAACATCGCCGACTGTTGAGCGGAAGGTGTTTGCGTGTTGGCTTGTTCCACCAAACCACTGATGCATATGAAATTATCGATCTTATCGACGATAAGTCCCATCTTTTGCCAAAAAGCTGAGAGCGCTTTGGTGGTTTTTGACTCAAGATGTCTTGACCAAAGAAGGTTGATATCTATATCATCAGCTGAATCATGCCAATATTTTTCCTCCTTCTCGTGAAGAGAACGACATCAGTCTTAAAAGGATTAAATGACAGCCCATTCCTCGTGCACCACTCAGCGATCACATTTAGCGCCGCCTGTGCTTTGAGACAGATAGTCGCTAAACGTAAATCGACAGAGAGAACGGGGACATCACCTGCATAGGCCAGGGCATAGTTTCAAAAGGCGCCAATACAGAGGAAACAGGACACCGCCTTGCGGGCAGCTCCTGCTAACGTCTTATTTGACACGTTTTTCGAGACCTGCATCAGCGATCTATGTCCTGTGTACAAGGATTGCTTTGATCCGCTAAACCAGCGCTTCATCTACGCCGTGTCGCCTAGCAGTGTTACACTTGTTGTCGTAAGTTGCGTTATCAAACGCTTCGTCAATGTCGACGAAAATGCCCGGCGCTCGGAACTGATGTCGAGTGCCAGTGTATCTAAAAAGTACACAAGCAGCTCCCGTCTGTCATAACAGCATAGTCATGTATCTTCTCTATTTTAAAGAAGCATTGGTTATCAATGCGGCATATCCTGAAGATGGTCATGAGAGGGCTTAAGGGAGACATGATCGGCAAAGGTCCTGACCGGAGTTGGATAGGAAGTTATGGAATGGACATGTAAAATATTTTTTATACTCGTACGTGCCCATACGACTCGTCGCCTCTCTTCAAAGGTTAAAAAACTGCCCAACAAAGAAAAGGTCTGTAGCGTCGGGATGAGGTGGAAGAATGACTTCCTGGCGACATTTTTTCGACTCGAACTAAGAACAGAGCAAGGTTTATTGATCAGAAGGCTCTTTTTATGATAAAGTTTGTTGATACTTCAAAACGCTGGTAGAAGACCGGCGTGTTTCCCTGGTAGCCATAGTCCTTTAAAGTGTGGCAATTAAGTTCCGGGAATTTGTAAACAAAAAAAAAAAAACAAAATTTTATCATCGAAGTTGTTCTCACGATTCGAAGCACCCTTGATAACGCTCCGAAGATAACTCATTTAGAACCGTGGTTACAGCCTTTTCAGCCTTCTCTACACCAATATGACGAGTCGCAGGGTGCAATATTGGAGCTATAGGTGGTGCGACAACATTGGAATGCTTCTTTTCGCCAAAAACTCTTACACAATCAAGAGCGTATTGTCGTGGTGCAAGATCCAATCCTTCTTGGCGAGTCAGGTACACACAGAAAATATTACCTTCGCTACCTCTTCAGGACGTCCAGTGTGCAGTCACTGTTTGTTCGGTAGGAATACGAGTATATTCACGATGCACGATGCCATGGTTCGAGAGGTGACGTGAGCTACATCACGTGGATCGTCTTCTACTGATTCAAAGCCCTTCGTCTCCATACACCACCTGCAATCTTCGGACGATTTACAACACATCGCATGTAATGTGACACAACGAAAAAAGTTTTTCGGCGAAAAATACGCACGACACAAAACGTGTTGTCGACTTCAGCCTTCGATGAAAACTGAAAGAAAGGGCTCCCCTTCCTAGACAAATGTTGACGAACGATGCAGTGTTGCCGAATTGTGACCCGGACCTATATTGCCACAGCTCGTATAGTCATTAGTCCAAACAACTTACCAAGGCTTACCGCCTTCGAGGCGCAATTAACTGCTTTAATCATTTTTCAATTGTCCGTGCCGATGTCAAGATACACATGACAGCGGAGGCAAACTCGTCATTACCATTTGCAAATATTATTTACGAAGTGGAAAATAATGGAGTTTTGTCCAAAAAAATCATCATCCAGACACCCCAAGGCTCATGGGCCAGTTTTACTCACTAGCCGCACCTGTCATCATCGCCGCGCACATCCAAGCCATTGACTCACCCTCGATTTTCTCCCACACTTTCGCTCTCAACACAATTGACAACACATGCGTCCGAGCAAGTAGTCTTAGCCCAAGACCCACATAAATCACTCCTGAAAACAACGGTTACAAAACACTGAAGCGACAACTCAGCGTTACCATTTATCAATTCCGCGTACACAAAGCTTTCATCGCTGCCAGCTCTTTTAATTTCCTTCATTTGTGACAAATCGCAGTCACGATCATCTCTGTCATGTCTTTTTGACAGCTGTCATCGACCCGTAGCAATGATCATTTCTGCATGCATGGTATGATTACATTCAAATTGTGTCGCACGGTGTACGTGCCATTGCTGATTGCCAAAAACAAAAACAAAGTAATATCTATCTACGCGTATCTATCTAACGTAATCTTATCGAGGCGGGCATTAGATAAGTAGAAATAGCCGAAAAAAAAACGAGTGATTGGGGCGTGGGTGACGTGATAACTGAGGTTTTTGGGCTGAATTAGACGTAAGACTTATCGGAACTAAGATGGCTTGTTGCCAGTGTGTCGTAGAGGCATTCGAGCCAACTTAAGTTCATCACCCGCGCCCGGTTCTTATCTTTACAGCTTTCGAATTTTTTTTTAAACTTTCTTCACAAAAAATATAAAAGCAACCTGGAGCGGATTGCGGGCGGACGAGGAACAAGTGTCCTAGAGGTGTTGCGTTGAGTGGTATTTAATTTGTTACTTTACTGTACGGCTGCAGGTTGTTCGAATTATTACCAGAGTTTTCATGAGATGTATATTAGGGTTATTTCTACTTCGATCTTAAGATATTGCAAACTTAGTCGAAGATACACTCACTTACTTACTTACTTATCAGGCCAGCGATCCATGGAGGATCTGAGCCTGAGCTATAGCTGCCTTCCATCGTTGACGGTCCCGGGCACGCTGCTTCCAGTTGTCAACACCAAGATGTCTTACATCCGCGATTACTTGGTCTTTATACCGGAGGTTCGGTCTTCTTCTTCTTCTCGAACCAGGAGGCTCGGAGTCGAAGACCCTCTTAGCTGGAGCGTTGATGTCCATGCGCTCGATGTGGCCGAGCCAGTGTAGTCGACGGATCCTTGCCTTCCGGACTACATCCACATCTTCGTACAGCTCGTAGAGTTCGCGGTTGTGTCTTCTTCTCCATTCACCTTCCTCACAGACAGGACCAAATATCCGGCGCAGAATTTTTCTTTCGAAAGAACCCAAAATCAGCTCCGCTGTCCTGCTTATCGTCCAGCTTTCGGCTCCGTACAGCAAGACTGGCAGAATGAGCGTTTTGTAAAGCATGACTTGGGTCTTTCGAGTGAGGAGTTTTGACCCCAGTTGATTGGACAAGCCGAAGTAGCAGCGGTTGCCAAGGACTATTCTATGCCGGATCTCCACTGTGGTGTCATTTGTGGAATTTACGTTTGCCCCGAAGTAGACAAACTCCTTAACTACCTCGAGATTGTAGCTGTCAATTGTTATATTTTGTCCCAGGTGGTGAGCGACGGATTGGTTTTTGCTTGACAGCATGTATTTCGTTTTGTCCTCATTGATCTTAAGGCCAATTCGTTTTGCCTGTTCTTCAATCGCCGTGAATGCTTCCACAATGCCACGGCGAGAACACGCGATGATATCGATATCATCCGCGTATCCTAGCAGCTGGATGGACTTGTAAAAGATAGTGCCTTCCCTGTTGACGCCTGCCCGTTGCACTATCTGCTCCAGCACCAGGTTGAAGAAGTCACATGACAGCGCATCTCCTTGCCGAAATACGGTGCATGTTTCGAATGGTTCCGAGGTCCTAGAACCGAATTGCACGGTGCATCGCGTGTTTTTTAGCGTGGCGCGACACAACTGGGTCAGTTTTCCCGGGATCGGCGATGGCCGCCCCAAACAGTTCTCCACGATGAATGCTGTCGTATGCGGCTTTGAAATCTATGAAAAGATGGTGTGTATCGATTCGAAACTCGTTGGTCTTTTCCAGGATTTGTCGAAGTGTGAAAATTTGGTCTATAGTTGATTTGCCGGGCCGGAAGCCGCACTGGTAGCTGCCGATTAGTGCGGTGCAAAATGGTTTTAGACGTTCACACAATACGCTGGACAGGATCTTGTATGCGACATTGAACAGGGATATACCTTTATAGTTCTTGCAAGAGGTAGGATCGCCTTTTTTGTGGATGGGGCATATAGAGCTGGTATTCCAGTCGTCGGGCATGCTTTCATCTTCCCAAATTCTGCAGATGATCTGGTGCATGCGCCCTATCAGAACATCGCCGCCAGTCTTAAAGAGCTCTGATGGCAAGCCATCTGAGCCTGCGGCCTTGTTGTTCTTCAGCTTCTGAATAGCTGTGCCGACTTCTTCGATGCTGGGTGGGAGGACTACTTCAGCGGCTGGAGTTGGGATTTCCTCGGTCCCTACCACTCTCTCTTGGTCATGCTCGTTTAGCAGCTTCTGGAAATGCTGCTTAAATACATCCACTATTCCCTACGGGTCGGTGACAAGATTACCCTCGCAGTTTCGAAGAGCCTGGGTGCCCTTTTTGAAGCCTCCTGCAAGGCCTTTGGCTTTCTTGTAAAAGGCTCGTGTTTTATGTTTATCCCTAGACTCCTCAATATCCTTGAGCTGAGAGGCCGCGAAGATTCTTTTCTTTAGTCGCACAATTTTTTTCTCCTCCCTTCTTCTGGCTCGGTACTCTTCTTGCGCTGCCCTGGTTTTCCTCTGCAGCGCCTTTTGGTACGCCCCATCGGTTGCTGCCTTTTTCTGCTCACACTCATACCATAGGTTTCTTGTCGGTGGTGGTAGGTATCCTAAGGTGGTTTCGGCTACTTCCTGAATGGCTGAGCGGCAATGCATCCACATATTATTGGCATTTGTGTTCGACGTAGGCATACCGTAGAGTATTTCGCTCAGCTGCTCCCTGTAGGCACTGGCAACCTCCGGTGTGCTCAGGCGCCCAATGTCGAACCTCCTCCTGATAGGCTGGTGCAGCTTTCTGCCATTGGACAGTCGAGCTCTGAATCTTGCTGCTACGAGGAAGTGGTCAGAGTCGACATTTGCCCCTCTGAATGTTCGCACATCCAGGATGTTTGACGAGTGCCTTGCGTCAATGAGCACATGGTCGATTTGGTTGGCGGTTCGACCGTCCGGAGATCGCCAGGTTGCTGTGTGGATTCGCTTGCGAGGGAATATTGTGCTACTTATCACCGCATTATGAGCTGTCGCAAAGTCAGCGAGTCGGAAGCCGTTATCTGTTGTTGTATCGTGGAGGCTGTGCTTTCCGATCACTCCGCCAAGGGTGTTCTCTTTACCGATTTTGGCGTTGAAGTCCTCTATTTTTACATCGTACTCCGGACAAGCTCCGTAGGCGATGTCCAGGAAGTCATAGAAGTCCTCCTTGATAGGGTCTTCAGCCTCGTCGGTAGGGGCGTGTGCACATATAAGGCTGATGTTATACGACAAATCCACGACAAATCCGCATCCCAGTGAGTGCGACAGGTAAGCAAGCGCCTCATAATAATCTGCATCAAAGCTATCTTCGGGAACATCAGATTGATATGCGTTCACGACCCCCACAGAAAAAAAGACGACAGAGTCAAAGATAGAATATACGCTCAATGTCCCAACTATGACACCAAGATTGTTCCAGAAGATTTCAACGCGAATCTGGGTAAATGGGTAAAGAGGATGTAGGAGTCGTAGGAAAGCACAGTCTACACGACACCACGTCCGAAAACGGATTCAGGTTAATAGACTTTGTGGTGGGTTGTAATCTCCTTGTAGCTAGCATACGATTCCCACATCTTAATATCCATTAGGAGACTTGGCGGTCATGATCAATAAACCGTCAATCAAATCATATCAAATCATACTGCGATCGACGCCAGACACGCCTCCAGCATCTTGGATGTCCGAACCTTCCGAGGAGCCAATATTGACTCGGATCATAACCTTCTTGCAGCCAAGATACGTATGCGGATATTGCGAAGAGTGCGGAGTCGAGTAGGACTAGCAGAATTTTACGTCGGGAAGCTGCAATCGCAAGAGACCGCCAGGACCTTCGCCGATCGTGTCTCTCTCAAGCACTCTCAAGAGTCGATGCAAACTGCACGAACCACAACAATGGAGCTATCTCTGATGTATTAAGTTTCCAGCCACCACATAGGAGAAACCCTTGGTTTAATGACGAATGGAGACAGGAACGAGAGCTGCTCCTGAGCTCTATGAGTGGAAAAGAGGAAAAAGAAAAAACACAAGAAGCGCACGATCAAGGAGATGGAGAGCTGCTCTAGCCTTATCAGTGGCAACGACGGTGGCAGCATCAGTGTCCTCAGCAACTTCTTTAACTTCAACAGCCACCAATGATGAATACAAAATGCCGATTACATCGAATTCTTACTTGGATGGCGCTACAGTCCGCTGTGAACCCGGGCCTCAACCAGCAAACGTCTCCAGCTGGCACGCTCTCTTGCCAGCTATTTCCAGTTGGTTGTGGTTCCCTTCCGCCTGTGTGCGCTAGCTTAGATTCGGTCGTGCTCTGCTGCGTTGTCCCTCGGGGTTGGATCCGAAGACTCTTCGGGTCAGAGATATGTTATCGCACGAACAACGTTCAAAAATTTTACGAAAATACCAAGGTTATAAAGTCAACGAGGAAGCCTACAGGGATAAACACGGCCACTTCGTAGTTGAATCACAGTATGTTGAAAACAGTAAGAACGAGAAAAGATTATTTCTGCGGACTACGTAACCGCGGAGATGGTCAAAATACCACTGACAGGTAGAACGCAACATTCACACTGCACGAAGATGACAGGGAGCTCCATCCACCCGACTTAGACGAGGTTTAGATAGCGACATCGAAACTGGAGTCTAATAAAGTTGCTGACGCAGACGGTCTGCCGGATGAGCTATCTAAAGCAGTTGGAGATGAGTTGGTTGGGAACATGCGCCAGCTCATCTGTAATTTATGGTCGGAAGATAACATGTCCGATCAATGGAATCTCAGCATCGTTTGCCCGTTCCATAAAAAAGCAGACCCCTATAACTGCGTCCACTCAACATCGAGTATAGGATCTTCTCTGCCGTGCTGTGTGAATGCCTGTAGCCATTCGTGGACAATTCTACAGGTTCGTATCAATGTTGCTTCAGGCCAGGAAAGTCCACGATAAACCAAATACTCACACTCCGGCAGATCTTGGAAGAGATCTAAGAATTTCAGGTTGACACACACCACATTTTCGTCGATTTCAAAACCGCATATGACAGTGTCTATAGGGACGAGTCTTGACATCCATGCCAAACTCATCAGGTTGTGCAGGATGACAATGGGGAATTCTCGCTGCTCCATTAAGAACGGTAAGGAGTTAACCGAGACCGAGTCGATGTCAAAAAAGGATTCCGACAGGGCAACGTATTGTCATAAGATTTTTTCCACATCATCCTTGAAAAGATCCTGCGGGGTTCACTGGCCAATACAAGAGGCACGATCTATTTCGAATCTGCACAATTGCTGACATACGCTGATGACATTGACGTGATTGGGGAACACAGCGAGACGTCAATGAAGCTTTCGTGAGCATTGAAGCAGAAGCGGCTAATGTGGGTCTGAAGGTAAACGAGAGCAAAACCAAATATATGCTGTCGTCAAAGAAACACGCAAAACACCGACGTCTTCGGGCTCAAGAGGCAATTGAGTACTGGAGCCCTCTCGGAAAACTAAAGTGACTTTATAGAGGGTCACCTTAATTATCCCGGTCCTCCTCTAGGGCACAAAGGCTTGGATGAAAACCCTCTTGGTCGTTTGTTTCGATAGGAAAATTCTGCAAACAATCCGGTCCCGTTTGAGTTGACGGAGAGTGGAGAAGATTCAACTACGAACTGTATGGATTGTACAGCGGACATCGGCCTAATACGACGTCTACGGATCCAACGTTTAAGATGGCTAGGCCATGTAGAGCGAATGGACAGCACAGCTCTGGCCCGTGGAGGCTTCGACTTCAACCCCGAGGGACGACGTTGCAGAAGACGGCCGCATCTATGGGGAGTTTTACCAGCACGCCGTAGTATACTTGCCATGAAAAAGCATCTCGACTCACGCCGTTTGGAATCGGCATTTAACTGTAAGTCCTTTAATCTCGCAGCCGAATATGTGACTCGCTGCTTACCGTGGATATCGAGTGGGGTTAGGTGGAGTAGCGTGTGATGTGATGTAGGGCCCCGGTGATGCACATACCAGCTAACCTCTATATTTTCTCGATTTGCTTGTGGTATGTTGTTTTGCCTAGTGCAGTTCACGAGACCAAAACACCATGCAAAAGAATAGGTCTTGGGGCTGAGGCCCCATTTTTTTCCCAAGGCTTTCTTGCAAGTGTAGAGCGTTGTGGTTGGCTTCCTTGCTCGTTCGGTAATACTTTCTTTCCGATTAATTTCCTGTCCAGTATGACGCCAAGATATTTGGCAAGAGAAGAATAGGTTAGCCTGCTACCGAATAGGCACGTGTCGAGAATCTTGTGCTTTCTAGTGAAGAGTACAAGTTTTATAGGGGTTTATCCCGAGTCCATTATTTTGTGCCCACCTGCACAATGTGGAGAATGCCGTACGCATGCGGTCATTCAGCGGAGACAGATGTTTGCCTGAGATGGCAATAGGAACATCATCAGCGTAGGCAATAACATCGAGGCCTTCTTTGGTCAAAACCCTAGGTTCTTGCAAAATTTGTAGCGCCCAATGATGACCCCTGTAACGAAGTTCATTAACATTCTTTTCGTTGATAGTCTTTACCGTAGGGTAGGTAGGTAGGGTCGTAGCCTTCCCAGAATGGAGAAGAACGCACTTAGGCCAGGGAGGCCCGTTGTGCAGCTACGAGGGGTTTTACCCCCCTATTCGTTGAACCATCTAGTGCTTCTTAAGAAGTTAAGAAGATTAAGTATCCCTACTTTCTGAACATTCGTCAGATCGTTAAGGAAGTAAGAGCCTAGGCAACGCTTCCTTGCATTGCAAAAAGCTGGACAGGCGCAGAGAAGGTGGTGAATGGATTCAACCTCCTCCTCGTCCTGACAGCTTCTGCAGAAGTCATTTGGAACTATACCTAGTCTTTGTGCGTGACTGCCAATGAGGCAGTGACCTGTGATGACACCGATGACTTTGTAGATGTCAGTTCTTTTTAGGGAGATTATACTCCTTGTACGTTGACTATCAAGCCGAGGCCAGATTTGCCTGGTGATGACGCAGGTATGTCCCTTGGTCCATCTCAGGTTCGTCTCGGCCCTGGCGAGATTGGTCAGATTGTGTTTAATGGTTGTAAGGGGTACTCCCTCACAAGCCACGATTGATTGTAGCGTCGTTCCTTGTTTGGCGAGTATGTCGGCTTTCTCATTACCTGTAATGCCGCTGTGTCCCGGTACCCAGATAGGCTGTATATTGAACTGTTCTGCCATCTCGTTGAGAGATCTGCGACAGTCGAGACTAGATTTTGATGAGTACACGTAGGACTCCAACGACTTTAAGGCAGCTTGACTATCTGTAAGGATGCGAATATCCGTGGTGGATATTACGTTCCACTTCAGCTAAGATAAAGCCTCTTTTATTGCCAACAGTTCCGCCTGGAAGACGCTGCAGTGATTTGGTAATTTTAGAGCTTTGTATAGCTTGAGTTGTTTGCAGAAAACTCCACAGCCCACCCCGTCTTTGGTTTTAGACCCGTCGGTATAAAAATTCACACAGTTTCTGCGGGGTTGAGTTTGACGAGTCCAGTTCTGTCTGTCCGGGTATATGGTCGTGAAGTTTTTGTCCAAGACTATGGTGGGTTCTATGTGGTCCTAGTTTTTTGTCATAGTTATCCTGTTTTGCAGGATGGATGAGTGGCCAGTGACGTAGCTCGCCCATTTCGAGTTGGCTTTTAGTCTTATGGCCGTGTGTGTGGCAATTTGCTTTCCGAAAATATCGAGTGGTGTAAGGTCTAGTATCATGTTAAGCGCAGCCGTTGGTGTGGACCTGAGGGCCCCGGTAATGCACATACATGCCATCCTTTGTACCTTCTCGAGTTGTTTATGGTATGTTGTCTTGTCCAGTGCAGTCCACCAGACTATCACTCCATACAGTAGTATGGGTCTGACGACCGTAATGTAGAGCCATAGGGTGATTTTGGGGTTAAATCCCCATTTTTTGCCTAGAGCCTTCTTACATGTGTAAAACACCATGTCTTTACCGTAAAACACCATTAATACCATCAGTCAACAGCTATTGACTGATAACGATCCTGACTACCTTCAGAAAATGGGTTTATCCACTCTAGTTTCAAGAATGTTCAACAATACGTCTCTCTAAATGCTTTCTGTCTTCCTGTATCCCATAATTCTATTTAACAATGCTTAACGCAGCGTGAAGAGCTACTGCAGGTGCTGTATTCCGAAAGACGGGTATCAGGCCCGGTACTAACTGCAAACGATTACTTTTTACTTGGGAATTGTGAGACAAATCAGTCTCTTGCACGCTCAAGGCTTCTTCATCTCATACCTCCAAACTAAACACAAGCAAACCCATTCACAATATTGAAAGCCGCGCGCGTCTATTAGCCTTAATTAAGTAATCGCCCATTTATCTTTCACTCTTTTTGCAGCGTTTCGCAATTGAACGCTGTTACACGCCAGATGCGTTATACACCTTGCTTGGGTCTTGCGTCTTACGACTCACTCAAAGTCGACATTGCTGGCTTGAGATATGAATTTATGTTCTTAACACCGCAATGAAAACACATATTCATAGCGCCTACTAGTGAACTGTCGCCCGGAGATCGTGATCACGAATAGAAATCACTACTTAGGACGTCGGCGATGGTGCAATAGTTCGAGAAATCCTACGTCAGACGAGCAAAAAGTGATCTAAAGGACATATTGGGTGCAGACTAAGGGTACTTAAGGGAAAACCGCGAATTATATCGCAATTTTGACTGACTAGCGCGTACATCACGAGGTACTATGTGTGACTCTTTCAAGGGCACTAGCGGCGTACCTTTCTTGTTAGATTGATTTAAAGAGATTGGAAGAGGTTGGTGACTCTGTTGCGCAATCAATCGACGATTATTTGAGTTAAGTGCGAATCCGTTGATGGTTGCTATCTACACCTGTCTCTGGGTGGTTAACTCGCTTAAAGACGAGTCAAGAGTAAATGATCAGTCGAGGCGTGTAACAGAGCCTAAAATGGTGCTAGTAGAGCGGTGATATAAGCTTAGTTTGCGAATAAATGAAGACGATCACGATGATGTACATCATGACTTTTTGCTACCAGCTTAGCTTCCGTGATCCGTTGATCCATAGTGTTGTGGAGTCCGAATTTCAATTTCAGCGATCTTGTCAGTTCTTCAATTCGTCGGTTTTGTGATTGCTGATCTATGTATCTCCGTTAAAAGAAAACCAAGAAGTGAACCATATTTGGAATGCACGAGTGTTCGTTACCATTCAAACCTGTGGCATCAATTGATTCGTGCGCCTGATGTGCGTTATCTAATTAGGGTCTCGAAGCCGTTGTATGATCGCAAGTTTGACTTTCGGTTAATCATAGTCCGGCATTGTTGCTCTGCCCCCATCACGATGTGGGGATTTGGAATTGAATTGAATTGGTCGTGCGCCAATGATCTGGAGTGTGCTTTGGTAATTGATTAACTTATACTCCTTGTGGCTGCGGGAGTCGCAGAAGAGTCTTATGTGAGTTTGGATTCTTATCTTGTGGTTGATGTTGTAATTAACGAGGTTTTGACTGACCGATGTGGTTTTGTTACGCGCTGCGGAAGAGTTAGACGAACGTGGTAGCTCGATTGTGGGTGATGTTATGACTATGATGTGTCAACATATGGGCATTCGTAATTGGGTTTATGGAATTCAATCGCTTGCCACTGCGGCTAATTAGTGAAAGGCGGCTATCTCGTGAGTTTCAACAGAAGCGCGATGCAAGATTATGGTATTTGCCTTAGGGCTGCCCCTCCTTAGAGCTTTTGAAACACCATTAATCGATTTTCACACGATACGTATGAAAAGTGGAAGAGCAGCACGTTTATTTCTTGATATTGTCCATTGGGGGCAGTGCTATTCAGTACTTTAAATAAAGGACCCTGTGGGCTTATGTCCAATTAAAGTCATTTAATATGAAGCAAGACCAAGGCGCCTGAAGAAGCGCCAAATTACTTTGATATATTCAAGGCGCCAAGAAGGGATAATTTGAATTGGTTTAGCCGTTGGTAGACTTGATGTTGAGCAGACTATAGTCTCTTCGAAGGGACTCGCAAGATGATGATACCTCCTGACGAAGCCTTGGAAGGCGCCTACCGAGTGACGTCAAGTCTTTTCCGGCTTAGATAGCGCTATAGTTCGAGGTGAACCTGAGCCTATCTAGCCCGCATAATCTTAAGCCGATAGTTTTCTGTTCCACATGCCCAGTTCGTTGAAGTCCCTTTTCACCTATTTGTGCCAACTTAGATGGCCTTGCCGTCGAAGACTTTTCGAGCCGCAGTCATCTTAAGCGTTGACCAAGCCAATGTCGCTAAGGAGTCCGTACAGTTCCTAGTCAACACAAACTACATAGATCGAAGATTGCACACGGAACTTTTTTATCAAAACGCCTGAGAGTCCTAGCCCTTGTGCCATAGAAGAGGACCAGGATGATTAAGGTTTTGTAGAAGGTCACAAACGATGTAGATAAAAAGACGAAATCCTAAACCACTTCAAGGCTATAACTGACAATAGTAACGTTCTGGACAATGCGTTGGTAATGTGGGCTCATTTATCGACAGACCAGCTTTAGTAACATTTGCTTCAAAGCTCACGAAGGTTTCTTAGGCTTCTCGCTGCATGCTTCCAACCACATCAATATCAATAGCATATGAAAGCAATTCTGCAGACTTGAATTCTCTGGTTAAAATGCGTCGCCTGTCTGAATGTTTTTTTTATATCAAATGTCAAACGTCCCTATGCGACTGAGGTGATGTACATATGTTATGAGCCTTCTCCATGTCTATCGCGGGTCTTGCTGGTCTGACGCTTCTCTCAATTTGTTTCCCCATGGGTGAAAAGCACCTACAGTTTATTGCCAATTCCGCACGGCGAATTTCGAGAAGCTTTTCATGAGACTTACACTACAGGGAGTTTGGTCAGAACCCCGCTGAAGAGAAACACCGTGACAACACGTTCGATGACAAGGCTGTTGTCGGGATTCAATCCCGTGTCGTCGACGTCAGGGGCCAACATACTACTCACTGCGCCACGGCGCAAACGATTGGCATGGTTTATTCATCAGGCGTGCTTTCTTCTGGTCATATCTTACAGATAAGTTGGTGCATGTTACCAACCAGCAGCAGACACATAGACACACGGGGAATAATCCTTCTGGAAACGTTTGCGCTTGGTGTAAATCTGGTTAATACAGGTGCTACAAGTACCTTTCGCTGGTAGGTCGTCAATAGTCGATATAACCTTTGCAGTTTCTGCCTGGACACGGCAGCTACCGAAAATATCTTCATAGATGTGGACATGATGGGTCGCCGCTGTGTCCACAGTGTCCAAATTCTGAAGAGGACGTCATGTAATTTTTGTCTATAGTCACTTTGCGCTAGATAGACAAAGGATGAACATACAAAGCAAGAAAAACCTGATCCCTAACTTGATAGACTCTGTAGATAACTGGAATGAGCTATGCTCATACATTGCGTTAGTCCATTTGAGGCCACGGCAGGCCGAAGTAGGATGAAGAGCTCAAGAGGCCGCCACCCGAAAAATAGCGTAAATCGATAACCAGCCCCGCGAAGTAATACTTAACGGCAGTCCTGCGGGAAGAGTGGTTGAAGTGTGCTGCTTTTAATAACTTAGCATGCAGTCCATCTATAGCAGCAGCTTCGATATCACTATCTCAGCCTTCCCTAAGTGGGATAGATGAAATTCTCTTTCGACTTCGTCCAGTTATAGACTTTTGGCTATCTTCGTCTCAACATCGACTGCAGACCCCTGGGCTGTTGGTGAGACTTCCAAACGTTGCTTCTACGATAGCTTTTCTCCATCTCCCCGACCTGTACTTCTCCTGTTCTTTCTGTTTCTTTTTGAAAAGCGCATATTTCTCCCATATTTTCCGCTCACAGAGCTCACTAACAGTTCTCGTCCGTCGATGTAAAGCACTCAATCCGCACTTGTCCTCAAATCAAGGGTTTATTCCGGGTGGTAGCTTGAAACAGAGGCCGTATCTATGGCGGCGCTTGACAGCATTCCCATTGCTGCTCTGTGGTTTGCACAATTTACACGGGATGTTGACACAGATTGTGGGAGACGTTATTGCCCAAGATTCTGGTGGATTCTCGCGACTGCGGCAGATGGTCAGGCTTAATCCGAGAGAACTACTACCAACTGATCTACTTACATATTTACTTGTCATGCTAGCGACCCTTGGAGAGTATTTTATGGCTTTGATTCGAGCTTAGACAATCGTACTGTAGCCTTTTGGACTCGTCGATACAGGGACACACCACCTAGTCCAAAGAATCATGTCTGGGTTTCGAAGTCTACAAGCAGTACAGACTGTCAATGGGTACCGCGCCTTTTCTTCGTAAGCTTGAAATTATTGAGAATGATGAAACCGCATGTTGAGACGTCATCAACTTATGATTCCCTCTTATGAGAAAAGCCTACAATGAAGTGGGTACATCAGGATTAAAACCTGCTCTGATCGATGCATCATATTTACAAGCAATCTCTGACAATAACTATACTCCCTTGATCAAGGTGAGCTCAATTTTTGCAACTCTAATAAGTATAGGCCCAAGTGCCTTACCTTGCGGCACACCGATTATCTATTATTATGTTTACGGATTTACATGTGGAGTAAAGTTTTTTAAGCCTTTCATCTTAGTAGTTGAGACTGCAGTGCAGCTGCTTTTTTGTTGTGCGGTGTGTACAAATACTTTACGAGTAAAAACATTTTTTCAATGATCAACAAACGTGAGACACAACAACCAGCCCAACGCGATAGTGTCCCTCCCTTGTGATGTATTCACGTAAAAAAGCTGTTAAATGGACTATTCCTCCATCTGTACTGCATCCTCTCCATCTTGTTGGTAACCACCTAGCTACTTGTCAAACAAGCCTTACCGCCAGGCATAAAACCAGATTTTAATTAGTCCCAAACCATGACAAGAGTCACTGAACTGAACTTCGAAACACATAAAAGCCACGTTTCGCCCGCAAGCCAAACAGTTCAACTTTCACCCCAATTTTTTCCGATCTAAAGAAAACCATTTGTAGGCCTATTACTTGCCAATTTCCCACCAAGCCACCTATTAATGGCTGAACATAAGTTTGCGATTCTCAGCTTCAACATACTCAGTTTAATGGCATCCTCTCACCAACCGTCGACGTGCAGAGAACGATTATTACTATCGATAGAAATCGACTATCATCTCGGTAGAGATACTAGCGATAGTTGCTCCATAATTAAATTCTCAAATTCGTAATTAGTGGATACGAACGCGTCTTCAAATCGCCGGAACGGTTACAGGCACATGTATTGATTTATGGATTTCTGTTTCAGTGATGTTGCGTAATAGTAGCGTAACAAAATCCTGACGCAGATTCATCCGAAGCAGCAGCGGCTGCACGCATGTGCAATGTACTCGTTGAACTGGACTGTAAGTTATGGTTCCGATTGTCGTTAACCTCCTCTTGGGCCATTACATAATGTGTGATTCGGAGTAATTGTGTATCCGGTTGTTGTTGGCAACTTGATGGATGCGCTATGGTGGTTTCAAGTGTCAGACTTAAGAGGCAGGCGGGCTCTTGGTTAGGGAGGAGTGTTGCATTTTGCTCGATCGAGTTGTATGTTACGGTGATAGTAAAGAGGTCAGCAGGTGGTCGCCTAAAGAGCTTCTGACTTAATGACCTAATTTAATCATGCGAGGCATTCTATTGAGAGATGAATGAAGCGAAGTTATAGGTAATTGCATTGTTCTGTCTACACTGTATATAAGGATTTTTCTAGTTATCTTAATCTGCCGTTGAGCCAATGAGATAGCACGTAATTGCAATTACTCAACTCGCCTTGAGCTTAGCTTTATATTTTGAAAAAAAAAAAAAAAAATCGTAGGCGCTCTTAACTGACAGTACACATCGACGTTGATCGTAATCCATCACTCGGTTGCATCCTTCAATCCGATTATTCGAGCAAACCACATGCGAAATCGACAAAATCCGTATAACTAACAACACAAAAGTAAAACACCTCGTCATCGTCGATTCACTTTTCTTCCCAAACGCCAACACAGAATTTGACCTTCCTCCAGCTCTAGCAATCAAACGAACGACACTAAACACTGCCCCGACAGATAAACAACAACCACATAATCACTCCATTCTCTTCACCTATCCCATCTATCGTGACGGTCTAGTTTATGGACCCTTGAACGTGAATCATCCACCTCCGTCGTAAGCACACAATCCGAACTCCGATCGCATCAATCGGCATTCCACAGTGTCATGTATCCTCGCTCTGCCGTTGTCGCCTGCCACCTCCGCCACCACCACCACCACCATCATCATCATCATTACCGCCACCATACTGGTCCGACTAGTCATTATTTCCCGGCCAATGGATAAGAGCCAACCAAAAACAGACAAACAAAAGTCATCTTCGTAACACAACCAAAACATAGGGTCTCAGCGCCAAAGCCTAAGAACGGAGCATACAAGTAACTCACCGACGTTCATTCGTTCATTCGCCACAACTCGCCGGCGTATATAAGCACTTGAATTTCGGTTAGCCGACATCATTTCCATCTTGGGACTACGAGCAGCAACAACTTAGGAGACGAACATCACTGCTCACTTTGTGGATTAACTAGAAACGACTAAGCTTGGAACACGATGAGACTATTCGTAAGTCTGATCCCTACGCGTCGAAGGGCATAGTGAAAGTGCAAATAACTCATTCGTTTCCTTTCTTTCGCTCTCTTTTTTCTCCCCGGATAGGTTTGCTGTATGGCCAGCGTGCTGCTCTTAGCCTCAACAAGCGCAAAAGCCGTAAAGGCTGATGAGAAGACCGTTAAGAAGGCAGTGAAAAGTGCAAAAAGTGACTCGGTGAAGGGCAAACGTGAGCTGCCTGCTGGAGCGTACAAGTACTTGCCACCGGCACCAATCTCAGGCGGTGGTGGATACTCGAGTGGCTTTGGACATGGCGGAGGTGTAGGCGGAGGTGGTTTTGGTGGAGGAATAAGTGGTGGTCTCGGCGGGGGTCACGCTAATGTTGAGACGTATATTTTACAGTCGGCGAACGGAAAAGGATCTTCATTTGGTGGAGGATTCGGCGGTGGTCTCGGAGGAGGTAGTGGCTTCAAATACTCAGGCGGTGGTGGTGGTGGATATGGTGGCGGAGGATATGGTGGCGGAGGATATGGTGGCGGTGGATTCGGCGGAGGATTAGGCGGTGGACTGGGAGGTGGCAGTAAACTGCAGACTGTCATCATTCCATCACAGTCGTATGGAGCTCCAGGCCTGTCGTACAGCAACTCGTATAGTGGTGGCGGTGGTGGTGGATACTCTTCATCTTTAGGTGGATCTTCTGGTGGCCATGGAATATCAGCCAGTTACGGCGCTCCATCGGTGAGCTACGGAGCACCATCTGTCGGCTATTCTGGTGGATACTCTTCGGGTGGATATTCGTCGGGTGGAATCGGAGGAGGTAGTGGAATCTCACTTGGTGGGCACGGCGGTGGAGGTTATAGCAGCGGCGGTTACAGTACTGGCGGATACAGTAGCGGCGGTTACAGCAGTGGTGGTGGACTTGGCGGAGCATCACTTGGTGGTGGCGGTGCTGGTGGTTACTTCTCCAAAGGCCCTTCAATTCCTTCATCCTCGTACGGTGTTCCCCTAGCTGCTCCACTATCATCTTACACACCCAAATATTCGAGCGCCTCGTTTGGTGGTGGTTCATCCAGTGGTCCCACATACGCTGCCGGACAAAAGGGACTCGGTCATTTCTCATTCTCCGCCAGCAAACCATCTGCTCTTCACACAGACATAATTGCCTCCTCGGGACACAGTCAGGGAGGTGGTGATATCGGTAGCCTCAGTGGACACAGCGGCGGTAAAGCTCCATTCAAGCCGTCCGCATTCCTCGGTTCAAGCCAAGATACCGGCTCATCATACGCTAGCGGTGGCTATTCATCATCATCACAAGACTACCTCGGCGGATCGTCCCACAGCTACTCCGGCGGCGGTGGCTCCGCAGGATATCAAATTCCAGCAACAGTATACGGTGCTCCCGGTGGCGGTGGTGGTCAAGGCCTCTTCGAAGAAGCTGCACCCGTCCATGAGTCATCATCGTCCTACGGCGGTTCCGATGAAAACTACGCCGCCGCGCCACAACAGTCCTATCTTCCTCCCAGCTCCAGCTACGGTGTGCCCAGCCATCACTAGAATCATCACTTACTCCATCCTTTTTGTTTGTTCTTAAGTTGTTCGCTGTATTTATTTGTTTAAATGAAAATAAATCTTTTCCTCTTAGACTATGTTAGTAGAAGACTGTGTTTGGCCTGATTGCAATGGATTTGGTATTCAGGGCGGTGGCGGTCCGGTAACTTTCTTGCTTTCTCTTTCGTTCATCACATTGTAAAGCGCGCCTAGAGGGACGGACGCGAATGGCAATGACAAATTGACATGCGCCGGTAGCGAATGAAAGCGTTTGGGTGATTATTGGCAAGAGAGATTCTCGAGTGTTTCAGCGGCTAGATGGCTTGCGAAATGGATGTGAGTGGAATTCTGAGAGATGACGATTGGTATTCAAGGGGCATAAGATATTGATGGAAGTGGTTCTACGACTGATTCGCATGCGGGAATGTCTATTGGCTGTTTGTGGGTTTTTACCATTTTGATTACTGACATGAGATGGTAATTTGGACTAGGAAACATATCCAACCGTAATTGCAACTTTCTTTAATCCCTCTTAACGTAGAGCTTCAAAAGGGAGAGTTCTGGGTATGGATAGCAAAAGGATCCCAGCCGTTAAATTGAATAAAAAGGACTCTGTATGGGGTAAAGTGTAGTGTGATTTCCTTAAGCGTTTCGTTTTTAATTGTCAACAGAAGTGTACACAGTTTGCCATTTATCTCAAACCACTCTTTGGAAGAAAGATTACATGGAAAGCTTACTTTTGGGTCACCTTCCCGAACGTATTGGCCTGTATCTTACTAATAACACGTATTGTCTTTCAAGACTGTTGATAAGCAGACAAGATTTGACGTATCCTCATAAAAATATTCTAAAGGCTTTAAATCCCAAGATCCAGATGGTCAACTCACTATGGCTTGAATTGCTTGTACAATGGATCGATTATGACGGAATTGTCGAAATTGATTGAACTTTCACAGAGCTTCACAGAGATTACTTACTTACTTTGATGGCGCTACAGTTCGGGGTGAACCAGGGCCTCAACCAACAAGCCTCTCCAGCCGGCCCGACCTTCGGCCAGCCGCTTCCAGTGCCGCACGCCCAGTTGGTTGAGGTCCCCTTCCACCTGTGCGCGCCACCTTAAATGCGGTCGTCCTCTGCTGCGTCGTCCCTCGGGGTTGGAGTCGAAGACTCTTCGGGCCGGAGCGTTGATGTCCATTCGCTCTACATGGCCTAGCCATCTTAGACGTTGGATCCGAAGACGTCTAACCAGGCCGATGTCGCTGTACAGCCCGTACAGTTCATGGTTGAATCTCCTCCTCCATTGTCCGTTTACACAAACGGGACCAAAGATTGCACGCAGAATTTTCCTCTCGAAACGTCCAAGAGCCTCTTCATCCGTTTTTGACAACGTCCAAGCCTCAGCGCCGTAGAGGAGGACCGGGATGATTAAGGTTTTGTAGAGGGAAACCTTAGTTTTTCGAGAGAGGGCTCTACTACTCAATTGCCTCTTGAGCACGAAGAAGCAGCGATTGGCAAGAGTTATTCTGCGTTTTATCTCAGCGCTGGTGTTGTTGCTGCTTGTCACTATCGAGCCAAGGTAGACGAAGTCCTTGACTACTTCGAAAATATAGCTGCCGAAGGTGACGTTCTGACCAAGACGTCGGTGTTGTGCGTCTTTCTTGGATGACAGCATATATTTGGTCTTGTCCCCATTTACCTTTAGACCCACTTTCGCCGCTTCTGCTTCAATGCTTGTGAACGCCTCATTGACGTCTCGCTTTGTTCGTCCAATAACGTCAATGTCATCTGCGTAGGCAAGCAATCCTGTGGATTTGAAGTAGATCGTACCTCTTGTATAGGCCGCAGAGTCCCGCACGATCTTTTCCAGAATAATGTTGAAGAAATCACATGACAGTCACCCTGCCTAAAACCTTTTTAACATCAAAGGGGTCGGTTATTTCACCTCCGACCTTAATGGAGCAGCGAGAGTTCTCCATAGTCATCCTGCATAGTCTGACGAGTTTGGCAGGAATGTTAAAACATGACATGGCTCTGTATAGCTCGTCTCTATAAACACTGTCATACGCGGCTTTAAAGTCGACGAAAAGATGGTGCGTGTCGACCTAGAATTCATGGGTCTTCTCCAAGATCTGCCGTAGTGTAAATATTTGGTCTATCGTGGATTTTCCTGGCCTGAAACCACACTGGTAGGAACCTATCAGATTGTCCACGAACGGTTTCAGGTACTTACACAGTACGCCAGAGAGGATATTGTACGCTATGTTCAGGAGGCTTATCCCTCTGTAATTGGCGCAGTCATAGGGGTCTCCTTTCTTATGGACCGGGCAAACGATACTGAGATTCCATTCATCGGGAATGCGTTCTTCCGACCATTTCTTGCAGATGAGTTTGTGCATGTTCCTTACCAGCTCATCGCCAGCTGCTTTAAACAGCCCCGCGGGGAGTCCGTCCGCTCCAGCAGCTTTATAAGACTTAAGTTTCGATATCGCTTACTTAACATCGTCTAGGTCGGATGGACGGGATTCTCCTTCGTCTTCGTCCATTGTGAATGGTTCGCTCTGCCTGACGGCGGCATTTTGACTATCATCGCCGTTATACAGTCTGCAGAAGTGGTCCTTCCACAATGTCAGCATCGACTGTGACTCCACTATTAGTTGTCCGTGCTCATCCCTGCAGGCTTCTGCTCTGGCTTTATAGCCTTGGCATGTTCGTTTTACTTTCTGGTAAAATTTTCGAACGCCGTTCTTGCAGTAACATCTCTCCATCTCCTCGATCTCGCGCCTCTCGTGCTCCTTCTTTTTCCACAGAGATTATAAAATTCAATAATTTGTAAAACTTGTAAACATAGAAGGTCATACCCGTGTAAAATGGCAACCGAGCGTGTTTGGCACTCACACATATCACGAGTCATGTGCGAACTGTCGAAAATCGAACACTGAAAAGTCAAACAGCAAAAAAATCATCCATTACATTGCATTCAATACCATTGTTTTTTAAAAATATCGTCATTCCAATAATAACTGTGGAGGACCAATGGTGCGTGACCCTAAGTCGAGCTGGATCTCACCAATTATTTGAATGGCATTGTTCTTCAAACTATCAATTGTTGTCGGTTCGTCACCAAAGATCGCTGACTTGACATCGCCATACGTAAAAAAGCCTGAGGGAGTTCAGTCGTATTATTTTGACGGCGATGTGAGATCATCTTTTCTAAAAATTATACATTACTGTAACGCCAACATAACAAACGTTATAAGGCACATAGTGCCGTCTTGAAACCGACTGTCCGCTAATTGAGGCCATAAAAAGCCAAATATCATAGCCTGACACCGTATGCCTTTTTGTTTCGGAAGATATACATACATATAGCCACATGACCAATATCTACATCAAACAATAAGTCTTGAAACCGCTGCATATTACTTACTCCGCAAAGTGACCTATTTACGAAGCTACTTAGCCACAAATATACTCCATCGCTGAAGAACTTTCCAATTACTGCAGAGCACAATCAGCAAACGTATGATGAGTTTTGTTCAGTCCTTATGCCAATCAAATCTTATACGAATGTATGCCCAAGTCTTGAGGGCATGGGCTCGGACATACAGGGTAAAGTTGTTGATCGCTCTCAACCTGGCGAGATGCCAGCAACGATCCCTGTTTAAATGCCCGGGTCAAGTTGACATACGGCCTCCTCGCGGCGCCCTCTGGATAGCCTCTTCAACAACAACAAACGTATGCAGCGACAAAACCCCGACCAGAATGGCGGTTGTGCGGTGGGCTAACAATCCGCCCACGTAAGAAAAAGAAAAGTTATGAATGCGCGAGATGCCTCGGATGCACGGACGGATACTCGACGACGACAACGCACGAAAAAGGAACACGATTTGCGAGTATGCTCCTGGAATGTCAGAACCCTGTACACTCCCGGAGCTGCTAATAAACTAGAAGGAATCCTCACGCAGTACAAGGCGGATATTACTGCGGTCCAGGAAATACGCTGGATAGGAAACGGTATGATGAGGAAGAAAAATTGCGACATTTATTATAGCTGTCACAAAAGGTTGCACTTACTGGGATGCGGATTTGTCGTGGGAAAGCGGTTAAGGTCGAAGGTCATCGACTTTAAATCTATAAGTGATCGCCTGGCTGTGATCCGCATCAGAGGTAGATTTTATAACATCAGCCTTATATGTGCACACGCCCCTACCGACGAGGTTGAAGAACCTATCAAGGAGCTTGTCCGGAGTACAATGTAAAAATCGTGTTTGTGGACTTCAACGCGAAAATTGGTAAGGAGAACACCCTTGGTGGAGTGATCGGAAAGCACAGCCTCCACGATACAACAACAAATAACGGCTTCCGACTCGCTGACTTTGCGACAGCTCGTAATGCGGTGATAAGTAGCACAAGATTCCCTCGCAAGCGAATCCACACAGCAACCTGGCGATCTCCGGACGGTCGAACCGCCAACCAAATCGACCATGTGCTCATTGACGCAAGGCACTCGTCAAACATCCTGGATGTGCGAACATTCACAGGGGCAAATGTCGACTTTGACCACTTCCTCGTAGCAGCAAGATTCAGAGCTCGACTGTCCAATGTCAGAAAGCTGCACCAACCCATCAGGAGGAGGTTCGACTTTGGGCGCCTGAGCACACCGGAGGTTGCCAGAGTCTACAGGGAGCAGCTGAGCGAAAGACTCTACGGTATGCCTACGTCGAACACAAATACCCATAATATGTGGCTGCATTGCCACTCAGCCATTCAGGAAGTAGCCGAAACCACCTTAGGATACCTACAACCCCCGACAAGAAACCCGTGGTATGATGGCGAGTGTGAGCAGAAAAAGGCAGCAACCGACGAGGCGTACCAAAAGGCGCTGCAGAGGAAAACCAGGGCAGCGCAAGAAGAGTACCGAGCCAGAAGAACGGAGGAGAAAAAACTGATGCGACAAAAGAAAAGAATCTTCGCAGCCTCCCAGCTCAAGGATATCGAGGAGTCTAGGGATAGACATAAAATACGAGCCTTTTACAAGAAAGCCAAAGGCCTTGCAGGAGGCTTCAAAAAGGGCACCCTGGCTCTTCGAAACTGCGAGGGTAATCTTGTCACCGACCCGCAGGGAATAATGGATGTATTTAAGCAGCACTTCCAGCAGCTGCTTAACGAGCATGACCACGAGAGAGTGGTAGGGACCGAGGAAATCCCAACTCCAGCCGCTGAAGTAGTCCTCCCACCCAGCACCGAAGAAGTCGGCACAGCTATTCAGAAGCTGAAGAACAACAAGGCCGCAGGCTCAGATGGCTTGCCATCAGAGCTCTTCAAGGCTGGCGGCGATGTTCTGGTAGGGAGCATGCACCAGATTATCTGCAGAATTTGGGAAGATGAAAGCATGCCCGACGACTGGAATACCAGCTCTATATGCCCCATCCACAAAAAAGGCGATCCTACCTCTTGCAAGAACTATAGAGGTATATCCCTGCTCAATGTCGCATACACGATCCTGTCCACCGTATTGTGTGAACGTCTAAAACCATTTTGCACCGCACTAATAGGCAGCTACCAGTGCGGCTTCCGGCCCGGCAAATAAACTTTAGACCAAATTTTCACACTTCGACAAATCCTGGGAAAGACCAACGAGTTTCGAATCGATACGCACCATCTTTTCATAGATTTCAAAGCCGCATACGACAGCATTCATCGTGAAGAACTGTTTGGGGCGATGGCCGAATTCGGGATCCCGGGAAAACTGACCCAGTTGTGTCGCGCCACGCTAAAAAACACGCGATGCACCGTGCAATTCGGTTCTAGGACCTCGGAACCATTCGAAACATGCACCGTATTTCGGCAAGGAGATGCGCTGTCATGTGACTTCTTCAACCTGGTGCTGGAGCAGATAGTGCAACGGGCAGGCGTCAACAGGGAAGGCACTATCTTTTACAAGTCCATCCAGCTGCTAGGATACGCGGATGATATCGACATCATAGCGTGTTCTCGCCGTGGCATTGTGGAAGCATCCACGGCGATTGAAGAACAGGCGAAGCGAGTTGGTCTTAAGATCAATAAGGACAAAATTAAATACATGCTGTCAGTAAATTCCACAAATGACACCACAGTGGAGATCCGGCATAGAATCGCCCTTGGCAACCCCTGCTACTTCGGCTTGTCCAAAGACTGGGGTCAAAACTCCTCACTCGAAAGACCAAAGTCATGCTTTACAAAACGCTCATTCTGCCAGTCTTGCTGTACGGAGCCGAAAGCTGGACGATAAGCAGGACAGCGGAGCTGATTTTGGGTTCTTTCGAAAGAAAAATTCTGCGCCGGATATTTGATCCTGTGTGTGAGGAAGGTGAATGGAGAAGAAGACACAACGGCGAACTCTACGAGCTGTTCCAAGTTGTGGATGTAGTCCGGAAGGCAAGGATCCGTCGACTACCCTGGCTCGGCCACATCGAGCGCATGGACATCAACGCTCCAGCTAAGAGGGTCTTCGACTCCGAGCCTCCTGGTTCGAGAAGAAGAGGAAGACCGAACCTCCGGTATAAAGATCAAGTAATCGCGGATGTAAGACATCTTGGTCTTGACAACTGGAAGCAGCGTGCGCGGGACCGTCAAGGATGGAAGGCAGCTAAAACTCAGGCTCAGATCCTCCATAGATCGCTGGCCTGATAAGTTAGTAAGTAGTAAGTAAATATTACATCCGTCACTTGATTGTTACATCGAATGTGGTAAGCACTACCTTTCGCCTACTGCGTCACAAAAAGAGTAATCGCAACACTATTGTTCGTTTAATTCGGATTACTTCCGTCTCTCGCCTCGGCCGGCCGCTCTGGGCTAAACCACTTTGACGTACATCTCTTCCCATATCGGCAATTTTGTCATACTACCGACCGCAAGCAATAGCTTCAAATTAATTTCCCACTTTACTATCAGATGAAGATGTTAACATGCAAAATAAAAATAAAAGTCCATTACGGGTGCTTCACTTTTATGATCGCACATAGTGTCCATGCTACTCTACAAGTGCCACCGAGAGTCATGGTAAATTAGCAAGCAATTAAACCACAAAAAGCTTGTTGGCTACGCAAGCGTTAAAGTTAAGTGACAAAGTAAAAGATTTATAGTTTGGTTTACGCCATGTATTTTGTTTAGTCGTACGAGTTGAACTGGTACGGGGCAGGAAGGATAGAAAGTTGGTAGGTGATTAAAAAAGGGATCTAACCGGAATTGGCTTACAGAGATTTGTGTTCGCTTTTGTGGAGTTTTTTTCTCCTCTTTGGGTATGTATGTATATTGGCGTTACAGTCCATGAAGGACCTGAGCCGAGCTTCTCTCAATCACCCATGTTGTGTGTGATTTCATTTTCCCATAGGTGAAAGGGACCTACAGTTTATTGCCGGTTCCGAACGGCGAATTTCGAGAAGCGTTTCATGACAATTTTACTACAGGGGGTTTTGTCAGAACCCCGCTGAGGGGAAACACCGTGAAAAACACGTTCGATGACATGGCTGTGTCGGGATTCGATCCCGTGTCATCGGCGTCAGAGGCCAACACACTACCCACTGCGCCACGGTGCCTCCTACCTCCTCTTTGGGTAGGATACTCTTATCTACACATGTATAGTATAGTTTCACAGAGCGGGCACTGGACGACAATTACGTTTGTCTACAGGCAGTGGCCTAAGCATACGCCCTGTCATTTAAACTTCCATAGCTAAACAATTTGACCCTATCTCTCTCCTCCAGCGGCAAGTAACCAGGCATTAGCCTAGATCCAAAGCTTAGATGGAAATTCAATGTAGAAAAACCGGCTAAGGAAAGCTAGTGTGGCTTTCTACGCCTGCAGCAACACTTTGACTAAAAGGTGGGGAATAAGACCAAAGCTAATCCTGTGGATGTATATAGCCGTTTTCCATCCTATCCTCACCTATGGCTCTATAGTTGGTGGCCAGCCCTAAGCAAAGCAAATCATCGACAAACTTAACAACATCCAAAGATCAGCAGGAAACGAAATCACGGGAGAACATGCCCCTCTGAAGCGCTTAATACCCTACTGCATCTTCTTCCCTTGGACTTCTTCTCCTTCGGCGCTACAGTTCATGGCGAATCTGGGCCTCCTTTAAAAAAAAAAAAACCTCCCCAACTGGCACGCTCTTCCGCCAGCAGTCTCCAGTGCCGCACACCTAGTTGGTTGAGGTCATCTTCCACTTGCGTGCAAAGAAATGCGCCGCATCACTGCTAATAATACCACGACCATTCTGCGGCATACCTATCAACACCATCAAATGCTGCGTAAACAGATGCTTGAGGAGCACGGCTGGCCGTGGTGCAGTGGTAAATATCACCGACTGCCGAGCGAAAGGTCTGTAGTTCAAAGTATGTACAGCCAAAAATTGCAACTCCTACACTACAGGGGTTTTGTCAGTACCCCGCTGAGGAGAAGCACCGTGAAAAACACATTCGATTACATGGCTGTTGTCGGGATTCGATCCCGTGTCATCGGCGTCAGAGGCCGATGACTGCGCCACGGCGCTCTTTACCGGCTGGATTTGAATTAACATCCCCCTTAACATGCCTTAGGTTTCACGAGTTTTATAGCATCAAAACCTCTACGCTAACTTCCATAGTATCGTTGGTCGGTTGCCCTTTTAAGAAGTTTTCGGAGGAAGGCGGGGGCTTTAACGATTGGTACCGTATACTAAAGCTGAATGACTTACATTTTGATGAACTCCCTGATTCACTTGAATTGGAGCCTCCTGAAACTCGCGCAGGTTCAAGAGTTTTTTTTTTTTTTTTTGATATTCTCCTATGATGTGTTGTTACACACACAACCTGAACGGAGTGCAGTGGTTTGGGTCGTTGATGTTCATTCACTACTCTCAGGGGCGGTTGTTCTAGACCTAGATAGGACGAGAGCCGACCAAATTCCGCGTTGGTTATAGTCCGTAGTAATTCGTTCGAGCACTTTGGTATTGCATACGCAGAAGATGAGTTTCAGTTGACCATATACTGTGAGTGTTATGCCTGCAGCAGTACGTCTGGTCACTTTCCCATTCACCTCTGTGTTGCATACTTTTTGTCCGTATAGGAATTATTGTACTTTTTCTTGGCTATGAACGAATTTGAACTATAGACCTTCAGCTCGACGGTCGATGATGTTAACCACTGCACCACGGCCACCCCCAAATATGTTGAATAAATTGGTTAGAGACTCATGAGTACGTATAACCCGATTCGTTTTGGGTTTGGGTTTGTCATAGGTGTCTTAGCCTATCCTATATACATATGTCCTATTTCCATAGAGCAAGTCCAGTACATTTTACTACGGAGCGACAACCATTCACCGGCGCGTCAAAATAGTCAGAATTTATTATGAAAAATCTGTTCCATTCGCGAAACTCCAAAGAAGTGGCTTTTCTGAGATCCCAATTTGGCAAATTTTGCAAAAAGACTTGGGCATACTTACTTACTTATCAGGCCAACGATCCATGGAGGATCTGAGCCTGAGTTATAGCTGCCTTCCATCCTTGGTGGTCCCGGGCACGCTGCTTCCAGTTGTCAAGACCAAGATGTCTTACATCCGCGATTACTTGGTCTTTATGCCGGAGGTTCGGTCTTCCTCTTCTTCTCGAACCAGGAGGCTCAGAGTCGAAGACCCTCTTAGTTGGAGCGTTGATGTCGAATGGTTCCGAGGTCCTAGAACCGAGTTGCACGGTGTATCGCGTGTTTTTTAGCGTGGCGCGATACAACTGGATCAGTTTTACCGGGATCCCGAATTTGGTTATCGCCCCAAACAGTTCTTCACGATGAATGCTGTCGTATGCGGCTTTGAAATCGATGAAAATATGGTGTATATCGATTCGAAACTCGTTGGTCTTTTCCAGGATCTGTCGAAATGTGAAAATTTGGTCTATAGTTGATTTGCCGGGCTGGAAGCCGCACTGGTAGCTGCCGATTAGTGCGGTGCAAAATGGTTTTTTGACGTTCACACAATACGCTGGACAGGATCGTGTATGCGACTTTGAGCAGGGATATACCTCTATAGTTCTTGCAAGAGGTAGGATCGCCTTTTCTGTGGATGGGGGGGTTCCAGTCGTCGGGCATGCTTTCATCTTCCCAAATTCTGCAGATGATCTGGTGCATGCTCCCTACCAGAACATCGCCGCCAGCCTTGAAGAGCTCTGATGGCAAGCCATCCGAACCTGCAGCCTTGTTGTTCTTCAGCTTCTGAATAGCTGTGCCGACTTCTTCGATGCTGGGTGGGAGAACTACTTCAGCGGCTGGAGTTGGGATTTCCTCGGTCCCTACCACTCTCTCTTGGTCATGCTCGTTAAGCAGCTGCTGGAAGTGCTGTAATGTAATATTTACCTATTGAAAAGCATAACATTTCATTTGAACCAGGTTCAGAATGGATCATTAGTCCATTCCCAGCCTTGAAACGGTCTGTCTATATGCGTGAGATATCTTCTTTTTTTTTTCAAGACAATGCTACTTTGAGGGACACTTTTAAGCGCTTTCAGATAAATAACAATCTTGTTTGACAAATGGGTTTTTGATAGCCGCATCGTACAACTTCTTAATACACTCAATTGCTTTTGTAATGAGATGTTATGTATTTCTTATTAGAAAATCAGTCAGTTACTCGAAGGCTGGAAAGATACTCATAGATATAACAAAAGATAAGATTTATTCAACAAAGAAAGCTACTTACAGCTAATGAATGTTTCCTCTCTACATTAAATATGGATTTTCAAAAGGGAGAAGAAACATGCAAATTTATTTCAGCAATAAACCGCAAAGAAAGTGAATTAATGTAAAAGTTTAAAAGAAAATACGGATAGCAAGAAAAGGAAAGATTAATTGACACATTGTTCCCAGTGGCGAGTATGTACACGTAACAAAACCCTCACACAAGACAATATTACCTCCGAGTCGTCTAGTTCCTAGTTCGGTCAGGTCATTTGCTCGAGAGATTACTTCTATCGTTAAGTAATTCGTGCATCAGTTTGTCAGTTACTTCTCTGGAATTTATATGAGATAATAGCTTTGGACAAGCAAAACCAATCCAAAAAAAAAATCGACGAAAGATACAAGAAACCAATTACTGTACTTAATTGAGGAGTTAGGGAATTCCACCGAAAATTGGTTTAAATAATTTCGGTTGATCGTAGTCAACTGGAGAGTGAAAATGAAAGGAACGATAGATCCACTCACGTTCAAAGCAATTCGCCGATGGATATGTATTTTGAAGTTGATTAGAGTTAATGTGTTTTTGGTTACTCTTTCACGTTAGTCAGGAGTTAAATTTCAGTGGTGAAATTCAGATCAGGGAAGTTCTCGCCCACGCCTTACGGCAGGCATGTTGTGGGCATTACAGAATGTTACACTCTGTCCCTAAAGGGTTTTATAATAGATATGATTGGATTTGAAATTCGACATAACAATGATGTGTAAAAAGTGAGAGGAGTCGAGTGGTCCAAAACGCATGCAGAAAACAAAACATTTTCATTCAAATTTTGTATTTTCCCTGCCTCCTAAAACCCACGTTATGGGCTTATTCACATAAGCTAATAAAGCACCGACTAAAGCCTACGACACATACAATTTTTGGTCGAAGTTCCCCACGACCATTTTATGCGGGCAATGTACTGAAGGGAGTCTGCACCTGGAATGTTAGGTCCCTTAACAGACCGGGTGCAGGCGATCGATTGGAGCAAACCCTCAACTGCTATAAAGCTGATATAACCACACTCCAAGAAGTGCGATGGGATGGACCAGTCGCGACATCTACTACAGGAACTGCTACAAGGAGAACAAACAGCGCCTATTCGGATGTGGATTCGTTATTCGAGGAAGACTCCGACAAAAGGTCTTAAGCTTCCGAGACATAAGCGAACGCCTCATAACAATCCGCATCAAAGCTAAATTTGGAAACATTAGCTTAATATGCACCCACGCCACAAGAATTCCACGATCTCCTAGACAGAATATATGCCCGATGCCCCAGCTACGAAACAAAAATAGTCCTAGGAGATTTTAATGCAAAACTGGGCAAAGAGGACATATTTGAGTCGATCATAGGAAAGCATAGCCTCAATAACACCACATCCGACAACGGACTAAGGCTAATTGATTTCCTAGCGGGGCGTAACCTCCATGTAGCAAGCACGCGATTCCCCCATCTCAACATCCACAAGGGCACCTGGCGGTCTTTTGATCAATCGACCACCAACCAGATTGATCACATTGCGATCGAGGCCAAACACTCCTCCTGTATTCTCGACGTACGAACCTTCCGAGGGGCCAACATCGACTCGGACCACTACCTTGTTGTAGCCAAGGTTCGAATGAGGATATCAAGAATGCTTAGGAGTAGAGTAGGACTACGTAAGTTTGACGTTGGAAAGCTACAATCGCAAGAGACTGCCAGAATCTTTGCCGATCGTGTCTCCTCCAAGCTCTCTCAAAATCCGCCCACAGCAGCACAAACAATAGAGCAGGAATGGGCTCATTGCCAGAGCGCCGTCAGAGACGCTGCCTAAGAGGTGCTGGGTTTCAAACCGCCACCACCTAGGAACCCCTGGTTCAATGAACAATGCGAACAAGCCCATGCAGCAAAACAAGAGGCATATAAGGCCATGCTGCAACGACGGACGAGAGCTGCTCGCGAAATCTATGAGCAGAAGAGAAGAGAGGAACACACGCTGTTCAGAAGAAAGAAGAGAGAGCACGGAAAGCGTGAGATCGAGGTGATGGAGAGATGCTTCCGCAGGAATGACGCCCGTAAGTTATAAAATAAGGTAAAACGAACATGCCATGGCTACAAAGCCAGAGCGGCGGCCTGCAGGGATGAAAATGGAGAACTGGTAGTAGAGTCGCAGTCGATGCTGAGGATTTGGAAAGACAACTCCTGCAGACTGTATAACGGCAATGATAGACAAGACACCGCTGTCAGGCAGAACGAGCCATTCGTAATAGACGACAATGAAACAGAATTCAGTCCACCCGACCTAGACGAAGTCAAAATAGCGATATCAAGACTTAAGTCTAATAAAGCCGCGGGCGCAGATGGCCTGTCTGCTGAGCTTCTTAAGGCGGCTGGAGATGAGCTGGTAAGTTGCATGCACCATCTCATTTGCAAGGTATGGTTGGAGGAAAGCATGCCCGACGAATGGAATCTCAGTATCGTTTGCCCGGTCCATAAGAAAGGAGACCCCTATAACTGCGTCAACTATAGGGGAATAAGTCTCCTTAACATCGCATATAAGATCTTCTCTGCCGTATTGTGTGAACGCCTGAAACTGTTTGTGGATAACCTGATCGGCTCTTATCAGTGTGGTTTCAGGCCAGGTAAATCCACAATAGACCAAATATTTACGCTGCGGCAGATCTTGGAGAAGACCCAGGAATACCAAATCGACACTCACCACCTCTTCGTCGATTTCAAGGCTGTATATGACAGCGTGTATAGAGATGAGCTATACAATGCCATGTCTAGTTATAACATCCCAGCCAAACTCGTCCGACTGTGCAGGATGACAATAGAGATTTCTCGCTGCTCTATTAAGGTCGGTAATGAGCAAACCGAGACCTTTGATGTTAAATTAGGACTTAGGCAAGGGGGCGCGCTGTCATGCAACTTTTTCACCATCGTGCTTGAAAATATCGTGCAAGAGTCACTGGCCAACACAAGAGGTACGATTTATTTCAAGTCTACGCAATTGCTTGCGTATGCCGACGACATTGACGTGATTGGACGGACACAGCGAGACGTCAATGAGGCCTTTGTAAGCATTGAGGTAGAAGCGGCTAAGATGGGTCTCAAGGTTAATGAGGGTAAAACCAAATATCTGCTTTCATCTAAAAGAGACGGACAACACCGACGTATTGGCCAGAACGTCACCATGGGCGAATATAACTATAAAGTGATCAAGGAATTCGTCTACCTTGGCTCACTGATGACCAGCGACAACAACACCAGCGCTGAGATAGAACGCAGAATCACTCTTGCCAACCGCTGTTTCTTTCGGCTCATGAGGCAATTGAGAAGTAGAGCCCTCTCTCGGAAAACCAAGGTGACACTATATAAGACCTTAATCATCCCAGTCCTCCTTTACGGCACAGCGGCTTGGACCTTAAGAAAAGCGGATGAAGATGCCCTTGGTCGTTTCGATAGGGAAATTCTGCGTACTATCTACGGTCCCGTTTGTTCAAACGGTGTATGGAGGAGAAGATATAACGATGAACTGTACGGGCTGTACAGCGACATCGGCCTGGTACGACGTCTACGGATACAGCGTCTAAGGTGGCTAGGCCATGTAGAGCGCATGGAAGATACAGCTCCGACCCGAAGAGTCTTCGAATCCACTCCGGAAGGAAGGCGCGGCAGAAGATGGCCGCATCATCGGTGGCGCACGCAGGTGGAAGGGGACCTTAACCAACTGGGCGTGCGGCGCTGGAAACAGCTGGCCAAAGACCGTGCCAGCTGGAGACGCTTGTTTGGTTGAGGCCCAGGTTCACCACGGACTGTAGGGCCACCTAAGTAAGTAAGTAATGTACTGAAGTAAGTTTTGAGATAGATAATTAAAAATTGATTATCAACAATGGCGTTTTTGGCACTTTTTTTCCACTTCGATTGAGCTACTTCTAAAACGTGTGATCCAAATGCATCAACCGCTTCTTCAGGCTCATCTTGTTTAATTTCGGAATCTTATGCATTGATTGTCATGAAAAGCTTCTCGAAATTCGCCGTTTGGAACCGGCAATAAAACTGTAGGTCCCTTTCACCTATGTGAAAATGAAATCACGCACAACATGGGTGATTGAGAGAAGCTCGGCTCAGGTTCTTCATGGACTGTAACGCCAACATACATACATACATGCATAGATCTATGAATCGTTATCCTATGAAGAACCGCGATTGATTTTTTTGCAACATGTCTTTGCACTAATCGACATGAACCGTGTTTTAGGAGCAATTCAAATTATGCGATATCTAAAGAACAGATCTTTTGCGAGTGGACGATCTTGCTATATCAGTTCACATACAACCGGTTTTAGAGGACCTTCACAAACGATGATCGTCACAAATGATAAAACTGTACGAGTACGATTATCGTTAAAAATGTACTATTCTTTCATGTAGCACTCCATTCGTAATAACCTCGAGCTGTTTGCTATTTCGCTGTCTTTATTAGCATTATTCTTCCATACAAATTGCGCACAATTCAAATTTTGTATGATTTTTAGACACCCAACTGGAAATGCAGTTCGCTGCTCAACTCTTTTGTTTCATCATTGAACTGGGAATATAGCCATTACCAGAGGAGCCCCTTGTAATGCTGTAGTTTCTTTTTTTGTTAAAGAAAATGTTGCCATAATACTGTGAAGTCTTTCAACTGTTTATTCTTATGCAACATGTTTCGATCCAAAGCAGGTTTATGGTTCCCGTATCAATTCTCATCCTTCCTTTAGTTGACCTACTTTATTCACTTTATTAAACTTCTCGAGAATTGTATCCCCTTCCTATATAACATCTGCCACACACTACAACGCCTTTTACCTTATTTTTTTATATTTTCGCGACATGGATCATATAGTTGTCGACCACCAAACTCGGAAGCCGGAAAGTAATAGCTTTTTTTTTAAACTTTCTTTCTTCCATCCAATCTGTGATCGCTAGAGTGTGCACTATTTTGTTTTTTTTTTTTTTTTTTTTTCTTGTCATTTCTTTCGTTTCATTCTTGCTCTCCTGACTTCGTGTGGTTTTGTTTTTCAATCTCCTCCTTCTTTCTTTGAATCTGGAAAGTGTTAAGTAATTGCTGGACATTCACTTTCATTTGGGTCTTTCTTTGTTTCTCTTTCACCTTTGCGTTTTGTCGTTAAGATGTTTGCCTGACATGGTGAGTTACATAAAAAACTGTGATTAAGTGTAGGTTTTGATAATGCCAAACTACGGATTATTAATTTTGTATAAAGACACGGTCACTTACTTGTGGTTGTGGCGGATAGTATCATGCTGTCATGTTGCAGAGATCATTGGATTATTAAGTGATAGTTTTCGGAAAGCGAGATGGTGGTTGAATAGTGGATAGATAAATAAGGCGGCAAGTGATTGGTTTAATTAAGTATTTTGATGGTTTGGTTAGATTGTATTCAATTGTGGGGAAATTGAAATCAATTGCGCAAAATACTCTTTTGAGGTCACTGTCGACAAAAGAAAAGGAAAGGAAAAAGCAACATGAGCTACTGGCACATCTGTTCGAGTCAAAAATAAGGAGTGAAGTTGTTAGGGGTACTTCTTCACCTCAGTTACACGAGCGCTACTCATACATATAAATACCAACAGTTGAACAGCTCTACTAGTGAAATGAAAGAGATAACAATTCTAATAAATATGTTGCGTCTTTACAATAGCATGAAGAGCAAACCTAATTGCAAGTGAAGATCGTAGCAATATCTGTCATCAGGGCCCTTAACCAGCATTCGAGTAGGGTATTTTGGAATAAACTTCTACCCGATTTCGATGAGACTTAAGTCACTTTATAATGAGTACTTGACACTGTCCTAACAAGCCTATCCACTTGAGTACCAATGTGTGCTAGACACCTATCTCTAAGTGGATACTTTATATTGATGATTCTTAACATTGTTTGTTTGGATAAGAGCTCCAATGGAGATGTTTCTTCAACCTTACAAAAACCATAAAGGACCAATAAAGAGAGAAAGGGTTTTACTCACCACCCATTAACAACTCTTCTAATACATCATTCAAAAGGCGTGTCACGTTGGCTTATCTGCAATCTAACGATGCCGTAAAAGACATTCACTTACCCTCCTGATACACCCATTCGAATACGAAACATTTCTTCTCAACACTCAAACACAATCAATCAATTTCTATGGCATCGTCATGGTTCATTCGACCATAAAATTAAATCACTGTACCTCACCTAACTACTGTATATTTTACTTTCTTTTCGAGGGACGTGAGTGCGAGCACATCGATCGAAATTGAAATTGAAATTTCAATCTATTCGACAACTGACCGAGATATGGGTAACAACGATTTTTCCTTCAATGACACGCTTGTTTTTATTGTCTTGTGTTTGATTAATCGCAGTATTTATCCATGAAAGTAGCAAATGGAAAAAATTATTTCGGATTATTACTAGTAAAAGGAAAGTCGAAATCCTTTCACTTCCTATCAGTGGCTCAAATTGTCTTGATACGAAAATATTATCTATGATACAGGGTTTATGTAAACCACAGTAAGTCCGATACCGTGATGGCATCTACTACTATGAACTCAATTATGACGTCAATCGACAGATTAATTGAGACATTTGTCTCTGTAATCACTTACACGCATTTCTGTGTGTATGTTGTGATTGATGAATCCCTTTTATTTCCATCTATTTATCATATAAGCTTTCCCTGTCTGTCGGTGTCGTGCTTCTTGTGAAGATCAAGTTTGCTACTCAACTCTTTCATTTTATTGCACGTTTTATCCGCGAAAGCAGTGCACCATGAACATGAACTGCAACTGTTACATTCCCTTTATTTGTTTGGTGCCGTATGTATACACCTGTACGCGATGCAGATGCTGTGGAATGTTATCTTTGATCTTGTGAATGGTGCGATTCCCTTATTTACTGGTTTTCAACCGTGAAAGAAATGTATATTTGTTAAGAAGAGATCTCGAAAAAAAGTCTTCCTCTATGAGATCATGTGAACATCACACCTGCTAACAAGGGTAATCCAAATGACCTTTCAAGTGACTCTAGAGAACAAAGATTCCTTTGTGGAAACAACTCATGGCTATTCCACTGCTTGAGTGAAATCCAGCGAAAAATTTGCAAATTAGTCAGCATTGCAATGAAACCAGGGCAAAAACATACATCACAAATCTACGCCTAACCTCTGTCAATCAACTCGAGGCAATGACACTATTAGCTGCCGAAACACGATGAGGCACAGTCTGCTACTTTGTCTTCAAACAAAACGCACAAACACACACAAACCAATCCCACCGTCGCCGCGGACAAGAAAGTTGCAACACTACTAACACTTTGTTTGTGTTTTTGGGGGCATCATTCTCATCTGTCGAAGACTGCCTACTTTTAGGCACAATGTAGACAATTTATAAACATCAAAACTAGCTCAAACAGGAAGCAAACTTCTATTTCTACCTATCGCGCGATGGGGTAGTCACATCATCCACTTTCACAGAATGCCATAAATATGTTGTTCGTCACAGCACTAATGCAACGCACTTCCAGACGATCCACATCACTGTCACTCGACTCCAAACACGTCAACAAATCACAACAACAGTTCACTGAACTACCGGCAATAAGCAGCGGTCGATCAAGTATTATAACTACCGTCGACTCTAGTATCCATTTGCACCATAAAAACAAAATTACATGTTGCACTTCAAGTTAAAATTAATTGTCTCAAGCCCCCACCCACAGATTCAACCAATACCATCGACGAGTTAGCCGTCAGCCAACAGTCAACAGCCAACAACACCACCTTGACCATGGTCGGGTTTTCGTTATTTTCTTTTCAACCGTCCGATGGCTACCGCATATTTTCCACACAACTATTATCGGTTGGAGATTTTTCTATAATTTTCCCTGCTGGTTGGTGAGAATGGCGGGGCATTCATTCAGCAGATAGTGTACGAGAGGGTATATAAGTTTGAGATAAGTCGTCATACGAATGTAATGCTTCAAACAAACTCGACTAGATTGATCCATAGTGGAGTGGAATTATTGGTGCTTATTAATCAGAAATCCTGTTGATGAATTTCATTTGCAAAAGGTGACGTACACTCGGTGCTTTAATATGAAAAGGGCAAGAAAATGGGAAGAAGTGTGTAATGGCAGTTCGCTGCTCAACTCTTTTGATTTTGACGATATATGGTTTTGTGGTTCGGATTTTTTGGCACAGATCTAGTTGAGTGGCTGAAAAGTTGGATATTTCCTGTAATAACCAAAAAGTGAAATTCGCTTGTAATAAATGGAATTCCTAGAAAATTATTCATGGACAACTGCCACATTTTTTTTTCTTTTATTTCTCCCTTTATCACTATCTCTTGAATTACATTACATCTTTCACTTTCAGATGAACCGCTTACTTATACTCTGCCTAACAGCAACAACCGTACTAGCCGTATCCAGTCCAGAAATCGCTTCAAGAAGTGCCAAAGCGTCATCGTCGACTACCTCAACTCACCAACAGGCTATACAAAAATCAGCACAATATGACGATCCACTTCTGAACTCCATCAACGCCTATGCTCAACAATACGACTCAATACCATCCCCCAAACCATATAGCAGCAACTCACAAGTTTACTCTGAGCCTTTTGTCCCTTCAACCAATGTGAGAGTCACTAATTCACCGCAATTACCATCCACGCCAGCACTTGAAACCAACTTTCAGCCAATCCCATCGACTTACAACACCAACCTTCAACTACAACATCAACAACAAGCCCCTACAACACCCGTCCTCATGCAATACCTACCCCAAGCGTCAGTCAACGACGGCGTACAATACCTCCAATTAATCCCCACACGACCCCTAATCGTCCCCATCAGCCCTTACATGACACCAGTGTCGCACACTTACCATCAATCACCTGCACCCGCTGTTATCCCACAACCCCTCACCGACTATTCCAGTCATCCTCTGATCGACAACACCGAACCAGATCGCGCGAGTAATATTCCCTACGGACTGCAAGCATATGCCCAATCGCTACAGAACTATCGCAGTTACCGTATCAATCGCGAGATCAAGCCCAGCGACATGCCCCCCGAAATGACGCTCAACATCAACGAGTACATGCCATCACCGAGCGATGCTCCCAAGCCAGCTGCAAATATGATAATCCGTGGCAGGCCATAGACGCGCGATTATCGCCGCTACTCGTTACCCGTTGTCGCTCGTTAGTCATTATTCGTTATTCAGTGTTAAGCCACTCATTGACTTGCCATTCTTTTGCATGTTGAATAAATTAATTTATTATTGTTTCTTCTCCATATGAGTGTCTGCAGTACGTGTACTTGTGCCTCGTGTTTTTGTTTTGGTTATTGATCCACTTTAGAGCTTATGCCCATGCTGAACGTGAAGTGAGGCGTTAAGTGGAAGACAACTCGTTAGTTGTAATGACTTGGCGCGCGAGGAGGGAAATGGATTATCATTTCCATTTAACAACCTGTGATGCAGTGAATTAATGTAGGAAATCGACAATGGACCGGGTCGAATCCATTAGGTATAGTGTCGACAATGATAGCTTAATGGGGGAGCAGATTGATTAATTGAAGTGCATTGAAGGACTGGATGCTGGGCAATCCTTGAAAAATGTTTGGGCTTGGCGTGGGATTGACAAGGGTTAAATATTGGCTTTGCGGAAGCAAAGTGCTGGACAAGCGATTATCTAATTATACACGGCAGAGGGATAAGTGGGGGCGTGGAAAAGCATGCAAAATTGAGATGAGGTTTGAGGGATGAGCAATCGCGTTTCCTACATCCAGATGCTTGTACCTGAGCTGGCACAATGGTGCAATTAGGAGGAGTAATTTCAAGGGAAACTGTAACTGAAACGATGAAAATAACTCGGTATAGCTGTTATATTGCGTCGCGCGTTGCAACAACTGACGACATTGAATTTACTAAAGCATCCTTCGTCGACATTGAGGGAGCTTTTGATAACGCAGTACGTGTAACACTCCCTCCTTCGGGCGCCTTGTCGTGGCGGGAGGCTTAAGAGGTCGTAGACCTCGAACTTAGACTAGAAGACCCAAAAATGAATGGACAAACCAAAGGAATTGTGTACTTCAGGTGGTACTCGCAGCAGCGGAAATCCACCCGCGACCTCCTTGATCGCGGCCGGGGCAAGGATTCTGGAGGCCCCAACATTAATTTTTAACCCTACGGCAGCCTGGAACGACATCGGCCCCAGCGGCTCACTGTCTGACCACCTGGTCCGACTGAGCATGAGCGGTGCATCCAGCGGAGGCGACGCCAATGATGGCGCTGCACAGGAAACCGCAAAGGTGGAACATGCTCCTGAATTGGGACGTACTGCTGAATGCACTGCTAAGTGCCCAAAAAGTAGAGGCAAGAGGCGTGCCCGAAAATTGTGCAAAGAGGCTGACAAAGCCGAAGGCACAATGGTCGAGGCTAAACCTCTGGAGGAACCAGTTAAGACAGTTAGGTCGACGGGGGTATCTTGTACCGAAATTGATCCGAACCTCCTTCCTGAGCTCCACCCCTCTCTCGAAGGTGCGCAGCGCGGAAAGCGTCGGCGATTGGGAAAGGCTGCTGAAGGAGGCATAAGCACTTTCGGCATGCGCCTCCAACTCTCTTCCTCTTACTGGGAAGGTTCAACTACCCAGTAAAAGCGTGATCAGTTCCCTTAATGACGGAGCCGGAAGCTGTCAAGTTTCTGCTATGGCCAGCGTTGCCGCCGAAAAAGGTGGCGGGGCTGACAGGAGACTCCGAACGCAGAAGGCGAAGTCGTTACAGGTCCTAGCAATCCTCGAACTGGTGAGGCTGTCCCGAACCGTTGTCCGAAGGGAGCAGGTGCTTTAACCGAAAAAGGTAAAGGCTCCCGCAAACGGAAGACCGGCGCTGGGGATAGCTTCGCTAGGGAGAGAGTGTGCGATGCCTCCCTCTCCGGTGGGGCGGTGGGAAATCGGAGTCAAATGGCAGATGTGGCGACCCAGAAGGATCAAAGCATAGGCCAGAAGGCGAAGATTGCCAAAAACCACTCCTCGAAGGCGGGCACATCACACAACAAAACCCCTTCCTCCCAGAAGGAGATCCAAATGACCGAAAAGAGTCGAGAGAAGCAGCTCTCCTCTGAAAAGGTCAGGATAGCTTTTATCCAGATCAATCTACAGCATTGCAAGGCCGCTACTGCTCTTTTAAGTAGTAGAATTGCATGTAGTAGAACAAATCATCACATTGTATCCATCCAGGAACCGTGGGTGTGGAATAAACGCCTATGTGACCTTGGTGGTATACGTGATACTACGATTCTTTATGATGAGCGATCCGAAAGGCCTAGGATCGGCCTCATCATATCGAATTCACTACCGGCGACCAAACTTGGGCACTTTTGTGGACAAGATCAGGTGGCTGCTCGAGTAAGCTACAAAACGCACGGAGCAATAGAACACTTCGTCGTTGCGTCTGCCTACTTTCCCTACGATTCGTTACTACCTCCACCACCGAAGGAAGTCTTTGAACTCGTAGAGTACTGTAAAGCCAAAAAGATTGGTCTCAACTTGTGTTGCGATGCTAATGCCCAAAACACTGCTTGGGGCAGCAGCAAGTGTAACACAAGAGGGGACCGTCTGTTAGACTTCATTCTCTCGTCTGACCTTACCATCAACAATGTTGGCTCTCAACCAACGTTTGTTACGACAAGACGACAGGAGGTGATTGACCTGACCCTATCCAACAGATATATGAAGGACATCACTAACTGGTGAGTCTTGCCTGATGCTACACTGTCGGACCATAAATATATCGAATATATCGAATCGATTGGGTTGTGAGATTTCTTCCTTGCAACCTAGACGGAATACGAGAAGAACGGACTGGGTACGGTTTAGAGAGGAGCTTGAGAAATCCACGCAGGCCCTACCTAAACTTAGAACGAAACAATTGGTAGAGAACGCTGTTCAGAACCTGAGTAGCGTCATCACCAATTGTTTTGAACTCGCATGTCCTGTCAGCAAACCTCCCTGCAGGAAATTGGTCCCCTGGTGGAATGCCGAGCTCCAAAGTCTTCGCAGGGAAGCCAGAATTCTTCTGAATAGAAAGAATATAAGAAACTTATTCGTAAATCGAAGAACGATTCTTATAGGACCTTCTGCGAAGAGATCAAGTCTCTGAGTGCGACTAGCAAGTTGGTTAAAGTCCTCAAACGGGGAAAACCGACTAGGCTAGATGCACTCAGAAAATCTGATGGTGCCTTTACAGAGTCTAAATCGGAAACTCTTAGTTTACTGTTTGCGACTCATTTCCCGGGAAATCAGATCGACATCGGCTCGTTGCACACTCCTTCAAGGGAAACTGCAACTGAAACGATGAAAATAACTCGGCGTAGCTGGTATATTGGGTCGCGCGTGGTTACGACTGAAGCTATTGAATTTGCTGTGGCATCCTTCGATGGCTTCAAATCGCCGGGCACCGATGGGATATATCCTGTTATGCTGCAAAAAGGTATAAGGCAGCTGCTTCCTACTCTGAAAAGAATTTTCACTGCTAGTCTAGCACTTGCTCACATACCCATTCCTTGGCGCACAGTGAAAGTGGTCTTCATTCCCAAAATCAAAATAGGAAAAGAGGACTACTCACTTGCCAAGAGCTTCAGACCAATTAGTCTAACATCCATCCTGCTGAAAAGCATGGAGAGGCTGGTAGAGTTGCACGTGCGAAAAGTTGCCCTTCGAATGCACCCTCTTTCGGAGATGCAACATGCTTACCAGCGCGGAAAATCTTGCGAGACTGCGCTTCAGAACCTAGTTGGGCATACGCGCTGGGCATTTTCATCGACATTGAGGGAGCTTTTGATAACGCAGTATGTGTAACACTGCCAGGAGGCATGGCGTAGATGAAGCGCTGGTCCTGTGAATCAAAGCAATGCTTGTGCGCAGGACATTGACCGCTGATGCAAACATCGACCAATGTGTCGATGCATGGTGGTCGACTCTCTGCTTGATGCTCTCAATGCCTCTGGAATCTATGCGGATGAAGTCACCGTTCTTCCTGTCGGCTCATGCCTAGCGGCTGTCCGCCTCAAAGAACAGGCAGCGCTAAATGTGATCGATGATTGGTGTACAAGAAATGGGCTTCCGGTTAATCCGACATGAATCAGCTGATGGTTTTTGGCAATGCAAAGTAGCTTTTGGTAAAACATGGGGCAAAGATCCTCTGGATCTACATGGCAATGATAAGACCTATAATCTCATATACATCGGTTGTCTGGTAGAACAGGTTAACACGCAAACACATCGTATCCTCTTTCACCAAACTCCAAAGAACGGTTTGTCACAGTTGTACAGAGGCTTTCCCCAGCACGCCGAGTGCTACTCTAGATGGTATGATGAACCTTCAAACTCTTGACATATATATCAGAGGGTGTGCTCTGAAAGCCATGTCTCGTCTCAAGAGAAATGGCTTTTTGTACAACTCGCACACGAATAACAGTTTAATTGCGCAAGAAATGTCCTGCGACCCCTTTCTCATGCCTTCTGACGCATTGACACCCGTTATCTTATTGCCCTGTAATTTCACGGTCGAGTTTCCATGGCATCAGGACTGGCTCTAGCTGGATACTGAACCTGGAAATAGATAGATAGAAACAGTCTTCGCATTTTCATGGATGGCTCTTGGTCTGGCCGGGGATCTGGAGCTGGGGTCTTCTTTCAGCGCGAACATATCCGACTGCACTTCATGAACTCAAGCCCTTCTTGAACAGAGTTGGTACACTAAATTTACCAAGGCTTGTATGGGTTCCAGGTCACTTTGGAATCCCAGGAAATGAGATCTCTGATGAACTCGCCACAACGGGTTCAGAGAAGATTTTCTTAGGACCTGCACCCATTTAAGGTCCACCTGTTTTCACGGTAAATTCCTATATTAACGATTGGGTGTTTAATACACACAACCGTAGATGGAGGGATTATCCAGGATGCAGGTTGGCAAAGCGCGTATGCCCTGATATCTGCGAGAAATTCGCAGCATTCCTCCTGTCCTTAGGGAGAATTGACTGCAGAAAAATGATGGGAGTCATTATGGGGCAATTACACTTTTGCTAGGCATCTCTGCGTGCTTGACATCACTGAGAGGCCTACAACCGGTGGCGCAACCTTAGGACCGACGTAGTGTGTGCAGAATCTCTCAGCTCCACACCACTGAAGCTCCTTCTCGTTTTTCTCCAGAAAACTAGCAAAATACATTATATAAGGTATCCGTCTGGGGTACAATGGACCAGTATTTGCGTCTGAATGCTCCAACAGATAGCAGGAGCCCCCGACAAAAAAGAAAAACCTTAAATTTATATGAGGTTATATGTAACAAGGGCAACACTCCCATCTTCATTACGAAAAACCGAATGGTGGTACTAGACATCATTCTGGTATCCCCATCGCGGTGTACGGTGTTTTAGTCTGGTGGACCGCACTAGAAAAAAACAACATAACAAGCAAATCGAGGAAGTACAGAGGGTATCAAGAATGCGCATCACCGGGGCCCTAAAGTCTACTCCAACGGCTACTCCATCTAACCCCCCTCGATATCCACGGTAAGCAGCTAACCACATATACGGCTGCGAGATTAAAGGCCGGCTTAAAATGGACGAGCTATATTGCCGGCCACGTTTCTATCTTGAACGACAGGACAACTTTGGCAGAGAAATCCGACTACATTGAGCCCACCACGGTCATTGAGAAAAACGTCAAAATAATATACCCCGTAGGGGCTGCCCGGACTATTACACAGATGGGTCAAAAACCAAGGACGGGGTGGGTAACGGAGTCTTTTGCAAACAATTAAAACTTGCCTTAAAAGTACCAGACCATTGCAGCGTCTTCCAGGCTGAGCTGCTAGCAATAAAGGAAGTCCTGTCTTGTCTAAGGTGGAACGTGATATCCATCACAGATATTCGAATTTTCACTGACAGCCAGGCTGCCCTGAAATCGCTGTCTGCACATCTAAGGCAATCCTTGGCTGCCGCCTATTTCTTAATGAGATGGCTGAACAGTTTAACATTTAGCTCTCATGGGTACAAGGACGCATCAACATTTCAGGAAATGAGAGAGCTGACATGCTTGCCAAACAAGAACGATGCAACGAACTAACATTGCATGTGCTGGTACCCCACTAGCAGCTATTAAACTAGAGCTAACGAATCAATCAAGCCATGGGTGAGACGAACCTGATATGGACCCACGGACATACCTGCCTAACCACTAGGCAAATCTGGGCACGAGTTGACCGACAGCGAACCACGGGACTAATCTCCCTAGAACGAACTGACATCAGCATAATCGCTAGTGTCATCACTGGTCAGTTATTCACAAGGGCAAGGACTAGGGCAAGTTTCGTATGACTTCTGCAGCAGCTGTGAAGACGAAGAGGACGTTGAGTCCATTCAACACTCGCTCTGCGCCTGTCCGGATCCTACTCCCTTAACAACCTGACCGAAGTTCAGCGGATAAGGATAACTGACCTTCATTTTGTAAGAAATACAAGATGTTTCGTCATCCCCCTCGTAGCAACACAAAGGGCCTATCTGGCCTAGGTGTGTACACCCACCGTGGAGGCCACGTATTACCTACCCACCTACCTGTGGTGGCTGGAACAGACAACGTCAGGAGGGCACTTTCCGCACCATCCCATAGAATCAATGAATAGTTAAATATCGACACAAAGCCAAGTAAATTCGATCGCAGCAGAGAGGAGTGCGTTTTGCAGTTGTCAAGTTTTTAAGAGATCTGGAAACCCTGAGGGCGCAGTGGTTAGTGTGTTGGACTGTGGCGCACGATGAGCGAGTTCGGATCCCGATAATATCAACGCCATCGGCGGGGTACTGGCAAAACCCCCCATAGTAAACTTGCCATGAAAAAGCTTCTCGACTCACGCCGTTCGGAATCGGCATTAAACTGTGGGTCCCTTTCACCTGTGTAAAAAATAAATCACACACAACATGGGTGATTGAGAGAAGCTTGGCTCTGGTCCTTCATGGGCTGTAACGCCACCAAAAAAGAAACCCTTAATTGACAGAGAGTAATAGTAATTACAAGGAGAATCTGGACTAGTGAATATTCAACTGATCTGTGTCATAGACCGATCGACAGTACTATTATCGTTTTGCACAATAGTTTCAGTAATTGAAAGATTGCGACATAAGATTGCGACATCTTTACAGCTGTCACAAAAGACTGCACATGTTGCGGTGTGGATTTGTCGTGGGGAAGCGGTTAAGGTCGAAGGTCGTCGACCTTAAGCCTATAAGTGATCGTTCGGCTGTGATCCACATCAAAGGCAGATTTTAAAATATCAGCCTCATGTGCGCACAGGCCCCTCGCGAAGAGGCTGAAGAGGACTTCTATGATCTCTTGGACAACGCATACGGAGCTTGTCCGGAGTACGATGTTAAAATCGTACTCGAAGCTTCAATGCCAAAATTGGTAAGGTGATCGAAAAGCAAAGCCTCCACGATACAACAACGGATAACGGATTCTGACTGACGATCTCCGGATGGTTGAACCGCCAACCAAATCGCCTGCTACCTGTGCTTATTGACGCAGGATACCCGTCAAACATTCTGGATATGTGAGCATTCGGGGGTGTAAACGTCGACTTTGACCATTTCCTCGTAGCAGCAAGATTCAGAGCTCGACTGTCCAATGTCAGAAAGCTGCACCCATCCACCATGAGGAGGTTCGACACCAGAGCACACCAGAGCTTACCAGAGTCTACAGGGAGCAACCGAGCGACAGGTTCTCCGGTATATCTATGTCGAGCACAAATGTCAACAATATGTGGTATTGCCGCTCAGCCATTCAGGAAGCAGCCAAGAATACCTTAGGCTACCTACCACGCCCGACAAGAAATCAGTGATATAATGGCGAGTGTGAGCACAAAAAGAGGCAACCGACGAGGCGTACCAAAAGGCGCTGCAGAGGAAAACCAGGGCAGCGCAAGAAGAGTACCGAGCCAGAAGGAGGGAGGAGAAAAAACTGCTGCGACTAAAGAAAAGAATCTTCGCGGCCTCCCAGCTGAAGGATTTTTTTTTTTTTTTGTTTTTAGCGACTCGCGCAGGTTCAAGAGTTCTTATATTCTCTTATGATGTGTTGACACACACAACCTGAACGGAGTGCAGTGGTTGGGATCGTTGATGTTCGTTCACTACTCTCAGGGGTGGTTGTCCTAGACCTAGATAGGACGAGAGCCGACCAAATTCCGCGTTGGTTATAGTCCGTGGTAATTCGTTCGGGCACTTTAGTATTGCATACGCAGAGGATGAACTTCAATTGACCATATACTGTGAGTCTTATGCCTGCAGCAGTACGTCTGGCCATTTTCCATTCACGACTGTGTTGCATGCTTTTTGTCCCTTTAGGAATTACTTTTTCTTGGCTATGAAACGAATTTGAACCATAGACCTTCCGCTCGACGGTCGATGATGTTAACCACTGCACCACGGCCACCCCCAAGGATATCGGGGAGTCTAGGGACAAGCATAAAATAAGCTATGTAAAAATCAAGAAAGGCACTCAGGCTCTTCGAAATTTCGATGGTAATCTTGTCACCAACCCAAATGGAATAGTGGATGCATAATATATAAGCAGCATTCCCAGCAGCTACTTAACGAGCATGACCAAGAGAGAGTGGTAGGGATTGAGGAAATCCGAACTCCAGATGCTGAAGTAGTACTCCCACCCAGCATCGAAGAAGTCAGCGCAGATGGCTTGCCATCAGAGCTCTTCAAGGCTGGCGGCGATGTTCTGGTAGGGAGCATGCACCAGATCATGTGTTTGTGTTTGTGAAGATGAAAGCATGCCCGACGACGATCCTACCTCTTGCAAGAACTATAGAGGTATATCCCTGCTCAATGTCGGTCCTGTCCAGCGTACTGTGAGAGCCCTTTTGCACCGAACTAATCGGCAACTACCAGTTCAACTTCCGGCCCGGCAAATTTAGAGTCTTCGACTCCTCCTATTTCGAAAGTAACCAAACGTACTGCTGCAGGCATAACACTCACAGTGTATGGTCAACTGAAATTCATCCTCTGCGTATGCAATATTAACACCAAAGAGTGCATGAACGAATTACTACGAATTATAACCAAAGCGAAATTTGGTCGGCTCTCGTCCCATCTAGGACAAACCACCCCTGAACATATACGACCCAAAACCACTGCACTCCGTTCAGGTTGTGTGGGAAACTGCGCGAAAACTCTCCCTCTCCCTGTTATCTTCGCTCGCACAACGTTTACGTTTTAAGGGTTAGCCTTGAGTGTGCGGGTGGAACTAAAAACAAAAAAAAAAAAGACCGAACATTCGGTATGGAGACTAAGTAATCGCGGATGTAAGACAACTTCGCCTTGATAACTGGAAGCAGCGTGCCTAGGATCATCAAGGATGGAAGGCAGCTAAGTTATAGCTAGCTAGCTGGCCTGATAAGTACATAGGTAAGTATGTTCGTACATAAGAATTATAACACACGACCTTACATTACAACAAAAAATAACAAACACATAACTTAAGTGTTGAATCGAGTGACCAATCAGCCCTTAAGTCAACTACTACTTCTTGCAACACGAAATAGATGTTGCAATCCGAGGGATACTTTCACTATGGTATGGTAAAATACAATTTCCTGAAATCTCATTGACTTCGAAATTGGCCTTAATTGCGATACATTTAAAAGCATAAGGCCATAAAACAGTAAGCAAAGATCAAACGATAGTCCACGACTCCTCCCACAATGAAATGATCGACCTCCATATCTCCAGGTGCCCCTCGATTGCCTTTCAAAAATGCACGAGAACCAAAACCTTGCTTCTGACTAATAGTAAACAAACATGCAACCTCGTTTACATCACTCATCGCACCTCTTACAACACCTCATAGCTAGAAGAGGGGAAAAATCGCAAAACAATTCTTTATCTATGTTCATCCTCATATTCACAATTGACCAAAGATCGAACTGGTATGACAGGAAGACAATGAACCACTGGGATCACCAATCGAATTTCGGGTTTCACTATCTTCACTTTTACTACCTCCAAGTTACTCTAATCCAGTTTGCTTGCTAGACCAATTAACCAGTTGTCGGAGAACGGAAATTGGTGAAGATTGAAAATCGAAGATCGGAACTCGGATAGTTTTTGCACGACATATTACGTCTGCACGATCACTCGTGTAGGCAAATATTGCGTTGCCCATTTGCCAAAACTTGCTAAATGACCAGCGTCGAGTGAAAACAGCATCGCATGAAGGGTTACTTGTCCGCCACAGACAAGCTTAATTGAATGCAGAGCACTGGTTTCATACACCACACACACGTCTATACGGCAAGTAAGTTGATTGGTGGTAAGTTTCTCGATGGAAGGTTCTGCTTTTCGTCTGTTGATCAACTCCGAATGGTATAAAACCAATGGCCCCACCATCCTCTCGTTGCAGTTGAAGACGGAACGTTCAAATGATAATTTACCCAGACATCGAGCTATTACGTGCTGCTAGTCGTATCTGTCGTAAACTATTTCATTTTTCATTTTTTATCAAGGATAATCGGATTCAATCAATCGTTTACACTGTTGTTGATTGATCGATTGGTCAAAAGTGAAAGAAATCCGATTACAGTGTCCTGTGCGCGATTGAATACATACTACATAACAAAGAGGATTATCGGACCGCGAGCAAAATGGTTTGTATTCCTGATTTCATGCCTTAATTTTTGTTTTTGTTTTTTTCGTTTCGATACGAACCGAGTTGAGAGGTATGGTTGTTCGCTACTCAACTCTTTTATTTACATATTTCGGCATGGCTTGATGAGTGTATTCCAAAGTGAAATCAGTGCGTCGCTTGTATGACTGTTTATTTTTCGAGAGCTTAATTAGCGAGTGTTACTGTGGGTCCGAAATTATTGCACAGAGAAGAATGTAGGGGCAAACAGAAAAACAAATGTCGAGTGAAGAGAAATGAAAGCAAAAACATTGCTTTCAGCAAGTAACTGGGTATTTGAGAGGATTGTACAATGGTCAGGAGTTCCAGAAATATTGCTGTTAATTGCCGAGATGACTGATTATCTGGGCATGGTATATGCAGGAAAGTGTAATTTCAACTTTTAATTGTTCGTTGAGTGTCAGAGAGCACTCAAGGGCTGTGAGCCCGTGATAAGTGGTCTCGATTGAATAATATGTAACGTGCTCAAAATGGTTGTAATTAGAAAGAGAGAAGTCGGCGATTGAGGCATCATTATCAAGATCATTAAATCGTAGCCTACCAATCGCATCATTCATGTACAATTACACCTCCTACTGAAATGCACACCCGTCTGTAGATAGTTTAGTGAACTCAAACCTTACAGGCAACTACGGCATCGTGAAAGGAAACGATTCGTTGCCGTTTAATCGCTCCGGTTGACCTAAATATATTAAGTTCCCATGAAATAGATCTCTTCACGGCTTTGGCCTAATTACTATTTCAATTAAAGTGGCAAACTAAATTCGCGTTAGATTCGAACCGTCCATTCCCCTAACCATTCATTGGGCCACACTCATCATTATAATCATTAGAGCATACAACAACATCTGGCCATCGGGCAACATTCTAAAATCAAAATTACCCATTGACCAAGCAGGTATTCTACTACCCAGGCGGCTAGCCAGCTACCAGCTGTGGGTCATAATTAATACGACGAATGGATAAAATTCAGCAGATCGCATGCGAACAATCTCATCGTCGATCGGTGCGCGTATATCTAACTCGATAGCTATTCCAACCACAACAAATAGAAGATAAACGTAAACCATCACATCATCCTCACTAGCGTCGCAAGTACTAAACGAACAATTTACAATCCGTAGCTTGCGATTTGAAATAATTTTTCGATTAGCAAACCTCATAGATTGCCGTTCCGTTGGATCAAGCAGTACGCTGCGTACATTCACTTTTTTCGCCTTTTCATCTGACGTTAAAGAAGCCATTCTTCATCTCAATTTAATCGCGACACTAATCACTCTGATTGGGAAGGAAGTGTTACTTTCCAAGCCCATTTTTCACAAAATATGTTATTCTCTGTTTGCCCGTAGATTAAAATGAAAATAAAGATTATTCAGTATTAATTGAATCGCTAACTCATTTACAGCACGGCCTGGATGTATATCATCTCATAAACAGAGGTAACTAACTTCCGAAGGTCGAAAAGCGATATAAATTGTACGAGATTTTCGGATTTTAATTGAAGCGTTTATGAGCATTCTGATGAAGAGCAATTTAAGTTCAATGAGCAGATTGGTCTGGTCATGGTAGGGTTTTGTGAGGCATATAAGGCCGTAAATTGGAGGCTCAATGGATTTTCTTTTATTTCTTTTTATACTCTTTTGCTTGTACGTGTGGTTTCTTGGATACCGATTTTGTGGATTCGGAGCGCGGCGTTTGCCAAAGAAACTACTTCTGCCCTTACGATCTGGAAGTTGTTAATTAAAAAAAAAAAAAAAACCAAAAATGTACGACCACGTTTAAGCTCGCTCAACCAATATATATATGTAGCTATAGACACGATGCAAATAGGATGCTACATGTAGCACCACGTTTGAAGTTTAAAAAAAGCGAATTACCTCACAACATTGCTCTTTTTCGATTTTGACAAACATTTAAAACATGTTCCAAGCAAATGCTTAACAAATGCAAGCTAGTCTATAAACTTGACAGTTAACGGTAAACAAATGACAGCACTGAAAAATAAAATAAAAATGCCCTCAGCAAGAGCTTACTTACTTATCAGGCCTTCGATCCATGGAGGATCTGAGCCTGAGCTATAGCTGCCTTCCATCCTTGACGGTCCCGGGCACGCTGCTTCCAGTTGTCAGACAGGACCAAATATCCGGCGCAGAATTTTTCTTTCGAAAGAACCCAAAATCAGCTCTGCTGTCCTGCTTATCGTTCAGCTTTCGGCTCCGTACAGCAAGACTGGCAGAATGAGCGTTTTGTAAAGCAAGACATTGGTCTTTCGAGTGAGGAGTTTTGACCCCAGTTGTTTGGACAAGCCAAAGTAGCAGCGGTTGCCAAGGGCGATACTATGCCGGATCTCCGCTGTGGTGTCGTTTGTGGAATTTACGTTTGCCCCGAGGTAGACAAACTCCTTAACTACCTCGAAATTGTAGCTGCCAATTGTTATATTTTGTCCCAGGTGGTGAGCGATGGATTGGTTTTGGCTTGACAGCATGTATTTCGTTTTGTCCTCATTGATCTTAAGACCAACTCGTTTCGCCTGTACTTCAATCGCCGTGGATGCTTCCACAATGCCACGGCGAGAACACGCTATGATGTCGATATCATCCGCGTATCCTAGCAGCTGGACTTATAAAAGATAGTGCCTTCCCTGTTGACGCCTGCCCGTCGCACTATCTGCTCCAGCACCAGGTTGAAGAAGTCACATGACAGCGCATCTCCTTGCCGAAATACGGTGCATGTTTCGAATGGTTCCGAGGTCCTAGAACCGAATTGCACGGTGCATCGCGTGTTTTTTAGCGTGGCGCGACACAACTGGATCAGTTTTACCGGGATCCCGAATTCGGCCATCGCACCAAACAGTTCTTCACGATGAATGCTGTCGTATGCGGCTTTGAAATCGATGAAAAGATGGTGTGTATCGATTCGAAACTCGTTGGTCTTTTCCAGGATTTGTCGAAGTGTGAAAATTTGGTCTGTAGTCGATTTGCCGGGCCGGAAGCCGCACTGGTAGCTGCCGATTAGTGCGATGCAAAATGGTTTTAGACGTTCACACAATACGCTGGACAGGATCTTGTATGCGACATTGAACAGGGATATACCTCTATAGTTCTTGCAAGAGGTAGGATCGCCTTTTTTGTGGATGGGGCATATAGAGCTGGTATTCCAGTCGTCGGGCATGCTTTAATCTTCCCAAATCCTGCAGATGATCTGGTGCATGCTCCCTAGAAGAACATCGCCGCCAGCCTTGAAGAGCTCTGATGGCAAGCCCTCTGAGCCTGCGGCCTTGTTGTTCTTCAGCTTCTGAATAGCTGTGCCGACTTCTTCGACGCTGGGTGGGAGGACAACTTCAGCAGCTGGAGTTGGGATTTCCTCGGTCCCTACCACTCTCTCTTGGTCATGCTCGTTAAGCAGCTGCTGGAAGTGCTGCTTAAATACATCCACTATTCCCTGCGGGTCGGTGACAAGATTACCCTCGCAGTTTCGAAGAGCCTGGGTGCCCTTTTTGAAGCCTCCTTCAAGGCCTTTGGCTTTCTTGTAAAAGGCTCGTATTTTATGTTTATCCCTAGGCTCCTCGATATCCTTGAGCTGGGAGGCTGCGAAGATTTTTTTCTTTTGCCGCAGTAGTTTATTCTCCTCCCTTCTTCTGGCTCGGTACTCTTCTTGCGCTGCCCTGGTCTTCCTACAGCGCCTTTTGGTACGCCTCGTCGGTTGCTGCCTTTTTCTGCTCACACTCGCCATCATATCGCGGGTTTCTTGTCGGGGCTGGTAGGTATCCTAAGGTGGTTTCGGCTACTTCCTGAATGGCTGAGCGGCAATGCAGCCACATATTATTGGCATTTGTGTTCGACGTAGGCATACCGTAGAGTCTTTCGCTCAACTGCTCCCTGTAGACTCTGGCAACCTCCGGTGTGCTCAGGCGCCCAATGTCGAACCTCCTCCTGATGGGCTGTGGCAGCTTTCTGACATTGGACAGTCGAGCTCTGAATCTTGCTGCTACGAGAAAGTGGTCAGAGTCGACATTTGCCCCTCTGAATGTTCGCACATCCAGGATGTTTGACGAGTGCCTTACGTCAATGAGCACATGGTCGATTTGGTTGGCGGTTCGACCGTCCGGAGATCGCCAGGTTGCTGTGTGAATTCGCTTGCGAGGAAATCTTGTGCTACTTATCACAAGTAGCCTTCCATGACTTTTAGGAAAAAAAAAAACCTTTCCGGATGAAACAATACAAACTCACTGAAGCTTCTAGGCTTCAATGTATAAGATTTTAAGATCAAAAGACATCGTTTGACTACTATAAGCTTACTTACTTAGGTCGCGCTACAGTCCGTGGTGAACCTGGGCCTCAACCAACAAGTGTCTCCAGCTGACACGGTCTTTGGCCAGCTGTTTCCAGCGCCACACGCCCAGTTGGTTAAGGTCCCCTTCCACCTGCGTGTGCCACCGTTGATGCGGCCGTCCTCTGCCGCGCCTTCCTTCCGGGGTGGATTCGAAGACTCTTCGCGTCGGGGCTGTATTTTCCATGCGCTCTACATGGCCTAGCCACCTTAGACGTCGTACAGTTCTTCGTTATATCTTCTCCTCCATATACCGTTTGAATAAACGGGACCGTAGATAGTGCGCAGAATTTTCCTCTCGAAACGACCAAGGGCACCTTCATCCGCTTTTGTTAAGGTCCAAGCCTCTGCGCCGTAAACGAGGATTGGGATGATTAAGGTCTTATATAGTGTCACCTTGGTTTTCCGAGAGAGGGCTCTACTTCTCAAACGCCTCTTGAGCCCAAAGAAACAGCGGTTGGCAAGAGTTATTCTGCGTTTTATCTCAGCGCTGGTGTTGTTGTCGCTGGTCATCAGTGAGCCAAGGTAGACGAACTCCTTGACCACTTCAAAGTTATATCCGCCCACGGTGACATTCTGGCCAATACGTCGGTGTTGTCCGTCTCTTTTAGATGAAAGCAGATATTTGGTTTTACCCTCACTAACCTTAACTACTATAAGCTATTGCCTATAAAACCGCTTTAAGTGGGCTAAAGTTGACTGCATTCTGTAACAGATTGTTTTAATTAAACGTAAAAGGAACCAAGGCGACACTAATGGCAACGAAAAATCCTTAAAATGAAACGATTCGACTGAAAATTCCAAATGTGACTTAATTGTTATTACCAGGACTGTAAAAAAAAATAGCTTTGCGTCCAGAAGGTCAAAATATTGGGACTGATATCAGACTACAGTTCTCTAAACTCTAACAAAAAATCTGTACAAAAAGACACAATTTTGATCAGTGGAATAAACGCCTTTAAACGCAAAACTTGTTTCAAAGAAGAAGATGTTCGGTTCCTAAGGCGCCAAAGGCTGTAACATAATCGCTGTTTTTGTGAACGAATTTTGAACATCGCCTAGGCTGTAGGTCGCAATATCATTAAGAAAACAAAAAGGCTATAAATCACTTTAACACCCTAAGACCATTTTTTCTCCACTCTCCATTCGCTCCGTTGCCCTAATGATCTCCAGAATCATTTGACTAACGCCCCAATCAAACTAGGCCACACATCAATTCTACTAAAAATCTCATTAATAATAGTCCAACCGGATGGTTACTGACCGCGACTAATCATGGAGACAGGTGTCTATCATTAACAGCCAACCACGGTGACAGCAAGACCATTTCTCATATCTAGGTTTCCTGATTGATTTACATTTCACATGGCGTGGACAAGTGAAAATGCTTTGCAAAACGCATTTAATATCAATCGGGAAATCGCACATTAACGTGTTTCGATCCCGCAAAAGCGTCACAACAATTAAATGTTGATCGAACCCCTATACCATTAATCACAGAATGTTATCCAACTGAGATCCTCCCTTCACTGTCGATTACCACGTTAACGACAAATGATGGGAACGTCCTTTCATATGGCCACACTGCCTATCATGAGTGAACGCTCACTTTCATTCGAAAGTACACGGCCCACTCGGTTGAACGCATTACGACTTACCGCACCCGAAAACTAGTTTCAGGACAACGTCCGCATTGCCATAGATGACGATAAGCGGTTGATTGAAGGTTCGGTCCTAGACTGGATTTCGACCAGGCTATTGCAGCAATGGATGGAGATCAGATGCGGAACATGGTTGTACGGACATGAGCTTTCACTTTTCCGGGCGGATTGATCAACACACCAGTCACCAGACAACATATTCTGCCCACCGGCAAACCAGAAGTAGTTCAGTAAGTTGTCATAACATCGAGCGGGTGATTAATGGCGGTGGACTTAAGTTGAGTGATTCGATAATCCGCGGTCGCCTAGTCACGTGAAGGTGAGATGAGAAAATGGAACGATGAAATCTCATTTTATGCGTTTATGAGTGGATCGGAGGTCGATAGACAGTTTCCATTATACTTGGATGCGGCAGTTGAGTGCTGCTTAAGATGGTAGCATAGTGCAGGTTCAGGAGTTGATGGTTCGTTTTGAAAGGAAGGCAGTAATTGGTATATTGGTTTCTAGTCATAACTACATGGATGCATAAATGTTTATGTACCAGGTGCAAAGTGATCGAGAATAAATAATTACAAACGAGGTCTTATGGTATGTCAAAAGTTCAACTGCTTTCGAAACTTATACTTAAGGCTCTCCTTCATGTTACTTTCTGACACATTTCCTTTCTCTTTTGTTTCCACTTAATATCAGGGATTTTCAATCGAATTATTTCGGCCAATTCGTGCCCCTTCCACCATATAAGCCAGAATATTAGGTAGGTAGGGTCGTAGCCTTCCCAGAGTTGAGAAGAATGCACATAGGCCAGGGAGACCCGTTGTGCAGCTACGAGGGGATTTTACCCCCCTATTCGTGGAACCATTTTGTGCTTCTTAAGAAGTTAAGAAGATCAAGTATCCCTACTTTCTGAACATCTGTCAGACTGTTAAGGAAGTAAGAGCCTAGGTAACGTTTCCTGAAATTGCAGAGAGCTGGACAGGCGCAGAGAAGGTGGTGAATGGATTCGACCTCCTCCTCGTCCTGACAGCTTCTGCAGAAATCATTCGGAACTATTCCTAGTTTTTGTGCGTGACTGCCAATGAGGCAGTGTCCTGTGATGTCACCGATGACAGTTCTTTTTAGGGAGATTATACTCCTTGTGCGTTGACTGTCAAGCCGAGGTCAGATTTGCCTGGTGATGACGCAGGTACATATGTCCCTGTGCCCATCTTAGGTTCGTCTCGGCCCTGGCGAGATTGGTCAAATTATGTTTAATGGTTGTAAGGGGTACTCCCTCCCAAGCCCCGATTGATTGTAGCGTCGTTCCTGGTTTGGCGAGTGTGTCGGCTATTTCATTACCTGTAATGTCGCTGTGTCCAGCGACTCCAGCGACTTTAAGGCTGCTTGACTGTCTGTGAGAATGCGAATATCCGTGGTGGATATTACGTTCCACTTCAGACAAAGCCTCTTTTATTGCCAACAGTTCCGCCTGGAAAACGCTGCAGTGATCTGGTAGTTTTAGAGCTTTATGTAGCTTGAGTTGTTTGCAGAAAACTCCACTGCCCACCCCGTCTTTGGTTTTAGACCCGTCAGTGTAGAAATCCACACAGTTTCTGCGGGGTTGAGTTTGACGAGTCCAGTCCTGTCTGTCCGGGTATATGGTCGTGAAGTTTTTGTCCAAGACTATGGTGGGTTCTATGTGGTCCTAGTTTTCTGCCATAGTTATCCTGTTTTGCAGGATGGAGGAGTGGCCAGTGACATAGCTCGCCCATTTCGAGCTGGCTTTTAGTCTTATGGCCGTGTGTGTGGCAATTTGCTTACCGAAAATATCGAGTGGTGTAAGGTCTAGTATCATGTTAAGAGCAACCGTTGGTGTGGACCTGAGGGCCCCGGTAATGCACATACATGCCATCCTTTGTACCTTCTCGAGTTGGTTGTGGTATGTTGTCTTGTCTAGTGCAGTCCACCAGACTATCACTCCATACATTAGTATGGGTCTAACGACCGTGATGTAGAGCCATAGGGTAATCTTGGAGTTGAATCCCCATTTTTTTCCTAGGGCTTTCTTACATGTATAGAGAGCTATTGTTGCTTTTTCTTGCTCTTTCAATTGTGTTGCTCTTCCAAGTTAAACCAGAATATTAAGAACAACAAAAAAAAAAAAACAAAAAGATGGCGTCATAAACTCAACAACACTGCCATGGACATTCCTTTTAATAACACTTACGCCCTCTACCATTCAAAATACTGCCTCCCTCAATTACACTTCCCCTAATCCCATTATAGCCAATAAGAAACCAAAACCCAAATTCTGCTCCCCAGGTACATATATGCTCCCACGAACTACACTTCTCCCACTGTCAAGTACCCCCATTTTGGTCAATCCCACACAATAAACCCCTTCACCCCTTTTGGTGGCAATAACGATAAAACAGGAAGAGGAAGGAAACATTTTGCGATGTTCCAGCGATTCTAATGTTTTGGTAATGCTGGAGTCACCTATCAGTCTTATCGCAGGTTATTGTAATCTATCTAGTAGGTGCAATGAGGTCTTGGAAGCACCGGGCCAGACATGAACGGTATTTAGGGCGAATAAAAAGAAGGGAGGAGCATAAGCTTCTTAGAAGAAAGAAGAAAGACCACGAGAGGCGCGCGATTGAGGATTTGGAGAGGTGTTACTGCAGGCGGACGTTCGAAAGTTTTATCAACAGATAAAGCGAACATGCCAAGGTTATAAAGCCAGAACGGAAGCCTGCAGGGATGAGAACGGACAAGTAGTAGAACCGCAGTCGATGCTGAGAATATGGAAAAACCACTTCTGCAGACTGTATAACGGCGATGTTGGTCAATATTCCGCTGTCAGGCAGAATGATACATTTCTAATCGACGAAGACCGCAGAGAATTCTGTCCCCCTGACCTCGACGAAGGTAAGATTGCCATATTAAAACTCAAGTCGAATAAAACTGCTGGCGCAGACGGACTGTCTGCTGAGCTCTTCAAGGCAGCTGGGGATGACCTGGTTGGGAGCATGCACCAGCTCATCCGTAAGATATGGTTAGAGGAAAGCATGCCCGAGGAATGGAGTCTCAGCATCGTATGCCCGATCCACAAGAAAGGAGACCCCTCTGATTGCGCCAACTATAAAGGATTAAGTCTCCTTTTAAGCCTACAAAATCTTCTCTGCCGTTTTGTGTGAACGCCTGAAGCCTTTTGTAAATAAGCAGATAAGTCCTTATCAGTGCGGATTCAGGCCAGGGAAGTCCACCACTGACCAAATCTTCACACTACGGCAGATCCTGGAAAAAACCAATGAATTTCAAGTCGACACTCACCACCTATTTGTCGACTTCAAAGCCGCATACGACAGCGTAATTAGAGACGAGCTATGTCTACCTTTGACAAACTTGCTAAACTCATCAGACTATGCAGGATGACTTTGGAGAATGCTCGCTGTCCCATCCGAATCGGTGAACACCTTTCCGATAGTTTTGATGTCAAAAAAGGATTTAGGCAGGGCGAAGCGCTGTCGTGTGATTTTTTCAACATCATATTGGAAATGATTGTGCAAAAATCACTGGCCAACTCCTGGCAACTCCTTGCATACGCCGACGATATTGACATAATAGGTAGATCACAGCAAAATGTCAATGAGGCGTTTGCGAGTATTGAGATGGAAGCGGCGAAAATCGGTTTGGCGGTAAACGAGGGCAAAACTAAATATATGCTTTCATCGAAAAAGGACGCTCACCACCGACGTATTGACCAGGACGTTTGTATTGGCAGATATTAGTTTGCGGTAGTTAAGGACTTCGTCTACCTTGGCTCCGCAGTGACCTAGAACAACGACATCAGTTCCGAAATCAAACGCAGAATCACTCTTGCCAATCGCTGTTTCTTTGGGCTCAGGAGGCAATTGAGTAATAGAGCCCTCTCCCGAATGACAAAGTTGACTCTATATAAGACCCTTATCATCCCGGTCCTGTTGTACGGCGCAGAAGCATGGACACTATCAAAAGCGGATGAGGAGGCCCTTGGTCGGTTCGAGAGAAAGATTTTGCGCGTGATTTTTGGGCCTATAAACGCAGACGGGGGATGGAGGAGAAGATTCAACCACGAACTTTACGGGCTGTACAGCGACATGAGCCTAGTCAGGCGTCTACGGATTCAACGCCCAATATGGCTGGGCCATGTAGAGCGAATGGACAGCACAGCTCCAGCCCGGAGGGTCTTTGAATCCAACCCCGAGGGGCGAAGAATCAGAGGACGGCCGCACTTAAGATGGTGCACACAGGTGGAAGGGGACCTCAGCCAACTGGGTGTGCGGTAATGGAAAAGGCTAACAAAAGATCGTGCTAGTTAGAGGGGCATGTTGGTTGAGGCCCAGGTTCACCCCGAACTGTAGCGCCCACTAAGAAGAAGAAGTAGAAACGCCTTATAGATTGTAGACAGATCTAAGGATGAGAAATATTTCTTGAATCTGTATAAGAAGCCTAGGCATTTCGCAGCATTTATGTTTGTGTTTTAGATGGATTAAATTCCACTCAATTGTTTCCACCCCATTGGACGATGCTGTCGATATTGGAATCTAATGAGCTTAACATACGCTGTCGCTCACTATCTACAACAGAAGTGTAACGTCGTAAACTAGTGAACGAATGTGAGAAGCTGAGGGTACTGTCGTCAGCCAAGGAGTGAATTGGATTAGAAGTAACAGACAAGAGATCATTTATAAAAATGAGAAAGAATGTCGGAGACAAATCGGAGCCCTGGGGAACACCGGCATTTACAAAGTGAGTATCAGACTTGAATCCGTCCAAAACAACTTGCATTGAACGATTCGAAAGGTAGCTTCTAATCAATTGAAGAAGAGACTCATCGATCCCGAAAGCACGCATTTTCGACATAAGGGCTTTATGCTAAACCCTGTCAAATGCTTTCGAAATATCCAGTGCAACAATTTCGCTTTCACCTGCTTGGTGAAGCGAGCGATTCTATTTTTCGGCGAAATATGCCATCAAATCGCCAGTGGATCTGTTGCTGCGGAAACCGTACTGACGGTCATCGAGGAGTTTCCGTGATTCAAGATATTTCATAAGCTGACGGTTAATCACCGTTTCCATGACCTTGGAAAGAAGGGACGTTAGTGCAATGAGTCGGTAATCGAAGAGAGAAGATGGTATCGCCTTTTTTGGGTATAGGCTGGACAAATGCTGTTTTCCACCTACTCAAAAAGAGCCCAGAGGAGTAGGAAAGGTGAAAAAGCTTACGCAGTGGTTTTGCCAGCGTAGAAGAACACCTCTTCAGAACTATTGGGGCAATACCATCTGGACCAGCAGATTTGTATATGTCGAGGTCCTTAAGGACCCCCTGCGACTGTACGAGTGGGGAAGTGGATTAGTCCCATGGTGGAATAGACGCACTCTAGTACAGGCGGAGACAAAGTACAAGCTGGGAACTGAGAACTGGTTGCGAAGTGGGCAGCAACAAAGTTAGCTTTGTCTATGGGGGTGACAGCTGGATTGTCGTTGTGGATAAGCGTCGGTATAGACGACGTAGTTGAGTATTTTTACGTTTTCTACAAACGACCAGAAACTTTTGCTACCATTGGGACATTGAAGGATTTTACGCCTTAATTTTTGGTTGGATTGGAATTTAATCCGTCGAGTCTGGGTGTTGCAGTCATTTCTGGCTCGTATGTACTTTTTTTGGTTTTCCTTAGTACCGTTTGCCCTATAGGGGCGAAAGCTTACCTCCCTGAGTCTAAAAGCCTCTTGGCAGCTTCATTCAAACCACGTATTATCCTTTGGCCTGGTGCTTTTAATCTTGCTAGGAATAAAATTTGCCATGCGATATGTAATATCAGTTGCGGCGTCCACATTGTTGTCGAGGAAGTCCAACGACCAGTTAAAGATCCGAAAGAAGTTATTAAGGCCGCACCAGTTGGCTTTCTCGTATAGCCATAGTGTTCTCTTATGAGCTTTTTCTTTAACTGGATGGTGGGAGTTCGAGAATTTCGCTGATATCACACAGTGGTCAGACGAAACTGGGAGCGACAATACATCGATCGTGTATTTGTTAGGCTGAGAGGTAAGAAACAAGTCCAGCGTGTTGGCGGTATGACCAACAACATCGGGGATACGCGATAGCTCATTCACAAGTTGAGTTTTGAGTTGATTGATTTAACTCAGCAAAAAATGGAACATACCTTCCTCCGGGTGTTGTCTGTCCAGAATGTCGAAGCCACTGAGAATTGTGTACATCTTTCAGAAAGATTCCATGAGAATTTTAGCATTTCTGCCCAAACCGCGTCTAGTAACCTCTCTCATATTAGTTCTAAGCACCTTCATTCTCTCCAAAGAACTCGCAGGGATGCTTAAAACTATTTAAGTCCCTAACCTTCCATCACAACTTTCTCTTAAGGTGCCCTTACTTTGAACTACCAAAATGACGTCCGCTTCAAAACCTCAACGGTCTATCTTAACTTTCAAATGCTTCCCTATGATGTCTTCGCCTTAACCGAAACTGACCTCAATCCTAATATTCTTGATTCCCAACTTTTCTCTTCCGAATTTGTCGTCTTTCGCGTTGATGGGCAGTGTACGAATGCTCTTTCCACTGGTCGCGTTGGCCATCTATACCCGCTTAGATGCGTCACTCGTCACAATTCCTAACTCTCCGTCTTTTGAACTTGTTTGCGCCAAGGCACCCGTCTTTTTACATCCTTTGCTGTGTATTTACATCCTTTGCTGCTACATCCGTCCCTCACAACCTGCAATTGACTCTCTTTTGCTTGAAGCTAACCCTAGCGATGACTTCATCGCTTCATCGTTGTTGGTGATTTCAATCTTCCTTTTCTGCAATGGACCCCGTCAGAGGACGAGTATTTTCTCGTTCATGTTAATGTTTCCTCTGACAAGGAAACCATTTTTATCGACCGTCTCATAGAGTCTAAGCTATTTCAGATTAAGACTGATGCTTACAACCTTGGTTGACAACTTGACCTCATTTTCTTTCAGATGCCTACAACACACCGTTGTTACAGCGAGCATTGATGTGCTATCCACCCTTGATCAATACCATACCTCCCGCCCCCACACCTATTTCTAAAATGTTCCTATAAACATGATCTAACTGGCGCTTCTTCTGTAAACTCTTTCTCTTTCAACTTTCGGAAGGCTGACTTTATTGCGCTTAACAACTTGGTTAATGATATAGACTTTACTCTTTACATGAATGATGATACGCCCCTTACTGTCGCACTAGAATTCTTCTACACTGCTCTCTTTAAATGTATAATCGGATCTGTTCCCTAGGTTTCTTGGAAAAATTGTTTCTCATCACTTCCTTGGTACAATAAAGAACTACGTGCCCTCCGTAATATTAAGAACAAGTCCTGGAAAAAGTATTTAATCTCCAACTCTCCCTCTGATTATATTAAGTACAAACAGGTCTTCCAACGCTCTCTACACTCAGTGAATCTATTTGTGACTTATATCTAGAAAGAATGCCGACGTCTCCAATTACTGATCCCAGACGCTTCTACCAATTCATTAACGTCAAAAAAAAATGTCTGACGGGTCCCTTCCACGCACCCTTTTAAACTCGAGGCGCTAGGCTTCCCACTCAGAATCGCCATTACAAAGTACTTTTCAGAAGTTCAATTTCTCTTCCGGTGTCCCAAAAGGCAGCCATCTCGGTCCTCTAATTTTTATCCTAACCGTTAATGATATGGACATTATCATGAAAAGACTGCAGTTTGTCCATTTATGCTGATGATATGAAAATGATTAGGACAATGCCTACTCCGGCTGACCTCCAAAATGATCTTAATTGTTTCGGTACTTGATGCAATAATAACTTCCTGGAACTCAACGTCGCTAAATGCATGTCTGTTACCTTTACCTTTCGAAAACGCTCCTCATCAGCTCCCAGAACTCACTACTCGCACCTTCTCAACGACCTCGTACCACAAGCCTCTTTTATACGAGACCTGGAAATCAATTTGGATAAAGAGCTAAGTCTGCTCTCCCATATCATCCATATGATACAAAAAGTTAATTCTGCCCTTGGCTTTATAAAACGACAGTCTAGAGAATTCTTGAATCTTCATGTTACCAAATCCCTCTACATCACGTACATCAAACCTTACTGTAATACGTCAGCCAAGTCTGGTCTCCATACTACATCAACCACTCAATAAGAATTGAAGCTGTACAATGCCGATTTTTGCGCTTAGCCCTAAAGGATCTCCCATGGTCTGACAGAATTGAATTACCACCTTACGTGGTTGCAGTCGGGAAGTAGCAGACATGCTCTTCGTAGGCCAACTGCTAGCTTTTTTTTTTTTTTTTTTTTTTTTTTAATAATTTGCGCGCACTCAAGGTCTAATAACCTTATTATGTCGGCGACACAGTGCGGGCAGAAGGTAGAGAGGAAGAGGAATAGAGGAGATGCCGATGGACATTGATCTTAAATGCTTGCATGTTGCATTGAGGGGGGAAAACCGAATCCGGCAGGGAGTTCCAGATTCGTGTGGTTCGGTTAATGAAAGATTCTCTATATTTGACAGTACGTCGTCCGAAAGCGGGCTTCAGAGTATATTGGTGAGCATTCCTAGAGAGACGTGTATTGCGGGAGAAATGTTGAAGGGGCGGAATGCAACTGGCTATTTCATCAGAGCATTTTTGGTGGTAGTAACGATAAAACAGGGAGAGGCAGGTAACATTCCTGCGGTGTTCTAGCGAGTCTAATGTTTTGGTAATGCTGGAGTCACCTATCAGTTTTATGGCTCGTTTTTGTATTCTGTCTAGTAGGTGCAGTGAGGTCTTGGAAGCACCGGACCAGACATGAGCGTTAAACTCTAATTTGGGGCGAATGAACGCCTTAGATCTAAGGGTGAGAAATATTTCTTGCATCTGTATAAGAATCCTAGGCATTTCGCAGCATTCTTGGCGACACTGAATATATGGTCGCTCACCACAATTAAGATTGTGAGCAACACTCATACCCAGGATGGAAAGCTTCTCAGTTTCTGAGATGCAAGTGCCATTCATGGATAATGGCTGCGGGTTATTTATACGCTTTAACGACAAGAGACAGCATTGTGTTTTGGAAGCATTAAATTCCACTCTATTGTTTTTACCCCATTGGATGATGCTGTCGATATCGGAGTTTAATGAGCTTAACATACGCTGCCGCTCATTATCTATAACCGAAGTGCAGGGTCGTAAACTGGTGAACGAATATGAGAAGCTGAGATTACTGTCGTCAGCGAAGGAGTGAATTGGATTAGAAGTAACAGACAAGAGATCATTTATAAAAATGAGAAAGAATGTCGGAGACAAATCGGAGCCCTGGGGAACACCGGCATTTACAAAGTGAGTATCAGACTTGAATCCGTCCAAAACAACTTGAATTGAACGATCCGAAAGGCGGAGACAAAGTACAAGCTGGCAGCTGAGAACTGGTTGCGAAATGGGCAGCAAGTAGGTTAGCTTTGTCTAAGGGGGTGACAGCTGGAATGTCATTGTGGATGAGCGTCGGTATAGACGACTTAGTTGAGTTTTTTACGTTTTTTACAAACGACCAGAAACTTTTGCTACCTTTGGGACATTGAAGGATTTTACGCCTTAATTTTTGGTCGGATTTGAATTTAATCCGTCGAACTATCCGTGGAACTATTCATTTTCCTGCACTTTTGGAATTGATCTCACATAATACTAGCCCCCGCTGCTTAAGGTCTACACCGCTCTTTCGACTTCTCCTTCATCAAATCAACTACGGCCACTTTGAACCCATTTGTAGAATGTTACGCTTAGCTAATCAAACACGACTATCCCTTGACTTACACTTATACATATATGTATACCCTCTAATAAAAAATCTCTTTATGCGTCCATGTAATACTTTAAATCACTAAATCTGACACCACTACCCGCCTTCATAGTTTATCCCCTCGTGCCGCTACCTTATTCTCTCCTAGGTTAAGTTCCTTTAGCTTAAGTTTAGTTTTAGTAGCCTGTACGCTAGACTGACATCACTTTCTTCGTTTCAGAAACTCCCTACTGCCATAGCAATGTTCCTGCTCCCATATATAGCCCTCGCGGCATATGATGAATCCTCGACTCGTAAAATCAAACTCGAAGACATCGAAGACGAGCATCTTCAAAACGAGCGCAAACCTAAGGCATATGACCCACAATCCATGCCGCCGCCACTGAACAAACAACCAGCAAAAGGTCAGCCAGTTAAACTTCATCCATCGGCATCCGATCAATCAAAACCATCCACTGCCGTCACCAGTAATCATCATTACACCACACGTGCCGAACAACATGTCCAACCACTAACCGATCAACCAAACTCACCTCCCCAAGCCGGTTTGTTTACATCCGATCCTCCGAGACTAATACTTAATTCTGTCTGTCACTCTCGCTTTGCAGACTATCAACAATCACCAACGTATCAGCGCGAAACGATCGTCTATGTATCCAGCGACGCAGATCAGAGACCCGCACAACAGCCATCGCCGCCCTTCTACTATAGTCACGATGGAGACGCAGCCAACCAGCAGCGATTTGGAAACGGTTATCAGTTGCAGTTTGTACCGCTCGACGGGTAAGTTGCGGTTGCGATATAGAATATACAGGTTGATGTCCCCGGTGGGCTAAAAGCTTTCGAGCTCTAATGCTAATCAGGTAAAAGTGGTTTTCCTTGGCTTTCTCTGGGTGCGCAAAATCAACAGGAAGTCTGGCACGTTCATTGGATTTGCATGGAACACGAATTTGTGCGAATCGGGTTCACTGGGTGGCAGGCTGGTGAAAGCCCATGCGGAATGTGGTGCCGACAACTTTTGTCAAATCTCTCGCAGAAACATGGATGTTTGTTTGGATTTAACGGTGTAACAAAATTTTATAACCGCGTAATGACAACCAGTGCTTAGTTTTATTGCCCGTGTAGTCCTCTTCCGTCTCGATGAAATCGAGTGTTTATTAGTCGCGTGCGTGGATTTAGAGATGCGCTGTCGACTATAATTGCCGGAGAATGTCACACGATTCTGTAGCCACGTAATTCGTCTTCGATTGCAGTTGTCATTTTATGCTCTGTTAAAGGATTAATTGCGTGCCAGGTGTACACGCTTCGATGTGCAATAAGTCCATGTGCATGAATGGTTATGCAACGATGTGGCGAGGAGGGAGGCTTGTTACTGGTAGAGTAACAAAAACCACCAAAGTTGGGTACAACTACATACTGACATTCCAAGTAATTTACTTACAAAAGTGAATGTGAGACCTTCTAAAGTCCTAATGAGATAACGATTACTTTCAATCCTTGTCATTCCTATGAATCAATCGTCCCTTTTTGGGCAATAGCCGTATAATTCTCTTCTCGTCTCAAAGCAATCGTTTTTCGTCCCAGGAATCAATACGGCTTCTGATAGTCTGACGAGCTGCACACGACAGTAAACCGTATGACTCCACGTCTGTCGATTCATTTCCCATCAAGCCTACCTTACACGACCTTGTAACGTTGATAGCAGTCGATAGCAAGCAACGTCAGGTACGATATTAAATGGGGCAATGGTCGCTAATTCAGGATGCGGTGTTCCACAAATGTCTTTACTAATTCACTTGCGTCGTGTTGCCTAGCAATCTTAGACGTTGGATCCGTAGACGTCGTACTAAGCAGATGTCGCTAGACAGCCCGTACAGTTCTTGGTTGAATTTTCTCCACTCCCCTTAAACACAAACGTATCGTTGCCGCTTGTTACCACTTAGCCAAGTTAGATCGAATCCATGACTACATCATAGTTATAGCTACCAATAGCGACGTTCTGGCCAAAATGTCGGCGACAACATATACCTATTTGGTCTTGCCCTCGTTTACCTTCAGACCGGCTTTAACCGCTTCATTGACGTCTCGCTCATTCCTTCCAATGACGTCAATGTCATCAGACTTGGAATAGATCGTACCTCATATATTGGCGAGTGATTCCTACACACGGCTATAAAGCCAGAGCAGAAGCCTGCAGGGATGAGCACGGACAACTAGTAGTGGAGACACAGTCGATGCTGAGATTGTGGAAGGACCACTTCTGCAGACTGTATAACGGCGATGATAGTCAAAATGCCGCCGTCAGGCAGAGCGAACCATTCACAATGGACGAAGACGAAGGAGAATCCCGTCCACCCGACCTAGACGATGTTAAGATAGCGATATCGAAACTTAAGTCTTATAAAGCTGCTGGAGCAGATGGACTCCCCGCGGAGCTGTTTAAAGCAGCTGGCGATGAGCTGGTTAGGAACATGCACCAACTCATCTGCAAGATATGGTCGGAAGAACGCATGCCCGATGAATGGAATTTCAGTATCGTTTGCTCAGTCCATAAGAAAGGAGACCCCTATGACTGCGCCAATTACAGAGGGATAAACCTGCTGAACATCGCGTACAAGATCCTCTCTGCCGTACTGTGTAAGTACCTGAAACCGTTCGTGGACAATCTGATAGGTTCCTACCAGTGTGGTTTCAGGCCAGGAAAATCCACGATAGACCAAATATTTACACAACGGCAGATCTTGGAGAAGACCCATGTATTCCTGGTCGACACGCACCATCATTTCGTCGACTTTAAAGCCGCGTATGACAGTGTTTATAGAGACGAGCTATACAAAGCCATGTCATGTTTTAACATTCCTGCCAAACTCGTCAGACTATGCAGGATGACTATGTGGGACTCTCGCTGCTCCATTAAGGTCGGAGGTGAACTAACCGAGTCCTTTGATGTTAAAAAATGTTTTAGACAGGGTGACGCACTGTCATGTGATTTCTTCAACATTGTTCTTGAAAAGATCGTGCGGGACTCTCCAGCCAATACAAGAGGTACGATCTACTTCAAGTCCACACAATTGCTTGCCTACGCAGATGACATTGACGTTATTGGACGAACAAAGCGAGACGTCAATGAAGCGTTCACAAGCATTGAAGCAGAAGCGGCGAAAGTGGGTCTAAGGGTAAATGGGGACAAGACCAAATATATGCTGTCATCCAAGAAAGACGCCCAACACCTACGTCTTGGTCAGAACGTCACGTTCGGCAGCTATATTTCTGAAGTAGTCAAGGACTTCGTCTACCTTGGCTCGATAGTGACAAGCAGCAACGACACCAGCGCTGAGATAAAACGCAGAATAACTCTTGCCAATCGCTGCTTCTTCGGGCTCAGGGGGCAATTGAGTAGTAGAGCCCTCTCTCGAAAAACTGAGGTTTCCCTCAACAAAGCCTTAATCATCCCGGTCCTCCTCTACGGCGCTGAGGCTTGGACGTTATCAAAAGCGGTTGAAGAGGCTCTTGGACGTTTCGAGAGGAAAATTCTGCGTGCAAATTTTGGTCCCATTTGTGTAAACGGAGAATGGAGGAGGAGGTTCAACCAAGAACTGTACGGGCTGTACAGCGACATCGGCCTGGTTAGACGTCTTCGGATCCAACGTCTAAGATGGCTAGGCAATGTAGAGCGAATGGACATCAACGCTCCGGCCCGAAGAGTCTTCGACTCCAACCCCGAGGGACGACGCAGAGGACGACCGCCTTTAAGGTGGCGCGCACAGGTGGAAGGGCACTTGAAGCGGCTGGCCGAAGATCGGGCCGGCTGGAGAGGCTTGTTGGTTGAGGCCCTGGTTCACCCCGAACTGTAGCGCCATCAAAGTAAGTAAGTAAGATTCTTACATGATATTTTCAAGGACGATGTTGAAACTGTTACCAACCTTAATGGAATAGCAAGAGTTCTCCGTTGTCATCCTGCACAGCCGGACGGGTTTGGCAATGGTATTAAGACTAGACATGGCTCCGTATAACTCTTCTCTATTACTGTCATACGCGACTTTGAAATCGACGAAAAGGTGACGGGCGTCCATTTGGAATTCTTGAGTCCTCTCCAAGATCTGCCGCAGGGTGAATATTTGGTCTATTGCGGACTTGTCTGATCTGTGCCCGACCTGATAGGAGCCGATCAGGTTATCCACACAAGGCTTCAGGCGCTCACATAATACGGCAGAGAAGATCTCGTTAAGGAAACTTATTCCCCTGTAGTTGGTGCAATTATTCGGATCTCCTTTCTTTTGGAGCGGGCAAACGATGGTGAGATTCCATTCGTCGGACATGCTTTCCTCCGACCATACATTAAAGATAAGTTGGTGCATGAGCCTTACCAGTTAATCTCCAGCCACCTTAAATGGCTCCGCATGACTTATGTCCCGATTATGGTATCTTGCTTTCGTCTCTGTTGGGTGGACGGAATTCTCCTTCGCCGTCATCCGTTGCGTCTTGTCATATTCTCCCAAGCTTTATTCCTGCGATAGCATCTCTCTATCTCCTCGATCTTACACTTTCCGCGCTTTCTCGTGCTTTTATTTTTTTTTTTTTCTAAAAAGCCTGTTTTCGTCCCTCAAGTTGGCGATTTGGTACGACATATTTGGGCTCAATTGTTGGTTGTATTCTTTTATGAAAGATTCCTTTCCAAAGTTTAGATGATTTGTAATAAGCAGGTTTGGTTCAGTTTAGGGAAATATTGAGCGGCATGTCTGGATGAGGAGCACCGTGGCGCAGTGGGTAGTGTGTTGGCCTCTGACGCCGATGACACGGGATCGAATCCCGATACAGCCATGTCATCGAACGTGTTTTTCACGGTGTTTCTCCTCAGCGGGGTTCTGACAAATCCCCCTGTAGTAAAATTGTCATGAAAACTTACTTACTTACTTTGATGGCGCTACAGTTCGGAGTGAACCAGGGCCTCAACCAACAAGCCCCTCCAGCCGGTCCGATCTTCGGCCAACCGCTTCCAGTGCCGAACGCCCAGTTGGTTGAGGTCCCCTTCCACCTGTGCGCGCCACCTTAAATGCGGTCGTCCTCTACTGCGTCGCCTATCTGGGTTGGTGTCGAAGACTCTTCGGGCCGGAGCGGTGATTACCATTCGCTCTATATGGCCTAGCCATCTTAGACGTTGGATCCTAAGACGTCTAATCAGGCCGATGTCGCTGTACAGCCCGTACAGTTCTTGGTTGAATCTCCTCCTCCATTCTCCGTTTATACAAACGGGAACAAAGATTGCACGCAGAATTTTCCTCTCGAAACGTCCAAGAGTCTCTTCATCCGCTTTTGACAACGTCCAAGCCTCAGCACCGTAGAGGACGACCGGGATGATTAAGGTTTTGTAGAGGGAAACCTTAGTTTTTCGAGACAGGGCTCTACTACTCAATTGCCTCTTGAGCCCGAAGAAGCAGCGATTGGCAAGAGTTATTCTGCGTTTTATCTCAGCGCTGGTGTCGTTGCTGCTTATCACTACCGAGCCAAGGTAGACGAAGTCCTTGACTACTTCAATAATATGGCTGCCGAAGGTGACGTTCTGACCAAGACGTCGGTGTTGTGCGTCTTTCTTGGATGACAGCATATATTTGGTCTTGTCCCCATTTACCCTTAGACCCACTTTCGCCGCTTTTGCTTCAATGCTTGTGAACACCTCATTGACGTCTCGCTTTGTTCGTCCAATAACGTCAATATCATCTGCGTAGGCAAGCAATTGTGTGGACTTGAAGTAGATCGTACCTCTTGTATTGGCTGGAGAGTCCCGCACGATCTTTTCAAGAACAATGTTGAAGAAATCACATGACAGTGCGTCACCCTGTCTAAAACATTTTTTAACATCAAAGGACTCGGTTAGTTCACCTCCGACCTTAATGGAGCAGCGAGAGTCCCACATAGTCATCCTGCATAGTCTGACGAGTTTGGCAGGAATGTTAAAACATGACATGGCTTTGTATAGCTCGTCTCTATAAACACTGTCATACGCGGCTTTAAAGTCGACGAAATGATGGTGCGTGTCGACCAGGAATACATGGGTCTTCTCCAAGATCTGCCGTTGTGTAAATATTTGGTCTATCGTGGATTTTCCTGGCCTGAAACCACACTGGTAGGAACCTATCAGATTGTCCACGAACGGTTTCAGGTACTTACACAGTACGGCAGAGAGGATCTTGTACGCGATGTTCAGCAGGTTTATCCCTCTGTAATTGGCGCAGTCATAGGGGTCTCCTTTCTTATGGATCGGGCAAACGATACTGAGATTCCATTCATCGGGCATGCGTTCTTCCGACCATATCTTGCAGATGAGTTGGTGCATGTTCCTAACCAGCTCATCGCCAGCTGCTTTAAACAGCTCCGCGGGGAGTCCGTCTGCTCCAGCAGCTTTATAAGACTTAAGTTTCGATATCGCTATCTTAACATCGTCTAGGTCGGGTGTACGGGATTCTCCTTCGTCTTCGTCCGTTGTGAATGGTTCGCTCTGCCTGACGGCGGCATTTTGACTATCATCGCCGTTATACAGTCTGCAGAAGTGGTCCTTCCACAATCTCAGCATCGACTGTGACTCCACTACTAGTTGTCCGTGCTCATCCCTGCAGGCTTCTGCTCTGGCTTTATAGCCTTGGCATGTTCGTTTTACTTTCTGGTAACATTTTCGAACATCGTTCCTGCAGTAACATCTCTCCATCTCCTCGATCTCGCGCTTCTTGTGCTCCTTCTTTTTCCTTCTGAGAAGCGCATGCTTCTCCCTCCTTTTCTGTTCATAGAGCTCGCGCGCAGCTCTCGTCCGTCGATGCAATGTGGCCATGTATGCATTCTGTTTCTCTACATGGGCCTTTCTGCACTCATCATCAATCCAGGGGTTTCTCGATGGTGGTGGCTCGAAACCGAGTATATCTGAGGCGTTCTCTCTAATGGCTTTCTGACAACGACTCCATTGCTGTTCTATGGTTTCTGTAGATTGCATCGGGACCTGGGAGAGCTTGAGGGAGACTTGATCGGCGAAGGTCCTGGCGATCTCCTGCGATTGCAGCTTTCCGACGTTAAATTTTGGTGTTCTTACTCGACTCCGTTGGTTCCGAGAAATTCGCATCCGTACCTTGGCTGCAACAAGGTAATGATCCGAGTCGATGTTGGCTCCTCGAAAGGTCCGGACATCTAGGATTCTGGAGGAGTGTCTGCCGTCGATCGCAATATGATCAATTTGTCGACTGATCGACAGACCGCCAGTGGGAATCGACCGAGGTGTGGGAATCGTGTACTTGCTACTACCAGGTTATGTCCCGCCATAAAGTCCACTAGCCTTAGTCCGTTTTCTGACGTGGTGTTGTGTAGGCTGTGCTTTCCAATGACCCGTTCAAAGATAGCTTCCTTACCCAGCTTCGCATTGAAATCTCCTAGAACGATTTTGGTGTCATAGCTGGGACATTGCGCATACGTTCTGCCTAGGAGATCATAAAAGTCGTCTTTATGTCGGTCATCTTTCTCCTCTGTGGGGGCCTGGACACATAGTAAGCTTATATTGCCGAGATTGGCTTTGATGCGGATAGTTATGAGGCGTTCGCTTACATATTGGAAGCTTAAGACTTTTTTCCTGAGTCTGCCTCGAACAACAAATCCGCAAAAATTGTCATGAAAAGCAATAAACTGTAGGTCCCTTTCAACTATGGGAAAATGAAATCACACACAACATGGGTGATTGAGAGAAGCTCGGCTCAGGTTCTTCATGGACTGTAACGCCAACATACATACATACATGTCTGGATGAAGCTGTCCTTAATGTTTGCAAATGATAGTCGCTCTGGCCTCATAGGCGCCAATAATGGGTGAGTGGTCAGATGAGGCTTCAAAGCAAGCTTTTGCCCTTTTCTTGTTTATGTTGTTCATATACGTTGCCCAAATGAATCATTTTCATATAAAACAATGCACAGCGCCTTCGCCGGAATCTACGCCAAATAGCTCAGCAACATTTCAATCCAAGAAATCACCTATGAGCTAATACCTAAGCTCAGCTGCTACACTTTCCCCATGCAACGTTTTGTTATTGCGAAAACGATTCATCGCTAGTCTGATCACATCATCCGCATTTCCTTCCCTATGTACCATAAAACAAAAAAACGCCGTAGCGAATGTAAAAAGATAAACACCAACTACTTAAAAAACATTCAGATAACAAACTGCTTCAGCACTTATCCGTATCTAAGCAATCTTAACTTCCTCCTTTACTCTGTCCTACCCACTCAAACAGCTATAAAATTGAGCCAAAAAAGTAAAAGTTTACGCTCCAATTCCCTTCCTCCAAAAACAGCCAGCGACTGAAGGCTTTAAGCACTAGGATTTGCGTTTTCTTTAACTGCATCTCTCCCTATTAGCCATTTTAGCCACTCGTCTGCAAAAACCCCTAACCAACCACAGGCACAATTATAGCCTCCCGATTGCCTATTAATTAAGTCATCACACGCCGCCTGTTAGTTTGCTTGTCCGCTCGTCTGCTTGTTGTTCCTCTGTTTGCCACTCATGCTCGTTTTCTTTTCCATGCATGACCCAGCCAGAGTGGCAGACGATTACCATCTTAACCCAGTCTATCCCTCCTCATGCCTGACCGTCCACCGTCAACGAAACCGAGGTGCAAACTTCCGACTTTGCGAATGTAATTAAACCTTTTTCTCTTCCTTTTCTTCTCCCGTGGCTGTTCAAAAGTAGACAGTCAATTGGTGATTTGGAGAGACATTATCTAATCGACTTAGAAAGCGAATCTCGTTCAGTATTAATTCCATTTTCTTTTCGCCTTTTCATTGATTTCTACCGTTACAGGTCCAACGAGGAGCACGATTCCCAACAAGAAGAGATCGCACAAAAGCAGGAATCGGCACAATACTTACCACCAAAAGAGAATGAAATTCAACGAGTACACGGCCTCACCGCCGCAGGTGCATTCTATGAGTCAGCAGGAGACATTAGATATGCGACCCCAGCTGCTACTTATGGAGTGCCAACAGCCCCGCAACAACAGTACTCCAATGACAATGAAGCCATTGAATATAGTCAACAGGCGTCATATGCAAGCGAGCAGAAAAACGTTGATTACCCATCCCTAGGATATAACCAGCCATTGCAAAACTATGGATCACAATCGCTCTACTATGCACCGCATACTGTTGCACAAGTGCCACAAATCCAATACGGAGCACCCGACGCACCATTCCGTCGGCCAAAATCCCAATCAAATCAAAGCGTTTATGCTCCGCGACGTCCCGAGCAAGCAGCACGCTCGAATCAAGATTTATTCGGTGTCAGTTTTCCCTATCCCCCGTCATTCGTTAGTATTACAACTGAACGTCCACTCTACGAAAAAGCGGTTCCTGCACCAGTCCCTAACGAAGCCCCACAGTGGCCGGCCAACATCATGTCCCTGCACGTAGTTCCTGCACAGGATATTCAATATCAACTCCCTCCATCGGCTGCCAGTCCCGTTGTCAACCAACATCTTCAACATCTCCAACATCTCCACCTGCAATCAGGTCCAATGATTGATATCTTTAATAGCCGCCAGGCAAAAAGCCTTCTTGACTCGTACATACCCAGTTGGTTAGTGTTCCGTGTCCAGGAGGAGCATGCTCGTCGTTTCCATCAACAACAACTGCAGCAACCGAAGCAAGCCTATGCCATACCGTCAGCTTCAGCCGAGGAACCCGCCTACAATACCCTCTCCTATTCGACACAATATGATCCTGCTTACGGGAATAACCACAAACGATCAGTTCACCGGCCCAGCGAAAGTTTACTAAAGAACAAAACAATTGCCACAACCAAGAAAGCGGCCTAGAGATCGTTCCAACCTACGATATAGAGCAGTTCATAAGACTTTCCTTTTGGTCTATGTCTCATTCAATTTCATGTCATTTTGTGTTATTTATTCTTTTACTTTATCAAACGGATTTGTGTTAAGTTATTTCGTAGATAGATTCTAAATAAAACATTTTTTACATCATTTTCTTATTATATTTGGAAAAAAGTTATTTTTTGTGAAGATCCTCAAGGAAGACGAATAGGACCAGCTCTTTTTGCTTTATATTGAACGGAAATTGAATCGTCATTGCTTGGAAAGAGATTCTCAATGACCGATTACCTGTAACTATCCCAATCAAAAGCGATATTAAAATTGCCGGAATGATGCTATATTATCTCCTGTGTCCTCGCTGAACTCCACCTTGCCGACAACGTAGAGGGATAAATTCGCGAAGGCATATCATACTGAAATCGATCTGAGCTTGAAATGTAGCTCCTCCCATTGAACTATAGTATATCGAATATATGTATGTCTCTGTGCTTATTATCTCCAGCTGGAGTTTACACCTCCTGGAACGGTCAATGACTGCAGCACCTCCTGAAGGAACACTGTGAGTACTATTTCGGAAGGTGACCAACGTGTAGGCAGCGAGAATGTACCCACTACCCAGTGGGAGCAGGCACCGTAAAACGAAAGACAGAAATCCTTAGAATGGAATAGTTGATCACGATTGTTACCATTAGATATACGATTCTATAGGTGCACCGCCTTAGACTCAGACGTCGACTGTTGCGCTACTTTTGGAGCTAGTATGAGACCGCTGTACAACGAGTATGACGATGATTCCTCGTCACGACAAATGGAGCACTGGCTTGATACCTTCAAAACAAACACACCTCTTCATATACTTTTGGTAAGATACAAGTTTTTGAGCCACAAAGAAAGATCGGTATAGTCGCCGTCGAGGTAAGGCCTTACTTACTTACTTACTTACAAGCGTCTCCAGCTGGCACGGTCTTTGACCAGCTGTTTCCAGCGCCCACGCCCAGTTGGTTAAGGTCCCCTTCCACCTGCGTGCGCAACCGATGATGCGGCCGTCCTCTGCCGCGCCTTAAATCAGCTCCGCTGTTCTGCTTATCGTCCAGCTTTCGGTTCGGTACAGCAAGACTGGCAGAATGAGCGTTTTGTAAAGCATGACTTTGGTCTTTCGAGTGAGGAGTTTTGACCCCAGTTGTTTGGACAAGCCGAAGTAGCAGCGGTTGCCAAGGGCGATTCTATGCCGGATCTCCACTGTGGTGTCATTTGTGGAATTTACGTTTGCCCCAGGTAAACAAACTCCTTAACTACCTCGAGATTGTAGCTGTCAATTGTTATATGTATTTTGTCCCTGGTGGTGAGCGACGGATTAGTTTTTGCTTGACAGCAAGTACTTCGTTTTGTCCTCATTGATCTTAAGACCAACTCGTTTCGCCTGTTCTTCAATCGCCGTGGATACTTCCACAATGTCACGGCGAGAACACGCGATGATGTCGATATCATCCGCGTATCCTAGCAGCTGGACGGACTTGTAGAAGATAGTGCCTTCCCTGTTGACGCCTGCCCGTCGCACTATCTGCTTCAGCACCAGGTTGAAGAAGTCACATGACAGCACATCTCCTTGCCGAAATCCGGTGCATGTTTCGAATGGTTCCGAGGTCCTAGAACCGAGTTGCGCGGTGCATCGCGTGTTTTTTAGCGTGGCGCGACACAACTGGATCAGTTTTACCGGGATCCCGAATTCGGCCATCGCCCCAAACAGTTCTTCACGATGAATGCTGTCGTATGCGGCTTTGAAATCGATGAAAAGATGGTGCGTATCGATTCGAAACTCGTTGGTCTTTTTCAGGATTTGTCGAAGTATGAAAATTTGGTCTATAGTTGATTTGCCGGGCCGGAAGCCGCACTGGTAGCTGCCGATTAGTGCGGTGCAAAATGGTTTTAGACGTTCACACAATACGCTGGACGTGATCTTGTATGCGGCATTGAGCAGGGATATACCTCTATAGCCCTTGCAAGAGGTAGGATCGCCTTTTCTGTGGATGGGGCATATAGAGCTGATATTCCAGTCGTCGGGCATGCTTTCATCTTCCCAAATTCTGCAGATGATCTGGTGCATGCTCCCTACCAGAACATCGCCGCCAGCCTTGAAGAGCTCTGATGGCAAGCCATCTGAGCCTGCGGCCTTGTTGTTCTTCAGCCTCTGAATAGCTGTGCCGACTTCTTCGATGCTGGGTGGGAGGACTACTTCAGCGGCTGGAGTTGGGATTTCCTCGGTCCCTACCACTCTCTCTTGGTCATGCTCGTTTAGCAGCTGCTGGAAATGCTGCTTAAATACATCCACTATTCCCTGCGGGTCGGTGACAAGATTACCCTCGCAGTTTCGAAGAGCCTGGGTGCCCTTTTTGAAGCCTCCTGCAAGGCCTTTGGCTTTCTTGTAATAGGCACGTGTTTTATGTTTATCCCTAGACTGCTCGATATCCTTGAGCTGGGAGGCTGCGAGGATTCTTTTCTTTTGTCGCAGTAGTTTTTTCTCCTCCCTTCTTCTGGCTCGGTACTCTTCTTGCGCTGCCCTGGTTTTCCTCTGCAGCGCCTTTTGGTACGCCTCGTCGGTTGCTGCCTTTTTCTGCTCACACTCGCCATCATATCGCGGGTTTCTTGTCGGTGGTGGTAGGTATCCTAAGGTGGTTTCGGCTACTTCCTGAATGGCTGAGCGGCAATGCAGCCACATATTATTGGCATTTGTGTTCGACGTAGGCATACCGTAGAGTCTTTCGCTCAGCTGCTCCCTGTAGACTTTGGCAACCTCCGGTGTGCTCAGGCGCCCAATTTCGAACCTCCTCCTGATGGGCTGGTGCAGCTTTCTGACATTGGACAGTCGAGCTCTGAATCTTGCTGCTACGAGGAAGTGGTCAGAGTCGACATTTGCCCCTCTGAATGTTCGCACATCCAGGATGATGGACGAGTGCCTTGCGTCTATGAGCACATGGTCGATTTGGTTGGCGGTTCGACCGTCCGGAGATTGCCAGGTTGCTGTGTGGATTCGTTTGCGAGGGAATCTTGTGCTACTTATCACCGCATTACGAGCTGTCGCAAAGTCAGCGAGTCGGAAGCCTTCACCCAACTACCTTGCCTTTATTTTCTGTTTCTAGCCCATTCACCCTTAGGATATGATTGAGGGTGTTGGCCAACGCTTACGTGAGCGGCATAACGCATTTGATAACATCCTAATTTCTAATTGCACTTTCATCTTTCATCCGTCATTTAACTCAACCGTACAACTAAGATGATATTCCATCTACTAGTCAATATCGCACATGATAGAAACAAAATTCTAAATTACGTTTTCAACTAGTTAAGGCTATAGCACATTTATACTATGCCAAACTCTACTATAAGATATTCTATCTTATTTGCAATGCGCTCGAAAAACTGCCGAGAAAGTGACGGTTACACCACGAGAGAGTATTTTTGAAATTCAAATCAGTACATAACCGAGCAACAACAAACAACTAGTCACCGTCAAGGTTAGGTACGAAATTAACGAATGCATAGACACCGCAAAGGGCCAGTGAGCGATAAAGATGCTACTAATTGGACAATCGAGGCACAATCACGGGGCCTGAATGTAATTTATGTCATATGAGACAATAGTAGAGTAACAGAAAGGTGATGGAAGCCATTGCGACAGTATTGACATCAGCTAAACGAAGACAATCGTCGAACAATCACACAACAGCTTATAATCAAACGACGTAACAGAGTTAATTAAAACAAAGATAGGTGTATTCAATGTCTTAGATAATATGGTCGATCGATGGACGATCAAGTCATACAGATGCCTACAGTCAGTCGTAATCACTTTTGGCAATCGCTGAATATGAGAGTATGAAAATGGGGATGTCCGTCAATCTTATGTGGTTTAACAAAACGTTAGTAACATGATTGGTAACTGGTTCATCTGTGATGTCTATGTTAAGATTTTTGCTTGGATTTTTGTTTATTTATAAGCGGTTGAAGGATAGGTCGTATGAGGACAGGTCCATCACTCAGTCAAGGAGATATGCTAGCGGAGAGCAAAATGTATAATACCTAACGCGTGATGTCACTTCATGAATATTTCCTAAACAGGCGGAACCGGTTCATGTAGGCAGGTCTCTGAACCAGGTATAGAAGTTGAAAACCTGAAGACCAAGTTTTAGAAAATCAAAAGAGATTTATTAGAAATCGGAAGGTCGCTAAACAACTCTTCCTAACCCGAAACGATCCCCTGAATGTACACAGAGTGTATCGGGAGCTATGGTGTATTTTCCATCTTCCCCTTCTAATCTTGACAGAAGACTTTCGACCTTTTGAATACATTTTTATTGAGGCTTGCCTGTGTCCCAATGTCTTGACTGACTTGATCGACAAAAGGTATACTCTGACGTCTGTGGACAGCAAAAGCATAAAAAAAAATTATTTTACATCCAGCGGTCACGGCTTCAACTATCACTTTACTTACTTACTTACTTAGGTGGCGCTACAGTCCGTGGTGAACCTGGGCCTCAACCAACAAGCGTCTCCAGCCGGCACGGTCTTTGGCCAGCTGTTTCCAGTGCCGCACGCCCAGTTGGTTGAGGTCCCCTTCCACCTGCGTGCGCCACCGCTGAGGCGGCCGTCCTCTGCCGCGCTTTCCTTCCGGAGTGGATTCGAAGACTTTTCGGGTCGGAGCTGTATCTTCCATGCGCTCTACATGGCCTAGCCACCTTAGACGCTGTATCCGTAGACGTCGTACCAGGCCGATGTCGCTGTACAACCCGTACAGTTCTTCGTTATATCTTCTCCTCCATACACCGTTTGAACAAACGGGACCGTAGATAGTGCGCAGAATTTTCCTCTCGAAACGACCAAGGGCATCTTCATCCGCTTTTGTTAAGGTCCAAGCCTCTGCGCGGTAAAGGAGGACTGGGATGATCAAGGTCTTATATAGTGTCACCTTGGTTTTCCGAGAGAGGGCTCTACTTCTCAATTGCCTCTTGAGCCCAAAGAAACAGCGGTTGGCAAGAGTGATTCTGCGTTTTATCTCAGCGCTGGTGTTGTTGTCGCTGGTCATCAGTGAGCCAAGGTAGACGAATTCCTTGACCACTTCAAAGTTATATCCGCCCATGGTGACGTTCTGGCCAATACGTCGGTATTGTCCGTCTCTTTTAGATGAAAGCAGATATTTGGTTTTACCCTCATTAACCTCGAGACCCATCTTAGCCGCTTCTACCTCAATGCTTACAAAGGCCTCATTGACGTCTCGCTGTGTCCGTCCAATCACGTCAATGTCGTCGGCATACGCAAGCTATTGCGTAGACTTGAAATATATCGTACCTCTTGTGTTGGCCAGTGACTCTTGCACGATCTTTTCAAGCACGATGTTGAAAAAGTTGCACGACAGCGCGTCGCCCTGCCTAAATCCTTTTTTAACATCAAAGGTCTCGGTTTGCTCATTACCGACCTTAATGGAGCAGCGAGAATTCTCCATTGTCATCCTGCACAGTCGGACGAGTTTGACAGGGATGTTAAAACTAGACATGGCTTTGTACAGCTCGTCTCTATATACGCTGTCATACGCGGCCTTGAAATCGACGAAGAGGTGGTGAGTGTCGATTAGGTATTCCTGGGTCTGCTCCAAGATCTGCCGTAGCGTAAATATTTGGTCTATTGTGGATTTGCCTGGCCCAAAACCACACTGATAAGAGCCGATCAGGTTATCCACAAACGGTTTCAGGCGTTCACACAATACGGCAGAGAAGATCTTATATGCGATGTTAAGGAGACTTATTCCCCTATAGTTGGCGCAGTTATAGGGGTCTCCTTTCTTATGGACCGGGCAAACGACGCTGAGATTCCATTCGTCGGGCATGCTTTCCTCCGACCATACCATGCAGATGAGATGGTGCATGCACCTTACCAGCTCATCTCCAGCCGATTTAAGTAGCTCAGCAGTCTCTGCGCCCGCGGGTTTATTAGACTTAAGTCTTGATGTGGCTATTTTGACTTCGTCTAGGTCCGGTGGACTGGATTCTGTTTCATTGTCGTCTATTACGAATGGCTCGTTCTGCCTGACAGCGGTATCTTGTCTATCATCGCCGTTATACAGTCTGCAGAAGTGGTCTTTCCAAATCCTCAGCATCGACTGCGACTCTACTACAAGTTCTCCATTTTGATCCCTGCAGGCCGCCGCTCTGGCTTTGTAGCCATGGCATGTTCGTTTTACTTTATTGTAAAACTTACGGGCGTCATTCCTGCGGAAGCATCTCTCCATCTCCTCGATCTCACGCTTTCCGTGCTCTCTCTTCATTCTTCTGAAAAGCGTGTGTTCCTCTCTTCTCTTCTGCTCATAGATTCGCGAGCAGCTCTCGTTGCTCGTCGTTGCAGCATGGCTTTATATGCCTCTTGTTTTGCTGCATGGGCTTGTTCGCATTGTTCATCGAACCAGGGGTTTCTAGGTGGTGGCTGTTTGAAACCCAGCACCTCTGAGGCAGCATCTCTGACAATGAGCCCATTCCTGCTCTATTGTTTGTGCTGCTGTTGGCGGATTTTGAGAGAGCTTGGAGGAGACACGATCGTCAAAGATTCTGGCAGTCTCTTGCGATTGTAGCTATCCAACGTCAAACTTACGTAGTCCTACTCGACTCCTAAGCATTCTTGATATCCTCATTCGTACCTTGGCTACAACAAGGTAGTGGTCCGAGTCGATGTTGGCCCCTCGGAAGGTTCGTACGTCGAGAATACAGGAGGAGTGTCTGGCGTCGATCGCAATATGATCAATCTGGTTGGTGGTCGATTGATCACAAGACCGCCAGGTACCCTTGTGGATCTTGAGATGGGGGAATCGCGTGCTTGCTACAAGGAGGTTACGCCCCGCTAGGAAATCAATTAGCCTTAGTCCGTTGTCGGATGTGGTGTTATGGAGGCTATGCTTTCCTATGATCGACTCAAATATGTCCTCCTTGCCCAGTTTTGCATTAAACTCTCCTAGGACTATTTTTGTGTCGTAGCTGGGGCATTGGGCATATGTTCTGTCTAGGAGATCGTAGAGTTCTTCTTTGAGTCGATCGTCCTTTTCTTCCGTTGGGGCGTGAGCGCATATTAAGCGAATGTTTCCAAATTTAGCTTTGATGCGGATTGTTATGAGGCGTTCGCTTACATCTCGGAAGCTTAAGACTTTTTGTCTGAGTCTTCCTCTAATAACGAATCCGCACCCGAATAGGCGCTGTTTGTTCTCCTTCTAGCAGTATCACTATCACTTTGCTATTAGCTATTACAAGAAAAACCAAAATCCGACAACACCAACATGGGGCCACCACCCTTACCAATTTGCATGATACATTCCTCGTCCTTGAAATACATATACCGAGTCTACAAGACCAAGGATTGCCTAACTTTTACTAAGCTCTTTGTGATGCAGACGTATGCCCAGTGGCAAACAATCACCAACCACCCAGTTGGCAACTGATGAGTACGTATAATGTCCCAACAAACAGCCTACGACACAAACTTCCAAACTTCACGCTCCGAACCAGTGGTAAGAGTGATTCAAATCAATTTACTAAGAGCGGGCAACGAGGAGCCAATGTAACGATTTCCATTACATCACAAAACGTAAAAATCCATCATCACCTTTCATCAGTGCAAGATGCTCCTTGTCACCATCTTAAACGCTCCAATCGAACGAAATGATCTCTCTTCCGGATTGTTGCCTGATGGTACCCAGTAGCTCATAGAAGACGATGCTGTTTAGATACGAATAAAACGACAAAGATGACTTCCTCGTTGATGTGAGCTATCATGTGCTTTTGACTAACAATTGTATGAATGATTGAAATCAAAACACAATGCGATGTGATACGATGTATGGAACAATGGTTTGGTTAGTGTGCCATTTTTTGGACAAAAGAACAAAAAAAAACAAAAAGTTTGACACCAAACTGCCTCGACAAAATGATTAACGATCACGACGTATCTCTCTAATACGTAATTCGTCAACAGCTCTTACTGCAATATTTCCATTTTTATTTGAATTGCATTTCCATTTGGATAACTATTACCGATTCCGATCGGTAAGACAATAGATTGATGCATAATGAAGGTGATCTTTACAGAGAGCGCAAGATGCATTCGGATTTTTTAAATTTGAAAATGCGAAAAATTGTCGTGGAGCAAGGGAAGATCGCGGTTGGGAAAAACACAATGGGAAGCTACAGGGGAAGCCATTTGTGTGTCCATCATACTGTATACTAGGCCAACCGCCAAAGTCTCCAACTTATGAGAATCAATACGCAGGCGTGTATATGAGAGTCATCGCACTAAATCCATCCACCCTATCCATCTAAAATTTGACAAGTGGTTGCTTGGATAATTGCTACATAGACTTCCTAGCTCCATATTTCTCACTCAGTGCCGTCAAGTAACTCCATCTTAGAGCTTGAATATTATTCGAGAAGCTCGGTGGGCACAGATGAGTTCGGTGCTTAGTTAGGCAAGGGCTCATCGATACTACATACTTACGAAGGCGTTAGGTTTCTTTTGGTCTTTGGTCTATATAAATACATCCACTATCAACGCTATTAAATGGAAACGAAACGATCTTATAAGTGATCTTGGGCCTTTCTTTTACTTGGTCAACTACAAGAGGAACACTTATGGCTGCCCAATCTCCTTCTCCTTCAATGATGAAGCGTCAAACGACCCCAACACTACAGCCAAAGTTCTCTCAACATCCTTTCAAAAATCTTTCACAGAAGCTCTTTTGTGAACATCTATCGACCCCTATGTCGTCGGAAATGATCAGTTCATCCTTAGGTTAGGTTAGATTAGGTGAATGGGTGCCCTATTGACGAAAGGTTAAGGTTCTCTTAGACTACTAGTTAACGTTTAGCCCGTAGAAACCCAAAACTTGCCCGTTGACCTGAACCACTTAGATGCAGATAGAAATCCCAGTAATCTGCTCCGCCCTATGTTATTTAACTATTCTAGTTCCGAATGGAAGGGAAGTGACTTCCAAGGAATATGTTTTTTTGTTTTTTTGTCCAGTGCCGATCATTCGCACAGTAGGCGACAAATTGATTCAATTTCCTCTTCGTCCCTGCAGGTACTGCAGAGATCATTGTGGCGCTGGCCTAGTCTGGCTGCATGGTAGGATATCACTGACTGAGCCAACCGAATTCTAGCAAACTTTCTGTCTTATCATAGACGGTCCGTGTTGATCTCACCGTTGCACTTGTGTCTAATTGATACCATCGCTTATTGACTTTCACTACTAGCTCTATTTCTCTGAAGAGCAGCGTTTTATCCTCAGTTGCAATCTGCGTGGTTTTTGCGCCTAATAGGATCAGCTAGCTAGCTAGCTCGTCCACCCTCTCATTTCCGGAGATATTCATATGACCTGGTACCCAGCAGATGGTCATCTTATTGACATCAAATATCTCCACTAGTCTCTCTTTGCAGAGCCTTACGAGCTTGGATCTTATCCATGTTGCCTGCAGAGTATTGATGGCTGCCTGACTGTCAACATAGATGTTGATCCTTTACCTGAGAGGTTTTCTCTAAGAATCAGGTTTGCAGCCTGTTTAATTGCGAAGAACACAGCTTAGAAAACGCTACAGCCATCATCACGTGTATAGACGTATTTTGTTTCACGAGATTCGGAATAGACCCCGGCTCCTACACCGGTATCCATTTTGGATCCGTCGGTGTAGATTGCCAGTTCATTTTCCGTACGTACCAAGCCATTAGTCCTTTCCTTCCTGGAAAGAAGTCTGACAAAGAATCTCCACTCGCTGCAAGGAAGTAGGGTAATATAGTCCGTTTCGATTCTGATGGCGCATCGATCCAAGACTGGTGTGGGGCCATGAGGACTGCTTGCCCAGAGACCGGATTCTTGCATTCTTAGCGCAGCTCTGGTCGCGATGCTTTCGCAGTATATGTCTAGGGTTGGAATTTTCAGCATTGTTTCAAGAGCCACCGTTGGTGTGGATTAAATAGATTCAGTTACCTCCAGGCAACCTGCCCTCTGAATCCTTGAAACACTTATTTTATTCTAAAGTTCCTTTCAACAGCCATTTCATCCTTGGTCCCAATTTTCATCGATCCGTTTTTTTCTCCCTTCGAAATTCTAAGTCCGAGTATACCTCTATCTCTAGAAGAAATTCCCTAAAATATGAAAGACCCATTTTATAACACCCTGTTGCCAGAGTCTACAGGGAGCAGCTGAGCGAAAGACTCTACGGTATGCCTGCGTCGAACACAAATGCCAATAATATGTGGCTGCATTGCCGCTCAGCCATTCAGGAAGTAGCCGAAACCACCTTAGGATACCTACCACCCCCGACAAGAAACCCGTGGTATGATGGCGAGTGTGAGCAGAAAAAGGCAGCAACCGACGAGGCGTACCAAAAGGCGCTGCAGAGGAAAACCAGGGCAGCGCAAGAAGAGTACCGAGCCAGAAGAAGGGAGGAGAAAAAACTACTGCGACAAAAGAAAAGAATCTTCGCAGCCTCCCAGCTCAAGGATATCGAGGAGTTTAGGGATAAACATAAAATACGAGCCTTTTACAAGAAAGCCAAAGGCCTTGAAGGAGGCTTCAAAAAGGGCACCCCGGCTCATCGAAACTGCGAGGGTAATCTTGTCACCGACCCGCAGGGAATAGCGGATGTATTTAAGCAGCATTTCCAGCAGCTGCTAAATGAGCATGACCAAGAGAGAGTGGTAGGGACCGAGGAAATCCCAACTCCAGCCGCTTAAGTAGTCCTCCCACCAAGCATCGAAGAAGTCGGCACAGCAAAAGACCAAATTTTCACACTTCGACAAATCCTGGAAAAGACCAACGAGATTCGAATCGATACACACCATCTTTTCATCGATTTCAAAGCCGCATACGACAGCATTCATCGTGAAGAACTGTTTGGGGCGATGGCCGAATTCGGGATCCCGGTAAAACTGATCCAGTTGTGTCGCGCCACGCTAAAAAACACGCGATGCACCGTGCAACTCGGTTCTAGGACCTCGGAACCATTCGAAACATGCACCGGATTTCGGCAAGGAGATGCGCTGTCATGTGACTTCTTCAACCTGGTGCTGGAGCAGATAGTGCGACGGGCAGGCGTCAACAGGGAAGGCACTATCTTTTACAAGTCCATCCAGCTGCTAGGATACGCGGATGATATGGACATCATCGCGTGTTCTCGCCGTGTTGACGTGACGAGTTGGTCTTAAGATCAATGAGGATAAAACGAAATACATGCTGTCAAGCAAAAACCAATCCGTCGCTCACCACCTGGGACAAAATATAACAATTGACAGCTACAATTTCGAGGTCGTTAAGGAGTTTGTCTACCTCGGGGCAAACGTAAATTCCACAAATGACACCACAGTGGAGATCCGGCATAGAATCGCCCTTGGCGACCGCTGCTACTTCGGCTTGTCCAAACAACTGGGGTCAAAACTCCTCACTCGAAAGACCAAAGTCATGCTTTAACAAACGCTCATTCTGCCAGTCTTGCTGTACGGAGCCGAAAGCTGGACGATAAGCAGGACAGCGGAGCTGATTTTGGGTTCTTTCGAAAGAAAAATTCTGCGCCGGATATTTGGTCCTGTCTGTGAGGAAGGTGAATGGAGAAGATGACACAACCGCGAACTCTACGAGCTGTACCAAGATGTGGATGTAGTCCGGAAGGCAAGGACCCGTCGACTACACTGGCTCGGCCACATCGAGCGAATGGACATCAACGCTCCAGCTAAGAGGCTAAGAGGGTCTTCGACTCCGAGCCTCCTGGTTCGAGAAGAAGAGGAAGACCGAACCTCCGGTATAAAGACCAAGTAATCGCGGATGTAAGACATCTTGGTCTTGACAACTGGAAGCAGCGTGCCCGGATGGATGGAAGGCAGCTATAGCTCAGGCTCAGATCCTCCATGGATCGCAGGCCTGATAAGTAAGTAAGTAAGCATTTTATAACACCAAATTAAGAAAAAGGTCCGCAGAGTGATGTAAACAACTACCGCCGTAGAGAACGGTCAAGCTTTTTGCTTTGGTGGCGTTACAGCCCATGAATGTCCAGTGCCAAGCTTCGCTTAGTTACCCATGCTGCGTGTGATTTATTTTCTACATAGGTGAATGGGACCTACAGCTTAACGCCGATTCCAAACGGCGCCATTTCTAATATAACACCATAATGGCATGGAAGATTTGCTGAGAACTACTTCCAACGTGAAAATTCAGTCGAATTCCTTTCGAATCCGATCCAGGACAACCACCCCTGTACTGAATGAATATCTACGACCCAAACCACCTGCACTCCATTCTGGTTGTGTGACGCGAATTATAAAAAAAAAAACATTCGATGGCGTTGGTGATATCGAGATCCAGTCAAGCAGGAAGGGTCAAGCAGTCGACATTATTTCTACAGATGTCAGTAAAGCCGTCTTTCTCGTGATGTCGGTAAGTCCTGTCTTCCACTGGCTTCGATTCCAAATCATTAAGGAAGTTATCTTCTTAATTGGAAAACTGCTACTACAGAACTTAGGTCAGTTCAGTTACAGAGCCGTAGCCAATGGTTTTTTTTTTTTTTTTTTTTTTAGAGTCGTACGCGCACTCAAGGCTAAGGCCTTATAACGACGGACGTTGTGCGAGCAGAAGGCAACAGGGAGAGGGAGAGGAGCTGCCTATGGACATTGGTCTTAAATGTCTGCATATTGTATTGAGGGGGGAAGACTGAACGAGGTAGCGCGTTCCACATTCGTGTGGTTCGGTTGAAGAAAGAATTTCTATATTTGACAGTACGACCGAAAACGGGCTTCAAGGTGAATTCATGCGCATTCCGGGAGAGGCGTGTATCGCGGGAGAAGTTATGAAGGGGCGGAATGCATCTGGCTATTTCATCAGAGCATTTATGATGAAAGTAACGATAAAACAATGAAAGGCAGGATACGTTCCTGCGATGTTCCAGCGAGTCTAGTGTTTTGGTAATGCTGGGGTCATCTATCAGTTTTATCGCGCGTTTTTGTAATCAATCTAGTAGGTGCAATGAGGTCTTAGATGCACCAGACCAGACATGAGCGTTGAACTCCAATTTAGGACGAATGAACGCCTTGTAAATTGTAGCCAGATCGGTGGGTGTGAAGAATTTCTTGCATCTGTATAGGAAACCTAGGCATTTCGCGGCATTCTTAGCGACACTGAATATGTGATCATTCCAACAAAGGTTGTCACTGATGCACATACCCAGGATGGAAAGCTTTTCGGCTTCCGAGATACAAGTGCCATTCATGGATAATGGCAATGTGTCGGTGTTACGCTTTAACGACAGAAGACAGCATTGTGTTTTAGAAGCACTAAATTCCACTCTATTGTTTTTACCCCATTGGATGATGCTGTCGATGTCGGAATTTAATGAGCTTAACATACGCTGCCGCTCACTATTTACAGCCGAAGTGCAGGGTCGTAAAGAAGTGAACGAATATGAGAAGCTGAGGGTACTGTCGTCAGCGAAGGAGTGAATTGGATTAGAAGTAACAGACAAGAGATCATTTATAAAAATGAGAAAGAGAGTCGGAGACAAAACGGAGCCCTGGGGAACAACAGCATTTACATAGTGAGTGTCAGACTTGAATCCGTCCAAGACAACTTGAATTGAACGATTCGAAAGGTAGCTTCTAATCCATAGAAGAAGAGAGTCGTCGATCCCGAATGCACGCATTTTCGACAAAAGAGCTTCATGCCAGACTCTGTCAAATGCTTTCGAAATATCAAGTGCAACTACTTTGCTCTCACCCGCCTGGTGGAGCGAATGATTCCACTTCTCGGTGAGATATGCCATCAAATCACCAGTGGATCTGTTGCTGCGGAAACCGTACTGCCGGTCATTGAGGAGTTTCTGCGACTCGAGATATTTCATTAACTGACGATTTATCAGTGTTTCCATGACCTTGGAAAGAAGGGACGTTAGTGCAATGGGTCGGTAATTGGAGAGAGAAGAAGATTCGCCTTTTTTGGGAATGGGCTGGACAAATGCTGTTTTCCACCTACTCGGGTAGAGCCCAGAAGAGTAGGAAAGGTGAGAAAGCTTACGCAGTGGTTTTGCCAGCGTGGAAGAACACCTCTTCAGAATTATTGGGGAAATACCATCTGGACCAGCGGATTTGAGTATGTCAAGTTCTTTAAGAACCCTTGCAACTGCACGAGTACGGAAGTGAATTTGTCCCATGCTGGAATTTACGTACTCCAGAACAGGCGGTGACAAAGATGATTTGGGGAGCTGCGAGTTCGCTGCGAAGTGGGCAGCAAGCAGATTAGCTTTGTCTAAGGGTTTGACAGCTGGAATGCCATTGTGAATGAGCGTAGGTATAGACGACGATACGGAGTTTTTGGTGTTTTTAACGAAAGGCCAAAAACTTCTGCTACCCTTGGGACATTGTAGGATTTTACGCCTCAGTTTTTGGTCATGTAAAAATTTGGCTCGTCGAATGTGGGTGTTACAGTCATTTCTGGCTTGTATATATCTTTTTCGGTTTTCCTCAGTGGTGTTTGTCTTATAATTCCGAAAACTTATCTCTCTCAACCTGATAACCTCTTTGCAGCTCAAGTCAAACCACGCATTAACTACCGGCTTTAGACTTTTTACCCTATTAGGGATAAAATTGCTTATGCCAGTGTTGATAATGTTTGTAATCATATCAGCCGCGGCGTCCACGTCGTTGTCGAGGAAGCACAACGACCAGTTAAAGCTCCGAAAGAAGTTGTTAAGGCCGCACCAATTAGCTTTCTTATATTCCCATATTATTTTTTTGGGAGCTTTTTCTTTAACTGAGTGGAGTGAGTATGGGAATTTAGCTGATATGACACAGTGATCAGACCAGCCTAGATATGGTAATACATCCAAGGTGTATTTATCAGGTTGAGAGGTAAGCAACAAGTCCAGGGTGTTGGCGGTATGACTGACAATATCCGTGATACGGGATGGCTCGTTCACAAGCTGAGTTAATTGGTTCAACTCAGCGAAAATTTCGACATACCTTCCTTCGGGTGTTGTCTGTCCAGAATGTCGAGGCCACTGAGAATTGTGAACATTGAAATCGCCCGCAATAACGATTTCAGTGCGAGGAGACCGGGAAACAATTCTTTGGATGGAGTCGGACAGTGCATCAAACGCGTCGATGTCCCTCAAGGCAGCCACATAGGTCCACTTCTCTTCATTCTTACCACTTAGTAGTGTTGAATAAGTCATTACATATTACCACATCTCGCTGTATGCCGGGCATACCCAGAACTTCCTTTCAAGACGTTTTGGACAAACAACTTTTCAGAGTTTAATATCCGTAAATGCCAGTCAATCACTTTCTCATGTAAACGAGTTAAATGTCCATTACCACAGGTCATGTGATCCGTGACATTGGCATACTACGTATTTGACTAGAAGGTAAATTCTTGAGCTCATATTGATGATATAGTTCTCAAATCCCCTTCGCTCCAAGGAATTTTGTAATCCCCACACGACTCAATGCCTTTCCCACTAATCCTCCTCACCAACATATTCACACTTCCAGGATCGAGAGCATCCAACTTCAGATCCTACGTTTTGCTCTTCGTGGTCTGTTTTAAGACGGCCGAATCTTCCATGACATAACGTAGCTCACGATATCACCTACACGCTCGATGCTGTTAAAATATCATTTACCCTATCTACTCGGTGCCATCCATCTGAAGCAAAGTAGACAGCATGCACGAATACTAATCAAAAAAAAAAAGAAGAAAAAAAGAGCACCTCCATGCAGCAGCCGCTGGAAGTGGTGTGGAATATAAAAGCAATTTACAACGTCCCCAGCTCCAACAGTTGATCGTGCGATCTGTTACCGAAAACTTTGCCAAGACCCGCCCGCTCGATTGTGTTTCGATTTTTGTTTTTTTTTTTATATCCGAACGCGTTGTGTAGTTTGTATTCATAGTGAAACGGTAAAGGATACATAAGGATAACGTAACTTGACACCATGAAGTGGATTACAGTGGTACGTCTTTTGGAGTTTTTTTGTTTTGTTTTTTGGGTGTGAATGGGGACTTTCCAGTTTAGCCACCAGTTGATATGAGGAAGTTTTGTATTTTTCGAGGGGACATCTCCGGGACATAGTTACTTAACGTCTTCTGTTATGCTTTTTTCCTTTTCTCTTTAACCGGAAGTGTGTATTTGGTATACAAACGACTCTGACTTTACAACCTGCTTGCGGGCAGATCGACATGGCTTTGTTGTGGCCATGTTCACAGCATGTGAAGATGGTGATGATGAGGTGAATTATGTTGCAGATACTAGCAGTGATATGTGGGAGATGTTGAATGTGAATTTGCGCTATCTGATTGCAAAGTGAAATCTGATCGTTTAATGAGCAGAGCACAGCGGTTAGGGTAATGGAGCATGTGAGATGGGGAAAAGAGGTTTCCATCGCGGATTTTTCTTTTCTGTTAATTAGTTTCGTTTTGTTTTATTGCGCAATTTAATTAGGAAATGGAGAAGCCAAAGCGAATTGCTAGTGCGGCGTTAGATAATGGAGTGCCATCAATTATGACGTTGGCTGGGAACATGAGGAAACAATTGGATTTCTAGATGATGGGTTAGTGTCTTAGTGTCATTTTTAAGCAGCATGCTGACCTATTATCACTAATAGTTTAAGTTTGGGCTTACTAACGAAAATAGCCTGCCAAAGCCATTTACTAGAAGTTAAAGGGGTCGTATCAAAGCACCCTACGCCATATAAGGGCTTACTTATAGAAACCACCAACTTATTCTTATTTCAATCTACTGTAACAACTGTATACTATCTGTCGAATGATTGCTTATACAGACTTAGTCAAACTTAGTCTAGGACTTTTCTTCTTCTTATCGGGCATTACTGGTCGGGTTGAACCTGGGCCTCAGCCAATATGGCCCTCCAAGTAGCATGATCTTTTGCTAGACTTTTCCATTCCCGCACACTCAGTTGGCTGAGGTTACCTTCCACCTGTGCGCTATCTTGAATGCGGCCGTACTCTGTTTCTTCGTCCCTCGGGGTTAGAATCGAAGAATCGGCCGTACTCTGTTCCTTCGTCCCTCGGGGTTGGAATCTCCGATCTGGAGCTGTGGTGTCCATTCGCTCTACACGACCTAGCCATCTTAGGCGTTGAATCCGTAGACGTCTGATTAGACTCATTTCGCTGTACAGCCCGTAAAGCTCGTAGTCGAATCTTCCTCCATTACCGTCTGCGTTTATAGGACCAAAAATCACATGCAAAGTCTTTCTCTCGAAACGACCAAGGGCCTCCTCATCCGCTTTTGATAGTGTCCATGCTTCTGCGCCGTACAACAGGACCGGGATGATAAGGGTCTTATATAGAGTCAACCTTGTCGTTCGGGAGAGGGCTCTATTACTCAGTTGCCTCCTGAGCCCAAAGAAACAGCGATTGGCAAGAGTGATTCTACGTTTGATTTCGGAACTGATGTCATTGTTCCAGGTCACTGCGGAGTCAAGGTAGACGAAGCCATTAACTACCTCAAACTCATATCTGTCAAAGCATCGGTGGTGAGCGTCGACGACAGCATACTTCTAGATTTGCCCTCATTTACTGCCAATTTTCGCCGCCTCCGCCGCAGTACTCATAAGCGACTCATTGACATCTCTCTGTGTTCTTCCGATTATTTCAATATCATTCGCGTATGCGAGGAGTTATGTGGAAATTGTGCCTCTTGTTGTGGCCAGTGATTTTCGCACAATGCGTTTCTAATGTGTTGTTGAAGAAATCCTACGAACAGCGAGCATTCGCCAAAGTCATCCTGCATAGTCTGACGAGTTTAGCAGGGGTGTCAAAGGTAGACATGGCGTTGTATAGCTCCTTAATTACGCTGTCGTATGCGGCTTTGAAGTCGGCACATAGGTGGTGAGTGTCGACTTGAAATTCGTTGATTTTTTCCCGGATCTGCCGTAGATTTGGTCGATGGTGGACTTTCTGGTCTGAAGCCACACAGATAAGGACCTGTCAGCTTATTTACATAAAGCTTCAGGTGTTCACACAGGCGATTTTAAGGAGACTTATTCCTCTGTAGTTCGCGCAGTCAAAGGGCCTTCTTTCTTATGGATCGGGCAAACGGTGCTGAGACTCCATTCTTCGGGCATGCTTTCCTCTGAGCATATCTTTCAGATGAGCTTGTGCATGCTCCTAGCCAGATCATCTCCAGCTGCTTTGAAGAGCTCAGCAGAAACTCCATTTGCGCAAGCAGCTTCATTCGGCTTGAGTTTCGATATGGCGACCTTAACTTCGTCAAAGTCAGGGGACGAAATTCTTTGCGATCTACCTGACAGCGGTATATTAACTAACATCGCCCTTATACAGTCCGCAGAAGTGTTTTTTCCATATTCTAAGCATCGACTGGGATTCTTCTAGTCGGTGTCAGTTCTCATCCCTACAGGCTTCCGGCCTGGCTTTATAACCTTGGCATGTTCGCTTTATCTGTTGATAAAACTTTCAGCCGTCATGCATGCAGTAACACCCCTCCAAGTCCTAAATCGCGCATTTCTCGTACTCTTTCTTCTTTCTCCTGAGAAGCTTATGCTCCTTCCTTCTTTTTAACGATCTCACGAGCTGCTGTTGTACTTCTATGCAGCGAAGCTGTGCGAATCCTCCTACACTCGTCATCGAACCAGGTGTTCCTTCGTGGTGGAGCCTTGAAGGCTAAAACTTTAGATGCAGTGCTTTTCAGGGCGTGTTTGCAAAGGTTCAAACGTTGTTTTATTGACTACGTGGAGGGTTGAGGCGTATGAGAGAACTTAAGGAAGATGTGATCAGCAAAAGCAAAGTATCTTTCCGACGACATAGCTTTGTATTCTTACTCTACTTCGTTGCGTTCGTAATATCCGTAGGCGCATCTTGGCTACTACAAGATAATGGTTCGAGTCGATGTTAGCTCCTGGGAAAGTTCGAACGTCAAGAATAGTGAAAAAGCGTCTGACGTCGATCGCGATCTGATCATTCTGGTTACAGATTGATTGATCCAGCAGTTGATCCGCCTTGTCCTTTTGCGTAAGGATCTCCTTCAAAACGTGGGTGTTCGTGACCAAGTTTGCATAAAACTCCAAAGTAAAAAGTACACAAACGTAAAGTCGCATGATCTGAGCAGGCAATCAAATTGGTTTTTGAGTTCTATGACTTGCAGCACGGTCTTATTGAAATCAGATATTTTCCAGGTCATGAATGAATTTTGAATAACCCTGACGTTCGGTTTTGCCATATAAGGAATCCCCCATTAAACTAAAGACTCAGTGTAAGCAAAACTACTCCACCTACTCACTCAAAGCGGAAATAGAGAGAAAATAGCTGCTACATCAAGGCAATCATGTTACAGACCATTCGATAAGACAAAAGATCGCTTGAATCTGCGCAGCTAGAATGTGGGAATAGGTAAATCACCATCTCAATCCACGAACAGGTGCTGCAAAAGATTGTATTTAAACGCCATTCTGCGCTGTCACGATACTTGTTGACCTCATATATCACACTTGACAGATCAACTCGTGCTGATACTCCTCTGAACTGCATTTCCCGATTCCTAAATCACATATGGCAGGCCGTATACCATTTACACATAGCTTTCCCACGTTTTAGCTTTTTTTTTAGCCTATCCTACCACTACCACCCGTTGTGCAATCTATATCTGAGAATCAGCACGATCCGCATTCAATTAGAACCAACGGTAACCGAGCAGAAGCAAAACATGTTTCCTGGCCATGAGTCAATAAAAACTCTGCGACCAATCTTGCGCAAAAGCCCTCGACGAAACTGTCTCACGTTGCACCGTATATCACATACGACAGATACAAGATACTTTTTCCTCCAACTTTTTTTTTTTTTGTTTTTCTTAAACTTGTACAGCACAAACGGGTAACCAGTCCAAATTAGTACAGTAGATACTTTAACGATCAGCAATTAAGGCGTCGTTCGCATAACTAATTTCAATTGGTCCACACACAGACGGCTTAGGGAACGTCATTGCGCCGCCGCAAGAGCGACGCGGTCAAGGTAACAATTTTACGACGACTTGAAAAGCCGCCAATCTAATAATGATGGATGGATGCTGAACAATAAGCATCTGACAGAGATATATGTACAACAGACACAATGTTGTGCAATACTATGGTTTAGAGGCACTTATTCGAATATGGATTTGGAGCTTAGTTGCTTTAAAAGTGCAATTTTGGAACCATAGAATCGACGGTATTAGCTGCAGTGGATTGAGGTTAAGATGCTAATCTAAATGAGACTTCAACTGATCTCTTAGGAAATAAAAGACTTAAATCTGCTGAGCTTGTTGCATTCCTCTGGAGGCTTAACAAATTGGTAGGATTTGAAATAAATCAGGTATTAAAGCGGCAAATTAACTTCGATATACAGGTTATTCCATCAGCCAAAGAAAGATACCCCGTGACGACTTGCTGCACCTAGCATGAAGCATACAGACCTTGATCTTCTGCAGAATTAATGATCAGGATAAAAACTCACAAACTCATCCACGCCCTTAACAACTGGCATAATGCTATTACCAATGGGATCATATTTAGGGCATACAAGTTCATACCAACTGATCTCAATTTAAAAAGCTGTCTGTTTGACATTAGTGTAGCCAGTCGCATTCTTCTTCTTCTTAGTGGGCGCTACAGTTCGGGGTGAACCTGGGCCTCAACCAACATGCCCCTCCATCTAGCACGATCTTTCGCTAGCCATTTCCATTGCCGCACACCCAGTTGGCTGAGGTCCCCTTCCACCTGTGTGCGCCATATTAAGGGCAGCCGTCCTCTGCTTCTTCTTCCCTCGGGGTTGGATTCAAAGACTCTCCGGGCTGGAGCTGTGGTGTCCATTCGCTCTACATGGCCCAGCCATCTTAGGCGTTGAATCCGTAGACGCCTGACTAGGCTCATGTCGCCGTACAGCCCGTAAAGTTCGTGGTTGAATCTTCTCCTCCATCCCCCGTCTGCGTTTATAGGCCCAAAAATCACCCGTAAAATCTTTCTCTCGAACCGACCAAGTGCCTCCTCATCCGCTTTTGATAGTGTCCATGCTTCTGCGCCGTACAACAGGACCGGGATGATAAGGGTCTTATATAGAGTCAACTTTGTCGTTCGGGAGAGGGCTCTATTACTCAGTTGCCTCCTGAGCCCAAAGAAACAGCGATTGGCAAGAGTGATTCTGCGTCTGATTTCGGAACTGATGTCGTTGTTCCAGGTCACTGCGGAGCCAAGGTAGACGAAGTCCTTAACTACCTCGAACTTATATCTGCCTATACAAACGTTCTGGCCGAGACGTCGGTGTTGAGCGTCCTTTTTTGATGACAGCATATATTTAGTTTTACCCTCGTTTACCGCCAGACCAACTTTCGCCGCCTCGAACTCAATGCTCGTAAACGCCTCATTGACATCTTGCTCTGATCTACCTATTATGTCAATGTCGTCGGCGTATACAAGGAGTTGCGAGGATTTGAAATAGATTGTGCCTCTTGTATTGGCCAGTGATTTTTGCACAATCATTTCCAATATGATGTTGAAGAAATCACACGACAGCGCATCGCCCTGCCTAAATCCTTTTTTGGCATCAAAACTATCGGTAAGGTACTCACCGATTCGGATGGAGCAGCGAGCATTCTCCAAAGTCATCCTGCATAGTCTGACGAGTTTAGCAGGTATGTCAAAGGTAGACATAGCGTTGTATAGCTCGTCTCTAATTACGCTGTCGTATGCGGCTTTGAAGTCGACAAATAGGTGGTGAGTGTCGACTTGAAATTCATTGGTTTTTTCCAGGATCTGCCGTAGTGTGAAGATTTGGTCGATGGTGGACTTCCCTGGCCTGAATCCGCACTGATAAGGACCTATCAGCTTATTTACAAAAGGCTTCAGGCGTTCACACAAAACGGCAGAGAAGATTTTGTAGGCGATGTTAAGGAGACTTATTCCTCTATAGTTGGCGCAATCAGAGGGGTCTCCTTTCTTGTGGATCGGGCATACGATGCTGAGACTCCATTCCTTGGGCATGCTTTCCTCTGACCATATCAGCAGACAGTCCGTTGGCGCCAGCAGCTTTATTCGACTTGAGCTTCGATATGGCAATCTTAACTTCGTCGAGGTCAGGGGGACAGAATTCTCTGCGGTCTCCGTCGATTAAAAATGGATCATTCTGCCTGACCGCGGTATATTGACTAACATCGCCATTATACAGTCTGCAGAAGTGGTTTTTCCATATTCTCAGCATCGACTGCGGTTCTACTACTAGGTGTCCGTTCTCATCCCTGCAGGCTTCCGTTCTGGCTTTATAATCTTGGCATGTTCGCTTTATCAGTTGATAAAACTTTCGAACGTCACGCCTGCAGTAACACCTCTCCAAATCCTCAATCGCGCGCTTCTCGTGCTCTTTCTTCTTTCTTCTAAGAAGCTTATGCTCCTCCCTTCTCTTTAACTCGTAGAGCTCACGAGCTGCTCTTGTTCTTTTATGCAGCGAGGCCTTATATGCATCCTGCTTCGCTGTATGAATCCTCCTGCACTCGTCATCGAACCAGGTGTTTCTTCGTGGTGGAGCCTTGAAACCCAAAACTTCGGACGCAGAGCTTTTCAGGGCTTGTTTACAAAGGCTCCACTGCTGTTCTATTGATAGCGTGGAGGATTGAGGTGTATTGGAGAGCTTAAGGGAGGCGCGATCGGTAAAAGCACGAGCGGTTTCGGGCGATAGTAGCTTTCCGACGTCATAACTTTGTATTCTTACTCTACTCCGATGCGTTCGTGATATCCGTAAGCGCATCTTGGCTACAACAAGATAGTGGTCCGAGTCGATGTTAGCCCCTCGGAAAGTTCGAACATCAGGAATAGTGGAGGAGTGTCTGACGTCGATTGCTATGTGATCAATCTGGTTGGTAGTCGATTGATCAAAAGACCGCCAGGTGCCTTTGTGTATATCGAGGTGCGGGAAGCGCGTACTGGCTAGAAGGAGATTTCGCCCCGTAGCAAGATCAATCAGCCTGTGTCCGTTATCGGAGGTGGTGTCGTGTAGGCTATGTTTGCCGATGACTCGTTCAAATATGCTTTCCTTACCCAGCTTAGCATTGAAGTCTCCTAGTACAATTTTGATGTCATAGCTGGGACATTGGGCATACGTTCTGTTTAGGAAGTCGTGGAACTCATCTTTGGCTGAGTCATCCTTGTCTTCCGTGGGGGCGTGGACGCAGATCAGGCTGATGTTAAAAAACTTAGCCTTTATACGGATTGTTATGAGGCGTTCGCTCACATGCCGAAAGCTTAGGACTTTTTGCCTTAGTCCACCTCGAACATCAAATCCGCATCCAAACAATCGTTGCCCTCTCTCCCTATAGCAGTCGCCGTAGTCAATATCGCAGTTTTTCATCCGCTTTATGCCCGGTCCATTCCATCGCATTTCCTGGATGGCGGTGATGTCCGCTTTATAGCGGTCTAGGGCGTCCGCAAGTTGTTCGGCTGCACGTGGCCTGTTTAGGGACCTAACATTCCACGTACAAAGCCGAAGATCATTGTCCTTTTTTCGTTTTTTGCAAGGGTCGTCAACATAAATCCGGTCCGTTATATCCGAGGCTTGTGGTTGTTTCGGAGTTTGTGTTTTTTTTTACGGTTGCGGCTTACTAGGCCGTAGCCCAACCGACTAATCCTGTTTTTTTTTTTTTGGCGCAGGAGGCTCGCCATTCGCCCTTCCCCGTCTGCAATTTCCATAGGAAATCTCCAGATGGCACCACGAGGAGGTGGGGATAGGACTTACTAACAGTGCCGCAAGATGTTCGACTGCGGTGGCTCTTCTCGCTTTTTAGCAGGCCAGCATCCGTCGGATAGATGCTACCCCTACGTGGCCCTTGTTAGTCCTTTGCCATCCAGCCAGTCGCATTAGCCTAGTGTTATTGCGACTAATCCCCTTTTGAAATATATCTTTACATTAATCCTTTATTGCTAATAGAAAAGGATGCTTAAGCGAATTTTGATAGAATTCATTAGAATTCATTGAACAACCAACTTGTTAAAGTATACCCTAACAACCCTAACCAATTATCCTCAATGATATTCGGCCAGCTAGAAGTAAAGCCGATTTTGTAACTTAAGCGAATACAGGATGCATATTCCCTGCATGGCTGCATTCCCCCTTTAGCCATTCAGGAAGCAGTCGAGCCCACCTTAGGCTACCTACCACCCTCGTCAAGAAACCCGTGGTATGATGGCGAGCGTGAGCAGAAAAAGGTAGCAATCGACGAGGCGTGCCAAAAGTCGCTACAGCGAAACACCAGGGAAACCCAAGAGGAGTGCTGAGCCAGAAGAAAGGAGGAGAAAAAACTGCTGCGACTAATGAAAAGAAACAAAGCGGCCTCCCAGCTCAAGGATATCGAGGAGTCTGGGGACAAACATAAAGGCATAACAATCACAGCATATACTTACTTACTTAGGTGGCGCTACAGTCCGTGGTGAACCTGGGCCTCAACCAACAAGCGTCTCCAGCCGGCACGGTCTTTGGCCAGCTGTTTCCAGTGCCGCACGCCCAGTTGGTTGAGGTCCCCTTCCACCTGCGTGCGCCACCGCTGAGGCGGCCGTCCTCTGCCGCGCCTTCCTTCGGGGGGTGGATTCAAAGGCTTTTCGGGTCGGAGCTGTATCTTCCATGCGCTCTACATGGCCTAGCCACCTTAGACGCTGTATCCGTAGACGTCGTCCAAGGCCGTAGATGTCGCTGTACAACCCGTACAGTTCTTCGTTATATCTTCTCCTCCATACACCGTTCGAACAAACGGGACCGTAGATAGTGCGCGGAATTTTCCTCTCGAAACGACCAAGGGCATCTTCATCCGCTTTTGTTAAGGTCCAAGCCACTGTGCCGTAAAGGAGGACTGGGATGATTAAGGTCTTATATAGTGTCACCTTGGTTTTCCGAGAGAGGGCTCTACTTCTCAATTGCCTCTTGAGTCCAAAGAAACAGCGGTTGGCAAGAGCGATTCTGCGTTTTATCTCAGCGCTGGTCTTGTTGTCGCTGGTCATCAGTGAGCCAAGGTAGACGAATTCCTTGACAACTTCAAAGTTATATTCGCCCACGGTGACGTTCTGGCCAATACGTCGGTGTTGTCCGTCTCATTTAGATGAAAGCAGATATTTGGTTTTACCCTCATTAACCTTGAGACCCATCTTAGCCGCTTCTACCTCAATGCTCACGAAAGCCTCATTGACGTCTTGCTGTTTTCGTCCAATTACGTCAATATCGTCGGCGTACGCAAGCAATTGCGTAGACTTGAAATAAATCGTACCTCTTGTGTTGGCCAGTGACTCCTGCACGATCCTTTCAAGGACTATGGTGAAAAAGTTGCATGACAGCGCGTCATCTTGCCTAAATCCTTTTTTAACATCAAATGTCTTGGTTTGCTCATTACCGACCTTAATGGAGCAGCGAGAATTCTCCATTGTCATCCTGCACAGTCGGACGAGTTTGGCAGGGATGTTAAAACTAGACATGGCTTTGTACAGCTCGTCTCTATGTACGCTGTCATACGCGGCCTTGAAATCGACGTAGAGGTGGTGAGTGTCGATTTGGTATTCCTGGGTCTTCTCCAAGATCTGCCGTAGCGTAAATATTTGGTTTATTGTGGATTTACCTGGCCTGAAACCACACTGATAAGAGCCGATCAGGTTATCCACAAACGGTTTTAGGCGTTCACACAATACGGCAGAGAAGATCTTATGTGCGATGTTAAGAAGACTTATTCCCATAAAGTTGGCGCAGTTATAGGGGTCTCCTTTCTTATGGACCGGGCAAACGATGCTGAGATTCCATTCGTCGGGCATGCTTTCCTCCTTGCAGATGAGATGGTGCATGCACCTTACCAGCTCATCTCCAGCCGCCTTAAAAAGTTCAGCAGACAGGCCGTCTGCGCCCGCGGCTTTATTAGACTTAAGTCTTGATATCGCTATTTTGACTTCGTCTAGGTCGGGTGGACTGAATTCTGTTACTTCGTGGTCCATTGAGAATGGCTCGTTCTGCCTGACAGCGGTATCTTGTCTATCATCGCCGTTATACAGTCTGCAGAAGTGGTCTTTCCAAATCCTCAGCATCGACTGCGACTCTACTACCAGTTCTCCATTTTCATTCCTGCAGGCCGCCGCTCTGGCTTTGTAGCCATGGCATGTTCGTTTTACCTTGTTGTAAAACTTACGGGCGTCATTCCTGCGGAAGCATCACTCCATCTCCTCGATCTCACGCTTTCCGTGCTCTCTCTTCTTTCTTCTGAAAAGCGTGTGTTCCTCTCTTCTCTTCTGCTCATAGATTTCGCGAGCAGCTCTCGTCCGTCGTTGCAGCATGGCTTTATATGCTTTATATGCCTCTTGATTTGCTGCATGGGCTTGTTCGCATTGTTCATTGAACCAGGGGTTTCTAGATGGTGGCTGTTTGAAACCCCGCACCTCTTGATCTTTCTTGATCTTTCGATTTTCCTCACTAATGTGTGAAGGGCTGTTTCGACCGATCTACCCTTACAGTAGGCGTGCTGTGCCTTAGAAATTAGGGAGAGATCCAAGCTGTGCCGTATATGTAAGTCTATCAGCCTTTCTAAAGTTCTTAGAGCGAAGGATGATAGACAGATAGGCCTTAGATCATTGGGGAAAGTATGAGAGTTCCTGCCGGCTTTGGGGATGAAAAGTACCTTTGCGCACTTCCACTTTTCTGGAATATGACTCCAAGCTAGGCATCCTTTAAAGATTATCTCTAGCCATGGTATAGTCCATTCCATAGTTTGTGTTAGCTCGATAGGGTAAATTTCATCTGGACCCGGCGATTCGTAGGGCTTGAAACTTTTTAATGCCCATATCATTTGCTCTCTGGAGATAATGTGATAGTACAGCCCTTCTACCGCAGAGGAGATATGAGTTCCTCGCGAGTGTACTGAGTCTTGCGATTCAGAACAGCCAGGGAAGTGCGTGTTAAGGAGAAGATTTTGAGTTTCTTCCTCAGATATTGTCCAAACTCCATTTGCTATGAGGCAGTTAGGAGATTGTGGGTCTTTCGAGAGTATTTTCCTCAGTCTATAGGCGTCTGAAATTTTTTCCATGTTATTGCAGAAGAGTTTCCAAGACAGCCTTTGTTCTTTCCTCAGGTTTTGTTTGTACTCCTTGAGTGAGTTTTTGTATAGGTTCCAGTCTCTGTCGTTACTTATGTTCTTTGCTCTATTAAAGAGCTTACGACAGGCTTTGCGGAGCTTGCTTAGATCTGCGTTCCACCAAGAAGGGTAAGATTCATCACTAACTGGACGCCACCTAAAGTACTTGATTTTAAACTAATCACGATACTACTGTACTGTGACACCACTTTTTACCCTTCGGTCCGCTCTTCCATGAATGGAATATATCCAAAAAACCCTTGTCCGACAATTCCATGAAATCTAGGCTGTCGGACAAGAAACGCAATACTTAGCAGCTTAAAAACCTGACAGTTCTACAACGTCTCGCGAATGTACGTGTATTTTATAGTATTTAGAGCGGAAAGAGAGAAACTACCGATGTCAACTGGCTTCCCAGAAGTAAACGAATGACATTACTCAATCCTATTTGCATTAACTTCACGTCCACGAGCAAAGCGATTCTCCCATAAATCCATTCGCAACTTTGATTTGGCATACACCTGACTACCTCCTGCAGCCTCTTTCCCCATCCCCTTCTTTGATTCGTTGAAAATTCCACTTCGATTCGAATCGCACATACCAGCTGTGGTACTACCTGCTACCAAAAGAAGCCATTTCCCACAATTCACATTACCCCAAACGAATGATGCAAACTAGACAGCAACATGGACAACAACATGCAGCACCAGGCGGCAAAACCAGTGGCGAGTGCTTGGATACACATGTGATATGCCGATGCCGTGTTGTGCATCCATACCAAGACCAAAAAACAATAACGAATTGGAAAGCCGCGATGATGATGCAATTGGCTTAAAACAAACAAACAAACCTGCTGTTAGCCAAAGACACAATCGGTGACGGGTATGAGATAGACAACAATCGGCGTTATTGTGAATCAAACCAATTAAATCCATCGCAACGCGATACGATAATCCACGAGTATAGTCGTACGGTATCCATGTAATCCATGACACAAGCTGTAGATGGACCAGCTAGCGCACGAGTTATGGTACATCCAAGTACCTGTACTGCATTGAACGTAAACTTAAGAGCATTTCAAAGTCGCAATGTGATCTGCACTTGCATGGTCGCATGGCCAATTGCTGCGACATGGGAGAGAACAAGTTACCATTTGAGATGTTGAGTAACCCTCGTCGTTGGGGTATCACAAGTAAGTTTGGACGAATGCGTTTTGTGGTTACGTAAGCTCTTGTGGGCATAGAGACACCAAATCTTGTAAGGTAGGAAGCCCAGATTGCCGGTGGTTTCCTGTGATCGGTGAAATTTTTGGTTGCTGTAAAACGGGTTGGATCGTCTTCAGTGGGACGCCGAAATTGCTTTTAATGGCTTTCAACGCAGCAGGATAGTGGGTTTCATGACCGGATTTGGACTGGTTGAAGCGGAGTTTTTTGATAGCTCCAGGGGATAAACTTTCGCTGCATTTTTTTGACATTTTAATTAATTAGCGGTAATGGAGAGGAAGGACTATTGATGGGATGACGTACTATTCAGGAAGCTAGACAATGATGTAACTTCGACTGGAGATGTTTGTTGTGGAGTTGATATGAAGGAGGCAACATCTGCACGCCATGAATATCTTGTCGAGATTTTTGAGTAATCATATTTGAAAAGGGGTCGTTTGGTACGGATGGCTTATAGCATTGTATCTCTGTGAGTTCTCTCTCGAAAGACTAGGATAACCCTCTACAAAACTTTAATTATCCTGGTTCTCCCTTATGATACAGAGGCTGGGGCCCTATCAAAATTGGACGCTTTGAGAGGAAAATTCTGCGTGTAAGCTTCGGTCCCATTTGTGTTGACGGAGGGTGGTGGAGAAGATTCAACCACGAACTCTATGGGCTGTACAGCGACATCAGCCTGGACAGACGTCTACGGATACTACGTCTGAGATGACTGGACCATGTAGAGCGAATAGACAATCCAACCCCGAGGGACACGGCGGCAGATGACGGCCGCAGCTAAGCTATCGCACGCAGGTGGAAAGGGACCTCAACCAATTAGGCGTACGCGCTGAAAACAATTGGCCAGAGATCGTGCCGGTTGGAGCGGCATGGCGGCTGAGGCCTAGGTTGAACATGAGTTTGGGGAGATTCAAACTTAGGCGATCTATTTCCACTCGTATAAGACCATTATACGATACTCCTGTTTCTTAACTCATTTCCATAGCTCTAAAGGAACTTAAGGTATTTTTTTTTTTTTTTTTTTTTTAAATATGGGGCTAGTGCTACTCTTAGCAATATGGCACTGCGACCTTTGCAGATCTATTGTGCCTGCTAGCCGATTAGCCGAGTAGCCTCTCAACCTCTATAATGAAGCTGAGAATGCTTCTCGTAGGAGCCAGGGTGATCCCCTCAGGAGTCACAACTTCACTGAGAAGGATGCGCTTCCTAAGATGGCAGAGTGCAGGACACTCACACAGTATGTGTTCTGCCGTCTCATCGTCCTCTAGACAGAGCCGACACTCAGTTTCCGACGAGAGGCTAATTTTATTTAGATGATATCTCAGACCGCAGTGTCCCGTTAGGTAGCTGACCAGTCTTCTGATATCCCCTCTATTGAGCTTAAGTATGTCAATAGCGTGTTTGTTCAGGGGTCGTACAAGTCGTTTAGATTGACGAAGTCCCCGAACACTGTTCCAGAAGGACAGGTGTTGCGATTTTTCCCACTTGTCTAGGAGGTGATTTATCTTAGACCTGGGAATGCCGCAGAAAGGTTCCGGACCTATGTATTTGTCGCTGGAACCTTTTCTAGCAAGTTGGTCGGCAATTTCATTGCCCTTAATACCTTTATGTCCTGGCACCCACCAAAGTTTAACATTGTTTCTTTTGGCGAGCTCTTGCAGGGCGTCATGGCATTCCTTGACAGTTTTCGAGTTCGTGCTGTACGAACTCAGTGCTTTAAGCGCTGCTTGGCTATCAGAGAGTATGTTTATAGTTACTCCTCTGATGCCGGTCTCGAGATTTACGTTGACGCATGTTAGGATGGCATGCAGTTCAGCTTGGAAGACGCTGGGACTTACTCCCAGGGCCTTCGAGATTTTACGTTTTGGTCCAAAGATGCCGGCGCCAACGCCAGAAGCCATCTTGGAGCCATCCGTGTACCACCTAAGGCCTTTGACATTCAGCAGGGGATCACTATTTTCCCATGCTGAGCGATTTGGGATCAGTACCTCAAATCTTTTGTCGAAGGTGAAGGTGTGTGGCAATGCGTCCGAGACCGTAGTAATCATATCCAGCTCGGGGAAGTGTTGTAGTATGGACATGTGGCCTGCGGGTCTACATGGCATATTTGTTCCCGAGCAGAGGATTCTGATTGCACTGCGTAATGCCACCTTTTTGATAAAAAGGTGCAGTGGAACGAGTCCAATGAGTGCTTCTTGTGCTGCCGTAGGGCAGGACGGCATGGCGCCTGTGATGCCGAGACACGCTAGTCTCTAAAGGCGTTGAAGCTTAGTAATAGTAGTTTTTTGTTCAACTTTTGTCCACCATACGGTGGACCCGTAGGTAACGATAGGCCTTACTATCGCGGTATATATCCAGTGGACCACCTTAGGTTTGAGCCCCCAGGTTTTACCGTAGGTGCGTCGGCAGGCCCACATGGCCTTAGTCGCTTTCATGAGTTTATTTTTCATGTTGGAGTTCCAGTTGAGTTTGCGGTCTAGGTCAATACCTAGATATTTTACCTCCTCTGAAAATCCTATGTGTGTTCCATTTAGAGAGATTGAGCAGGGTTGTACCTTTCTTCTCTTTGTAAATGGGACTAAGATTGTCTTATTTGGGTTAATAGATAACCCCTCTCTGCCACACCAGTCAGAGATGAATTGGAGCGCAAGTTGCATGCGCTCACAGGCAGTGACCTCGCACTTGCCTGTAACAATGACTACTAGGTCATCAGCATATCCGATGACCTCGTAGCCCCGAGTGGTCAGCTTGCGTAATAGATCGTCGATGACTATCGACCAAAGCAGTGGTGAGAGGACTCCCCCTTGTGGGCATCCTCTGACCGCCGATACTGTCACTGAGACCTCTCCGCATGTGGCCGATATGATACGGCTATTCAGCATCGCCCTAATCCAGTGATTAGTGGGATGGTCCACACCCCTGCAGGATAGTGCAGTGGTGATCGAGTCATAGCCAGTATTATCAAAGGCCCCCTCTATATCGAGGAAGGCGCAGATTGCGATCTCCTTTTGTTTGAAACTATTTTCAATGCACGTCACCAAATGGTGTAGTGCATTTTCGGTAGATCGCTCTTTGCGATATGCATACTGGTTAGAGTGCAGAGGTGCCTGTCTTTCCAGGATACCTCTAATGTGGAGCTCTATCAGTTTCTCCATTGTTTTCAAAAAGAACGAAGTCAAACTGATAGGGCGATAGGATTTAGGTTGCTCGCTTGGTTTCCCAATCTTGGGGATGAAGACAAGATTGACCTCTCTCCAAGTCCGGGGTATGTATCCCAGGTTGAAGCAAGACCTAAATAGAGCTATCAGTGATGGTAGAGTTGTATTCAAGCCTTTCTGTAGGATCGCAGGAAAGACACCATCTTTGCCTGGAGCCTTGTAGGGTTTAAATGAGCTAATTGCCCATTTAACTCTGTCAGGGCTGAATAGTCTTCCAGAGAGGCTATTTGTTCTACTATCGATGATTCCTGTGACGTTAATCTGATCGTCAGAGGACATCGAGTAGGGAGTAGAACCAGGGAAGTGCACCTCGAGCAAGGTCTCCAGGGTTTCCCTGCGGTTGACGGTAAAGGTGCCGTCTGACTTGCGAAGCAGCCCGAGCCCATTTGTGTGCTCTCGAGAGAGTGTTTTCTGGAGTCGGGCTGCAGTTGGAAGCGAGTCTATATTCTCGCAATGCTTCCTCCAAGACGTTCTCTTGGATTTCCTCAGTTCGAGGTTGTACTTAGTTAGAGCAGATCTATACTCAGTCCAACTGTTGTACCGTTTTGCTCTATTGAACAGCGATCTCACCTGCTTCCTTAGGGACTCGAGCTGACTGTTCCACCAGGGCACACAACGTTTTTTTGTAGTTGACCTAGGTGTACAGCTGTCTCTAAAGGATGAGATGAGTGCTGTATTGAGCTGGTAGGCCGCTTCGTCGATATCATCTGTCGATTTAATCGACTTAGGGAGCATGTCCTCTTTAGCGGCGAGTTGAGCTTGGAACCGAGCCCAATTCGTTCGTTTGGGCTGATATCTGGGCTCAACTTCAGTTGCCTCACTAGAGATGTTAAATCTGATATGCTGATGATCAGATAGTGAGGCTTCATTGGAGACATGCCAGTCCCCAATCACATTTGAGATAAACTGGCTAGAGATAGTGAGGTCAAGCACCTCTTTTCTAACCGCGTTTATAAATGTGGGTTTGTTGCCTCTATTGGCAACGGTGAGATTATTACTAATAATAAATTCAAAAAGTGACTCACCTCGTTTGTTGGTATTGCTGCTTCCCCATTCCATATGGTGCGCGTTGGCGTCGCATCCAATTACCAGGTGGTGTTTCTTCTGGTTGCAATACCTAACCAGATCCTGGACTTCTGTAGGTGGGATTTGTTGACCGTCTCCAGGAAAGTAAGCGGAGGCGCATACAACCTCCCTTACTCCTCCATCGGTGGGAGCTTCCACAATGATGGCTACCAAGTCCCTTGTGACGAATTCTGGAATGGGGAGAAAATTTAGGTTAGTGCCGATCACACATGCGGCCCTAGGAGAAAAATCTCCTGTGGCGTAAATTAATTTACGCGACCTGTTTTGCAGGCCCATAATCTTACCTTTATGGGCCCATGGTTCTTGGATTAGCCCAATGCTGATCCTGTCGCGGTACAGTCGCAGGCTAAAGGTGTCCGAGGCACCTTTGGCATGGTGCAGGTTGCCCTGCAGCACACGCAGCCCATCCATTACTTGCGACGGTAGGCCGGATCCTTCGTTCTGTAAGGCTTGTTGTTGCCTCGCCTGAAGATTCCGACCCGATGGGAGTGATCCTCTGATCTACTTCCCATCGAAGATTCCCCTTGTTTCGTTGGGGGACGTTTCTTACCCTTGTTTGGGCGACTTTTAGTAGTCGCCGGCTCAGACGTGGCAGCGGGTTTTGGTTCGTCACATCTGGGCGTGTCTACAATAGCAGTAGGTGCAACCACCGTACTGCTAGCTGTAGGTTTTCCTACGGCAGTAGCAGGTGCAACCACCATACTGCTGGTTGTAGGTTTTTCTACTATAGCAATAGGTGCAACCACCATATTGCTGGCTGTAGGTTTTCCTACCACAGTAGCAGGTGCAACCACCATACTGCTGGTTGTAGGTTTTCCTATTGCGGCAGCAGGTGCATCCACCATACTGCTGCTTGTAGGTTTTCCTACAGCGATTGGTGCTACATCCAAGGATGTTTTCGCCTGGCTTTTGACAATCATCTTTACGATTTCAAATCTGTAGGCCACTTGGCACTTAAGTTCCATCAGTCGAGTCAAGGATTTGTCACTGACTGCTAGGACTAAGTGCAGGAGGTTTTTCTCCTTATTTGACGTGCTTTGCATGACTCTCCAGTTCTTTGCGTGCAGGTCGTCATTTTGTGAGTCCAGCGTCGCCAACACCTTCGTGATGGGTAGGCCGGCGCTTTGTGGGAAGTAGCCCCGTACGATGTGCGGTTTCGGGAAAGCTTCTTCTTCCACAAGCATAATATCAAGTCCACTTTTGTCCTTGATGGCCGTAAAATTGGTTTTCATCCAATCGGCCGTATCTGGGTTGTCACACACAAAGTATAACCACCCTGACTTGTAGGTCGATCCCCTAAAGCGAGGTTTGGGTGCTTTACCCGACAGCTCGATGGAGGTGTCGACTATAGCCTCCTGAACGGCTGCCATCTGCGCTGTAGTGAGGGGGTTCGTTCCTAAGTCCTTAGGGATGATGCCGAGTCGTATCCTCCCAGCTACACTACTGTAGCTCTTTTTGTCGACCTGGTGTTTACCGATTTTGCTGCGTTTAGCAGCCTGGTTTGGTGGAGTAGTGTCTGCGGAACGAACCCGTTTCAGCTCCGGACCCTTACTCGCAGGGGTTGATTTTGCAAAAACTAGGGCTTCATCTCTAGTTTTGCCCTGCATCATAGCAGCTTTAAATCGTCGCTGCTCCGATGATTTGAGCTTGACGAAGCCACCAGGTGGTACAGGCTTTTCCTCTACGTTCCTGATGGTTTCGTTCCTACTTACACTTAAGGTATACATACTTACTTAAATGGCGCTACAGTCTGGTGTGAACATGGACCTCGACCAACAAGCTTCCCCAGCTGGCACGGTCTTCTCCCAGCTGTTTCCAGCGACACACTGCAAGTTTGTTAAGGTTCCCTTCCACCTGTGTGCGCCACCTTAGATTGTCCTCTGCTGCGTCGTCCCTCGTGGTTGGATTCGAAGGCTATTCGGTCCGAAGCTGTGTTATCTATTCGCTCTACATGGCCTAGCCATCTTAGACGTTGGATCCGTAGACGCCGTACCAGACCGATGTTGCTGTACAGCCCGTATAGTTCGTCATTGTATCTTCTCATCACCCCTCCGCTTATACAAACCGGACCATAGACTGAACGCAGCATTTTCCTTTCGAAACGACCAAGGGCCTCCTCGTCCGCTTTCGTTAAAGTACAGGTCTCTACGCCATGAGGTGGTGGATGAGTAAGGATGTATATAGCGCAACCTTGGCCTTTCGAGAGAGGGCTCTACTTCTCAATTACCCCTTGAGCCCAAAGAAGCAGGGGTTGGTAAGAGTAATTCTGCGTTTGATCTCAGCGCTGGTGTTATTGTTGCTGGTCACTAGTGAGCCAAGGTAGACGAAGTCCTTGACCACTTGCCATTTGTAGCTGCCAATTGTGACGTTCTGGCCCAGACGTTGGTGTTGTGCATCTTTTTTGGTTAACAGCATATATGTATTTCGTTTTGCCCTCATTAACCGAAGCCGCTTCTGCTTCAATGCTCACAAAAGCTTAATTGATATCTCGCTGAGTTCTCCCAATCACGTCAATGTTATCCGCGTCCGCAAGCAGTTGACTTGAAATAGATCGTACCTCTTGTGTTTATCAGTGAGTCTCGTATGATCTTCTCGAGCACGATGTTGAAGAAATTACATGACAGCGCGTCACCTTGTCCAAATCCTTTTTTTAACATTAAGGGTCTCGGTTAATTCGCTACCGACCTCAATGGAGCAGCTTGTCGTCCACAGGGATGTTAAAAGTAGACATGGCTCCTTATAGCCCGTCCCTATGCATACTGTCATACACGGCCTTGAAATCGACGAAAAGGTGATGAGTGTCGATTTGGTATTCCTGGGTCTCCTCCAAGATCTGCCGCAGTGTGAATTTACCTCGCCTGAGACCACACTGATAGGAACCTATTAGATTATCCACAAAGGATTTCAAGCGTTCACACAGTACGGCAGAGAAGACCTTATATGCGCTGGTAAGGAGACGTATTCCACTGTAGTTGGCCGGATTGCTCATCAATAAAGGGGTTGCTAGTTGACGGTGGCTTGAAACCCAACACATCAGGCAGGGCCTCTGATGGCGCGGCGGCAATGCTCCCACTGTTGTTCTGTGGATTGTGCCTCATCGGAATTTGCGAGAGGTTGAGGAAAACTCAATCTGCAAAGATCCTAGCGGTTTCTTGCGAAAACCGTAGCTTTCCGACGTTAAACTTTCATTGTCCAGCTCGACTCCGTGGCAGCCTTGATGTCTTCATTCGTACCTGTACTACAACAAGGTAGTGAGCCAATGTTGGCTTCTCGAAATCCATCTAGGATGCCGAAATAGTGTCTGGCGTCGATCGCAATGCGATCAATCTGAGTGATGGTCGACTGATCAGGCGATCACCAGGTTCCTTTGTGGTGATCTGCTAGAAGCAGATCACGCCCCGTCTGGAAGTCAAGGGCCTATGTCCGTTGTCGGATGTGGTGTCGTGTAGATATATTTCCCGCGATCGACTCAAATATGTCCTCTGCCCAGTTTCGCATTCAAATCTCCTAGAACTATTTTTATATCGTAGCTGGGACATTGGGTATAGGTTCTGTCTAAGAGATCGTAGATGTTGTCTTTAGGTCGATCGATCTTTTCTCCGGTTGGGGCGTGAGGACATATCAAACTAATGTTCCCGAAATTATTAGAAATCCATATCAAAGGATTGTTACGAGGCGTTCGCTTACATCCCGAAAGCTTAAGACTTTTTGTCGGAGTCTTCCTCAAATAGCGAATCCACTTTTGAATAAGCGTTGTTTGTTCTTTTTGTAACGATTCCCGTAGTGGATGTTGCAGTTTTTCATCCTCCTTTTGCCTGGTCCATCCCATTGCACTGTTTAGAGTGCGGTTACATCTGCTTAATAGTAGTTGAGGGTTTGCTCCAATTGATCCACTGTTAAGGGACCTCTCATTCCAGGTGTAGACTCGCAAGTCAATTAATCGTTTGCAGGAGCCCGCAGCTTTGTATATGTCCGTAATCGAGGCTAGTAATTGCCTCGCAATTAGGCCTTTAGGGATGTTACTCCTAAGCACAACCCCCAACCTGGAGGCCAGGTTCCTTTTTCCCCAGGAACAATGTGGTCGGGTCACTGCATACATTGGTTCACTACTGACGGGTGCCAGGCAGGTATCCAGGGAGGCCACGCGGAGTCTTTGTGTCAACTTGGATTAAGCTGGGACAGAGATCGAGGCTGGCGTTTGCCATGTTAAACGCGATCAGTTTCTTTTCTCTGTATGCTCGCTCCCTCTCCCCTGACTTAAAGTGTACTAAGCAAACATATATATGCATCTCCGTTCCAAGGCTCAGCAGGATGAACGGAGACGCTTCACAAAATCAGTGTAAGGAAGACACCTTCGAGAAGACTTGGCAATAAGGCTATCTGCTTTCCTTGAAAAGGGTTTAAAGCATTTTTAGAATCTCCTTGGACGAAGGACAGAAAGCTGCACCAGCCCATCAGGAGGAGGTTCGACATTGGGCGCCTGAGCACACCGGAGGTTGCCAGAGTCTACAGGGAGCAGCTGAGCGAAAGACTCTACGGTATGCCTACGTCGAACACAAATGCCAATAATATGTGGCTGCATTGCCGCTCAGCGATTCAGGAAGTAGCCGAAACCACCTTAGGATACCTACCACCCCCGACAAGAAACCCGCGGTATGATGGCGAGTGTGAGCAGAAAAAGGCAGCAACCGACGAGGCGTACCAAAAGGCGCTGCAGAGGAAAACCAGGGCAGCGCGAGAAGAGTACCGAGCCAGAAGAAGGGAGGAGAAGAAACTACTGCGACAAAAGAAAGAATCTTCGCAGCCTCCCAGCTCAAGGATATCGAGAAGTCTAGGGATAAGCATAAAATACGAGCCTTTTACAAGAAAGCCAAAGGCCTTGCAGGAGGCTTCAAAAAGGGCACCCTGGCTCTTCGAAACTGCGAGGGTAATCTTGTCACCGACCCGCAGGGAATAGTGGATGTATTTAAGCAGCACTTCCAGCAGCTGCTTAACGAGCATGACCAAGAGAGAGTGGTAGGGACCGAGAAAATCCCAACTCCAGCCGCTGAAGTAGTCCTCCCACCCAGCATAGAAGAAGTCGGCACAGCTATTCAGAAGCTGAAGAACAACAAGGCCGCAGGCTCAGATGGCTTGCCATCAGAGCTCTTCAAGGCTGGCGGCGATGTTCTGGTAGGGAGCATGCACCGGATCATCTGCAGAATTGGGGAAGATGAAAGCATGCCCGACGACTGGAATACCAGCTCTATATGCCCCATCCACAAAAAAGGCGATCCTACCTCTTGCAAGAACTATAGAGGTATATCCCTGCTCAATGTCGCATACAAGATCCTGTCCAGCGTATTGTGTGAACGTCTAAAACCATTTTGCACCGCACTAATCGGCAGCTACCAGTGCGGCTTCCGGCCCGTCAAATCGACTATAGACCAAATTTTCACACTTCGACAAATCCTGGAAAAGACCAACGAGTTTCGAATCGATACGCACCATCTTTTCATCGATTTCAAAGCCGCATACGACAGCATTCAGCGTGAAGCACTGTTTGGGGCGATGGCCGAATTCGGGATCCCGGTAAAACTGATCCAGTTGTGTCGCGCCACGCTAAAAAACACGCGATGCACCGTGCAACTCGGTTCTAGGACCTCGGAGCCATTCGAAACATGCACCGGATTTCGGCAAGGAGATGCGCTGTCATGTGACTTCTTCAACCTGGTGCTGGAGCAGATAGTGCGACGGGCAGGCGTCAACAGGGAAGGCACTATCTTTTACAAGTCCATCCAGCTGCTAGGATACGCGGATGATATCGACATCATCGCGTGTTCTCGCCGTGGCATTGTGGAAGCATTCACGGCGATTGAAGAACAGACGAAACGAATTGGCCTTAAGATCAATGAGGGCAAAACGAAATACATGCTGTCAAGCAAAAACCAATCCGTCGCTCACCACCTGGGACAAAACATAACAATTGACAGCTACAATTTCGAGGTAGTTAAGGAGCTTGTCTACATCGGGGCAAACGTAAATTCCACAAATGACACCACAGTGGTGATCCGGCGTAGAATAGCCCTTGGCAACCGCTGCTACTTCGGCTTGTCCAAACAACTGGGGTCAAAACTCCTCACTCGAAAGACCAAAGTCATGCTTTACAAACGCTCATTCTGCCAGTCTTGCTGTACGGAGCCGAAAGCTGGACGATAAGCAGGACAGCGGAGCTGATTTTGGGTTCTTTCGAAAGAAAAATTCTGCGCCGGATATTTGGTCCTGTCTGTGAGGAAGGTGAATGGAGAAGAAGACACAACCGCGAACTCTACGAGCTGTACCAAGATGTGGATGTAGTCCGGAAGGCAAGGATCCGTTGACTACACTGGCTCGGCCACATCGAGCGCATGGACATCAACGCTCCAGCTAAGAGGGTCTTCGACTCCGAGCCTCCTGCTTCGAGAAGAAGAGGAAGACCGAACCTCCGGTATAAAGACAAAGTAATCGCGGATGTAAGACATCTTGGTCTTGACAACTGGAAGCAGCGTGCCCGGGACCGTCAAGGATGGAAGGCAGCTATAGCTCAGGCTCAGATCCTCCATGGATCGCAGGCCTGATAAATAAGTAAGTTAGGCGAAGGACGTAGCGCTGTGTCTCTCCCAAATTTTTCGGCGTCAGCTCGAAAAACTTTGCCTGTAGGCTGCCACCTCTCCCTCTCAAATGAGTACTAACCGCAATAACGTCACAAATCGCTCATCGAAAATCACTACATTTCCCCCACATGAACCAACGAAAGTGAGAAAAAGTGAAACTAGTTCGGAACTGTTGCCCATTTCCAAACCAAATCACCTGGACACAACCTAGTTCGACCAGCAGTAATTGATTCAATTTTGTACACATTCCACTCGAACGTGTTTCGTTTATTTACGCGCAAGATCACTCGACTAGTTTGCTCGACCATCCAACGAAACGTGTTTTGAGTTCATTGGACTCAAACAGAGCGCAGCTGTTTCATGAGTCACGTGGTGATCGGGCTCATCAAACAATGAACCATCGCCTTTCACTCGTTTATCTCTGATTGATAGCGCCAACAATGTGTTATAGATGCTGCAGATGGCATCGTAATTCATCGTTATGTAAGTCAGCAAGTCATCTGTTACTATATTTCCCCAGACAGCGTCAAGCGAATCCGGTGGATAGTCATTTTACCATAATTGCATCATAAGTTCGCGGCTGACCAACAGGTTATTTAACTAAACGACGTAAGGTACACAATTGAACATAAGATGGTTGCGATCTTCTGCAGCATTGCGATGGTATCGAAAGGCACTAGGTGGGTAAAATGACCAGGTTACGAGTGCTCATTGGCAGAGCTTCTTTACCACCGACACTTGTCTTTAACTCTTAAGCGATGATGTAACGACTCTTAATTTATATTTTACTTTTTTCCTAGGTATGCACCTTGTTACTTGTGTCATTGGTTGTGGGAGAGGAGAAATCAACCCCAAAACCGAATGAAAAAAACTTGGGAAAACCGTCAGAGAAGCCATCCGAGAAGCCGTACCCGAAGAAGGTCACATCACTTAAGAAGCGTCCAACTAAGTCACCAAATACCAAGTCACTCGTCGAGACGTTTAAAGATCTACCGGACGATGACTTGGAGTTTATCAAGGAACTCGACAAACAGTTCAAGGTTCACGGTGATAAGATCAAAATCAAAGTCGAAAGGGACAATTCCACGGTAAAAAACAACAAGCGCACTGTGGATGGTGATCTTGGGTAAGTATACTCTCCCTCTATCATAGTCATTCTCTAACTGCGAAATGTTGTTCTTCCAGTTATGGATATTATAATGGCGAACAATCGAATGGATATGATTACCCGAAGCCCAAATTCAGTTTTTACCCATACTCGCAGCACGATATTCCAGCATCGGCGGCTGGTTATCACCTCAAGGGTGAGGAGGAACAATCGACGATATCCATCATTCCTTCGTTATCGTATGAAATCAAGGACACCTCCTCCGGCTATGATTCCCACTCTAAGCCATTCATTCCCTCCCAACCCATACCTGCTGATGATGCTTTCCAACCACAACATGGTCCCACATATGATCACGGTGCATTTAACTATCAATCTCAAGAGCCAGTGATTGTCTTAAAAATACCCGGACCAAGGAAGTATGCTTCGCACTTACAAGTGCTTCTCCAACAATACCTGGAAGCTCGTGCGTCCCAGTACCTAAAGATCCTCGAAGAAGCTGAAGTTCAAAAGCAACAAGAGCACCAACAACATTTCCAGCAACTTCAGTATGAACATCAACAGTATCAACAACCACAACAACAAGAAGCCCCTCAAAGCTACAGTTACGACGAGCACCAACTACAGCAACAACAACAAGTATCTTACCCTGCCATCGATGAAGTCTACCAGACCTACAAGAACCGTCACCCAGAGGAACGCCCTATCGTCGAGCCGCAAAACGAAGAGCCACAACAAGAACAACAACAGTACGAACCTGCTCCTCAGCAACAGCAATATGAACATGTTCCCCAGCAGCAACAATACGAGCAGGTTCCTCAACAAGATGAGCACGGCGGACAACAACAATTCTACTACATGCAAGCCGAACAAGACCAACCAACCATCAATCAGGGCTATCAGCCGATCTACTACGTTGCCATGGCTAGTCCCCACTACCACCATGAATCAGCTGTATACAGCAACTCAGTGCCCGAAGGCTACGTAGACGATGGTCATCTTCCAATCACCGAAAATAATCCGCGCCACACCCACACCAAAGTCCTCTTCACCGAAGGCGACAACAACGATTACTCCACACATTACCCTTTGCCCTCGATCCAACCCTTCGAGCGCCACGCACCAAGTTCTACTCCCGCCTATCAAACCTACCAGGTCGATCATCGTGGCGAAGCCGAAGCCTACCAGCAGCAACAGTACCAATCCTCCAATAAGCAATCCGTAGTGGCCATTACTCAACGGCCCTACAACTACCATGCGCACTCGGGAAAAAACACCAAACGAAACATTGCTCCTGGGGAAGAAACTGAAAAACGTCCGACCATGGTTAAGCGGCTTCGAACTAGCGAAAGTGGCGCCCTTAAGCGGATAAAGAAGGAAACTCTTTAAGACAATCGATGTAGTCGTCTTCTTTTCCCCATCGTAGGCTTAAGTCATTAGTCGTTAGACCAAAAGCTCATCTCAGTCCTTCAGGATGTTTTTGTGTTTTTTTGTTTCATTTTTGTTTTTGTTATTTATTCTCTTTAGACTACACACTTCCCTTGGACAAATGGACGTATGATCAGGAGCTGCATATGTATGTGACCATAGATTAAGCCTCTTCCTAGGATTAAGAGTTAAAGTGGGTTTTGTGTAACTAGTTTTACTGTTTTATCTTAAACTGACAAGTGCAATGTGTAAATAAAGGTAACAAATGTATCTATACAACGTAGTTGAATGTATCCTGGAGAGCAACAGTCAGACAATCTTTCGAGGAAATACTTAAGAGTGGCTTGAAGTACAATAAGTTAAGCTGGCTTTCAAAATCATGAGTAAAGCTGGTAAAGGAACTCCAATAAACTTGTCGCATATGGATGCCGGGAAAGTTGGAGTTCTAAGGCAAACTTTTTTGAACACTTACTGCGACGTGTCCTTCCTTTTTAGATAGTCGTCGGAAGCCACGACTTCTATCTACTTGGCTTGGCTCAAAGAAGGAAATAATCGTATTTCGTCACCTGTACACAACGGTGCGGGAGGGAGGGAGCGAGCAAACAGAGCAAAGAAGTGGATCGCGTTTAACATGGCAAACGACAGCTTCGATCTCTGTCCCTGCTCAATCCAAGTTGACACACAGCCTCCGCGTGGCCCCCCCCCCCCCCCTGGATAGCTACCCTGGCACCCGCCAGGTAGTGAACCAATGTGTGCAGCGACCCAACCCTTGTTCATGGGGAAAGAGGAACCTGGCTCTCCAGGTTGGGGGTTGTGCTTAGGGGTAACATCCCTATCACGTAAAAACCTACTTGTTCCGGAACGACAATATGCCTCGGATACCGACGGATACAAAGCTGACGACCCCTGCAAACGACTAACGGACTTGAGAGTCGGCACCTGGAATGTGAGGGTGCAGGCGATCAATTGGAGCAAACCCTCAACTGCTATAAAGCAGATATAACTGCACTCCAAGAAGTGCGATGGAATGGACCGGCAAAAAACGGATGAAAAACTGCGACATCTACTACGGGAACTGCTACAAGGAGAACAAAGAGCGCCTATTCGGGTGCGGATTCGTTATTAGAGGAAGACTCCGACAAAAAGTCTTAAGCTTTGGAAACATTAGCTTAATATGCGCTCACGCCCCAACGGAAGAAAAGGACGATCGACTCAAAGAAGAATTCTACGATCTCCTAGACAGAACATATGCCCAATGTCCCAGCTACGACACAAAAATAGTCCTCGGAGATTTTAATGCAAAACTGGGCAAGGAGGACATATTTGAGTCGATCATAGGAAAGCATAGCCTCCATAACACCACATCCGACAACGGATTAAGGCTAATCGATTCCCTAGCGGGGCGTAACCTCCTTGTAGCAAGCACGCGATTCCCCCATCTCAACATCCACAAGGGTACCTGGCGGTCTTGTGATCAATCGACCACCAACCAGATTAATCATATTGCGATCGACGCCAGACACTCCTCCTGTATTCTCGACGTACGAACCTTCCGAGGGGCCAACATCGACTCGGACCACTACCTTGTTGTAGCCAAGGTACGAATGAGGATATCAAGAATGCTTAGGAGTCGAGTAGGACTACGTAAGTTTGACGTTGGAAAGCTACAATCGCAAGAGACTGCCACAATCTTTGCCGATCGTGTCTTCTCAAAGCTCTCTCAAAATCCGCCCACAGCAGCACAAACAATAGAGCAGGAATGGGCTCATTTCCAGAGCGCCGTCAAAGATGCTGCGTCAGAGGTGCTGGGTTTCAAACCGCCACCACCTAGAAACCCCTGATTCGATGAACAATGCGAACAAGCCCATGCAGCAAAACAAGAGGCATATAAAGCCATGCAGCAACGACGGACGAGAGCTGCTCGCGAAATCTATGAGCAGAAGAGAAGAGAGGAACACACGCTTTTCAGAAGAAAGAAGAGAGAGCACGGAAAGCGTGAGATCGAGGAGATGGAGAGATGCTTCCGCAGGAATGACGCCCGTAAGTTTTACAACAAGGTGAAACGAACATGCCATGGCTACAAAGCCAGAGTGGCGACCTGCAGGGATGAAAATGGAGAACTGGTAGTAGAGTCGCAGTCGATGCTGAGGATATGGAAAGACCACTTCTGCAGACTGTATAACGGCGATGATAGACAAGATACCGCTGTCAGGCAGAACGAGCCATTCGCAATGGACCACGAAGAAAATAGAATTCAGTCCACCCAACCTAGACGAAGTCAAAATAACGATATCAAGACTTAAGTCTAATAAAGCCGCTGGCGCAGACGGCCTGTCTGCTGAGCTTTTTAAGGCTGCTGGAGATGAGCTGGTAAGGTGCATGCACCATCTCATCTGCAAGGTATGGTCGAAGGAAAGCATGCCCGACGAATGGAATCTCAGCATCGTTTGCCCGGTCCATAAGAAAGGAGACCCCTATAACTGCGCCAACTATAGGGGAATAAGTCTCCTTAACATCGCATATAAGATCTTCTCTGCCGTATTGTGTGAACGCCTGAAACCGTTTGTGGATAACCTGATCGGCTCTTATCAGTGTGGATTCAGGCCAGGTAAATCCACAATAGACCAAATATTTACGCTACGGCAGATCTTGGAGAAGACCAGGAATACCAAATCGACACTCACCACCTCTTCGTCGATTTCAAGGCCGCGTATGACAGCGTATATAGAGACGAGCTATACAAAGCCATGTCTAGTTTTAACATCCCTGCCAAACTCGTCCGACTGTGCAGGATGACAATGGAGAATTCTCGCTGCTCCATTAAGGTCGGTAATGAGCAAACCGAGACCTTTGATGTTAAAAAAGGATTTAGGCAGGGCGACGCGCTGTCGTGCAACTTTTTCAAAATCGTGCTTGAAAAGATCGTGCAAGAGTCACTGGCCAACACAAGAGGTACGATTTATTTCAAGTCTACGCAATTGCTTGCGCACGCCGACGATATTGACGTAATTGGACGAAAACAGCAAGACGTCAATGAGGCTTTCGTGAGCATTGAGGTAGAAGCGGCTAAGATGGGTCTCAAGGTTAATGAGAGTAAAACCAAATATCTGCTTTCATCTAAAAGAGACGGACAACACCGACGTCTTGGCCAGAACGTCACCATGGGCGTATATAACTTTAAAGTGGTCAAGAAATTCGTCTACCTTGGCTCACTGATGACCAGCGACAACAACACCAGCGCTGAGATAAAACGCAGAATCACTCTTGCCAACCGCTGTTTCTTTGGGCTCAAGAGGCAATTGAGAAGTAGAGCCCTCTCTCGGAAAACCAAGGTGACACTATATAAGACCTTGATCATCCCAGTCCTCCTTTACGGCGCAGAGGCTTGGACCTCAACAAAAGCGGATGAAGATGCCCTTGGTCGTTTCGAGAGGAAAATTCTGCGCACTATCTACGGTCCCGTTTGTTCAAACGGTGTATGGAGGAGAAGATATAACGAAGAACTGTACGGGTTGTACAGCGACATCGGCCTGGTACGACGTCTACGGATACAGCGTCTAAGGTGGCTAGGCCATGTAGAGCGCATGGAAGATACAGCTCCGACCCGAAAAGTCTTCGAATCCACTCCGGAAGGAAGGCGCGGCAGAGGACGGCCGCCTCAGCGGTGGCGCACGCAGGTGAAAGGGGACCTCAACCAACTGGGCGTGCGGCACTGGAAACAGCTGGCCAAAGACCGTGCCGGCTGGAGACGCTTGTTGGTTGAGGCCCAGGTTCACCACGGACTCTAGCGCCACCTAAGTAAGTAAGTAAGTACACAACGGTGCGTTGACTATGGGAGAACTGTAAAGTTTGGAGAACGACTTGCTCGGCTATCTCCCTATTCTTCCTAATTCATCTATTCCCAAACTTTAAGAAACTCGTATCTAGGAAGCGCTTACGTCCAATAAAGAAGTTGAGCTGAGAGGGCAGCCTTCCCGACCCTTTTTGTTTTTTTTTTTAGGCTTCTGCTATCTATTGGCGCACTACTGGTCCAATGTACTGCCAAAACAGACACCTAACTTCACTGTTTTCTGGGGAAGAATGAGGAGGAGTTTCAGTGATGCAGCGCTAAGAAATTAGGCATACACCATGTCGGTCCGAAGGGTGCGCCACCGTGGGCAAGCAAAAGCGGGACAGTTGCAGAGAAAATGCTCTACCGTGTCATCCTCCTCCCAACATTTTGCACAAGTAGACGTCCCACTGGTGCCAAGCACGTAGAGATGCTTAGCAACAATGTAATGGCCCCTTATAACGCTCGCAAGTCTTCTGCAATCAATTCTCCTTAAGGAAAAGAAGAATGTTGTGGATTCCTTGCAGACATCAGGGCGTTCGCGCTTAGTCATCCCGCGTTCAAGTAGGATTTGATTGTGGAAGCAGGTAGATCTAAAGCATGTTCAGATCCTGATAAACTCTCCCCGAAGCTAATTCTTTCAAGTTCATCAACAAACAGTGAGTTGGGGTGGAAGGTTCATCATAGCATATAGAGCAGTGCCCAGCATCCTGGGGAAAGCCCCTGTGCAACTGAGACCAACCGTTCTATGAAGTGTTTGCGTGTTTGTCTATTCCACGAGACAACTGCATATGAGATTATCAGTCTTATCATTGCCGTGCAGATCCAGCGGACCTTTATCGACTATAAGCCCCATGTTTTGCCAAGACGCCTTTGCATGCCAAAAGGCTGATAGCGCTTTGGTGGTTTTTGCCTCAACATACTTTGGCCAAGGAAGCTTGCTATCTAAAATGACTCCCAGGAACGAGTAGTTAGGTTCCTTAGGGATTATTTCTCCTCCTTCTCGACTCTCACTTTCGAGCAGGAATACTGATGTTGGCGAAACACTAGCCAAGTGTGTTAAAGTCAAGGGACATTGTGTAGAAAACCACAGTCTTACAGACTTTTATTTTTAGGCCACCAGGACCACCAGGCAAACAGGACCAAAGATCGCACGCTGAACTTTTCTCTCGAAAAGACCAGGAGCTTCCTCATCCGCTTTCAATAGCGTCCATGCCTCTACCAGCAAACGCCTCATTGACTGCGTTCGACCAACCACGTCAACATCATCGGCATAAGCTAGCAGTTGAACGGACTTTTGGAAGATCGTGCCCCTTATGCTGACTTGTGAGCTTCGCACAATCCTCTTAAGTATGATGTCAGAAAAGTCACATGATAGCGCATCGCCTTGCCTAAAACCTTTTTCAAAATTGAGGGTCTCGGTAAGTTCGTTACCGAGCTTGATGGAGTAGCGAGAATTTTCCATCGTCATCGTACACCATCTGACGAGCTTGGTAGCGATGCGAAAACTAGGCATCTTATGCGGCCTTGAAACCGACAAATAGGTGGTTAGTGTCGATCTGTATTTCTTGAGTCTTTTCCAGGATCTGGCGCAGTGTAAAAATGTGGTCTATTGTGGACTTCCCTTGCCTGAAACCACACTGATAAGGACCTATCAGGGTGTTGACGAACGGTCTCAGGCGTTCACAAAAAACGGCAGAGATACGATTTTTTTTCTTTATTTCTTAAAGTTCGCGCAGGTCCAAAGGCGTTATAACGTTATAATGTTTATAACACAACCTGAACGGAGTACAGTGGTTTGAGTCGTAGGTATTCGTTCACTACTCTCCAGGGGTGGTTGTCCTAGATGGGCGGAGAGGAACCGACCGAATTTTCACGTTGGTTGTAGTTCTCAATAACTTGTTCCATGCACCTATGGTGTTATATCAGATTTGCACATACAGAGTATGAATTTGATGTGACCGTATACGGTGAGTGTTATGTCTCCATCAGTATGTTTGATAACTTCTCATTCAGAACAGCTGTGTTGCATAATTTTGTTTCCGTATTACTTACTTTGATGGCGCTACAGTTCGGGGTGAACCAGGGCCTCAACCAGCAAGCCTTTCCAGCCGGCCCGATCTTTGGCCAGCCGCTTCCAGTGCCGCACGCCCAGTTGGTTGAGGTCCCTTTCCACCTGTGCGCGCCACCTTAAATGCGGTCGTCCTCAGCTGCATCGTCCCTCGGGGTTGGAGTCGACGACTCTTCGGGCCGGAGCGTTGATGACCATTCGCTCTACATGGCCTAGCCATCTTAGACGTTGGATCAGAAGACATCTAACCAGGCCGATGTCGCTGTACAGCCTGGTTGAATCTCCTCTTCCACTCTCCGTTTACACAAACGGGACCAAAGATTGCACGCAGAATTTTTCTCTCGGAACGTCCAAGAGCCTCTTCATCCGCTTTTGACAACGTCCAAGCCTCAGCGGTGTAGAGGAGGACCGGGATGATTAAGGTTTTGTAGAGGGAAACCTTAGTTTTTCGAGAGAGGGGTATACTACTCAATTACCTCTTGAGCACGAAGAAGCAGCGGTTGGCAAGAGTTATTCTGCATTTTATCTCCGCGCTGGTGTCGTTGCTGCATGTCACTATCGAGCCAAGGTAGACAAAGTCTTTGACTACTTCAAAAATATAGCTGCCGAAGGTGACGTTCTGACCAAGACGTCGGTGTTGCGCGTCTTTCTTGGATGACAGCATATATTTGGTCTTGTCCCCATTTTCCCTTAGACCCACCTTAGCCGCTTCTGCTTCAATGCTTGCAAACGCCTCATTGACGTCTCGCTTTGTCCGTCCAATAACGTCAATGTCGTCGGCGTAGGCAAGCAATTGTGTGGACTTGAAGTAGATCGTACCTCTTGTATTGTCCGCAGAGTCCCGCACGATCCTTTTAAGTATGATGTTGAAGAAATCACATGACAGTGCGTCACCCTGTCTAAAAAAAAATGTTTAACATCAAAGGGGTCGGTTAGTTCACCTCCGACCTTAATGGAGCAGAGAGAGTTCTCCCTATTCATCCTGCACAGTCGGACGAGTTTGGCAGAAATGTTAAAACATGACATGGCTCTGTATAGCTCGTCTCTATATACACTGTCATACGCGGCTTCGAAGTTGTCGAAAAGATGGTGCGTGTCGACCTGGAATTCAAGATCTGTCGTAGTGTAAATATTTGGTCTATCGTGGATTTTCCTGGCCTGAAACCATACTGGTAGGAACCCAGGAGGTTCCTCCCTCTGTAATTGGCGCAGTCATAGGGGTCTCCTTTCTCCTCCTATTTTCCGTATAGGAATTGTTTTTTCTTGGCTATGGAACGGCTTTGAACTAGAGACCTTCCGCTCGATGGTCGGTGATGTTTACCACTGCACCACGGCCACCCCCAAGATTGTCTCTGAGTAACAAGGCCAGTAAGGCGTACCACTTGTGTTATATTTATGTTATTCGGGTAGTAAGCTCCGGAAATCAGATTATTAACTGAAGTTATCGGCCTTACAACGTGACCTCGAATCCTAGCCTTAGTGTCCTACACATTAAACTGTTAGCCGTCACTTACATGGAACCAAGCGGATTAATAATATGCAATTGATTGTCACCGTCTTTCCTATGGAAATTGCAGACGGGGACGGGCGAATGGCGAGCCTCCTGCGCCAAAAAAAAAACAGGATTAGTTGGTTGGGCTACGGCCTAGTAAGCCGTAACCGTAAAAAAAAAAAACACAAACTCCGAAACAACCACAAGCCTCTGATATAACGGACCGGATTTATGTTGACGACCCTTGCAAAAAACGAAAAAAGGACAATGATCTTCGGCTTTGTACGTGGAATGTTAGGCCTCTAAACAGGCCACGTGCAGCCGAACAACTTGCGGACGCCCTAGACCGCTATAAAGCGGACATCACCGCCATCCAGGAAATGCGATGGAATGGACCGGGCATAAAGCGGATGAAAAAGCGGATATTTACTACGGCGACTGCTATAGGGAGAGAGGGCAACGATTGTTTGGATGCGGATATGTTGTTCGAGGTGGACTAAGGCAAAAAGTCATAAGCTTTCGGCATGTGAGCGAACGCCTCATAACAATCCGTATTAAGGCTAAATTTTTTAACATCAGCCTGATCTGCGTCCACGCCCCCACGGAAGACAAGGATGACTCCGCCAAAGATGAGTTCTACGATCTCCTAGACAGAACGTATGCCCAATGTCCCAGCTATGACATCAAAATTGTACTAGGAGACTTCAATGCTAAGCTGGGTAAGGAAAGCATATTTGAACGAGTCATCGGCAAACATAGACTACACGACACCACCTCCGATAACGGACACAGGCTGATTGATCTTGCTACGGCACAAGGCACCTGGCGGTCTCTTGATTAACCGACTACCAACCAGATTGATCACATCGCGATCGACGTCAGACACTCCTCCACCATTCATGATGTTCGAACTTTCCGAAGGGCCAACATCGACTCGGACCACTGTCTTGTTGTAGCCAAGATGCGCTTACGGATATCACGAACGCATCGGAGTAGAGTAAGAATACAAAGTTATGACGTCGGAAAGCTACTATCGCCAGAAACCGCTCGTGCTTTTACCGATCGCGTCTCCCTTAAGCTCCCCAATACACCTCAATCCTCCACGCTATCAATAGAACAGCAGTGGAGCCTTTGTAAACAAGCCCTGAAAAGCTCTGCATCCGAAGTATTGGGTTTCAAGGCTCCACCACGAAGAAACACCTGGTTCGATGACGAGTGCAGGAGGATTCATACAGCGAAGCAGGATGCATAGAAGGCCTCGCTGCATAAAAGAACAAGAGCAGCTCGTGAGCTCTACGAGTTAAAGAGAAAGGAGCATAAGCTTCTTAGAAGAAAGAAGAAAGAGCACGAGAAGCGCGCGATTGAGGATTTGGAGAGGTGTTACTGCAGGCGTGACGTTCGAAAGTTTTATCAACAGATAAAGCGAACATGCTAAGGTTATAAAGCCAGATCGGAAGCCTGCAGGGATGAGAACGGACACCTAGTAGTAGAACCGCAGTCGATGCTGAGAATATGGAAAAACCACTTCTGCAGACTGTATAACGGCGATGTTAGTCAATATACCGCTGTCAGGCAGAAAGATCCATTTCTAATCGACGGAGACCGCAGAGAATTCTGTCCCCCTGACCCCGACGAAGTTAAGATTGCCATATCGAAGCTCAAGTCGAATAAAGCTGCTGGCGCAGACGGACTGTCTGCTGAGCTCTTCAAGGCAGCTGGGGTTGACCTGGTGTGGAGCATGCACCAGCTCATCCGTAAGATATGGTTAGAGGAAAGCATGCCCGAGGAATGGAGTCTCAGCATCGTATGCCCGATCCACAAGAAAGGAGACCCCTCTGAATGCGCCAACTATAGAGGAATAAGTCTCCTTAACATCGCCTACAAAATCTTCTCTGCCGTTTTGTGTGAACGCCTGAAGTCTTTTTTAAATATGCTGATAGGTCCTTATCAGTGCGGATTCAGGCCAGGGTAGTCCACCTTCGACCAAATCTTCACACTACGGCAGATACTGGAGAAAACCAATGAATTTCAAGTCGACACTCACCACCTATTTGTCGACTTCAAAGCCGCATACGACAGCGTAATTAGAGAAGAGCTATACAACGCTATGTCTACCTTTGACATACCTGCTAAACTCGTCAGACTATGCAGGATGACTTTGGAGAATTCTCGCTGCTCCATCCGTATCGGTGACCACCCTACCGATAGTTTTGATGTCAAAAATGGATTTTGGCAGGGCGATGCGCTGTCGTGTGATTTCTTCAACATCATATTGGAAATGATTGTGCAAAAATCACTGGCCAATAGAAGAGGCACAATCTATTTCAAATCCTCGCAACTCCTTGCATACGCCGACGATATTGACATAATAGGTAGATCACAGCGAGATGTCAATGAGGCGTTTACGAGCATTGAGTTCGAGGCGGCGAAAGTTGGTCTGGCGGTAAACGAGGACAAAACTAAATATATGGTAGGTAGGTAGGTAGGGTCGTAGCCTTCCCATAATTGAGAAGAACGCACTTAGGCCAAGGAGGCCCGTTGTGCAGCTACGAGGGGGTTTTACCCCCCTATTCGTGGAACCATCTAGTGCTTCTTAAGAAGTTAAGAAGATTAAGTATCCCTACTTTCTGAACATTCGTCAGATCGTTAAGGAAGTAAGAGCCTAGGTAACGCTTCCTTGTATTGCAAAAAGCTGGACAGGCGCAGAGAAGGTGGTGAATGGATTCAACCTCCTCCTCGTTCTGACAGCTTCTGCAGAAGTCATTTGGAACTATACCTAGTCTTTGTGCGTGACTGCCAATGAGGCAGTGGCCTGTGATGACACCGATGACTTTGTAGATGTCAGTTCTTTTTAGAGAGATTATACTCCTTGTGCGCTGACTGTCAAGCCGAGGCCAGATTTGCCTGGTGATGACGCAGGTGTGTCCCTGGGTCCATCTCAGGTTCGTCTCGGCCCTGGCGAGATTCGTCAGATTATGTTTAATGGTTGTAAGGGGTACTCCCTCACAAGCCACGATTGATTGTAGCGTCGTTCCTTGTTTGGCGAGTATGTCGGCTTTCTCATTACCTGTAATGCCGCTGTGTCCTGGTACCCAGATAAGCTGTATATTGAACTGTTCTGCCATCTCGTTGAGAGATCTGCGACAGTCGAGACTAGATTTTGATGAGTACACATAGGACTCCAGCGACTTTAAGGCAGCTTGACTATCTGTAAGAATGCGAATATCTGTGGTGGATATTACGTTCCACTTCAGCCAAGATAAAGCCTCTTTTATTGCCGACAGTTCCGCCTGGAAAACGCTGCAGTGGTTTGGTAATTTTAGAGCTTTATATAGCTTGAGTTGTTTGCAGAAAACTCCACAGCCCACCCCGTCCTTGGTTTTAGACCCGTCGGTGTAAAAATCCACACAGTTTCTCCGGGGTTGTGTTTGGCGAGTCCAGTTCTTCCTGTCCGGATAAATCGTCGTGAATTTTTTGTCCAAGATTATGGTGGGTTCTGTGTGGTCCAGGTTTTCTGCCAGACTTGTCCTGTTTTGCAGGATGGATGAGTGGCCGGTGACATAGCTCGCCCATTTCGAGTTGGCTTTTAGTCTTATGGCCGTATGTGTGGCAATTTGCTTACCGAAAATATCGAGTGGTATGAGGAATAGTATCATGTTAAGCGCAGCCGTTGGTGTGGACCTGAGGGCCCCGGTAATGCACATACATGCCATCCTTTGTACCTTCTCGAGTTGTTTATGGTATAAACTAAATATATGCTGTCATCAAAAAAGGACGCTCAACACCGACGTCTTGGCCAGAACGTTTGTTTAGGCAGATATAAGTTCGAGCTAGTTAAGGACTTCGTCTACCTTGGCTCCGCAGTGACCTGGAACAACGACATCAGTTCCGAATTCAAACGCTGAATCACTCTTGCCAACCGCTGTTTCTTTGGGCTCAGGAGGCAACTGAGTAATAGAACCCTCTCCCGAACGACAAAGTTGACTCTATATAAGACCCTTATCATCCCGGTCCTGTTGTACGACGCAGAAGCATGGACACTATCAAAAGCGGATGAGGAGGCCCTTGGTCGGTTCGAGAGAATGATTTTGCGCGTGATTTTTGGGCCTATAAACGCAGACGGGGGATGGAGGAGAAGATTCAACCACGAACTTTACGGGCTGTACAGCGACATGAGCCTAGTCAGGCGTCAACGGATTCAACGCCTAAGATGGCTGGGCCATGTAGAGCGAATGGACACCACAGCTCCAGCCCGGAGAGTCCTTGAATCCGACCCCGAGGGACGAAGAAGCAGAGGACGGCCGCCCTTAAGATGGCGCACACAGGTGGAAGGGGACCTCAGCCAAATGGGTGTGCGGCAATGGAAAAGGCTAGCGAAAGATCGTGCTAGATGGAGGGGCATGTTGGTTGAGGCCCAGGTTCACCCCGAACTGTAGCGCTCACTAAGAAGAAGATGAATTATCACCGTCATTCTGGAGTCAAGTTGGCTGCTGTCAGCGCTTGTGTCCGCATCAGTCGCTTTTCGACGCCTAGAAACTCATACTATACAGACATGTTCCGAAAATTCCAATCATTTCCTCCAAGGAATTTCATACAATCAGGTAAGCGAAGAACCTAGACCCTCATAAAGAGCAGAGGCCGATAGCTTAGGATCAAGTGGGCTAAAGGTCTCTTTTTAAAATTGATTTGTTGGCTTCATGTTTACTTGCAAAAAGGCTTCAAAACAAGACCCGAACTCAGTAAATTAGAAAAAAAATTCAATTAAACACGTTTTAGGCGCTCAGAAGGAGCCGCTGATCAGCAAAACAAACATTATGTTTGCTCCTAAAATACCTTCAATACAATCGTGATTTTTTATCACCGATACGCTGCATACTTCGTGGCAAACGATCAAAAGTTGTTTCTGATATGCAAAATGCGCAGAGAAAAACAGTGAGAGGGAGAGTGGACAACCCGATTAGCACGATAGCCAAAGACAGAAGGAGAAACGAAAAATAACGTTTGGCTTCTGATCCTGTGTACACCGACGCATTGTGTTGTCCATCACAAAACAACACAAGCCATCAGTCATGCTCGGCAATAAACAGCACTCACGTACATGCATACATACTTATTGGCTTAGGTACTTCCCGACTCTAAATACAACATCTCACGTCCACAAATGCCAATCTACTATTGTAGTGTGTCGCTGTCATTAACGGTAAGAAACAGTAGTCAATCAAAAGCTGTCAGGAACAAAAGTCGTTTCACTTTTACCCAACAACCGTGGCTTGACGATGCCCTAATAATGCCCTGCAATTGAACTTCCGACAATCTGCATCTCACAGTTGAGTCATTCAGAAGTCCGCAGATCACTGCCATAATTACCAACAACCATCGCATCTATTCAACCAGCCAGCTAGATGGCAAGCCAGTCTGCCAGGCAACTATGCAGATCATCAACCCCAAACCGTGTTTTCTTATTACCACTGTCATTACCGCCGCCGCTTGAGCCGATTGTTACTCAACTTTAACGTTCAAAAGCAAGAAAACGAAACACCGTTAGAAAAAGTGGATAAAAGTGGAATCGAAAAAGCGCATTCGCGTGGAAAACGAAAGCTACACGTTACTCGCCTACGGAAAATACTCACCAAAAGTGTCCTAAAAGGCAAACCCTAAGCAACCAACCATCTGAGCAGCATCGAATTGTTGATCCAGAGAAGCATACTGCCTTGATCTTGGCATTGTTCGTCGAACAAATAATTGCACGATCGATTGAGTGCCGATCAAATATCGATACGCGGCAAGCAGAAAGTTTACGATCGGGAGGCATGATCGGGTGTTGGTCGGTAGATCATCGACGTCAATCCGAGCGAACTAACTATGCAAATGGTGTAATTAAAAAAAAGATAATTTCTAGATTGTGTGCCAAAAACATTAATTGCCAGCGTAGTGACAACGCATGACAGCGCGGTCCGGTTTGCTAATTGACATGAGCGCCGTGATTGGCTTTTGTATTGGGGGAAGATTTGATGATCGATTTCATTACGTGAGGGAAATTAGAGGACGCGATCAGGTGGCCGTTGGGTTAGGTCAGCACCTGAAGGAAGAGTTGGAAAGAGAAAGGATTTCGGTGATGTAAGTGATGTTGACGGATCGACTAAGTGATGATAGCATGATTGACAATATTTTTTATTGTTTTTAGGAAAGCTCGGGAGAGGGCATGGGCTCGGACATACAGGGTAAAGTTGTTGATTGCTCTCAACCTGGCGAGATGCCAGCAACGATCCCTGTTTAAATGCCCGGGTCAACTTGACATACGGCCTCCTCGCGGCGCCCTCTGGATAGCCTCTTCAACAACCGTTGGGAGGTGAACAAACGTATGCAGCGATAAAACCCCGACCAGAATGGCGGTTGTGCGGCGGGCTAACAATCCGCCCACGTAAAAAACCTAAAAGTTATGAATGAGCAAGATGCCTCGGATACACGGACGGATACTCGACGACGACAACGCACGAAAAAGGAACACGATTTGCGAGTATGCTCCTGGAATGTCAGAACCCTGTACACTCCCGGAGCTGCTCATAAACTAGAAGGAATCCTCACGCAGTACAAGGCGGATATTACTGCGGTCCAGGAAATACGCTGGATAGGAAACGGTATGATTAGGAAGAAAAATTGCGACATTTATTACAGCCGTCACAAAAGGTTGCACTTACTGGGATGCGGATTTGTCGTGGGAAAGCGGTTTAGGTCGAAGGTCATCGACTTTAAACCTATAAGTGATCGCCTGGCTGTGATCCGCATCAGAGGCAGATTTTATAACATCGGCCTTATATGTGCACACGCCCCTACCGACGAGGCTGAAGACCCTATCAAGGAGAACTTCTATGACCTCCTGGACAAAGCCTACGGAGCTTGTCCGGAGTACGATGTAAAAATCGTGCTCGGGGACTTCAACGCCAAAATCGGTAAGGAAAACACCCTTGGTGGAGTGATCGGAAAGCACAGCCTCCACGATACAATTACAGATAACGGCTTCCGACTCGCTGACTTTGCGACAGCTCGTAATGCGGTGAAAAGTAGCACAAGATTCCCTCGCAAGCGGATCCACACAGCAACCTGGCGATCTCCGGACGGTCGAACCGCCAACCAAATCGACCATGTGCTCATTGACGATAGGCACTCGTCAAACATCCTGGATGTGCGAACATTCAGAGGGGCAAATGTCGACTCTGACCACTTCTTCGTAGCAGCAAGATTCAGAGCTCGACTGTCCAATGTCAGAAAGCTACACCAGCCCATCAGGAGGAGGTTCGACATTGGACGCCTGAGCACACCGGAGGTTGCCAGAGTCTACAGGGAGCAGCTGAGCGAAAGACTCTACGGTATGCCTGCGTCGAACACAAATGCCAATAATATGTGGCTGCATTGTCGCTCAGCCATTCAGGAAGTAGCCGAAACCACCTTAGGATACCTACCACCCCCGACAAGAAACCCGTGGTATGATGGCGAGTGTGAGAAGAAAACCGACGAGGCGTACCAAAAGGCGCTGCAGAGGAAAACCAGAGCAGCGCAAGAAGAATACCGAGCCAGAAGAAGGGAGGAGAATAAACTACTGCGACAAGAGAAAAGAATCTTCGCAGCCTCCCAGCCCAAGGATATCGAGGAGTCTAGGGATAAACATAAAATACGAGCCTTTTACAAGAAAGCCAAAGGCCTTGCAGGAGGCTTCAAAAAGGGCACCCTGGCTCTTCGAAACGGCGAGGGTAATCTTGTCACCGACCCGCTGGGAATAGTGGATGCTTATCGAGCATGTCCATGAGAGAGTGGTAGGGACCGAGGAAATCCCAACTCCAGCCGCTGAAGTAATCCTCCCACCCAGCGTCGAAGAAGTCGGCACAGCTATTTAGAAGCTGAAGAACAACAAGGCCGTAGGCTCAGATGGTTTGCCATAAGAGCTCTTCAAGGCTGGCGGCGATATTCTGGTAGGGAGCATGCACCAGATGATAGCATGATTGACAACATTTTTTATTGTTTTTAGGAAAGCTCGGGGGTGTAAAAACTATGTTGAACTGATCAAAAGACCTTGGCCTAGCCATCTTAGACGTTGGATCCGAAGACGTCTAACCAGGCCGATGTCACTGTACAGCCCGTACAGTTCTTGGTTGAATCTCCCCCTCCATTCTCCGTTTACACAAACGGGACCAAAGATTGCACGCAGAATTTTCCTCTCGAAACGTCCAAGAGCCTCTTCATCCGCTTTTGACAACGTCCAAGCCTCAGCGGTGTAGAGGAGGACCGGGATGATTAAGGTTTTGTAGAGGGAAACCTTAGTTTTTCGAGAGAGGGCTCTACTACTCAATTGCCTCTTGAGCCCGAAGAAGCAGCGATTGGCAAGAGTTATTCTGCGTTTTATCTCAGCGCTGGTGTCGTTGCTGCTTGTCACTACCGAGCCAAGGTAGACGTAGTCCTTGACTACTTCAAAAATATTGTTGCCGAAGGTGACGTTCTGACACAGACGTCGGTGTTGTGCGTCTTTCTTGGATGACAGCATATATTTGTTCTTGTCCCCATTTACCCTTAGACCCACTTTCGCCGCTTCTGCTTCAATGCTTGTGAACGCCTCATTGACGTCTCGCTTTGTTCGTCCAATAACGTCAATCACATCTACGTAGGCAAGCAATTGTGTGGACTTGAAGTAGATCGTACCTCTTGTATTGGCCGCAGAGTCCCGCACGATCTCTTCAAGAATAATGTTGAAGAAATCACATGACAGTGCGTCACCCTGTCTAAAACCTTTTTTAACATCAAAGGGGTCGGTTAGTTCACCTCCGACCTTAATGCAGCAGCGAGAGTTCTCCATAATCATCCTGCATAGTCAGACGAACTTGGCAGGAATGTTAAAACATCACAACGCTCTGTATAGCTCGTCTCTATAAACACTGTCATACGCGGCTTTAAAGTCGACGAAAAGATGGTGCGTGTCGACCTGGAATTCATGGGTCTTCTCCAAGACCTGCCGTAGTGTAAATATTTGGTCTATTGTGGATTTTCCTGGCCTGAAACCACACTGTTTCAGGTACTTACACAGTACGGCAGAGAGGATCTTGTACGCGATGTTCAGGAGGCTTATCCCTCTGTAACTGGCGCAGTCATAGGGGTCTCCTTTCTTATGGACCGGGCAAACGATACTGAGATTCCATTCATCGGGCATGCGTTCTTCCGACCATATCTTGCAGATGAGTTGGTGCATGTTCCTAACCAGCTCTTCGCCAGCTGCTTTAAACAGCTCCGCGGGGAGTCCATCTGCTCCAGCAGCTTTATAAGACTTAAGTATCGATATCGCTATCTTAACATCGTCTAGGTCGGGTGGACGGGATTCTCTTTCGTCTTCGTCCATTGTGAATGGTTCGCTCTGCATGACGGCGGCATTTTGACTACCATCGTCGTTATACAGTCTGCAGAAGTGGTCCTTCCACAATCTCAGCATCGACTGTGACTCCACTACTAGTTGTCCGTGCTCATCCCTGCAGGCTTCTGCCCTGGCTTTATAGCCTTGGCATGTTCGTTTTACTTTCTGGTAAAATTTTCGAACGTCGTTCCTGCCGTAACATCTCTCCATCTCCTCGATCTCGCGCTTCTCGTGCTCCTTCTTTTTCCTTCTCAGAAGCGCATGTTCCTCCCTCCTTTTCTGTTCATAGAGCTCGCGGGCAGCTCTCCTCCGTCGATGCAATGTGGCCATGTATGCATTCTGCTTCTCTACATGGGCCTGTGTGCACTCATCATCAAACCAGGGGTTTCTCCACGGTGGTGGCTCGAAACCGAGTATATCTGAGGCGGCCTCTCTAACGGCTTTCTGACAACGACTCCATTGCTGTTCTATGGTTTCTGCAGATTGCATCGGGACCTGAGAGAGCTTGAGGGAGACTTGATCGGCGAAGGTTCTGGCGGTCTCCTGCGATTGCAGCTTTCCGACGTTAAATGTTGGTGTTCTTACTCGACTCCGTTGGTTCCGAGAAATTCGCATCCGTACTTTGGCTGCAACAAGGTAATAATCCGAGTCGATGTTGGCTCCTCGAAAGGTTCGGACATCTAGGATGCTGGAGGAGTGTCTGCCGTCGATCGCAATATGATCAATTAGGTTGGTTGTCGATTGATCGAAAGACCGCTAGGTCGCCTTATGGATGTTGAGGTGTGGGAATCGTGTACTTGCTACTACCAGGTTATGTCCCACCATAAAGCCCACTAGCCTTAGTCCGTTTTCTGACTTGGTGTTGTGTAGGCTGTGTTTTCCAATGACCCGTTCAAAGATAGCTTCCTTACCCAGCTTCGCATTGAAATCTCCTAGAACGATTTTGGTGTCATAGCTGGGACATTGCGCATACGTTCTGCCTAGGAGATCATAGAAGTCGTCTTTATGTCGGTCATCTTTCCCCTCTGTGGGGGCGTGGACACATAGTAAGCTTATATTGCCGAGATTGGCCTTGATGCGGATAGTTATGAGGCGTTCGCTTACATACTGGAAGCTTAGGACTTTTTTCCCGAGTCTGCCTCGAACAATTAATCCGCATCCGAATAAGCGTTGTTTATTTTCTCTGTAGCAGTTTCCGTAGTAGAAATCACAGTTTTTCATCCGCTTTTTGCCTGGCCCATCCCATCGCACTTCTTGGAGCGCGGTAATGTCTGCCTTATAGCAGTCCAAAGAGTTGACCAGTTGTTCGGCTGCACCTGGTCTGTTGAGGGACCTAACGTTCCAGGTGCAGAACCGAAATTCGTTTCCTTTTTGACGTGTGCGGGGGTCGTCAACATGTAATCTGTCCGTATCCGAGGCTATTGGTTGTCTCTGAACAAAATGTTTGTTTTAAGCGATAGGGATGTTAGCCCTAAGCGCAACCCCCCACCTGGAGGGCCAGGTTCCTCTTTTCCCAGGAACAAGGGGTCGGGTCGTTGCACACATTGGTTCACTACCTGGCGGGTGCCAGTATAGCTATCCAGGGGAGGCCACGCGGAGGCTGTGTGTCAACTTGGATTGAGCAGAGACAGAGATCGAAGCTGACGTTTGCCAAGTTAAACTCGATCAACTTCTTTGCTCTGTTTGTTCGCTCCCTTCTCCCCTGGAGAGGCGGTCTAGGATGGCCAACATTAAGGCAGCACAACCAAGTGGAAGAGGACCTTAACCAAGTAGGCGTGCTGCACTGCACTGGTTTTTTAAAGGACGTCCAGGTTCGCCCTTAGCTGTAGCGCCAAAAAAGAAGAAGAAGAATACTATAGAAGCCTGCACTTGCAATACATCAGTTTTACGGCAGGTGAGAAAAGGAAATTACTCAAAGGCCTAGACCCACCAATTAGCTGACTGATAATGGTTAGCATTCCGAAGAATTGAAAACAAAATTCCGTCCCACAAGTGATCTCTTTCCGCCTCAATCAAAGGGATATATGTATACAATATGGTCGCATCCTAAACCTAAATACCACGGTTTGGTGCCGCGTAATCTTTAATGAAGGAAGCAAGACAGACACTATCTAACCAACCAACCGACCAACAAGTTTTTGCATTTCCCGGCGGCAACTGCCTCCAGCTCTGCTTGACCAACTGAGAACGCCTCACGATCTAGTCCACACTAGTCTACTTTTTATAGCAATTATGGTGGTGTTTCCTTGCGCTTCCTCGAATCGAAACGCGATTAAGTGCCTTTCCATGTGCACCGAATAAACATACTCGTATTACGCAACCGAGGGTGTGGGGGATTTCCTGTAAGTCAGTCCAATCGTCTGTAGAGACTGTCGATGTGCCATCAGTAAAAAAACACACCCAAGAAGGAAGGTACATCGAATCGCTTCCTACATTTCATCGAGTAACTAAGACACATGGTCCAACTGCAACATGCCATACTGCATGACAAGGGAAGTGTATCTTAATGAGACAATAATGCGGGTTTGGCAGCTACGACATGCACTCGCCGATCATCACTGTTCGAATGCCAATCGTGTTTTTGATCCGTTTTATCGAGTGGACGATTTTCCACAGCCCCCCGTTGTATCCATGGTTTTTCCGATTTTTCCGAATTACTTTTCTGTTGATTTGCAACGGAGATTTAGCGCGGCGACTATGGTGCGTTACGGTATTATGATTCCGACAATGAAAGCGTTTTTAGTTGCATTTGATTTCTGTGCAAATTGTTTTCATTAATTCCTGTAAATGGGAGAAGAAAGCGATCGTAGCAACGTGTTTGGTTGACTTGGTTCTTTTTTTGTTTTTTTGTTTTTGTAATTTCTACCTAATGGGTTGCGAGCTGTGAAGTATGCTAGCGATAGTCGAGCTATCCATTTTCTTAGTTTTCAGATATTTCATTTGCTATTGACGTAATGAATGGACGCTAGTCTCAGATGGAAGATGGTAATTAGTATTAGGAATTTAACGATCAAAGCAGACAGTCATTCACACAATATAGTGTTCGGAGCTTGCAGCCATTAACCAGCGTCAAACCCAAAAACGCAAGTCGTTAAGGTAAATATTCAAGCTAGGGTACCAAAAGATTGCACTTACTGGGATGCGGATTCGTCGTGGTAAAGCGGTTAAGGTCGAAAGTCATCGACTTTAAGCCCATAAGTGATCGCCTGGCTGTGATCCGCATCAGGGGCAGATCTTATAACATCAGCCTTCTATGTGCACACGCCCCTACCGAAGAGGCTGAAGACCCTATCAAGGAGGACTTCTATGACCTCCTGGACCACGCCTACGGAGCTTGTCCGGAGTACGATGTAAAAATCGTGCTCGGGGACTTCAACGCCAGAATCGGTAAGGAAAACACACTTGGCGGAGTGATCGGAAAGCACAGCCTCCACGATACAACAACAGATAACGGACTTTGCGACAGATCGTAATGCGGTGATAAGTAGCACAAGGTTCCCTCGTAACCGAATCCACACAGCAACCTGGGATCTCCGGACGGTCGAACCGCCAACCAAATCGACCATGTGCTCATTGACGCAAGGCACTCGTCAAACATCCTGGATGTGCGAACATTCAGAGGGGCTAATGTCGACTCTGATCAATTCCTCGTAGCAGCAAGATTCAGAGCTCGACTGCCCAATGTCAGAAAGCTGCACCAGCCCACCAGGAGGAGGTTCGACATTGGGCGCCTGAGCACACCGGAGGGTACCAGAGTCTAGAGGGAGCAGCTGAGCGAAAGATTCTACAGTATGCCTACGTCGAACACACATGCCAATAATATGTGGCTTCATTGCCGCTCAGCCATTCAGGAAGTAGCCGAAACCACCTTAGGATACCTACCACCCCCGACAAGAAACCCGTGGTATGATGGCGAGTGTGAGCAGAAAAAGGCAGCAACCGACGAGGCGTACCAAAAGGCGCTGCAGAGGAAAACCAGGGCAGCGCAAGAAGAGTACCGAGCCAGAAGAAGGGAGGAGAAAAAACTACTGCGACAAAAGAAAAGATTCCTCGCAGCCCCTCAGCTCAAGGATATCGAGGAGTCTAGGGATAAACATAAAATACGAGCCTTTTACAAGAAAGCCAAAGGCCTTGCAGGAGGCTTCAAAAAGGGAACCCTGGCTCTTCGAAACTGCGAGGGTAATCTTGTCACCGACCCGCAGGGAATAGTGGGTAAATACACCCAGCACTTCCAGCAGCTGCTTAACGAGCATGACCATGAGAGAGTGGTAGGGACCGAGGAAATCTCAACTCCAGCCGCTTAAGTAGTCCTCCCACCCAGCATCGAAGAAGTCGGCACAGCGATAGACCAAATTTTCACACTTCGACAAATCCTGGAAAAGACCAACGAGTTTCGAATCGATACACACCATCTTTTCATCGATTTCAAAGCCGCATGCGACAGCATTCATCGGGAAGCACTGTTTGGGGCGATGGCCGAATTCGGGATCCCGGTAAAACTGATCCAGTTGTGTCGCGCCACGCTAAAAAACACGCGATGCACCGTGCAACTCGGTTCTAGGATCTCGGAACCATTCGAAACATGCACCGGATTTCGGCAAGGTGATGCGCTGTCGTGTGACTTCTTCAACCTGGTGCTGGAGCAGATAGTGCGACGGGCAGGCGTCAACAGGGAAGGCACTATCTTTTACAAGTCCATCCAGCTGCTAGGATACGCGGATGATATCGACATCATCGCGTGTTCTCGCCGTGGCATTGTGGAAGCATTCACGGCGATTGAAGAACAGGCGAAACGAATTGGTCTTAAGATCAATGAGGACAAAACGAAATACATGCTGTCAAGCAAAAACCGATCCGTCGCTCACCACCTGGGACAAAACATAACAATTGACAGCTACAATTTCGAGGTAGTTAAGGAGTTTGTCTACCTCGGGGCAAACGTAAATTCCACAAATGACACCACAGTGGAGATCCGGCGTAGAATCGTCCTTGGCAACCGCTGCTACTTCGGCTTGTCCAAACAACTGGGGTCAAAACTCCTCACTCGAAAGACCAAAGTCATGCTTTACAAAACGCTCATTCTGCCAGTCTTGCTGTACGGAGCCGAAAGCTGGACGATAAGCAGGACAGCGGAGCTGATTTTGGGTTCTTTCGAAAGAAAAATTCTGCGTCGGATATTTGGTCCTGTCTGTGAGGAAGGTGAATGGAGAAGAAGACACAACCGCGAACTCTACGAGCTGTACCAAGATGTGGATGTAGTCCGGAAGGCAAGGATCCGTCGACTACACTGGCTCGGCCACATCGAGCGCATGGACATCAACGCTCCAGCTAAGAGGGTCTTCGACTCCGAGCCTCCTGGTTCGAGAAGAAGAGGAAGACCGAACCTCCGGTATAAAGACCAAGTAATAGCGGATGTAAGACATCTTGGTCTTGACAACTGGAAGCAGCGTGCCCGGGACCGTCAAGGATGGAAGGCAGCTATAGCTCAGGCTCAGATCCTCCATGGATCGCAGGCCTGTTAAGTAGGTAAGTAAGTAAGTAGTGACATATGGTCTAACATAACACTTGCATATGATCCCCAATCTTCGGATGTCTTTTGTTGAATCGTATAGTTTGGGCTGTTGAACAATGGAAACGCGCCCATCTTCAACCTCAATTTTCATACTCATACTGTCATATAAAGAGCCACCTGTTTACGTCAACCACCCAAACTGACCCATTTCGTCGTACAACACTGATGATCCCATCCACTGCCCAAAAACGTCACACGTATTATGACGGTTAAATAATCGACCAATATGCGGCTGACCGTTAAATACGAAGGAAAATAACAAAAAAAGACGAAATGCTGTACCCGGTACATCTCAGTAATCGTATGCCGCTCCATGCACTCGCAACTCGCGTGTCATTACCCCAACCAATCTGAGTTGCTCGCCAAGTTTTTGCCTTCGCTTTTCTTTTCGTTTTAATTTCCATCTCGTTTACCGCTCATCGCGCACTATCCTCGCAGTCAAGCGCGAAAAGCATCCTCACTCATAGCCACACACACAGTCGACTTGCAATAGTTTTCTTTTGTTGGCAACAATGCAACAATCCATAACTCCACGTACGCCTGCCACAAACGAGACAAGATAGAAGAGGGTAGGGAGCTCAAGTGCAATTGTAACAGCACTTGATGTGTATCTCCATGCTCCATCACCAGGCGGCAACGCTCCCCGGTGGTAACCATCATCGCACTTTCTTATAAAAGCTTACCGATGGACACGAATCGAAAACAATTCATGTTTGGATACCGCTAAGTCATGATCGTTAAAATTGAATATTTGTTGATTCTTCAGTTGATTGTAAGTTGAAATTGGAAAGACGGGCGTAATGATTAGTGCAAGCGATTTTGGTGCAATAGTATCGCATTGGAGCGAGAAAAGTGAAAGTCGTTAAACGTTGTCGGTCATTGTTGCCACTGGACTGTGGGTCATTATCGAGCTTAGCCGCAGGACACCTTTGTAGCATGAAGAAAAAGTGAATTCGTTTGAAGTGACAGTGAAACTTGATCGGAAAGTTGCAGATAAACGCACTGGTCCACATGGAGTAACCAAAATAAATTCGAATTTCTTACGGGATCATTCATTTTGATAGGATATTCGAATTTTGATCGAAAAAAATGTGTTCTAAAATCGGGCCTGTGCCAAGTACAGTGTTTCTAAGAATGGCCCAAAAAGTTATACAAACAATTTGGAAACATTTTGCTTCGATAACGTAAATGTAGAATTTCGGTGAAAAATTGATTAAATTACAAATCTCATGAACGAAAACCTTGTCACCAAATTTGGATCAAGAAAACTTTTCGATCAAAAAATAGTTGCGACGAAATTTTGATCACAGATCACTAGCGATAGGTAGCAAGTTGGATTGTAGAAAAGTGGCCTAATATATTGCAGGCAATTTTCATCAATAAGTTAAAATTTTGATCAGAAAATTTGTGACAAAAAACTCCACAAAAAGATTCGTTCTAGACAATATTTTTGAGAATTTTAGGTCCCCCGATCTCTACTGCTTTGCTTACAACTCCTGCAAACATGCATATAAAACTTCTCTTTTAATTTAAATTTAGGCCGTCAAGCTTACATGTTTCTTTACCTTTCAGCTCGTGCCATTGTTCGTCACGGGGACCAGCTTTCGAGGACGACGCCGTCAAACAAATCGCAAAGAGACAGCGACAGTTGAAGATGCTTCAGAGAAACCAGCTGGAAGCGACCAAGTTGCCCTGGCCACTCAAACCGAATCGCCGCGATTCGGTATATCAGCACCATACTCAACCCCTGAACAAGACACAGGTAAATCTCTTCATCTTTCGTAAGCCACTTAAGCTATTTGTCTCACTGTTTAGAAAACTACCCGTACGAATTGAATCTGGTGCGACCAGAAAACAAATACCCAACGAATCCCGTCGGTATATCACAATACAGTTACGGCAACGAAGATCGTGAGTTAGAAGATTCCGAAACTGCCGCGGAGTACGTTGCCAAAGCCATGCAAATGTACGGTACCCGCATGAAGGAACCCATTCGCATTCAATCCGAACCAGTAGCAAACCAACGCGTTAACAAATACGACGTTTTCGAAGCCCCTGAGCCTGAACCGCCCACGTCTGCACCGGTGATCCCTGTTTTCGAAAAAGATCCAGTCACTCGGTCATATGACGTATATGACTACTCGACGTACGAAACGGTTTCCGAGCAACAATATGAACCAAAATATCGCTATCAAGCAAGTCCTTACCAGCAATCACTTTCCTCTTCGTCCTCATCTAACGAGCGTATCAAAGCCTCTGCGTCTAGCGAGATACCAAAAGAGGAAATCCTCAAGCAAATCGAAAAATCCGTCATCAAGTACATGAAAGAGCTCGAAGCCGATGGTAAGATTATGTCGACCACAGAGCCCAAGGCCACTTACTACAAACTCCAACCAGTTGAGCCCACGACAAGAGTCAAAACCACACCAAAGCCAAAGCAGCCAAACAACTATTCCTACAGCACGACGAATAGGAACCAGTTTCAGAAGTTCAATTCGAAGCCGACGCAATCAACCAACGAAGAGCAGTATCAAAGCTCAACCTTGCACCAGGAGCTCTCCGAGAGCCTTGCACCAAATGTGGAGTTCATTTACAAAATCAAGGCCCGTGCACCTCTACAATCCATGCAAACCGCCAGGCCATATCAGTCATCGGGGAAAACACCACCAGACTCCTTTGATCATTCGGCTGCCCTCAAGAACATGGAAGAATTTGACTTAACTCACGTCGTGTCCGAGGAACGTGGCCCCACCAATAAACCAAAGCTTTTCTTTAACTCCGACATCTACCAGGACATCAATTCGCTCCCATACAAACCGGAAAAAATCACCCTCGCCCGCCCACAGAAGATTAAAGAACACCCCGACTACAAGGGCTACGCTCTTTACTCCGAACCTAAAACCGAAGACGAATCTGAAGACTCGGGCTATCCGATTATGAACCCTTACCAGTTTATCTACAAGAAGGAACCCGCATCGCCTCCTCTAGTAATGCAATCTTCAGCTAATTGGGAAAACTCCAACTCTCACAACCGGCCATATGCAGCGCCACAAAAAGCTCAACTCGAATTCGACACTTACTCACCGAAATTTAACAACAACCCCGAGGGCTATGGCTACCAACACCAATACGGGCAGAATCACAAGTATCAGGGCCGTCACCCGACCAAACGAGGCAAACGCGGTGGGCAACAACATGGACCACATAATAAGAAAGGTACAAGGGGCGGTCAAGTTACCAAGGACGTCGAAGCCAATATTGCCCTTAGACCACCGCCAAAGGTGTAAGATAGTCCTACAGTAGTGGCTGGTCTTGAGGTTTTAGGCTATGTTCAGTTATTTATTTATTTGTTTACATTTATTTAAATTAAGCTTCTGTAAAAGTACAGATGGTTGCTAACTTGTTACTGTAAATTCTTGAGGTGCTAATAATAAAATGTTTGTTTTCGCGGAAATAACGGTAATCGAAGATGATAATATGCCCATGTACTGACTCCGTGTCAGCTGATCCCACTATTATTGGAGATCACCGTTGCGCTCTCACTTACATCAAACGCGATCCCCTAGAAACCAATTCGTGCTGAACAAGGATGCTAAAGGACTGTCCCACCGGCTGTAATAAAGGTCATTGGAAAGTAGACGCAGCCCAGCGACATGTCTACCGAAACTGTAGTGGTTCATGATGATTTCTACGATCATACAGGTCCTCAGTTCGGTTGAGGTAGAGCGAGGTCTAGATTCGCTTGCTCGGTTGACAGGTAACACCCTCAGTCCACCATTTGCTGGTAGAGTAAATGGCATCAAGCATAGGGGTGACTGACAGTGCTTGGGCCTATCCTAGCAAGTTCGTTAAATTGCTTATTGAAATATGAGATTGGCAATGAAGGCCTTCATCGTGATAAAATTAGTCCAGGGGTAGGAGCTAGAATAAGACCTTCAGGGCTGCAGTCGGGCCTGGATCTCATTGCCCCACTTGTACAGTGAGCCACCGATCTCTGAACTGTAGAATGGCGTAGGTTAACTTTTAGAATATGCAGCAACATCGCTACAATCTATGACATCCACGCCGGGCACGTATTGTGGCACCAAAATGAGTTTCCGGAAATTTCAGATCAGACAGCATAACGCCATCGTCTCCTGTGTTCTCCTTACTCAAAGAGAGAGATCTGTCCTCCAAGGGTCCTCTATCAATAATTCCTTCAAGTATGGGCTGGTTCTAAATCTGAATACTGGAATGAAGGGAAGGGATTGTGGATCACTTTGCGAACGAGTTTCCTTCATCTCGTTTGTATATCCTCTGGATTCTCCCTTGACCTTTTCGATGTCAGCAATTTTCCAATCACATGTAGGGATCTCGCGACTGCAGATCTGGATTAAATCTATAACTTCCGTTGAATCCTCAGGATAGACTAAAGTAAAGGCCCTGATCTATGAGGGGTTTGGTCACGGGGCACTGATTCAAAGTTATCTCCACCAATCTTGCTAAAGGCTAGCTTGAAGGAATCCACTGGCTTATGACCAGGTGGCGAAACTAGTTTGATCTGGCCTTGGTAAATAGGGTTCGTTGCCGTCAATGTCATTCCTGCGTATGTCCGCCAGGTTGGTGGACTTCTTCAACGCTTCTATGTCTGAGATCTGCTTCCTGACGACGCTAGTGCCAGGTCTCAGTGCTTTTGCGTGCTTTTTTCGTTATTCGTTGGTAATTCCTCTTCCGACCTCTGACGCTTGCTGGGAGATCGCTGCTCGCAATGTTCCCAGACATACTCTTAGCAATCTTCCCGTTCCATTCAACCGTCTCTCTTCTCTTTTATGGCAATTCCTCTTTGGGAGTGTACGCTGTACGGCGAATTTCTCCAACATTTTGTTGGGCACATGACCCTCTTTGTACTTACGATATCTTGGAGGCATTGATAGATAGAATTGATAGATGAGTCCGGCCAAAGTCACGGCCTCATTTCTGGCGCAATGTTGCCACATGATTGCACGTCTCGTATGGGGAAGGATTTCAAGAGACTTAGACTTCTACGAGGCCTTTGCATCGCCACGAAGGGACTGAACTAGTTTATCTTTAGGCGCTTGACTTTCTACACTTCTGATAGAAGGTAAGCCTTTACTAAAACAATTTTTGGCAAATAGTGGCCAATTGTTAAGCCCGTAGCCCTTTTCTGCCTCTCAGCTATACTAGTAGCTGCCACCTGCGACCACCGTACGCATATAAGGGTGTTAGGTTAGGTTAGGTTAATGTGGTCGGCATAAGCCACACGTAGGACGAAGTCGGCCCATTGTGATACCACATGGATCGTGTTACCCAGATCCGCTACCAGAGAACCAGCCGGTGCTTCTGATGAAGCAATGGAGTTGAGCTATTTTATGGTCTGCCAGCTCACTTAAATTATCATAAAAGGGCGCACCGAGGTAGATCCTCCTGCAATTCGCAAAAGAGGGGCATGAGCAGAGGAGGTGATGTATTGATTCCTCCTCCTCCTCGTCCATGCAGCCGCGACAGAAGTCGTTGGAGGGTATTCCCAGTCTGGCGGCGTGTTTCCCAATGATGCAGTGACCTGTAATGACACCCACCAGAGTACTTAAGGTTGCCCTTTTGGTTGCCATTAGGTTCCTGGTTCGTCCTAGGTTTAATTTAGACCAGAGTTGTTTGGTGATAAAGCCGATATTACTCTCATTCCATTGGAGGTTGGTCGCCTTAGTCGTTTGGAGTTCTATCATATGCTTTACCGTACTTATTGGTGTTTCTAGGTACCCGAGGGTAGGTAGGCTGAGTGTGCTAGACCGTAACTTTGCGAGTTCGTCGGCCGCGCAGTTTCCTGGAATATCCCTATGCCCGGGAACCCACAATACTTTAATGTTGAACTGCTCAGCCATCTTATCTAGAAATAGGCGACAGTTAAGAGATGTCTTTGATTTGTGGGTTACCGCGGCCAGGGATTTTATCGCAGCTTGGCTATCCGTGCAAATGATAATATTCTTGGCGGATATTACATTGATCCTGAGCCATGCAAGGGCCTCCGTTATCGCTGTTATTTCAGCCTGATACACACTGCAGTAGTTTGGGAGTCTAAAGGATAGGCTGAGGTTAAGCTCCTTGGAGAAGACTCCATTGCCTACACCCGACTCCATCTTAGAGCCATCGGTATAGAGGGAGATCGAGTCCTTTGGTATGACCTTCCCTTCAGCCCATTCCTCCCTGGATGGAAAAACAACTTCGAAGTTCCTAGTGAACACGTTTTGCGGGATGATATAGTCTGTGTCCATGGGTACTTCGAAGTGCTTTAGAATGGTTGTGTGGCCTTTTTGTGATGTGGGCCACTTTATTATGCTCCTCATCCTCAGGGCCGCGGAGGCAGCAATTTGCTTGCTGAAAAGGTTCAGTGGTGGAAGGTGTAACAGAATGTTTAGGGCCTCCGTGGGGGTTGATCTGATCGCTCCGCTTATGTATAAGCTGGCCGATCTTTGTACTTTCCCCAGAAGGTTTCGATTGACTGCCTTGTCCAGAGCAGTCCACCAGACTACGACGCCATACAGGAGGATGGGCCTTATGACCGCCGTGTAGAGCCAGTGCATAATGTTTGGTTGGAGACCCCACTTCTTGCCCACCGCTTTTTTGCAACTGTAGAGGGCAACAGTTGCTTTCTTGACGCGGTCAAGAATGTTGGGTTTCCAATTCAGCCTCTTGTCAAGGACTAGGCCTAGATATTTGGCCTGCTCTTTGATTATTAGTTGGGTTCCACCCAACCTCGGTGGGTTGGGGGGCGGAATTTTATATTTGTCAGTAAACAGTACTAGATCGGTCTTCTTGGGGTTCACCCCAAGTCCACAGTACTGTGTCCAGGTTTCTACTGTATGTAATGCACTCTGTATAAGGTCGCATAGAGTGCTGGGAAATTTTCCTGTGGCGTCAATAGCAATGTCATCTGCATAGGCGGTCACAGCGTACCCTTCCTGTTCAAGCAACAGCAGTAGCTCGTTAACCACCACGTTCCACAGGAGAGGGGAGAGTACTCCACCCTGTGGTGTACCTCTGCTAACCATTCTGGTTGAGACGGCACCAGCGAAGTTGGCTTTGACAACTCTTTGTGTTAGCAGTTGTCGTTCCAGTTCTATCACTGATCCCGTAACACCCAGATCAGTCAGCGCTTTGGTGACGGCCCATGGTTCAACATTGTTAAGGGCACCCTCAATGTCGAGAAAGGCGACTAGAGTATATTCCTTACGATCCAGTGACCTTTCTATTTTGCTGACCAGTGAGTGGAGTGCTGTTTCCACCGATTTGCCTTTGTTGTAGGCATGTTGATTATTCGACAGCCTTCCTGAGAGGCAGCTGTAGCGAATGTGTGCGTCTAAAATCTTCTCTAGGGTTTTTAATAGAAAAGAAGTAAGTCTAATAGGCCTCAAGTCATTTGCATACGTATGGGAGCCTGCCTTGGGTATGAAAATGACTTTGGTTACCTTCCACTTGCTAGGGATGTATGATAGGGAGAGGCAACTCTTGTATATGACTACAAGCCAGGGGAGGATGATATCTACTACCTGCTGGACCTCAGCTGGTATGACACCATCCGGTCCCGGGGCCTTGTAGGGTTCAAAGCTTTTTATGGCCCATAGGACATTGTTTTTGGTGACCAGGTTGGGAACACGTTCGAGGGAGGATGACGTCGGCTGGATGACCTGAGGAGGTGTCACAGCCGAATCACTACTGCCCGGAAAGTGTGCGTTTAGAAGAAGTTCCAGGGCTTCCGTTCTGGAGGTCGTCCAGGAACCATTATTTCGCATCAGGTGGCCGAGGCCAGAATCTTCCTGATTCTTGAGGCTTCGGAGACCGTATTCATTTTGTCACAATATTTCCTCCAGGATTGTCTTTTGGTCCTTCTGGTCGCTGCTTTGAAAATATAAGTGCCTCTTTGTAGAGATCCCAATCCTCTTGCAAGCGGATACATTTGGCTTTGTTTAAGAGCTTTCTGCTCTCTTTCCTAAGGGAGACTATCTCTTTATTCCACCAGGGGGGTTTAGGCTTCCCTCTGGGGGTGCTAACCGCACATGATTTAGACAGTGCTCTGTTAAGGGTTTCAGTCAGCTCATTTACTAAGCTGTCTAATTCCGCAGGGATTATGCGGGAAGGTAGGGTATTTTAGCCCTAGGTGGGGTTCAACATAGGTTCTATATTTTTGCCAGTCAGTTTTCCTGTAGTTCCTGAAGGGAACTGGGGCACTGACGTGGCTGACTATGCTGAATTGTATATAGCGATGGTCAGAGAGGGAGTGCTGTTTTAGGACTTCCCACTCCCTGACTTTGTCGACAACGTTCTGCGATGCAAAGGTTACATCCAGAACCTCCTGTCTGTTTTTGGTGATGAAAGTTGGTTCACAGCCGTTATTACAAACGGTGAGGTTAGTATGTAATAAATAATTAATCAAAGACTCACCTCGCTCGTTTATGTTGCTGCTGCCCCAAATCGTGTGGTGTGCATTCGCATCACACCCTATAACTAGTCCGGCATTTGTTTGCTCCGCATCCTTGACCAGGTTCACCAAGTTGGCCGGAGGGGGAGGACTTGGTTGGTCGTGGGCTAAATAGGCCGAGGCAACCCAGATCTTGGCGGAGCTGCCCTCGACACTAATAGCCGTGATGTCCTGGTCACTGTAGGATGAGAGTAAGAGGGTTTTTATGTGCGATTTAGTTTGGATACAAGCTCTTGGCTTACCCGCATCGCGCACGTAGGTGAGCTTGTACTCTGATGTTCCGAGTCCACGTACCATGTTGTTCACTATCCATGGTTCCTGGATCAGAACTACGTCTTCTCCTCTTTTGGTAAGGCGGAGCATTAGGGCGGCCGAGGCCGCAATGGAGTGGTGGAGATTAATCTGGAGAATCCGCAGCATGATGCCCGCAGTCCTTTACCTCCACCGCTGTGACAGACTCTTCATCAGATTCCAGCTCGAAGTCTGACATAGTCACTCCAAGGTCTACCTTGGGAAGGTCCAGGTCGGACAATAGATTACTGTCTTCCCCTATAATCTCATTCACTACTATGGGGGGGGGGGGGGGGGGGGGGTCTCAACCGAGGGTGTCTCCTCAGTAATCATCGACTCCAGGGTAGGGGGTTGCTCAGTGTTCGTCACCACCATGAAGTCACTATTGTAGATTTTGGAAATATGCCAATTTCCAAACTACACATCTATCTGAAGATGTGACTTAAAGGGTTGTATTTATGCAGCCTCCAAAAAGTCGTTTTTAGGGTTCCGTACCCAAAGGTAAAACGGAACCCTTTTACTAAGACTTCGCTGTCCGTCCGTCCGTCTGTCACCAGGCTGTATCTCATGAACCGTGATAGTTAGAGAGTTGAAATTTTCACAGATGATGTATTTCTGTTGCCGCTACCACGACAAATAGGGAACAAAATTAATATTTAAGGGGGGCTCCCATATAACAGACATGATTTTCATCCAAAAAATCCTGCCTGCAACCAAGATCTGTCATTTGATGAGGTAACATAGGTCTCTTTCATATTTATGTATACAGATGGTACGGAACCCTTCGTGCGCGAGTCCGACTCGCACTTGTTTTTTTTTTTTTTAGCTTCTATCAGATGCTTATAACCAAGGTCAGACCGAGGCATACCATTCTTCTTCTTCTTCTTCTTCTTCTTCTTCTTCTTAGTGGGCGCTACAGTTCGGGGCGAACCTGGGCCTCAACCAACATGCCCCTCCATCTAGCATGATCTTTCGCTAGCCTTTTCCATTGCCGCACGCCCAGTTGGGTGAGGTCCCCTTCCACCTGTGTGCGCCATCTTAAGGGCGGCCGTCCTCTGCTTCTTCGTCCCTCGGGGTTGGATTCAAAGACTCTCCGGGCTGGAGCTGTGGTGTCCATTCGCTCTACATGGCCCAGCCATCTTAGGCGTTGAATCCGTAGACGCCTGACTAGGCTCATGTCGCTGTACAGCCCGTAAAGTTCGTGGTTGAATCTTCTCCTCCATCCCCCGTCAGCGTTTATAGGCCAAAAAATCACGCGCAAAATCTTTCTCTCGAACCGACCAAGGGCCTCCTCATCCGCTTTTGATAGTGTCCATGCTTCTGCGCCGTACAACAGGACCGGGATGATAAGGGTCTTATATAGAGTCAACTTTGTCGTTCGGGAGAGGGTTCTATTACTCAGTTGCCTCCTGAGCCCAAAGAAACAGTGGTTGGCAAGAGTGATTCTGCGTTTAATTTCGGAACTGATGTCGTTGTTCTAGATCACTGCGGAGCCAAGGTAGACGTCGGTGGTGAGCGTCCTTTTTCGATGACAGCATATATTTAGTTTTGCCCTCGTTTACCGCCAAACCAATTTTCGCCGCCTCCATCTCAATACTCGCAAACGCCTCATTAACATCTCGCTGGGATCTACCTATTATGTCAATGTCGTCGGCGTATGCAAGGAGTTGCGAGGATTTGAAATAGATTGTGCCTCTTGTATTGGCCAGTGATTTTTGCACAATTATTTCCAATATGATGTTGAAGAAATCACACGACAGCGCATCGCCCTGCCTAAATCCTTTTTTGACATCAAAACTGTCGGTAAGGTGTACACCGATTCGGATGGAGCAGCGAGCATTCTCCAAAGTCATCCTGCATAGTCTGACGAGTTTAGCAGGTATGTCAAAGGTAGACATAGCGTTGTATAGCTCGTCTCTAATTACGCTGTCGTATGCGGCTTTGAAGTCGACAAATAGGTGGTGAGTGTCAACTTGAAATTCATTGGTTTTTTCCAGTATCTGCCGTAGTGTGAAAATTTGGTCGATGGTGGACTTCCCTGGCCTGAATCCGCACTGATAAGGACCTATCAGCTTATTTACAAAAGGCTTCAGGCGTTCACACAAAACGGCAGAGAGGATTTTGTAGGCGACGTTAAGGAAACTTATTCCTCTGTAGTTGGCGCATTCAGAGGGGTCTCCTTTCTTGTGGATCGGGCATACGATGCTGAGACTCCATTCCTTGGGCATGCTTTCCTCTAACCATATCTTACGGATGAGCTGGTGCATGCTCGCAACCAGGTCATCCCCAGCTGCCTTGAAGAGCTCAGCAGACAGTCCGTCTGCGCCAGCAGCTTTATTCGACTTGAGTTCGATATGGCAATGTTAACTTCGTCGAGGTCAGGGAGACAGAATTCTCTGCGGTCTCCGTCGGTTAGAAATGGATCATTCTGCCTGATAGCGGTATATTGACTAACATCGCCGTTATACAGTCTGCAGAAGTGGTTTTTCCATATTCTCAGCATCGACTGCGATTCTACTACTAGGTGTCCGTTCTCATCCCTGCAGGCTTCCATTCTGGCTTTATAGCCTTGGCATGTTCGCTTTATCTGTTGATAAAACTTTCGAACGGTCACGCCTGCAGTAACACCTCTCCAAATCCTCAATCGCGCGCTTCTCGTGCTCTTTCTTCTTTCTTCTAAGAAGCTTATGCTCCTCCCTTCTTTTTAACTCGTAGAGCTCACGAGCTGCTCTTGTTCTTTTATGCAGCGAGGCCTTATATGCATCCTGCTTCGCTGTATGAATCCTCCTGCACTCGTCATCGAACCAGGTGTTTCTTCGTGGTGGAGCCTTGAAACCCAAGGCACCCTTCGGATGCAGAGCTTTTCAGGGCTTGTTTGCAAAGGCTCCACTGCTATTCTATTGATAGCGTGGAGGATTGAGGTGTATTGGAGAGCTTAAGGGAGACGCGATCGGTAAACCATTAGGCGCTGCAAAAGCTAAAGCCAACTGTAGCATGAAGAAAGTCTTCATGGCCCTGGGCTCTATAGATTGCAAATACTCATAAAGTTGGTTGTCAAGTGCCTTGGTGGCACATGACTCCTCTATCAAGATGAAAGTGCTCGTAAAGCAAAATGGAAAGATGTACTCGATAGGCCCTTGACTACAATAGAAACCACAAGATCGTAAATGTTCACATCACAATCGTTATTTATTACAAAATCTTTAAATGTATATAGGTTTACAGTATATGTGTATATATATGTATTGGTAAGTGAAAACGAGAGCTAAACAAAAGATCCTAAAAACTTAGCGGCTACAGTAGGAAAGAGTGTAGCTTGGTTCCACTTTACCCGCGATGAGGAGAAGCAGAAAATACCAAGCAAAAGATTTGAAATTTGGTTCCTAATTGACAGTGTTATCCGGTGTCTACTCGTGATGGTAGTGTTCGTAGTGTGATTCCTCCTGATAGTGTCCATGGTCTCCCAAATGGGTTTCGTGGTGATCTTCCAAAACAAGACCGTGATTATGGTTCTTCTGGGTCTCGGGATGAAGGATCTTCAGCTTTTGCTTGGTGCTACCGATTTCAACGGGATGCGGATCCTCCTTAATATGTACCGTTACTGGATGGTAATGATGTAATTTGACGCTCTGATGCGACGTCGCATGCTTATGCTCGACTTCGACATGATGTTCGGTATCCGCACCTCCTCCCTCTTGATGACCGAAATCTCCTTCGTATCCATGGAAATCGTGTATCTTGAGACTAGCGGCGAATGCGACCAAGCCACAAAGGAGCTGTAAGGAAATAGGACCAAATTAAGAATTAATGCTGGAAATCCATCCACATCCGTTTCTTCTTACAATAGTCAACTTGAACATGGTGTCGATGGAGCACTGGAAAATTTCTCTTTTACTCGATAAAGTCACTGGAAGCGCGAATACGTGTTCACTTGAATGCGATAGACGAACGAATGTGATCGAATTAGGATACCAGATTGGATTTATACTAGACGACCCCCACTCGATTGGCGAGCGATTGCGCACACAGCTGACTCCTGTGCGTCGTCGTAAAGCATTTCTTCTTTCTTTTTCGTTTTTTTTGTTTTTTGTTTTTTCGCTTTCTGGTTATAGTTTTATGAAAGTATCTAACATTGCAGTGAGTATAGATACGAGCACGTTACGTATACGACCGGTGCAACAATAACAACACGACGAGATGCAAGCAACGAAGAATGAGCACGAGACAAAGTAAGAGAAAGGAGGTGAACATGGAAAAAAAAAAAATCGAGGCAATGGCCATTAGATGTCTAGTAGCGAGTTCGAGTTCGGCGAGTGCCACAAGTATTGCCGATTAAGTACAAGGTGCTCTGCAGGTGAAATGAAAAGAAAAGCAAGAGCACGCCAGATAAGTAGACGCGATAAACGGCGAGCAAATGGCGGTCGATGGTGATTATGTGACTTTTGTGCGGAATTGGAATTGATGGACTTATCCATCGGTCAGCTTGGCACAGCCGTAAGAAATAGTGCAGAAATGCAGCAGGGCGTCTGCGGTTGCACACGATAGGACGGCTCGTTTATGGTCTTGCAAAGGTTGGGTGGACGAAAGTCGGCACTTTGATCGATTTGGCAAGGTTTCCTAGTCGCCGATATCTTGTATCATTTCATAGAGAGACATTCGTTTAACGACTTTAAGTCTTACGAGTGCTGGTGATAATTAGTGATCTGAATTCGATCTGAAAGTTTTTTTTTTTTTTTTTTTATTTCTAAATTGGAGATTCTGAGATAAATCGTCTGTAAATCCACGCGCTAACTAAACCAAGGTACAAGTACGCGGCTAAAATTACAATATTGATACATGGATCCATGTTCCATTGAACCAGTTTGAACCAGTACCTTCAAAAGAGTCACCTTCGTCATTGATTCGTATAACATTCTCTAGGCAAGGAGAGGAAGGAAATCATTTCCGTCTTTGATCTTGCAAAGCCATTAACTCCGTGTCAAATTTCTTGGTCACAGTCAAATCCAGAGCAGATACCTTGGACTCCTTTCTATGCTTAAAAGTAGTTTTTAATTAAAATAAACTTTTTCTGCTACTCGTCTTATACCGTCACGTTCTACATGTGTATATTTACGCGAAAAGGAATTTTGAGGACCTTTACTGGCACATATAGATGGCAAAGGATCAACAAAGGCCGCGTAGATGTAGCATCTGTCCAACGGATGCTGAACTGCTAAAAAGCTAGTAGAGCCATCGCAGACGAACACCTTGCGGCACTGTTAGTATGTCCCGTCCCCACTTCCTCGTGGTGCCATCTGGAGATTTCCTCTGGAAATTACAGATGGAGAAGGGCGAATGGCGAGTTTCCTGCGCCAAAAAAAAAAACAAAAAACAGGATTAGTCGGTTTGGCTACGATCTAGTAAGCCGTAAACAATTTTGAAACTCAGAGACAACCAAACGACCCCCGCAAACGTATAAAAGGACAGGAGTACCTTGAATGTTAGGTCCCTTAACAGACCAGGCGCGGCTGAACAGTTCGAAAAAGTCCTTAGCTGCTATAAAGCTGTTGGTACCGCATTCCAAGAACTAAGTGCGATGATATGGTCCTAAGCTTCCGGCAAGAGATGGCCGTGGTGCAGAAGTAAACATCACCGACTGTCGAGCGGAAGGTATGTATTTCAAAGTCTGTCCATAGCCAAGAAATACAATTCTGTTGTGAATGAGAAGCGATCAAGCGATCATCAGTATGAGGGCATAACACTTCAAAACCCCATATTGGCATCCAACCTTTGCTGAGAACTATAACCAACGTGAAAATTCAGACGAGTTCCTCTCAATCCTATCTAGGACAACCACCCCTGGAGAGTAGTAAACGAACATCTACGACCCAAACCATCTGCACTCCGCCCAGGTTGTGTGACAAATATAATAAGAGTATAACTCTTGAACGTTATATGGGCATTAAAAAGTTTCAAGCCCTACAAATCGCCGGGTCCAGATGAAATTTACCCTATCGAGCTAACACAAACTATGGAATGGACTATACCATGGCTAGAGATAATCTTTAAAGGATGCCTAGCTTGGAGTCATATTCCAGAAAAGTGGAAGTGCGCAAAGGTACTTTTCATCCCCAAAGCCGGCAGGAACTCACATACTTCCCCCAAGGATCTAAGGCCTATCTGTCTATCATCCTTCGCTCTAAAAACTTTAGAAAGGCTGATAGACTTACACATACGGCACGGCTTGGATCCCTCCCTAATTTCTAAGGCACAGCACGCCTACTGTAAGGGTAGATCGATCGAAACAGCCCTTCACACATTAGTGAGGAAAATCGAAAGATCAATCCATCTTAAAGAATATACTCTAACAGCCTTCCTAGACATAGAGGGCGCCATTAACAACGTCACACCGAAAGCAATAATAGAAGGGCTAGAAAAGCTAAAGGTGGAGAGGACTCTGATAGAGCTGATCAGCGAGTTGTTATTAACGCGCAAGCTTCGCTCTAAGTGGGAAAGCCTAGTAACTACCAGAGTGGTTCCAAGGGAACCCCGCAAGGTGGGGTCCTTTCACCTCTTCTCTGGAATGTAGTTGTAAGCGAACTACTTATCAGACTGGAGAAAGAAGGCCTGGACGTTGTTGCCTACGCCGATGACGCTGCCATCTCAATCTCAGGCAAATACCTATCTACACTGAATGACCGCATGCAATCGGCATTCTCATTTCTGCGCAAATGAGCGAATAGTAACGGACTCAGGGTTAATCCCCAGAAAACGGAACTCGTGCTATTTACCAAAAAGCATAAAATCCCGGAAAACTGCCCTATCACTCTGCTCGATACCAGGCTAACCTATTCCTCTAGAGCCGAATTCCTTGCCATTATACTCGATAGGAAATTAACTTGGAAGAGCAATACAATTGAAAGAGCACACTATGGAGTGATAGTCTGGTGGACTGCACTGGACAAGACAACATACCACAAGCAACTCGAGAAGGTGCAAAGGATGGCATGTATGTGCATTACCGGGGCCATTAGATCCACACCAACGGTTGCGCTTAACATGATACTAGACCTTACACCACTCGATATTTTCGGTAAGCAAATTGCCACACACACGGTCATAGGACTAAAAGCCAACTCGAATTGGGCGAGCTATGTCACTGGCCACTCCTCCATCCTGCAAAACAGGATAACTATGGCAGAAAACTAGGACCACATAGAACCCACCATAGTCTTGGACAAAAACTTCACGACCATATACCCGGACAGACAGAACTGGACTCGTCAAACTCAACCCCGCAGAAAATGCGTGGATTTCTACACTGGCGGGTCTAAAACCAAAGACGGGGTGGGCAGTGGAGTATTCTGCAAGTAACTTAAGCTGAACAAAGCTCTAAAACTACCGAATCACTGCAGCGTTTTCCAGGCGGAACTGTTGGCAATAAAAGAGGCTTTGTCTTGGCTGAAGTGGAACGTAATATCCACCACGGATATTCGAATTCTCACAGTCAGTCAAGCAGCCTTAAAGTCGTTGGAGTCCTATGTGTACACATCAAAATCTAGTCCCGACTGTCGCCGATCTCTTAACGAGATTGCAGAACAGTTCAACATACAGCTTATCTGGGTACCGGGACACAGCGACATTACAGGTAATGAAATAGCCGACACAAGGAACGACGCTACAATCAATCGTGGCTTGTGAGGGAGTGCCCCTTACAACCATTAAACATAATCTAGCCAATCTCGCCAGGGCCGAGACGACCCTGAGATGGACCCAGGGACATACCTGCGTCATCACCAGGCAAATCTGGCCTCGGCTTGACAGCCAACGCACAAGGAGTATAATCTCCCTAAAAAGAATTGACATCTACAAGGTCATTGGTGTCATCACAGGACACTGCCTCATTGGCAGTCACGCACAAAAATTAGGAATAGTTCCGAATGATTTCTGCAGAAGCTGTCAGGACGAGGAGGAGGTCGAATCCATTCACCACCTTCTCTGTGCCTGTCCAGCTTTTTGTAACATCCGGAAACGTTACCTAGGCTCTTACTTCCTTAACGGTCTGACAGATGTTCAGAAAGTAGGAATACCTGACCTTCTTAACTTCTTAAGAAGCACAAAATGGTTCCACGAATAGGGGGATAAGGCCCCCTCGTAGCTGCACAACGAGCCTCCCTGGCCTATGTGCATTCTTCTCAATTTTGGGAAGGCTACAAACCTACCTACCTACCTAACTCTTGAACGTGCGCGAGTTAAAAAACAAATGTTAGGGAACGCCTCATAACAATCCGTATTAGACCTATCTTCGGGAATATCAACTTGATATGCGTTCCCGCCCCCCATAGCCGAAAAATACGACAGAGTAAAAGATGACTTATGTGACCTCCTAGATAGAACATATGCTCAATGTGCCAGATATCACACCAAGATTGTTCAAGTCTATTAGCTGGGTAAAGAGGCTAATAGACTTTGTGACGGGACGTAATCTCCTGGTAACTAGCACACCATCCCCACATCCCAACATCCGGGGACCTGACGGTCTCCTGATCAATTATCTGTTAATCAAATCGATCATATTGCGAACGACGCCAGACACTCCCCCAGCATCTTGGATGTCCGAACTTTCCGAGGAGCCAATGTTGACTCGGATCATAACCTTGTTGCAGCCAAGGTACGCTTGCGGATATCGCAAACATTACAGAGTCGAGTAGGACCAGCATTATTTGACGTCGGGAAGCCGCAATCGAAAGAAACCGCAAGGACCTTCGCCGATCGTATTTCCCTCAAGCTCTCTCAAGAGCCGATGCAAACTACACAAACCATAGAACAGCAATGGAGACGTTGTCAAAGCACCATCAGGGATGTTACCTCTGATGTATTAGGTTTCCAGCCACCACCTAGGAGAAACCCTTGGTTTGATGAAGAGTGCAGACAGGTACATGAAGGGAGACTTAGACGAGGTTAAGATAGCGATATCAAAACTGAAGCCTAATAAAGCTGGAGATGAGTTTCTTGGGAGCTTGCACCAGCTCATCTGTAAGATATGGTCGGAAGATAGCATGCCCGATGAATGGACTCTCAGCATCGTTTGGCCGGTCTATAAAAACGGAGACCCATACAACTGCGCCAAATATAGGGGAATAATCCTCCCTAACATCGCGTATAAGGTCTTCTCTCATTCTCTCTCGTTCTCTCATTCTCATTCGAGGACAATTTGATAGGTTCCTATCAATGTGGCTTCAGGCCAGGAAAATCCACGATAGACCAAATATTCACACAACGACAGATCTTAGAGAAGACACTCATCACCTTTGCGTCGATTTTAAAGCCGCATATGACTGTGTCTCTAGGCACGAGCTGTATAGAGCCATGTTATGCTTTGACATCTCTACCAAACTCGTCATGTGCAGGATGACAATGGAGAATTCTCGCTACTTCATTAAGGTCGGTAACCGAGAACTCCGATGTCAAAAAAGGACTCAGACGGGGAGACGCATTGTCATGTGACTTTTTCAACATCGTGCGGGATTCCCTGGTCAATACAAGAGGCACGATCTTCTTCAAGCTTTGTGAGCTTTGAAGCAGACGCGGCTAAAGTGGGTCTGAGGTTAGGTTAGGTTAGGTACAAGTGGTTGGCATAAGCCACACGTAGGCCGGGGTCGGCCCATTGTGATACCACATGGATCATAACCCTGATCCGCTATCTGAGAACCAGCCGGTGCTTCTGATGAAGCGATCGAGTTGAGCGATTTTTAGGTTTGCTAGCTCACTTAGATTTTCATAGAAGGGCGCCCCGAGGTAGATCCTCCTGCGGTTCGCAAAAGAGGTGTATGAGCAGAGAAGGTGATGTATTGATTCCTCATCCTCCTCGTCCAATGCAAAAGTCATTGGAGGGCAGCCCTAGTCTGGCAGCGTGTTTTCCAATGAAGCAATGACCCGTAATGACACCCACTAGAGTGCTGAAAGTAGCCCTTTCGATTGCTACTAGGTCCCTTGTTCGTCCTAGGCTTAACTTAATCCAGATTTGTGTGGTGATAAAGTCGATATTACTTTCATTCCATTGGAGGTTGGTCGCCTCTATGGTTCGAAGTTTTACTATGTGCTTTACCGTATTTATTGGTGTTTCAAGGTACCCAAGGGTAGGAAGACTGAGTGTGCTTGACCCTAACTTTGCGAGTTCGTCGGCCGCGCAGTTTCCTGGAATATCTCTATGCCCGGGAACCCACAATACTTTAATGTTGAACTATTCAGCCATCTCGTCTAGAGATAGGCGACAGTTTAGGGATGTCTTTGATTTGTGAGTTACCGCGGCCAGGGATTTTAGCGCAGCTTGGCTATCCGTGCAAATGATAATATCTTTAGAGGATATTACATTGATCCTGAGCCATGCAAGGGCCTCCATTATCGCTGTTAAATCTGCCTGATACACACTGCAGTGATTTGGGAGTCTGAATGATAGGTTGAGGTTAAGTTCCTTGCAGAAGACTCCATTACATACATCTGACTCCATCTTGGAGCCATCGGTATAGGGGGAGATCGAGTCCTTTGGTATAACTTTTCCTTCAGCCCATTCATCCCTGGATGAAAAGGCAACTTCGAAGTTCCTAGTGAACACATTCTCCGGGATGATGTAGTCTGTGTCCAAGGGTACTTTGAAGTGCTTAAGGATGGTAGTATGTCCTTTTTGTATTGTGGGCCATTTTCCTAAGCCCCTAATACGTAGGGCTGCGCTGGCAGAAACTTGCTTTCTGAAGAGGTCCAACGGTGGAAAATGTAATAAGATATTTAGGGCCTCCGTGGGGGTTGATCTGATCGCTCTTTGTACCTTCCCCAGAAGGTTTCGGTAGACTGCCTTGTCCAGAGCAGTCCACCAGACTACGATGCCATATAGGAGGATGGGCCTTATAACTGCTGTGTAGAGCCAGTGCATAATGCTTGGTTCTTCCAACCACCTTCTGCCCACCACTTTCTTACAGCTGTAGAGGGCAGTGGTTACTTTCTTGACACGAGCAAGAATGTTAGGTTTCCAATTCAACCTCTTGTTAAGGACTAGGCCGAGGTAAAGTGGCTCTGAAGGCAAAACCAAATATACGGTGACGTCAAAGAAAGACGCACAACACTGACGTCTTGGCTAGAACTATTGGCAGCTATAACTTTGATGTAATCAAGGCTCACTGGTAACAAGCTGCAACCACACCAGCGCTGAGATTATTTGCTCAACAAGGAATTGAGTAGTAGAGTCCTCGCTCAAAAAACTAAAGTTAGCCTTTATAGAGGTCAGTCGTCCTCTACGGCACAGAGGCTTGGACTTTATCAAAAGTGAATGAAGAGGCCCTTGGTGGTTTCGAGAGAAAAATTCGGCGTAAAATCTTCGGTCCCGTTTGTGTTAACGAAAAGTGAAGGAGAAGATTCAACCAAGACCTGTACGGGCTGTACAGCGACATCGGCCTTGTACGACGTCTAAGATGTCCAGGCCATGTAGAACGAATGGACAGCACCGAAGAGTCCTCGACTCCAACCCTGAAGGACGACGTTGCAGAGAACGGCCGCATCTAAGATGCCGCAGACAGGTGGAAAGGGACCTTAACCAACTGGGCGTGCGACTCTGGAAACAGATAGCAAAAGGTCATGCCAGCTGGATAAGCTTGTTGGTTGAGGCCTAGGTTCACTCCAAACTCTAGCGCCACCTAAGTTACTATGTAAGTTACTGGTAGATATGTATGTACGTTATCGCATGATCTAGCAGGCAGGCTCAGTTCCAAAACCTTAACCTTTTCCATTGGCGAGGCTTTAACGCATAAATACTTACTTACTTACTTATCAGGCCTGCGATCCATGGAGGATCTGAGCCTGAGCTATAGCTGCCTTCCATCCTTGACGGTCCCGGGCACGCTGTTGTCAAGACCAAGATGTCTTACATCCGCGATTACTTGCTCTTTATACCGGAGGTTCGGTCTTCCTCTTCTTCTCGAACCAGGAGGCTCGGAGTCGAAGACCCTCTTAGCTGGAGCGTTGATGTCCATGCGCTCGATGTTTCCGAGCCAGTGTAGTCTACGGATCCTTGCCTTCCGGACTACATCCACATCTTTGTACTGCTGGTAGAGTTCGCGGTTGTGTCTTCTTCTCCATTCACCTTCCTCACAGGCAGGACCAAATATCCGGCGAAGAATTTTTCTTTCGAAAGAGCCCAAAATCAGCTCCGCTGTCCTGCTTATCGTCCAGCTTTCAGCTCCGTACAGCAAGACTGACAGTATGAGCGTTTTGCAAGGCATGACTTTGGTCTTTCGAGTGAGGAGTTTTGACCCCAGTTGTTTGGACAAGCCGAAGTAGCAGCGGTTGCCAAGGGCGATTCTATTCCGGATCTCCACTGTGATGTCATTTGTGCAATTTACGTTTGCCCCGAGGTAGACAAGTTCCTAAACTACCTCGAAATTGCAGCTGTCAATTGTTATATTTTGTCCCAGGTGGTGAGCGACGGATTGGTTTTTGCTTGACAGCATGTATTTCGTTTTGTCCTCATTGACCTTAAGACCAACTCGTGTTGCCTGTTTTTCAATCGCCGTGAATGCTTCCACAATGCCACGGCGAGAACACGCTATGATGTCGATATATCCGCATACCCAACAGCTGGATGATGAATGCTGTCATATGCGTCTTTAAAATCGACGCAAAGGTGATGAGTGTCTTCTCTAAGATCTGTCGTTGTGTGAAAATTTGGTTTATAGTTGATTTGCCGGGCCGGAAGCCGCACTGGTAGCTGCCGATTAGTGCGGTGCAAAATGGTTTTAGACGTTCACACAATACGCTGGACAGGATCTTGTATGCGACATTGAGCAGGGATATACCTCTATAGTTCTTGCAAGAGGTAGGATCGCCTTTTTTGTGGATGGGGCATATAGAGCTGGTATTCCAGTCGTCGGGCATGCTTTCATCTTCCCAAATTCTGCAGATAATCTGGTGCATGCTCCCTACCAGAACATCGCCGCCAGCCTTGAAGAGCTCTGATGGCAAGCCATCTGAGCCTGCGGCCTTGTTGCTCTTCAGCTTCTGAATAGCTATGCCGACTTCTTCGATGCTGGGTGGGAGGACTACTCAGCGGCTGGAGTTGGGATTTCCTCGTTCCCTACCACTCTCTCTTGGTCATCCTCGTTAAGCAGCTGCTGGAAATGCTGCTTAAATACATCCACTATTCGCTGCGGGTCGGTGACAAGATTACCCTCGCAGTTTCGAAGAGCCTGGGTGCCCTTTTTGAAGCTTCCTGCAAGGTCTTTGGCCTTCTTGTAAAAGGCTCTTGTTTTATGCTTATCCCTAAGCTCCTCGACATCCTTGAGCTGGGAGCCTTCGAAGATTCTTTTCTTTTGTCGCAGTAGTTTTTTCTCCTCCCTTCTTCTGGCTCGGTGCTCTTCTTGCGCTGTCCTGGTTTTCCTCTGCAGAGCCTTTTGGTGCGCCTCGTCGGTTGCTGCCTTTTTCTGCTCACACCCGCCATCATACCACGGGCTTCTTGTCGGGGGTGGTACATATCCTAAGGTGGTGTCGGCTACTTCCGGAATGGCTGAGCGGCAATGCAGCCACATATTATTGGCATTTGTGTTCGACGTAGGCATACCGTAGAGTCTTTCGCTCAGCTGCTCCCTGCAGACTCTGGCAACCTCCGGTGTGCTCAGGCGCCCAATGTCGAACCTCCTCCTGGTGAGCTGGTGCAGCTTTCTGATATTGGACAATAGAGCTCTGAATCTTGCTGCTACGATGAAGTGGTCAGAGTCGACATTAGCCCCTCTGAATGTTCGCACATCCAGGATGTTTGACGAGTGCCTTGCGTCAATGAGCACATGGTCGGTTTGGTTGGCGGTTCGACCGTCCGGAGATCGTCAAGTTGCTGTGTGGATTCGCTTACGAGGGAATCTTGTGCTACTTATCACCGCATTACGAGCTGTCGCAAAGTCAGCGAGTCGGAAGCCGTTATCTGTTGTTGTATCGTGGAGGCTGTGCTTTCCGATCACTCCGCCAAGGGTCACCGAGCACGATTTTAACATCGTACTCCGGACGAGCTCCGTAGGCGTTGTCCAGGAGGTCATAGAAGTCCTCCTTGATAAGGTCTTCAGCCTCTTCGGTAGGGGCGTGTGCACATATAAGGCTGATGTTATAAAATCTGCCTCTGATGCGGATCACAGCTAGGCGATCACTTATAGATTTAAAGTCGATGACCTTCAACCTTAATCGCTTTCCCACGACAAATCCGCATCCCTGCTGTGTGACAGCTGTAGTAAACGTCGCAATTTTTCTTCCTCATCATACCGTTTCCTATCCAGCGTATTTCCTGGACCGCAGTAATATCCGCCTTGTACTGCGTGAGGATTCCTTCTAGTTTATGAGCAGCTCCGGGAGTGTACAGGGTTCTGGCATTCCAGGAGCATACTCGCAAATCGTGTTCCTTTTTCGTGCATTGTCGTCGTCGAGTATCCGTCCGTGTATCCGAGGCATCTTGCTCATTCATGACTTTTATGTTTTTTACGTGGGCGGATTGCTAGCCCGCCGCACAACCGCCATTCTGGTCAGGGTTTTTTTCGCATAAATAGCGTCACAAAATTGCAGACTCTGTATTGCTCATAAGGCCCCATTTAGAACCTATAAAATCATCATCAACGCGGCAAGAAGTAGCTTCAACGTTAATGTGAGCATCAAGCCTGATCTGTAGCCGACGCGTTTAAGCTCTGTTAACAGAATCGACCAAGCAATTTACTTCTCTAAGACATGACACTTCCTTTTACAGCATAGGAAAAGGTATATTGGAAGTCTACTACGAAATACTATCTATAGTGAGGCGTTTCAAAATCTCAATTGGATTTCGATTGCCCGAGACGAACTATCTAGGTTAATTCCCCCTTAAGCAGTCGCTAGAGAGATGGAACAAAAATTATTAATTATTTCCTATGACACAACATATCAATCGATTCAATCGATGCCCAAAAAAGGGCAAATTTTACTTGTAACTGCTATCCAACCACAGACTATAATGGACCAGAAACCTAGCCAGCCCAATCAGCCGTAGAAAGAAAACCAAAAGATCAATGGCAAGCGTACTTTAGTTACGATTCGCCTCTTACTGCTGCGCGATCATGTCGCTTACCATTGTGTGTGCTCCGCTTTCGATTGTTGGTCTTCCGTTTTTAGTATACGACATACATACGTCCATGTGTCGTGGACGATGTGCACATCGTCTCGTTAGATAACCGCAGGCGCAAGTAAGTGGTGCTGTCGTCGATCAGGAAGGATCAGCTCATGGTTTTTTTCATTTTCCATGAAGCTCGAGCGAATCTAAAGCATTGGGTTAGTGGTGGCAGTTAGTTGCTCGTACACCAACGCCGCACGACTTCCGTCATTCGACAGTCCTTGTTGCTCGCCTCAATATGTAAAGTGACGTGAGGCATGTAAAACAATTTAATTATACGTTTGTACGTTGAAAATATCGTATTTATCGCTGACATGTATCTAAGCAAGCAATTAGCGACTGCAACGCGAAGTAACCAACATAACCAATTAAGCTATTGGATAATCTCCTCTATCTCAGCCAGCTGCCAGCCATACTTAAGCCTAAGATGGACTCTATACTGGACATGAGTCTCTATACCATTTAGGAGTAGGAAAAAAAAAATACACTTTCACCTTAAGCAGACCTTGAACTCATCCGAAAGTTGACGCCAACAGATGAACCACTAACAGCCAGACAACATTTCTTTCTCCATCACCGGTAAACTCTTCAAAGTCAATGTTTTCCTCTTTCTTCTTCTCCTTTTTCTCGTTTCCATTTACACGCGTCAATCAGGAATGTTTTCCTTTCCTAGCATCTTCAATAAACGTTGGTACTTTACGGTAACACTTCATACAGAGAGCACCGATCATTTGCGCGATCGTTTTTGCCCGGTGAAAATGGAAGCGAATTAGAGTTCAACGGACCATGCTCCGAGTAATACGTAATCCAAGTTATGCATACGGATAGATGTCCGGGGAAACGAGCGCGATTCTCACGACATGGAAATTACTCAATTGAAGCGGTCGTAAAAAAATGTAAATTACCCGCCGACGGTTGCAGATGGCGGTACGAGTATAAGCTACACTAATGTGTTGAAATCTTATAAAGTCTTATAAGGCTGCTGGAGCAGACGGACTCCCCGCGGAGCTGTTTAAAGCAGCTGGCGATGAGCTGGTTAGGAACATGCACCAACTCATCTGCAAGATATGGTCGGAAGAACGCATGCCCGATAAATGGAATCTCAGTATCGTTTGCCCGGTCCATAAGAAAGGAGACCCCTATGACTGCGCCAGGGAGGGATAAGCCTCCTGAACATCGCGTACAAGATCCTCTCTGCCGTACTGTGTAAGTACCTGAAACCGTTCGTGGACAATCTGATAGGTTCCTACCAGTGTGGTTTCAGGCCAGGAAAATCCACGATAGACCAAATATTTACACTACGGCAGATCTTGGAGAAGACCCATGAATTCCAGGTCGACACGCACCATCTTTTCGACTTTAAAGCCGCGTATGACAGTGTTTATAGAGACGAACTATACAGAGCCATGTCATGTTTTAACATTCCTGCCAAACTCGTCAGACTATGCAGGATGACTATGGAGAACTCTCGCTGCTCCATTAAGGTCGGAGGTGAACTAACCGACCCCTTTGATGTTAAAAAAAGGTTTTAGACAGGGTGACACACTGTCATGTGATTTCTTCAACATTATTCTTGAAAAGATCGTGCGGGACTCTGCGGCCAATACAAGAGGTACGATCTACTTCAAGTCCACACAATTGCTTGCCTACGCAGATGACATTGACGTTATTGGACGAACAAAGCGAGACGTCAATGAGGCGTTCACAAGCATTGAAACAGAAGCGGCGAAAGTGGGTCTAAGGGTAAATGGAGACAAGACCAAATATATGCTGTCATCCAAGAAAGACGCACAACACCGACGTCTTGGTCAGAACGTCCCCTTCGGCAGCTATATTTTTGAAGTAGTCAAGGACTTCGTCTACCTTGGCTCGGTAGTGACAAACAGCAACGACACCAGCGCTGAGATAAAACGCAGAATAACTCTTGCCAATCGCTGCTTCTTCGGGCTCAAGAGGCAATTGAGTAGTAGAGCCCTCTCTCGAAAAACTAAGGTTTCCCTCTACAAAACCTTAATCATCCCGTTCCTCCTCTACGGCGCTGAGGCTTGGACGTTGTCAAAAGCGGATGAAGAGGCTCTCGAACGTTTCGAGAGGAAAATTCTGCGTGCAATCTTTGGTCCCGTTTGTATAAATGGAGAGTGGAGGAGAAGATTCAACCAAGAACTGTACGGGCTGTACATCGCCATCGGCCAAGTTAGACGTCTACGAATCCAACGTCTAAGATTTTTTTTTGGCTTGGAATTGGTCACTATAGGTGGCCACTATAGGTGGAATTTTTCGTAGTGGCGTAGTGAAAATGTTAAAAAGTAGAAAAAGTGAAGTGAAACATTTCAATTGTAGTGTAAGTGGGGACGCTGGTCGAGACAGCTTACACAAGTTGGTTTGGCAACGTTTGTCTTTTTCGTCGGTCGCTACCTTGTACTAATTGGTCGACACGGTTGATCATAAGCAAATGAAGTAAATGTATCAAAAGCAGTTTGGTGGAAGACATGGAAAGTAATTAAGAGCTACATCGTGCTAGAATGAGATCGGAGTCAGTGAAAGTGATTAATGAGCATAAGCCTGAAGCTGACTGTAATCGGAAATAAGCATTTTTGATATAATCGATTGACGATTAGGAAGGAAAAGGCGTTGTCAATATGAGAAGTTACAAGCTTACGACATGGAAGAGAGAGATTACATCTAGGAGAAGGGCGATAAAGATATAGGTAAGGTGGCTGACTATTCGCTTATGCGCACATCGTCATGCTCTACTGTACATCAGATGTGTCGCCGAACCTAATCTAGGATACCTAGCTCTAACACGCTGTGCTAATCTACCTATAGTTTACACTGCTACGCGAGAAATAAGGTTTCTGTCGCCATCTAACGAACACCGAAAAGCGTTATAGATTGATTGGTTCTCGGAATTTTGACATTTTGAGAAGTACATAATTAAAGAACGAAAGATACAAACCTCTCTACAAATATCAGTCAAAAGAAGCAGGTCCTAGTGTATGTATGTATGTTGGCGTTACAGCCCATGAAGGACCTGAGCCGAGCTTCTCTCAATCACCCGTGTTGTGTGTGATTTAATTTTCCCATAGGTGAAAGGGACCTACAGCTTATTGCCGGTCCCGAACGGCGATTTTCGAGAAGCTTTTCATTACAATTTTACTACAGGGGATTTTGCTAGAATCCCGCTGAGGAGAAACACCATGAAAACACGATGACATGGCTGTGCCGGGATTCGATCCCCTTTCATTAGCGTCAGAGGCCAACACACTACCCACTGCGCCACGATGCTCTCAGGTCCTATTAGTTACACCAAAACCAGCAGACCACGCAGGAAACGTTGATTATAAGGAGCAGTTATTTGACAAAGTCCGAGGGAATAAAACAAACTCGGGAACCGATCACATTGAAGCCGATGAGATTGTCTTTTTTGACGGCGCAATTGTAGCGGTTGATAAAATATCTAAAACTAGAGGAATAGGATTGTCATAGAGCATCATCTTTTTTCATGAAGAGAAAAAAAGCCACTAGGAAACGCCAAGAAACTAGCCACCATGCCAGCTTACCACGCCACTATAGGTGGCCGGCAACTCGACATCTTACCAGGCCACTGTAGGTGGCCGACAGCTCGACAGCTCACCCGGCCACTATAGGTGGCCGACAGCTCGACAGCTCACCAGGCCACTATAGGTGGCCGGCAGCTCGACAACTCACCAGGCCACTATAGGTGGCCGGCAGCTCGACAGCTCACCAGGCCATTATAGGTGGCCGGCAGCTCGACAACTCACCAGGCCACTATAGGTGGCCGGCGGCTCGACAGCTCACCATGCCACTATAGGTGGCCGGCAGCTCGACAGCGCACTCGGCCACTATAGGTTGCCGGCAGCTCGACAGCTCACCAGGGCACTACAGGTGGCCGACAGCTCGACAGCTTACCAGGCCACTGTAGGTGGCCGGCAGCTCGACAGCTCACCAGGCCACTATAGGTGGCCGGCAGCTCGACGGCTCACCAGGCCACTATAGGTGGCCGGCAGCTCGACAACTCACTAGGCCACTATAGGTGGCCGGCAGCTCGACAGCTCACCATGCCACTATAGGTGGCCGGCAGCTCGACAGCGCACTCGGCCTATATAGGATGCCGGCAGCTCGACAGCTCACCAGGGCACTACAGGTGGCCGGCAGCTCGACAGCTCACCACGGCACTATAGATGGCCGGTATCACGACAGCTCACCACGCCACTAAAGGTGGTCGGTAGCACGACAGCACACCAGGCCACTGTAGGTGGCCGACAGCTCGACAGCTCACCCGGACACTATATGTGGCCGACAGCTCGACAGCTCACTAGGCCACTATAGGTGGACGGCAGCTCGTGAGCTCACCAGGCCACTATAGGTGGCCGGTAGCACGACAGCTCTCCAGGCCACTATAGGTGGCCGGCAGCTCGACAGCTCACCAGGCCATTATAGGTGGCCGGCAGCTCGGCAGCTCACCAGGCCCGCCAAGCAGCTCGACAGCTCACCCGGCCACTATAGGTGGCCGGTAGCACGACAGCTCTCAAGGCCAGTATAGGTGGCCGGCATCTCGACAGCTCACTAGGTAACTATACACAGGTGGCCGGCAGCTCGACAGCTCACCAAGGCACTATAGATGGCCGGTATCACGACAGCTCACCACGCCACTAAAGGTGGTCGGTAGCACGACAGCTCACCAGGGCACTATAGGTGACGGGCAGCTCAACAGGTCACCAGGGGACTATCGGGGGCCGGCAGCTCGACAGCTCACCAGACCACTATAGGTGGTCGGCAGCTCAACAGGCGACTATAGGTGGCCGGCAGCTCCGCAACTCACCGGGCCACTATAGGTGGCCTGCAGCTCGACATCTCACCAGGCCACTATAGGTGGCCGGTAGCACGACAGCTCACCAGGGCACTATAGGTGACCGGCAGCTCCACAGGTCACCAGGGGACTATCGGGGGCCGGCAGCTTGACGGCTTACCAGACACAGAAAATTCGTTCAAGTGTCCAGGTTTTCATAAACTTCACGACATGTGAGAAAATCACATACAAGAGGAATCCTTAAAAACAAAGTTGATGGATGCAATAAACACCCCACAAGGGGGCATAAAAACAAAATTCAAATTCAAACAAAAGAGTCAACCGTCAAAAAACACACCACCCGTGCAACAACTGCATTTTTTTGGGATATTTCAAATGAACGTTTTTCCAAGAGACGGAAGCGTTTACAAGTATTTTTCCTCAAATTCATATATGGATGGTAGTTCATCCCACAGCAATGATTTACAATATCAGGCAGAGAAAACCCATGAAAATCGCGCGGAAATGGAAAAAGATTTTTACAAAATTTCACTCAAACCGCACAGTGTCTAGGAATAACCGTATTTTCTCTCTCACATCACTGACAAGAGGTGAATAAGTAGAGAGTTGCAGTATTCAGTCCACCAAATTGGTGGTTGTCTTCGATAAAGGTGTGTAAATGATTGTCACAACCACTCACCATTCAAAATATAAGATTTCGAAATGGACAATTTCCATTTACTTAATATTAAAATAACCACTTATAACTTGGTGTGGGATAACGATTTCACAATTTCCTGAACTTAGAAAAGAATCTTTGCGAAGAGGTAAATATTTACAGTAAGTGCTACCAACAACACCTTTTTGTCGTCTGTCATTCACATGCCAGAATCTGCTGTCAAACTCCTCACACACAAATGACAGACGGGGGCAACCAACAGAAAGAAGAAAGACAGAAGGAAAATATAGATTCGAACAAAGCACCCAGCCAGGAGATCATATTCTTTATCTTCTCGCTCGCTACATTCGATCCATTAAAATCGCCATCCGCTCCTGGCCGTAAGTGACAAATTATCTGTGAATAAGTGAAACACCACAACGTGCTCTATTGCGCGAAGTTCGAATCATTTAGGGACACAAAAAAAAAGAAAAAAAAAACTCTTGTCTCGACGCGAAAATACCCTCTTACGACAGATCTCTTCGTCCGTCACCCATACGCAACCACATACACCAACACACACACACACGACACATTGTCACATACTCACGGTCGAGGAAGAAGAAAACGAACGACGACGAACAGCAACAAAACAGTCGCCGTCGTCCAAGAGGAACAAGAACAAGACGAGAGTCCGAGTACGACGACGTCGAGCATTGAGCAGCAGCAGCAGCACAAAGTACGAATGAGTATATAGACACTTCGTTCGTGTGTATGTGCTCGGTTTTGACATATTGCTAAAGAACAAAAAAAAAAATCGAAAAAAGAAAAAAATTTTCTTTTTGCTTGAATTTTCACAGAAGTGATAGCCTGAGAGAAGCGAGCTTATTAGTTTGTTAAAAGTCATGAATTCGGTGCAGCAGGAAGATTGCTCGTCGACAAAGCCACCGAAGAAGAAGACGAAAAACAAACGAAAGCAATGCATGGAGAATGGAACCAGCCCGGAATCGCAATCGTCGTCCTCTCCAGCAGTTAAGACGACAGAAAATGAAATGGAATCGAACAAACTGGGAACAGAGGATAGCACTAGACTGATTAGTGAAAAGTTGAAAGAAAATCTTCATATCAGCGGCAGTGACAGTGGCAGCAGCAGCAGCTTAGGACAGCAGCAACAGAACGGAATCGATCGTAGTTACCAACATCAACATTATGATACGAAGTTAAAGGGTGCGACAGCCTTAACAAATGGTGAACAAATAAAACTGCAGCCGAAACAAAAGCAAAAACAACAACAACTGAAGCTCAAGGTGAAGAAACAAGAATTGCATCAGCAGCAACAGCAGCAGCGACCACAAGGGAATACAGTATGCGAGAATGGCCACGAGCCAAGATTAAATGGTGACTGCAATATTAGTAGTAGTAATAGTCCTAAGGAAAGCAATTCAAACTGCCACAGTGACAATGAGGACAAGGACGATGATGTAGAAGACGACGACCACGAACTGGTGGAGACGGAGACCAATGCCATGATTGTAACTAATGGCAGCCACCCTAGTTGTAGAAGTACACCATCACCACCATCGTCGGCAGCAGTAGCATCGTCATCGGTAATCGCTCAATCCGCCGCACAGCCAGATATCGCGAAGCAACCAAGTGACAAACGAGAACAACGTGACGATGATAATGACACGAACATCATTACACAACCTGCCCCCAACCTAGACAACATCCAAATCGAATACAAAGAATACGAATCCGAGCTGCAGATGCACGTGAGTTTCTCTAATATCAACTGATTGTGGTTCGTTGGTATTTTCAACATTTTTTTTTCCTTTGCAGGACATCATGCGTCTCATCCAGGCAGAGCTATCGGAACCCTACTCGATCTACACGTATCGCTATTTCATCTACAATTGGCCGAAGCTGTGCTTCCTGGCCGCACATGGCAGTGAATACGTGGGAGCGATCGTTTGCAAGCTGGACATGCATATGAACGTGAAGCGGGGCTACATAGCAATGCTGGCTGTTCGGCGAGAGTATCGGAAACTACGAATCGGCACGACCCTCGTGCAGAAGGCTATTGAGGTGAGAGGTGTGATTTGTGAACGAACAAGTGATGTTATCAAGTGATGTGATAAATCGATATGTGGTGCGATGGTGAATACTGCGCGAGGCGGGCGACGATAATCAGAATAAAATAACGTGAAACACTGACTTTGTGAGGGTCGACTCTATTTTTACGTCCTTTTCCCTGTACCATGTGAATGCGCCTATCGTATCTGTCTATCCCTTTACCTACTTTTCCCCTTTTAATCGATTTTTTTCTTTTCTTGCATCTTCCAGGCAATGTTGGCAGATAATGCTGACGAAGTCGTCCTCGAAACGGAGATGCGCAACATACCCGCACTACGACTTTACGAGAATCTAGGATTTGTTCGTGATAAACGACTATTCCGGTACTACTTGAACGGCGTGGATGCACTTCGACTGAAACTCTGGTTCAGATGAGAATTTATCTAAACAAACATAGCCACTACCACTACTACACCATCTCAACAACAATGTCAACTGAACACCTACAACAAGTGACAAAACAACCGAACAAAATCCTATTGAAACAACCAACAAGGAGTTTTAATGAACAAAAAAGTCGTGATCAAGCGAGAGCGGAAGGTTCTTGTGTACTTCTTCTCAACTATCTATTCTCTCTTTACATCCGCGTCTCCATCATCTTCGTTTAGGGTCATCTCTTCCAAAATTTCTCACACACGCGAGAGTCAACACTCTCGGAATCACGCATCCAGCTAAAGGGATTTGTTATTCGTTGTTATTTCAAACCAATTTTTGTGTATATTTAAGAAATAAAAAAAAAAATAACTGAAAAACCACAAAAAGGAACCAATTGCGAGCGGCAAACGCCACTACGAAGATCGTCATAGCTGTTTTCTGTAATTAGTTGCCTTTCCTCATTAACTTTGCGCGGTAGAAGTCGGATCTTGGACCTCAGCAGAGGCTTTCGGAATGCGACGTTTGAATTTGTTTTGATTTTCGACTATAGGTTTTGCGCTGTCTATTGGTTTTACTTAATTTTAGCGGTTAAGATACGGAGACAACTAGAGATGAAATAAAGTTTATTAAAACCTGATTGCTCGTAAGCGCATTTTTTGTATAACACTAGGGACTTGAATAAACAATCGGAGTGGAGGGTTTTCGAAGTTCCACTTCCACTATAATTGGACGTCTTTTAGGCCTCTGCACTTTTTCATAGCCTTACCATGGTGAATGCAAGATCCAATTGCACTTACAAGCTGCTTTAACCCACCAACAAACTGCTTCAACCAACCAACCAACAAGCTGCTTCAACCAACCAACCAACAAGCTGCTTCAACCAACCAACAAGCTGCTTCAACCTACCAACAAGCTGCTTCAACCAACCAACAAGCTGCTTCAACCAACCAACCATCGGGCTGCTCCAACCAACCCACCAACAAGCTGATTAAACCAACCAACAAGATGATTCAGCCAAGCAACAAGCCGCTTCAACCAACCAACAAGCTGCTGCAACCAACCAACAAGCTGCTTCAACGCACCAACAAGCTGCTTCAACCAACCAACAAGCTGCTTCAACCAACCAACAAGCTGCTTCAACCTACCAACAAGCCGCTTCAACCAACAAACTGCTTCAACCAACCAACAAGCTGCTTCAACCAACCAACAAGTTGCTTCAACCAACCAACAAGCTGCTTCAACTAACCAACAAGTTGTTTCAATCAACCAACAAGATGCTTCAACCAACCAACAGGCCGCTTCAAACCAACCAACAAGCTGCTTCAACCAACCAACAAGTTGTTTCAATCAACCAACAAGATGCTTCAACCAACCAACAAGTTGCTTGAACCAACCAACAAGCTGCTTCAACCAACCAACAAGTTGTTTCAATCAACCAACAAGATGCTTCAACCAACCAACAAGTAGCTTGAACCAACCAACAAGCTGCTTCAACCTACCAACAAGCCGCCTCAACCAACAAACTGCTTCAACCAACCAACAAGCCGCTTCAACCAACCAACAAGCTGCTTCAACCAACCAACAAGTTGTTTCAATCAACCAACAAGATGCTTCAACCAACCAACAAGCTGCTTGAACCAACCAACAAGTTGCTTCAACCAACCAACAAGCTGCTTCAACCAACCAACAAGTTGCTTCAACCAACCAACAAGCTGCTTCAACCAACCAACAAGTTGTTTCAATCAACCAACAAGATGCTTCAACCAACCAACAAGCCGCTTCAACCAACCAACAAGTTGTTTCAATCAACCAACAAGATGCTTCAACCAACCAACAAGTTGCTTCAACCATCCAACAAGTTGTTTCAATCAACCAACAAGATGCTTCAACCAACCAACAAGCTGCTTGAACCAACCAACAAGCTGCCTAAACCAACCAACAAGTTGTTTCAATCAACCAACAAGATGCTTCAACCAACCAACAAGTTGCTTGAACCAACCAACAAGCTGCTTCAACCAACCAACAAGTTGTTTCAATCAACCAACAAGATGCTTCAACCAACCAACAAGTTGCTTGAACCAACCAACAAGCTGCTTCAACCTACCAACAAGCCGCCTCAACCAACAAACTGCTTCAACCAACCAACAAGCCGCTTCAACCAACCAACAAGCTGCTTCAACCAACCAACAAGTTGTTTCAATCAACCAACAAGATGCTTCAACCAACCAACAAGCTGCTTGAACCAACCAACAAGTTGCTTCAACCAACCAACAAGCTGCTTCAACCAACCAACAAGTTGTTTCAATCAACCAACAAGCTGCTTCAACCAGCCAACAAGCTGCTTCTACCAACCAACAAGCTGCTTCAACCAAGCAACAAGTTGTTTCAATCAACCAACAAGATGCTTCAACCAACCAACAAGCTGCTTCAACCAGCCAACAAGTTGATTCAACCAACCAACAAGCTGCTTCAACCAACCAACAAGTTGTTTCAATCAACCAACAAGCTGCTTCAACCAGCCAACAAGCTGCTTCTACCAACCAACAAGCTGCTTCAACCAAGCAACAAGTTGTTTCAATCAACCAACAAGATGCTTCAACCAACCAACAAGCTGCTTCAACCAACCAACAGGCTGCTTCAACCAACAAGCTGCTTCAACCAACCAACAAGCTGCTTCAACCAACCAACAAGTTGCTTCAACCAACCAACAAGTTGTTTCAATCAACCAACAAGTTGCTTCAACCAACCAACAAGATGCTTCAACTAACCAACAAGCTGCTTCAACGCACCAACAAGCTGCTTCAACCAACCAACAGGCTGCTTCAACCAACAAGCTGCTTCAACCAACCAACAAGCTGCTTCAACCAACCAACAAGTTGCTTCAACCAACCAACAAGTTGTTTCAATCAACCAACAAGTTGCTTCAACCAACCAACAAGCTGCTTCAACCAAGAGCTTAGTATTCATCACAGGTGCAACTACTTCTGTCACGGAGGAAATATTTCACTCAGGAGCATGGAGGAGCGTCCCAACTTTGAGCGACGTCTCGATCAACCTTGTATCTGATTAGATCTACTTTAGGCCACCAACTGTATGTACGTATGTTGGCGTTACAGTCCATGAAGGACCTGAGCCGAGCTTCTCTCAATCACCCGTGTTGTGTGTGGTTTAATTTTCCCATAGGTTATTGCCGGTTCCGAACGGCGAATTTCGAGAAGCTTTTCATGGCAATTTTACTACAGGGGGTTTTGTCAGAACCCCGCTGAGGAGGAACACCATGAAAACACGTTCGATGACATGGCTGTGTCGGGATTTGATCCCTTGTCAGAGGCCATCACACTACCCACTGCGCCACGGTGCTCTCTTAGGCCACCAACTGGCCATATAAAACAAAAAAAGAAAGGAAACAAACGTTTATTACTGTTCAGAGTCAATTTGATTGTTAGTCCTAAGCCTAGTCTCCTCATTCGCTTCATCGGCCCGTAATCACCTCCTTCGCCCTTTGGGACTCTCGTCCGCCGTCGCTTTCATTCGCATCTGCTTCAAATTACTCTTCACTTGAGCCTTAACCTGTTGTACTTGCTGTTTGACGAACCTATTCTTAAAATCAATCTTTATCGGCGGCGTACTAAATGGATTAGCGGTCTCGCCGGAGTTATCAAAGAGTTCCTTGACCTCGACCATGCGCGACTTAAAGAACACATTTGGCCGAATAATGGTATGTTCCGGCGTACGGAACAGATTCAAAATTCCCCACTCTGTGGCCAGTCGTTCACTTTCGGTTAGTGATTGTCCCTCAATCTCGGACTCCAGAATCCAGGCAGCATTACGAACTTCAATTCGTAATCGCTCACATTCCTCCAGGCTAACATTCTTACTGACGTTGAGTAGCTGTTCAAGTGGATTGACTATATACAAAGCGGCATGATCGGGTTTGGTGATGGATTTTCCCTCATTGAGGGAAATCGCTCGATTCGCAAAGTCAAATTGCGAATAGAACTCGAAGAATTGCAGGAGAAGTTCACTGATTCGTGACGTGTTTTTCGTTTGAAACTGCAGATCTCGCCAGTCGCGACGGAACGTACAATTAATGCCATCTTCGGTGACACGGATATCTTGTGGCGTTGCGGATTTAATGAGCAGGTTTACTGAGGGTAAAATTGGATTTTTGATTTGCTGCAGGAAGAAGATGACGAGGCAGGTGAGGGAGAAGTTGGTTATCCATCGTCCGGGCGAAGGATTGGTTAATCCGCACGATTGTGCCCATTTTCGAATGCAAAACGTGAGTGGACGAACGCGATGGTCCATTTCGCCGAACATGTACAGCAATTCGGACATATAGAAGCCAGATCTGTAAAGATAGAAGGAGAACGTAATCAGGAAAGCTTGAATCATGAACTTCCAAAGCGGAAGTGGCGTGAAATCTGCTCTAAAGTCTGATTCATTTCAGAAGAACTACGAAATACGAGTGATTGTGAAAGCTTATGGTTCTTATCTCCCCCACCGGTCGATATGACTAAGTTACTAATTCACCTGTACGCCCTAATCTGGCCCACCAATACCAGTGACTAGCTTACAACTTACAATGAGACTTCTGCGATATCTCGTACCGTACTTCGCGCGTTATCTTATCTCATTGTCCGTTGGTAGTAGATAGCAGGTCCGCAAGACGAAATTCCACTTGTAGTACGCGACAGGTGTGGTTGCATTTTGGTAACGTTATTCTTTCCTTTCCGTGGAAAAGTATTTTCTAATTTCTTCTCCTCAGTACAGTATTGAAAAACGAATAACGAATACGAAAAGTCCTACGATGGGATACGGACGACAAGAGAATAAACTCGAAAAGCAAATTGGATGCGTCAAGTATACGCTTTTCTGCTTCAATGTCGTGGCCTGGTTGATAGCCACCTCGCTTTTTGCACTCACAATTTGGCTACGAGCCGAACCAGGATTCAGTGATTGGCTACAGATCCTTCAAGCGGAAAATTTCTACATCGGAATCTACATACTGATCGGATTGAGTGTTGTGATGATGGCTGTATCGTTTCTCGGTTGCCTGAGTGCCTTAATGGAGAACACACTCGCACTGTTCGTCTTCGTCGGGACACAGATTCTTGGTTTTGTTCTCACCCTAGCCGGATCGGGCATTCTACTCGATTACAGTACAATGCATTCGAGTTTACAACCATTGCTACGTGTGTCGATTAAACGATTCGTCATGACATCCGAGTACTCATACTCCACCTACGTGCTGAATATGATTCAAGAAAATATCGGTTGCTGTGGCGCTGACGGACCATGGGATTACTTAGACTTGCGACAGCCATTGCCATCGTCATGCAGGGATACCGTGACCGGGAATGCCTTCTTCTCCGGCTGTGTAGACGCATTGACCTGGTTCTTTGAGGGCAAAACCTCATGGATCATCGGCCTGGCTATGTGCTTGGGTATGTTGAACGTGATATGTGCGGTCATGAGTTTAATCCTTGTTCAAGCGGTGAAAAAGGAGGAGGAAGAAGCACAAGCTTACCGTCGTTAAGCTCTAATGTAGCCTCGCTCAACGAAGGGCGTTATTTCATAAGTTCTATATTTGTACAATTACCACTACTTCCACCTGTCGCACCGTCGGTGTGGCTTCATTTTTCCTTTTTTTTTATCAGCCGATAAGGGAGATAAGCGAGCGAACCGTCATCTTTTTTCATATGTAGTTAGCAAATGTTTTGTCTTGTAAAAGAGGGGGGGCTTTTGCCGTATCGAATGACAATAAAGAATAAGTTGCTTTTGGGCAGGAGCTCTAGACATGAGTCAGTTGTGTTTTCTTTTGGGCGGTATATGGATTTTCGAGGGCTGACAAGGTGATGTCGGGGGGCACGGGCTCGGACATACAGGGTAAAGTTGTTGATTGCTCTCAACCTGGCGAGATGCCAGCAACGATCCCTGTTTAAATGCCCGGGTCAAGTTGACATACGGCCTCCTCGCGGCGCCCTCTGGATAGCCTCTTCAACAACCGTTGGGAGGTGAACAAACGTATGCAGTGAAAAAAACTCCGACCAGAATGGCGGTTGTGCGGCGGGCCAACAATCCGCCCACGTGAAAAAAACCTAAAGTTATGAATGAGCAAGATGCCTCGGATACACGGACGGATACTCGACGACGACAACGCACGAAAAAGGAACACGATTTGCGAGTATGCTCCTGGAATGTCAGAACCCTGTACACTCCCGGAGCTGCTCATAAACTAGAAGGAATCCTCACGCAGTACAAGGCGGATATTACTGCGGTCCAGGAAATACGCTGGATAGGAAACGGTATGATGAGGAAGAAAAATTGCGACATTTACTACAGCTGTCACAAAAGGTTGCACTTACTGGGATGCGGATTTGTCGTGGGAAAGCGGTTAAGGTCGAAAGTCATCGACTTTAAACCTATAAGTGATCGCCTGGCTGTGATCCGCATCAGAGGCAGATTTTATAACATCAGCCTTATATGTGCACACGCCCCTACCGACGAGGCTGAAGACCCTATCAAGGAGGACTTCTATGACCTCCTGGACAACGCCTACGGAGCTTGTCCGGAATACGATGTAAAAATCGTGCTCGGGGACTTCAACGCCAAAATCGGAAAGGAAAACACCCTTGGCGGAGTGATCGGCAAGCACAGCCTCCACGATACAACAACAGATAACGGCTTCCGACTCGCTGACTTTGCGACAGCTCGTAATGCGGTGATAAGTAGCACAAGATTCCCTCGCAAGCGAATCCACACAGCAACCTGGCGATCTCCGGACGGTCGAACCGCCAACCAAATCGACCAAATGCTCATTGACGCAAGGCATTCGTCAAACATCCTGGATGTGCGAGGGGCAAATGTTGACTCTGACCACTTCCTCGTAGCAGCAAGATTCAGAGCTCGACTGTCCACTGTCAGAAAGCTGCACCAGCTCATCAGGAGGAGGTTCGACATTGGGCGCCTGAGCACACCGGAGGTTGCCAGAGTCTACAGGGAGCAGCTGAGCGAAAGACTCTACGGTATGCCTACGTCGAACACAAATGCCAATAATATGTGGCTGCATTGCCACTCAGCCATTCAGGAAGTAGCCGAAACCACCTTAGGATACCTACCACCCCCGACAAGAAACCCGTGGTATGATGGCGAGGGTGAGCAGAAAAAGGCAGCAACCGACGAGGCGTACCAAAAGGCGCTGCAGAGGAAAACCAGGGCAGCGCAAGAAGAGTACCGAGCCAGAAGAAGGGAGGAGAAGAAACTACTGCGACAAAAGAAAAGAATCTTCGCAGCCTCCCAGCTCAAGGATATCGAGGAGTCTAGGTATAAGCATAAGACACGAGCCTTTTACAAGAAAGCCAAAGACCTTGCAGGAGTTTTCAAAAAGGGCACCCTGGCTCTTCGAAACTGCGAGGGTAATCTTGTCACCGACCCGCAGGGAATAGTGGATGTATTTAAGCAGCACTTCCAGCAGCTGCTTAACGAGCATGACCAAGAGAGAGTGGTAGGGACCGAGGAAATCCCAACTCCAGCCGCTGAAGTAGTCCTCCCACCCAGCACCGAAGAAGTCGGCACAGCTGTTCAGAAGCTGAAGAACAACAAGGCCGCAAGCTCAGATGGCTTGCCATCAGAGCTCTTCAAGGCTGGCGGCGATGTTCTGGTAGGGAGCATGCACCAGATTATCTGCAGAATTTGGGAAGATGAAAGCAGCTACCAGTGCGGCTTCGGGCCCGGCAAATCGACTATAGACCAAATGTTCACACTTCGACAAATCCTGGAAAAGACCAACGAGTTTCGAATCGATACGCACCATCTTTTCATCGATTTCAAAGCCGCATACGACAGCATTCATCGTGAAGCACTGTTTGGGGCGATGGCCGAATTCGGGATCCCGGTAAAACTGATCCAGTTGTGTCGCGCCACGCTAAAAAACACGCGATGCACCGTGCAACTCGGTACTAGGACCTCGGAACCATTCGAAACATGCACCGGATTTCGGCAAGGAGATGCGCTGTCATGTGACTTCTTCAACCTGGTGCTGGAGCAGATAGTGCGACGGGCAGGCGTCAACAGGGAAGGCACTATCTTTTACAAGTCCATCCAGCTGCTAGGGTACACGGATGATATCGCCATCATAGCGTGTTCTCGCCGTGGCATTGTGGAAGCATTCACGGCGATTGAAGAACAGGCGAAACGAGTTGGTTTTAAGGTCAATGAGGACAAAACGAAATACATACTGTCAAGCAAAAACCAATCCGTCGCTCACCACCTGGGACAAAACATAACAATTGACAGCTACAATTTCGAGGTAGTTAAGGAGTTTGTCTACCTCGGGGCAAACGTAAATTCCACAAATGACCTCACAGTGGAGATCCGGCATAGAATCGCCCTTGGCAACCGCTGCTACTTCGGCTTGTCCAAACAACTGGGGTCAAAACTCCTCACTCGAAAGACCAAAGTCATGCTTTACAAAACGCTCATTCTGCCAGTCTTCCTATACGGAGCCGAAGGCTGGACGATAAGCAGGACAGCGGAGCTGATTTTGGGTTCTTTCGAAAGAAAATTTCTGCGCCGGATATTTGGTCCTGTCCGTGAGGAAGGTGAATGGAGAGGAAGACACAACCGCGAACTCTACGAGCTGTACCAAGATGTGGATGTAGTCCGGAAGGCAAGGAACCGTCGACTACACTGGCTCGGCCACATCGAGCGCATGGACATCAACGCTCCAGCTAAGAGGGTCTTCGACTCCGAGCCTCCTGGTTCGAGAAGAAGAGGAAGACCGAACCTCCGCTATAAAGACCAAGTAATCGCAGATGTAGGGCATCTTGGCCTTAACAACTGGAAGCAGCGTGCCCGGGACCGTCAAGGATGGAAGGCAGCTATAGCTCAGGCTCAGATCCTCCATGGATCGCAGGCCTGATAAGTAAGTAAGACAAGGTGATGTCATTAAGCGATATAAGAAGCAACGTGCTTCTGACCCTTGAATGTTAAGAAAAACCAGCACAGAGCTGTGCCTAGTGCAAAAAGTAAGAACCAATTCAATACTCACAGGTTATTCATGGACAGATCGACCTCCAGGTTCATATGCTCGTGATGATACTTTATAATCGGCACGCGCGCCTGTAGAATCTTCCGCACATGACACACTCCCGGCAGGAACAACTGCATCATGTCGCCAATAGTCTCCATCTGCCGCTGCGTCTGTGATCGTCCATTACTCAAATTCTCTTTGGTATGAAACACCAAACGCGAATCTTTCTTCTTATTCTGATCATCAAAGTCCAGTCGTAGAATCAAATCCAAATCACATCCCATCCGTCCGAATCCGTTCACTGTCGATCCGAATGGTTGAGCATTTGCCGCGGGAAACATGCCTGAAATCGACGATTCAATCTGTTGTGCTGCTAAAAAACGTAGACGAACACCAAGATCATTCAATCGTGTCGCACCGTGAAGCGTTTCGACTTGGCTATCGATATTCTCGGCCGCCTTAAGCAGGTCATTCAATTCGTTATTTTCAATCAGTCGTGTGCCTTCAAGAACGATCAAAGGAGGTGTATTATGAGTTTGGTTTTGTCGGCTTCTCACTTTTTTGCCGCCCGCCTTGAACCAGAGGAACGGCGACCGGACGGGAACGCCGGACAAGTCTTCATTGTAGGCCGATGCATCGATAGCTTCCTGCGCTTCATTCTCGCTCGAATACTCTATCAGAATATAATGCATGTTTTCATGACAGATCTTGTAATGCTGAGCATCGACAATTGTTCCAAAATCCGAGCAATATGCATAGAGCTCGGGGAATGATTTCTCGGAGCTCACCTGTACAACGATACTCCTGGCAGCCTGGCCACGTTTCCCTGTCACGAATTCATCAAACGTAATGATTGCATCTGAAAAAAAGAGGATTGTTTTGACCACAAATTCAATGGGTAAGAGAGGAGGGATCTACCTTTCTGTTGCTGTTGGTGGGTACTTTCTAAGGAAATATTCCGTATAAATCCACCTCGATGGCGGTTCAAGTGGCAAAAATTACTTAAAGCTACATTGCAAAGTCTCCGTCGCAGGATATTATTCATAATTAGTTAAGAATTCTTCAAGATTTTAACGATTTTCAAACCGCTGGAGGATATTTTCCCACCAAGCAAAGAGGTTATGTCATTTCTTCTCACCGCTGACATTTGAGAAATGTCATCGAGGGAAAAAGTATGTAGTAGATTGACAGTGTTCTGTCAACCGTGACAAGTACAATAAAAAAAAAACGAAACTAAACCATTCAAATTCGTTCTTTTGCCCTTTTTGCATTGTATTTATAAGATTTAGTAGAATTTCAAGTGAATGCACATCAAAAATTAGTGTAACCATAACTAAAAATCTTGAAAAAAAATCGTTATGCAAACTGTTTGTCATGAACGTACATGATAGCCGGTCGGCAGCTGAGAGTGAGAGTAGTAGTCCGTGCACGTGTCTGTCATCATCCGTCAAATGCCCCTCTGACATTTCGCAATAGATCAATTTGTATTCCGCAAAATTCGTTTGGTTTCCCCTAAAATTTTACAATAAAAAATGAATAAAGCCACAAAAAGCCGACCAGCCAAAAATCCAAAAGGCGAAATACTGTCCGATCCACGATTTTCGCATTTAGTTAAGGATCCACGCTACAAAAATCTCCAGAAAAATGATAGTAAAGTGAAGATCGACAAACGCTTTCAGCCGATGTTTGATGATAAAAAATTCAAAGTCAAGCATACGGTGGATAAGTACGGTCGTCGCGTTAATAAAACATCGACGGATGATTTGAAAAAGTACTACGACGTACACTCAACGGACGAGGAGTATGAGATTGAGCAGAAGCAACTTAAGGAGAAACAAATCAAAGAAGCCAGCAGTCATGAGGTTAATAAAAAAAGCAAGAAGAATGCGGAAAAAAAGACAAAGGATGATACCCCGGTAAGTGAAAATGATGATGATGATGATGATGAGAATCTTCTGAACTTAACCAGTATGGATATTATGACCGAAGTCATAGACTACGTTCGAGGCGGCGGTCTCGACGTAAGCGACAGTTCCGACGGACTAACTTCCGGAGATGAAGATGCCGAAGAGCTTCATATCGAACACGCCTGGAGCATTATGGATCACGATGCTGAAACCACTGACGTGTCGACACGACGCTTAGCCGTTTGCAACATGAACTGGGACAGAGTTCGTGCTAGTGACATTATGGTACTTTGCAGTTCCTTTCTGCCGCCCGGAGGCAGTATTCGTAGTGTGAAAATCTACAGGTCGGAGTATGGAAAAAAGCGTTTGGCTGAAGAGGAAAAGCATGGTCCGCCGGAGTTAACTAAAAAGAAATCGAAACGAAGTGAATCAAGCATTTCAGTCGCAAAGGACCAGGACACAGACGCGGAAGAGGGCGAAGAATATGACATGGAAAAACTCCGTCAATATCAATTGAATCGATTAAAGTACTACTACGCAGTGGTTGAATGCGATAGCGTCAAAACGGCTGACAAAATCTATCAAGAATGCGATGGCACCGAATACGAGAGTTCAGCAACAAAGGTTGATCTCCGATTCATTCCGGATGATATCACATTCCACGACAAACCACACGATGTGTGCCGTAAGCTTCCCGAACCCGGACAATACAAACCCAGAAAATTCACAACAACAGCTCTACAACAATCCAATGTCGAGCTAACATGGGACGAAACAAGCGTCGAACGTAAAGAGCTCAGTGAAAAACTGCTCTCGGGTAATGTGAAGGACGTCAAGGACTCGGATTTAAGAAAAATCGTCGCTTATAGTAGCGAAGAAGATGGGGACTTAACTAGCAATCCGTCGGCATCAGAGGACGAAGCACGTAAAACGACAAGCCACGGTCAATTGATAAAATCAAAAAAGAAAATTGCTTTTGAGGCATACAAAGCACTTCTGCAGGAAATTGCAGAAGAGGAAGAGAAAGCGAAACGAAACAAAATCGATAAGGAAGTCAGTTGGGATCTGCAACTCAGTAAAAACCGCAAGAAGTCGGATCAGGCGAATGACGAGATACGAAATGAAGAAATGTCGACAATCGATAGGATTATGGAAAAACGAAGGGAAAGGAAACAAAAACGGAGACAGGAGCGTATGGAAAGAAAACGAGCGAAAGATGAAGACAGCGATGATTTGGAAAAGCATGGTATCGACATGAACGATCCATATTTTGCTGAGGAGTTTGCCGATGGAAACTTTAAAAAAGCCGAGCCATCGAGTATACAAATATCGGCGAAGGAACTGACATACCAGTCCGATCTCAGTGACAAGGAGGAAAACAAGGAGGAAATGCAAAAGAAACAGGAACTAGAACTACTCATGGACGACAACAATAAGGATGAGAAGCAGCACTTCAGTCTCATGCAACTCATTGACAAGGAGACTGAATCCAAGACCACGAAAAAGAAAGAAAAGAAGAACCTGAAAAAGAAAAGGAGCAGCTTAAACTCGTCCAAACAATCGATACAGGACAATTTCAAAGTCAAAGTAGATGATGAACGATTCAAGGCGGTATACAAGTCACCAAACTACAACATCGACCCGTCCGATCCGCATTTCAAGAACACCAAAGGCATACAAGAGATCATGAGGGAGAAACAGAAGAGAATACTAGCCGATGACTTCAGCAGATATAGTATTACGACACAAGAGCGGATTATGGCGAAGAAAAAAAAAGAAGAAAACAGATCACTGGTGAAAAACTTGAAAAGAAAACTAGAGCAGGCGGCTGCGAAGTGAGTGGATGCGATCATCACTGATTCACGGAATAAACATTTTTTATTTTCGAAACTGCTGACCGGTGTCTTGTTATTTATTTCCACTTATCTGCACTTCGACGTTGGTTCTCTGCTGCGAGGGGTTGCTGTGAAGCTTTGCGCAGCTGCTCTTCGTTCGTGAGATTCGTTTCAGGCACTTGGTGATGAGGACTTGAAGCTTACGAACAGTGGTGGTGGTTGTAAGTCTCGCATCGAACCTAGTTGGGCGTATTGAATGCGCGCTCGAAAGGAAAAAGTACGCGCTGGGCATTTCCATCGACATTGAGGGAGCTTTTGATAACGCAACTTTTGACAGCATGTGCAACGCTGCCAGACATCATGGCGTAGATGAAGCACTGGTCCTTTGGATCAAAGCTATGCTCATGCACAGGACATTGACAGCTGATGCAGGCCTCGACCAGTGTGTAAACAGGGGCTGCCTGTGGTCGATTCTCTGCTTGATGCTCTCAATGCCTCTGGAATCTATGCCCAGGCATATGCGGATGACGTCGCCATTCTTTCTGTCGGCTCATGTTTAGCGACTGTCCGTCGCAAAGCACAGGCGTCGCTAAACGTGATCGATGATTGGTGTACCAGAAATGGGCTCTCAGTCAATCCTCTTAAGACCGATGTCGTTCTCTTTACGAGAAGGAGGAAAAATACTGACATGACTCAGCTGGTGCTAAAAGGCACTTCCATCCCGATATCCAAGGAGGCTAAGTATCTAGGAGTCATCTTAGATAGTAAGCTTCTCTGGTCAAAACATGTTGAGCCAAAAACCACCAAAGCGCTGTCAGCTTTCTGGCAATGCACAGGAGCTTTTGGCAAAACATGGGATTTATCGCCGGCAAAGGTCCTCTGGATCTACACGGCAATGATAAGACCTATAATCTCATATGCATCGGTTGTCTGGTGGAACAGACTAAAACGCAAACATGTCGTAGCCTCTTTCACCAAACTTCAAAGAACGGTTTGTCTCAGCTACACGGGGACTTTCCCCAGCACGCCGGGCGCTGCTCTAGATGTTATGATGAACCTTCCACCTCTTGATATATTTATCAGAGGGTGTGCTCTGAAAGCCATGTCTCGTCTGAAGAGAAATGGCTTTTGGTACAACTCGCATAGGAATAGCAGTGTCCTTGCGCAAGAATTGTCCTGCGACCACTGTCTCATGGACATGCCTTCTGACGCATTGACGCCAGGCATCCTATTGCGTCGTAATTTCACAGTCGAGTTTCCATGGCGTCAGGATTGGCTATGGCTGGATACTGAACCTGGAAAGGATAGTCTTCGCATTTTCACGGATGGCTCCAGATCTGGGCGGGGGTCCGGTGCTGGGGTCTTCTTTGAGCGCGGAAACATCCGACTGCACTTCTCCTTAGGAAAATATGCGTCTGTCTTCCAATCAGAGATATATGCAATCCTAATGGCCATGCACTATGTTGTGAAGCACAGGTGGAAGGGGGAAAGCATATGCGTCTGTAGTGACAGCCAAGCTGCACTAAAAGCTGTGTGTAACCCCTTAACTAGCTCCAAATTAGTGCTTGAACTCAAGTCCTTCTTGAACAGAGTCGGCAGACTAAATTCACTGAGGCTTGTATGGGTTCCAGGTCACTCTGGGATTCCAGGAAATAAGATCTCTGATGAACTCGCTAGAATGGATTCAGAGGAGAGCTTCTCAGGACCTGAACCCGCTCTAGGTCTACCTGCGTCCACGGTAAATTCCTACATTAACGATTGTGTATTTAATACACACAACCGTAGATGGAGGGATTGTCCAGGTTGCAGGATGACTAAGCGCGTGCGCCCTGATGTCTGCAAAAAATCTGCAGCATTCCTCCTGTCTTTAAGGAGAATCGACTGCAGAAGGCTTGTGGGAGTTATCACGGGCCATTACACTTTTGCCAAGCATCTCTACGTGCTCGGCATCAGTGAGACGCCTACCTGTGCTGCATGTGGCGAAGAGGATGATGACACTGCGAGCATTTCCTCTGTGATTGTCCCGCTTTTGCTCGCATACGGTGGCGCACCCTTGGAGCCGACGTGGTGTGTGCCGAATCCCTTAGCTCTACATCACTGAAGCTCCTTCAAATTTTTCTCCGGAAAACGAAGAAAATACAGTAATGTAAGGTGTCTGTCTGGAGTACAATGGACCAGTGATTGCGTCTGAGTGCTCCGGCGGATAGCAGAAGCCTTCAACAAAAAAAAAAAAAAAAGTCTCGCATCCGTAGAGCAGTACGGATTTCACATTGAGAGAGGTGGAGAGCTGTTTGGACCTTTAGACGTTGCCAAGCGAGTAGTAGGCGTGGCGGACCTTGTCTATACGAGACAAGACGCCAGTTTCTGCGCCTTGCACAGAAACATCTTTGCACAAGGTGCTGCCAAGGTAACAAAATGTGTTGACATCCTCTATTGGGTTCCCGCCTAGCAGGAGAGGTGCCTTGGCGATGTCGATTTGCAATCGGCAAATGTCGTCGGTGTTGTCGAGGTAGTGGAGTTTCTCTGTCAGGGACCATTACATTAATTTGGTAGCGGGGTTGTTGGTGCGGTCCAGGACAAGGTCAAGCAATCTTTGCCCTGGAGGCGCACCTTCCAAAACGCCCTGTCAGTAGAGCTCCTGGATGAGCTCGATGATGGATGGCGATATTCCAATGTTCTCCAGGGCATTCCAGATGGCTTTTATGCAGACCATTTCGAAAGCTCCAGCGAAGTCAACGAATAGCAGAAAGATGAATGACTTCCATGCAAACAATTATTCGTCGACCATCCGAAGAGTGTTGATGTGATCAATACGGGAGCGGCTGGGTCGAAAACCGGCTTATTCACGGGACAATGACACCTTCTTTCCAGCTTTTAAGGATTCAGTTTTCAGTCCAAGCTGCGCGAATAATCTGGTACAAGATTACTTTAGACAGTTCCACCAGCAGCTAGTCCGGGCCGGGAGCTTTACAGCCTTTGAGCTTACGAAGTGTAAGCTCAATCCCGGGGACTGTTGGAGGGGTTGTGAGGATTTGCCTCCTGCGATTTCTGCGGACTCAAGGTGGAAACGGGATGTACTCTTCTTCGACCGGAAGGGATTCAGAGAAGAATTACTTCCATCGGTTCAATTGCTGTTGTTCTGAAACCAAAGCGGTCCTAATTTTGTGGTTCAGAAGTGGCGTGGGTATTGATTCATTGCTATACAGCTTGCCTTAAGCTTAAGTTTCCACAATGCGCAGTGTTTCGGTAGGAGTTGCTCCTGTCCTCTAGCGCCATCTATTTAACCGAGTTTTTAGCTGCGTTATATGCCCCCTGTGCCTGTCTTCTCTCCTCTCGTGAGCGGGCTTGGTGTAGTTGCCTTTGAGCTTTCTCCTAGTCTCAATCTGGCTCCAGGTTGTGTCTCTAATCCTTTGCGTGCGATGGTGTTCTTGGAACAAACTCCTGGGCGAATTCTATAGACGCTGAATGGCGTTACGGTTCGTCAATATCAGATCCTCGAACGAAGGAGCGAAGGAATTTACTGATCAGAATGTGGTCGATCTGGTTTCTGATTGCTTCATCTGGAGATTGCCATCTATATTTGTGAACGCCTTTGTGGGGGAATCGAATTCCGCCGACAAACGGGTGCTGCGCAATGCAAAAATCGGTGTGACGGTTTCCATTGCCATTGCTCTCATCATGCAGGCTGTAGAGGCCCGCAAATCGCCGTTTTTGCCCACCTTGGCATTGAAAGCGCCCATCACGATTTTAATGTCGGAGAACATCAGCACTCTTAAGTTGGTCGTAGAAAATCTGTTTGTTTTCGTCATCGTCCTATCGAGGTGATCCTGTCCAGATTGGTTTGTACTCCAGAAACGACTTCTTCGCGGCCGGAGATACCAAAATGCCAACTCCATTTCTGCGCTAGGTGTCGTTGATGCTATAGACGAGATACTCGCCTGCCTGCGTTTTGGAGTCGCCCTCACCTATCCATCTCATTTCGGAGAGACCGAGGATTCCAAGCATAGCCTAGACGACACCACTTCAAAAAAAACGGATACGGACTTGGTTACTTTCCAACGGAGCGTAATCTCCTAGTAGCTAGTACACAATTCCCTCATCCCGACATCCATAAGAGGCTCTAGCGCTCTCCTTACCAATCAATCGTCCACTCAACGATCAAATTACGATCGACGCCAGCCACTCCCTTAGCGCATTGAATGTCCGAAGACTCCGCGGAGACAACATTGACTCAGATCATTACCTTATTGCATATTGATATGAAAGAAAATGTTGTCGACTCGACCTAGCCGAAGTTAAGGTAGCGATGTCTAAACTAAAGTCTGCGGCAGATCCTGGAAAAAACATGTTTATAGGGGCGAGCTATACAAAGCCATGTCGTTAGGTTGCGCAGGATGACAATGGAGTATTCTTAATGCTCCATCAGGATCGGCGTCGACTTCTGAAGTCAGAAAAAGACTCAGGCGGGCATATTGTCGTGTGACTTTTTCAACATCATTCTTGAAAAGATTGTGCGGAACTAACTGGCCAATACAAGAAGCACAATTGCTTGCATATTCTGATGACATTGACGTAATCGGAAGGGCACAGCGAGATGTTCACTGACATTTGTGAGCATTGAAGCAGAAGCGGCTAAAGTGGGGTAAGGTAAACGACGACAAACCCAATTACGTATATGCTGTCATCAAAGAAAGACGCTCAGACACTGAGATTAGACGCAGAATAACTCTTGCCAACCGCTGTTTCTTTGAACTCAAGAGGCAACTGAGAAGTAGAGTCCTTTATCGGAAGACCAAGGTGACCCTCTACAAATCCTTAATCATCAAATCAAAACGACGCGGCAAAGGATGGCCGCATCTAAGGTGGCGCGCACAGATAGAAAGAGACCTCAACCAACTGGAGGTGCGGCACTGCGGATGAGGCCCAAACTCACGTCGGGCTGTGGCGCCACGTAAGTAAATATCGGAGAAGTTATTCTAAGAAACCACATAGATTGGCTCTAGATTTCCAATTGGCCTACCATCGTTTACTTACTTACTTATCAGGCAAGCGATCCCTGGAGAATATGAGCCTGAGCTGTAGCTGCCAAGACGTCTTGTAGTTATCAAGGCCAAGATGTCTTACATCCGCGATTACTTGCTCTTTATACCGGAGGTTCGGTCTTCCTCGTCTTCTCGAACCAGGAGGCTCGGAGTCGAAGACCCTCTTAGCTGGAGCGTTGATGTCCATGCGTTCGATGTGGCCGAGCCAGTGTAGTCGACGGATCCTTCGGATCGATATCATCCGCGTATCCTAGCAGCTGGATGGACTTGTAAAAGATAGTGCCTTCCCTGTTGACGCCTGCCCGTCGCACTATCTGCTCCAGCACCAGGTTGAAGAAGTCACATGACAGCGCATCTCCTTGCCGAAATCCGGTGCATATTTCAAACGGTTCCGAAGTCCTAGAACCCAGTTGCACGGTGCATCGCGTATTATTTAGCGTGGCGCGACACAACTGGATCAGTTTTCCCAGGATCCCGAATTCGGTCATCGCACCAAACAGTCCTTCACGATGAATGCTGTCGTATGCGGCCTTGAAATCGATGAAAAGATGTTGTATATCGATTCGAAACTCGTTGGTCTTTTCCAGGATTTGTCGAAGTGTGAAAATTTGGTCTATAGTTGATTTGCCGGGCCGGAAGCCGCACTGGTAGCTGCCGATTAGTGCGGTGCAAAATGGCTTCAGACGTTCACACAATACGCTGGACAGGATCATGTATGCGACAGTGAGCAGGGATATACCTCTATAGTTCTTGCAAGAGGTAGGATCGCTTTTTTTGTCGATGGGGCAAATAGAGCTGGTATTCCAGTCGTCGGCCATGCTTTCATCTTCCCAAATTCTGCAGATGATCTGATGCATGCTCCCTACCAGAACATCGCCGCCAGCCTTGAAGAGCTCTGATGGCAAGCCATCTGAGCCTGCGGCCTTGTTGTTCTTCAGCTTCTGAATAGCTGTGCCGACTTCTTCGATGCTGGGTGGGAGGACTACTCAGCGGCTGGAGTTGGGATTTCCTCGGTCCCTACCACTCTCTCTTGGTCATCCTCGTTAAGCAGCTGCTGATGTTATAAAATCTGCCTCTGATGCGGATCACAGCCAGGCGATCACTTATAGGTTTAAAGTCGATGACCTTCGACCTTAATCGCTTTCCCACGACAAATCCGCATCCCAGTAAGTGCAATCTTTTGTGACAGCTGTAATAAATGTCGCAATTTTTCTTCCTCATCATACCGTTTCCTATCCAGCGTAATTCCTGGACCGCAGTAATATCCGCCTTGTACTGCGTGAGGATTCCTTCTAGTTTATGAGCAGCTCCGGTAGTATACAGGGTTCTGACATTCCAAGAGTATACTCGCAAATCGTGTTCCTTTTTCGTGCGTTATCGTCGTCGAGTATCCGTCCGTGTATCCGAGGCATATTGCTCATTCATAACTTTCATGTTTTTTACGTGGGCGGATTGTTAGCCCGCCGCACAACCGCCATTCTGGTCGGGGTTTTATCGCTGCATACGTTTGTTCACCTCCCAATGGTTGCTGAAGAGGCTATCCAGATGGCGCCGCGAGGAGGCCGTATGTCAACTTGAACCGGAAATTTAGACAGGGATCGTTGCTGGCATCTCGCCAGGTTGAGAGCGATCACCAACTTTACCCTGTATGTCCGAGCCCATGCCCTCTCTACCATCGTTTAGGTAGCACTTAAACGAGCAGAACTGCGTTGCATGTGCTTACCGATCTGTTCTGACGTGATCTACTAATCTCATCGCTACACAGAACCGGAAGAGGAGATTAATACCACCAGTTGTCCCTCCCAATACTATCAACGTTTCGAGTACCATTACAAATCCCACTACTAATCACATCATTCAAGCTACTTACACGCACTATGCCCAATCAAACATGTCATCATGCAATCTGTGAGGCGTGCCCGACCAAGCCCTTGGGAAGATTCATTTTCTAATTACCCAACAATTAAAGAATGTACATGCATCTATGCTTCGATCTCTGTCCCTGCTCAATCCAAGTTGACACACAGCCGCCGCGTGCCCCCCCCTGGATAGCTACCCTAGCACCCGCCAGGTAGTGAACCAATGTGTGCAGCGACCCAACCCCTTATTCCTGGGGAAAGAGGAACCTGGCCCTCCAGGTGGGGGTTGTGCTTAGGGGTAACATCCCTATCACGTAAAAACCTACTTGTTCCGAAACAACAACAAGCTTCGGATACGGACGGATACAATGCTGACGACACCTGCAAACGACTAACGGACTTGAGAGTCTGCACCTGGAATGTTAGGTCCCTTAACAGACCGGGTGCAGGCGATCAATTGGAGCAAACCCTCAACTGCTATAATGCAGATATAACCGCACTCCAAGAAGTGTGATGGGATGGACCAGGCAAAAAACGGATGACAAACTGCGACATCTACTACGGGAACTGCTACAAGGAGAACAAACAACGCCTATTCGGGTGCGGATTCGTTATTAGGGGAAGACTCCGACAAAAAGTCTTAAGCTTTGGAAACATTAGCTTAATATGCGCTCACGCCCCAGAGGAAGAAAAGGACGATCGACTTAAAAAAGAATTCTACGATCTCCTGGACAGAACATATGCCCAATGCCCCAGCTACGGCACAAAACAATTGTAGAAGATTTTAATGCAAAACTGGGCAAAGAGGACATATTTGAGTCGATCATAGGAAAGCATAGCCTCCATAACACCACATCCGACAACGGACTAAGGCTAATTGATTTCCTAGCGGGGCGTAACCTCCTTGTAGCAAGCACGCGATTCCCCCATCTCAACATCCACAAGGGTACCTGGCGGTCTTTTGATCAATCGACCACCAACCAGATTGATCACATTGCGATCGACGCCAGACACTCCTCCTGTATTCTCGACGTACGAACCTTCCGAGGGGCCAACATCGACTCGGACCACTACATTGTTGTAGCCAAAGTACGAATGAGGATATCAAGAATGCTTAGGAGTCGAGTAGCACAACGTAAGTTGGACGTCGGAAAGCTACAATCGCAAGAGAATGCCAGAATCTTTGCCGATCGTGTCTCCTCCAAGCTCTCAAAATCCGCCCACAGCAGCACAAACAATAGAGCAGGAATGGGTGCATTGCCAGAGCGCCGTCAGAGACGCTGCCTAAGAGGTGCTGGGTTTCAAACCGCCACCACCTAGAAACCCCTGGTTCGATGAACAATGCGAACAAGCCCATGCAGCAAAACATGGCATATAAAGCCATGCTGCAACGACGGACGAGAGCTGCTCGCAAAATCTATGAGCAAAAGAGAAGAGAGGAACACACGCTTTTCAGAAGAAAGAAGAGAGAGCACGGAAAGCGTGAGATCGAGGAGATGGAGAGATGCTTCCGCAGGAATGACGCCCGTTAGTTTTACAATAAGGTAAAACGAACATGCCATGGCTACAAAGCCAGAGCGGCGGCCTGCAGGGATGAAAATGGAGAACTGGTAGTAGAGTCGCAGTCGATGCTGAGGATTTGGAAAGATAACTTCTGCAGGCTGTATAACGGCGATGATAGACAAGATACCGCTGTCAGGCAGAACGAGCCATTCGTAATGGACGACGATGTAGGAGAATTTCATCCACCCGATCTAGACGAAGTCAAAATAGCGATATCAAGACTTAAGTCTAATTAAGCCGCGGGCGCAGACGATCTCTCTGCTGAGCTTCTTAAGGCGGCTGGAGATGAGCTGGTAAGGTGCATGCACCAGCTCATTTGCAAGGTATGGTCGGAGGAAAGCATGCCCGACGAATGGAATCTCAGCATCGTTTGCCCGGTCCATAAGATAGGAGACCCCTATAGCTGCGCCAACTATAGGGGAATAGGTCTCCTTAACATCGCATATAAGATCTTCTCTGCCGTATTGTGTGAACGCCTGAAACCGTTTGTGGATAACCTGATCGGCTCTTATCAGTGTGGTTTCAGGCCAGGTAAATCCACAATAGACCAAATATTTACGCTACGGCAGATCTTGGAGAAGACCCAGGAATACCAAATCGACACTCACCACCTCTTCGTCGATTTCAAGGCTGCATATGACAGCGTGTATAGAGATGAGCTATACAAAGCCATGTCTAGTTTTAAGATCCCTGCCAAACTCGTCCGACTGTGCAGGATGACAATGGAGAATTCTTGCTGCTCCATTAAGGTCGGTAATGAGCGAACCGAGACCTCTGATGTTAAAAAAGGATTTAGGCAAGGTAACGCGCTTTATTTACGATTTATTTCAAGTCTACGCAATTGCTTGCGTATGCCGACGACATTGACGTGATTGGACGGACACAGCGAGACGTCAATGAGGCCTTTGTAAGCATTGAGGTAGAAGCGGCTAAGATGGGTCTCAAGGTTAATGAGGGTAAAACCAAATATCTGCTTTCATCTAAAAGAGACGGACAACACCGACGTATTGGCCAGAACGTCACCATGTGCGGATATAACTTTAAAGTGGTCAAGGAATTCGTCTACCTTGGCTCACTGATAACCAGCGACAACAACACCAGCGCTGAGATAAAACGCAGAATCACTCTTGCCAAGCGCTGTTTCTTTGGGCTCAAGAGGCAATTGAGAAGTAGAGCCCTCTCTCGGAAAACCAAGGTGACACTACATAAGACCTTAATCATCCCAGTCCTCTTTTACGGCGCAGAGGCTTGGACCTTAACAAAAGCGGATGAAGATGCCCTTGGTCGTTTCGAGGGGAAAATTCTGCGTACTATCTACGGTCCCGTTTGTTCAAACGGTGAACGAAGAACTATACGGGTTGTACAGCGACATCGGCCTGGTAGCCATGTAGAGCGCATGGAAAATACAGCTCCGACCCGAAGAGTCTTCGAATCCACTGCGGAAGGAAGGCGCGGCAGAGGACGGCCGCATCATCGTTGGCGCACGCAGGTGGAAGGGGACCTTAACCAACTCGGCGTGCGGCGCTGGAAACAGCTGACCAAAGACCGTGCCAGCTGGAGACGCTTGTTGGTTGAGGCCCAGGTTCACCACGGACTTTAGCGCCACCTAAATAAGTAAGTAAGTACATGCATCTATGGGGGGTGCATCAATTTCCCTTTATTATACTCCGACACAAAATAGCAAAAATCTAGGGGAAGAGGAATCTAGGGATTGCCGTATTCAGACACTTGACTAAGGTGTAGGCTGCGTCACAGTGATTTTTGATTCCATTAGCTAAAGGTGAAAACGGAGAATTCGTTTTTTTTTCTTTCGCTCTCATTCTCAAGAATCTTGCTTACCAGCATCTTTACAATCCGTCAGGCCCTTATGGTACTCGTCCCTGTATGAATCAGGCAACAGGACATCGACTTGCTTCAGGGACGACTCGTAGAGGAATTTACCCTTTTTGATCTGTGAAAGAAAACGTTTGAATAAAGTCTATAACTCTGTGCCTCCACCGCCTAACAATTTGCATCATTTCAAGGACACAATTGATGTAACACTTCACATCCTTATCGTCAGGGATCACGCCTTTCTTGATATTGTCCGCAGTCTCTAAACAAAAAAGCAGATTCCAGACTGTGAATTAGAGGCAAAATGCTATTTGTTTTCGAACAGACCGGTAGTAACTTTGGGGAATTTCGGTAGGCACACGTCACGCATCAGTTTTCCCGCCGATAACATCTGCTCCTCAGTGGCCTAACCATAAACAGATGACAAATGATAGTAAGATCTACAAATACTAGTATCACCCAACTTACTCCGCCCAATGCGACATCGAAGCCAAGAGTTAGTGCAGCAAGCCACAGGATTACACGAATTACCGTCATTTCAGCCTAATACGAATCACACGATTACCTGTCAACAAATGCATACGGCCTGCATGGCACAATCGCTTTTTAAATACGGAATCAGTGGGCGGTCTAGTAAGGGAAGGGAAACGCCACTAACAGATCATTAAAAGTCTGATTGCCAGGTGGAATGTAATCATTTATTGTTGAGGCTGAAGATCTGTTTATAGGAATTAAGTAATTGATCATTCAATACTGCTTGCTTGCTACTTCCTTCACTTCCTTTCATGTGGGTGGGAGTGATGTGATGAAGTGGCTTGTTAGTATGTTATTGGAGTGTTTGGACATTTGGACATGTGACATGTCGTTTGTTACGAGACTGGAGGAGTAACAATATCAAACTGCTAATGAAGGGCGGTTCATGAGAAGAAATGACAGTTTAGCAACCTTTGACCCTCTGATCTAGGGCTAGGTAGTAATGGTAGCTGTTGGTCTAAATGAAAGGGCAATGGGACATAATGAAAGGGCTAAATATCTTGAGGAAACTTTTAATTTGTTTATCCAACGGACCAAACACCGGAATATACAATAACACGATCCCCGTTCGCCGATTGTTGAATTGCTTAAAACAAACGAGACTCATGGCTATGATCTAATTACAGGAGAAGTCCTAAAGGCTCTACCAAAAAAGGCTTTACTGAAACTCGAACACAAACTGATTTGTTCGAGTGTGTTCCTTGGCGTCTCTCAAGCCTTTGTTACAAAGTATGGCACGAAGGCTTGGTGTTTAAAAGAGACAAATCTTACCTGAGAAGCTACTACTTACTTCTACTTAACGGGCACGGCACCTAGCACGATATTTCGCTAGTCTTTTCCAATTTTATAACATTACCCTTATATGTGCACACGCCCCTACCGACGAGGCTGAAGACCCCGTCAAGGAGGACTTCTATGACCTCCTGGACAACGCCTACGGAGCTTGTCCGGAGTACGATGTAATAATCGTGCTCGGGGACTTCAACGCCAAAATCGGTAAGGAAAACACCCTTGGCGGAGTGATCGGAAAGCACAGCCTCCACGATACAACAACAGATAACGGCTTCCGACTCGCTGACTTTGCGACAGCTCGTAATGCGGTGATAAGTAGCACAAGATTCCCTCGCAAGCGAATCCACACAGCAACCTGGCGATCTCCGAACGGTCGAACCGCCAACCAAATCGACCATGTGCTCATTGACGCAAGGCATTCGTCAAACATCCTGGATGTGCGAGGGGCAAATGTTGACTCTGACCACTTCCTCGTAGCAGCAAGATTCAGAGCTCGACTGTCCACTGTCAGAAAGCTGCACCAGCCCATCAGGAGGAGGTTCGACATTGAGCGCCTGAGCACACAGGAGGCTGCCAGAGTCTACAGGGAGCAGCTGAGCGAAAGACTCTACGGTATGCCTACGTCGAACACAAATGCCAATAATATGTGGCTGCATTGCCGCTCAGCCATTCAGGAAGTAGCCGAAACCACCTTAGGATACCTACCACCCCCGACAAGAAACCCGTGGTATGATGGCGAGTGTGAGCAGAAAAAGGCAGCAACCGACGAGGCGTACCAAAAGGCGCTGCAGAGGAAAACCAGGACAGCGCAAGAAGAGTACCGAGCCAAAAGAAGGGAGGAGAAAAAACGACAAAAGAAAAGAATCTTCGCAGCCTCCCAGCTCAAGGATATCGAGGAGTCTAGGGATAAACATAAAACACGAGCCTTTTACAAGAAAGCCAAAGACCTTGCAGGAGGCTTCAAAAAGGACACCCAGGCTCTTCGAAACTGCGAGGGTAATCTTGTCACCGACCCGCAGCGAATAGTGGATGTATTTAAGCAGCACTTCCAGCAGCTGCTTAACAAGCATGACCAAGAGAGAGTGGTAAGGACCGAGGAAATCCCAACTCCAGCCGCTGAATAGTCCTCCCACCCAGCATCGAAGAAGTCGGCACAGTTATTCAGAAGCTGAAGAACAACAAGGCCGCAGGCTCAGATGGCTTGCCATCAGAGCTCTTCAAGGCTGGCGGCGATGTTCTGGTAGGGAGCATGCACCAGACCATCTGCAGAATTTGGGAAGATGAAAGCATGCCCGACGACTGGAATATCAGCTCTATATGCCCCATCCACAAAAAAAGCGAACCTACCTCTTGCAAGAACTATAGAGATATATCCCTGCTCACTGTCGCATACAAGATCCTGTCCAGCGTATTGTTTGAACGCCAAAAGCCATCTTGCACCGCACTATTCGGCAGCTACCAGTGCGGCTTCGGGCCCGGCAAATCGACTATAGACCAAATTTTCACACTTCGACAAATCCTGGAAAAGACCAACGAGTTTCGAATCGATACACACCATCTTTTCATCGATTTCAAAGCCGCATACGATAGCATTCATCGTGAAGGACTGTTTGGTGCAATGACCGAATTCGGGATCCCGGGAAAACTGATCCAGTTGTGTCGCGCCACGCTAAAAAATACGCGATGCACCGTGCAACTCGGTTCTAATACTTCGGAACCGTTTGAAATATGCACCGGATTTGGGCAAGGAGATGCGCTGTCATGTGACTTCTTCAACCTGATGCTGGAGCAGATAGTGCGACGGGCAGGCGTCAACAGGAAAGGCATTATCTTCTACAAGTCCGTCCAGCTGCTAGGATACGCGGATGATATCGACATCGTCGCGTGTTCTCGCCGTGGCATTGTTGAAGCATTTACGGCGATTGAAAAACAGGCGAAACGAGTTGGTCTTAAGGTCAATGAGGACAAAACGAAGTACATGCTGTCAAGGAAAAACCAATCCGTCGCTCACCACCTGGGACAAAATATAACAATTGACAGCTCCAATTTCGAGGTAGTCAAGGAGTTTGTCTACCTTGGGGCAAACGTAAATTCCACAAATGACACCACAGTGGAGATCCGGCATAGCATCGCCCTTGGCAACCGTTGCTACTTCGGCTTGTCCAAACAACTGGGGTCAAAACTCCTCACTCGAAAGACCAAAGTCATGCCTTACAAAACGCTCATACTGTCAGCCTTGCCGTACGGAGCTGAAAGCTGGGCGATAAGCAGGACAGCGGAGCTGATTTTGGGTTCTTTCGAAAGAAAAATTCTGCGGCGGATATTTGGTCCTGTCTGTGAGCAAGGTGAATGGAGAAGAAGACACAACCGCGAACTCTACGAGCTGTACCAAGATGTGGATGTAGTCCGGAAGGCAAGGATCCGTCGACTACACTGGCTCGGCCACATCGAGCGCATGGACATCAACGCTCCAGCTAAGAGGGTCTTCGACTCCGAGCCTCCTGGTTCGAGAAGAAGAGGAAGATCGAAACTCCGGTATAAAGACCAAGTAATCGCGGATGTAAGACATCTTGGTCTTGACAACTGGAAGCAGCGTGCCCGGGACCGTCAAGGATGGAAGGCAGCTATAGCTCAGGCTCAGATCCTCCATGGATCGCTGGCCTGATAAGTAAGTAAGTAAGTTGCCAATGCCGCACGCCCAGTTGGTTGAGGTCCCTTTCCACCTGTGCGCGCCACCTTAGGTGCGGCCGTCCTCTATTTCTTCGTCCCTTGGGGTTGGATTCAAAGACTCTACGGGCTGGAGCTGTGGTGTCCATTCGCTCTAAACGGCCTAGCCATCTTAGGTGTTGGATCCGTAGACGCCTGACCAGACTCATGTCGCTGTACAACCCGTACAGTTTGTGATTGAATCTTCTCCTCCAACCCTCCTCTGTGTTTATGGGACCGAAAATCGAACGCAGAATCTTTCTCTCGAAACGACCAAGGATTTCCTCATCTTGAGATAAAGTCCATGTTTCTGCGCCGTATAACAGGACCGGGATAATTAAGGTCTTATATAAGGTCAACTTGGTCGTACGAGAGAGGGCTCTACTTCTCAGTTGCCTCTTGAGCCCAAAGAAGCAGCGGTTGGCAAGAGTAATTCTGCGTTTGATTTCGGAACTGATGTCGTTGTTCCAGGTACCTGCGGAGCCAAGGTAGACGAAGTCCTTAACTACCTCGAACTTATATCTGCCTATACAAACGTTCTGGCCAAGACGTCGGTGGTGAGCGTCCTTTTTTGATGACAGCATATATTTAGTTTTGCCCTCGTTTACCGCCAAACCAATTTTCGCCGCCTCCATCTCAATACTCGCAAACGCCTCATTGACATCTCGCTGCGATCTACCTATTATGTCAATGTCGTCGGCGTATGCAAGGAGTTGCGAGGATTTGAAATAGATTGTGCCTCTTGTATTGGCCAGTGATTTTTGCATAATCATTTCCAATATGATGTTGAAGAAATCACACGACAACGGCTCGCCCTGTCCAAATCCTTTCTTGACTTCGAAACTATCCGTCAGTTTTGCACCGATTCGGATGGAGCAGCGAACATTTTCCAGGGTCATCCTGCATAGTCTGACGAGCTTAGCAGGGATATCAAAAGTAAACATGGCGTTATATAGCTCGTCTCTAATTACGCTGTCGTATGCGGCCTTGAAGTCGACGAATAAAAGGTGCGTATCGACTTGAAATTCGTCGATTTTCTCCAGAATCTGCCGTAGTGTGAAGATTTGATCGATGGTGGACTTCCCTGGCCTGAAGCCACACTGATAAGGACCTATCAGCATGTTTACGAATGGCTTCAGGCGTTCACACAAAACGGCAGCGAAGATCTTGTATGCGATATTAAGGAGACTTATTCCTCAATAGTTGGCGCAGTCCAGGGGATCTCCTTTTTTGTGGATCGGGCAAACAATGCTGAGGCTCCATTCCTCGGGCATGCTTTCCTCTGACCATATCTTACAGATGAGCCGGTGCATGCTCCTAACCAGCTCACCCCCAGCCGCTTTGAAAAGCTCAGCAGACAGTCCATCTGCGCCAGCAGCTTTATTCGACTTGAGTTTCGACATGGCAATCTCAACTTCGTCGAGGTCAGGGAGACGGAATTCTCTGCGATCTTCGTCGTTAAAAAATGGATCATTCTGCCTGACGGCGGTATGTTGGCTGTCATCGCCGTTATACAGTCTGGTTTTTCCAAATTCTCAGCATCGACTGCGATTCTACTACTAGGTGTCCGTTCTCATCCTTACAGGTCTCCGTTCGGGCTTTATAGCCTTGAGACATTCGTTTTATGCGCTGATAAAATCTTCGAACGTCGTGCCTGCAATAGCACCTCTCCAAGTTTTCAATCGCCCGCTTCTCGTGCTCTATCTTTTTTCTCTTGAGAAGCTTATGTTCCTCCCTTCTTTTAAGCTCGTAGAGCTCACGAGCCGCTCTTGTTTTTTTGTGTAGTGAGGCTTTGTATGCCTCCTGCTTTTCCGCATGAATCCTTCTACACTCGTCATCGAACCAGGTGTTTCGTCGTGGTGGAGCTTTAAGGCCCAGCACTTCCGTTGCTGTGCTCTTCAGGGCTTGTTTGCACAGGCTCCATTGTTGCTCTACTGACGGAGTGGAGGATTGAGGTGTATCGGAGAGCTTAAGAGAGACGCGGTTGGCAAGGGCACTGGCGATCTCCGGCGATAGTAGCTTTCCGACGTCATAACTTGGTGTTCGTGTTATGCGCTGACGTATCTTGGCTACTACAAGATAGTGGTCTGAATCGATGTTCGCTCCTCGAAAAGTGCGAACATCAAGAATAGTGGAGGAGTGTCTGACGTCAATCGCGATGTGGTCAATCTGGTTGGTGACTGATTGATCTGGCGACCGCCAGGTGCCTTTGTGTATATCGAGGTCGGAAAATCGTGTGCTGGCTACAAGAAGATTTCGCCCCGTGGCAAGGTCGATCAGCCTGTGTCCATTATCGGATGTGGTGTCATGTAGGCTGTGTTTTCCGATGACCCGCTCAAAGATGCTTTCTTTACCCAGCTTAGCGTTAAAATCTCCTAGTATGATTTTGGTATCATAGCTGGGACGTTTGGCATATGTTCTGTCTAGGAGATCAAAGAAATCATCTTTGACTGAGTCATCCTTGTCTTCCGTGGGGGCATGGGCTGATGTTACAGAAATTTGCCTTGATGCGGATCGTTATGAGGCGTTCACTCACATACTGGAAACTTAGGACTTTATGTCTTAGTCCACCTCTTACAACAAATCCGCATCCAAATAGTCTCTGTCCTCTCTCCCTATAGCAGTCACCGTAGTAAATGTCGCAGTTTTTCATCCGCTTTTTACCCGGTCCATTCCATCGCATTTCCTGGATGGCGTTGTTCGGCCGCACGTAGTCTGTTTAGGGACCTATCATTCCACGTACAGAACCGAAGGTCCTTGTTAGGGTCGTCAACATAGATCCGTTCCGTTTTATTATCCGAGGCTGATTCTTGTTTCTGAGTAATTAGTGGTTTTGCGGTTACGGTTCGCTAGACCATAGCCCAACCGACACTAATCCTGTTTGGTGGCGCAGGATACTCGCCATTCGGCCTCTTCCGTCAGTAATTTGCCTTTTAAGGAAATTTCCAGATGGCACCACGAGGAGGTGGAAGTAGGACCTGACTAGCAGAGCTGCAAGATGTTGGGCTGCAGAGGCTCTTACTCGCTTTTTGTCGGGCCAGCATCCGTCGGCAGATGCTACCCCTACAAGGCCTTTGCTAGTCCTTCACCTAAGAAGCTAATAGACTTTAGAGTGATTTCGGTTGTTGTTCCTCAGGGAAGTGAACTCGGCCCTCTTCTGTATTTACAATACACCCGCGATATACTGCGAATACAAGATTCCATTCTAGCCCCGTTCGCCCTCGTTCACTACTCTCCAGGGGTGGTTGTCCTGGATGGGATTCGAGAGAAACTCGACCGAATTTCCACTTTGGTTGTAGTTCTCAGCAATTGTTCCGTGCCATTATGGTGTTATGCCTTCATCAGTATTTTGATCACTTCCCATTCACAACCGCTGTGTTGCTCTGTCTTGGCTATGGACAGACTTTGAACTACAGACTTCCCGCTCGACAGTCGGTGATGTCTACCACTGCAGCACGGCCACCCCCGTCGGGATGATCCCCGACGCGAAATGCACTAGTTACTAGGTAATCATTCTAAACTCTGTATTAAAAACAAGCTGCTTCTATACAAGCAAGTGCTAGAACCAGGTTGGACTTATGGTATGCAACTATGGGGTTGCAGAAAAGTAATACTAACGCCATACAGACGTTTATTTTCTTTTCAGGCCAGCAACCCATGGAGGCCCTGAGCCCGAGTTAATACAGCCTCCAGTCGGAAAGACCAGGTTGTCTTGCGTCGGTGATCACTTGGTCTTTAAGCCGAATATTTGGACATCCCCTTCTTCTCGAACCAGGAGGCTTCGACTCGAAGCTGGAGCGTAGGTGTTCGTGCACTCTATGTAGCCGAGCCATTGTAATCGACGGATTGTTGCCTTCCGGACTATATCCACATCTTTGTGCAGCTCTTAGAGTTCCCAGTTATGTTCAAATTCCTCGCACACAGGGCCGAATATCCGTCACACAATTCTTCCTTCAAAGAAACCAAGTATCAGCTCTGTCCTGCTTATCGTTCAGCTTTCGCCTCCATATAGCAGGACTGGAAAGATAAGAGTCTTGTAGAGCATAACCTTGGTTCTTCGGGACAGTAGTTTGGACCCTAGCTATTTAGACAGTATAACCTCTTTCTTCCCAGGAATAACTTTCTTTATATTCCACAGCCTCAGCTATCTCACCTTCGCTCTTCTATCAGTCAACACAATATCAAGCACTTTTTTTAATAGCGTCCGATGTGTGTTCGATTTTTGGCCGTCCTTCACGTGAGTCATCTCCAAGGGATGTGCGACCAAGCTTAAATTCAGCTACCCACTTTTCGACGGTTGACATCGAAGTATCAGAGTTCCCGTAAGCTTTTGTCAACTTCAGAGGGGCAAACGTCGGCTCTGACCCGACTCAGAGCCCGACTTTTCAATGTTAGAAAGCTGCATCAGCCCACCAAGAGGAGATTCAACATTGGAATTTAGAGATTACAGAGAGCCACATAGCGGACGAGTCGCAAGTATTCCTACGCCAGACATAAACGCCAATAATATGTATGTATGTGGCTCCATTGCTGCTCAACCACCAAGGAAGCAGCTGAAACTACAATAGGCTACGGGCCACCACCAACAAGAAACCCGTGGTATGATGGTGAGTGTAAGCAGAAAAAGCGAGCGACCGACGAGACGTACCAAAAGGGGCTTTAAAGGAGAACAGGAGAAGTGCACGAGAATTATCGAGCCAGAAGGAGTGAGGAAAAACAGATTCTACGACGAAAGAAAAGAATTTTCGCAGCCTCCTAGCTCAAGAATAAAAACATGATAAGAGTATTTTACAAAAGAGCCAAAAGCCTCTCAGCGGGCTTTAAAAACGGCACCCAGGCTTTACGAAATTGCGAGAACAATCTTGTCACCGATCCGCAGGGAATGCGAGTAGTTAAGACAGCATTTCCAGCAGCTTTTTAACAAGTATGGAGAAGAGAGAGTGGTAATGGGCGAAGTCTACAAAGTCTTCCCAGCATTGAAGAAGTAGGCATAGCTATAAAAAGCTGAAGAACAACAAGGCCGCAAGCTCGGATGGATTACCATATATAGACCATATAGACCAAGTCCTCACGCTGCGAAAAATCCTGGAGAAGACCAGCGAGTTTCGAATCGATACCCACCACGTCTTTATCTATGTTAAAGCCACATATGACGGTATTCCTCGCAAAGTCTTATTTAACGCGATGACCGAATTTGGGATTTTTGGAAAACTGATCCAGTTGTGTCGCACCACGCTAGAGCTGGGACAAAATACAACAGTTGACAGCTATAATTTCGAGGTGGTTAAGAAGTTTGTCCGAGAGGAAGGAGAGGGAGTTAAAAATCAAGCAACATGACCATCAATGGATGGAAGGCAGCTGGTCTTTTTTTTCTTCATATGTGTCCACTGTTAGGCGGGTTTGGATGGTAAAGACTAGCAAAGGCCTCGTAGGGGTAGCATCTGCCGATGGATGCTGGCCCGACAAAAGGCGAGTAAAAGCCTCTGCAGCTGAACACCTTGAACACCTATGTTGATGACCCTTAAATGTAGGTGGAATGTTAGGTCCCTAAATAGACCACGTGCGGCCGAACAACTTGCCGGTGCCCTAGACCGCTATAATGCGGACATAACCGCCATCCAGGAAATGCGATGGAGTGGAGTTGTAAAAAGCGGATGAAAAACTGCGACATTTACTACGGTGACTGCTATAGGGAGAGAGGACAGAGACTATTTGGATGCGGTTTTGTTGTTATGGATGGACTAAGGCATAAAGTCCTAAGCTTCCAGTATGGGAGTGAACGCCTCCTAACGGATCCGCATCAAAGCAAACTTTTGTAACATCAGCCTCATACATATGTGTCCATGCCCCCAAGCCTCATACATATGTGTCCATGCCGGAAGACAAGGATGACTCCATCATGGATGATTTCTTAGATCTCCTAGACGGAACATATGCCAAATGTCCCAGCTATGATACCAAAATCATACTAGGAGATTTTAACGCTAAGCTGGGTAAAGTAAGCATTTTTGTAGGGGTCATCGGCAAACCAAGCTTACATGACACCACATCCGATAACGGACACAGGCTGATCGACCTTGGCACGGGGCGAAATCTTCTTTTAGCCAACACGCGCTTTCCCCACGTCGATATACACAAAGGCACCTGGCGGTCGCCAGAACAATCAGTCACCAACCAGATTGATCACATCGCGATTGACGTCAGACATTCCTCCACTATTCTTGATGTTCGCACTTTTCGAGGAGCGAACATCGATTCAGACCACTATCTTGTAGTAGCCAAGATACGTCAGCGCATAACACAAACACCGCGGAGTAGAGTTAGAACACCAAGCTATGACGTCGGAAAGCTACTATCGCCGGAGATCGCCAGTGCCTTTGCAAGCCGTGTCTCCCTTAAGCTCTCCGATACACCTCAATCCTCCACTCAGTAAGTAGAGCAACAATGGAGCCTGTGCAAACAAGCCCTGAAGAGCACAGCAACGGAAGTGTTGGGCCTTAAAGCTCCACCACGACGAAACACCTGTTTCGATGACGACTGTAGAAGGATTCATGCAGAAAAGCAGGAGGCATACAAAGCCTCACTAAGCAAATGTATTGTCTGCTGAGCTCTTCAAAGCAGCTGAGGGTGAGCTGGCTAGGAGCATACACCGACTCATCTATAAGATATGGTCAGAGGAAAGCATGCCCGAGGAATGGAGTCTCAGCATTGTTTACCCGATCCACAAAAAAGGAGATCCTTTGACTTCGCTAACTACAGGTTGCCAACCCGCTGCTTCTTTGGGCTCAAGAAGCAATTGGGAAGTAGAGCCCTCTCTCGTACGACCAAGTTTACCTTATATAAGACCTTAATTATCCCGGTCGTGTTATACGGTTCAGAAACATGGACTTTACCTAAAGCGGATGAGGAAATCCTTGGTCGTTTCGAGAGAAAGATTCTGCGTGCGATTTTCGACCCTATAAACACAGAGGGGGTCGGAGGAGAAGACTCAAACACGAACTGTACGGGTTGTACAGCGACATGAGTCTAATCAGGCGTCTACGGAAGACGCCTAAGATGGCTGGGCTATGTAGAGCGAATGGACACCACAGCTCCAGCCCGTAGAGTCTTTTAAATCCAACTCCGAGGGACAAGGAAATAGAGGAGGCCCGCACCTAAGGTGGCGCGCACAGGTGGAAAGGGACTTTAAAAAACTGGGAGTGCGGCACTGGAAAAGACTAGCGAAAGATCGTGCTAGATGGAGAGCCATGTTGGTTGAGGGCCAGGTTCACCCCGAACTGCAGCGCCCGTTAAGTAGGTAAGTAGTTAGGCGGGTTATTAATGGCACTAGACAAAGACTATTACTAATGCTCATATCTTGCTGGGCTTTGATCTGCTGGAAATGCTTTTGAAGCGTCAAAAAACAGGCCGACCTTTCGCTTTTGATTCAGAATATCTGTTGTACAGGAACTTGTAGCCCGGGTATCAAGAGATTGGTAAGAACAACACGTATTACCAATAGCGACATTAATTCTGCACAGAAGCCCCTCAGCTGTGGTTTGAAAGCAACTGATTTACGTAATTCGCAGCCAAACTTCTAATACTACTGTGGAGCACGAAAATACATTCCATCCGTCTTAGCAGAACAAGATTTCTGGTTTTCTGATCGAAAAACAATCTCCACATTCCGTGTCACATTTGTCTACATTAAAACGGGCACCAGTGCACCCTGTGCCATCAGCACCCCGTACACGAACCACGGTTCCTAAACGTCAACAGTTCCGCTGAATGTGAAATCAAATTCCGCGCAAATCCACCACAGCTCCTGTCAATCTTGACATTTTCTTTTATTTTTATTGTTTATTTGGCCCGTCGACGTAGGGTGATCGTTTCGAAAAAATCTCGTCATAAAACGCAATTTACATCAAAAAACCAGTGAAGTGGCAATATACAATTGAAAAGTATCAACCGAAAACCACATCTGAGCATTTAGCTAGTCGACTCATTCACAAAATGCCGGTCAAAAACGATGGAGAGACCGACGCTGAAGGAGCCGAGTCTGAACGGTCCAGTTCTAGTCAAGGATACGAGACTAGTGCCGAGGAAGCAGACGAAATTGAGTCTGACGACTCATCAGAGATGGACGTGGCCGAGATCGATCGACGACGAAAGGAATACCTCGCAAACCTAGGTTAGTACGAATCATTGATCAGAATCGAGTGCATCCTATAGCTCCGGCATTACAGCACTGCTAGAAACACAATTTGTGATACTACGCGAGCACTATTATCGCGAAAGAATCAACCAAATCGAATACCAGCTATCGGAGGTGAGGAACAACCGTTCGGACGAATACCTACAGCCACTGAAGCAGTTGGACAAGAAATATCGTAATCGGATCGAGGTCGCCGACATACTCAAACGCTACAGACTGGATAATATCGAACACAAGTACCTCTCCGAGGTACAGGCCGCCAGACAAAACTTCGAGGTAAGTCGGTACTCAACCGCTCGTATATGAGATCAGCTCAAAATGCGAGCTCCTTACAGAGTGAGAAACAACTAGCCATGGATCATATGTACGAGGAACTGATGGAGAAGATTCGTCGACTAGAAGAGGACCGCCATAACGTCGACATTTCCTGGGCCGACTTTGGCACTGACCGGCGCACAAGTAAAGTTCGGGGCCCCGGTCGAAAGAAAGCAGTCACAGTCACCGGGCCATACATTGTATACATGCTACACGAAGAAGACATACTCGAAGACTGGAAAGCCATTCGTAAATCGCTCAAGCGACCCACCACATCGACGTGATACTGATAAGCGCACAGCGTAAACTTCCAATTATCTTCTGGTGGACACGCAAACGTGCGTGCACAACCATTTGAATGTGACAAACAAGAGTGCAAATTATGATAATAAACACGATCGTAGATGTTCATGTGATCCGATGACCACTCGCCTCTTTATTTCCTCTTAAAATCCCTTGGTCAGAAGTAGGTCCTTGACAAGGTTCACGTAGTCTCCATGGAACTGAATTTGCCCGCTCAGCTCGTTAACACGGCTGGCAACGACTTTTCCTTTGTGCGCTTCAATCGCCTGGTGCAGTTCTTTCTCCAATGCCCAGATGTCACCCTGGATATAGCGGACGACTGTGAGACGCCGCAGGCCACGAAACTTCGTCTGCAAATACACCGGCAGCATGTGATTTTTCGTGCGAGCTACAAAGTACTTTTGGTCTGCAATCGCTTTTGGTGCCTGCCAACCAGATGGGTATTCAGCTTTCGCGTCCGGTTTTGGGATGGTCACTGGCGGCAGGAGACGTTCGACGAATTTCCATTCGGGCGGATTTCGAACCACTTCGACCTCGGGGTACTCAGAGATGTCTGCAACGGGCTTGGACGAACGGAAACTCGAGTATCGGTGTGGAACCTTTGCTCCAATCAGCTGGGAACGAGACAATGTCAAAAAAGAGGTTAGACCGAACGATGTTCAATGACATCGAACGATTTGTGTCATTTATTGCTGAGAAATCGGAAGGCAATTGGGAATTTTCTCGAATTTCTAGATCCTTACTTGTGAACTCCTGGCGAATCGAGCAAATGCGAACGGGAGTTTTTGGGTCAGACCGGCCATGGTTTAGTTCTTATTTTTCGTAGCAATGCTGACAAGACTTTGACAACTAGTCTGACGGCGATGGCATTCAGCGCACATCTCTTGTGATCCATTCACAATAGCAATTTTACCTTTTTTATTGTTTTTTTTTATAAAAGTTTTTGGCTAAATTTTTACCATAAAAGCTGTCTATCGGCGACCGAAGGCAGGATAGCTTCTGCTATCCGCTGGAGCACTCAGACGCAATCACTGGTCCTTTGTACTCCAGACAGACACCTTACATTACTGTATTTTCTCCGTTTTCCGGAGAAAAATTTGAAAATTTGAAGGAGCTTCAGTGGTGCAGGGCTAAGGGATTCGGCACACACCACGCCGGCTCCAAGGGTGCGCCACCGTATGCGAGCAAAGGCGGGACAATGCAGACAATACAGAGGAAATGCTCTGCAGTATCATCCTCCTCTTCGCCACATGCAGCACAGGTAGGCGTCTCACTGATGCCGAGCACGTAGAGATGCTTGTGTAATGGCCCGAGATAACTCCCACAAGCCTTCTGCAGTCGATTCTCCTTAAAGACAGGAGGAATGCTGCAGATTTTTTGCAGACATCAGGGCATACGCGCTTAGTCATCCTGCAACCCAGGCAATCCCTCCATCTACGGTTGGGTGTGTTAAATACACAATCGTTAATGTAGGAATTTACCGTGGACGCAGGTAGACCTAGAGCGGGTTCAGGTCCTGAGAAGCTCTCCTCTGAACCCATTCTAGCGAGTTCATCAGAGGTCTCATTTCCTGGGATCCCAGAGTGGCCTGGAACCCATACAAGCCTTAATGAATTTAGTCTGCCGACTCTGTTCAAGAAGGACTTGAGTTCAAGCACTAATTTGGAGCTAGTTAAGGGGTTACACACAGCTTTTAGTGCAGCTTGGCCGTCACTACATACGCATATGCTTTCCCCCTTCCGCCTGTGCTTCACAACATAGTGCATGGCCATTAGGATTGCGTATATCTCTGATTGGAAGACAGATGCATATTTTCCTAAGGAGAAATGCAGTCGGATGTTTCCGCGCTCAAAGAAGACCCCAGCACCGGACCCCCGCCCAGACCTGGAGCCATCCGTGAAAATGCGAAGACTATCCATTCCAGGTTCAGTATCCAGCCATAGTCAATCCTGACGCCATGGAAACTCGACTGTGAAATTACGACGCAATAGGATAACGGGCGTCAGTGCGTCAGAAGGCATGTCTATGAGACAGGGGTCGCAGGACAATTCTTGCGCAAGCACACCGTTATTCCTATGCGAGTTGTACCAAAAGCCATTTCTCTTCAGACGAGACATGGCTTTCAGAGCACACCCTCTGATAAATATATCAAGAGGTGGAAGGTTCATCATAACATCTAGAGCAACGCCCGGCGTGCTGGGGAAAGCCCCTGTTCAAGAATAGCAACTGAATTCAATTGCACCATGTTATTTTGTTTTTCATCTTATTTTATTCTGCTTTTCCTTTGATTGTACATAACTTATTTTCATACTGTTATATAATTCTTTGCTCATTCATGTATGTATTATATTTGGGCTACACAAACCCAATGCCTGATTTCGAGGACTATGAAGATAAGTATCTTATGGTTAAGTCAGTGATAGTGTCCGCAATAAAAGAACGTGAGCGTGTTGAAAAGGATAAGGATGTTGTGAGTCGGTTAGCCGACCAGCAGAAAATTTTAATTGATACCCTTAGTAAATCGGATCCGTCGATGAAAAATTCGGATTTTTTCCTTCCTTCGATTCGTATAGAACCATTTTCGGGTAATTATCGGGAGTGGCCTGCATTTCGGGACATGTTCGAGGGCGCGGTGCACAATAAGGCGGGCTTAACACCAATTCAGAAATTTCATTTCCTTAAATCATGCCTTCGAAATGAAGCATTAAATCTCCTCAACCATCTTCCGATTTGTGACGCGACATACGAACAGGCGTGGGCGAGACTCGAAAAACGGTATAATAGACCGCGTCATGTTATTAACAGTTATATTCGCGCATTTATGGAACTTCCCGCTACTCATACTTCGAACACCACCTTACTTCGGAAAATCTCGGACGGAGCCGATGAAATAGTTCGTGGTTTGATATCCATAAATTCAATCAATAGGGACCCGTGGCTTATTTATATACTGCTAAACAAGTTAGATCCAGAAACGCGCCAGGCATGGATGGAAGATAGCGTAGCTGAGGACTATCCTACGATCGACCAATTTTTAGACTTCTTGGAGCTTCGGTGCGAGGCCTTGGAAAGCTGCAAAACTAATATTCGCGACAACCCTAGAACTAAGCATGCAGCAGCTAGGAGTCTGCATGTTTCGTCATCCTCAAGTTGTGAGAAATGTAGCTCTAATCACGCGCTTGTCCAATGTGCTGAGTTTCTTGGAATGTCCATACAAGATCGAAGAGATTTTGTTAAGTCTCATAAACTTTGCTTTAATTGTCTTCGTGGTGGTCATCCGTCGGCTCGTTGTCAATCGAAATTTAGATGCAGAGCATGCAATACTCGACACCATACCTTGGTCCATGATGATGCCGTAAATAAGTTAAGTCCATCACATCATGCGTCAACAAGTCCCACAATTTCGCGAGACACACCCAAATATCCTATCTATCCAGTCCCTTCATGTGGTTCAAATGCACCTTCAACTTCCGCGCACGCCGCTTCTTTAGTGAACAACCATTCGAACGTCGCATACAAAGTACCCCTCACATTACTCCCTACTGCTGTCGGAAATGTTATTGATAAGAACGGCAATTACCAACCGGTACGTATTCTTCTGGATTCCGGTTCTCAGGTTTCCTTCATCACTGAGTCCTGCGTTCAACGGTTAGGACTTCCTCGTAGAAATGCTCGAATACCCATTAGCGGTATTGGTTCCACCAATGCTGGCCAATCTAGAGGCCTAGCTTCGTTTGTCATTTGTTCCCGCTTTGATAAATATACTATACCTGTCGATACATATATATTATCTAGTGTAACAAAAAATCTACCATCATCTTCCTTTGCAATTGAAGACAACCACCAGCTATACGGATTAAATTTAGCTGATCCAGATTTTAACAAATCATGTCCCGTAGATGTTCTTCTAGGAGCCGACAAGGTATGGGAAATCCTACAAGGAAATGTAGTTCGAGGTAAAAGCGGACAGCCCATCGCACAACAAACTATATTTGGTTGGGTTTTAGCTGGACCACTTTTATCTAACAACCAATCAAATGTTACCTCCTACCATAACACTGTGGACATCGATTCACTTCTTCAGTCATTTTGGACAATTGAGGAGGTTGATCCCAAATCAATTGTTTCTAAAGAGGATCGGGAAATCGAAGAACATTTTCTTAAGACACATTCTCGAGCAACGGATGGAAGATACCTCGTCAATCTTCCTTTTAAATCAACTCCAAACTTCGCGGACACATTGCGTGGAGCAATCTCTCGTTTGCAGTCAATGGAAAGAAAGTTCTCTAAAAGTCCAGACTTCTTCGAAGCTTATTCTCGATTCCTTGATGATTATTTAGCTTTAGGACACATGTCGGAAATATCCCAGGCTGAAATCGAAAATCCCAATGTCTTCTATCTTCCCCATCATTCTGTCCTCAAACCAGATAGCCAGACAACTAAGCTTCGCGTCGTCTTTGACGGTTCTCACAAAGATACCAAAGGTAACAGTTTAAATGACTCTCTCATGATCGGTCCGCCTATCCAGCGAAATCTATTTTCGGTGTGTTTACGCTTTCGTCGGTTTAGGTTCGCATTCATCGCGGATATTGTTCAAATGTATCGGCAAATTCGGGTATCGGTTGATGACTCGGACTATCAGCGCATCGTTTGGCGCGAATCACCATCAGCACCATTAAGACATTTTCGTCTATGCACTGTGACATACGGTACTTCGTGTGCTCCATATTTAGCTGTTAGAACATTGCAACAACACGCTGAAACGTACAAAGATAAGTTACCAATCGCGTCGGATGTGATACTTAACGACTTTTACGTCGATGACGTTGCGTCCGGAGCAGATACTCTAGCTGAAGCCATTTTCAAACGTGATTCATTAGTTGAACTACTTTCTAAGTGCGGTATGACTTTAAGCAAATGGCATAGTAACTCTCGTAAACTTTTACCCGAAGACGTCACCCTGTCGCAAACAAATAGGTCCTTAGATACTGCTGAAGATTCTTGGGTAAAAGTGCTCGGTTTATCGTGGAACTCAAGTCGCGACGTGTTTCGTTTTGATCTGAATTATACTCCAAATACATCAATTACGAAGCGACAAATATTGCGAGACGTAGCTCGTATTTTCGATCCACTTGGCTTCCTATCTCCAACCATCATTCAGCTTAAGATTCTTCTCCAAGAGCTGTGGCATCGAAAAACGGAATGGGATGAAGATGTTCCCACTTGCATAGCCAACAAATGGACTAAATATCGCGAGGAATTGTTACTTCTAACCCAGATCTCCGTACCCCGCGTAATCGGTTTAGGATACCCAGCATTTGAATTACACGGCTTTTCAGATGCATCCGAGTCGGCTTATGCTGCAGTGATATATTCGCGTTACCAATTAATAACCGGACAATTCGAAACAAACATTGTCGCTGCAAAAACACGCGTCGCTCCGTTAAAGCAACTAAGCATACCGCGATTGGAATTATGCGGTGCGGTCTTACTGTCTCGACTTCTGGTGGCCGTTCAAAATTCCCTTAATGTCACCTTCCCCAATGTTTACGCGTGGTCCGACTCAAAGGTCGTTCTTTCGTGGTTATCGTCTCCTCCGCGCCGCTGGAATGTATTCGTTGGAAATCGCACTGCCGAAATCCTTAGCACGATACCACGCAATCGTTGGTTTCATGTAAAGTCAGAATGTAATCCTGCTGATTGTGCTTCTCGCGGTATACTACCATCGCAATTATTGGAGCATTCAATCTGGTGGACAGGCCCAAAATGGCTTCGCTACAGTTCCGAGAACTGGCCGACAGTTAGCCAAGTTGAAGATGATCCTGATTCAAGGAAGGAGGAGAAACGGACAGTGCAGCAATCGTATTTAATCACCACAAACGAACATCCTTTCGAAATATTGTCGGAACGCATTTCTTCCTGGACGGGTTTCATCAGGACCGTGGCTCGAATCTACCATTTTATAGCTATCTGCAGGAAACAGGGGCGGTCTTCTTCACATTTTCTAAGACCGCAAGAAATTTATAGTGCCAAAATGCATGTAATCAAATGGCTGCAGATTCGGTACTTCGGTGACGACATCGCTTATTATAAAAACCACAATGCTTTCCCGAAAAATTGCAAAATTGGTAATTTATCCCTATTTCTAGATTCCGATAATATTCTACGAGTGGGAGGAAGACTTCAACACTCTAGTCTATCATTCAACACCAAACATCCAATCATCATTCCGAAGGATCACACCATTACCAAACTCATCGTCTTAGACGCCCACATTCGTTTCTTGCATCCTGGCATCTCGACACTATTTGCGCTTATCCGCCAAGAATACTGGATCATTGGATGTCGAAATTTACTACGCAAAATCACGCACACATGCATACGATGTTTCCGCCAGAGAAAGGCTACCATTAGTCAGTTAATGGGTAATCTCCCGCCGCAGCGCATTCATGTCAACAGACCTTTCGCACACTGTGGATGTGATTATGCCGGGCCAATATCATTAAAGATTAAATCGGGTCGAAAATCCACACTCTCTAAAGGTTATATCTCACTATTTGTTTGCCTGGTTACGAAAGCGATTCACCTCGAAGTAGTAAGTGACCTAACGACCGAATCATTCCTCTCAGCACTTCGTCGGTTCACTGCGCGTCGTGGCAAACCGTCGCATATATATTCGGACAACGGAACGAATTTTCGCGGATGTGCTCGTTTGTTAACTGCAATGCATGAACTTGTTTGGTCCGAACATCATAATTCGATCGTCGCAGAATCATTAACTCGCGATGGTATCTCGTGGCACTTTATTCCCCCTGCTGCTCCCCATTTCGGCGGTTTATGGGAGGCGGGGGTGAAATCCGTGAAGCAACATCTGCGCCGAGTCATAAACGATGATGTCCTGACGTTTGAGCAGTTGTACACCCTTTTGACTCAAATCGAAGCCATATTAAATTCGCGGCCATTGTGCCAAATCTCAGATACAGAACTGGACCCATTAACACCCGCTCATTTTTGTCTAGGTGAGTCATATGCTGCCATACCAGAGCCTATGATCGACGTTCCAACCAATCGGCTAACTACTTGGCAAAATCTCCAGGCAAAAATTCAAGGGTATTGGAAGAGGTGGCAGAGCGAGTATTTGACGTCACTGCAACAACGTCCCAAATGGCAGCACATTGAGAAGAACATCAAAGTCAATGACCTTGTTGTAATCAAAGAACCGAATCTACCACCAGGGAAATGGGCAATGGGACGAGTCATCGAAATCCATCCGGCTTCAGACGGCCTTATACGAGTCGTCGAACTGCGAACCGAAAAAGGCAATCTAACTCGACCAATCCACAAGCTCGCCGTGCTACCCGTCTGCTGAAACATTGTTTCAGGGGCGGCGGAATGTTCAAGAATAGCAACTGAATTTAATTGCACCATGTTATTTTGTTTTTCATCTTATTTTATTCTGCTTTTCCTTTGATTGTACATAACTTATTTTCATACTGTTATATAATTCTTTGCTCATTAATGTATGTATATTTTGTATATTTATCTTATTTCGCTTATTTCATTTCAATTATCACCTCATGGTATTCTCCTAGCAGCTACCATTGGACCACTCCCGCACTTCACTCAGTTCTCGAAAATTCATCACTTTACTCAGTTCTCTCTGATACTGTACTATTCATGCACTTGCTATCTAGTTTCCTGAGCAGGCGTGGGTGGTTTGATGATTGCGAATTGACCAGGTCACTTGGATCTCGATTGTTTTGCGAATAACACTTTGTACTATATATACCTCGTAACAAACATTGACCAAGTCAGTTGTATCTCAATCGCTTCGCGGATAACATTGTCCTTATTCTCCCTCGTACAAATACTCTATTTTATCGAACAATAAAGAAAACCTCGGAAACCATTTGTTTCATTTCTCCTCGCATATTTCTAAACAGCCCCCGTGCAGCTGAGACAAACCGTTCTTTGGAGTTTGGTGAAAGAGGCTACGACGTGTTTGCGTTTTAGTCTGTTCCACCAGACAACCGATGCATATGAGATTATAGGTCTTATCATTGCCGTGTAGATCCAAAGGACCTTTGCCGGCGATAAGCCCCATGTTTTGCCAAAAGCTCCTTTGCATTGCCAGAAAGCTGACAGCGCTTTGGTGGTTTTTGACTCAACATGTTTTGACCAGAGAAGCTTACTATCTAAGATGACTCCTAGATACTTAGCCTCCTTGGATATCGGGATGGAAGTGCCTTTTAGTACCAGCTGAGTCATGTCAGTATTTTTCCTCCTTCTAGTAAAGGAACGACATCGGTCTTAAGAGGATTGACTGATAGCCCATTTCTGGTACACAAATCATCGATCACATTTAGCGCCGCCTGTGCTTTGCGACGGGCAGTCGCCAAACATGAGCCGACAGAAAGAATGGCGACGTCATCCGCATAGGCCTGGGCGTAGATTTCAGAGGCATTGAGAGCATCAAGCAGGGAATCGACCACCATGCACCATAACAGCGGAGACAGGACGCCACCTTGAGGGCAGCCCCTGTTTACGGCAGATTTGACACACTGGACGAGGCCTGCATCAGCGGTCAATGTCCTGTGCATGAGCATTGCTTTGATCCAAAGGACCAGTGCTTTATCTACGCCATGATGTCTGGCAGCGTTACACATGCTGTCAAAAGTTGCGTTATCAAAAGCTCCCTCAATGTCGATGAAAATGCCCAGCGCGTATTCTTTCCTTTCGAGCGCGCACTCAATACGCCCAACTAGGTTCTGAAGCGCAGTCTCGCAAGATTTTCTGCGCTGGTAAGCATGTTGCATCTCCGAAAGAGGGTGCATTCGAAGGGCAACTTTTCGCACGTGCAACTCTACCAGTCTCTCCATGCTTTTCAGCAGGAAGGATGTTAGACTAATTGGTCTGAAGCTCTTGGCAAGTGAGTAGTCCTCTTTTCCTATTTTGGGAATGAAGACCACTTTCACTGTGCGCCAAGGAATGGGTATGTGAGCAAGTGCTAGACTAGCAGTGAAAATTCTTTTCAGAGTAGGAAGCAGCTGCCTTATACCTTTTTGCAGCATAACAGGATATATCCCGTCGGTGCCCAGCGATTTGAAGCCATCGAAGGATGCCACAGCAAATTCAATAGCTTCAGTCGTAACCACGCGCGACGCAATATACCAACTACACCGAGTTATTTTCATCGTTTCAGTTGCAGTTTCCCTTGAAGGAGTGTGCAACGAGCCGATGTCGATCTGATTTCCCGGGAAATGAGTCGCAAACAGTAAACTAAGAGTTTCCGCTTTGGACTCAGTAAAGGTACCATCAGATTTTCTGAGTGCGTCTAGCCTAGTCGGTTTTCCCCGTTTGAGGACTTTAACCAACTTGCTAGTCGCACTCAGAGACTTGATCTCTTCGCAGAAGGTCCTATAAGAATCGTTCTTCGATTTACGAATAAGTTTCTTATATTCTTTCTGCTTCGACCGATACTTGTTCCAGTCATCTTCCGAATTTGATTTGAGCGATCTATTCAGAAATATTCTGGCTTCCCTGCGAAGACTTTGGAGCTCGGCATTCCACCAGGGGACCAATTTCCTGCTGGGAGGTTTGCTGACAGGACATGCGAGTTCAAAACAACTGGTGATGACGCTATTCAGGTTATGAACAGCGTTCTCTACCTATTGTTTCGTTCTAAGCTTAGGTAGGGCATGAGTGGATTTCTCAAGCTCCTCTCTAAGCCGTACCCAGTCCGTCCTTCTTGGATTCCGTCTAGGTTGCAAGGAAGGAATCTCACAACCCAATCGGAATTCGATATATTTATGGTCCGACAGCGTAGCATCAGGCAAGACTCGCCAGTTAGTGATGTCCTTCACATACTGTTGGATAGGGTCTGGTCAATCATCTCCTGTCGTCTTGTCGTAACAAACGTTGGTTGAGAGCCAACATTGTTGATGGTAAGGTCAGACGAGAGAATGAAGTCCAACAGACGGTCCCCCCTTGTGTTACACTTGCTGCTGCCCCAAGCAGTGTTTTGGGCATTAGCATCGCAACACAAGATGAGACCAATCTTTTTGGCTTCACAGTACTCTACGAGTTCAGAGACTTCCTTCGGTGGTGGAGGTAGTAACGAATCGTAGGGAAAGTAGGCAGACGCAACGACGAAGTGTTCTATTGCACCGTGCGTTTTGTAGCTTACTCGAGCAGCCACCAGATCTTGTCCACAAAAGTGCCCAAGTTTGGTTGGCCGACCCTGGGCCTTTCGGATCGCTCATCCTAAAGAATCGTAGCATCACGTATACCACCAAGGCCACATAGGCGTTTATTCCACACCCACGGTTCCTGAATGGATACAATGTGATGATTTGTTCTACTACATGCAATTCTACTACTTAAAAGAGCAGTAGCGCCCTTGCAATGCTGTAGATTGATCTGGATAAAAGCTATCCTGACCTTTTCAGAGGAGATGGCCACCTCTTTATAAGAGAGCTGCTTCTCTCGACTCTTTACGGTCATTTGGATCTCCTTCTGGGAGGAAGGGGTTTTGTTGTGTGATGTGCCTGCCTCCGAGGAGTGGTTTTTGGCTATCTTCGCCTTCTGGCCTATGCTTTGATCCTTCTGGGTCGCCACATCTGCCATTTGACTCCGATTTCCCACCGCACCACCGGAGAGGGAGGCATCGCACACTCTCTCCCTAGCGAGGCTATCCCCAGCGTCGGTCTTCCGTTTGCGGGAGCCTTTACCTTTTTCGGTTAAAGCACCTGCTCCCTTCGGACGAAGGTTCGGGACAGCCTTACCAGATATACCATCTGTATGTATAAATATGAAAGAGACTATGTATGTTACCTCATCAAATGACAGATCTTGGTTGCAGGCAGGATTTTTTGGATGAAAATCATGTCTGTTGTATGGGAGCCCCCCTTAAATATTAATTTTCAGTTTTTCTGTTTTTAGTATTTGTCGTGGTAGCGGCAACAGAAATACGTCATCTGTGAAAATTTCAACTGTCTAGCTATCACGGCTCATGAGATACAGCCTGGTGACAGACGGACGGACGGACGGACAGCGAAGTCTTAGTAATAGGGTTCCGTTTTACCTTTGGGTACGGAACCCTAAAAATGGGATTTTTTTCGTCTCTCACAACACTGTGCGCCGTATTTGGCTGTTTCGCCAAGGTTTACCCAAAGCTTCACTGAACTTCACCATATCCACACTTGTATCCCATTAAAACGTGCTCCACAATTACTGATGCTTTTACCATGTGCCGGAGAATAGTTTTCCCGAACACGCCCCACTCAAGCAGCAGGTGTTTTCTCTTTATGTATCTTCGCCGAGCTCAGAGCATGGCACTTGTGTCAAATTCACACAATCTCCTTCATTTCCTCGTCATTCTTCCAACATTGATTAGTGTGCGTGGGCTCCAAGCCCACACCGGTATTTCTGCGTCAATTCCACATATTCTCTCTTTCGATTCGGTTTAGCCAAAGAGAATCGTACACCTCCGCTTCTCTTTCGGAAGAGTATCTAAGTATCTTTTCGTTTGTTCTGTTTTTTTTTTTTTTGTGGGTTTCCTGAAAACCAATTTATGCCCTGTTGCATTATTTACTGGAAAAATAGGAGAATTCGGCAGTAACGCCATGTGTTTGTTGCTCTGCTTCTTTGCCCTGAGGAGTTTCCTAATTTCCCTTTACAGGAATGAAACTAAGTACATATTCGAAAGCTAAATGGAGATTTAGATTTTTCCGGAAAGAGGTTTTCCATTGGGTCATCGTGAAGTATTTGTCATACTCGCGCACACACATCGGCTGATAAGACGCTCACGTAGCCACTTCCCTGGCATAAATTTGATTCTGATTCGAGGTCGAATGCACGACGCCGAAGGATTAATTTCCACCCTCCGTTCGATGAGTTATGCAGCAGGAATACGTATCTACATACATACATTCATAGGTACATATGTACCTACCTGAATATGCGCTACGTTAGGGCATGGACATATGGTGTCCTGCGTGAACATTTTGTTGGATGTGCTACGCAATAGGGGTGGCAGTATTGTTGGTGGTAATGAGGTGGTCGTTTCGAGTGATGCATTACAATAAATTGATAAATGAAAACTGTATCTTCTGCGTGGTATCTGATGCAGATGATTGCGATCCGCTGAGATGTTGGGCTGTAAAGAAGATATTCGACGGCGTGAGGGTTATGGACTTTTATTTTGGCTATTCGACTAGCACAGAATCAAAGTTGTACACCAACTCTGAAAAAATTCAAATTACTTTTGGAAATTTATTAAGACCAAAAATAGTTGCAGTGCACTCCCTTCTGAATACCCCATCAACGAGGACTTCTATGGCCTCCTGGACAATGCCTACGGAGCTTGTCCGGAGTACGATGTAAAAATCGTGCTCGGGGACTTCAACGCCAAGATCGGTAAGGAAAACACCCTTGGCGGAGTGATCGGAAAGCACAGCCTCCACGATACAACAACAGATAACGGCTTCCGACTCGCTGACTTTGCGACAGCTCGTAGTGCGGTGATAAATAGCACAAGATTCCCTCGCAAGCGAATCCACACAGCAACCTGGCGATCTCCGGACGGTCGAACCGCCAACCAAATCGACCATGTGCTCATTGACGCAAGGCACTCGTCAAATATCCTGGATGTGCGAACATTCAGAGGGGCAAGTGTCGACAAATGTCGGGCAAATGTCCTCGTAGCAGCAAGATTCAGAGCTCGACTGTCCAATGTCAGAAAGCTGCACCAGCCCATCAGGAGGAGGTTCGACATTGGGCGCCTGAGCACACCGGAGGTTGCCAGAGTCTACAGGGAGCAGCTGAGCGAAAGACTCTACGGTATGCCTACGTCGAACACAAATGCCAATAATATGTGGCTGCATTGCCGCTCAGCCATTCAGGAAGTAGCCGAAACCACCTTAGGATACCTACCACACCCGACAAGAAACCCGTGGTATGATGGCGAGTGTGAGCAGAAAAAGGCAGCAACCGACGAGGCGTACCAAAAGGCGCTGCAGAGGAAAACCAGGGCAGCGCAAGAAGAGTACCGAGCCAGAAGAAGGGAGGAGAAAAAACTACTGCGACAAAAGAAGAGAATCTTCGCAGCCTCCCAGCTTAGGGATATCGAGGAGTATAGGGATAAACATAAAATACGAGCCTTTTACAAGAAAGCCAAAGGCCTTGCAGGAGGCTTCAAAAAGGGCACCAACTTAAAATAGCGCCAGAACCGCCATACATTTCCTAACCGCAACGCAAATTCACAACTTAAATAAACAAATTAAATAGCGCCAGAACCCCCCCCCCCCCCCCCCCCCCATATATTTCCGCAAAAAACAACATAAATAGCGCCTGAATCCCCCTAAATATACTCACCACAACTTAAAAAGCGCCTGAATCCTCCTAAACATACTACTCCGGACGATAAGCAGGACAGCGGAGCTGATTTTGGGTTCTTTCGAAAGAAAAATTCTGCGCCGGATATTTGGTCCTGTCTGTGAGGAAGGTGAATGGAGAAGAAGACACAACCGCGAACTCTACGAGCTGTACCAAGATGTGGATGTAGTCCGGAAGGCAATGATCCGTCGACTACACTGGCTCGGCCACATCGACCGCATGGACATCAACGCTCCGGCTAAGAGGGTCTTCGACTCCGAGCCTCCTGGTTCGAGAAGAAGAGGAAGACCGCACCTCCGGTATAAAGACCAAGTAATCGCGGATGTAAGACTTCTTGGTCTTGACAACTGGAAGCAGCGTGCCCGGGACCGTCAAGGATGGAAGGCAGCTATAGCTCAGGCTCAAGAACCTGCTCGCGCAGGTTCAGGAGTTTTTATATTCTATTATGATGTGTTGACACACACAACCTGAACGGAGTGCAGTGGTTGGGGTCGTTGATGTTCGTTCACTACTCTCAGGGGTGGTTGTCCTAGACTTAGATAGGACGAGAACCGACCAAATTCCGCGTTGGTTATAGTCCGAAGTAATTCGTTAAAGCACTTTAGTATTGCATACGCAGAGGATGAATTTCGGTTGACCATATACTGTGAGTGTTATGCCTGCAAGCAGTACGTCTGGTCACTTTCCATTCACAACTGCGTCGCATACTTTTTGTCCGTATAGGAACTACTTTTTTTCTTGGCTATGAAGCGAATTTACACCATAAACCTTCCGCTCGGCGGTCGATGATGTTAACCACTGCACCACGGCCACCCCACAAGTTATAGAAAACCAGAGACTTCATATTTTTCGCAGACAATTGAACGAAATTCCGGGCTCTATCCTAATATGCCTGATTTTGTTCTCTCCGACGAAAACGTTCTCACTGGTTTAACTGCCTTAAAAAGTAATACTGTCTCTGGTCCAGATAATATACAGTGGGTGATCAAATTATTACGGCCACCATCAAAAATTACATATTTTCAGAATTTAGTTCAAATTAACGCATTAAATAACAATATTAATATATTAATTTCCTTCTGAAACTAATTTGTGATCAATCAACTTTACGAATTACAAAAAACATTATTTCAAATAGCTTTTATTCTTATGGTAGCCATCTTCCTAAATATATACCTAATTTCTAATGGGTTATGCTTCGTATTTTTTTAACCGTTGTAAGTCGGCTATCACATGCAGTCTCACGACTCACGACTCATTTTCCATCTTCTCTTTTGATTTTCTATTCTCTGAGGCGAGCGCAATCACATAGCAGCCTCAGATGAGTCATACGTCTTTTTCAATTTCCTCTTTCGACATACATTCCTGAGTCGAGCGCCTACTTTTTTTTCATTTTGAAGTTGTCTCCGTGAGAGTAAAGAAAAAATTCTGATTTCCTTAAAAATGATTGCGGAAATTAATAAATTGTTGGATTGTGCATTAGTTGCAGTAGAAGAAATGGACACAGATAGTAGTGGAGACGAAGAGATTGTAATGGGGCTTTTGGATATCTGTAAAGAAGCAATTTTCGAAACAGAACACAAGAAAAAAAAAAAAAACAGTGGATTAAGCCATGGAGGAAACATAGACAACAACGAAGTTCTTTTAGTTTTCTCACTCAAGAACTAATCGTTAATGATAAGGCATCCTTTTCGAATTACTTGCGTATGGATGGAGCGACATTTAATTTGTTACTATCCATGGTTCAAAAAGATATAGTCAGACAATATACCGTGAGAGACTCTATTTCACCGGCAGAAAAATTGTCAGCAACTCTAAGGTTTCTGGCTACGGGCGAATCGCAAAAGAGCACAGACTACCAGACTACATTGTCGCAGTCTTTTTTAAGCGGAGTTATTCTCGAAGTTTGCCGGGCCATATGGAATAATTTGAAGGACAAATATTTAAAAGTAAGTTATTTTATTTAAATATTTGTACGTGCATGTTTTTAAAGGAAGTCGTCTGGGCTGAACACATCCTTCATGGACTGCTCTAGAATGTTCGACTGTGCAGATGGAGGACGTATCGTCTCCACACTGATAATTTTGACAATCTGCCGTGGTCGGGAACGTGGGGTCGCGATGCTTTCTTGTGATGTAGACGGGGTGTTGCGCTGTTTTTTTCTGGCCAAGTCTTTATCATAGCTCTCGCGTAAGATGTTTTGAATTGCCAAGGATGCTTCCCTTTGGATCTGTCTGTCTTCTAATTGGTCGATCTCAAAGATAACCTGCTTCCCCAACCAAGCAAAAGGAGATTTGTTCTCGACCTTTTTGCGGAGCAGTCCCTCAACCTTTTCAATTTTCTGCGAGATCAATGCTTTGGATGTTGTTCTGGCCTGACAAAAAAAAACAAAAAAATTCAAAACATTTTTTATTTCTAGTTTCCATCGACAAAATCGGCATGGGAGAGAATTGCTGACAAGTTTGCAGTACGCTGGCAGTTTCCAAATTGTTTAGGTGCTTTGGATGGAAAACATATTCCCTTTCGAAGCCTTCGAAAAGACGGAGCATTCTACCACAACTATAAAGGCTCTAATAGTATTATTTTGCTTGCCCTAGCGGATGCGAACTGCAAACTAATTTACGTGAACATCGGCTACAATGGAAGAACAAACGATGCAGGTGTACTGATCCAGAGTGACTTGAGGAAGGTCCTTGACGATGCAGCCAATAAATTCCCAAGCGACAAAGTTGTTGGCAATGAAAGGGTACTTCCATTTGTCATTGTTGGGGACGATGCTTTTCCTCTACAGAAACACATAATGAAGCCCTATCCGTTCGGAACAAAGTGCAAAACAAAAAAAAATTTTTAACATTCGTATCTCCAGAGCAAGACATGTTGTTGAGCATACATTTGGCTTGCTTTCAAGCAGATTTGGAATTCTGCAAACAACAATAAATCTACGGGTAGAAAAGGTTGAGCTTGTGGCAAAAGCTTGTTGTGTTTTGCATAACTTCCTATTGCAACATAATTCAAATGAATTCAATTCGGTTTCGAGTCGGACCGAAACTCGAACAAATATTACGGAAGCAGCAGAGAATCCCCGTAAGGGTTCAGCTGAGAGAATCCGCTATAATTTTGCTGAATATTTTGCTAACGAAGGACAAGTCGAATGGCAAGATGGACAGCTATAAAAAAGAAACAGCATACTCCTTTCCTTGGTGTTTCCGATGTCTCTGTCAGGACATCCACACTCGGGTTAAAGGAGGCTTTGGTTTCATTAACTTCATTTATCTAAAATAAAAGAAAAGAAAAATAAAATTTCAAATATGTAATCTTCAAAAAAAAAAATTGATTTGCCTCTTCAATACTTGAACATGAAGTTCTTGTAATGTAGCAACTTCTCAAAAACAGCAATTGATTGTAGCACCAGAGTTTCGGCTCATACAGGTCATCTGTGCCACATCCGCTTTTCCTGTTTTTTTGCCCCTCGCGAAGCTCCCGGCAAAATTGGTTTCTCAACGTGTGAACCTTCTTCTTTATCATCTCAAGGGTCACACGAGGAAAACTTACCTTCATCTGCCCATAAATATTGTTCAAAGACTCGGAGCGTTTGACCCTATCTACATAGTCGGGATGAGTCGTGATATACAAATTTGGATGCATTTCATAGAAGCATATCAAATCCGACGTAAGATCACGCGTCCAAAAAAGATCCGACATTATTGCGTCCATTCCCCACGAAGTACGAAAAGAAATGAAACAGAAATGAAAAATAACGAACAAAGAGAAAGAGAAACGTCAAATGTGGGTCGTGCAGAATTTCGCCCGCTACTCACCGGGAATTAAATTCTCCGTCTCATTCGCACTCATCTCCTTTCTCTTTTACTCTTATGTGGGTTGTGAGTCATGAGACTGCATGTGATAGCAGACTAACGGTTTTTTTAATAAAAAATCAAAGCCTACTGTTTCGACATCGGTATACTGGATACAAATGTGTTGTGTGAATTATTTTTATTTTAAATTTGTGTGCATTCAGATTGTGTTAGTTGTGTTTTTTTGTTCTTGCGGTAAGACGTTTTTTCAGCAATGGGTAGACGAAAAGATCTTTCGCCGGCAAAAAATTTCGGAAATCAAAACTCTGCTATTGAACACAAATCATTCGCAAAGGAAAATTGCAATTATTGCAGGAGTGGCAAAGTCATCAGTTGACAATGAGCGGAAAATAAAAGAAATATGTGTCCAAAACAGGAAGAAGCCAAGGAAGGAAGATCCTCACAAACCTGATTCAAGAGTCAGGAATTGAAATTTCTGACATGACAGTCCGACGTCGACTTAAGGATATAGGTTTTACCTGTCGCCGCCCCGCAAAGAAGCCACTTCTGACAAAGACGATGATGGATAAACGTCTAAAACGGGCTAAAGCACATAAAGACTGGACGTCTGAAGATTGGTTGAAGGTAGCAACGCGTTCAGTCGTCTTATTAAATCAAATTTTTATCTTTTGAAGGAATAATTTCATGATTTTTCCGGTAAACGTTTTTCTTCCAGGCTTGTTTTTCTGACGAGTCGACAGTCCAAATTTGGTCGGATAAGGCCGAGTTTGTGAGGAGAAGGCCGAATGAAAAATATCTAAAGAGTGCATAGTGGAACGGGTAAAACATCCGTTAAGCATTATGGTATGGTCCATTATTAGTGGAAAAGGGACTGGACGTCTGTACATTGTAGATGGAACCATGCGCCAGGACCAGTACATTCAGGTCCTAAGAACAAAAATGTTACCACAAACTACGAAATGGTTCCCAAACGGCAATTTTGTGTTTATGCACGACTCTGCACCATGTCACAAAGCTAAAAAAGTGACTGCCTTTTTGGAGGAAAAGGATGTAGAGGTATTGGAATGGCCAGGGAACTCTCCAGACCTGAATCCCATAGAAAATCTTTGGGAGCTTCTGAAGAGAGAAATGGGGAAGGAAAAAATAACTAATAAGCGGGATTTAATCGAACGCCTAATAGAAGTCTGGCATAGAAGTAAAGCAATAAAAAACAACTGCTTAAAATGCATCCAAAGTATGCCACAAAGGGTTAAGGCTGTTATATCCGCCAGAGGAGGTGTAACAAAATATTAATTTTTTTTAAGACCTCTCCGTTTAGAAGTGAAAAACAACTTTTTTTTATTAGTTTATAAGTATTTCCTTATACCTAACAAAATAAAGATAAAAATATTTAAAACAAAAATAATACATGTGTTTACCTTTCAAAAAGTTATTTTATTTTTAGTGGTCGAAATAATTTGATCACCCACTGTACCGGCGATTTTTTTGAAAAATTGTAGAAACTCTCTTGTCACTCCTCTACGTATTATCTTCAACTTATCACTCTCCACCGGGTAGTTCTTAGATACTTGGAAACTATCCTTCATTGTTCCGATTTTTAAATCGGGTAACAGACAAAATGTGCTGCTCGCGAAATCTATGAGCAGAAGAGAAGAGAGGAACACACGCTTTTCAGAAGAAAGAAGAGAGAGCACGGTAAGCGTGAGATCGAGGAGATGGAGAGATGCTTCCGCAGGAATGACGCCCGTAAATTTTACAACAAGGTAAAACGAACATGCCATGGCTACAAAGCCAGAGTGGCGGCCTGCAGGGATGAAAATGGAGAACTGGTAGTAGAGTCGCAGTCGATGCTGAGGATTTGGAAAGACCACTTCCGCAGACTGTATAACGGCGATGATAGACAAGATACCGCTGTCAGGCAGAACGAGCCATTCGCAATGGACCACGAAGTAACAGAATTCGGTCCACCCGACCTAGACGAAGTCAAAATAGCGATATCAAGACTTAAGTCTAATAAAGCCGCTGGCGCAGACGGCCTGTCTGCTGAGCTTTTTAAGGCGGCTGGAGATGAGCTGGTAAGGTGCATGCACCATCTCATCTGCAAGGTATGGTCGGAGGAAAGCATGCCCGACGAATGGAATCTCAGCATCGTTTGCCCGGTCCATAAGAAAGGAGACCCCTATAACTGCGCCAACTATAGGGGAATAAGTCTCCTTAACATCGCATATAAGATCTTCTCTGCCGTATTGTGTGAACGCCTGAAACCGTTTGTGGATAACCTGATCGGCTCTTATCAGTGTGGTTTCAGGCCAGGTAAATCCACAATAGACCAAATATTTACGCTACGGCAGATCTTGGAGAAGACCCAGGAATACCAAATCGACACTCACCACCTCTTCGTCGATTTCAAGGCCGCGTATGACAGCGTATATAGAGACGAGCTGTACAAAGCCATATCTAGTTTTAACATCCCTGTCAAACTCGTCCGACTGTGCAGGATGACAATGGAGAATTCTCGTTGCTCCATTAAGGTCGGTAATGAGCATACCGAGACCTTTAATGTTAAAAAAGGATTTAGGCAGGGCGACGCGCTGTCGTGCAACTTTTTCAACATCGTGCTTGAAAAGATTGTGCAAGAGTCACTGGCCAACACAAGAGGTACGATCTATTTCAAGTCTACGCAATTGCTTGCGTACGCCGACGATATTGACGTAATTGGACGAAAACAGCAAGACGTCAATGAGGCTTTTGTGAGCATTGAGGTAGAAGCGGCTAAGATGGGTCTCAAGGTTAATAAGGGTAAAACCAAATATCTGCTCTCATCTAAAAGAGACGGACAACACCGACGTATTGGCCAGAACGTCACCATGGGCGGATATAGCTTTGAAGTGGTCAAGGAATTCGTCTACCTTGGCTCACTGATTACCAGCGACAACAACACCAGCGCTGAGATAAAACGCAGAATCACTCTTGCCAACCGCTGTTTCTTTGGGCTCAAGAGGCAATTGAGAAGTAGAGCCCTCTCTCGGAAAACCAAGGTGACACTATATAAGACCTTGATCATCCCAGTCCTCCTTTACGGCGCAGAGGCTTGGACCTTAACAAAAGCGGATGAAGATGCCCTTGGTCGTTTCGAGAGGAAAATTCTGCGCACTATCTACGGTCCCGTTTGTTCAAACGGTGTATGGAGGAGAAGATATAACGAAGAACTGTACGGGTTGTACAGCGACATCGGCCTGGTACGACGTCTACGGATACAGCGTCTAAGGTGGCTAGGCCATGTAGAGCGCATGGAAGATACAGCTCCGACCCGAAAAGTCTTCGAATCCACTCCGGAAGGAAGGCGCGGCAGAGGACGGCCGCCTCAGCGGTGGTGCACGCAGGTGGAAAGGGACCTCAACCAACTGGGCGTGCGGCACTGGAAACAGCTGGCCAAAGACCGTGCCGGCTGGAGACGCTTGTTGGTTGAGGCCCAGGTTCACCACGGACTGTAGCGCCACCTAAGTAAGTAAGTAAGTAACAGACAAAATGTAAAAAATTTTAGGGGAATATCCAAATTATCTGCAATTCCAAAATTGTTTGAAAGTTTACAAAAAGAGAAGTTAATGTTCAACATAACATTGTGCTTCCTCGACAACGACGTGGACGCCGCAACTGATATTATCATAAACATTATCCGAATCGGCATGGCAAATTTTATTCCCAGCAAGATTAAAAGCACCAGGCGTGGTTTGACTCGAGCTGCAAAGAGGCTTTTAGGCTCAGGGAGCTAAGTTTTCGGTCCAACAAGGCAAACAGTTCTGAGGAAAACCGAAAAAAGTACATACGAGCCAGAAATGACTGCAACACCCACATTCGACGGATTAAATTCCAATCCGACCAAAAATTAAGGCGTAAAATCCTTCAATGTCCCAAAGGTAGCAAAAGTTTCTGGTCGTTTGTAAAAAACGTAAAAAACTCAACTAAGTCGTCTATACCGACGCTCATCCACAATGACATTCCAGCTGTCATCCCCTTAGACAAAGCTAACCTACTTGCTGCCCATTTCGCAACCAGTTCTCAGCTGCCAGCCTGTACTTTGTTTCCGCCTGTACTAGAGTACGTCAATTCCACCATGGGACTAATCCACTTCCGCACTCGTACAGTCGCAAGGGTTCTTAAAGACCTCGACATACACAAATCCGCTGGTCCAGATGGTATTGCCCCAATAGTTCTGAAGAGGTGTTCTTCTACGCTGGCAAAACCACTGCGTAAGCTTTTTCACATTTCCTACACCTCTGGGCTCTTTCCGAGTAGGTGGAAAACAGCATTTGTCCAGCCTATATCCAAAAAAGGCGAATCATCTTCTCCCTCCAACTACCGACCCATTGCACTAACGTCCCTTCTTTCCAAGGTCATGGAAACGCTGATTAACCGTCAGCTTATGAAATATCTTGAATCACGGAAACTCCTCAATGACCGCCAATACGGTTTCCGCAGCAACAGATCCACTGGTGATATGATGGCATATCTCGCTGAAAAGTGGAATCACTCGCTTCACCAAGCAGGTGAAAGCAAAATTGTTGCACTGGATATTTCGAAAGCATTTGACAGGGTTTGGCATGAAGCCCTTTTGTCGAAAATGCGTGCTTTTGGGATCGATGAGTCTCTCTTTCAATGAATTAGAAGCTGCTTTTCGAATCGTTCAATTCAAGTTGTTTTGGACGGATTCAAGTCTGATACTCACTTTGTAAATGCCGGTGTTCCCCAGGGCTCCGTTTTGTCTCCGACACTCTTTCTTATTTTTATAAATGATCTCTTGTCTGTTACTTCTAATCCAATTCACTCCTTCGCTGACGACAGTACCCTCAGCTTCTCATATTCGTTCACCAGTTTACGATCCTGCACTTCGGTTGTAGATAATGGGCGGCAGCGTATGTTAAGCTCATTAAATTCCGATATCGACAGCATCATCCAATGGGATAAAAACAATAGAGTGGAATTGAATGCATCCAAAACACAATGCTGTCTCTTGTCGTTAAAGCGTATAAATAACCCGCAGCCGTTATCCATGAATGGCACTTGCATCTCAGAAACTGAAAAGCTTTCCATCCTGGGTATGAGTGTTGCTCACAATCTTAATTGGAGCGACCATATATTCAGTGGCGCCAAGAATGCTGCGAAATGCCTAGGATTCTTATACAGATGCAAGAAATATTTCTCACCCTTAGATCTGGCTACAATCTATAAGGCGTTCATTCGCCCCAAATTAGAGCTTAACGCTCATGTCTGGTCCGGTGCTTCCAAGACCTCACTGCACCTACTAGACAGAATACAAAAACGAGCCATAAAACTGATAGGTGACTCCAGCATTACCAAAACTTGTCAGTATTGGCAGATATAAGTTCGAGGTAGTTAAGGTCTTCGTCTACCTTGGCTCCGCAGCGACCTGGAACAACGACATCAGTTCCGAAATCAAACGCAGAATCACTCTTGCCAATCGTTGTTTCTTTGGGCTCGGGAGGCAATTGAGTAATAGAGCCCTCTCCCGAACGACAAAGTTGACTCTATATAAGACCCTTATCATCCCGGTCCTGCTGTATGGCGTAGAAGCATGTACAATATCAAAAGCGGATGAGGAAGTCCTTGGGCGTTTCGAGAGAAAGATTCGGCGTGTGATTTTCGGGTCTATAAACGCAGATAGGCGGATTCAAGGCCATGTAGAGTGAATGGACACCACACCTCCAGCCTGGAGAGTCTTTGAATCCAACCCCGTGGGACGAAGAAACAGAGGACGGCCGCACTTAAGATGGCGCAAAACAGGTGGAAGGGGATCTCAGCCAACTGGATGTGCGGCAATGGAAAAGGCTAGCAAAAGATCGTGCTAGTTGGAGGGGTATGTTGGTTGAGGCCGAGGTTCACCCCGAAGTGTAGCGCCCACTAAGAAGAAGAAGAACTTCGATTTCAACCTCAGCACTCCATGCCTAAAACTTCGTCTTCTTCGTATCCCCCCTTCTCCCTACCATAGTTCCCTAATCGTACCCCCCTCTCCCGTTCTTGTAAGTCAGTTAAGTTAGACTAATTGAGAATGTTAGTTAGTTAAGTTAGAATTAAGAATCTAAGCTTGAATTAAGCTGCTCTTTAATCTGCTCTTTTTCGTGAAACCTATTTTGTAAGTGTTTCGTCATGTGCCTACAACGTTAGCAATCTGCCGGCTATCTCTCATATGTAGATATCACTATGTCATGGATATTGTTAACAACATCCTTCGTAGTCACCCCATTTAGACGGCCTGGATGCTATTTATCAAAAACCGATATTCGGCTACCCACTCGGCTCCATTAAACCAATGACTACAAGGTGTTAATACATTTTTTAAAAACATTAGAATTCGGCTCCATTAATAGGTTCGATGCGGGTGGTAAACGACTAACAAAGGCCTCGTAGGGGAAGCGTATCCGACATGCGCTGACCCGTAAAGTAGCGAGCAGAAGCCACTGCAGCCGAACATCTAGCAGCTCTGTTAGTAAGCCCTATTTCCACCTCCTCGTGCTGCCACCTGGGGATTTCTATTTTGGCGAATGGCGAGTTTCCTGCGCCACAAAACAGGATAAGTGTCGGTTAGGCTATGGCCCGTTAAGCTATACCTGGAAAAACACCAACAAGCCAAAAAACCCAAAAAAAGCCTCGGATACAAAAAAAACGGACGAATTAACCGATGACCACCCAGGACCAAAGGAAAAGGAAGAATAATATTCGGCTTTGTACGTGGAATATAAGGTCCCTCAACAGACCACCTGCAGCCGAACAACTTGCGGAGGCCCTAGACTGTTATAAGGCAGATATTACCGCAATCCAGGAAGTGCGATGGGATGGACCGGGCAAAAAGAGGATGAGAAACTGTGATATCTACTACGGCGACTGCTACAAGGAGAGAAGACAACGCTTATTCGGATGCCGATTTGTTATTAGAGGTAGAATTAGGCAAAAAGTCTTGAGCTTCAGGTATGTAAGCGAACGCCTCATGACAATCTGCATCAAGGCTAAATTCGCAAACATCAGCCTAATTTGCGCTCATGCCCCTACCGAGGACAAGGATGACGCTACAAAAGACGACTTCTACGACCTACTAGATAGGACATATGTATGCCCAATGTCCCAGCTACGATGTTAAAATCGTACTGGGAGACTTTAACGCAAAACCGGGCAAGGAAGTTGCCTTTGATAGGGTTATTGGCAAGCACAGCCTACACAACACCACATCCGAAAATGGATTTAGGCTGATAGACTTCGCAATGGGGCGAAATCTCCTAGTTGCTAGCACGCGTTTCCCACATCTCGACATCCACAAAGGGACTTGGCGATCTCCGGATCAATCAACCGTCAACCAGATTGACCACATTGCGATTGATGGCAGACACGCATCCGACATTCTGAATGTGCGAACCTTTAGAGGAGCCAACATCGACTCGGACGACTATCATGTGGCAGCCAGGTTGCGACTTCGAATGTGCCTGGCGCAGAAAAATCGACTAAAGCCATAGGCATACAACGTCGCAATGCTACAATCGCAAGAGACCGCCGGAGCCTATGCCAATCGCGTCTCCCTTAAGCTCTCGGAAAACCCTCCAACACCTGCTCAGACCGTACAACACTAATGGACCCGTTGTCAACAAGCTTTAGAAAGTGCTGCTTCTGAGGTACTGGGTTTCAAACCGCCACCAACAAGAAACCCATGGTGTGATGACGAGTGTAGGAGGACACACGCTGCAAAGCAGCAAGCTTATCAGGAGGCGCTGCATAGAAGGACGAGAGTTGCTCGTGAGCATTATGAGCAGAAGAGGAGGGAGGAACATAAGCTTCTCCTAACAAAAAAAGGGAGCATGCGAAGCTCGCGATCGTAGAGATGGAGAGATGCTATCGCAGGAATGACGTTCGGAGGTTTTATCAACGAATAAAACAAATATGCCAGGGATATAAGACCAGAACGGAAGCCTGCAGGGACGAAAATGGAAACCTAGTAGTGGATTCACAGTCGGTACTAAGAATCTGCAAAGACTACTTCTGCAGACTGTATAACGGCGATGACGAAACAGATCCCGCTGTCAGGCAGAATAATCCTTTCACAGCGGACGATGATAGCAGAGAATTCCGTCCCCATGACCTGGACGAAGTTAGGAATGCTTTTTCAAAGCTTAAGTCCAACAAAGCTGCTGGAGATGACCTGGTTGGAAGTATGCACCAGCTCATCCGTAAGATATGGTCAGGGGAATGCATGCCCGATGAATGGAATCTTAGTAACGTTTGCCCGATCCACAAGAAAGGAGACCCCTTTGTCTGCGCCAACTACAGAGGAATAAGTCTTCTGAACATCGCTTATAAAATCTTATCTGCTGTTCTGTGTGAATGCTTGAAACCGTTGGTTAATAAACTGATTGGTCCATATCAGTGTGGTTTCAAGCCCGGGAAGTCCACTTTAGATCAATTATTCACACTGCGGCAGAACCTGGAAAAAACAAACGAGTTCCAGATCGACACCCACCACCTATTTGTCGACTTTAAGGCTGCATACGATAGTATCAATAGAGACGAGCTATACAACGCCATGTCTAGTTTTGACATCCCTGCCAAACTCGTCAGATTGTGCAGGATGACTTTGGAAAACTCTTGCTGCTCCATCAGGGTCGGTAGCGATCTAACCGATACCTTTTATGTCAAAAAAGGTTTTAGACAGGGCGACACGCTATCGTGTGACTTTTTCAACATCGTCCTTGAAAGGATAGTGCAAAACTCACTGGTCAATACGAGGGCCACCATCTTTTTCAAGTCCATACAGCTGCTCGCATATGCCGATGACATTGACATAATTGGACGAAGTCAGCGAGATGTCATTGAGGCCTTTACGAGCATTGGGACGGAAGCGGCTAAAATTGGACTGGCGTTAAATGAGGGTAAAATGAAATAAATGCACGAACCATCGGCGTCTTGGCCAGGGTGCACATATTGGCAGGTATAATTTCGAAGTAGTCAAGGACTTTGTCTACCTAGGCTCCGCAGTGACATGCAGAAACGACATCAGTGCCGAAACGCAGAATAACTCTTGCCAACCGCTGTTTCTTTGGGCTCGGGAGGCAATTGAAAAGCAGAGCCCTCTCTCGAAAAATCAAGGTGAGCATATACAAGACCCTTATCATCCCGGTCCCGTTCTATGGCACAGAGACATGGACCTTATTGAAAGCGGATGAGGAGGCCCTTGGTCGTTTTGAGAGAAAAATTTTGCGTGCGATTTTCGGCCCGACCTGCATAAATGGGGAGTGGATAAGAAGACTTAATAGTGAACTGTACGGGCTGTACAGCGACATGAACATAGCACGGCGACTTCGGATCCAACGCCTAATATGGCTAGGTCATGTTGTATGGAAAACACAGCTCCGGCCCGGAAGGTCTATGAATCCAACCCCGAGGGGCGACGCGGTCGAGGACGGCCAAACTTAAGGTGGCGCAACCAATTGGAAGAGGACCTTAACCAACTAGGCGTGCGGCACTGGAGACTGCTGGCGAAAGACCGTGTCAGTTGGAGAGGTTTTTTGAAGGAGGCCCAGGTTCGCCATGAGCTGTAGCGCCAACGAAGAAGAAGAATAGGTTCGAAGCTCTTACAAAGAGAGTAGTCTTCTTTCCCGGAAATGAGAGTCTGAAGGGCTGTGGAAATATTCATCTACGGTCCTCTCTCATTAGATGTGAAGCTCTTTACAGGAACAAATTTCTTCATAATCGGGAACAAATCTAAGTCTGAAGGTGCGAAATCAGGACAATAAGGGCATAGCCGAGCAAGTCGTACCCAGCGACTGCAGCGAAAGTTGCTGCAACCCTTAGTCCAACCCTTAGTGCCGGACTTTGTTCTTGAAGCATTCAATTCCACTGGGGAAAGCGGAACCCCCATAAAATGATGCTGTCGACATCGAAATTGAATGAGCTTAACATACGCTGCTGCCGCCCACTATTTACAGCCAAAGAGCAGGGTCGGTCGTAAGGTAGTGAATGGATATGTGAAAGCTGAGGGTACTGCGGTCAGTAAAGGAGTGGATTAGGAGTGACAGGAGCCCTATGGAACACCAGCATTTAAAAAGTCGATGTCAGGCTTGAATCCGTCCAAAAACAACTTGAATCCGTCCGATTTGAAAGGTAGTTTCTAATCTATTAAAGAAAGGACTCATCGATCCAAAACACAGTTCTACCTGTTCGGCTACAGTCACCTGGAAACCATTTGCTGGGCTGGCTATAGTCGCCTGGCCAACATTTTTGCTCGGCTGACTATAGTCGCCTGGCCACCAAATTTGCCTGTCTGGCTACAGTCACCTGGTCACCATTTGCTGGGCCGGCTGTAATCGCCTGACCATCATTTTTGCTGGGCCGACTATAGTTGCCTGGCAACTAAATTTGCCTGGCCGGCTAAAGTAGCCTCACCACCAATTTCGCCTGGACGGTTATAGCCACTTGCTTGGTGAAACGAGTGATTCCACTTTTCGATGAGGTATACCATCAAAACACCAATGGATCTGCTGGAACGGAAACCACACTGTCAGTAGTTGGAGGGAGGAGAAGAAGATTCGCGTTTAATGGGGATGGGTTGGACAAATGCTGTTTTCCGTTTACTCGGAAAGAGCCCAGAAGAGCAGGAAACGTGAAAGAGAACTACCGGGAAAATGCTATTTGGACTAGTGGATTTCTGTTTGTTAGCTTTACGAGTACGAAAGTAGATTTGTCCCATGATGGAATTGAAGCACCCTAGTTGAGGCGGAGACAAAGTGTAAGCTGGAAGCTGCGGGTTGGCTGCGAAATGGGCAGTAACCTTCTTGCTTTTAATAAAGGAGTAACAACTGGAATGTTATTATGGATAAGTATTGGTGCAGAGGACGAGGAAGGGGACGAGTTTTTAATGTTTTTGACAAATGACCGGACAATTTTGCTGCCTTTGGGACGCCGGATTGGAATTCGGCTCCTCGGCTCGTATATACCTTTTCCATTTTTTTTTCAGAGCTATTTTTCCTTATAGGCCCGACCTTGACCTAATAGCTTGTTTACAGCTTAGGTTGAACTGCTTACTATCCTATAGACGGGTGCCCAACAAGTTGATAGAGGTCTCCTTTCTTGTGGACCGGGCAAACGATGCTGAGATTCCATTCATTGGGCATGCTTTCTTCCGACCATATTTCAGAGATGAACTGGTGTATGCGCCCTACAAGCTCATTCCCAGGGGCTTTGAATAGCTCAGCAGACGGCCTTCCGCGACCGCGGCTTTATTAGTTTTGAGCTTCGAAATTATCAGCTTAACTTCATCTAGGTCTCTTGCATCTTGGTCCGTTGCGAATGGATCATTCTGCCGTTAAACATTCGACAGAAATGTTCTTTTCAAATTCTCAGCATCGACTATGATTCTACTACTAGTTGTCCGTCTTCATCCCTACAGGCATCTTACTTACTTACTTTGATGGCGCTAGAGTTCGGGGTGAACCAGGGCCTCAACCAACAAGTCTCTCCAGCCGGCCCGATCTTCGGCCAGCCGCTTCCAGTGCCGAACGCCCAGTTGGTTGAGGTTCCCTTCCACCTGTGCGCGCCACCTTAAATGCGGTCGTCCTCTGCTGCGTCGTCCCTCGGGGTTGGAGTCGAAGACTCTTCGGGCCGGAGCGTTGATGTCCATTCGCTCTACATGGCCTAGCCATCTTAGACGTTGGATCCGAAGACGTCTAACCAGGCCGATGTCGCTGCACAGCCCGTACAGTTCTTGGTTGAATCTCCTCCTCCATTCTCCGTTTACACAAACGGGACCAAAGATTGCACGCAGAATTTTCCTCTCGAAACGTCCAAGAGCCTCTTCATCCGCTTTTGACAACGTCCAAGCCTCAGCGCCGTAGAGGAGGACCGGGATGATTAAGGTTTTGTAGAGGGAAACCTTAGTTTTTCGAGAGAGGGCTCTACTACTCAATTGCCTCTTGAGCCCGAAGAAGCAGCGATTGGCAAGAGTTATTCTGCGTTTTATCTCAGCGCTGGTGTCGTTGCTGCTTGTCACTACCGAGCCAAGGTAGACGAAGCCCTTGACTACTTCAAAAATATAGCTGCCGAAGGTGACGTTCTGACCAAGACGTCGGTGTTGTGCGTCTTTCTTGGATGAAAGCATATATTTGGTCTTGTCCCCATTCACCCTTAGACCCACTTTCGCCGCTTCTGCTTCAATGCTTATGAACGCCTCATTGACGTCTCGCTTTGTTCGTCCAATAACGTCAATGTCATCTGCGTAGGCAAGCAATTGTGTGGACTTGAAGTAGATCGTACCTCTTGTATTGGCCGCAGAGTCCCGCACGATCTTTTCAAGAACAATGTTGAAGAAATCACATGACAGTGCTTCACCCTGTCTAAGATCTTTTTTAACATCAAAGGGGTCGGTTAGTTGACCTCCGACCTTAATGGAGCAGCGAGAGTTCTCCATAGTCATCCGCATAGTCTGACGAGTTTGGCAGGAATGTTAAAACATGACATGGCTTTGTATAGCTCGTCTCTATAAGCGCTGTCATACGCGGCTTTAAAGTCGACGAAAAGATGGTGCGTGTCGACCTGGAATTTATGGGTCTTCTCCAAGATCTGCCGTAGTGTAAATATTTGGTCTATCGTGGATTTTCCTGGCCTGAAACCAAACTGGTAGGAATCTATCACATTGTCCACGAACGGTTTCAGGTACTTACACAGTAAGGCAGAGAGGATCTTGTATGCGATGTTCAGGAGGCTTATCCCTCTGTAATTGGCGCAGTCATGGAGGGTCTCCTTTCTTATGGACCGGGCAAACGATACTGAGATTCCATTCATCGGGCATGCGTTCTTCCGACCATATCTTGCAGATGAGTTGGTGCATGTTCCTAACCAGCTCATCGCCAGCTGCTTTAAACAGCTCCGCGGGAAGTCCGTCTGCTCCAGCAGCTTTATGAGACTTAAGTTTCGATATCGCTATCTTAACATCGTCTAGGTCGGGTGGACGGGAGTCTCCTTCGGCTTCATCCATTGTGAATGGTTCGCTCTGCCTGACGGCGGCATTTTGCCAATCATCGCCGTTATACAGTCTGCAGAAGTGGTCCTTCCACAATCTGAGCATCGACTGTGACTCCACTACTAGTTGTCCGTGCTCATCCCTGCAGGCTTCTGCTCGGGCTTCATAGCCTTGGCATGTTCGTCTTACTTTCTGGTAAAGTTTTCGAACGTCGTTCCTGCAGTAACATCTCTCCATCTCCTCGATCTCGCGCTTCTCGTGCTCCTTCTTTTTCCTTCTCAGATGCGCATGCTCCTCCCTCCTTTTCTGTTCATAGAGCTCGCGGGCAGCTCTCGTCCGTCGATGCAATGTGGCCATGTATGCATTCTGTTTCTCTAGATGGGCCTGTCTGCACTCGTCATCAAACCAGGGGTTTCTCGACGGCGGTGGCTCGAAACCGAGTATATCTGAGGCGGCCTCTCTAATGGCTTTCTGACAACGACTCCATTGCTGTTCTATGGTTTCTGCAGATTACATCGGGACCTGAGAAAGCTTGAGGGAGACTTGATCGGCGAAGGTCCTGGCGGTCTCCTGCAATTGCAGCTTTCCGACGTTAAATTTTGGTGTTCTTACTCGACTCCGTTGGTTCCGAGAAATTCACATCCGTACCTTGGCTGCAACAAGGTAATGATCCGAGTCGATGTTGGCTCCTCGAAAGGTTCGGACATCTAGGATGCTGGAGGAGTGTCTGCCGTCGATCGCAATATGATCAATTTGGTTGGTTGTCGATTGATCGAAAGACCGCCAGGTTCCCTTATGGATGTTGAGGTGTGGGAATCGTGTACTTGCTACTACCAGGTTATGTCCCTCCATAAAGTCCACTAGCCTACAGGCATCTGCTCTGGCTTTATAGCCAGAGGACATTCAAGCAATGACAAATGCGGCAATCCGCTTATTGTCTTCAGCGCCTCCGCCCAGACTGATACAGCATTTAAGAGAATAGAAGTGATCACTTTAGAGAGCAGGATCCTTTTCGGATATCCATGTCCATCTACACTTAGTAGTATCCTAGGATTGCTGCAATACCGTATGTAAAACTGGTGATATTTACTTCAGGTAAAGTAGGACTCCGTCATACGTTAGGTTTCAAAGAAGCGGACCCAGCACCAATCCTTGAGGTACTTCCGAGGAAATATTGTACAATTTTTTAGCTTCCTGTTCTTGAAGTAAATGGAAAATATCCTAAATAGGTAGTAAGGCGTTTCCATCTTTGCAAGCGATCTTCTAATTGCAGACCAGTCGGTGGAGTTAAACGCGTTTTTGAGTCTAGCGTTACCAATGGCTTCAGCCGCTATGTCTACTACTTTCTTGAGCGTGATTTTCTGAATCCAAATTGGTGTTAGAGTTTTCGTAGAGCTCCATCACCCTATCTGATTCTGCTACTAACAGCAGTCTGTCGTATAGTATGCGCTCCAGGATCTTTCCCATCGTGTCTAGTAAATATATTGGACGGTTCTTTGGGTGATTTATTTTCCTTTGGTTCTGGAAACACTACTTCCTCCAAGCATTTTTGCAGAGTTGCATTGAAAATGCCTGGGTTCTTTCGGCAGACAGTATTCAGGGCTTTGTTGGGGGTTCTATCGGGCGTAGGCGCTTTCTTGTCTCCTAGCGGGAATTGCGTAGTCAAAAACCAGCATTAGTAATGGCCTGTGGTAACCGAGCTGGGCGCACTTCACTCGTTTTTATACCCGCGGAATTGAAAATGAATGCCGAAGTTTCTCAAGAAGTTGTGTTGAAAGGTTGTGCTGAGAGAGCAGGAAACATTCAAAAAACAGCCGCTGAAATTTCCACCATGGGCTCACAAGGCCCGGACAATTTGGGCTTGGCGTCGAAAAGTCGTTCCCGACTTCATTTCAAAGTCCGGTTTGCCTCCGATTTCAACCCGATGGACTTTGTCGGTCAAATCGCACGATCTCGGTGGCCACATGAGATTAGCATGCCCTCTAATCGCTCGTGCATAATTTCCAATGTGTCGTGAGCTGTGTATTAGATAGCGCCGTCCTGTTGAAACTACATGTCTTTGAAGTCAAAACCATCCAATTCAGGCCAAAAGAAGTTGGTAATCATCAACCTATAGCGCTCGCCATTGACGGTGACGGCCTGGCCAACGTCGTTCTCAAAGAAATATGGGCCGATGACGCTGCTAGATCAAAATCTATACCAAACAGTGACTTTTTCGGGATGTATTGGATGCTCTTGGATCTTATGTGGAGATCCAATCGCTCATCGCCTCATCGCTGAAGATGATTTTTGGGTTAAGATAAGGGTCAGTTTCCAACTGCTCCAGAGCCCATTCGGCGAACACAAGTCGTTGTCTATTGTCGTTTACATTCAGCTCCTGGGTCAGTTGAATTTTGTCGCCTTTTATCGAGGCGCCAAGTCGCCTCGGACCTCGTACGGACGGATACTCGACGACGACAACGCACGAAAAAGGAACACGATTAGCGAGTATGCTCCTGGAATGTCAGAACCCTGTACACTCCCGGAGCTGCTCATAAACTAGAAAGAATCCTCACGCAGTACAAGGCGGATATTACTGCGGTCCAGGAAATACGCTGGATAGGAAACGGTATGATTAGGAAGAAAAATTGCGACATTTATTACAGCTGTCACAAAAGGTTGCACTTACTGGGATGCGGATTTGTCGTGGGAAGGCGGTTAAGGTCGAAGGTCATCGACTTTAAGCCTATAAGTGATCGCCTGGCTGTGATCCGCATCAAAGGCAGATTTTATAACATCAGCTTTATATGTGCACACGCCCCTACCGACGAGGCTGAAGACCCTATCAAGGAGGACTTCTATGACCTCCTGGACAACGCCTATGGAGCTTGTCCGGAGTACGATGTAAAAATCGTGCTCGGGGACTTCAACGCCAAAATCGGTAAGGAAAACACCCTTGGCGGAGTGATCGGAAAGCACAGCCTCCACGATACAACAACAGATAACGGCTTCCGACTCGCTGACTTTGAGACAGCTCGTAATGCGGTGATAAGTATCACGAGATTCCCTCGTAAGCGAATCCACACAGCAACCTGGCGATCTCCGGATGGTCGAACCGCCAACCAAATCGACCATGTGCTCATTGACGCGAGGCACTCGTCAAACATCCTGGATGTGCGAACATTCAGAGGGGCAAATGTCGACTCTGACCACTTCGTCGTAGCAGCAAGATTCAGAGCTCGACTGTCCAATGTCAGAAAGCTGCACCAGCCCATCAGGAGGAGGTTCGACATTGGGCGCCTGAGCACACCGGAGGTTGCCAGAGTCTACAGGGAGCAGCTGAGCGAAAGACTCTACGGTATGCCTACGTCGAACACAAATGCCAATAATATGTGGTTGCATTGCCGCTCAGCCATTCAGGAAGTAGCCGAAACCACCTTAGGATACCTACCACCCCCGACAAGAAACCCGTGGTATGATGGCGAGTGTGAGCAGAAAAAGGCAGCAACCGACGAGGCGTACCAAAAGGCGCTGCAGAGGAAAACCAGGGCAGCGCAAGAAGAGTACCGAGCCAGAAGAAGGGAGGAGAAAAAACTACTGCGACAAAAGAAAAGAATCTTCGCAGCCTCCCAGCTCAAGGATATCGAGGAGTCTAGAGATAAACATAAAATACGAGCCTTTTAAAAGAAAGCCATAGGCCTTGCATGAGGCTTCAAAAAGGGCACCCTGGCTCTTCGAAACTGCGAGGGTAATCTTGTCACCGACCCGCAGGGAATCGTGGATGTATTTAAGCAGCACTTCCAGCAGCTGCTTAACGAGCATGACCAAGAGAGAGTGGTAGGGACCGAGGAAATCCCAACTCCAGCCGCTGAAGTAGTCCTCCCACCCAGCATCGAAGAAGTCGGCACAGCTATTCAGAAGCTGAAGAACAACAAAGCCGCAGGCTCAGATGACTTGCCATCAGAGCTCTTCAAGGCTGGCGGCGATGGTAGGGAGCATGCACCAGATCATCTGCAGAATTTGGGAAGATGAAAGCATGCCCGACGACTGGAATACCAGCTCTATACGCCCCATCCACAAAGAAGGCGATCCTACCTCTTGCAAGAACTATAGAGGTATATCCCTGCTCAATGTCGCATACAAGATCCTGTCCAGCGTATTGTGTGAACGTCTAAAAGCCTTTTGCACCGCACTAATCGGCAACTACCAATGCGGCTTCCGGCCCGGCAAATCGACTATAGACCAAACCTTCACGCTGCGACAAATCCTGGTGAATACCCACTAATACCCATCACCCCTTAATCGATTTCAAAGCCGCATACGATAGCATTCACCGTGAAGAACTGTTTGGTGCGATGGCCGAATTCGGGATCCCGGGAAAACTGATCCAGTTGTGTCACGCCACGCTAAAAAACACGCGATGCACCGTGCAACTCGGTTCTAGGACCTCGGAACCATTCGAAACATGCACCGGATTTCGGCAAGGGGATGCGCTGTCATGTGACTTCTTCAACCTGGTGCTGGAGCAGATAGTGCGACGGGCAGGCGTCAACAGGGAAGGCACTATCTTTTACAAGTCCATCCAGCTGTTGGGTATGCGGATGATATCGACATCATCGCGTGTTCTCGCCGTGGCATTATGGAAGCATTCACGGCGATTGAAAAACAGGCGACACGAGTTGGTCATAAGGTCAATGAGGACAAAACGAAGTACATGCTGTCAAGCAAGAACCAATCCGTCGCTCACCACCTGGGACAAAATATAACAATTGACAGCTACAATTTCGAGGTAGTTAAGGAGCTTGTCTACCTCGGGGCAAACGTAAATTCCACAAATGACCTCACAGTGGAGATCCGGCGTTGAATCGCCCTTGGCAACCGCTGCTACTTCGGCTTGTCCAAACAACTGGTGTCAAAACTCCTCACTCGAAAGACCAAAGTCATGCTTTAAAAACCGCTCATTCTGCCAGTCTTGCTGTACGGAGCCGAAAGCTGGACGATAAGCAGGACAGCGGAGCTGATTTTGGGTTCTTTCGAAAGAAAAATTCTGCGCCGGATATATGGTCCTGTCTGTGAGGAAGGTGAATGGAGAAGAAGACACAACCGCGAACTCTACGAGCTGTACCAAGATGTGGATGTAGTCCGGAAGGCAAGGATCCGTCGACTACACTGGCTCGGCCACATCGAGCGCATGGACATCAACGCTCCAGCTAAGAGGGTCTTCGACTTCGAGCCTCCTGGTTCGAGAAGAAGAGGAAGACCGAACCTCCAATATAAAGACCAAGTAATCGCGGATGTAAGACATCTTGGTCTTGACAACTAGAAGCAGCGTGCCCGGGACCGTCAAGGATGGAAGGCAGCTATAGCTCAGGCTCAGATCCTCCATGGATCGCTGGCCTGATAAGTAAGTAAGATCTAGCCAAAAATGGCCATTCTTCCATTGCTAGACTGTCGTCTTAAAGCAAATGCATCCTTTCAGTGCATATGCGTGTTTAGTAGCCTTTTCTAAAATACTTTTCCTATTGTCGTTCGATTCCGTGTTACAAAAATATACATAACAACTGACGTTCAACCAATTCACCCATCCGCAGTGCATCCTTTTATGACATCCCTGTTTTCAAAACAATGATCGTCGTCCATTGTTTCACCATTCATTTGGCCATTCGTCATTTATCAGTACAGTAGATACTCGTAGTTTATTGCCAGCAGATTGTGTCTCGATTTAATTGCCTCGCTATGGCACTAATTAAATCCAATTGAAACTGAGAAACCATAACCCCATCAAGCTCCATCTGTCGCTTCCTCCTCCCGAAAGCGTTCAACATTCATCAGAAGCACCAAGCGCGCTAGAAAGCTTCCTAACTTGCATACGATTCCGAAATGAACTTTGCTCTTCCGCCAACATCACGTCCGCCACGTTGTTTCGTCCGACGCCATCGCTCCCCAGTCTCCTCGAACGGCACACAGCAGCAAAGCGTAACCGACCGAGCAAATACTTAAAGGCACAGCAGGTCGTTACGTAAAACGACGTTTGACGTGTGTTGCTGTCGTTTTAATTTTTTTTTTTTTTTTTCTTGCTTTCCGTCTGTTTTTCTGATTTTTGTTGCGTTATCTATCCAACGACTATGTATCCGCGATACTTTGTACTAAGTTCGTGTGAATAAAGTTGCTAGTTGGCTTGACGTTCCCACCGCTTTCACGATTGTCTGCACCTATTCGTGAGAGAGGTGCCTTGAATCCGGTTCTGATTGGGTGTTGTGGCGGGTCAATTGGATCCCCTAAGGACTCGCGGGGAAGGATTCATTGGTTCTCGAATTGCACCTGCCTGCGAGTGACATTGTCGTACTCATGCTCACGCTCGTGTAGGTGCGTCATTTATTTTTGGCCGATATTTCGGTCATCGACGAGTTTACTTTTACCTTTGCCTTGCTCTCCCTCTTCTCTAATGTATCTATGTACCTTTGTTGGCTGCGATGTGGTTTGGATGGCTTGGTCTTTCTCTACCTGCACACATTTAGTTCTTTTTTATTTTATTTTATTTATTTCTTTGGCAGCTGTGAGTTTATTGGGACTCTGCATTAAGAGTTTGTTTGTTGGCTTTAAGCTGTCACGTTGGCCGAGCATGTGATTCTATCCATTGGTCGTTCATTGCTTGGTTGTCGTCTTGACGGCACGGAATGTTCTCGTTTCTTTCTTGGTTTTTTCCTTTTTTTTTTCTTGTTAATTACGTTTTGTCTTCTATTTTCGTGCCATTTATTGGGGCACCATTATTGATCTACGGCAGGAAATGTGTTTTGTTTTGTTTTTTACGAGAGTTGGAGAGCTTTTAAGCACTCCAGGTCCTGTTTCATTATGTATGGAAGTGTACATATCTAATTTGGAATGGGAAAAGGATAAGTTGCTTTAGCTATCAACCAAAGTTCCATGGTTCATGGGATTTCCCAATCGCACCTGAGCAAGGACCGAAATATTTGTTCAATCCGAAAGGGGAAAATAAGGGGTAGGCGACCAAGGCGACATCTATAATTTGGTGGTACAGTGAGAACTTCAGACGTTACTTTTTCTAATTGTATCATAGTTCGAGGTGAACCTACATACATACATACATATATCTCAACCAATAACACTTCCCAGCCGTCATTATAGAAGTTCCATTACACCTGAATCTGCCATCTAGGATGCGGTCCTCCTTTAAGGTTGGTTGGTTGCTTGTGAGGCGGCTTCCCTTCGAAAAGCGGTGGGGATGACTCAGACCACGATAGGTCCAATGTGTACCACTTGAGTCGACTTGGTCACGGTTACTCTTGGAACCATTATGAGTTTCGAATAAAATTTGATAATTTGCCGGAGGGCATGGGCTCGGACATACAGGGTAAAGTTGTTGATTGCCCCCAACCTGGCGAGATGCCAGCAACGATTTCTGTTTCAATGCCCGGGTCAAGTTAACATACAGCCTCCTCGCGGTGCCTTTGTGGATAGCCTCTACAACAACCGTTGAGAGGTGAACAATTATGTACATATATACAGCTATCGCCCTAGGTAAGAGGGCGCCACAATACCCCGACCAGACTATAAAAAAAAAAAAAAAACAGATTGGCCAACGCCTACGGAGCTTGTCCGACGTACGATGTAAAAATCGTACTCGAGGACTTCAATGCCAAAATCTGTAAGGAGAACACCTTTGGCGGAGTGATCAGAAAGCTCAGCCTCCGCGAACAAAGCAACCCGGCGATCTCCAGGTGTCGAACCGCCAACCAAATCGAACATGTGCTCATTGACGCAAGACAACGGGGCAAACGTCGACTCTGACCATTTCCTCGTAGCAGCAAGATTCAGAGCTCGATTGTCCAATGTCAGAAGGCTGCACCAACCCAGCATGAGAAGGTTCGACATTGGACGCCTGAGCCCACCGGAGGTTACCAGAGTCTACAAGAAGCAACTGAGCGAAATGCTCTCCGGTATGTCTACGTCGAGCACAAATCTCAACAACATGTGGCCGCATAGCCGCTCAACCATTCAGCAAGTAGCCGAGAACACCTTAAGCCACCTACTTATGATGCCGAGTGTGAGCAGAAAAAGGCAGTAACCGACAATGCGTACCACAAGGCGGTGCAGCGAAAAACCGGGGCAGCGCGAGAAGAGTACCGAGCCAGGAGAAGGGAGGAGAAAAACTGCTGCGACTAAAGAAAATAATCCTCGCGGCCTCCCAGCTCAAGAATATCGAGGAGTCTAGGGACACGCATAAAATACAGGCCTTTTTATAAGAAAGCAAAAAGTCTTGCAGGAGGCTTCAAGAAAGGCACCCAGGCTCTTCGAAATTTTGAGGGTAATCTTGTCACCGACCCGCAGGGAATAATGGATGTATTTAAGCAGCATTTCCATCAGCTGCTTAAAGAGCATGACCAAGAGAGAATGGTTGGGACTGAGGAAATCCCAACTTCAGCCGCTGAAGTAGTCCTCCCCCCCAGCATCGAAGGAGTCGGTACAGCTATTCAGCTGAAGCTGAAGAACAACAAGGCCACAGGCTCAGATGTCTTGCCATCAGAGCTCTTCAAGGCTGGCGGCGATGTTCTGGTAGGGAGCATGCACCAGATCATCTGCTGAATTTGGGAAAGATAAAAGCATGCCCGACGACTGGAATACCAGTTCTATTTGCCCCATCCACAAAATAGCGATCCTACTTCTTGCAAGAACTATAGAGGTATATCTCTGTACATTGTCGCATACAAGATCATTTCCAGTGAACGTCTAAAAGCCTTTTGCACCGCACTATTCGGCAACTACCAATGCGGCTTCCGGCCCGGCAAATCGACTATAGACCAAACCTTCACGCTGCGACAAATCCTGGTGAATACCCACTAATACCCATCACCCCTTTATCGATTTTAAAGCCGCATACGGCAGCATTCATCGCTAAAAATTGCTTGATGCGATGGCCGAATTCGGGTACCTAGGAAAACTAATCCGGCTGTGTCGCGCCACGCTAAAAACAATAAGCGTTGCACCGTGCAGTTCGCTTATATGCACCGGGTTTCGACAAGGAGATGCGCTGTCGTGTGACATCTTCAATTTGGTGCTGGGGCAGATCAAGCGACGGGCAAGCGTCAACAGGGAAGGCACTATCTTGTACAAGTCTGTCCAGCTGCTAGGATACGCAGATGATATTGACATCATCGCGCGATCTGAACTTGACGCTTGTAGCTCTCACGGCGATTGAAGAACAGGCGAAACGAGCTGGTCTTGAAGTCAACGAAGATAAGACAAAGTACATGCTGTCAAGCAAAAACTGATCCACCGCTCACCTAGAATCAACCTAGGCAATCGCTGCTACTTCGGTTTGTCCAAACAACTTGGGCCAAAACTCCTCACTTGAAGAACCAAAGCCATGCTTTACAAAACGCTTATACTGCCAATATTGCTGTACGGAGCCGAAAGCTGGCCGATAAGCAGCACAGCGAAACTGAATTTGCGCCGGATATTTGGTCCTGTCTGTCAGCAAGATGAATAGGAGAATACGTAACCGCGAACTTTACGGGTTGTACAAAGATGTGGATAAAGTCCGGAAGGCAGAGATCCGTCGACTATATTGGCTCGGCCATATCAAGCGCATGAACACCAATGCTTCAGCTAAGAGAGTATTCGACTAGTCTTCCTGGTTCGAGAAGAAGGGGAAGACCGAACATCCAGTATAAAGACCAAATACCGCGGATGTAAGACAACTTGGTCTTGATAACTGGAAGCAGCATGCCCGGTACCATCAATGATGGAACGCAGCTATAGCTCAGGCTCAGATCCTCCATGGGTTGCTGGCCTGATAAGCAAGTAAGCAAGTCATTTGCTGATCTCCGTTTCGAATAGATCCGCTAGTTCATGAAAGAAGTATTCTTCCAGAAATCGTCTTTTGGAGGAGGCTAGGGCAGGGCAGTTGCACAGGAGATGGGATGGAGGTTCTTCCCCTTCCTCATCTTGACATCTATGGCAGTCCTAATCTAGCGGCATGTTTCCCTAAAGCGCAGTGGCCTGTAAGGACTCCCATTAGGCTGTTTATAAATTGCTTGCGTATTTTTAGCCGGCTCGTGGTTCTACGTTGACAGTACCTGAGTCAGGCTTGTCTCCCGTAGTTACATGTATGGAGGTTACGCCATCTCTCATTGCTCTGTTGCACATGGCTGTTTGGAAATTTTATATGTTAGCGTTTCCATTGGTGGACTTAGGCTAGTTTGTCTGCTTCAGAGTTAGCTGTTATATGTATCACTATGACCAGCTACCCAGCACAAAGTAACAGCGCAGCTGCTCCATAAATCATTTAGAGATCTGCGACTGTGCCTGACCAATTTTGGCCGCTTGGATGCCTCTATAGTGTAGGTGACAACGTTACTATAGTCCATCGATCTCAAGGACAGCCAGTCGAAGGCCTCAATAATTGCCTTTAATTCAGCTTGGAATATACTGCAGTGGTTCGGTAGTCTAAGGGGTGGCTGAATTTTAGGGTCGTTGCCTAGAAACCGGCACCCACACCATTGCCTGTCCTGGACCCGTCCGTGCATATTTCCAGTGCAGTGCCTTTCCACGGGAATCAATTTTCCTCCCATTGTCGTCGGTTGGGAATTGTTGCCTGATATAGAATGTTACAGCCCAGAATCGAGATTAAATAGTCCGTGACTTCACTTAAATCCCTGCTTTGGCGTATTATATTTCGGATAACTTCCAAAGAGCTGATTCTAAAGTCACAACGGCGATGTACTCTACTTAGGAGCTTGACATAGTTAGATCTGCACAGTGCCGTCCACCAGATTAAGCAGCCGTACGTTAGTATAGGCCTAACAACCGCTGTTTACAGCCAAAGTGTAATATGGGGTTAGATACCCCATCTGATGCTCAAGGCCTTCTTGCAGATGTATAGCGCAGTTGTTGTTTTTTTTTATGCGTTATTCCGCATTCAATCTCCAGTTGAGTTCCTGTCGAGTATCACGGCAAGGCATTTGACGTGATCTGCGAAACTAAGGTAAGAAACATTGAGTTTTGGTCGAGTGATTTGAGATATCTGCCGTTTTCTTGTGTATCAAACTAGCTCTGATTTGGAGGGATTTATTTCAAGCCCGCAGTTCTCTGCCCATTTAGTAAGTTTGCCAGAAACTGATTTCTCAATGATTCCAGCTACAGTGTGTAGAGCTGTATCTACTGATTTCCCTTTACAAAAGGCATGCTGCGATGTCGAAAGCATACTTGTACAGGTCCACCTGTCTCTCCTGTGTCTTAAGAAGAAAGGAAGAGAGACTGATGGGTGTGTAGTCTTTGGTATGAATGTTACCTGTACCTCTCTCTAGGATAGTGGTATATAAACCCAGTCTAGCCTGGAAGAGAACAGTACCAAAAGCCAAGGTTCGAGAATGCCATAAGCACGATACATCTCTACCAGGTGGATTCCATTCGAACCTTTGGATTTGTATGTATGTACCGCCCATTGTAGCTTCTGTTTGCTTACTACTTCCTTAGAAATGAACGGAGTAATCGGTTTGAGTCCTTCGAAATTAGAATCGAAGACTTATCAGGCTCGCATCTAATTCCTCTACGCGGCCAGGTCTTTTTAGACATTGGATAACACCTGATGTCTCTATATAGTTCAAAGAGTTCATGGTTAATTCTTTCGTTTTGAAGCCCCGCCTAGTTTTTGTTTTCTTATATTAAGAGTCTCGGTTCTCAATTGACATCTTGAATGGTTTAACGAACTTAGGAGTTATGCCTCCTAGCTCGACTAGCTTGCCTGATACAACGTCGTCTTGCAGTTGGCAGAAGCAGTATTTACATGTTTTCAACATCACTCCTGTGATAGTCTGTCCATTTTCTCCAACTCGTGTTCTAAATTACGGTTCCTTCTCCATTCTTTTTAGGTCGCAAAGCTCATGAGTACCTCCCATCGGTTTATGGAGCATAGCCACGTATACACTAGTAATCCAATCAAGGATTTCTTATAGGTAATGGTTGAATGGGATCAGGTCTTGGACATGATCTAATCGACCAATTCAGCGCAGTTACAGTTCTCTGATGCCAAGTGCTGGTAGTTCCATGAGATTCTGTTGTTCTATACCTTTGCTGCCGAGGTGTTTATTCGATTTAAAGTTGGCTACTCGGACATCCAGGATACTGAATCACGGTTCATTAATGGGCTATGATCCGCACTGGAAGGCTTAATGGTGGTAGTACAAAAATATAGGGTATTTCATTAAGCGCTTCCTAACTTTAAAGTAATTAAAGTAAAACATGTGTAAGATATCATCACTATTTTTCATTCCTTCAAAAGCCCTATCGATGCCATAACGTATACATATACAGAAATATAACATCGCTCAAATGTGTACCACGGCTTTTTTGGGTGACGCTTTTCCGAAATGGCAAATTTTCCACGACTCTGGCATGGGTTATGTAGGCTTTGAGGGCCACTGTGGCTTGTGGCCCAGAAGAAAACGTTTAACGGCGTCAAATCGTACAACCTTGGTGTCCAGTTTACATCACCTTCACGTGAGATAACTATGCCATCGAATCGCTCGTGCAGAATTTCCAATGTTGCGTGAGCTGTGTGGCACGTAGCGCCGTCCTTTTGATGGCTTCGTTGGTGTCCATATTATCTAATACAGGCCATGAAAGAAGTTGGTAATCATCGACGTTGACGGTAATGGCCTAGCCAAAGAGTTATGGACCGACGACGCCGCTAGCCCAAAATCTATACCAAACAGTGACTTTTTCGGGATGCATTAGACGCACTTGGATCTCCTGTGGATTGGTATCGTCCTAAATTCGACAATTTTGTTTGTTGGTGGACCCATTCATACAGAAATGGACCTCATCGCTGAAGATGATTTTTCGATAAAAATTAGGATCAGTTTCCAACTGCTCCAGATCCCGACGACACACGTCTTTGTCAGTGGTCTTTTACCTTCGGCTACTGGGTCAGTTGAATCTTGTACGGGTGCAGGCCTAAGTCACGACGCAAAACCGGCTGCCTTGAATTCTTCTGCACACTTTCACGAACAGCGGCGGTGTTTTCGGTAGATCTTGCGTTTAGTTGACTTACGGGTATTGGTTTATCGTTTACTGAACCAGCGGAATGTTGTCCGTACAGAACACCCGTGGTGATTTGGCAAAACAGACTGAATAAGTGACAGCCAATTCGACAGATGTAGCTTCAACAGTACGACAGCTATCAACTGTCCAATTTTGGAAGTCCCTATTTGTCAATCAACTGCTATAAATACTGAAACAGGATAGCTGCACAGAGATGATTGATAGTGTTGTAGCTACCTCCGACAAGAACCCAAAAGCACTAGACGAACTCATGCGGATCGCTTTGTTCGCACTCTCTATGTGGAGTGCTTTCTATGTTCACGAGGTCTTTAGAAACCTAGAATCCTTGACCACGTCAAAGACAGGTAGTTATTCTGAAAACCCAACAGTTTCGAATGTGCCAAGAAAGCCTCCGCTGACATGCGTGCTTTTATCCGATTATAGCTTTTAGTCAGTGGGCTGCTTTCGTCAAGACGGCAAATTCAAGATAGGCTACTAACACTTGAAAAATCACATCGCAGGGCTCAGGATTCAAGCCGTTGGCTTGAAGTTATATGGACGACGACGAAAATGAGTCGATATTTGACATGCCTTGTCAGCATGGCATGACACAGTAGCTCATAGGATTGACCAAATACGGCGCAGGAATATAAACGCATACAAAGGCTGCAAATATATTTATGAATCAAGTTGTGTACTTCATTTTAAAGAATCATCAACGCCATGTATGAAAAGTGATTTTACGGACGTCGATCCGATGGTCAACATTCTTAATGACACCTTCCAACAAGGACATGGCCTTTCGCAAAACATGGGGTTTATCGCTGGCAAAGGTCCTCTGGATCTACACGGTTGTCTGGTGAAACAGGCTAACGCGCAAACACGTCGTAGCCTTTTTCACCAAATTCCAAAAGAACGGTTGCCTAAGTTGTACAGGGGCTTTCTTCAGTACTCTGGGCGATCCATTGAGATCCATGTCTCGTCTCAAGAGAAACGGTTTTTGGTACCGTGTCTTATAGATATGCCCTCTGACGCTATGATATCTGTCATCCTATTGGGCTTTAACTTCACAGTTGAATTTCCGTGGCGTTAGGATTGGCTCTGGCCACATACTGAACCTGGAAAGGATTGTCTTCTGATTTTACCAGATGGCTCCAGGTCTGGACTGGGGTCCGGCGCTGGGATTTTCTTTGAATGCGAAAACGTCCGACGGCACTTTTCGTTAGGAAAATATGCTCCTGTCTTTTAGCCAGAGATACATATATGCAATCCTGATGGTCATGCACTATGTTGCGAGGCATAGATGGAAGGGTAGAAACATATGCGTTTGTAGTGACAGCCAAGCTGTACTCAAAGCTAAGTCCAACCCTTTAACCAGGTGCAAGTTAGTGTATGAACATAAGGCCCTCCTGAACAAAGTCGGTAGACTAAACTCACTAAGGCATGTTTGGGTCCCAGTTCATTCTGGGATCCTGGGATGAACTCGCCAGAATCGGCTCAAAGCGGAGTTTCTCAGGACTTGAACCTGGCTTGGGTCCACCTCCTTCCACAGTCAATACCCACATCAACCATTGGATCTTTAATTCATACAATCGTAGATGGAGGGAACATCCAGAATGCAGGCTGACAAAGCGCGTATGCCCTGATATCTGAAAGAAATCCGCAGTATTCCTCCCGTCCTTAAGAAGCATTGGCTGCACTTGGCTGTCATTATGGGTCATTACACTTTTGCCAAGCATCTCTGCATGATTGGCATTAGTGAGAAGCCTACCTGTGCTGCATGTATCGAAGAGGACGACACAGCAGAACACCTTTTCTGTGACTGTCCCGCCCGACGTGGTGTGTACCGAATCTCCTAGCTCTAGGTTAGGTTAGGTTAGGTTGCAGTGGTTGGCATACGTCACACGTAAGCTGGAATCGGCCCATTGTGATACTACATGTATCATATTACCTATATCCACCACCTGAAAACCAATCAGTGCTTCCGATGTATTGATGGATTTAAGCTATTTTTATATCCGCAAGCTCACTTTAGTTATCGTAGACGGCACGCCAAGATAGATCCTCCCGCGACTCGCAAAAGAGGGATATGAGCAGAGGAGGCGGTGAATCGATTCCTCTTCCTCCTCATCCATGCAGCCGCAGCTGAAGTCATTGGCAGGTAGCCCTAGTTTGACGGCATGTTTTCCAATGGTGCAGTGACCTGTAATGACACCCATTAAAGTGCTTAAGGTTTTCCGTGTGGTTGCCACAAGGTCCCTTAGGTCCGTCCTAAGGCTCAGGCCATCTTTGATTAGTGATAAAGACGATGTTACTTTCGTTCCATTGAAGGTTGGTAGCCTCTATGGCTCGAAGTTTTATCATGTGCTTTACCGAGCTGAGAGTTGGAAGACTGAGGGCGCCTGACCATAACCTTGCGAGTTCATCGGCCGCGCAGTTTCCTGGAATATCCCTAGGCCCGGGAACCACTTTTCAGCCATCTCGTCTAGATATAGGCGGCAGTTGAGAGATGTCTTTGATTTGTGGGTTACCGCTGCCAGGAATTTTATCGCAGATTGGCTATCCATGCAAATGATACCTTTACGGATATTACACTGATACTAAGCCATGCAAGGGCCTCCGTTATGGCTGTTATTTTCGCTTGGTACACACTGCAGTGGCTTGGGAGTCTAATTGGTAGGTTGGGGTTAGGTTCCTTATAGAGGGATATCATGTCCTTCGATTTGACTTTTCCTTCAGCCCATTCCTCTCGGGATGGAAAGATAACTTCGAAGTTTTTGGTGAACACGTTTTGCGGGATTGTGTAGTCCGTATCCATGAGTACTTCGAAGTGGTCGAAAATGTTGGTTGTGTAGTGTGGGCCATTTTCCTATGCTCCTTACCCGTAGGGCGATCTAATCGCACCACTGACTGATGCAAATACTGGCCGATCTTAACACTTTCCTCAGAAGATTTCGATAGACTGCCTTGTCCAGAGCAGTTCACCAAACTACGATGCCGTAAAGAAGGATAGGTCTTATGACTGCTGTGTAGAGCCAGTGCATAATGCTGACCCACTTTTTGCCCACCAAAAGTGGGGTTACTGTATATAGAGGACAGTGGTTGCTTTCTTGATCCGATCAAGACTGTTGGGTTTCCAGCTTAGTTTCCTCTCAAGGATTAAGCTCAATTGGGATCGCTAATTGGGTTCCTCCCAGCCTCGGTGGCTTGAAGGGCGGAATTTTCTATTCATTAGTGAACAGTATTAGATCAGTCTTATTGGGATTCACCCCAAGTCCGCAGTTCACCGTTCAGTTTACTACTGTTTGTAAGGCTCCCTGCATTAGGTCACTTAGGGTGCTGGAAACTTTCGTCCGCATAAGCGGTCACAGCATACCCTTCCTGTTTTAGCAAAAGTAGTGGTTCCTCTGCTAACCATTCTAGTTGAAACGGCACCAACGAATTTGGCTTTGACGACTCTTTGTGCTAGCAGTTGTCGTACCAGTTCAGTCAGCACTTTGGTGACGGTCCATAGTTCGACATTGCACAAGGCGCCCTCAATATCGAGAAAGGCCACTAGGGTGTATTCCTTGTGTGTTCCGATGAACTTTCTATGATGCTAACTAGTGAGTGGAGTGCCGATGTGCCTTATTGTAGGTTCTCCGACAGCCTTCGTAAGCTGTAGCTGTGTATAATGTGTGCATCTTTAATCTCCTCGAGAGTTTTCAGTAGAAAAGAAGTAAGGCTAGTAGGTCTCAAGGGAGCTTTTGCCTGCCTTGGGTATGAAAATGACTTTGGTTTCCTTCCACATGCTCATGACAGCATGATTTAACTTGAGCGCATCTAATATAGGTGATTTCACATCTTCTACTCATCAATTTAGACGATTGCGTGAGCAGATCTAAGCTTTTAGGAAGCTTAAAAGCAGAAATAGCAATATGTATGTAGCCAGTAGGATGCATTGTAGCAGTTGAAAAGAGCTTGGGGGGCGCAAACGTATTTTTGTTGGCCTCTTCAATTGCTATCAGTAAACAAGTCCATTTGTATTAACTATTAAGGCCAGGCGTCTTCTAAAGTTCCTACTACTCTACTCTTCTTGTACTCTTCAGATATTAACTGCGTTAACCCTTTGCTGCCCTGGGTTGCAGATCTGCAGCATTTCTTATTTGGCGGTATAAGAATTGTATGTTCCTATTTCTTCCAAAGTTGCAGGGACGTGTCTCAAGTTCACACTTTGACATTTGCTCTTCGTTATCATCAAAGTTGAAATTTTGGAAATCATCAGTTCATGGTGCAAAAGTGAAGACGAGCGTTTTTTTTTTTTTTTTTTTTGTTTAGAAATGAAGGAGCTTCAGTGATGCAGAGCTAAGGGATTCGGCACACACCACGTCGGCTCCAAGGGTGCGCCACCGTATGCGAGCAAAGGCGGGACAATGCAGACAATACAGAGGAAATGCTCTGCAGTATCATCCTCCTCTTCGCCACATGCAGCACAGGTAGGCGTCTCACTGATGCCGAGCACGTAGAGATGCTTGTGTAATGGCCCGTGATAGGTAGGTAGGTAGGTAAGACCGTAGCCTTCCCAGAGATGGGAAGAACACACATAGGCCAAGGAGGCCCGTTGTGCAGCTACGAGGGGGCTTAGCCCCCTATTCGTGGAACCATTTTGTGCTTCTTAAAAATTTAAGAAGATCAGATATCCCCACTTGCTGAACTTCGGTCAGATCGTTGAGGAGGTATGATCCTAGGTATCGTTTCCTGTGATACCTAGTGATACCTAGTTTTTGCGCGTGACTGCCAATAAGGCAGTGTCCTGTGATGACACCTATGACTTTATAGATGTCAGTTCTTTTTAGGGAGATAATACTCCTAGTCCGTTGACTATCGAGCCGGGGCCAGATTTGCCTGGTGATGAGGCAGGTGTGTCCCTGAGTCCATCTCCGGTTCGTCTCGGCCCTGGCGAGGGTAGTGAGATTGTGTTTGATGGTTGCGAAGGGTATACCCTCGCAGACCACAGTTGTTTGTAGCGTCGTTCCTTTTTTGGCGAGTCTGTCGGCTCTTTCATTTCCGGTGATGTCGCTGTGTCCCGGTACCCATATAAGTTGTATGTTGAACTGTTCAGCCATCTCATTAAGAGATAGGCGACAGTCGAGGCTAGTTTTTGATGTGTACACATAGGACTCCAGCGACTATAAGGCCGCTTGGCTATCCGTGAGAATGCGGATATCCGTGGTGAATATCACGTTCCACTTCAGCCAGGACAGAGCCTCTTTTATTGCCAACAGTTCCGCCATGAAAACGCTGCAGTGATTAGGTAGTTTTAGCGCTTTGTTTAGCTTAAGTTGTTTGCAGAATACCCCACTGCCCACCCCGTCTTTGGTGGTGGCCCGTGATAACTCCCACAAGCCTTCTGCAGTCGATTTTCCTTAAAGACAGGAGGAATGCTGCAGATTTTTTGCAGACATCAGGGCATACGCGCTTAGTCATCCTGCAACCCGGGTAATCCCTCCATCTACGGTTGTGTGTGTTAATAACACAATGTAGGAATTTACCGTGGACGCAGGTAGACCTAGAGCGGGTTCAGGTCCTGAGAAGCTCTCCTCTGAACCCATTCTAGCGAGTTCATAAGAGGTCTCATTTCCTGGGATCCCAGAGTGGCCTGGAACCCATACAAGCCTTAATGAATTTAGTCTGCCGACTCTGTTCAAGAAGGACTTGAGTTCAAGCACTAATTTGGAGCTAGTTAAGGGGTTACACACAGCTTTTAGTGCAGCTTGGCTGTCACTACATACGCATATGCTTTCCCCCTTCCACCTGTGCTTCACAACATAGTGCACGGCCATTAGGATTGTGTATGTCTCTGATTGGAAGACAGATGCATATTTTCCTAAGGAGAAGTGCAGTCGGATGTTTTCGCGCTCAAAGAAGACCCCAGCACCGGACCCCCGCCCAGATCTGGAGCCATCCGTGAAAATGCGAAGACTATACTTTCCAGGTTCCGTATCCAGCCATAACCAATCCTGACGCCATGGAAACTCGACTGTGAAATTACGACGCAATAGGATAACGGGCGTCAGTGCGTCAGAAGGCATGTCCATGAGACAGGGGTCGCAGGACAATTCTTGCGCAAGCACACCGTTATTCCTATGTGAGTTGTACCAAAAGCCATTTCTCTTCAGACGAGACATGGCTTTCAGAGCGCACCCTCTGATAAATATATCAAGAGGTGGAAGGTTCATCATAACATCTAGAGCAGCGCCCGGCGTGCTGGGGAAAGCCCCCGTGCAGCTGAGACAAACCGTTCTTTGGAGTTTGGCGAAAGAGGCTACGACGTGTTTGCGTTTTAGTCTGTTCCACCAGACAACCGATGCATATGAGATTATAGGTCTTATCATTGCCGTGTAGATCCAAATGACCTTTGCCGGCGATAGGCCCCATGTTTTGCCAAAAGTTCCTTTGCATTGCCAGAAAGCTGACAGCGCTTTGGTGGTTTTTGACCCAACATGTTTTGACCAGAGAAGCTTACTATCTAAGATGACTCCTAGATACTTAGCCTCCCTGGATATCGGGATGGAAGTGCCTTTTAGTACCAGCTGAGTCATGTCAGTATTTTTCCTCCTTCTCGTAAAGAGAACGACATCGGTCTTAAGAGGATTGACTGACAGCCCATTTCTGGTACACCAATCATTGATCACATTTAGCGCCGCCTGTGCTTTGCGACGGACAGTCGCCAAACATGACCCGACACAAAGAATGGCGACGTCATCCGCATAGGCCTGGGCGTAGATTCCAGAGGCATTTAGAGCATCAAGCAGGGAATCGACCACCATGCACCATAACAGCGGAGACAGGACGCCACCTTGAGGGCAGCCCCTGTTTACGCCAGATTTGACACACTAGTCGAGGCCTGCATCAGCGGTCAATGTCCTGTGCATGAGCATTGCTTTGATCCAAAGGACCAGTGCTGCATCTACGCCATGATGTCTGGCAGCGTTGCACATGCTGTCAAAAGTTGCGTTATGAAAACCTCCCTCAATGTCGATGAAAATGCCCGGCGCGTACTCTTTCCCTTCGAGCGCGCATTCAATTCGCCCAACTAGGTTCTGAAGCGCAGTCTCGCAAGATTTTCCGCGCTGGTAAGCATGTTGCATCTCCGAAAGAGGGTGCATTCGAAGGGCAACCTTGCGCACGTGCAACTCTCCCAGTCTCTCCATGCTTTTCAGCAGGAATGATGTTAGACTGATTGGTCTGAAGCTCTTGGCAAGTGAGTAGTCCTCTTTTCCTATTTTGGGAATGAAGACCACTTTCACTGTGCGCCAAGGAATGGGTATGTGAGCAAGTGCTAGACTAGCAGTGAAAATTCTTTTCAAAGTAGGAAGCAGCTGCCTTATACCTTTTTGCAGCATAACAGGATATATCCCGTCGGTACCCGGCGATTTGAAACCATCGAAGGATGCCACAGCAAATTCAATGGCTTTAGTCGTAATCACGCGCGACGCAATATACCAGCTACGCCGAGTTGTTTTCATCGTTTCAGTTGCAGTTTCCCTTGAAGGAGTGTGCAACGAGCCGATGTCGATCTGATTTCCCGGGAAATGAGTCCCAAACAGTAAACTAAGAGTTTCCGCTTTAGACTCAGTAAAGGTACCATCAGATTTTCTGAGTGCATCTAGCTTTGTCGGTTTTCCCCGTTTGAGGAATTCAATCAACTTGCTAGTCGCACTCAGAGACTTGATTTCTTCGCAGAAGGTCCTATAAGAATCGTTCTTCGATTTACGAATAAGTTTTTTATATTCTTTCTGCTTCGACCGATACTTGTTCCAGTCATCTTCCGAATTCGATTTGAGTGATCTATTCAGAAGAATTCTGGTTTCCCTGCGAAGACTTTGGAGCTCGGCATTCCACCAGGGGACCAATTTCCTGCAGGGAGGTTTGCTGACAGGACATGCGAGTTCAAAACAACTGGTGATGACGCTATTCAGGTTATGAACAGCGTTCTCTACCAATTGTTTCGTTCTGAGTTTAGGTAGGACCTGAGCGGATTTCTCAAGCTCCTCTCTAAACCGTACCCAGTCCGTCCTTCTCGGATTCCGTCTAGGCTGCAAGGAAGAGATCCCACAACTTAATCGGAATTCGATATATTTATGGTCCGACAGCGTAGCATCAGGCAAGACTCGCCAAGACGAGCTTGATTTTTCTTCCGATGAATGCGATGAGGATCCGACATGAGTCCCCCGGGAAAAAATTACGATTCCAAAATGTTGCCTTTACTCGAATAAGGCAAGGCTCAAAGAATACTCTTCAAAAGTGGACCTGGAAAAGAACTTCGCTGTAGATGAGCAGATGTGCTCAACCAAGGTTCAAAGTATTCTACAACAATAACTGCTGGCTACAGGGGGTGGCCGTGGTGCAGTGATAAACATCACTGACTGTCGAGCGGAAGGTCTGGAGTTCAAGGTCTCTCTATAGCCAAGAAATACAATTCCCATACGGAAAAAATGTGCAACATAGCTGTTGTGAATGGGAAGTAATCAAAATACTGATGAAGGAGTAACACTCACAGAATTATAACCAACGTGAAAATTCAGTTGAGGTTCTCTCGAATCCTTTCTAGGACAACCACCTGTGGAGTGTAGTGAATGAACATCTACGACCCACACCATCTGCTCTCCGCCCAGGTTATGCGATGTATGCGAGGCGAGCCACAATTTGGTGCTGCCTGAAATGTAGTTGTGCGTTTAGCGAGGCTAATACCAAACAATTGCAACACTACAGGCTTTACTTTAACTTCTTCTCCTTTTTCTTATCGGGCGCTAGAGATCGGGATGAACCTGGATCTCAACCAGCATGTCCCTCCAACTAGCACGATTTTTGGACAGCCTTTTCCATTGCCGCACACTCAGTTGTCTGAGGTCCCCTTCCATCTGTGTGCGTCATCTTAGGTGCGGCTGTCCTCTTTTTCTTCATCCCTCGGGGTTGGATTCAAACACTCTTCGGGTTGGAGCTGTGGTGTCCATTCGCTCTACATGCCCTAGCCATCTGACGTTGAATCCGTAGATGCCTGACTAGACTCATGTCGCTAAACTGCCCGTAAAGTTCGTGGTTGAATCTTCTCCTCCATCCCTCGTCTGCGTTTATAGGCCCACAAATCACGCGCAAAATCTTTCCCTCGAACCGACCAAGGGCCTCCTCATCCGCTTTTGATAGTGTCGATGCTTCTGCGCCGTACAACAGGACCGGGATGATAAGGGTCTTATATAGAGTCAACTTTTTAGTTCGAGAGAGGGCCCTTACTAATGGCTGGAGTGATTCTGCGTTTGATTTCGGAACAGATGATGTTGTTCCAAGTCATTGCGGAACCAAGGTAGACGAAGTCCTTAACTACCTCAAACTTATGTCTGCCAATACAAACGTTCTGGCCAAGACGTCGTTGATGAGTGTCCTTTTTTGGTGACAGCATATATTGAGTTTTGCCCTCATTTACTGCAAAACCAATTGTCGCCGCCTCAATACTCGTAAAGACCTTGTTGACATCTCGCTGTGTTCTTCCGAGTATGTCAATGTCATCCGCGTAGCGAGGAGTTGTGAGGATTTGGAATAAGTTGTGCCTCATGTGTTGGCCAGTGATTTCTGCACAATCATTTCTAATATGATGTTGAAGAAATCACACGCCAGCGTATCGCGCTGCTTAAATCCTTCTTTGATGGAGCAGCGAGCAGTCTCCAAAGTCATCTTACATAGTCTGACGAGTCTAGCAGGGATGTCAAAGGTAGACATGGCGTTGTATAGCTCGTCTCTAATTACGCTGTCTTATGTGGCTTTGAAGTCGGCAAATATGTGATGAGTATCGACTTGAAATTCATTCTAGGATCTGACGTAGTGTGAAGATTTGGTCGATGCTGGACTTCCCTAGCCTGAAGTCACACTGATAAGGACCTATCAGCAATTTTTTTTTTTTTTATAGCTCGCGCAGGTTCAAGAGTTATACTCTTATGATGTTTGGCACACAACCTGAACGGAGTGCAGTGGTTTGGGTCGTTGCTGTTCGTTCACTACTCTCAGGGGTGGTTGTCCTAGATAGGACGAGAGCCGACCAAATTCCGCGTTTGGCGGAATACTGCGTTGCATACTTTTTGTCCGTATAGGAATTACTTTTTCGTGGCTATGAAGCGAATTTGAACTATAGACCTTCCGCTCGATGATGTTAACCACTGCATCACAGCCACCCCCTTATTTACAAAAGGCTTTAGGCGTTCCCACAAAAGGGCAAGGAAGATTTTTGAGGCGACGCTAAGGAGACGTTAAGGGACACGCGATCGGTAAAAGCACGAGTTTTTCTGTGTTCTTTCTCTACTCCGCTGCGTTCGTAATACCCGTAGGCGCATCTTGGCCACTACAAGATAGTGGTCCGAGTCGATGTAAGCTCCTCGGAAAGTTCGAAGATCAAGAATAGTGGAGGAGTGTCTGACGTCGATCGCGATGTGATTGATTGATCTGGCCACCGCCAGGTGCCTTTGTGTATATCAAGGTGCCTTCATCCTTGCCTTCTATGGGGGCGTGGGCGCAGATCAGGCTGATGCTAGAAAATGTAGCCTTGAAACGGGTCGTTATGAGGCATTCGCTCACATGCGGAAAGCTTAAGACTTTTTGCCCTAAACACACCTCGAACAACAAATCCGCATCCAAATAGGCGTGTTTGTTCTCCTTGTAGCAGTTTCCCGTAGTATATGTATGTCACAGCTTTTCATCCTTTTTTTATCCGGTCCATCCCATCGCACTCCTTGGAGTGGGGTAATGTCTGCTTTATAGTAGCTTAGAGCATTTTCTAATTGTTTGGCCGCACCCGGTCTGTTAAGGGACCTAGCATTCCAGGTGCAGATCCGATACTCATGTAGTCCGTCCGTTAAATCCGAGGCTTGTTGCTGTACATCTCTACGGTACCTATACTCTGTTGTTTGACTACTAAGCGTCCCAGTCATACTTATACGAAATTTAGATGCCCCGAGATTATGTAATGGGACGAGACTTCGTGTCACACAACTTGGCAGCAATATCATTAGCGCCACTATCTTAACCGGCGTAGGAAAGGGTGAAAATGTAATGATCCCACGAATCCCAATAATTCCCACAGATCTCCCGTTCCAGTTTAAAAGGCTACAATTTCCCGAGCCCCGTAAGCTTTTACGATTGGGCTTTCACTGGATATCTGCTGCCACATTGGTCGAAAACCTCGTTCTTGGTGATCGATGATGACTGCGAGGTCGGCATCTTCTCGCTGCTTCGTTCCGACTTTCCCCACAGTCCAGGAATCTTCTGGCAGCACAAGGAAACGACGGATGTCGGTAACTTGTTCCTTGGTTTCCGCACGTGAACAATGCTTGCATTCAACGTCGCAAGGTCGCCTCGATAAGGCAGCCGCGTTTCCATGACTGTTTCCCTTCCGGTGTTCGATACTGAAATCATAACTCTGGATCCTCTCCATCCATCTAGCAAGTTGGCCTTCCGGGTTTTTGAACAGCAGCAGCCACCTCAACGCTGCGGGGTCCGTCCTAAGATGAAAAACTTGGCCACGGAGATATTTGTGGAAAGGCTTGACACAGTCGACCACGGCTAATAGCTCCCTCCCAGTTACACGGTAGTTCCTCTTCGGTTTCGACAGGATCCTACTGTAGTAAGCGATGACCCGTTCTCGCCCGTCAATCAATTGAGAGAGTACTCCTTCGATTCTATGTCCGCTTGCATCGGTATCCAAAATAAACTTTTCTCCCGGGACAGGATATGCAAGAATCTGCGCACTTCCTCCTCTTCCACTTCCTCTCTTCCTCCTCATCCATGCAGAGGCAGCAGAAGTCATTGGCAGGTAGCCCTAGTTTGACGGCATGTTTTCCAATGGTGCAGTGACCTGTAATGACACTCATTAAAGTGCTTAAGGTTTTCCGTATGGTTGCCACAAGGTCCCTTAGGTCCGTCCTAAGGACTCAGGCCAGATTTGATTATTGGTAGCCTCTATGGTTCGAAGTTTAATCATGTGCCTTACCGAGCTGAGAGTTGGAAGACTGAGGGCGCTTGACCATAACCTTGCGAGTTCATCGGCCGCGCAGATTCCTGGAATATCCCTAGGCCCGGGAACCACTTTTCAGCCATCTCGTCTAGATATAGGCGGCATTTGAGAGATGTCTTTGATTTGTGGGTTACCGCTGCCAGGAATTTTATCGCAAATTGGCTATCCATGCAAATGATACCTTTACGGATATTACATTGATACTAAGCCATGCAAGGGCCTCCGTTATCGCTGTTATTTTCGCTTGGTACACACTGCAGTGGCTTGGGAGTTTAATTGGTAGGTTGGGGTTAAGTTCCTTATAGAGGGATATCATGTCCTTCGATTTGAATTTTCCTTCAGCCCATTCCTCTCGGGATGGAAAGATAACTTCGAAGTTTTTGGTGAACACGTTTTGCGGGATGGTGTAGTCCGTATCCATTAGTACTTCGAAGTGGCCGAAAATGTTGGTTGTGTAGTGTGGGCCATTTTCCTATGCTCCTAATCCGTAGGGCGATCTAATCGCACCACTGACTGATGCAAATACCGGCCGATCTTTGCACTTTCCCCAGAAGATTTCGATAGACTGCCTTGTCCAGAACAGTTCACCAAACTACGATGCCGTAAAGAAGGATAGGTCTTATGACTGCGCTCAAGAATCTGCGCACGGCAGAGCAATTCCTTCAAGTGAATGAACGCTTCCTCCTGTGGCTTCTCCCACTTGAATGGCCAATTGTTTTTGGTGCGCTCGTGCAGACTGCTGGCAACGTTTGCAAATCATGAGACAAATCGCCTGTTATATGTGAAGATTCTTCGGCCGTGGCCATTTCTTAACCGCCGAGATTTTGTCTTCATCTGTATGGACTCCTTCTGCAGTCACAACATGTCCCAAGTTCTTCACTTCGTTTTGGAAGAATGAACATTTTTTCGGGCTCAATGTCAGTCCGGCTGTTTGAATACGTTCCAGTACCTCTTCAAGCTTCTTAAGCTGATCGTCGAAATCCTTGCCCATGACAATTGTGTCATCCAGATAAACAAGGCAACCCTCCAGTGAAGTCCTGCAAAAACTGTCCAATACGTACGAAGCAGGGAGAGTGCTTTACTTTTCTGCTTCTCCACTAGATGTTGCGTCCACTCTCTGGCCATTGTTTTCAAGAACGCTTTGTTGGTCTGGATTTCCAGGTGTTTCCGATCCTCGCAGTTCATAGTGGCAGCTTCTTGGCACTGAGCGATCGATGTTTTCTTTTGTACAGTCTCTGGGGTACTGGCAGAATTCTCTTATTGGAACCAATTGGCCTTGTCGGAGTTCCACGAGAGCCTTTCGAATAAAGATATCGCCGGGTCGATGTCGTTTGTCGGGTTCGACCACCCACATTCGGCTTGTTCCCGCATCCTCTTCTATATTTGCCCAAACCACAGCTTCTGCATTCGGAGGAACTGTTTGGCGCTCTTGCACGACTATTTGCCGGATCTTGTTAACCTGTCCATTATCTATTATTAATGGGAGCTACTTCATTACTTTTTGGCTGAGGTCCAATGTGACTTACTTACTTACTTACTTATCAGGCCTGCGATCCATGGAGGATCTGAGCCTGAGCTATAGCTGCCTTCCATCCTTGACGGTCCCGGGCACGCTGCTTCCAGTTGTCAAGACCAAGATGTCTTACATCCGCGATTACTTGGTCTTTATACCGGAGATTCGGTCTTCCTCTTCTTCTCGAACCAGGAGGCTCGGAGTCGAAGACCCTCTTAGCTGGAGCGTTGATGTCCATGCGCTCGATGTGGCCGAGCCAGTGCAGTCGACGGCTCCTTGCCTTCCGGACTACATCCACATCTTGGTACAGCTCGTAGAGTTCGCGGTTGTGTCTTCTTCTCCATTCACCTTCCTCACAGACAGGACCAAATATCCGGCGCAGAATTTTTCTTTCGAAAGAACCCAGAATCAGCTCCGCTGTCCTGCTTATCGTCCAGCTTTCGGCTCCGTACAGCAAGACTGGCAGAATGAGCGTTTTGTAAAGCATGACTTTGGTCTTTCGAGCGGGGAGTTTTGACCCCAGTTGTTTGGACAAGCCGAAGTAGCAGCGGTTGCCAAGGGCGATTCTATGCCGGATCTCCACTGTGGTGTCATTTGTGGAATTTACGTTTGCCCCAAGGTAGACAAACTCCTTGACTACCTCGAAATTGTAGCTGTCAATTGTTATATTTTGTCCCAGGTGGTGAGCGACGGATTGGTTTTTGCTTGACAGCATGTATTTCGTTTTGTCCTCATTGATCTTAAGGCCAATTCGTTTCGCCTGTTCTTCAATCGCCGTGAATGCTTCCACAATGCCACGGCGAGAACACGCGATGATGTCGATATCATCCGCGTATCCTAGCAGCTGGATGGACCTGTAAAAGATAGTGCCTTCCCTGTTGACGCCTGCCCGTCGCACTATCTGCTCCAGCACCAGGTTGAAGAAGTCACATGACAGCGCATCTCCTTGCCGAAATCCGGTGCATGTTTCGAATGGTTCCGAGGTCCTAGAACCGAGCTGCACGGTGCATCGCGTGTTTTTTAGCGTGGCGCGACACAACTGGATCAGTTTTACCGGGATCCCGAATTCGGCCATCGCCCCAAACAGTGCTTCACGATGAATGCTGTCGTATGCGGCTTTGAAATCGATGAAAAGATGGTGTGTATCGATTTGAAACTCGTTGGTCTTTTCCAGGATTTGTCGAAGTGTGAAAATTTGGTCTATAGTTGATTTGCCGGGCCGGAAGCCGCACTGGTAGCTGCCGATTCGTGCGGTGCAAAATGGTTTTAGACGTTCACACAATACGCTGGACAGGATCTTGTATGCGACATTGAGCAGGGATATACCTCTATAGTTCTTGCAAGAGGTAGGATCGCCTTTTTTGTGGATGGGGCATATAAGGCATATAGAGCTGGTATTCCAGTCGTCGGGCATGCTCTCATCTTCCCAAATTTTGCAGATGATCTGGTGCATGCTCCCTACCATAACATCGCCGCCAGCCTTGAAGAGCTCTGATGGCAAGCCATCTGAGCCTGCGGCCTTGTTGTTCTTCAGCTTCTGAATAGCTGTGCCGACTTCTTCTATGCTGGGTGGGAGGACTACTTCAGCGGCTGGAGTTGGGATTTTCTCAGTCCCTACCACTCTCTCTTGGTCATGCTCGTTAAGCAGCTGCTGGAAGTGCTGCTTAAATACATCCACTATTCCCTGCGGGTCGGTGACAAGATTACCCTCGCAGTTTCGAAGAGCCAGGGTGCCCTTTTTGAAGCCTCCTGCAAGGCCTTTGGCTTTCTTGTAAAAGGCTCGTATTTTATGTCTATCCCTAGACTCCTCGATATCCTTGAGCTGGGAGGCTGCGAAGATTCTTTTCTTTTGTCGCAGTAGTTTCTTCTCCTCCCTTCTTCTGGCTCGGTACTCTTCTCGCGCTGCCCTGGTTTTCCTCTGCAGCGCCTTTTGGTACGCCTCGTCGGTGGCTGCCTTTTTCTGCTCACACTCGCCATCATACCACGGGTTTCTTGTCGGGGGTGGTAGGTATCCTAAGGTGGTTTCGGCTACTTCCTGAATGGCTGAGCGGCAATGCAGCCACATATTATTGGCATTTGTGTTCGACGTAGGCATACCGTAGAGTCTTTCGCTCAGCTGCTCCCTGTAGACTCTGGCAACCTCCGGTGTGCTCAGGCGCCCAATGTCGAACCTCCTCCTGATGGGCTGGTGCAGCTTTCTGACATTGGACAGTCGAGCTCTGAATCTTGCTGCTACGAGGAAGTGGTCAGAGTCGACATTTGCCCCTCTGAATGTTCGCACATCCAGGATGTTTGACGCGTGCCTTGCGTCAATGAGCACATGGTCGATTTGGTTGGCGGTTCGACCGTCCGGAGATCGCCAGGTTGCTGTGTGGATTCGCTTGCGAGGGAATCTTGTGCTACTTATCACCGCATTACGAGCTGTCGCAAAGTCAGCGAGTCGGAAGCCGTTATCTGTTGTTGTATCGTGGAGGCTGTGCTTTCCGATCACTCCGCCAAGGGTGTTTTCCTTTCCGATTTTGGCGTTGAAGTCCCCGAGCACGATTTTTACATCGTACTCCGGACAAGCTCCGTAGGCGTTGTCCAGGAGGTCATAGAAGTCCTCCTTGATAGGGTCTTCAGCCTCGTCGGTAGGGGCGTGTGCACATATTAGGCTGATGTTATAAAATCTGCCTCTGATGCGGATCACAGCCAGGCGATCACTTATAGGTTTAAAGTCGATGACCTTCGACCTTAACCGCTTTCCCACGACAAATCCCCATCCCAGTAAGTGCAACCTTTTGTGACAGCTGTAATAAATGTCGCAATTTTTCTTCCTAATCATACCGTTTCCTATCCAGCGTATTTCCTGGACCGCAGTAATATCCGCCTTGTACTGCGTGAGGATTCCTTCTAGTTTATGAGCAGCTCCGGGAGTGTACAGGGTTCTGACATTCCAGGAGCATACTCGCAAATCGTGTTCCTTTTTCGTGCGTTGTCGTCGTCGAGTATCCGTCCGTGTATCCGAGGCATCTTGCTCATTCATAGCTTTGGGTTTTTTTACGTGGGCGGATTGTTAGCCCGCCGCACAACCGCCATTCTGGTCGGGGTTTTTTTCGCTGCATACGTTTGTTCACCTCCCAACGGTTGTTGAAGAGGCTATCCAGAGGGCGCCGCGAGGAAGCCGTATGTCAACTTGACCCGGGCATTTAAACAGGGATCGTTGCTGGCATCTCGCCAGGTTGAGAGCAATCAACAACTTTACCCTGTATGTCCGAGCCCATGCCCAATGTGAAGCCATGCCTAATCATGAAGTCGACGCCGACTATAATGTTATCAGTAATGTCCCCAACGATGAAATCATGCTGGAACTCGACAGTACCCATCGTAATTCTCTTCTGGACCTTACCCTCAACTTCCGCCTTCTCATCAGTTACTGTACGAAGCCTCACCCCGGTAAATGGTTCGATGTCAGAAACCAATCCGCTTCGAATGACTGAATGATTTGCGCAGTATCCAAAGTCAGTAGAAACCGAAGCCCGTCCATTGTTCCTTCGACGACTAGGTTGGTTACACCCCTAGAGATTCGAGACACGAGGATGCTGGGGCACTCCGGTGTGGGATCAGCGCATGCCCCTCTGCACTGACTCGTTGTCTCTCTTTTTGGAGAACTAGACCTCGAACGCTTTCTTCGCAGTCGGCAGTTTTTCGCAATGTGCCCCTGCTGGTCGCAGATGTAGCATCTACCCGGAAATGAGGCACTCCTTATACTGTTGTCGAGATTTCCTTTACATTGACTCTATAGTATGTACATGTGGGAGTTCAAGTATTGCTTTAAGTGTTGGATGAATACATCATCTTAACTCATTTACTCAATCAAGCTAACCTCGGTTAATTTTACTAGAGTTTCGCTTAATTGAACAGATGGGTCAATTAAGCGGGATTTCGTTAATTGAACCACCCGGATAATTGCTCAAAAAATCTGACAAAATGTCAAGTTCAACTAAGCGGGGAACACTGTAATATCGTCTACAGTAGCGAATCAAAATAACATCCTGTTCCGAGATCTCTTCTGTGTTCTAAATCAGGAAAGGGGAACCGTGTTACCCCGAATTTAACGCGAGCGAAGTCGCGGGCAAAAGCTAGTATTTACATATGTACATAACTAAACTACTAAACTAGTCTAGGGGGACGGCAAAGGACTAACAAAGGCCTCGTAGGGGTAGCATCTATCCGACGGATGCTGGCCTGCTAAAAAGCGAGAAGAGCCACCGCAGTCGAACATCTTGCGGCACTGTTAGTAAGTCCTATCCCCACCTCCTCGTGGTGCCATCTGGAGATTTCCTATGGAAATAACAGACGGGGAAGGGCGAATGGTGAGCCTCCTGCGCCAAAGAACGGGAATAGTCGGTTGGGCTACGGCCTAGTAGGCCGTAACCGTAAAAGAAAAACACAAACTCCGAAACAACCACAAGCCTCGGATATGACGGACCGGATTTATGTTGACGACCCTTGCAAAAAACGAAAAAAGGACAATGATCTTCGGCTTTGTACGTGGAATGTTAGGTCCCTAAACAGGTCACGTGCAGCCGAACAACTTGCGGTCGCCCTAGGCCGCTATAAAGCGGACATCACCGCCATCCAGGAAATGCGATGGAATGGACCGGGCATAAAGCGGATGAAAAACTGCGATATTTACTACGGCGACTGCTATAGGGAGAGAGGGCAACGATTGTTTGGATGCAGATTTGTTGTTCGAGGTGGACTAAGGCAAAAAGTCCTAAGCTTTCGGCATGTGAGCGAACGCCTCATAACAATCCGTATCAAGGCTACATTTTTTAACATCAGCCTGATCTGCGTACACGCCCCCACGGAAGACAAGGATGACTCCGCCAAAGATGAGTTCTACGATCTCCTAGACAGAACGTATGCCCAATGTCCCAGCTATGACATCAAAATTGTACTAGGAGACTTCAATGCTAAGCTGGGTAAGGAAAGCATCTTTGAACGAGTCATCAGCAAACATAGCCTACACGACACCACCTCCGATAACGGACACAGGCTGATTGATCTTGATACGGGGCGAAATCGCCTTCTAGCCAGTACGCGCTTCCCGCACCTCGATATACACAAAGGCACCTGGCGGTCTTTTGATCAATCGACTACCAACCAGATTGATCACATCGCGATCGACGTCAGACACTCCTCCACTATTCTTGATGTTCGAACTTTCCGAGGGGCTAACATCGACTCGGACCACTATCTTGTAGTAGCCAAGATGCGCTTACGGATATCACGAGCGCAACGGAGTAGAGTAAGAATACAAAGTTATGACGTCGGAAAGCTACTATCGCCAGAAACCGCTCGTGCTTTTACCGATCGCGTCTCCCTTAAGCTCTCCAATACACCTCAATCCTCCACGCTATCAATAGAACAGCAGTGGAGCCTTTGCAAACAAGCCCTGAAAAGCTCTGCATCCGAAGTTTTGGGTTTCAAGGCTCCACCACGAAGAAACACCTGGTTCGATGACGAGTGCAGGCGGATTCATACAGCGAAGCAGGATGCATATAAGGCCTCGCTGCATAAAAGAACAAGAGCACCTCGTGAGCTCTACGAGTTAAAAAGAAGGGAGGAGCATAAGCTTCTCAGAAGAAAGAAGAAAGAGTACGAGCAGCGCGCGATTGGGGATTTGGAGAGGTGTTACTGCAGGCGTGACGTTCGAAAGTTTTATCAACAGATAAAGCGAACATGCCAAGGTTATAAAGCCAGAACGGAAGCCTGCAGGGATGAGAACGGACACCTAGTAGTAGAACCGCAGTCGATGCTGAGAATATGGAAAAACCACTTCTGCAGACTGTATAATGGCGATGTTAGTCAATATACCGCTGTCAGGCAGAATGATCCATTTCTAATCGACGGAGACCGCAGAGAATTCTGTCCCCCTGACCTCGATGAAGTTAAGATTGCCATATCGAAGCTCAAGTCGAATAAAGCTGCTGGCGCAGACGGACTGTCTGCTGAGCTCTTCAAGGCAGCTGGGGATGACCTGGTTGGGAGCATGCACCAGCTCATCCGTAAGATATGGTTAGAGGAAAGCATGCCCGAGGAATGAAGTCCCAGCATCGTATGCCCGATCCACAAGAAAGGAGACCCCTCTGATTGCGCCAACTATAGAGAGGAATAAGTCTCCTTAACATCGCCTACAAAATCTTCTCTGCCGTTTTGTGTGAACGCCTGAAGCCTTTTGTAAGTAAGCTGATAGGTCCTTATCAGTGCGGATTCAGGCCAGGGAAGTCCACCATCGAGCAAATCTTCACACTACGGCAGATACTGGAGGAAACCAATGAATTTCAAGTCGACACTCACCACCTATTTGTCGACTTCAAAGCCGCATACGACAGCGTAATTAGAGACGAGCTATACAACGCCATGTCTACCTTTGACATACCTGCTAAACTCGTCAGACTATGCAGGATGACTTTGGAGAATGCTCGCTGCTCCATCCGAATCGGTGAACACCTTACCGATAGTTTTGATGTCAAAAAAGGATTTAGACAGGGCGATGCGCGTTTGCGAGTATTGAGATGGAGGCGGCGAAAATTGGTTTGGCGGTAAGCGAGGGCAAAACTAAATATATGCTGTCATCAAAAAGGACGCTCACCACCGACGTCTTGGCCAGAACGATTGTATTGGCAGATATAAGTTCGAGGTAGTTAAGGACTTCGTCTACCTTGGCTCCGCAGTGACCTGGTACAACGACATCAGTTCCGAAATCAATCGCAGAATCACTCTTGCCAATCGCTGTTTCTTTGAGCTCAGGAGGCAACTGAGTAATAGAGCCCTCTCCCGAACGACAAAGTTGACTCTATATATGACCCTTATCATCCCGGTCCTGTTGTACGGCGCAGAAGCATGGACACTATCAAAAGCGGATGAGGAGGCCCTTGGTCGGTTCGAGAGAAAGATTTTGCGCGTGATTTTTGGGCCTATAAACGCAGACGGGGGATGGAGGAGAAGATTCAACCACGAACTTTACGGGCTGTACAGTGACATGAGCCTAATCAGGCGTCTACGGATTCAACGCCTAAGATGGTTGGGCCATGTAGAGCGAATGGACACCACAGCTCCAGCCCGGAGAGTCTTTGAATCCAACCCCGAGGGACGAAGAAGCAGAGGACGGCCGCCCTTAAGATGGCGCACACAGGTGGAAGGGGACCTCAGCCAACTGGGTGTGCGGCAATGGAAAAGGCTAGCGAAAGATCGTGCCAGATGGAGGGGCATTTTGGTTGAGGCCCAGGTTCACCTCGAACTGTAGCGACCACGAAGAAGAAGAAGAAGAAGACATTACTAAACTAGGTAAGTGCCGGTGTGTCAGTCCCCTTAGTTAAGGTCAAATTTGGGATTGGTCGAAGGCTCTATGGTGGTTCGAAAGCTCTTTGGGTTTTTTGAATCCTCGTTCCTTTTCGTTATTGAATAAATTTAATAATAAGACGACGATCCTTTGGAAAAAATATTTCATCAAAAGAGGAACGGACACAAGCGCACTTTCAATTTAAGATACATACTTACATAGGTATACCTAGAATGTATCTAACATTCTTAACGCTTTCATTGTTTATTTACATATGTACGTACATATATACAAGAGTACTCACTGACTAAGAACAATTGATGTGTTTACTTCAATTAGTCATTTCGGCAGAAAATGTCGTTCACTTCAGTGAACTCGATAAAAACCTAAAAGCCTTCGCTCAATCTCGAACACTCTGTATACCTACCACAACGTCGATCTTAGATTCGATCAGCTCGCACCTATTTACACATGCATGTGTAGCTTGTATAGTCAGAGTCACACACATGTACATATGTATATGTATTTATGGATGTAGGTATCTGCTACATAGCCATGCTATAGTATATCCATCAACAATTCATCTTCGCAAGCTCCGGACGTACTTAAATCGAAAACAACTCCCAATCGAGCCAACCGAAAACAAGATGAGAATGAAAAACGACCTCCACGATCGTTACATCGGACAAATGCATAAATACAAATTCATAGATACCGAAAACCCTTAGCTTAATGTATAGTATCCATATCTTCATATGAATGTACGCACGTACCTACGAGAATTAAATAAAGATAAAAAGCAAAAAAAACAACATGGCGAGCAAGAAAATCATCTACAAAGAGCATGAGATAAAAAGGATCCATTTGCGTAGCTCAAAAGTTAATCGGAATGCGGGAATGAACGCCATGCGATACGGAAATTTACATTTCATTTTACAAAACTATTAGCTATCTTCGGTTCCCTCATTGCCGCCTCCTTCGTATTCGTTCTTTCCTTTGCATCGTTTCGTTCTTTCCTCCATTCTCGCCACTTATATTCGGTTGATCTTTCAGATACGCTAGCATATGACGCGTGAACTATGTTTGAACCTCTCTGCTCCGTCGCTTTCGCATTCTCTTTTCCACCATCATTCTTTCGTGTTTCGATCCTCTAACGCATACAAGCATGGCGGCGAACCTATCGGCGCTAGTAGTGGTTCGAATGGGAGTAGTAGTGTTTTGGAAGAGAGAAAAGAGCCGGAAGCTTACTCTTCGATCATGGAGGAGAAGCACGATCTTCTGTTTCATTCAGTGTTGCCGGGGCTCTTTTGTTGTTTTTTTTTTTTCTATTTTTCTTTGCACGTTTTTTTAAGGAAATGATTGGTTAAGTATCTAAAGGAGAAATAAGTTGAGATTCATTTGTTTAAAGATGTCAAATCGGAGATAATCAGAAAGAAGTTGAGAAACATTCCTATTGCCGTAATGGACTTGTGAACCACTGTAGCCTTTTTAAGACAGTAATCAGTTCCAATTCTGATCATTTATTTACTTACTTAGGTGGCGCTACAGTTCGGAGGTGAACCTGGGCATCAACCAACAAGCCCTTCCAACTAGCACGATATATTGCCAGCTTTTTCCAGTGTCGCACGCCCAATTGGTTAAGGTCCCTTTCCAACTGTGTGCGCTACCTTAGACTTCTTCCCGATTGAAGTGGAAGACTCTTCGGGCCGGAGCTGTGCTGTCCATTCGCTCTACCTGGCCTAGCTATTTTAGACGTTAGATCCGTAGACATCGTACTAGGCCGATGTCGCTGTACAGCCCGTACAGTTCGTGGTTGAATCTTCTCCTCCACTCTCCGTGAACACAAACGGGAACGAAGACAGTACGCCGAATTTTTCTCTCGAAACGACTAAGGGCCTCTTCGTCAATTTTTAATAAGTTCCAAGCCTCTGCGCCGTAGAGGAGGACCGAGATGATTAAGGTTTTATAGATGGTCACCTTAGTTTTCCGAGCTCTACTACTCAATTGCCTCTTGAGACCGAAGAAACTGCGGTGGACAAGAATTATTCTGCGTCTAATCCCAGCGCTGGTGTCATTGCCTCTTGTTACCAGTGAGCCAAGGTAGTCGAAATCCCTGACTACATCAAAGTTATATCTGCCAATAGTGACGTTCTGGCCAAGACGTCGGTATTGTGCGTCTTTCTTTGACGACCGCATATATTTGCCTTTGCCCTCGTTTACCTTGAGAACCACTTTAGCCCCATCTGCTTTAATGCTCACAAAAGCTTCATCGAGGTCTCGCTGCGATCTCCCAATCACGTCATTATCATCAGCGTATGCGAGGAGTTGTGCAGACTTGAAGTAGATCGTGCCTCTTGTATTGGCTAGTGGATCCCGTACGATCTTTTTAAGCACGATGTTGAAAAAGTCACATGACAGTGCGTCGCCCTGTCTGAATTCTTTTTTTTAAATCGAAGGTCTCGGTTAACTTCGTAACGACCTTAATGGCGCAACGAGAATTCTCCATTGTCATCCTGCACAACCTGGCAGGGATGTCGAAACATAACATGGCTCTCTATAGCTCGTCCCTATAGAAACTGTCAAATTCGGCCTTAAAATCGACAAAAAGATGGTGTGTGTCGACCTGGAATTCATGGGTCTTCTCCAAGATCTGCCGCTATGTGAATATTTGGCCGATTGTGGATTTTCTTGGCCTGAAGCCACATTGATAGGAATCTATCCAATTATCCACGAATGATTTCAGGCGTTCACACAAGAGACTTATTCCCCTATAGTTGGCGCAGTCATATGGGGTTTCCTTTCTTATGGACCGGGCTATCGATACTGAGATTCCATTCATCGGGCACGCTTTCTTCCGACCATATCTTACAGATGAGCTGATGCATGTTCCCAACCAACTCATCTTCAGCTGCTTTAAGTAGTTCAACAAGCAGGCCATCTGCACTAGCAGCTTTATTAGACTTCAGTTTTGATGTCGCTATCTTAACCTCGTCTAAGTCGGGTGGACGGAATTGTCTCTCATCTTCGCCCAGTGTGAATGGTGCTTTCTGCCTGACAGCGGCATCTTGACCATCATCGCCGTTATACAGTCCGCAGAAATAGTCTTTCCACATTCTCAGCATCGACTGTGCGTCAACTATGAGGTGTATGTGTTCATCCCTGCAGGCTTCCGCTCTGACTTTATAACCTTCGTTCCTGCGATACCATCCCTCTATCTCCTCGATTGCGCGCTTCTCATGCTCTTTCTTTTTACTTCTGAAAAGCGCGCGCTTCCCCCTTCTTTTCCGCTCGTAGAGCTCACAAGTAGCACTATTTCGTTGATGCAACGTGGCCCTGTATGCATTCTATTTTTCTGCATGTACCAATTAGTCCACCGGGTAAGGGCTAGAAAGGACATTCCTGGGGTAAGGCATGCCTGTCGTAAGAGGCGACTAAAATCCGGAGGATGGATCAGGTATGCCATGCTGCCTGGTCCATAGTGGGAGAAGGGACTGAAAATCCCTACATACCTTAAAGAATTCCTAGAGTTTTCCTAATTATACAAGGAACCCAAGAGGTAGGTTCCCAGATATTTAAAAGAATTCCTTCGAGTTTTCTTAACCAGTTGGATCCCTTTGGGGTTTAAATATGTTAAATAATGTTTAAGGAGTGTGCCCTCCGGGGCGAAGGAAGGCAACAGAGGGGCACATTGTGCCAAAAATGTTGAAACACGTAAGTAAATGGGCCGGGCTGGAGGCCCATTGAAAAATACCCAGTCGAGTGTGCTGAATTCCTAGCACACTCAGGAATGTACGGAGGGGATTTAACAGGGTCGAGCTCTTAGAGGAGCTCACCTGGAAGTGACTTCGGTCGCGAAGCATTCACCAAAGTGCTATCAAACTTGCTGGTACCACGGGGATAGGAAACCCCCGGAGTGAACTAGGTCGAATAAATGTTTGAATTTTGAATTAAAGAAGGCAAAGAAGTAAAAAGTGAGCCCTCCGGAAGGCAACAGGAAAGGAAGGGGCACATTATGCCAAATGTTGGAAGAAGTTGACTAACGGCGAGTCAAAACAATGTTTGTTAAAGTAGCAAATAATGTACATTCATTCGCTGGAATTCATTCCGGTCCTGTCGGTTGAGGTAGGCCCCCTTGTGGGACATCGTGATGGCTGTGGTTGTCCCGACATCGCGGGAACATATGGCATCGAGGTATCCTAGTGAAGCCTGATGCAAGAGGTGTTAGGTAGACATCGGCCTCCAGCAAGGGCGGTGAACATGTCCCCAAGCATGTTCACTAATTGCACCAGGGTAGTTTACTACTGGGGGTAGGCCCTCCGTGAGATTAAACCGTAAAGGTAGGTGTTCCCGTTAAGCCAAATTACTCACTCTGCATGTACCTGCCTGCACTCATCATCAAACTAAGGGTTTGCAGGCAGCATGGATAAGATTCAAACTCGTCAAACTCTGCAAGGAGAAGTTAGAAGAGATGTCCAATGTAAATGAGGCGACCCTTTGCTGGGTACCTGGTCATATGAATATCTCCAGAAACGAGAGGGCGGACGAGCTGGCTAGGGTGGGATCAGGTGCTAACATTGCGCAGATCTCAGCTGAGGCCAAAGCACCACTCAGTACGCTCTACAGGGAGATACAGACGAAGCTATTGGTGAAAGCCAATAAGCGATGGTGTCGCTTAGATACATGCGCAACGGCGAGATCGACTTAGCCCGTCTATGATAAGAAAAGAACGGAAAATCTGCTAAAGTTTAATCGTGGGAACATTCGACTGGCAGTCGGTGCCCTCACCGGGCACTGCATGCTATCCTACCATGCAGCTCGACTAGGCCAGCCCTACAATGACTTCTGCAGAAGCTGCAGGGACGAAGAGGAAATCGAGTCCGTTCGTCACCTGCTGTGCGAATGTCCGGCGCTAGCCCAAAAAAGGAATATATTCCTGGGAAGATACTTCCTTTCGGGACTAGAAGAGGTAGGTAATATCGGGCTGAACAGAATACTGGGATTTTTATCCTCGTCTGGCTGGTTCAGCTCGACGGTAAATGAATAGGTATCAACGGGTTAAACAAAACAGGTGGGCACAATGGACTCAACGTAGTCTGCGTGAGCCTTGACTTTACGTCAATAGGGCACCCATATACCTAACTTAACCAAAGGGTTTCTTCTAGGTAGTGCCTGGAAGCCTAATATATCAAAGGTCACACTTTGACAATGTCTCCATTGCTGTTCTAGGGTTTGTGCAGTGTGCATCGGCTCTTGTGGGAACTTGAGGGGGACACAATCGGCGAAGGTCCTGACTGTCTCTTGGGATTGCAGCTTCTCAACGTCAAATTTTGATTATCCTACTCGACTCCGCAACCTTTTCGTTTGCATGTTTTCTGGCGCATATTGACAGAATAAAGCCATAGAAAGGTGCTTTCAGTCCCCATAGATAAAGTTCTATTTGTATGACTTCTATGCTGTTGGCCATCCATAAAGTATACCAGCATTACGAAGGGAATAGCATATCATGTAGATAGCCTGACCGGCTTTGTTGATACATAACCACTCCTTTGCCAAATTATTTTGCATAAACATATCCTCCTGATGATGCGATTGTTGGGACTTCAACAAATATCAAAGAGCCAGATCCAGTGATTACCAAAAAGAAAAATCACGCGACCAAAAAATGACTCCGGTGGCAAGTAAATTATTTCTGGACTATGTGGTATGTGGCCACCTTCTGCACGTTGGCTATATCCATATTTTGCGATTTAGGGACAAAAAGCTCAAATATCATACCGCACTGATAAGCACCATTACATGTCCTTGATGATGCATCCAACACACTAGTTATTATTCAAAGAAACTGCCTAAAGCACCTTATCATGTCGTACGTCAGACAGCATTTCAATGGAAATTCTACACTTTCACGACTAACTACTTCAAGACATTATTTCTTCGTGATACAAATTGATTGATCACGTTGCGATCGACGCCAGACAATCCTCCAGCATCCTAGATGTATGAACCTTCCGAGCAGCCAATATCGACTCGAATGTCTACCTCGTTGTAGTCAAGGTACGAATGAAGATATTAAGGATGCCACAGAGTCGAGCTGGACAACTCAAGTTTGACGTCAGAAAGCTACAATCGCAGGAGACCGCTATGATCTTTGCCGATCTTGCACAATCCACAAAACAACATTGGGAGCATTGCCAGGATACGCTGCCTCTGATGTGTTGGGTTTCAAACTACCGCCAACTAGAAATTCCTAGCTTGATGAGCAATGCGGGCAAGCCCATGCAGCAAAGCAAACCACCTGCAAGGGCATGCTACATAGATGAAAGAGAGCCGCTCGTGAACATTACGAGCAGAAAAGGAGAGAGGAACACAAGCTTTTAAGGAAGAAAACAAAAGAGTATGAAAAGCGTGAGACCGAGGAGATTGGAAGATGCTACCGCAGGAATAACGCTCGCAAGTTTTACGAAAAAGTAAAATGAACATGCCAGGGCTATAAAGCCAGAGCGGGAGCCTGTATGGATGAAAGCGGATAACTAGTAGTAGAGTCACAGTCGATGCTCAGAACACTTTCTTATTCTTTCTTATAGTTCGCGCAGATTTAAGAGTCATGCCCTAATGATGCTTGTCACACAACCTGAAGGGAGTGCAGTGGTTTGGATCATAGACGTTTGTTCTATTACTCTCCAGGGGTGGTTGTCGTAGATAAGATTCGAGAGGAACCGACCGAATTTTCACGTTTGTTGTAATTCTCAGCAACAGTTCCATGCACGTATGGTGTCATATTAGAATTGTACACACATAGTATGAATTTAAAGTGACCATATACTGTATTATGCCTTCACCAGTATGTTCGCTTCTCATTCACAACAGCTGTGTTGCATAGTTTTTTTTTTCGTATAGGAATGGTTTTTTCTTGGTTGTGGAAATACTTTGAACTACAGACCTTCCGCTCAATGGTCGGTGACGTTTACCACTTCATTGACATTGGCATAATTGGACGAACGCAGCGGCACGTCAACGAAGCGTTGGAAAGCATTGAAGCAGAAGCGGCTAAAATGGATCTTTCGGCTAACGAGGGTAAAATGAAATATACGCACAACAACGACACGTCTCGGCCAGAGCGTCACAATTGGCAGCGACAAATTCGAAGTGGTCAAGGACTTCGTCTATCTTGGCTCACTAGTGACTAGCGACAACAATACCAGCGCTGAGATCTAAAGCAGAATTGCTCTTGCCAACCGCTGCTTCTTTGGGCTTAAGAAGCAATTGAGAAGTAGAGCCCTCACTCGAAAGATCAAGGTCCTGTTAAACGCAGTGTGGAGGGGAGGATAAAATGACGAACTATTCGGGCTGTACAGCAACATTGGTCGTTGAGATCAAACACAGAATTACTCTTGCCAACCGCTGCTTCTTTGGGCTTAAGAAGCAATTGAGAAGTAGATCCTCACTCGAAAGATCAAGGTCCCGTTAAACGGAGTATGGAGTAGAAGATAAAACGACGAACTATTCGGGTTGTACAGCGACATCGGCCCAGTACGCCGTCTACGGATCCAATGTCTAAGGTGGCTAGGCCATGTGGAGCAAAGGGATAACTCAGCTCCGATTACAACCCCGAGGGACGGTGCAGCAGAGGACGACCGAATCCAAGGTAGCGCACACAGATGGAAGAGGACCTTAAACAACAGGGGCTACGTCACTGGAAACAGCTGGCAAGAGACCGTGCCAGCTGAAAAAGCTTGTTCGTTGAGGCCCAGGTTCACCCCGGAATGTAGCGCCATCTAAGTAAGTAAGTACATATTAAAAGCAGATTCCTGCGCAGATCTTTGTGAAGGATCCCTAGCTTCTGCTGGAATTATAGGCCTTACTTTCCAACTTGTATTTTTTCTTGCTCAGATGCTTACACATCCTTCTTCTTCTTCTTAGTGGGCGCTACAGTTTGGGGTGAACCTGGGCCTCAACCAACATGCCCCTCCATCTAGCACGATCTTTCGCTAGCCTTTTTCCATTGCCGCACACCCAGTTGGCTGAGGTCCCCTTCCACCTGTGTGCGCCATCTTAAGGGCGGCCGACCAATGCTTCTTCGTCCCTCGGGGTTGGATTCAAAGACTCTCCGGGCTGGAGCTGTGGTGTCCATTCGCTCTACATGGCCCAGCCATCTTAGGCGTTGAATCCGTAGACGCCTGACTAGGCTTAAGTCGCTGTACAGCCCGTAAAGTTCGTGGTTGAATCTTCTCCTCCATCCCCCGTCTGCGTTTATAGGCCCAAAAATCATGCACAAAATCTTTCTCTCGAACCGACCAAGGGCCTCCTTATCCGCTTTTGATAGTGTCCATGCTTCTGCGCCGTACAACAGGACCGGGATTATAAGGGTCTTATATAGAGTCAACTTTGTCGTTCGGGAGAGGGCTCTATTACTGCTGCCCAATGAAGCAGCGATTGGCAAGAGTGATTCTGCGTTTGTTTTCTGAACTGATGTCGTTATTCCAGGTCACTGCGGAGCCAAGGTAGATGAAGTCCTTAACTACCTCGAACTTATATCTGCCAATACAATCGTTCTGGCCAAAACGTCGGTGGTGAGCGGCCTTTTTTGATGACAGCATATATTTAGTTTTGCCCTCGTTTACCGCCAAACCAATTTTCGCCGCCTCCATCTCAATACTCGCAAACGCCTCATTGACATCTCGCAGTGATCTACCTATTATGTCAATATCGTCGGCGTATGCAAGGAGTTGCGAGGATTTGAAATAGATTGTGCCTCTTGTATTGGCCATTGATTTTTGCACAATCGTTTCCAATATGATATTGAAGAAATCACACGACACGCCCTGCCTAAATCCTTCTTTGACATCAAAACTATCGGTAAGGTGTTCACCGATTCGGATGGAGCAGCGAGCATTCTAGAAAGTCATCCTGCATAGTCTGACGAGTTTAGCAGGTATGTCAGAGGTAGACATAGCGTTGTATAGCTCGTCTCTAATTACGCTGTCGTATGCGGCTTTGAAGTCGACAAATAGGTGGTGAGTGTCGACTTGAAATTCATTGGTTTTTTCCAGGATCTGCCGTAATGTGAAGATCTGGTCGATAGTGGACTTCCTGGCCTGAATCCATACTGATAAGGACTTATCAGCTTATTTACAAAAGGCTTCAGGCGTTCACACAAAACGGCAGAGAAGATTTTGTAGGCGATGTTAAGGAGACTTATTCCTCTATAGTTGGCGAAATCAGAGGGGTCTCCTTTCTTGTGGACAACAGGGACTACGTCACTGGAAACAGCTGGCAAGAGACCGTGCCAGATGGAGAACCTTGTTCGTTGAGGCCCAGGTCCACACCGGACTGTAGCTTCATCTAAGTAAGTAAGTACATATTAAACGCAGACTCCTGCGGAGATCTTTGTGAAGGATCCCTAGCTTCTGCTGGAACTATAGGCCTTACTTTCCAACTTATATTTTTTCTTGCTCAGATGCTTACACATTACTTTTGATATTTACTTGGTTAACTTGGTTTTTGATCCTGCTTTTCCATGCCATTATTATGGAACCAATAGCCTCAGCTAGTCCAATTTATTAACTAGTAGTTTTCAGGAGCAAAACTCGGTGATCACATCAAATTGTTTGGTTCTGATGATCTACTCGACGAAACGCTATAATACTGACCGCCAAACAACCTTTAACATCTAAAAATGGTTTCTCCTGACGCATATTCGCAGTCAACTACTCGTACCTGTAGACCTTTTCAGTCTCTTTGCATTAAGACTCGTGGTGGTTCGAATTTAGAAGAGTTGAATCAACATCCAATGCACTAAGCTTGATTGCTTATGAGAAAGACATAAGGTCTTGTTGAAAAGCTTACCTATTTAGAGAAAAACCGGTCCTAAACGACTCTACTATTCACCTTCTCACGTTTGCTTCTTTCCACATCTCAAAAGCTTTCCCACCTTTCTCTCATGCAGACATTATGCGACAAACCTTGTACTAAGTAGCACACTTAATTATGTAAGCCTCTTAAGGCTCTAAGTGCCCCTGGGTGGTTAACAGATAGACACAATTGCTGTAGTCCTACTCGCTACCATGCACTATGAGGCAATTACCGATGTGAATTGCGCCATCTTTATGGCACCGAACCATGCTTCGCTTCCCTCATAATCCAATCGCTGTCAAATCCATCGACCGCCTAGTTGATTAATATTCATTTTAATTGCACGCCAAGTAGCTTCGCACTACGGCATCACTATGCCCACTCGCCCTAGGTACATAGGTAGGTAGGTACTACCTAGGTAGTCGCTTGTTTTCCATTACGTTGCTGTGCCACTTGCCTGACGCTCGCACACTTTACGCCTCATCCTCCCTTCAGGCCAAAAACTAAAAGAGTAGGTTCGCTCTTCACAAATTCCCATTCTCTCTTTCTATCTCTCTCTCTTGATTACTCTCTCCCACGAAAACCAAAAAAAAAAAAACAAAACGAAATCAAAGAAAACACGTCATCCAGCACAACGAGCATTTTTCGTCACTTTTCACAGCGAATTTTCGCCCAACATTCAAACGTTTTCGCACGAAATTTCGACAGAAACAGAAACGTCAAAATTTGACGTTTCTTTTTCGATAAAATTTCGATCCAAATTCCCACGCATTACATGAGATTTTTCCACTTGAAATGTATCCCTCCGGGGTCCAATGTGGGTTTCACATCGAAGAGAGAACCGCCGAGTCCGAAGAGTGCCATGTTGTGCACGCGAGAATGGCTGCAAGAAGAAATCGAAAAAAATGAAACGAAAGCAAAACAAGAAAACGAACTCGATGAATGATGGAATGAAAGAGAAGAAAAACAAAATCGAAATTAACACGTAATTTGCTTGTTTCCATTCGTTCGCTCGTTGGCTGGTTGCGGCGAGTGGAAAAAGCCAAAGGAAATTTCGTTCGGGCACGGATGTGGGTTTCCCGAAAAATCTAGGAATTGCAAATGAAATTCCTGTTTGAGGGTCCAAAATGTGCTTGGATTTGGTGGAGATTGCAGTTGGATTGGCGGACGAGGGAAGCGTCCTGATTGTGGTCACGTACATGTCTAGTAAATGCGGTCCGCCATGTTTTTTTTTTTTTTTTTGTTGAACTCACCAAGTTGTAGTTGGTGGAGCAGGGATTTAGGGACATTGGAGCGAGTGACGACGTTGATCGGGCATGCAAGTGGTGATATTCGGAGAACGTTGAAAAGGTGGATGTTGATGCCTTAGTCAGGGGGATGGACAGCAAGGCAATTGATAATGATGTTGCCCATGACGATGATAATGATGGCGATGGCGGATGATGATGATGTACTGCATAGGTTTCTGGTTTCGTCGGGTTACGAACGGGGAGGGGGAATCAGAGCGAGGTCGTAATCGTGTATGTGTGTTGAGTTGATTTATTTTTATCGTCATCTTCCTCCACACGTAATAGCGCCAACACGACTGTGTGTTCCTTTCTCGCTTCCTCTACTGTCGGTCATGTCTGCAGTTAGTTAGTTGCTTGTCTCGAGAGAGTGGTTATCGTAGGTTGTTTGCCGTGCAGTTTATTGTAACTACTATTCCTCCTTGGATTCGAGGATTTCAGGTAATTTTCCTTTCCAAATTCATTGGCCATTTCTCGATGTTTTCCTCATTTTCTCGCTTGATACATCGTTTTTCTGCATTTTGCTCGTCTTGCATCGATGTGGGGTGATGAGGAATATGGTTAGGGAGTGAGTCATGCTTTTTCCGATGCGGAATTTCACAAGCAACTAGCGAATTTGCTTGCATAGGGTCCCGGCCAGGGTGAGGGCGTCCATTCAGCAACTCGTTTGACAGCTTTTTGTTGCTGTTTTTGGCTTGTTTTCCTTTTTGTTTGTTTTTTTTTATTTTAATTTTCGTTTCTTCTGGGGGTTGATTTCCTGCGTGTGAATTTTACACGGCACGACGGGGCTTCGATCAATTCGCCCCTTTATTGGCTATTTCGTTGTTTATTTGGTTGCTTTCCTCCTTTATTGCTGGTGTCTATGCATTGCTTGTTGTTTGCTGTTCTTTGTGTATTTGATTGTCGTTCGGATGCAATTGTATCTCGTGGGGTATGAGTTTTCTTCTTTTTTTTTTTTTTGTCTGAATCGAGGTTAGGTTTGATTAATTCAATGCAAGTTTTGCTGTGACACAATGTGTGATTGTTTTATCTGCGATTTGCTCATGAGTCATGGAATCGATGCTTATTAGGTAATTAGAGAATAGTGACTGTGACGGTAGTCTCTTGTCTTTGAATCCATTCGAGACAATTGGTTGTAAGTTTGGATTTAATTTTCTTTAGCTACATATGTAGATCGTGTGCTACATATATTTCAATACCAGAAGATAACCTGCACTGAATAATAGGGACACACTTACATAGATTATCCACCAGAAATTAAAGAGCTGGTAAAGGTGAAAAGAGAAGCCCGTAAGCGATTAGGTACAACAAGGTCGAGCGCCGCAGCATAAATTATATTTAAACCGATTAGGACCTATGTAACCTACATGGGCTCGGACATACGGGGTAAAGTTGTCGATCGCTCTCAACCTGGCGAGATGCCAGCAACGATCCCTGTTTAAATGCCCGGTTCAAGTTGACATACGGCCTCCTCGCGGCGCCGTCTGGATAGCCTCTTCAACAACCGTTGGGAGGTGAACAAACGTATGCAGCGACAAAACCCCGACCAGAATGGCGGTTGTGCGGCGGGCTAACAATCCGCCCACGTAAAAAAAACCTAAAGATATGAATGAGCAAGATGCCTCGGATACACGGACGGATACTCGACGACAACAACGCACGAAAAAGGAACACGATTTGCGAGTATGCTCCTGGAATGTCAGAACCCTGTACACTTCCGGAGCTGCTCATAAACTAGAAGGAATCCTCACGCAGTACAAGGCGGATATACAGCGGTCCTGGAAATACGCTGGATAGGAAACGGTATGATGAGGAAGAGAAATTGCGACATTCATTACAGCTGTCACAAAAGATTGCGGGAAAGCGGTTAAGATCGAAGGTCATCTGGACAACGCTTACCGAGCTTGTCCGGAGTACGATGTTAAAATTGTACTCGGGGACTTCAACGCCAAAATTGGTAAGGAGAACACCCTTGGCGGAGTGTTCGGAAACGTAGCCTCCACGATACAACGACAGATAACGGCTTTCGACTCACGGACTTTGCGACAGCTCGTAATGCGGTGATAAGTAGCACAAGATTCCCTAGTGAGCGAATCCAAACAGCAACCTGGCGATCCCCGGACGGTCGAACCGCCAACCAAATCGACCATGTGCTCATTGACGCAAGGCACTCGTCAAACATCCTGGATGTGCGAACATTCAGAGGGGCAAATGTCGACTCTGACCACTTCCTCGTAGCAGCAAGATTCAGAGCTCGACTGTCCAATGTCAGAAAGCTGCACCAGCACATCAGGAGGAGGTTCGACATTGGGCGCCTGAGCACACCGGAGGTTGCCAGATGTATTCAAGCAGCATTTCCAGCAGCTGCTTAACGAGCATGACCAAGAGAGAGTGGTAGGGACCGAGAAAATCCCAACTCCAGCCGCTGAAGTAGTCCTCCCACCCAGCATCGAAGAAGTCGACAAAGCTATTCAGAAGCTGAAGAACAACAAGGCCACAGGCTTGGATGGCTTGCCATCAGAAATCTTCAAGGCTGGTGGCGATGTTCTGATAGGGAGCATGCACCAGATCATCTGCAGAATTTGGGAAGATGAAAGCATGCCCGACGACTGGAATACCAGCTCTATATGCCCCATCCACAAAAAAGGCGATCCTACCTCTTGCAAGAACTATAGAGGTATATCCCTGCTCAATGTCGCATACAAGATCCTGTCCAGCGTATTGTGTGAACGTCTAAAACCATTTTGCACCGCACTAATCGGCAGCTACCAGTGCGGCTTCCGGCCCGGCAAATCAACTATAGACCAAATTTTCACACTTCGACAAATCCTGGAAAAGACCAACGAGTTTCGAATCGATACACACCATCTTTTCATCGATTTCAAAGCCGCATACGACAGCATTCATCGTGAAGGACTGTTTGGTGCGATGGCCGAATTCGGGATCCCGGGAAAACTGATCCAGCTGTGTCGCGCCACGCTAAAAAACACGCGATGCACCGTGCAACTCGGTTCTAGGACCTCGGAACCATTCGAAACATGCACCGGATTTCGGCAAGGAGATGCGCTGTCATGTGACTTCTTCAACCTGGTGCTGGAACAGATAGTGCGACGAGCACGCGTCCACAGAGGAGGCACTATCTTCTACAAGTCCGTCCAGCTGCTAGGATACGCGGATGATATCGACATCGTCGCGTGTTCTCGCCGTGGCATTGTGGAAGCATTTACGGCGATTGAAAAACAGGCGAAACGAGTTGGTCTTAAGGTCAATGAGGACAAAACGAAGTACGTGCTGTCAAGCAAAAACCAATCCGTCGCTCACCACCTGGGACAAAATATAACAATTGACAGCTACAATTTCTAGGTAGTTAAGGAGTTTGTCTACCTCAGGGCAAACGTAAATTCCACAAATGAGACCACAGTGGAGATCCGCCGTAGAATCGCCCTTGGCAACCGCTGCTACTTCGGCTTGTCCAAACAACTGGGGTCAAAACTCCTCACTCGAAATACCAAAGTCATGCTTTACAAAACGCTCATACTGCCAGTCTTGCTGTACGGAGCCAAAAGTTGGACGATAAGCAGGACAGCGGAGCTGATCTTGGGAACATTTTGCGCCGGATATTTCGTCGTGTCTGTGAGGAATGTGAATTGAGAAGAAGATATAACCGCGAACTCTACGAGCTTTACAAAGATGTGGATGTAGTCCGGAAGGCAAATATCCGTCGACTACACTGGCTCGACCACATCGAGCGCATGGACATCAACGTTCCAGCTAAGAGGGTCTTCGACTCCTAGTCTCCTGGTTCGAGAAGAAGAGGAAGACCGAACCTCCGGTATAAAGGCCAAGTAATCGCGGATGTAAGACATCTTGGTCTTGATAACTGGAAGCAGCGTACCCGGGACCGTCAAGGATGGAAGGCAGCTATAGCTCAGGCCCAGATCCTCCATGGATCGCTGGCCTGATAAGTAAGTAAGTAGTGTAACCTTCTGCGGAAATCTCTTAGAAAATTCAAAAATCATTAACTAGTCGTTGTGCTTCCTTAACAACGACGTAGACGCCGTGGCTGATATGATCACTAACATTATCCACACTGGCATAGCCACTCTTAACTCCAACAGGATAAAAAGTATCGTTACGAAAATAAATAGTCGAGGATAGGGTTCGACCACTGGATTGGGATAAACTACAGCTGTTTACTTCATCGCTACATCTGTTAGATAATTGTCCACTCACTCACTAGATGGCTTGCTTACTTTCACAGTGGATTACCGACTGATCACTGAGTCACTGATACTGAATACACTGATTGAATACTGAATCACTGAATACTGAATGCTCCCGAGGGCGAGTGTTCCGCTTACATATGTAGCCCTCGGTCCAATACCTGGAATGTTCGCCGTTAGTCATTCCCCTAAAGAAGTCTCTAGGTGGTTCCGTGCTCTGGCATTGACATTCAGCTGTATGCCGCTGAAAATTACCATCAATTCCTTTTTAGCTGCCACAGAGCATTCCCAACATTGACAGCGAAATTCGAACACAACCGTTGGTTCGTATCCGCAACAGTATTAAGCCGGAGGATAACGCGTGGTATGACTTGAGCTGCAAAGAGGTTATCAGGTTGAGAGAGATAAGCTTTCGGAATTATAAGGCAAAAACCACTGAGGAAAATCGAAAAAGATACGTACAAGTCAGAAATGACTGCATCTCCTACATTGGAAGAGCCAAATTTGTACACGATCAAAAATTGAGGCGTAAATTCCTACAATGTCCCAAAGGTAGCCGAAGTTTTGGCTCTTTGGTTATAAACATCAAGAAAACTCCGTCTCGTCGTCTACACCCACACTCACTTACAATGACACATTCCAGCTGTCAAACCCTCAGACAAAGCCAATCTGCTTGCTGCCCACTTCACAGCAAACTCGCAGCTCCCAACATCATCTCTGTCACCGTCTGTTCTGGAGTACGTTAATTCCACCCTGGGACAAATTTACTTCCGTGTACTCGAACAGTTGTAAGGATTATTTGAGAACTTGACTTACACAAATCGACTGATCCAGATCGTATTGCCCCAATAATTCTGAAGAGGTGTTCTTTTTCACCTTTCCCTACACTTATGCTTTCCGCAGCAACAGATCCACTGGTGGCTTGATGGCATATCTCATCGTGAAGTGGAATCGTTCGTTCCACCAGGCGGGTGATAGCAAAATAGTTGAACTTGATATTTCGAAAGCATTTGACAGAATTTGGCATGAAGCGCTTTTGTCGAAAATGCGTGCATTCGGTATTGATGACTCCTTTCAAATGCTGGTGTTCCCCAGGGCTCCGTCTTGTTTCCGACACTCTTTCTTATTTTTATAAATGGTCTCTTGTATGTTACTTCTAATCCAATTTACTCTTTCGCTGACGACAGTACCCTCAGCTTCTCATATACGTTGACTTCTTTACGATCCTACTCTCCTGCTGTAGATAGTGAGCAGCAGCGTATGTTAATCTCATTCGATTCCGATATCGACAGCATCATCCAATGGGGTAAAAACAATAGAGTAGAATTGAATGCATCCAAAGCACAATACTATCTCTGTCATTAAAGCGTATAACCCCGCAGCCATTATCCATGAATGGCACTTGCATTTCAGAAATCGAAAAGCTTTCCATCCTGGGTATGTGGGTTGCTCACAATCTTAATTGGAACGACCACATATTCAGTGTCACCAAGAATACTGCGAAATGCCTAGCCTTCTTATACAGATGCAAGAAATATTTCTCACCCTTAGATCTGGCTATAATCTATAAGACGTTCATTCGCCCTAAATTAGAGTTTAATACTCATGTCTGGTCGGGTGCTTCCAAGACCTCATTGCACCTACTAGATAGAATACAAAATCGCACGATAAAACTAATAGGTGTGGATATTTTAAGTCCTATTATCCTACTTTACACCGAGGACAGGTGTTTCCACAAGATAATGATCCAAAAGCCCTTATCAAGGCAGAAGGGTGGGCAGCGGACCTAAGTCAGGCCCTGAATCTACCGGACCATTGCAGCGTCTTTCAGGCGGAGCTGTTGGCAATAAAGGAAGCCCTGTCTTGGCTGAAGTAGAACGTGACATCTTCTTTGGTGGCGTTACAGCCCATAAAGGACCAGAGTCTAGCTTCTCTCAATCACCCATGTTGTGTGTGATTTATTATTCACACAGGTGAAAGGGACCTACAGTTTAATGCCGATTCCGAACGGCGCGTGAGTCGAGAAGCTTTTTCAAGGCAAGTATACTACGGGGGGTTTTGCCAGTACCCCGCCGAACATCTGCTATTGATATTTATCCTCACTTACATGCAAGCTGCCCTGAAATCGCTAGAGTCTTATATCTGCGCTTCAAAAGCAGGCCTCGACTGCCGCCTATCTCTTAACGAGATGGCCGAACAGTTTAACAAACACCTCTTAGGGATACCAGGGCACAGCGATATTTCAGGAAATGAAAGAGCTGACAAGCTTGCCAGGCAAGGAACGATGAAACAAACAAACATGGTACGCGCCGATATACCACTTCTTCTTCTTTGGTGGCGTTGCAGCCCATGAAGGACCAGAGCCAAGCTTCTCTTCAATCAGTTTTAGCCAGTTTAGCCAGTACCCCGCCGAGGAGAGACGCCACGAAATAAACATTCGATGGCGTTGGTGTTATCGGGATCCGAAGTCGCTCACACTAACTACTGGGCCACGGCGCCCTCACCGTACCACTAGCCTCCATTAAACTAAAGCTCAAGCCATGGCCGAGACCAACTTGAGATGGATCCAAGGGCACAGCTGCCTAACCTCCAGGCAAATCTGGCCTCGACTTGACCGTCAGCTAACCTGGGGACTAATCTCAAAATCGTTGGTGTCATCACACCTTAATGACCTCATTGACGTTCAGCCGATAAGGAGGGGCAGTGGTTAACATCACCGACTGTCGTGCGGAAGGTCTGTAGTTAAAAAATGCAGCTCCTATACGGAAAGCTGTGCAACACAGCTGTTGTGAATGGGAAGTGATCAAAAATAGTGATGAAGGCTTAACACTCACTTGGTCAGTATGGTCACTTCAAATTCATGCCACAATGGCATGGAACGTTTGCTGGGAACTACAACCAACTTGAAAAATCAGTTGAGTTCCTCTCGAATCCTGTCCAGGACAAAAAACCCCTGGAGAGTAGTGAACGAACATCTACGATCCAAACCATCTGCACTCCGTCCAGGTTGTGTGACAAGCATCATAAGAGTATGACTCTTGAACCTTTGAGAACTAACTACGTATGTAAGAAGCGCGAAATGGTTCCATGAATAGGGGGTCGACCCTCCTCGTAGCAACACAATGATCCTTTCTGGTCTAAGTGTGTACTCCCTGTGGAGGTTACCGATAACCTAACCTAACCCAACCTAACCTAACAATGAAACGTAGATACAAGTTAAGTCTGTGTGAGAAGCTAGTTCACCTAGCATTTGCCAAAAACTAGTGGATTCGATACCGAATCCATCTTGGTCTTGTGTAAGACCATATACATCAGCTCCAACATTCCCTTCTTTCTACAACCGAGAGTTTGTTGGATATTATTTGTTTGAACTTTCAATCTTCACTGCTCCTGCATCTTCTCCCCGCAAGCCACAATCCGTCTTGTATCAACATGGCAGAGTGTTGCCTAACATTCAACCCAAAAAGTCGACAGCTGCTTAACATAAACCGACTGAAAGGACGACATCATATGTGGCATAAGGCTGGGCATAGTAGAGGTTGCGAAGACATTGAACAGGGAATCAATCTTGATGTCAGGGCTGTATGATAAAACAGAATCTCTAAATGTCCAACCGGGTCACCTTCTTTATAGGTTCTCTGTAGAGTTAAGGCTTGTTTTGCAGCTTCAGCCTGTATGGCACTGTGTAATTGTGCTATCACTAGCGCTGAGATAAAACGCAGAATCACTCTTGCCAACCGCTGTTTCTTTGGGCTCAAGAGTCAATTGAGAAGTAAAGCCCTCTCTCGGAAAACCAAGGTGACACTATATAAGACCTTAATCATCCCAGTCCTCCTTTGCGGCGCAGAGGCTTGGACCTTAACAAAAGCGGATAAAGATGCCCTTGGTCGTTTCGAGAGGAAAATTCTGCGTACTATCTACGGTCCCGTTTCTTCAAATGGTGTATGGAGGAGAAGATATAACGAAGAACTGTACGGGTTGTACAGCGACATCGGCCTGGTACGACGTCTACGGATACAGCGTCTAAGGTGGCTAGGCCATGTAGAGCGCATGGAAAATACAGCTCCGACCCGAAGAGTCTTCGAATCCACCCCGGAAGGAAGGTACAGCAGAGGACGGCCGCATCTACGGTGACGCACGCAGGCGGAAGGGGACCTTAACCAACTGGGCAGGCGGCGCAGGAAACAGCTGGCCAAATACCATGCCTGCTGGAAACGCTTGTTGGTTGAGGCCCAGGTTCACCACGGACTGTAATGCCACCTAAGTAAGTAAGTAAGTTCACCCTTGGTCCTACCTACATGCTTAAACCTATGTCCTCTCAATCGCCCTCTAATTTAAATTAAAAACTCCATCTGATTTAAAAGTCCCCAAATTGGATTATCCTATTTTCCCCGAGTGAAATTGCAGCTGGGAAAGCTGCAGTCTGAAAAGTGAGTAGGTAGTTATGTGTCTTTTAACCTATTTCACCAACCACCCACTTGGCAGAAAGGATTCAGAAAAACAACAACTGAATTATTACCGTACTATCTATAACCAACAACTCCACTCACCACATCCAGATACTTAGTTACTTACTTACTTATCAGGCCAGCGATCTATGGAGGATCTGAGCCTGAGCCATAGCTGCCTTCCATCCTTGACGGTCCCGGGCACGCTGCTTCCAGTTGTCAAGACCAAGACGTCTTACATCCGCAATTACTTGGTCTTTATACCGGAGATTCGGTATTCCTCTTCTTCTCGAACCAGGAGGCTCGGAGTCGAAGACCCTCTTAGCTGGAGCGTTGATGTCCGTGCGCTCGATGTGGCCGAGCCAGTGTAGCCGACGGATCCTTACCTTCCGGACTACATCCACATCTTGTACAGCTCGTAGAGTTCGCGGTTGTGTCTTCTTCTCCATTTACATTCCTCACAGACAGGACCAAATATCCGGCGCAGAATTTTTCTTTCGAAAGAACCCCAAATCAGCTCCGGTGTCAAGCTTTCGGCTCCGTACAGCAAGACTGGCAGTATGAGCGTTTTGTAAAGCATGCGTTTGGTCCTTCGAGTGAGCAGTTCTGATCCCAGTTGTTTGGACAAGCCGAAGTAGCAGCGGTTGCCAAGGGCGATTCTATGCCGTATCTCCACTGTGGTGTCATTTGTGGAATTTACGTTTGCCCCGAGGTAGACAAACTCTTTAACTACCTCGAAATTGTAGCTGTCGATTATTATATTTTGTCCCAGGTGGTGAACGACGGATTGGTTTTTGCTTGACAGCATGTATTTCGTTTTGTCCTCATTGATCTTAAGACAAACTCGTTTCGCCTGTTTTTCAATCGCCGTAAATGCTTCCACAATGCCACGGCGAGAACACGCGATGATGTCGATATCATCCGCGTATCCTAGCAGATGGATGGACTTGTAAAAGACAGTGCCTTCCCTGTTGACGCCTGCCCGTCGCACTATCTGCTCCAGAACCAGGTTGAAGAAGTCACATGACAGCGCATCTCCTTGCCGAAATCCGGTGCATATTTCAAATGGTTCCGAGGTCCTAGAACCGAATTGCACGGTGCATCGCGTGTTTTTTAGCGTGGCGCGACACAACTGGATCAGTTTTACCGGGATCCCGAATTTGGCCATCGCACCAAAAAGTTCTTCACGATGAATGCTATCGTATGCGGCTTTGAAATCGATGAAAAGATGGTGTGTATCGATTCGAAACTCGTTGGCCTTTTCCAGGATTTGTCGAAGTGTGAAAATTTGGTCTATAGTTGATTTGCCGGGCCGGAAGCCGCACTGGTAGCTGCCGATTAGTGCGGTGCAAAATGGTTTTAGACGTTCACACAATACGCTAGACAGGATCTTGTCTGCGACATTGAGCAGGGATATACCCCTATAGTTCTCGCAAGACGTAGGATCGCCTTTTTTGTGGATGGGGCAAATAGAGCTGGTATTCCAGTCGTCGGGCATGCTTTCATCTTCCCAAATTCTGCAGATGATCTGGTGCATGCTCCCTACCAGAACATCGCCGCCAGGCTTGAAGAGCTCTGATGGCAAGCCACCTGAGCCTGCGGCCTTGTTGTTCTTCAGCTTCTGAATAGCTGTGCCGACTTCTTCGATGCTGGGTGGGAGGACTACTTCAGCGGCTGGAGTTGGGATTTCCTCGGTCCCTACTACTCTCTCTTGGTCATGCTCGTTAAGCAGCTGCTGGAAATGCTGCTTAAATGCATCCACTATTCCCAGCGGGTCGTTGACAAGATTACCCTCGCAGTTTCGAGGAGCCTGGGTGCCCTTTTTGAAGCCTCCTGCAAGGCCTTTGGCTTTCACATCCAGATACACATTTTTCTATCAACTAACTGCATAAACTGTATCTATGTATGTGCCGATAGTGACACTGCGAGATATCTCAAAATGTTGTCCCACTTCCAAAGGAATTCTTAAAAGCAATTTATACTCAAAACAGACCAGAAAACGAAGAAAACAAAAACAAATTAAACGAAAAACAATAAAACAATCAAAAAGGTGAACGTCTTATTCAAAGGCAGCAAAGAAGGCGACAGCAATCAAAAGTTGAAAATGACGAAGACGTCAGCGACGACGGCAAGACCTGCCAGCACAGAGAGAGAGGGAGTGAGAGAAAAAGACAGCGATAAAGAGAGAGAAAATAAAAAAAAACAAAAAATGAAAGCGAAGAACATAAACACCAGTCAGCGGACAGTAATAACTTGATAATGATATCACCCACCAGAAAGAAAATTTCAAAAAACGAAAAACAAAAAACTTCAAAAGAACATGATCCAGAACACCACCAGGAAAGGAAGTTGCTGATACGTGCAACTCTTCTCGTTCAAAGTTCTCCTGGCAACCTTAGAAGGAGCCAGAACAAGGGGATCAAATCGTGGCCCCTCCAAGAAGGGGGTTGCTGTCGGCTGTGGAAAATTACTGAGAACAATTACGAGTACATCCCGGGAGTTGGTGGATTGCCAGCTGCATACATTGATTTATTCACCCATTGGGATAGATTGAAATGAAAGGTGGTATCCTCCAGGAGACGTTGGAATTGGGTGTTAATGGGAGGCCACTCTCTATTGCATGTATTGCAATTAAGCTATCATAAAGCTCTATGACGACCTTTGGACGTGAATGGTAATCGCTTTTCGTGTCTTCTTTATATCGGGAAAAATCGGTTGAGAGACATGTGGTCGGTTCAAACGGCATTTCTGGGGCAGCTGTTGTAATGGATTGGAATGCGAGGTTACATCATGAATAATGGATTAAGTACTTGCTGCTAAAAGTGGCACCTACTTGAGCGGGAACATGTAAAGTACATAATTCACGTGGGAATGTACTAGCGCTGGTGAAAAACTTTCATGTTTAATTGCGTATTATATGGATTGCGACCATGCCAGACACAATATGTACTTAACCAGACGATTCGATTTAAGATAGGATAACTGAAAACTATGTGCTCCATAGTGTCCTCAGCACATGTAAGAACAGAGTGTTTTTTAGGAGATTATGTATGTACAAAACTATATCTAGCAATCTACCGAAGTTCAAAAGGATTTAAGCGTACTTCTACGGTCCAGGAGAGGGCATGGGCTCGGACATACAGGGTAAAGTTGTTGATTGCTCTCAACCTGGCGAGATACCAGCAACGATCCCTGTTTAAATGCCCGGGTCAAGTTGACATACGGCCTCCTCGCGGCGCCCTCTGGATAGCCTCTTCAACAACCGTTGGGAGGTGAACAAACGTATGCAGCGAAAAAAATCCCGACCAGAATGGCGGTTGTGCGGCGGGCTAACAATCCGCCCACGTAAAAAACCTAAAAGTTATGAATGAGCAAGATGCCTTGGATACACGGACGGATACTCGACGACGACAACGCACGAAAAAGGAACACGATTTGCGAGCATACTCCTGGAATGTCAGAACCCTGTACACTCCCGGAGCTGCTCATAAACTAGAAGGAATCCTCACACAGTACAAGGCGGATATTACTGCGCTCCAGGAAATACGCTGGATAGGAAACGGTATGATTAGGAAGAAAAATTGCGACATTTATTACAGCTGTCACAAAAGGTTGCACTTACTGGGATGCGGATTTGTCGTGGGAAAGCGGTTAAGGTCGAAGGTCATTGACTTTAAACCCATAAGTGATCGCCTGGCTGTGATCCGCATCAGAGGCAGATTTTATAACATCAGCCTTATATGTGCACACGCCCCTACCGACGGGGCTGAAGACCCTATCAAGGAGGACTTCTATGACCTCCTGGACAACGCCTACGGAGCTTGTCCGGAGTACGATGTAAAAATCGTGCTCGGAGACTTCAACGCCAAAATCGGTAAGGAAAACACCCTTGGCGGAGTGATCGGAAAGCACAGCCTCCACGATACAACAACAGATAACGGCTTCCGACTCGCTGACTTTGCGACAGCTCGTAATGCGGTGATAAGTAGCACAAGATTCCCTCGCAAGCGAATCCACACAGCAACCTGGCGATCTCCGGACGGCCGAACCGCCAACAAATCGACCATGTGCTCATTGACGCAAGGCACTCGTCAAACATCCTGGATGTGCGAACATTCAGGGGGGCAAATGTCGACTCTGACCACTTCCTCGTAGCAGCAAGATTCAGAGCTCGACTGTCCAATGTCAGAAAGCTGCACCAGCCCATCAGGAGGAGGTTCGACATTGGGCGCCTGAGCACACCGGAGGTTGCCAGAGTCTACAGGGTGCAGCTGAGCGAAAGACTCTACGGTATGCCTGCGTCGAACACAAATGCCATTAATATGTGGCTGCATTGCCGCTCAGCCATTCAGGAAGTAGCCGAAACCACCTTAGGATACCTACCACCCCCGACAAGAAACCCGTGGTATGATGGCGAGTGTGAGCAGAAAAAGGCAGCAACCGACGAGGCGTACCAAAAGGCGCTGCAGAGGAAAACCAGGGCAGCGCAAGAAGAGTACCGAGCCAGAAGAAGGGAGGAGAAAAAACTACTGCGACAAAAGAAAAGAATCTTCGCAGCCTCACAGCTCAAGGATATCGAGGAGTCTAGGGATAAACATAAAATACGAGCCTTTTACAAGAAAGCCAAAGGCCTTGCAGGGGGCTTCAAAACGGGCACCCTGGCTCTTCGAAACTGCGAGGGTAATCTTGTCACCGACCCAGGGAATAGTGGATGTATTAAAGCAGCACTTCCAGCAGCTGCTTAACGAGCATGACCAAGAGAGAGTGGTAGGGATGAGGAAATCCCAACTCCAGCCGCTGAAGTAGCCCTCCCACCCAGCATCGAAGAAGTCGGCACAGCTATTCAGAAGCTGAAGAACAACAAGGCCGCAAGCTCAGGTGGCTTGCCATTAGAGCTCTTCAAGACTGGCGGCGATGTTCTGGTAGGGAGCATGCACTAGATCATCTGCAGAATTTGGGAAGATGACAGCATGCCCGACGACTGGAATACCAGCTCTATATGCCCCATCCACAAAAAATGCGATCCTACCTCTTGCAAGAACTATAGAGGTATATCCCTGCTCAATGTCGCATACAAGATCCTGTCCAGCGTATTGTGTGAACGTCTAAAACCATTTTGCATCGCACTAATCGGCACCTACCAGTGCGGCTTCCGGCCCGGCAAATCAACTATGGACCAAATTTTCACACTTCGACAAATCCTGGAAAAGACCAACGAGTCTCGAATCGATACACACCATCTTTTCATCGATTTCAAAGCCGCATACGACAGCATTCATCGTGAAGCACTGTTTGGGGCGATGGCCGAATTCGGGATCCCGGGAAAACTGATCCAGTTGTGTCGCGCCACGCGATGCACCGTGCAACTCGATTCTAGGACCTCGGAACCATTCGAAACATGCACCGGATTTCGGCAAGGAGATGCGCTGTCATGTGACTTCTTTAACCTGGTGCTGGGGCAGATAGTGCGACGGGCAGGTGTCAACAGGGAAGGCACTATCTTTTACAAGTCCATCCAGCTGCTAGGATACGCGGATGACATCGACATCATCGCGTGTTCTCGCCGTGGCATTGGGGAAGCATTCACGGCGATTAAAAAACAGGCGACACGAGTTGGTCTTAAGGTCAATGAGGACAAAACGAAGTACATGCTGTCAAGCAAGAACCAATCCGTCGCTCACCACCTGGGACAAAATATAACAATTGAAAGCTACAATTTCGAGGTAGTTTAGGAGTTTGTCTACCTCGGGGCAAACGTAAATTCCACAAATGACACCACAGTGGAGATCCGGCATAGAATCGCCCTTGGCAACCGCTGCTACTTCGGCTTGTCCAAACAATTGGGGTCAAAACTCCTCACTCGAAAGACCAAAGTCGTGCTTTACAAAACGCTCATTCTGCCAGTCTTGCTGTACGGAGCCGAAAGCTAGACGATAAGCAGGACAGCGGAGCTGATTTTGGGTTCTTTCGAAAGAAAAATTCTGCGCCGGATATTTGGTCCTGTCTGTCAGGAAGGTGAATGGAGAAGAAGACACAACCGCGAACTCTACGAGCTGTACCAAGATGTGGATGTAGTCCGGAAGGTAAGGATCCGTCGACTACACTGGCTCGGCCACATCGAGCGCATGGACATCAACGCTCCAGCTAAGAGGGTCTTCGACTCCGAGCCTCCTGGTTCGAGAAGAAGAGGAAGACCGAACCTCCGGTATAAAGACCAGGTAATCGCGGATGTAAGACATCTTGGTCTTGACAACTGGAAGCAGTGTGCCCGGGACCGTCAAGGATGGAAGGCAGCTATAGCTCAGGCTCAGATCCTCCATGGATCGCAGGCCTGATAAGTAAGTAAGTAAGTCTACGGCCTACTATTTCAGTGGCAGTACCAGGTGTCTAGGGACTTCATGGTCTAGGTGCGACCCTCAAGGCCAACACGACTAACTTCCCAGTGGGAAAAATTAACGAAACCATTTAATTTAATTTTTTTTCATTTTTAACTCCTGACGTAAAACGAGGGGTTATACGTTTGAGGTGTCTGTGTGTCTGTCTGTGGCATCGTAACTCCTGAGCGAGTGGACCGATCATGATGCTAACGTGATCGAAATTTGTTGAAGATCTGTTCAGGTGTTTCAATGTCATTAGCTCTTTTTGTTAGCTTCAGAATTTTTCCTTCGGGAGAACCCAAGATCAGTTACGATGTCCTGCATATTGTCCAGCTTTGGGCTCCATACACCAAGACTGGCAGTAAAAGCGTTTTGTAAAGCATGAGACCGCGCGATGATATCAATATCACCCGCGTATAGTGAAGGCGAAGATAGTGCCTTCCCTGTTGACGCGCCTGTCCGACGCACTACCTACTCCAGCACCAAATTGAATTCACGATTGAAGCTGGGAACCAATAGGCAGCACCACTGAAATATTTAGCTACACAACTTTCATGTTTTGTTAACTTTACCACTACATGGGGTGGTAAGTATATGGTAGAGTCATTCTGAGTCAACGAATTCATATTTTCGTTCCCGATCAACCCAGTATTGGCCATTATTATCTTTGAACTCTTGCCATTATTCATTGGCCAAGTGATTTTCAACGGCTGTCCAGCTGGCCATTTTTTACCATTAAAAGGGTCTTGCAGATACCTGAAACAATGATAGTCAGACGATGCAAGGTCCTTGCTATACGGCGAATGCAACCAAGTTTCGCTAATTTGTTCCGAGACATCCGAGATGTGTGTATGGCCTAGCATTGCCATGAATGAATGCAACTTCTTTGCTTTTGGCCAGTTCTTTCTTAGTTACTGGCTCAAAAGGTAGAGTTGATCGTTTCGACAGGTTGTAACACCACGATCTCTTGCGTTGGATGTTTTTGCATTCAATCCATTTTTCATCGCCCGTAATAATTCGCTTGAAAAATGGCTCGATTTCGTTGCGTTTCAGCGGCGTTTCACTGATGGTAATTCAGTGCCTCCGCTATCTCCTGACAGCGTGCGTGCCGCTCCTGCCCCAAATATATGTGACTTTTTTCAGTGAGTGACCGATCAGAGCAAGGTGCCAGAAGCAATCAACACATCCTTCTTATCGTACACTTCACAAATTTTTCGGCATGTTTCTTGCAGCGTTTTTAACATTTTTATAGTAACAAAACGTCACAGCGCATTTGTTCAGATAGTTCACTCATTTTTTCAAACTTTTTACGCAAATGACAAATTACAAAACTCTGTACGCGAAAAATGTAGTCTGAAATGTCAGCTTTCAGGGATTCGTTTGACAGAATCGGATTGGTGCTATTCAATATACATATGGGCATCGAAACCATCTAGTGGCAAGAAACAAAAACCGCGACTTGACCCAATAGTGTTTTCGTAAAATCAAATGTCGTTTACTCTAATTTTCCAATCGAAAGTTTTATTTTTTAAGGATGAATGTGAGAACAACGTTACCATCAATGACTTTGGCTATGTTTCAATCATTTCGAAAAAAAAAAAAAATATGCAAATGCACAAGCTGGTCTGGTCGACATGTGGTTCCAGTAAGACAGTGATACTTGCTACACAGCATGGGAATCAATGGATCAATGGAGGCGATTTGATGGCTGGATATACCCGTCTTTGGCTATGTTGTCGTGTTAGTAGGGTTTTCCAGTAGAGACTGCCGAACTTTGATAGTTGATGGCGACCATATTGTTGAAGCTGAGACTTATTCCGTCTGTTTCGCCCAATCACCATAGACGGATATAGCGTCCATCAATACGTGTAAAATTGGTGTTCTCTTCGGGCAACGTTTCGTCTATAATCGTCCTACTTTGACAAATTCTGGAAAAGACCAGCGATTTTCAAATCGATACACACCATCTCCTTGTCCATTTTAAAGCCGCATATGATAGCATTTATCGCAAAGAATTGTTCGATGCGATGGCAGAATTCGGGATCCCAGGAAAACTGACCCGGCTGTGTCACCGTGCAGTTCAGTTCTAGGACCTCTGAACCAATTGAAACCGGATTTCGGCAAGGAGATGCGCTGTCGTGTGACTTCTTCAATTTGGTGCTGGAGCAGATAATATGACGGGCGTTTGTCAATAGGGAAGGCACTATCTTCTACAAGCCCGTCCAGCTGCTAGGACGTAGGTATGTTGGCGTTACAGTCCATGAAGGACCAGCCGAGCTTCTCTCAATCATCTATATTGTCCGTCATTTTATTTCCCCATAGGTGAAAGGGGCATACAGTTTATTGTCGATTTCGAATAGCGAATCTCGCGAAGGTTTTCATGACAATTGTCAGAATCCCGCTTAGGAGAAGCACCGTGAAAATACGTGCGATGACATGGCTGTTGTCGGGATCCGATCTCGTGCCATCGGCATCAGAGGCCAACACACTACCTACTGCGACGCGGCGCTCTCAACTCTAGGATACGCGGTTGCGCTCAGTGTCAGCGTGACGTTGTAGAAGGTTTCGCGAGGATTGAAGAACAGGCGAAACGAGTTAGTCTTAAAATCAACGAGTATAAGGCAAAGTACATGCTGTCAAAAAAAAAAACCGATCATCGATCACTCACTACCTGTGAGGTTAGTCTACCTCGGGGCAAACCAAAACTCCACAAACGACACCATAGAGAAGATCCGGCAGTCGCCCTTGGCAACTGCTGCGACTTCGGTCTGTCAAAGCAGCTAGGGTCAGAATTCCTCATTCGAAGAACCAAAGTCATACTTTAGTAAACGCTTGTAATGCCAGTCTTGCTGTACGGAGCCACAAGCTGGACGATAAGCAGGACGGCAGAGTTGATTTTAAGTTCTTTCGAAAGGAAAATTCTGCGCAAGATATTTGGTTCTGTCGGTGAGGAAGGTGAATGGAGGAGAAGACTTAGCCGCGAACTCTACGAGCTGTACAAAGATGTGGATCCGTCAACTACATTGGCTCGGCCACATTGAGCGCATGAACACCAACGCTCCAGCTAAAAGGGTCTTCGACTCCGAGCCTGCTGGCTCGAGAAGAAGAGGAGGAGGACCGAACCTCCGGTATAAGGATAAAGTAATCGCGGATGTAAGAAAACTTGGTCTTGGTAACCGTCAGGGATGAAAGGCAACTATAGCTCAGGCTCACATCCTTTATGGGTTGCTGGCCTGGTAAGTAGAGAGTTAGAGTTAGAGAGGGTACGGGGGTGGGACAAAGTCGCCTGATCACTGCGGCCACGAGTGGGCCTATTGTGATGTCCCCCACATTACAGTTCACTCAAAAATCCTGAGTTCGTGATAAAACTTAGTATGCGTTTGAGTGAGGTAGCAGCGATTTCTTCTGCTTCAAGATAATACTTGCCTAAGTGATGATGACGTGTACTGACAAGGCACAGTATGTGCTCTGCTGTTTCTTCGTCTTCGTTACACATTCTGCAAGTGTCATCTTGGATAATGCCCATCGTTTTGAGGTGTTTGTTGACTGGACAGTGTCTGACTCCTCGAAAGCATGAGGAGTTGTTTCGTTGTACTGAGAGATGTAGTTGGGAGGAACAACTTGGCTTGTCTGCTACCTTCCGTTTGTAACCAGTAGTGATCCGTCGTGTTCCTTAACCAATTGTTTATGCAGCATTTGGTGGTGCTAATGGGTATGCCGCAGAAAGGCCGTGACATCATAAATGGTGATGCAGAGCCTTTCCTTGCTAGTAGGTCCGCCTTTTCGTTGCCTGTATGGCCGCTGTTTCCAGGTATTCAAATGAGATGAACTCTGTTTGTGCTGGCCAGCTGGTGAAGTAGCTGTAGGCAGCCCCATACCAGTTTGGAGGTAATTTCATAGCTCTTTAGGGCCAGAAGTGCAGCCTTGCTGTCAGAGAGAATGTTAAGTATATTTCTATACTATGTGAGAATTGGTCTGGTGATTGCTGTATATAGCCAGCGGGACATTTTGGGGTTTGTGCCCCAATTTTTGGCAGTGAGACTTGTCCATAATGAGATCCTGGCTTTCTCTATGGTCCTTGTAATGTGAGAGTTCCAAGTGAGCTTTTCGTCTAGAGTTATCCCTAGATATTTGACTTCTTTTGAGAACTCTATCGCTTCACTAAAGAGGGTAGGTTTGGTAAGTTTGTGCCTATTCCTCCATTTGGTGAAGGCGACCTTTATGCACCAGTTTGCAACATGGTTTAGTGCCCGTTGGAGGAGTTCCGAGACTGTGTTTTCGAATTTGCCTCTAACCAGGAGCACTATGTCGTCAGCATAGCCTTGGACATAGAAACCATTGTTGCTGGGTATGTTAATCAGTTCATTTACTACGATGGACCACAGGAGAGGTGAGAGAACCCCACCTTGAGGGCATCCTTTCGCGGCATTTACACTAATTTTATCATTGCCTAGTGAGGTGTTTATTTTCCTATTGCTAAGCATGTGTTGGATCCAATTGCATGTGGTGTTATCCACCCCTGTGCTGAGGATGCAACGTTTTATTTGGGTGTAGTCGGTGTTGTCGAAAGCACCCTCAATATCGAGAAAGCAACCTATCGCAATTTCTTTGTCGCTCAGGAATTGGTTGATCCGGGCTGTTAGCTCCTGAACAGCATGCGTGGTAGATTTCCCAGGCTGGTAGGCATATTGGTTTTTGTGAAGTGGTGATCTTCTCAGGGCACCGTCCCTGATATGCCTATCCAGGATTTTTTCCATGGCCTGATAAGTAAGTAAGTATAATTGTCTTACCGAGAACACTATTCGCAGTGTGGTGCAGGAGAATCCGAGAAAGTCGATTTCGCGTCGCTCAAAACAAGTCGGCATTTTGCGGACCACAACTTGCCGAATTTTTCATCCTGACTTGGGCCTGCACTCGTACAAAATTCAACTGACCCAAGAGCTGAAGGTGAACGACCATAAACAACGACGTCTGACCCTTATTTTAATCCAAAAATCATCTTCAGCGATGAGTCCCATTTCTGGATGAATGGACACATCAACAAACAAAATTGTCGAATTTGGGACGATACCAATCCACATGAGATCCAAGAGCGTCGAATTCATTCCGAAAAAGTCACTATTTGGTGTGGATTTTAGGCTGGCGACGTTGGCCAGGTCATCCCCGTCAACGGCGAGCACTATAGAACCATGAGTACTAACTTCTTTTGGCTCGAATTGGATGATATGAACACCAACGAGATTGTTTTCAACAGGATGGCGCTACGTATCACACAGCTCAGGCTACATTGGAATCGCTTGCACGAGCGATTCGAGGGTATGGTCATCTCACGTGAAGGTGATGTGAACTGGCTATCGAGATCGTGCCATTTTGACCCCGTGTCTTGTGGAATTTTCAGAAATCGCAGGTTTATGTGAATAAGCCACATCGGCCCTCAAAGTCAACATTACCTATGCCATCGGTCATACTCAGTTTGATTTATGGCGCGAGATTAATTGACATTAAAAAAATTGACATTTCGGATGCGCGTCAGTTAGAAAAAACCCGTTTGAACAATGTTACAAATATACAAATTGGCATCGATAGGCCTTTCAAACAAATAAAAAAGTCCGATGATTTCTCACACACACTTTGATTTATTTAAATATAAAGATAGGAAGCGCTTAATGAAAGGCCCTGTAGTATGCTCGAAAAAGTGCCTCACACTTAAAACGTACCGCGATCAGTACTTATATGAAATTGTTCTCAAAGAGTAATTGGCAAGCATTGGCTGCTCAACTCCCATCGATTCGTCCTTGCAAGTCCGCGGAATTCATGAATTTGGCATATCTTTTCCGAATTCACAAAACAAAAGTGAAAAGCGTAAAGGAACACATTTTTCATCCCATAAACTTGGCCAAATACATGCGTATGTATGTCCTTGCCACGGGTGCAGTCCCATTAGATTAATTTTTTTGAAAGTCGGGGCCATTACTGCAGTCTGCTAATTGTCAGTTGCCTCGCCGCCTACCTGTATCTCTTTAGAAACACAATGGAATACTATGGCTCTATTTCCCGGGAAATCAGATCGACATCGGCTCGTTGCACACTCCTTCAAGGGAAACTGCAACTGAAACGATGAAAATAACTCGGCGTAGCTGGTATATTGCGTCGCGCGTGGTTACGACTGAAGCTATGTATTGAATTTGCTGTGGCATCCTTCGATGGCTTCAAATCGCCGGGCACCGACGGGATATATCCTGTTATGCTGCAAAAAGGTATAAGGCAGCTGCTTCCTACTCTGAAAAGAATTTTCACTGCTAGTCTAGCACTTGCTCACATACCCATTCCTTGGCGCACAGTGAAAGTGGTCTTCATTCCCAAAATAGGAAAAGAGGACTACTCACTTGCCAAGAGCTTCAGACCAATTAGTCTGACATCCTTCCTGCTGAAAAGCATGGAGAGACTGATAGAGTTGCACGTGCGAAAAGTTGCCCTTCGAATGCACCCTCTTTCGGAGATGCAACATGCTTACCAGCGCGGAAAATCTTGCGAGACTGCGCTTCAGAACCTAGTTGGGCGTATTGAATGCGCGCTCGAAAGGAAAGAGTACGCGCTGGGCATTTTCATCGACATTGAGGAAGCTTTTCATAACGCAACTTTTGACAGCATGTGCAACGCTGCCAGACATCATGGCGTAGATGCAGCACTGGTCCTTTGGATCAAAGCAATGCTCATGCACAGGACATTGACCGCTGATGCAGGCCTCGACTAGTGTGTCAAATCTGGCGTAAACAGGGGCTGCCCTCAAGGTGGCGTCCTGTCTCCGCTGTTATGGTGCATGGTGGTCGATTCCCTGCTTGATGCTCTAAATGCCTCTGGAATCTACGCCCAGGCCTATGCGGATGACGTCGCCATTCTTTCTGTCGGCTCATGTTTGGCGACTGTCCGTCGCAAAGCACAGGCGGCGCTAAATGTGATCAATGATTGGTGTACCAGAAATGGGCTATCAGTCAATCCTCTTAAGACCGATGTCGTTCCTTTACTAGAAGGAGGAAAAATACTGACATGACTCAGCTGGTACTAAAAGGCACTTCCATCCCGATATCCAAGGAGGCTAAGTATCTAGGAGTCATCTTAGATAGTAAGCTTCTCTGGTCAAAACATGTTGAGTCAAAAACCACCAAAGCGCTGTCAGCTTTCTGGCAATGCAAAGGAGCTTTTGGCAAAACATGGGGCTTATCGCCGGCAAAGGTCCTTTGGATCTACACGGCAATGATAAGACCTATAATCTCATATGCATCGGTTGTCTGGTGGAACAGACTAAAACGCAAACACGTCGTAGCCTCTTTCACCAAACTCCAAAGAACGGTTTGTCTCAGCTGCACGGGGGCTTTCCTCAGCACGCCGGGCGCTGCTCTAGATGTTATGATGAACCTTCCACCTCTTGATATATTTATCAGAGGGTGTGCTCTGGAAGCCATGTCTCGTCTGAAGAGAAATGGCTTTTGGTACAACTCGCATAGGAATAACGGTGTGCTTGCGCAAGAATTGTCCTGCGACCCCTGTCTCATAGACATGCCTTCTGACGCACTGACGCCCGTTATCCTATTGCGTCGTAATTTCACAGTCGAGTTTCCATGGCGTCAGGATTGGCTATGGCTGGATACTGAAATATGCTTCTGTCTTCCAATCAGAGATATACGCAATCCTAATGGCCATGCACTATGTTGTGAAGCACAGGTGGAAGGGGGAAAGCATATGCGTATGTAGTGACGGCCAAGCTGCACTAAAAGCTGTGTGTAACCCCTTAACTAGCTCCAAATTAGTGCTTGAATTCAAGTCCTTCTTGAACAGAGTCGGCAGACTAAATTCATTAAGGCTTGTATGGGTTCCAGGCCACTCTGGAATCCCAGGGAATGAGACCTCTGATGAACTCGCTAGAACGGATTCAGAGGAGAGCTTCTCAGGACTTGAACCCGCTCTAGGTCTACCTGCGTCCACGGTAAATTCCTACATTAACGATTGTGTATTTAACACACACAACCGTAGATGGAGGGATTGTCCGGGTTGCAGGATGACTAAGCGCGTATGCCTGTCCTGGGCATACCGACTCTCTCCTGTCTTTAAGGAGAATCGACTGCAGAAGGCTTGTGGGAGTTATCACGGGCCATTACACTTTTGCCAAGCATCTCTCGTGCTCGGCATCAGTGAGACGCCTACCTGTGCTGCATGTGGCGAAGAGGAGGATGATACTGCAGAGCATTTCCTCTGTTATGGTCCCGCCTTTGCTCGCATACGGTGGCGCACCCTTGGAGCCGACGTGGTGTGTGCCGAATCCCTTAGCTCTACATCACTGAAGCTCCTTCAAATTTTTCTCCGGAGAACGGAGAAAATACAGTAATGTAAGGTGTCTGTCTGGAGTACAATGGACCAGTGATTGCGTCTGAGTGCTCCAGCGGATAGCAGAAACCTTCAACAAACAAAAAAAAAAAAAAAAAAAAAATTGCTCTATTTCCTCCTTGCTCTGACCCTTAGTCTATAGATATATTAACCCAACAACCTCCCCAGATCTGTATCTGTTGAAGCAATCCTTCTAGTATTCAGTTGATTCCTCATGCCTCAGACTTCGCAATACCCTTCAATCGACGCCTTAAATTCAGGATAATAACCAGAAAAGAATTATTTTCTGAAAAAGGTTTGGAAAGATGTTCTGTCACGGAATACGAGTCCGTCGGTTTCTTATCAATTTGAAACTTATCGACCCTATCAGTATGACACGCTGGATTAGACGCCGTCGGCCTCTGTACATTATACTTCTTATCACTTATCGCCGTCCATGCCTACATATGTACATACCTTTCAGATGAACGTGCAGTATCTAGGTTGTTTTCGCGTCAGACTCGTCAAATTATTTTCATTCGAAAAACAATTGATTTCGGAAACAATGGGCAACACGAACACAAGTGGGCCGCAATGGAACGAGCCGGAAAAGATCTAGCTGTCTAGAGTGTATGACAGCTTGTAGGTAGATAGTACTCTACGACGAGCTCCTTTCGACTGGTTGGGAACTTTTGAACAACGTAAGCTTGCAATTATGTTTTGTTCATATGCCTGAGAGCTTACACGCGGAGCTGTCAGTGTACGCTGTGCATATTGTCAAGGACACATTCTAAATATAGCGAATCCTCCCTGTTGTGTGTCCTTGATGATTCTACTATGATTGCTACACATGGTTGGAGCTGTATGGATGTGCATGAGTTTGTAAATTCTGTTTTGTTGGTGGTTATGGATTAGTACTGAGTGAGTTGTGTGCAGTTTCACTTCGCAGTTGTGTAAATAGACAACAATGCACAACAGACATAGACTTAACAGACAACGTTCAACCTACCGGACACTTCCTCGTATTTAGTCAATTTGCTTGTCTTAGGGAAGCATCATTACGTCCAGTTTTTTGTTTTATTTGTCAATCAGTCATATCATCCAAAGTAACAGAATTCAGTCCACCCGACCTAGACGAAGTCAAAATAGCGATATCAAGACTTAAGTCTAATAAAGCCGCTGGCGCAAACGGCCTGTCTGCTGAGCTTTTTAAGGCGGCTGGAGATGAGCTGGTAAGGTTCATGCACCATCTCATCTGCAAGGTTTGGTCGGAGGAAAGCATGCCCGACGAATGGAATCTCAGCATCGTTTGCCCGGTCCATAAGAAAGGAGACCCCTATAACTGCGCCAACTATAGGGGAATAGGTCTCCTTAACATCACATATAAGATCTTCTCTGCCGTATTGTTTGAACGCCTGAAACCGTTTGTGGATAACCTGATCGGCTCTTATCAGTGTGGTTTCAGGCCAGGTAAATCCACAATAGACCAAATATTCACGCTACGGCAGATCTTGGAGAAGACCCAGGAATACCAAATCGACACTCACCACCTCTTCGTCGATTTCAAGGCCGCGTATGACAGCGTATATAGAGACGAGCTGTACAAAGCCATGTCTAGTTTTAACTTACTTACTTACTTACTTATCAGGCCTGCGATCCATGGAGGATCTGAGCCTGAGCTATAGCTGCCTTCCATCCATGACGGTCCCGGGCACGCTGCTTCCAGTTGTCAAGACCAAGATGTCTTACATCCGCGATTACTTGGTCTTTATACCGGAGGTTCGGTCTTCCTCTTCTTCTCGAACCAGGAGGCTCGGAGTCGAAGACCCTCTTAGCTGGAGCGTTGATGTCCATGCGCTCGATGTGGCCGAGCCAGTGTAGTCGACGGGTCCTTGCTTTCCGGACTACATCCACATCTTGGTACAGCTCGTAGAGTTCGCGGTTGTGTCTTCTTCTCCATTCACCTTCCTCACAGACAGGACCAAATATCCGGCGCAGAATTTTTCTTTCGAAAGAACCCAAAATCAGCTCCGCTGTCCTGCTTATCGTCCAGCTTTCGGCTCCGTACAGCAAGACTGGCAGAATGAGCGTTTTGTAAAGCATGACTTTGGTCTTTCGAGTGAGGAGTTTTGACCCCAGTTGTTTGGACAAGCCGAAGTAGCAGCGGTTGCCAAGGGCGATTCTACGCCGGATCTCCACTGTGGTGTCATTTGTGGAATTTACGTTTGCCCCGAGGTAGACAAACTCCTTAACTACCTCGAAATTGTAGCTGTCAATTGTTATGTTTTGTCCCAGGTGGTGAGCGACGGATTGGTTTTTGCTTGACAGCATGTATTTCGTTTTGTCCTCATTGATCTTAAGGCCAATTCGTTTCGCCTGTTCTTCAATCGCCGTGAATGCTTCCACAATGCCACGGCGAGAACACGCGATGATGTCGATATCATCCGCGTATCCTAGCAGCTGGATGGACTTGTAAAAGATAGTGCCTTCCCTGTTGACGCCTGCCCGTCGCACTATCTGCTCCAGCACCAGGTTGAAGAAGTCACATGACAGCGCATCTCCTTGTCGAAATCCGGTGCATGTTTCGAATGGTTCCGAGGTCCTAGAACCGAGTTGCACGGTGCATCGCGTGTTTTTTAGCGTGGCGCGACACAACTGGATCAGTTTTACCGGGATCCCGAATTCGGCCATCGCCCCAAACAGTGCTTCACGATGAATGCTGTCGTATGCGGCTTTGAAATCGATGAAAAGATGGTGTGTATCGATTCGAAACTCGTTGGTCTTTTCCAGGATTTGTCGAAGTGTGAAAATTTGGTCTATAGTTGATTTGCCGGGCCGGAAGCCGCACTGGTAGCTGCCGATTAGTGCGGTGCAAAATGGTTTTAGACGTTCACACAATACGCTGGACAGGATCTTGTATGCGACATTGAGCAGGGATATACCTCTATAGTTCTTGCAAGAGGTAGGATCGCCTTTTTTGTGGATGGGGCATATAGAGCTGGTATTCCAGTCGTCGGGCATGCTTTCATCTTCCCAAATTCTGCAGATGATCTGGTGCATGCTCTCTACCAGAACATCGCCGCCAGCCTTGAAGAGCTCTGATGGCAAGCCACCTGAGCCTGCGGCCTTGTTGTTCTTCAGCTTCTGAATAGCTGTGCCGATTTCTTCGATGCTGGGTGGGAGGACTACTTGAGCGGCTGGAGTTGGGATTTCCTCGGTCCCTACCACTCTCTCTTGGTCATGCTCGTTAAGCAGCTGCTGAAATGCTGCTTAAATACACCCACTATTCCCTGCGGGTCGGTGACAAGATTACCCTCGAAGTTTCGAAGAGCCTGTGTGCCCTTTTTGAAGCCTGCAAGGCCTTTGGCTTTCTTGTAAAAGGCTCGTGTTTTATGTTTATCCCTAGACACCTCGATATCCTTGAGCTGGGAGGCTGCGAATGATTCTTTTCATTTGTCGCAGTAGTTTTTTCTCCTCCCTCCTTCTGGCTCGGTACTCTTCTTGCGCTGCCCTGGTTTTCCTCTGCAACGCCTTTTGGTACGCCTCGTCCGTTGCTGCCTTTATCTGCTCACACTCGCCATCATACCACGGGTTTCTTGTCGGGGGTGGTAGGTATCCTAAGGTGGTTTCGGCTACTTCCTGAATGGCTGAGCGGCAATGCAGCCACATATTAATGGCATTTGTGTTCGACGCAGGCATACCGTAGAGTCCTTCGCTCAGCTGCTCCCTGTAGACTCTGGCAACCTCCGGTGTGCTCAGGCGCCCAATGTCGAACCTCCTCCTGATGGGCTGGTGCAGCTTTCTGACATTGGACAGTCGAGCTCTGAATCTTGCTGCTACGAGGAAGTGGTCAGAGTCGACATTTGCCCCCCTGAATGTTCGCACATCCAGGATGTTTGACGCGTGCCTTGCGTCAATGAGCACATGGTCGATTTGGTTGGCGGTTCGACCGTCCGGAGATCGCCAGGTTGCTGTGTGGATTCGCTTGCGAGGGAATCTTGTGCTACTTATCACCGCATTACGAGCTGTCGCAAAGTCAGCGAGTCGGAAGCCGTTATCTGTTGTTGTATCGTGGAGGCTGTGCTTTCCGATCACTCCGCCAAGGGTGTTCTCCCTACCGATTTTGGCGTTGAAGTCCCCGAGCACGATTTTTACATCGTACTCCGGACAAGCTCCGTAGGCGTTGTCCAGGAGGTCATAGAAGTCCTCCTTGATAGGGTCTTCAGCCTCGTCGGTAGGGGCGTGTGCACATATAAGGCTGATGTTATAAAATCTGCCTCTGATGCGGATCACAGCCAGGCGATCACTTATAGGTTTAAAGTCGATGACCTTCGACCTTAACCGCTTTCCCACGACAAATCCGCATCCCAATAAGTGCAACTTTTTGTGACAGCTGTAAGAAATGTCGCAATTTTTTCTTCCTAATCATACCGTTTCCTATCCAGCGTATTTCCTGGACCGCAGTAATATCCGCCTTGTACTGCGTGAGGATTCCTTCTAGTTTATGAGCAGCTCCGGGAGTGTACAGGGTTCTGACATTCCAGGGGCATACTCGCAAATTGTGTTCCTTTTTCGTGCGTTGTCGTCGTCGAGTATCCGTCCGTGTATCCAAGGCATCTTGCTCATTCATAACTTTTTGGTTTTTTACGTGGGCGGATTGTTAGCCCGCCGCACAACCGCCATTCTGGTCGGGGTTTTCTTCGCTGCATACGTTTGTTCACCTCCCAACGGTTGTTGAAGAGGCTATCCAGAGGGCGCCGCGAGGAGGCCGTATGTCAACTTGACCCGGGCATTTAAACAGGGATCGTTGCTGGCATCTCGCCAGGTTGAGAGCAATCAACAACTTTACCCTGTATGTCCGAGCCCATGCCCTCCTGTCTAGTTTTAACATCCCTGTCAAACTCGTCCGACTGTGCAGGATGACAATGGAGAATTCTCGCTGCTCCATTAAGGTCGGTAATGAGCAAACCGAGACCTTTGATGTTAAAAAAGGATTTAGGCAGGGCGACGCGCTGTCGTGCAACTTTTTCAACATCGTGCTTGAAAAGATTGTGCAAGAGTCACTGGCCAACACAAGAGGTACGATCTATTTCAAGTCTACGCAATTGCTTGCGTACGCTGACGATATTGACGTAATTGGACGAAAACAGCAAGACGTCAATGAGGCTTTCGTGAGCATTGAGGTAGAAGCGGCAAAGATGGGTCTCAAGGTTAATGAGGGTAAAACCAAATATCTGCTTTCATCTAAAAGAGACGGACAACACCGACGTATTGGCCAGAACGTCACCATGGGCGGATATAACTTTGAAGTGGTCAAGGAATTCGTCAACCTTGGCTCACTGATGACCAGCGACAACAACACTAGCGCTGAGATAAAACGCAGAATCACTCTTGCCACCCGCTGTTTCTTTGGGCTCAAGAGGCAATTGAGAAGTAGAGCCCTCTCTCGGAAAACCAAGGTGACACTATATATGACCTTGATCATCCCAGTCTTCCTTTACGGCGCAGAGGCTTGGACCTTAACAAAAGCGGATGAAGATGCCCTTGGTCGTTTCGAGAGGAAAATTCTGCGCACTATCTACGGTCCCGTTTGTTCAAACGGTGTATGGAGGAGAAGATATAACGAAGAACTGTACGGGTTGTACAGCGACATCGGCCTGGTACGACGTCTACGGATACAGCGTCTTAGGTGGCTAGGCCATGTAGAGCGCATGGAAGATACAGCTCCGACCCGAAAAGTCTTCGAATCCACTCCGGAAGGAAGGCGCGGCAGAGGACGGCCGCCTCAGCGGTGGCGCACGCAGGTGGAAGGGGACCTCAACCAACTGGGCGTGCGGCACTGGAAACAGCTGGCCAAAGACCGTGCCGGCTGGAGACGCTTGTTGGTTGAGGCCCAGGTTCATCACGGACTGTGGCGCCACCTAAATAAGTAAGTAAGTCATATCATCAATCTGTACAACCCGCACTGCTAATCCGTTGATTTTGGAAAAATGGTTACCCAAGCATGTACGCCAACTTTGGCACAGCCCGTCATCATAACAATTTAAGAGATGAACAAGAAGCACCTTAGTTAGGGAATTATATTAAACAGACGCCTAGTGTTCTTAGCGAAAGATCCATTATGTATGTATGTATGTTGGCGTCACAGACCATGAAGGACCAACGCCGAGCTTCTCTCAATCACCTATGTTGTGTGTGATCTTATTTCCCCATAAATGAAAGGGACCCACACTTCATTACCGATTTCCAATAGCGAATTTCTGGAAGTTTTTCATGACAATTACACTACAGGGGGTTTCGTCAGAACCCCGCTGAGGAGAAGCACCATAAAAACACGTTCGATAACATGGCTGTTGTCGGGATTCGAACTCGTGTCATCTGCGTCAGAGGCCAACACACTATCCACTGCGCCACGGCGCTCTCAAGATCCATTACAGAGTTCAATAAAAGACTCACGATGTAATCTTTCAGTAGTTAGTCAAGGACTCAAGAAAAGCTAAATGCATCTCCGCCTAATGAAGCCAACTCCTTTAGGAGTACTTCGGACATGTGTAAGTAAGTTGAAAGGAAGATCTGCAAGATTGATTACGAACCTCTCTGTTAAGTTTGTCCAAAAGTGGTTTTACTGAGTTATGGTGGGCTTTTGGGGACCCACGCCTAGGAGCGTTTTGATGTTACCAAATTCGCCTATGTAGTTGAGAAAACTGGTTATGTTGGTCAAACTGAGGTTGGCAGTAGGTAACTCGTAGCCTCCACGAGGGAGAGTACACACCTAGGCCAGATAGGCCCTATGTGTTGCTAGGCAGGAGACGACCCCCTATTCATAGAACCATTTTGCACTTCTTATCAAATTAAGATCAGTTATCCTTATCTGCTGAACATGAATCAGATCATTAAGGAAGTAGGGCCCTAGGTATCGTTTCCTACAATGACAGAGGACCGGACACGCACAGAGCAAGTGTTAAATGAACTCAACCTCCTCTTTGTCTTCACAGCTCCTGCAGAAGTCATTCGAAACTTGCCCCAGCCTTGTGCATGATTGCCAATAAGACAGTGACCAGTGATAACACCAACGAATTTGTTGTCGGTTCGATTTAGGGAGATTAGTTTCCATGGTTTCTACTTACTTATCAGGCCAGCGATCCATGGAGGATCTGAGCCTGAGCTATAGCTGCCTTCCATCCTTGACGGTCCCGGGCACGCTGCTTCCAGTTGTCAAGACCAAGACGTCTTACATCCGCGATTACTTGGTCTTTATACCGGAGGCTCGGTCTTCCTCTTCTTCTCGAACTAGGAGGCTCGTAGTCGTAGACCCTCTTAGCTGGAGCGTTGATGTCCATGCGCTCGATGTGGCCGAGCCAGTGTAGTCGACGGATCCTTGCCTTCCGGACTACATCCACATCTTGGTACAGCTCGTAGAGTTCGCGGTTGTGTCTTCTTCTCCATTCACCTTCCTCACAGACAGGACCAAATATCCGGCGCAGAATTTTTCTTTCGAAAGAACCCAAAATCAGCTCCGCTGTCCTGCTTATCGTCCAGTTTTCGGCTCCGTACAGCAAGACTGGCAGAATGAGCGTTTTGTAAAGCATGACTTTGGTCTTTCGAGTGAGGAGTTTTGACCCCAGTTGTTTGGACAAGCCGAAGTGGCAGCGGTTGCCAAGGGCGATTCTATACCGGATCTCCACTGGGTGTCATTTGTGGAATTTACGTTTGCCCCGAGGTAGACAAACTCCTTAAGTAGCTTAAGGAGCTGTCAATTGTAGCTGTCAATTGTTATGTTTTGTCCCAGGTTGTGAGCGACGGATTGGTTTTTGCTTGACAGCATGTATTTCGTTTTGTCCTCGTTGATCTTAAGACCAACTCGTTTCGCCTGTTTTTCAATCGCCGTGAATGCTTCCACAATGCCACGGCGAGAACACGCGATGATGTCGATGTCATCGGCGTATCCTAGCAGCTGGATGGACTTGTAAAAGATAGTGCCTTCCCTGTTGACGCCTGCCCGTCGCACTATCTGCTCCAGCACCAGATTGAAGAAGTCACATGACAGCGCATCTCCTAGCCGAAATCCGGTGCATGTTTCGAATGGTTCCTAGGTCCTAGAATCGAATTGCACTGTGCATCGCGTGTTTTTTAGCGTGGCGCGACACAACTGGATCAGTTTTACCGGGATCCCGAATTCGGCCATCGCACCAAACATTCACGATGAATGCTGTCGTATGCGGCTTTGAAATCGATGAAAAGATGGTGTGTATCGATTCGAAACTCGTTGGTCTTTTCCAGGATTTGTCGAAGTGTGGAAATTTGGTCTATAGTTGATTTGCCGGGCCGGAAGTCGCACTGGTAGCTGCCGACTAGTGCGGTGCAAAATGGTTTTAGACGTTCACACAGTATGCTGGACAGGACCTTGTATGCGACATTGAGCAGGGATATACCTCTATAGTTCTTGCAAGAGGTAGGGTCGCCTTTTTTGTGGATGGGGCATATAGAGCTGGTATTCCAGTCCTCGGGCATGCTTTCATCTTCTCAAATTCTGCTGATGATCTGGTGCATGCTCCCTACCAGAACATCGCCGCCAGCCTTGAAGAGCTCTGATGGCAAGTCATCTGAGCCTGCGGCCTTGTTGTTCTTCAGCTTCTGAATTGCTGTGCCGACTTCTTCGATGCTGGGTGGGAGGACTACTTCAGCGGCTGGAGTTGGGATTTCCTCGGTCTCTACCACTCTCTCTTGGTCATGCTCGTTAAGCAGCTGCCGGAAATACTGCCTAAATACATCCACTATTCCCTGCGGGTCGGTGACAAGATTACCCTCGCAGTTTCGATGAGCCTGGGTGCCCTTTTTGAAGCCTCCTGCAAGGCCTTTGGCTTTCTTGTAAAAGGCTCGTGTTTTATGTTTATCCCTAGACTCCTCGATATCCTTGAGCTGGGAGGCTGCGAAGATTATTTTCTTTTGTCGCAGTAGTTTTTTCTCCTCCCTTCTTCTGGCTCGATACTCTTCTTGCGCTGCCCTGGTTTTCCTCTGCAGCGCCTTTTGGTACGCCTTTTGGTACGCCTCGTCGGTTGCTGCCTTTTTCTGCTCACACTCGCCATCATACCACGGGTTTCTTGTCGGGGGTGGTAGGTATCCTAAGGTGGTTTCGGCTACTTCCTGAATGGCTGAGCGGCAATGCAGCCACATATTATTGGCATTTGTGTTTCGCTCAGCTGCTCCCTGTAGACTCTGTCTACCTCCGGTGCACAAGAGCAACAAATCTAAAAATCAGGACCACACTCAAACGTTTGCATACGATTCCTCTCAGTCCGATCGGAATAAGCACATTCAATCCCCAGAAATATCTCTAGTGAATGTAATTCACATCATCGTTCTAGCACAATAGTCCACACTCGTACTAAGTAGCTAGAACGTGCATATATTGACTACGAAGCGAAAATAAATTTGTTCAGCACGAGAAAGAAAAATCAAGTTAATGGTCACAAGTCACAACTACCATGACCGGTAGAGTTGATGACACGTGGCATAGCGTCACACTTGGCGTGAAATATCTCTATCCGTGTGAACGAGTATATCCGAATGATTTTTCGCTTCGCTTTTCATTATTCGTTTTGTTTTGTGGTCAATTTTCACGTTTGCCTCGTTGTATGCGATCAATGGACTACTCGACAGCCATTTTGCAAACATCTACGACAAGCAATACTTGACTGTGGAGCATTCTTGTTATCTCCGATAGCCAAGGAGTCATGGTAAGGAAGAAGAAAAATTGCCATCAACCAGATCAACAGCCACCAGTCGGTATCAGTAACGTCGCGCTGCCGACATGCAGCGCGGAGGAGGTGGGAGAAAATACAGAACCGAGCTGCTGAGAGGAAGATAAAATATTGTTAAATGGGTGTCTGTGGGTGCAAAACTATAGTAACAGACGCCCACCACCATGCGGTGACGACTCTCTACTTGGCGTGACAGTCAGCGTTACGACATAGCATTCGTTGATGTGTAGCTTTCGAGGTTTTCCTTCGTATCTGCTGGGACCGATGCACATATTTCTGTGACAGAAACTTTGGACCGAGTGGCTTACGTGAGCTGCGCGGTTGGCATGATGGCGAGCTGATCGGTTGAGTGGCGGATATGCGCGTACGGGAACGTTCCCCGGCGATCGTGATGGTGACGTGGTGCGCTTTCTATTTTGTTTTGTAATTTTTTGATGGATTTCTTTTTTTTGAGTGTTTGCTTGGGGGACATATTTCTCTCTTGTTTCTTGGGGATCAAAAGCCTTGCTGGACTTATGCGGGTGCTCTAAGATAATCAATGTAAGAAACTTCCTATGGCTTTCGTGTTTTTTTTAGAGGTATACAAATCAATATGAAATAAAACACTTAAAGCTGACGTCAATGTCTATGATATTAGCTTTATTTAATAGATAATTGTATGCCATATGTCCTAGGCAGAACATATGCCCAATGTCCCAGCTTCTTCTTCTTAGTGGGCGCTACAGTTCGGGATGAACCTGGGCCTCAACCAACATGCCTTTCGCTAGCCTTTTCCATTGCCGCACACCCAGTTAGCTGAGGTCCCCTTCCACCTGTGTGCGCCATCTTAAGTGCGGCCGTCCTCTGCTTCTTCGTCCATCGGGGTTGGATTCAAAGACTCTCCGGGCTGGAGCTGTGGTGTCCATCCGTAGACGCCTGACTAGGCTCATGTCGCTGTACAGCCCGTAAAGTTCGTGGTTGAATCTTCTCCTCCATCCCTCGTCTGCGTTTATAGGCCCACAAATCACGCGCAAAATCTTTCTCTCGAACCGACCAAGGGCCTCCTCATCCGCTTTTGATAGTGTCCATGCTTCTGCGCCGTACAACGGGACCGGGATGATAAGGGTCTTATATAGAGTCAACTTTGTCGTTCGGGAGAGGGCTCTATTACTCAATTGCCTCCTGAGCCCAAAGAAACAACGATTGGCAAGAGTGATTCTGCGTTGGCTACACTGCGGAGCCAAGGTAGATGAAGTCCTTGACTACCTCGAACTTATATCTGCCTATACAAACGTTCTGGCCGAGACGTCGGTGGTGAGCGTCCTTTTTTGATGACTGCATATATTTAGTTTTGCCCTCGCTTACCGCCAAACCAATTTTCGCCGCCTCCATCTCAATACTCGCAAACGCCTCATTGACATCTCGCTGTGATCTACCTATTATGTCAATATCTCGGCGTATGCAAGGAGGTGCGAGGATTTGAAATAGATTGTGCCTCTTGTATTGGCCAGTGATTTTTGCACAATCATTTCCAATATGATGTTGAAGAAATCACACGACAGCGCATCGCCCTGTCTAAATCCTTTTTTGACATCAAAACTATCGGTAAGGCGTTCACCGATTCGGATGGAGCAGCGAGCATTCTCCAAAGTCATCCTGCATAGTCTGACGAGTTTAGCAGGTATGTCAAAGGTAAACATGGCGTTGTATAGCTCGTCTCTAGTTACGCTGTCGTATGCGGCTTTGAAGTCCACAAATAAGTGGTGAGTGTCGGCATGAAATTCATTGGTTTTTTCCAGGATCTGCCGTAGTGTGAAGATTTGGTCGATGGTGGACTTCCCTGGTCTGAATCCGCACTGATAAGGACCTATCAGCTTATTTACAAAAGGCTTCAGGCGTTCACACAAAACGGCAGAGAAGATTTTGTAGGCGATGTTAAGGAGACTTATTCCTCTATAATTGGCGCAATCAGAGGGGTCTCCTTTCTTGTGGATCGGGCATGCGATGCTGAGACTCCATTCCTCGGGCATGCTTTCCTCTAACCATATCTTACGGATGAGCTGGTGCATGCTCCCAAACAGGTCATCCCCAGCTGCCTTGAAGAGCTCAGCAGACAGTCCGTCTGCGCCAGCAGCTTTATTCGACTTGAGCTTCGATATGGCAATCTCAACTTCGACGAGGTCAGGGGGACAGATTTCTCTGCGGTCTCCGTAGATTAAAAATGGGTCATTCTGTCTGACAGCGGTATATTGACTGACATCGCCGTTATACAGTCTGCAGAAGTGGTTTTTCCATATTCTCAGCATCGACTGCGGTTCTACTACTAGGTGTCCGTTCTCTTCCCTGCAGGCTTCCGTTCTGGCTTTATAACCTTGGCATGTTCGCTTTATCTGTTGATAAAACTTTCGAACGTCACGCCTGCAGTAACACCTCTCCAAATCCTCAATCGCGCGCTTCTCGTGCTCTTTCTTCTCTCTTCTAAGAAGCTTATGCTCCTCCCTTCTTTTTAACTCGTAGAGCTCACGAGCTGCTCATGTTCTTTTATGCAGCGAGGCCTTATATGCATCCTGCTTCGCTGTATGAATCCTCCTGCACTCGTCATCGAACCAGGTGTTTCTTCGTGGTGGAGCCTTGAAACCCAAAACTTCGGATGCAGAGCTTTTTAGGGCTTGTTTGCAAAGGCTTCACTGCTGTTCTATTGATAGTGTAGAGGATTCAGCTGTATTGGAGAGCTTAAGGGAGACGCGATCGGTAAAAGACGGGCTGTTTCTGGCGATAGTAGCTTTCCGACGTCATAACTTTGTATTCTTATTCTACTCCGTTGCGTTCGTGATATCCGTAAGCGCATCTTGGCTACTACAAGATAGTGGTCCGAGTCGATACTAGCCCCTCGGAAAGTTCGAACATCAAGAATAGTTTAGGAGTGTCTGACGTCGATCGCGATGTGATCAATTTGGTTGGTAGTCGATTGATCAAAGGACCGCCAGGTGCCTTTGTGTATGGTGCGGGAAGCGCGTACTGGCTAGAAAGAGATTTCGCCCCGTTACAAGATCAATCAGCCTGTGTCCGTTATCGGAGGTGGTGTCGTGTAGGCTATGTTTGCCGATGACTCGTTCAAATATGCTTTCCTTACCCTGCTAAGCATTGAAGTCTCCTAGTACAGTTTTGATGTCATAGCTGGGACATTGGGCATACGTTCTGTCTAGGAGATCGTAGAACTCATCTTTGGCGGAGTCATCCTTGTCTTCCGTGGGGGCGTGTACGCAGATCAAGCTGATGTTAAAAAATGTAGCCTTCATACGGATTGTTATGAGGCGTTCGCTCACATGCCGAAAGCTTAGGACTTTTTGCCTTAGTCCACCTCGAACAACAAATCCGCATCCAAACAATCGTTGCCCTCTCTCCCTATAGCAGTCGCCGTAGTAAATATCGCAGTTTTTCATCCGCTTTATGCCCGGTCCATTCCATCGCATTTCCTGGATGGCGGTGATGTCCGCTTTATAGCGGTCTATGGCGTCCGCAAGTTGTTCGGCTGCACGTGGCCTGTTTAGGAACCTAACATTCCACGTACAAAGCCGAAGATCATTGTCCTTTTTTCGTCTCCAACATAAATCCGGTCCGTTATATCCGAGGCTTGTGGTTGTTTCGGAGCTTGTGTTTTTTTTTTACGGTTACGGCTTACTAGGCCGTAGCCCAACCGACTAATCCTGTTTTTTTTTTTTTTTGGCGCAGGAGGCTCGCCATTCGCCCTTACCCGTCTGCAATTTCCATAGGAAATCTCCAGATGGCACCACGAGGAGGTGGGGATAGGACTTACTAACAGTGCCGCAAGATGTTCGACTGCGGTGGCTCTTCCCGCTTTTTAGGAGGCCAGCATCCGTCGGATAGATGCTACGAGGCCTTTGTTAGTCCTTTGCCATCGTCACCTAGGCAAGTATTATCTTGAAGCAGAAGAAATCGCTACTAGCTCACTCAAACGCATACTAAGTTTTATCACGAACTCAGGTTTTCTGAGTGAACTGTAAGTGGGGGACATCACAATAGGCCCAATCGTGGCCGCAGTGATCAGGCGAATCTGTCCCACCCCCTAACCCTATCTATCTATCTATCTAACAGATGCGATCTCTGGTCCCTTGGTTGAGTCTCTTTCCACCTGCATGTGCCACCTCTACATGGCCCAGCCATCTTAGACGTTGGATCCGTAAACATCGTAGTATGCCCATGTTGCTGTACAGCCCATAGAGTTCGTGATTTAATCTTCTCTTCCACTCTCCGTTAACACAAACGGGACCGAAGATTACATGCAGAATTTTTCTCTCGAAGCGTCCAGGTACCTCCTTATCCATTTTTGAGAGGGTCCAAGTGTCTGTGCCATATATGAGGTCCAGAATAGTTAAGGTTATGTAGAGGGCCACCTTGGTCTTCCGAGAGGACTCAATTTCTCATTTAACTCTTAAGCCCAAAGAAACAGCGGTTGGCAAGAGTTATTCTGCGTCTAATCTTAGCGCTGGTGTCGTTGCCGCTTATCACTAGTGAGCCAAGGTAGACGAAATCCTTGACCACCTCAAATTTATAGTGACGTTCTGGCCAAGACGTCGGTGTTGACTGTTGAGCGTCTTTCTTTGACGATAGCATATATTTGGTTTTGCCCTCGTTTACCTTCAGACCCAGTTTTGTCGCTTCCGCTTCAATGTTCACAAAAGTTTCACTGACGCCTCGCTGCGCTCTCCCAGTTACGTCAATGTCATCAGCATATGCAAGCAATTGTGCAGACTTAAAATAAATCGTGGCCCGCACAATCTTTTCGGTTAATTCGGCGCCGACCCTGATGGAGCAGCGAGAATTCTCCAATGTCATCCAAGGCTTTGTATAGCTTGGCCCTATGAGCACTGTCATATGCGGCCTTAAAGGCGACGAAGAGGTGGTACGTATCTATTTGGAATTCGTGGGTCTTCTCCAGGATCTGCCGCAGTGTGAATAGATCGATATTAGGTCGTTCGCTATGGTTGTGTTTTCAGTTGCGAAAATGAAGCCGCATTCTAACGTTATGGCCAGTATGCTATGGATTATTACCTTGTTGAAAGACTTCCATAATCAATTCCAGTCCAAACCTTGTGGCGCTCTGACAGTAAAATGAGGAAATCTTAATACAGTACTGTCTTTAAAATGAAACTCTATGACCCAGCTACTATCTATGAATGCAAGTGCCGTTCGCTGAAACTGACAAACTTGTCCTCCTTCCTGTATATGTACGTCAATGACAGCCATCGCTGGAATGACCACTTAATCAACGTAGCTAAAAATTCTGCAAAGTCTTTAGCCAATCTGCGATAAAGTCCCTGGCAGCGGTAACCCACAAATCAAAGACATCTCTTAACTGTCGCCTATCTCTAAACGAGATGGCTGAGCAGTTTAACATTAAAGTATTGTCGGTTCCCGGGCATAAGGATATTCCAGGAAACTGCGCGGCCGACGAACTCGCAAAGTTACGGTCTAGCACACTCAACCTACCTACCCTCGGGTAACTAGAAACACCAATAAGTACGGTAAAGTACATGATAAAACTCCAAACCATTGAGGCGACCAACCTCCAATGGAATGAGAGTAATATCGGCTTTATCACCAAACAACTCTGGTCTAAATTAAACCTAGGACGAACCAGGGACCAAGTAGCAACCAAAAGGGCCACCTTAAGTACTCTGGTGGGTGTCATTACAGGTCACTGCATCATTAGGAAACACGCCGCCAGACTAGGACTACCCTCCAACGACTTCTGTAGCGGCTGCATGGACGAGGAGGAAGAGGAAGAGGAATCAATACATCACCTCCTCTGCTCATGCCCCTCTTTATCGAATCGCAGGAGGATCTACCTCGGCGCGTCCTTCTATGATAATCTAAGTGAGCTAGCAGACCAAAAAATATCTCAACTCCATCGCTTCATCAGAAGCACCGGTTGGTTCTCTGGTAGCGGATCTGGGTAACACGGTCCATGTGGTATCACAATGGGCCGACTTCGGCCTACGTGGGGCTTAGGTTTTCTTAAGCGTTGCAACATTTTTTTCTCGTCCTCTGATCTGGCTAAAATGTCTGGTCTGGTGCTCCCAACACATTTCGGGCAGGATTCATAATCATGCGATAAAACTAACCGGTGATAGTAACATTTCGAAATCCTTAGTATCACTTGAGCGTCGTGGCAATGTCTCTCTGTCTTATTGTGCTTTCCATAATAAGTGATCAAGTGAATGCACATCCCTTACCCTTAAGTTAATAAGTAAGCTCCGTGGTGAACCTGGGCCTTAACCAACAAGCGTCTCCAGCTTTCACGGTCTTTGGCCAGCTGTTTCCAGCGCCGCACACCCAGTTGGTTAAGGTCCCTTTCCACCTGCGTGCGCCACCGTTGATGCGGGAGTTTTCTGCCGCGCCTTGCTTCCGGGGTGGATTCGAAGACCCTTCGGTTCGGAGCTGTATTTTCCATGCGCTCTACATGGCCTAGCCACCTTAGAGACGATGTATCCGTAGACGTCGTACGAGGCCGTACATTCTTTGGTGGCGTTACAGCCCATGAAGGACCAGAGCCAAGCTTCTCTCAATCACCCATGTTGTGTGTGATTTATTTTTCACACAGGTGAAAGGGACCTATAGTTAAATGCCGATTCCGAATGGCGTGAATCGGGAAGCTTTTTCATGGCAAGTTTACTACGGTGGGTTTTGCCAGTACCCCGCCGGGGAGGAACGTCGCGAAATAAACATTCGATGGCGTTGGTCTTATCGGGATCCGAACTCGCTCATCGTGTGCCAGAGTCCAACACACTAACCACTGCGCCACGGCGCCCTCGAATGTTTATTTCGCGATCCAGTTCTTCCACCAGGCCTTACAGTTCTTCGTTATATCTTCTCATCCATACAAACGGACTGTAGATAGTGCGCAGAATTTTCCTCTCGAAATGACCAAGGGCATTCTCATCCGCTATTGTTAAGGTCCAAGCCTCTGCGTCGTAAAGGAGGACTGGGATGATCAAGGTCTTATATAGTGTCACCTTGGTTTTCCGAGAGAGGGCTCTACTTCTCAATTGCCTCTTCAACCCAAAGAAACAGCGGTTGGCAAGAGTGATTCTGCGTTTTATCTCAGCGCTGGTGTTGTTGTCGCTGGTCATCAGTGAGCCAGGGTAGACGAATTCCTTGACCACTTCAAAGTTATACCCGCCTATGGTGACGTTCTGGCCAATACGTCGGTGTTGCCCGTCTCTTTTGGATGAAAGCAAATATTTGGTTTTACCCTCATTAACCTTGAGACCCATCTTAGCCGCTTCTACCTCAATGCTTACAAAGGCCTCATTGACGTCCCGCTGTGTCCGTCCAATCACGTCAATGTCGTCGGCGTACGCAAGCAATTGCGTAGACTTGAAATAAATCGTACCTCTTGTGTTGGCCAGTGACTCTTGCACGATCTTTTCAAGCGAAATGTTGAAAAACTTGCATGACAGCACGTCACCTTGCCTAAATCCTTTTTTAACATCAAGGGTCTCGGTTTGCTCATTACCGACCTTAATGGAGCAGCGAGAATTCTCCATTGTCATCCTGCACAGTCGGACGAGCTTGGCAGGGATGGCTTTGTATGGCTCATCTCTATACACGCTGTCATATGAAGCCTTGAAATCGGCGGAGAGGTGGTGAGTGTCGATTTGGTATTCCTGGGTCTTCTCCAAGATCTGCCGCAGCGTAAATATTTGGTCTATTGTGGATTTACCTGGCCTGAAACCACACTGATAAGAGCCGATCAGGTTATCCACAAACGGTTTCAGGCGTTCGCACAATACGGCAGAGAAGATCTTATATGCGATGTTAAGGAGACTTATTCCCCT